>OY720664.1:12604297-15004297 GCA_963170745.1 Phymatocera aterrima
AGATTTTCGGTAGAATACTAGCCTACTTGAAAAAAAGAAAAATTCAAGATCGGGGTCTCCGTCATATCTGGTTTCAGTCACTGCGCCAGTATGCGTCACGGAAGAGAGAGAGAGAGAGAGAGAGAGAGAGAGAGAGAGAGACAGAGAGAGAGAGAGAGAGACGGAAAGAGGTGAGGCACGAGTTTGTTCTCATGATCAAGAGCCAATCGCGATGACGAACGCGGGCAGCTGCGGAGCAGAGTATTTGTGCAATATGATTTACTGAGTTATTGCATGTCCAGAATTAACGACGGAGTCAAATTTCGGAACAGAGTTGATCCGACTGCTGTTCGGAAACTGCGCGAGGTGACCTAATAAAAGGATTCAGATCCAATCCGTGGCATCGCAAGCTTTTTTGATACTCCAAGAGGGGGATGCGAGGACAAAAACCATAATAACTTTGCAGAAAATCATTTTAGACAAACAGAAGCTGATGAAAATGCCAAACTAAAGCCGAGGGCATAAAACTCAAGTTGAAATTAGTTTTCTGGTCATTATCGCACGATAATTAATCGCGAGGTTATCGCGCCGTTTTGTTAACGCGTTTCTTTCCTAGGTTAGCGAAAACTTTTACATGCAAGTGTATCTGACATCGAAAGGACTATGCTAGTGTTTACTCACTCATTAGATCATTCATGTCAGATTCAGAAATAGTTTTTTCCTTCCGTTTTGCAACTCCATAGAGGGCACTCACCTGAAACATATGGAAGAGAAACGAGATTTGAAAATTGAATCACAATGGTTTCTGGCACTCTGGGAACTCCTGAACATACATCTTTTTTTGTTTCCGCTGTTTAAAACATTTTTATTTCATTTTTTCCTATTATCTAACTGTAGCATCACAATACACAGAATGAGAAGCGCGGGTGTTCGGTCCATCGGAGTAGATACAGTGGTTCGAGAAAGTATTTTTAAAGCTCGGGGGGGGGGGGGGGGGGGGGGGGGCAGCTGGATGAGCGCCAAACTCGCGAAGATTCATCGTTGAGCTTTCGCCGCCGGTCGAGAGGAGTAGAGTTTATATTTATAAATAAAACCACCCCCCGCCCCCCCGTCCTTCGCTTCAGTTCTCTTCGTTTCTACTCACCTTTCGATCTCTTTCGTGGATTCAATTGTTTCTGGATCCAAACTTCTCGCGATGAAACATTTGTTTCTGATAAACCGAAAAAATGCTACATCAGTTTTCGCTTGAATTACCTCTTCTTCACATTCTGTTTCAAGTTTAAACACTTCTCGGGCTATCGTTGTAAATTTTGCTCAGAATTCACATACAGATTTGAGAAGAACCGATGAGAGCTACGCGAGAAATGAATGAAAAGAACACGGAAACAGGAGTAGATTAAAAAAGGAAAATTGTGAAAATTCGAGTCGCGGTTGTCGAGAAGCGCCGCGCGGGTTTTTCCGGACAATAAAACCGAAACAAGAATTTTCTGAAGCGTTTTATAATGTGAGAGCATATTTCCCGGGCAAGCGGAACTCGCGTGTTATAGGTATATACCGTGGGACTGAGAGGGTGAGGCGGGGGAGTATAACCTATCCCTGTCCCTTTTTCTCTGTCATACTCCCGATTCTCACCCTCTCGATCTGGGAACCCAGCCAAGTGGGCTGGTGCTGCTCGTTTCATGCGATTTTGGGATATACACTCGGACACATCCTGCTACCTATGAACTACTGTAATCGCTGACCAAGAAATTCCAAGGGAAATAATAAACCCACATGAGCCAAAATCCCTGGACGAAGGACAAGAGTACAAACAAAGAAACGTTACTCCAGAATCATCCGCGGAGAGCGGGGGGTTGATTCGACCGTCCAAAAGCCAGTTTTCTTTTACTCCATGTCACAAAATTGGTTCCCGAAATTCTCATATCGGATAAAAATTTTTTTCATTAATTCGTGTAGATAAATGGCATTCGCGAATTTAATGGTTCACGATCAGTTCTACGCCCTGATTGAGAATAACGAATCATGATTCTCACCATGCTCGAAATCTTCAAGGTTTCAGTGAGAAGCGATAATTGGACTGTGCGTTTAACTCGTATAAGTGATGCGACTGAGACTTATCCTTCTCTCTGTTACATAAACCGGATGTTCTGTGTGAAATAGTTTGTTACATAGAAGAAAAGTTCGTTCTTTGATCTTCCAACAGGTTGGGGGAAGAGTGGAGATCGGAGTAGGTACGCGGAGCCTCGGATACCTACGGGGTCACAAGATCGAAGCCATTATTTCTCAGCGGACAAAGCCCGGTCTCTGATCTACGGCTGAGATCAGCCCGTGGCGAAGAAGGAAGAAGACCGGGAGTTTCAGATCCCGGATATTTTCCGGAGGAAGATGAACGTTTACAGGCGAATTCTGAGTCCGGAATTTCATCATCATCATCGTCGTCGTCATCGTCATCCATGCACAGTATTATATTTCCTGAATTCCCCCTTTTTTTCGTTTGTACTATCGTCATCAGTTAGAACGGTAGAATGCAGCGAGGTAAGTAATTCGAGAAGAAAGAAAAAACGGAATTCGCCGGGCTCCAAGAGCCGCCGAAGAAGAGCGCAGCGGTAAATTGGGATGGGAGAGGGAAAGTTATAAATTAGATCAACGGACGTAACTACCCCGTACCGATTGACAAATTACCAATACCCAGCAACGCCAGCAACTATTTCCCAACGGTCCTAGCTGTGGCGGTGCTGGTGCTGGTGCTGGTCGTTTCACGGCTATCCACCTTCAGGAACTGGAACACCGGTTGGCAGCTCGATCGCGAAGGAAGTTGAAATTCTTCTCCGCAGACTCTATTAGAATTTTAAACATGTACCTTGTGAGATCTCAGTAGCAATTTCCCTCACAGAGTGAAATTCAATACTAGGTTACATCTCGAGGTCTTTACTGCGACTGGTTTTCAACTCTTTTCAACTATTTTCTAATCCTCCAGTCCGTTTCATATATTCTATCCCCTGCTCCGGATACTTTTTCCATCAAATCAGTGTCAAATTCGCAAATTTCGCAAATTTTTTCAGCTCTTCCCTGTATATTTGACTATGTTGCAGTGTCTTTCGGCAACAGATTTGAGCATGTGACCGGTAGATTCATTGTCTTCAGCACGGGGTATTGTAGATATTTGAGAATTTCGTTCCAAATCGCATTATTTCAGGTGATCTTGGTGTTTCGACAGTTGTTCAGCTCATTTCAGTTCGTTTCAGACTCTTTTACCGCAGTATACTGACATTTCACTATTCACCAAGTTCGTCGAGGATTTTTGAGAAACTAGTTGGGTTGGGTTCCGAATTGATTTAAGAAACGTTTCAGCGTTTTCTGGTTGTTCATAGTTGATTTTACTATATTCTAATCCCGTTTCAGGAATATATTCAAGCATATAACCGAAATTATCATTGTGTTCTGAACACGACTCATGTTATACTCATTAGTTCAGTCTAGTCAAATTTCAGGATCATGCTTTAGTGTTTTCTGATTCATTTTAGTCGGATTTCACTGTTCACCAGGCTTTCAGCTCATTTCAGTTGATAATCGGGAGCACTTGAGTGTTTATTGATTTATTTCATTCAAGTTCAACACGTACAGGAAATTTAAAGACATTGTAGTTCATGTCTCAGCGTCTTTCAGCCCTTTACAATCAAATTTCATCGTCCATTGTGTTTTTATCGCTGGGTTGGGCACCTTTCAGCATGTTTCAGTCACTTTCCACACTTGGTTCAGCGTCTCTGAGTAATTGATGGCCTATTTTACCACGCTTTCAAAATTTTCATACATATTCGATACATATTTAAGCTCATTACAACGGTTTCGGGCAGTTTTAACCGATTTTCCAGTATCTCGTCTCTCGTGTATTTTCTCGAAGTGTTTCAGACCATTTGGATTCCCGAACCTGGGTTTTCCAGGTTATCAAATCTGGCCTCGGACATCACCAGATATTTTCAATGTCTTTTAGTTCATCAAAATCGGACTATAAGAGTTTGAGATTCCAATTTTTTATCCATCACTAGAGGTTATTTTATTTTATGAATCCAGCACGTACCCACGTCTTTGCAGGTATAAGATTATAGCTGCACACTTATACACACACACACACTTATGTATATATATATGTATATATATATATATATATATACGTGTATAACGACTCCGTACGTGAACCGGTTGTAAATTCGAAACCCGTTTCAAACTTGGCGACATTATTTTTCTAAATAGTATTCCGCATGCAATAAAAAGTTCGGTAACTACCAAAGTTTAGTCTCGTTTACCGGATTTATTCACCGTCGCACCCTTCACCCCAAGCCACTGACTTCATCATCGTCTACCACGACGGCACCGCCACGTCTCTTTTTCTCTTGGTTTTCTCTACCGCTCTCGATAGAATTCACCGTACAGAGAAAAAAAAAAAAAAAAGAAAAAAGAAGCTGACTGAAACAAAAACGTGAGTTGTCTTCCGTCTCAAGCTTTTTCACACTTCCATCATTGGTCCACTCACGCCACCATTTCCTTGTTTCTTCTTGGGGTACGAAAACCGGAGGAAAATCTCTTGAGGAACACCCACGAACGCTCCTACCATTTCGTGGTTCGCACAAGCAATTCCCCTGATAGATAGACGCTGAGATCTTGATAAGCCATGTACCCTGGTGGTTCTAGAACGTGAATTCAAGTTATACCGGGGGTGGGTTTTTTTTTCTCTCTCTCTATTTTCCTCCTAGTCACCTGATTTGCAGCTGCAATTGCAACTGTGTAGTTTGCTTCTGCCTGCAGGGGAATTAGCTAGACTTTAACTGGTTCCGGAGGTAACTATACCTACCTACCTGCTACTACAAGAGATTTATTAGTTTCCAAAGGAATGAGCTGGACCCACGTTCAAGAATATCGATACTCGATTGAATTCAGATGGGGAGAGAATTTGAAGAGAAATTCGAAAACAAAAAGAAAACGGGCGAGGGGGATGAAGGAAGAGAGAAAAAACATTCGGCTGTTATCCCGTACCCTGCCGCCTTTTCCAGTTTTCTCCTTTCTTACAGGCTAACGAGCTACCAGGATTTATTTGAGAAGTAAATTAACTGGGGAAAAGCTTCAAATAATAACTCGATCGTCTCTACGAACCCGCGTGCTTACTCCTCATCCTCATCCTCTTATTCTTTATCTCGTTTGGTTTATTTCTCATTTGCTCAGGCTCTTAAGATGCTTTCACCATTATTTCATCAATTAAATTATACCAGAAGACGATTTAAAAGATTCCCAATTCATGAGTTCGATGAATAGGAAATATATAGGTTATTCGAAAGATGAGATTTCCCATTAAATTTTTTATAAGAGAGGAGAAAAATGCATTTTCTAGTAATTTTATCGCAGGGTGAACGCGCAAGTTGTCGACCACTTGAAAAACGGGATTAGTAATCGACCAATCACATCTGTATAGTATAAATGCGGAAACGAAGAGGTAGCTTTGTTTCTTTCAATTAGTTTTTAATCACCCGGTGAAAATGATCAGATATCATAGATACATCAGAAGCCCGGCGACGTCGTGATGCCGTTGCTTCCAATCCGCTGCGTAAACTTCAATTTTCGTTTTATCGCAAAAAGGACGAATGCGACCAGATTATTTTTCCGAAGAACTAACAGAATATGGAATCGAAATTAAAAAATCACGCGTTCTCCCAATTCGATCTGATCACAATCAAATCGAATATACATACGCATCAGATCTAATGAATTTTTCTCGGGTGGATTGAAAATTGCCAAGTATTGTTCGTGAACTTTGAACACAACCCTTACACGTAGCATCGCGCCATCTCGATATCGAACCTCCCCACTACTGCATGAGAATGAATTCCTAATCCATTCTTCCTCTCGCTTGACACGTTTTTCATTTACTTCAAGAGCATAAATCTTGACTCCGGAAAGTGTGGAATCCTATCTTTTGATTTTAAGCTTCTCGCGCTGTTCTACTGAAACTCCCAGAGACGCGTCTTTTCACGCCATTTGAACTACGAGAATCGGAAACGGATATTTTCAGCATGAAATAAAAATTGAACAGATATTCGTTAATTGGACTATCGACTTAATTCCAATTCCTGACGTCATCTTTACACAGCACGAAACGCTGTGTAAATGATTCAGGAATATTTCGAGGGCAATATTTCGTTCGAAATATCACCGAAATGCGTCCGAAATATCAGTGAAATATTTGAAACGAAATATTTTACAAATATTCGAAATCAAATATCACCGAAACATTTCGCAAGCAGTATTTCAAAAATATTGCAACAAATGATTGTACGACTAATGTATTTGATATATTTTCAATTGAATATTTTTCAGATATTCATAGTGAATAACCCTGAAATTGTGACACGGAAAAGTGTGTTCGATGATTTATGGAGAATCGCTTCCAGCTGGCATGCGAAATTCACTGGAATGAAAAAAGATTTTACGTTGCAGCATTGTAAATCATGGACGAGTCACTTATATCGACTGTTATCGAAGCCTACGCGTCATCGACGCGTCGAGGCCGCAGTTATCACACGCAGAGCCATCTGTTGAGCGTTCCTAAAACTGTCGTCCATCGCTTTGCCCCAGCCGTTGAGAATCGCTAATTATCGCTAATTGCATAAATACATCCGCTGGCGTTATTGTCCCGTGAAACGAAACAGTTTTCATATACCTGCGTCGCATGCAGAATGCCGCCATGTGCGGCTTTAACACATCGGCGATCCGTAGACTTGGATAAAAGTTAAAATAAGCGACCCGCTCACGCTTTACGATTCGAAAAAAGTATATATGTTCCCCGATGTCAGTTGATTTCGGACGCTAACTCAAACATCTTCTTCGTAAATCGTCGGAAAGAACAATTTCATATCACAGTTTTGAAAGCGTATGTATATCTCGGTCGATAGAAAGGGGCTGCGGCCTGCTCTCAAGTCAACAGTTGAACTAATGCGACTAATTCCATCTCCAATTTGCGACAAGTATAAAGGCTAGGTAGATTCCAAAATGAAGGCGTAATTCTTCAGTTCTCAAGGAACGACAATCAAATTTCTAGTCAGGTCTGTGGACATAACCTCAAAACGCTTGTTCTCGTCGCAAGTTCTTTCCATCAGATGCGTACCGGGACGTATTTCTTGACACGTGGATAATCTCCTTTTCAGGCCACAAGAGTCATTCGCAAATTTCACTGGCATATGGCTTCGAAACGTAGTGAGAAAAACGGAGTTAGAGGCGACCGGTGAAATATCGGGTTCACATTACGCGACATAACCGAAACATTGAGTCGACCGATTCATGCTGACTTATGTTTACGGATTGATCTGCAGAGACGCAGAGTCATGAATCTTAGTCGGGAAATTGATTCAACTGTTTTTCATATTATTCCAGTCCCATGCACGTTATCCCGTGCCCACAGAAAAGTCAGCAACGTCCTGTTCGCATTGCTTGCAAAAATAGTAAATCATCCCGTACCGATATATTACTAGGGCGAGTATTTTTCGAACACGATTTTGTACAGTCTATGGATAAATAAAGTTTAGCCGTTTGATCTAATTAGTAATTTATTGCAAGAAAAAGAATCGTTAAAGAATTACAAGCTACACATTAGTCACCATCGCATATCCAACATTCAACAAAACAAAAGAGAGGACGCTAATCGTAGTGGCAGTGATATATTAGATTACCATAAATATTATAGATGACGACAGCACCCATAGTATTGCTGCTTATTCAAACTTCTACACCCCCTACGATTCTATAGGTGTTTTAATACTATTAAAAATTACATATTTAGTTTTAACGGTATAATGTTGCTATAACATAGTTATAAATTCCTTAAACCTAACTTATTTCGAAAATACTCAAACTTATTCTTTACAAGTCCTTTGGTCATTAGATCTGCAACTTGTTCATTGGTCGATACCTATACATGTATATCAATTTAACTTTACCCTCGGATACTAAATCTTTTGTGAAATGATGTTCAACGTCAATATGTTTAGATCTTTTAGTTTCGGTCGTACTCGCCATTTTATTAGCAGACTGATTATCCTCGTACAATATTATTTTTCCCAATTCTAACTTTAGTATATCCTCTCATAGTCGTTTAAGAAAGATAGATTTAGATAGACTTCTTAGATTTCCATCCTACAACATTTCCGTTTAGTCTTAATATAAATCCCGATATACTTTTTCGATCAGTAGTATCTGTTGCGAAATCTGAATCTACACAAGAACTCAAGTTAAATCGTGAAGTGGCTCTGTTCTTAGTATACATCAATTTCAAATGTTTGGTATTTTTCAGATAGCGTAAAACCTTTTTGAGATTATTATAATAAGTTAAATTCATTGGAATACCAATTTGAGCACTTGAAGAGACTTGAAGCTCTCCACTTGGTTGTGACCATTGTACTAGTTCAAGTTAGTACGATCAGTCTGACCTAGTGACGATACTGGATAGTCAGCAACGACGACTTGATTCTGCGGAGCCCACGTATGGTTTAGGATTGGAATTCCGATCGTAAAATTTTCAGTTCTCAAGAGAGACATGAAAAAAAAGTGAAATGGGAAACGGAAGTAGTTGAATTCCTACAACGGGTCGGGTATAAGTAAGAGTAACACGAACAAAACTGTCTATTCCAAGTGGTCTCAAAATGTTCATTGAAAAATTCATAAAACATTTCTGAAACATTGCAGCAGTATTTTGTGAAATATTTCATATAAAGCGTTCTCCCGGACATGGAAATATTTCTGAAATACTCAATGCTTTCAACGAGATATTTCCGCAACATTTCTGTAATATATGGTTCGCACTTTGCGGGTGAAAATTATAAGAAAAAAAGATGAGAGCGAAATTGAGGGTAAAAATTGGGAATGCGCGAAGTAAGCAATTTGACCGTTCGAAACTGCGACGAAAAGCTAGCTCGATCCGATGCTAGCAGGGTTTGGGTGGGGATAGCTAAAATCTGGAGCGCACGCTTCGAAGCCCCGGGGGTAGGCGAAGTTCTGTGCCTCCTGGGGGGCTGGCATTCACCGTTACCGCTACCGCTACCCCGCGACGCCCCACCAGCACATAAGTTCGTTAGGCCGGCCCCAATTTCCACGTTATCAGAATTTACGGCCGTCTAAAAGGCGACCCGCACTTTTCCGGGCACGCATCTCACCCCGCAAATTGCCCCCTAAAAATCCCGGCCTGTGGGAACCGAGAGAGAAACGAAAAAACGAGGGACGAAAGAAAAGGGGATGAAAAAAATTTCGGGAAGATGAAGAGAGAGAAAACGAACAGAGTAGAGTAGAGTAAAATGGAGTGGAGAGAAAGAGAAAGATATAGACGCAGAGAGGAAGAAAGACAAGGAGGGGAAAAACAGCGAACAGCACCCAAGAATTTAAAAAGGTTGCCAAAAAATATTGGCAATTTTATTTTAAAGCCATTCTAGAACCCTGAAGAATATTGTTCGACGAGTCTCAAAAAAAGGATAAAGAGAAATTCGATTTTCAATAGTTTACTCCAACAATGAGGATGAACACACTCGACCATTTCTTTTTTTCCTTCACGATTTCAAGATGTCGCCCTGTGGGTGTAGGGTTGGTTAAATTTTCTAGCGAAAACCATAAAAAATCGGGCTATAAAAGTTCGGAAGTTAAAGGCTGAACCTTCTAGGCCTTCAACCCTTCGAGTATTGGTATTGGTTGTAGATTGGGGTGAAAAAAGTGAGCGTCGACATTCTTGGAAGCGTGTGTGTGTGAGGGAGAGAGAGGGAGAGAGAGAGGGTAGCATGGTCGCTGTATAAACTCAGCTACTAATTGTGGGCCTTCGCTAATACCCGCCTGCAGAGTGACCTGCACAGACGTGTGGATCGTATAGGTATCGGTTTGTGTCTGGCCTGTGTGAGTGGCGTATTAACGATATCGCGTTCAAATATCCCGACTGATCCCTGATCCCTGATCCCTGATGCCCAACGCTATTCTCTAATGGGATGCAAATCGCCTACATTTTCGACACTGTGTGTCGGTGCGCCCGTTTATCCCGAAATCCGTATTGCCCCGCATGAATATTAGACACGACAATAACCAGATTCATATTCGTTATTACTATAATCAATGCGAAGACGATATAGGTATGTTGAGAACTTGACCGGAATCCATGGATGACAAGTTCATTGAAGCGTACATACAAAGATTGTCTTGTGATCACAAAAATGATAAATGGTAAGACAACTTTTGTTTCATCGGTCATTTTAGACGCGGTTGAAATTTTGCTACATTGTGTTGAATGCGTTAGATGCAGAGGCGTGGGTCTGAGAGGAGGAGGCGTATCCCTGGTAGAGAAATGCTAGAGGGGGAGAATAATCACGGGGTTAATGTAAATTGTTAGGCAGCGGCTCGGCTCGGCTCGGCCCGGCTCGGTGGCCGCAGCTCTAGATCCCCGTTATAGTTACCAGAACAGTACGAAAACGGTCAGCAAAATTGGTTGTGTTCCTCAGCTGAGAGAACCTTCTCTGCGTTATTATTTATGCATTTATTACCAAACCTGTGGTGCGGTTTTCACCCTTGCTCTCTGACGTATGGCGGTTCACTAGTCTCCATCTAGCTACTGCCTCTTTCAACCGCAGGATGTACTTGGAATAACGGCGATCTATACGACTCCCGTTCTCTGACGGCGGCGTTGTGATATGGATACTGGGAGTCGTATTTTCAACAAAATATGACACCGATGGTCATCTAGCAGATGCCATACTTTTGTCACGTCGAATAAAAGCCACGCCTTGTACGAAACGCGATAGAAATAGTCGTCCAAGACGGATAGCCTATACGTCTATCGCCATCGAGAGGACATACAGGGTGATTCAGGCTGAGCCTGACGAACGCAGCTGGACACATTTTGTGGATAGATTCTTGAAGGAATTCTGAAACGTAAAGTCCTTTACCGAAAATTCCTGCGACCGATAGTTTCCGAGTTACGGAATATTTAAGTCAACCAATCACAACGCTGATACTTCAGTGGGCAAAGACTGTGTCCGTTCAGCCATCCGAGCCTGGCGTGTCACGCGGGAACTCTGTGATAGGACAACTTAGAACCGATGTAGCTCGAAAACCAGAGGTCGCAGGAATTTTTGGCAAATGACTTTTCGTTTCATAATTTTCTCGAAGAATCTATTCCCAGAATGTGTCCCACTCGACCGGAATCACCCCGTATTGTTCTCAAAATACGACAGAAACAGTCATACGAGAGACGTAACTTCTAAGACACGCTAAAGGATATAATTATGACAAAGTATGACGGGAACAGTCATATGAGATGCGTCACGACTATGTTCGATATGTATTGAGGAATATGATTCCAACGACATACGACTGAAACGGCGATTTGAAAAAACAATTTGTGTGTTACACAAACAAAATTTGTTGAAGAACAGATTTTTGACGACGCAAACGAGAGAAATAGTCGCCAACGCAAAACGTGATGTGGATTTTGTGAATTAATTCCAGAATGATGTAGTCCCTGATAGGTCTATCATTGGATTGTATCTACGAGAAATTCCCGAGTAATATTTTGCTCGAGGAGTATTGTGTGCAGTATACTGAGGGCTAAATTTACTCGCACCTAATTCTCTCCCCAGCCAGCTCTTCGCGGTGTCGTTCACCCCAGTTCGAACTCAATCTGCGATATCTTAAGGGCAGTCAGTCAGCTCACTCCACTGTCTTTCTTCTGGGTACGCCACGTGGTCGTTTGTCACTAGCTATGAAGAATCGAGACAGAAGAAAAGCGACGAGGGTGAGAATGTTGCTTGGCACGAAGAACGAGTGAAAGAGAGAGGGAAAAGAGGAATACATGCAGAGAGACAGATCGAAAGATAGACAGGAGAGGCCGGAGTCGACATGTAGAAACTGTTGCTTCCCTTACACAGTGGATATAGTTCTGTCTTTCTCCCAACCCCCTACTCCCAGCTTTTGGGGTCTCTTGACTCATCCTGAGGGCGCGCGGGAGTCAAGAGACATTTATGTGATCTTCAAAAGGCTGAGGGCATTTTTTAGGACCCTCAGATTCTTGGCAGGTGGTCGATACTTTCACCGGATAAAAATTAAGAGGTCATCTTTTCCACCTGGCAAGTGATCAACGTCAGTTTCCTATTTTTCCAAAACTGAAAACATTCTTTCTTCATTTGCTGTTCATCGGTTTTTTGTTTCTCGCTGCCGAGATAATCTCTCGTGCTGGTTTCAAAATTCGAAAACAAAACTGCTCCTCTGTTTTCTCGTTTCTCGTCGTAGAACTTCAGGCGGTGTTTTCAGTATCCTAGTCCATTCTGACGCGCATTTCAACCTGGTCATACATCCGACTACATTCGTTCCATTTAGGCGCGCATTCAAACTTTTTTGATGAATTTTTCCCAACGTCTCACACTTTCTCAGTCCGTTTAGAACATGTTTGAGCTCACTCAGACGACTCCGATTCTCATTCCGAAAGATTGGGTCGGAAAAGTATGGAAAACAATAACGAGTGCACCATGGAGATGTTCACTCATAGATAGGTCCTAACGAAATGAGGGGCAGATTTCTATCGACCACAGTCATCCGAACGTCCTGACATCTATATAAAACGCGAACAGCTAGATGGCGATGGGCAAGGGGCGCGTTTGAGGGTAAGGAAGGGTTCAAGGAGACCAGGAAGTGGTCCGGGTTGGAATTTGAATTAATTACAGGGGAAAGTGTAGGTAGAGAAGTGGTGGAGGGAGAGAGAGAGGTGGAGAGTGGCTCGGCTGTTGGTGTTGGCTGGAGCTAGCCGAACACAGAGTTAATGGGGTGGGTCGTGGTAGATATAGGGCGGGCAGAAGAGAAGGTGGCGAACGAGAGAAACCGGATGTTGTGAAATTGTTCTTCCGTTAGGAGCACTAGCTGGGAGCGAGTCGGACGCCCCCAACTTCACACCTCAAGTATCACGACGCGCCAGAGCTTTCGCGACGTTTCATGGGAAGAGGAAGGGGAGAGCGGAGGTTTTCAGCACCGACTACTACGCTTTACGACCCCATCTACCAGTTTCCTTCACGAATTCTCCCGCCGCGTTCTATGACATTCAAAGTTAATCCCGCCGGCTTTCCCGACAACACCCCCCGCCCTCTTATCTTCTTCGACTATAGCACCCCCGAGGAATTGCCCCGGACTGTCGCCGGGACAGTGGTAGAGCTTCAAACGAGACCCCTCGCTTCCCCTCAAACGCAACTTTTTTTTTATATGCTAAGAACTTATTCCGCCTTATTTGCAAAGTTCGATCTCACTCACTAACATTTGAGCCCTCTGATCCAATGCTCTTCAGCCACTCACGTTCGTTTGGATCTTCCAATTCATTCGAACACGGTGTACTTCGATCATCATCGTACTTTTCAAAGTCCTGAAGTCAATTTGTTCTTTTCAACGAATTCGGGACTCTATGGGATCGCTTTCCTTTTCGAAAATGAAATTCAAGAGGGTTAAAGTAGTGTGGATTCATACAGATCGATGGAAACGATAGAATCCCCAACAGTCGGAGGGCAAAAATATTTCAAGGGAAAAAGAGAGAGGATCAAGTCCTGCTCGGCCGGACGACTGGGTGTAACGCAATACCTTTTAGAGGTATGAAAGTGTTGTATTGTGTTTCATTCCCTCTGGCATGACGAGTCTGGGTCATTCTCTACGTCTCGTACAGCTGTTAGACGCGAGTATAAGTTTCAAATGTCGGTTGTCTACCCGCAAATAATTGAGGCTAACCCTAAAAACTACGGGTTATGAAGAGGAAGAGGATATTCAATCGGATAATCTGACATCGATACGGTCATGATAACAAAAAATACACTCATTTCCAGAGAATTTGATGTAACGTTGACTGATCGATAAATCTCCCACGTGATAAGGGAAAAAGTATATAACGATCCGTCTGGAAATCATGTCTGTGGTTCAAGAAACCGGATAATATGGAATCTTGAGATATTGATATTGAGATGTTTCTCTATCCAAGCGGAAAGAAGGGATGAAGGAATTGTTTAATGATCAATTCTAGTGATTTTTTTCTCGAGGGAGAATTCTTCGTGAGAGAATCGAGTCCGGCGGTGTCCAGTCCTTCTGCTATTCACTCCCGATCTTTTGTCTTGAAGAAAACTCGTCTGTGGACCATGCGTGGCCCTTGCAGGCTTCACGCCGAGGATAATCCGGCTTCATAAATCCTGTCGCCGATAATAATTTTATCAACGCGACCACTCACTCCGCTTCTTTTCCTCCCTGGACGTTACCCACAACCGCCTAAGCCCTACCGCGACGGTCTCCTTCTTATAAATCATGTTTTAATACTTGAAACATCTGCCCATCCTTTCTCCGTATCTTTTTTCTCTTCCCATTCTTTCTTTATATTCTGTCTGCTCATGGGGGTGGCGAATTGTTCGTAGGAATTGAATTTTTCGGTTCACATTCCATCCGCTCCGAAGACTCTGGTTTTTTTTTCAAATTTTCGAAATCTCCGAGATGACGTGGTGACCTCAGGCATCGGACTAACCCGAGTCCTAACCCGAGTGGAAAACATCCCGGTGTTCGTCTTTTCTCAATTTTCACCTGCCCGTAAAATCGTCGGGGAGTTTTAGGACCTGTACAGCCCGTGCCGGATCGCTGGGTCGTCGGGGGTCACTGCGAGGTCATACCGTTGCGTTGCTGCAATATCGACGAGGGCGTCTGATGCAGAGGACATTAAACAACGGAGAAAAAGGTCCTCGGCGATTCACAGAGTTTGTTCTTTCGGACAGAACGAAAGACACGATAAACAGGGAAGGAGAAAATCGAGAGATCCTAGAGGAGTACGGCTCCCCGTGTTACACTCCGTTACCAGGATCCCATAATCCTTGGAAATCGTCCTGGGGGATACTGTACACCGTGTTCCCAAGTCCTCCGTCGCCGCAATCACCTGCACCACTTTGTCAAACCACCTTCTTCATATCCTGGGCTGAACTCAGGTAGGTACCTACATGACGTTCATATCCTGGAGCGGCCATCAGGTCTTATCATTCCTTCACGTTCGTAAGCCGACGTTGCAGCTCCAACCACTTTCGTCACATAAAGCTGCACAGTGCAGTTAGATTGATAAACTTTTTTCTAACTCACTTTTGCTCAACTTATACATCACTCGATGCAGAATCGCATCCTTATTTCCTGAGGATGATTTTTTTCAGAGCTACGTTGTCGCCTTCATCCGATTTTAGATCGGAGAGTGAGAAAAAAAACTTGAGAAATCTGGTGCGCAGCGATGATCTGGAAAGGACGTTCCGTCCGTTCACGTACTCGTACATTTCGATGGAGTTTTTCGAAGGAAAGTTTCATGCTTCTTGACTGCGAAGTGGCGAGGACGGATTAGCGGTTTGGATACGAGATGTGATTCAGGTGCGATGCAGTGTGCGATGGTAATCGGTAGCGAGGATATAGAATTGACGGAGAAGAGGGTATGGAGTAATTTTTGGAAATCGATTGACCGATAAAATCAGGGCTGTCCGACTGGTCGGTAGGTAGATGGGCAGGTTGTATTCGAACCTCGGGAAGAAGAGGATAAAAGAGGGAAACAAGTAGGCGAAAGACCAAAAGCGATAAACCACAATAAGCCGCGCTATATTGGACGGTGTAATGCGCTACTGTCTGCCTGCCCCCTCGAGCTAAACCGGGCAAAGTGCTCTAATAACTCCCTCCGTCCCCCTGCCGCGCCTCGTCCCGTGCAATTCCTCTTTCTATTCTCTCTCTATCTCTCACCTTCTGTCTCTTTCTCTCCTTTCCGTAGATTTTCCCATATTCGCCTCTTTCCTCTCTCCCGTAGGTATTGCCCGTTCACGCCCAGCCACGCCTTGCTCGAAAAACGACAAGCAAGAAATATACAACCCGAGTCTGCTGCAGTAACATCCGGAGACAACGAGCTCCGAGACTATACCCCTTCACACCCAACTTTCCGATACGGGCACCAAGGTGATACAGAAAATTCACTATCGGTAAACTCATTTGTCAACGACACCAGGAGTCAATTTGAAAAAATCCGTTTGGGTAGTATTGGGTAGTCGAGATTTTCGAATCTGTAGACTCTTGCTTTCCCATTTTCTAAAAGGCACTACTTTTCTACCCACGTTTTTATTCGGTTATGTGAAAAAACGGGGAAAAAAGCAAGAGATTATTTACGAACCGTATCCTACCACTTCATCACCACACCGAAGAGGCAGAAGGAGAATTCCGCAGAAGGAGAATTCCGTGTAGGTCGTACCATAAGAAAAGCTTACGAGCTTTTCAAGGCGACAAGCATCGAAAAATAATGGAGGCAGGAAAAAATCATAAGTACAACGAGATTCCTCTCCCGAAGAAGGTGAATTATTTTCAAAAACTAAGACCAAAGTTCCTTTACAGGAAATTCGTGAGACCCACAGTTTTCAAATTAGAGAACTTCGAAGTATTGAAAAAACCGTTAGTGACGGTTATTTGAAGCGCCTCGATCCCATTGGTCAGAACTTCGACTGGCTCCCATTTGAAAACTATTTATCCTACGAAGTTATGGTAAAGGAACTTTACTTTTAGTTTTCGACAAGGGATTTAGCTTTCGGAGGATTCTCGTCAATTGCGAAGAGCTCTTAATTAGATATCGAATCAAAGTCTCTGTACTGAACGGCAATAATCTTTCCACTCGCTGTTACTGGGGTACGAGGGTGTCTAAAGGGATGCCTCTAGAAAGAAGATTATTTACGAACCATATTCCACCACTTCATCACCGCACAACGCAGCAGCAGCAGTACTGCGGGTAGGTCGTACCATAAGAACGGCTTACGTCCCGAGACGCCATTATACGGAAGCCTAAAAATTAAATCGAAGCCAATGCCGTATCTACGTATACATACGAATATCTTTCTCGCCCCCTTTTTATGCCCCTTCTTCCTCCCATTTTCTCTTCCCCTCTTCGTATACCTGTGCTTGCTGCCATCAATGCTGTAGGAAGAAGTGATAGGAGCGGGAGAGCTAATTTGGGGGATAAGGCGTCGAGTTATTGGTCATACGAAAAGGGTCCCTAGAGAGAGGGACGGGGGCGGGAAGCGGAGGGCCAAAAAAAGATGAAAAATAATGGACGCAAGAATGAGACACGATCAAATAGATTTAGCGAGAGGATATACCGTACGCGAATGCGCCGTAATTTTTTCGAGACCATCATTTGTTGGTACGCCACACGAATCCGGATCGACCTTCTCTCTCTCTCCCGTATATTCCCTTCCATTTTTGTCAGTTATCTTTCGAACTCCCAACCTCAAAACGGCCCGGAATATAACTCAAGAAATTTTCTTTATGAGACGCAATGAAATTACAGAGATTTTCTCTCGGGCAGTCCTCTGCCTGGACGATAAATAAAGATCTGGGGCTCAGGCGACAAGGTCGGATTGTCTTCAGGGAACGCCCTCAAACCCTTTTCACCACTTGGTAGCAGATTTCATTATCATTCTTCTACGGGGTAAAAGTTACCCTCTATTCTCTATTCTCTATCCTCTACCCCTTCGGACACGTGAATAAGAATGGTAGTACATGCTTCTACCAGATATGTATAGATAAAGATGTAGAGACCTCGGCAGGGGATGGCCGCGTTGAAAATAGAGGATATCACGAAGGATATTCCGATATTATGCCCGATAAAAATGGAGAATGGATATTATATTCTTGCGGAGACCTCCTCTTCCACCCTCCCCCCCCCCCCTGCCCCTGTAGACTCTCAAGTCGAGCTTTCGGCGGAGGCGAGTTTGAGGTTAAGCTACGTAGCATCTGGGGCCACGAGACCAACACCGATTACGGAGAGGAGGGGGAGTCTGGTCGCTTTCATCAATCCCTCACATCTGCTTTTCATCAAAACTTTATTTTTCGATTGGTTATCAATTAGTCTCGATTACCAGCTAGGCGGATATCACGAGCGAGACGAGGAAGACATGAGAGACGACGACAATAACGAGGCAGAAGAAAATGATTTTTTCAGGAAAGATTTATTCCCCAAGTGGCCGGATAGATTCCTTCTCGAAAACTAAGACGGAAGTTCCTTTACGGAAAATTGGTAGGATTTGTGGTTCGCGAATTAGAGAGAGTTGAAGTAGGTATCGGAAAAACTGACACTGACGCTCGTTTTCAAGACCATGCAGCTATTGGTCAGAACTTCTGCAACGGGCTTTGATTAAAAAACAATTAGTCCCTCGACGATGTGGTCGAGGAACTTTTCTCTCATCAGTTTTCGACGAGGGATTCGACTTTTCAAGGACACGTTTCTTGTTCTGCAGAAATTCGTATTTAAATATGAATCGGCGAGGCCGCGGTAGGTATATCCCGTAGTCTTCCTTGGCAGATTAATCGTCTTGTAAGTTCCGAGCGGAGTACGAGTAATGAATTTATAAAAAGATTAAATCAGTCACGAATTGCATTAACACCGCGTCGCTTCCGTATCAGATCAACGTGTACCCCAACTAATGAACGTAGTCGTAATTAATCGCCTTTTTCAACATCTAGCGCTATCGCTACACTGCCGGGTAATTCTTACACAGTATGAGCGGAGAATTACGACGACAACATCGTCTGCTCTGTGACGCTGCTGCCGCCGCGCCGCGCCGCGCCGGACGGGTATTATTGCAAAATGGAAAATCGCGTATCTTAACACGTTCACCTTCCCTCTGCCGCGCCATCTGCGTCGTGGACTCGGCTTATTCGCACCCCGAAGATGAAAAAATAGACGAAGAAAATAAGTGAACATCTAAACGAAGATGGGGTGAGAATATACCGGTAGAAATATTCTGTCGCCATTTCGTTCTTTTTACTCCCGCATCGTGCTTTTCGTCCTCCAGAAATTGACTGTCGCGACACTGACGTCGGGAAGGAGGGATGGCGAGGAAGGGAAGGGGGGGGGGGGGGGGGGGGCGGGGGGGCAAGGATGTCGACTCATTGTGTCCCGGTGACAACAAGATCCCAAAACGTGCGTTATCCTTCCTTATCTCTTTCGTCGTAGCTAGATGCTCGGGGCCGAAGATATCTGAGCGCATAAATCATAGTAGAACCTTAGGAGAAGAATCTTCTTGAAACGATATAGATAGCTGCATCATTCTATCCATCCTCGGTTCTTTTTTCATAGAAAAAAAGTATTTCGGTTTTCAGAGCGGTATATTATATATGTGTGTGTGTGTGTGTGGGAAATAGATGTCTTATTTCACCGATACAAAGTGTTCTCTCTTTTTCAGCTCGTATCGTCTTCCAAAAAAGATAATTGAACGTGGGCAGGGTATAGAGAATAAAAAATTGTACCGTCAAAGAGAAACCACGTAGGTAGGCTGCAGGTTCTCGCTACTTTTAAGAGGCTAGCCGGCAGAGTGTCTCTTGGTCGATTCAGCGCGTGCCTTCGCATTTTCATCACTTGACACAAATCGAACGAGAAGATAACAACGACACGTCGCGTGGATCGGTCAAAGGTTGGAAAAAGAGTTCGAGCGAATCATCGCGACAATAGGAAAAGTGTTTTCGAATGTTTCGTTCGATCCGTTATAACAACGAAATCAACAGAATCTACTTAGATATTACAATAATGAAGTGACGCTTTCATGCGGTTGGAAAAACTCTCGCCTCCACGGATGCTGTACCGGATCTCGGAGCGCCGTGCGTAGGGGATTACATTCACTGTTCAATATCGACGAATAATTATCAGACTCGATCTGAATCTTCGGTTCGCGATGGTTCAAACGTCTTTCTTATCGTTATACCGATGTGTCCAGTCCACACTCAGAGAATGGAAACCTGCAATCGCGTATCAACGACTCGTAAAATTTGGTAATCCGGGTCTGTTATTAGAGGTTCGTGTAATCGGGGAGGTTTGTGTGGTGGGAGCGCGGCGAACGTCGACATCCCCGCCTGGTCTGGCGCCCTGTTACAACATCTATAACCAACATTACCGATGGTGTTCGCGGGGTTTATGGGCTACATAACACCCCAGGTCGTCCCTTTTTATGGAGTGTGCCGTAAGCGGTCCGCCAAAATTAAGAGGTTTCGGCCGGCTCCTTGTCAGGCATCGTGCGCAATCATAAGCTACGAAAATGAGGAGGAATAAGACCGTCGTGGAGTTGTCCACTGAGAATTGAATAATAACGAAAGGGGGACTGAGAAATCTGTTCCTCCTATTCTAGAAAGAGTTTGAAGGAAAGTATATACCTACGTTCAGCGAGCGTCGAATAACTGGGAGCAACATGGAAGGGTAGTGGGAGTAGGGAAGAGAACACTCTTGATAGAATTGCAAAATAGATTTACAAGCGGGAAGTCGGTGCCAAATTGAATAACTTTAAAGAGTTAGGTAGAGAAACGTGGGGATGCAGTTGGACGCTACCATGTACACTGCACTCCCCCCGGCTCTTTTTCTTTACCTCCTTTATCCGCGGATATATACGTACGCTGTAGTTCGTTCGATAGCGTTAACGCGGATTAGGAAATACCTACCGTGAATCTTGGATACGGCGCGGCGGGATGGGTGGACGGAGTCTTAAATCGCGAAAGTAAGTTGGTATAGATATCGCTGTATCCATTATCTGAAAATGGATTTACGAGAGCGCTGTACGTCATCACGCTTGGTATTAAATTATAGGTTATGTAACAGAGATTCTCCGGAGTTGCTGCTAAATAATGTCCCCCGTACACGGAATACCAGAGAGATAATTCGCGATGAAATTCGTTTTGCAAAACGAAATTCGTTTTACAATCTTCTCGCAGGGCCCATATTTCGAATATTATATAGAGACGTTTGAAGGGTCCCGAAAAAACGTCGGTGACCGTTATTCTACCGTGAATCTCTCTCGAACCGGTACACTCCGGTGCCGAATTGGTGAATCGGCAGGTGCCAACTATCATTCGTCTACCCATGCTAATAGCGTTGTAAACAATTGATAGTTGGCCCCTGACGTCCCACACTCGGCAGTGCAGTGTACCGTTTCAAGAGAGATTCCGCGCACCTAGATTCGTCAGAAGTTCAACTCGCTCCCATTCGAAAAGTATCGGACCTATCAAGTTTTGGCAAAGGAATTTCGGTCTTAGTTTTTGATGAGGAATCTACCCTGCGATGGGCTTCGCAATAGATATAAAAAATACCGGAAAATTTTTCGGCGGGTGCGAATTGACGTATCGCGCGCTTAATCTATATCATTTAAAAAATGTCGGATACCCGTTTTCCCTCGTTGATTCTGCGGCTGAACTATAGGAAGACGAGGTTCAACCCTCTTCGAGTTCCTCTTCGTCGAGCAATATAATTGCTCACGTACTTGTGGGAGGAGGGGCAGGGGAATCTAGCGTTGGGTAATGGGAGGACGAGTGCAGGACAGGAATAAGAGACAATGGATAAGAGTTTGCAGGGTCAGCCGAAAGCTAACGACCCATCGCACCCATCGGCGGTCCACAATCATTCGATGTTAATTGTTCCGGCTCCTCTCTTGCGGCAAACCAGCCACGGCGAAACCTCGATATAAGGGGAAAGCGGGACTCTGGTGTAGTTCTGCTCCCCCCGCTGCTATACCTATATTGTACAGTTCAACTTTTCTCTGTTTGATCAGTCAAATTTTTGCCGATGAAAAACAGGCATTTTGATCTCTTCCTTGTTTTGAGTCGCTTTGTTTTTCTTTCCGAATTCGAATTCGAATTCCAAATGACGAAACCATGTGACTTTGTTGCTTCTTAATAGCACTGCCGATCTCACTCTCGGCAAAACATTTCGCCTGTTCCCAGCAGATGAGTAGCAGTGAAACTAGGTAGGTACTATTCCAAAGCTCAGATCCAATCTCGGAGATGGACCGTCCGAGAAGATAAGCACCAGGGCGTTTTCTCGAATGAAAAGAGGAGCCTGCAGGTTCTACTGCTGTACCGGCGCCTCATGCTCCTTCCCCCCGACTCCGGCCACGCAACGCTTTATCGAAGCCTCGCGAACAAATTTGACGACGACGAGTACTAGCTCCTAGACGACAACTGGTTGTCGCACCGTCCACATTGAGGAAAACCGCACGAGTACCAATTCCACGAAGAACCGGACGAAGAAGAAGAACAAGAAGAATAAGTGGAAGAGTTTCGAACGACCGTCTAGCCGATATTCAGACGCCGATAACTGCCCCTTTTTTATCCAACTAAAAAGTTTCAACTTGAAGGCCCCCTCGATTCAGACGGTGAAATTTTTCTGACCACTTGCGCAAAATCCATTAACGGAGGGAGTGTGGCATGCAAGACATTGCAAACGGAGAATAAATTCGTTAAACCGCCATTACAATCTCGGAGCTAAAATCATTCGAAATTATCTTCGAGATAGACTAGTATAACTATAGCTAGAAAGAAACTTATTATCAATTCCATTATATGGAATGACGCATCGGAAATATCCCTGCATCACGTAAGCTAAGGACTATGGTATACTATATCCACTATATATATACCCGTGAATAGAAAAGTGTTTTTCTGATACCTCAGAGCACTTTGCCAAACCCGCCGCCGCGCCCTCCCGAAAAAGTCGCGGGATATGATCGAAGAGATAAAAATAAGGCTCTTGACGCACTAATGCACTATTTTTCGAAATCATCATAATTTCTTCCCCAATTCATCCGATCGAGGGTACAATTAATAGAGTGTATAATAACGTCGCATGCTTTGCTCCGAAGAATCGTTTCGCAACTCGGTTTGTCAAGTTTTTTTCATATTTTATGCTGGACCGCATACCTATCGCAGAGAAAATTACATGATTGTCTGTCATGTCGCGTAGCTGGCATCCCCATTCATCCTCCTCTGCCCGCAAGCTCGGTTCATATATATTAACCACCCTGCACATACATACATAGGTACAACGTACGTACATGCACGCGCCTCCTCGCAGGGTGGAAAAAGTTTATGTGAAATAATTGATAAATGTTTCCCAGGTATGAGAGGGGGGGATGATGAGGGGTTTCGAGGGGGTTCGTAGTGGTAGATTTACTGCACACTAGGGAGCGAAAACTGTTGTCACGAACCTCGGTGAGGGGTGGCTGAGTCCTGCGGACTTTTACGTATATTTCTGATACACGTCCGTGAACGTGTAAGTTGGAGTGAAAGTCAGGGTACGAAATTGTAGCGTGATATCGCATAGGAATATATGGAAAAGAATGAAAATTGAAAATTGTTTTCACCTGAAATGGAAGATGTAAACGATTTTTCGCTAATGCAGTATACCTGCTGAAAAATGCCACCGTAGATATGCAGGCATCGGAATATTTTTCAATTATTTCAACATTCGTCCCAAATTCGATAATTTAATGTCAAACGCGTGGCGGAATAGAACGAAAAAGTATGAAGTAAAAAGAAAAAATGGAGGGTAAAGATTGATCGGTTCCATTCGTGTGCATTGAACTTCACTCGTATAGTGCCACTGGCTATGGAGGGGGTCGAATCACGAGGCAAAAAAAAAGTTTTGTTCTCCGCGGGCATCATCCGATTGATCAGTCTATTCATCGGAACTGTCATATTCCGCACAACTCGCAATTCGAATATTTGGAGTCCTTTGAGGGGCTTTTTTGTATTCCATTTGACACAATTCTTTGAGACAGCAATGTTATTCTAAGATTTTTCTGATTTCTTTTCCCTTCTCATACATGCACCCTTTTCTCTCAACGCGGATCGATCTATCGTTCACACCGATCCTCGAGATCGGACGAACGTGGGACATCAAAGACGTGGAGAGCGGAGCGAATGCATCGCGTGTACACGTACAGTTCGCCACAATGGACGCATACGAAGATAGTAGAGCCGCAGCGACACCCGAAGTTCACGTGTAAGTGTTTTCATGCAGGATGCACATCCATGCACCACCACCGGTGCGCGGTGGTATACCCACGGAGAGATACGTTGGTACGTGGTAAAGTGTATGAAGCTGGCGATAAGGGAACCACGAGGAGAAGGAAGAACTGCATACGTCTTCCTGCACCGAGATATACCAGGGATATACCGATACACACCGCATGTAGACATTCATACCATAAGTCTGCAGGAGTTCGAGCTTCGTGTACGTTACGTATACGGGATGTCCTCGAATAAACTATAATACAAGCATATAATTACACGATCGGTCTTCTTTCTGTTTCGTTTCTTTTCACGGTTCTCAATTCACCTTATCGACATCTGCGAATCATTTTCTGATCCGACGAACAATCCACAATTTAGATTTTTCAACTAGATTAATTCGACACTCTTTTCCTAAATTTCCTACTATTCCGGGCTCAAAAATAAAGGGAAACAAAAGGTACGTGGGTATAGCGAAAACAAGAAAACCTAAACAAGCTTTGTTCCCACCGGGTTCACGCAACTTTCGTAATGTCGATTCTCAAGGGTGTTTACAGGGTCGGTCGGTCGGTCGGTCGGTCGGTCGGTTCGGGGCGTCTGGAGATCTTGGATGGTTTGGTATGGGCACGGGGGTATGGCGTCTAATTTTGTCGAGACTGTACGCTAACGCATGCCTCTGGGACGAAGGGAGTGAGTGTAGGAGTGTGAGAGTGTGAGAGCGAGGGAGCTAGGATAGGGGTAAAGTAGCAAATGTATCGGTAGGCGAGACAACTACCCTCTGGAACAGTGAATTACAATTAATTAGAGCCATTAATAATTGAGTGTGTATGGTGTTCACGCGTCCGTGTGTTGTGTGCTGTGCAGGAGCATGCGGGAGCAAAGTGAGGGAGCCTAACCTGAACCTGTACCTGCACCGAATGCGTCTCTGTGGTTCATGGTTTCCTGTATTTCGTCGAATTGCACAACTGCAGACCCGCGGTGAACAGTCACATGTGGCGTCCAGTGTCCTGAAGTACTGCATGCATCACGGTGCGCGATGTCACGTCGGCGTCGTGTCTCTCACCCTCCGAGCTGCGCCCCGTTCACTTTTCACTTTGCGCGACATGTCACCCCGTTTGACTTCTTCGTCCGGCTCCTCTAGGTGTAGGAATTCAGGTTCAGAAGTCTTTGCCTATCTCTACGTTTGTACATGTCTCTCTGCCTTGCGCTCGCAGCGCCGGTAGATTCTATGGGCAATGGACACGCGATCCTCGAAGGTCCTAGACGACCCTGGAGCGGTTGCCTGCTGCGACTACGAAGTTCCGACATCCTCGAAGTTTTAACGTTGAAAACTTTTCATAATCGATGGACTTATTTCGGCCTCTCGCATATCTTTCTCATTCCTCTTTGTACCTGCTTGTACTCTGTAGCTTTTTTTTTTTTTGCGGTCATGCAGGAGCGAAGCTCTTCTGGTTTTCGAAGACTTATCGACGAAGAAGTATCACGATTCTGAATGTTGCACGAGGTCTTGAATTCTTTCTGTGAAAAACTTATTAAAATCTAGTGCAAATTTGACCGTGAATCATTCAGCCACGTGATCCATGCGTCTGGAGAATTTAAACAGCGCAGATTTTTCGAAATAGGTGTGAGTGAGTATTCGGATCTGAGTTTTCCTGCTGATCGGTTATTTCAAATACGCCATTCTAAACGAGAAACGTCTTTTGACGAAACATTTTTACTTGAAAAAGTGGGCGATTCTTCTGACCTGGGCGAGCCAGCTCTAAAGCTTCCTCAATTATAATTATTATTAGTACTATTCAACTTCCAGCATCATCGACTCTGAAAATACTGAGTCGAGTGATTCCGGAAATTCGACGAGTCTCCATTGACCGGATAAAGCGGAACATTGAAGAAATAGAAACATAGAAAATATGTTCAGAATAATTCCAGAGCCACTGAATTTTCAAACTCAATCAGTCTTCAACTATAATACGACTGCGCATCGAATGGTCTATCGAAAGTCGAGATCCGTTTGTTAGTTTGCAATCCAGCAAAAATTCAACACTTTATTTTCGGGTTGATTGTAATATCTTTCCCGATCTTGAAAACGTAGCGGTCGTAAACGTGTAGGCTATCGAAGTGGATAGCGCGAACGAAAAGACGTTTATATTTTGAAATCTAATACATCTGGAACAAAGCTTTCGTTTGGTGAATCGAATTTCTATGATTGGATGGTGGAATTCGAAACGATTTTTTAACGTGGTAGTTACCGTGACATAATCTTAACCCTGGTGCTTTTCCTTACAGTTTTCGCGCTCTCTCTCATTGTGCCAGCCTCATGTTATTGCCCTTCCACGGGAATCAAGGCCTGCACCGTGTCTGACGCGGGTGGCTCTGCCAAGAGCACGTTTTCATTAGCCCTTCTCTCGAGGCTTCCCCGTTCCTCCATTTTTTTCTTCTTCTATCTGTTATTTCGTTTTCTGTTTGTTTTTTCGTTCCGTTTCAGGTTCGTTATTTCTGTTCGACGTCGTTTTGCCTTACCGGCCACAAAATAGAATGAAAAAAAAAAAAAGAAAGAAGAGAAACGACAACAGGAGAAGAAGACGAAGTCTTTCCTGAAATTTGATGTTCAATAAATAGCATGCTCCAAGTCCGCAGACTTCACAGACTTTTTCACATGTTTTCTAGTCGTTGAATCCATTCCGAGGATTGCACCGTCGTGAAAAATGAAGGTATTAAAAAACATTAGTATCGAGGAACGTCGACGTTGACGTCGACTTCGTGGTACGAATAGTCAAGCCAAGAAGATGGAGAGAGAGAGAAAGGCGAAGAAGACAACAACAAAAGTACGAGAATGGGAAGAAGACGGAAAAGTAAAGGTTAGGGTCCGGCACCCTCTGAAGGAAGGTGATTCTGTCGGACGCGTTAACGTCACCCTGCAGCGCCTGTCACCCGAAGATCGGATTATTGAATTTCTCTAACAAATGATCGACTGCGTCTTCGCCGCTCCTCTTCCTTCACTTCCTCATCGTTTTACTCGCTTCCTTTCTCTTTCTCTCTTGCCGGAGCTCCACGCGTGTCACCAATGACGTATTGCCGCGCTGACGCTCTTCTCGCTTTCTCAGCGATGCTTACGAATTCAACCTGCGCTTTTCCCAACACGTTTGGGACACAAGGACGACACGTAGCTGTCGGGAAACCCGGAATGAAAATTCGGAATATATATTCTAACCTCTTTTTCTCGCACCCTCTCATCTACTCTATGCTCAGGGGATGCGACTCTGTACACTCCGCGGTACCACATTTTTATCTTCTCTTTCATTTCATAATTTCTCACATTCATCCGACGGACAGCACACGGATCCTTCTTGTGAAACTACTCGAAGACACTCAAGGCATATCCATTCTATAGCCTGCCTCAGATATTTCTGTGGCAAGTTTCAGTGGCATCCCGCGGTCGCGACCTGTTCATTTTCCGTACTATTTGAAGATTCTTTTTGAACAAATGTTCAATAACATCTAATAATTACGTAAGACAACGCCCGTTCGAATCAAATTTCAGCTTGAGGTTGATTCTCCTCAACGCTCCGAAATAGTTTCGAAAGGCGTGGAGTGTTCGTTTTGAGTCGACTTGGAGCAGTCTCAAGTATATAGTCTGCCGTGAATTGCACTGAATAAGTGGGACAGATGTTTTGTCGGAGCAATCGAAGATTGCCTCATTCAGGAACAACCTGAGCGAAAAATGCTCTGAATGAAAAGCAAGCTCTGAAAAATTAGCGGATTGTTTTGCTCCTGCATCATGAGAGAAACGAGAGGAAGAGGAAGGAAACCCGCTAATGGAGAAAGGAGACTATAAAAGGAATTGGAAAAGGTAGAGGCGTAACAAGCTCTACGGAAGTAAGAGGAAAAACAAAGTAGAAATTCAACCACAACCGCGCCGCGCCGCGCCGCTCGTAGCCCAGACGGAATTTTTCTTCTACTCGGATCTCAGCTGGCTCGTTATTCCTATTTGTACTATGTACTCGAATAGAAGTGAGAATATGGGCAACCTACAGCGCTTCATGAGTGGCAGAGGGACATTTTATTTGGGCTAACCGACAGACGCAAAAATCTTTCATATCAGACGTGAATTGGAATGGATAATGTTCTTTCAGTTGGTTCTTTCTCTCGCAGCTGGGGAAATGTTGGCGGAGGCGAATTATTATAAAACAAAGAGTTAGAACAACAGTTAATTACTTGACAAGTTGTGTCGTTGCCTCGGGCCCATCTCCAGCAGCTAACAGCTTGCGGAAGAGCGAGTAAAAGGGATAAAGAGGAGCGAGGCAAGGCATACGTTTCCCTATCTGCCCCATTAAAAGTTAATTGGAGTAGAGCCCTTTACTTCTTCTTCTTCTCCTTCTTGTCCTACTTCCCCGTCTTTTGCTTCTTCTTCTTCTTCTTCGCCTTCTTCTGCTTCCAGCGGAGGAGTTGGGGGATGAGAATTCTGGTATCCGACTGCGAGCGAGGGAGTAAATCAGAAGTTATCACCTCCTGCAGGCCGTCCGAAGGAGCGACTTGGCCTTCGTGAGAAACAGAAGAGGGCTGGTCTCACTCTTCTACAGGGTCCACCACCAACGGCGGAGTCTGCAAGTCTAGCTGAGTTACAAATTCACTAACAAATGTAAACCGCCTCAGACGTTTACGTATTCTGGTGAGAGAAACTTGGTGAGAAACTTCCGAACCAACTGTCGTCCGTCAGAAGGAGAGAGAGAGATATATATATAGGGGGAGAAGAGGGAGATGGAACGAGAGAGGAAGAGAGGGAGAGTAATAAGTGACAAAAGGAGAGCAGTTTTCTCTCCCTCTCAGTTTCCTCTTTACATACTCTAGCGAGCCAATTCGCTCGCTAACGTTTCTTAATCACTTTCCGAGACTTCCGTTCATCCGCCATTGAAGAAAACTGCAGGACGAGCAGGACCTGCTTCTTTATACCTCAGCGTCTCCACCTATAAGACTTGTGGTAGTTTTCGTCCTGGACACCGCTATTTCGTATATTTGAAATCGTCGGTGCACTTTATCCACTGCGATAAAAGCGAGGAGAAATAGTATGAGGCCCGTAGGAGAGCCAGACCTGTTGACCCAAGCTGGGCAACTTGAACGTCCAATCCAACGTATTGGAAAGTTCAATCCAATATTTGCCTCGGAGAAAATCTGATCGTGAAATATCGGTGCTATTCTTTCCTGCGGCTTCTTACCTCCCCCCGTCCTTACATCCCCTCTCTACATCTTCCTCAGGAGACAGGGAACAGGAAAAAAAAAATGACAACGCCGTCTATGAACGTTAATCTACTCACAGAATGAGAACATTTTGCAACGATGCAACTTCTTCTTTTCACTGCTCCTGATAATCGTTACATCATTACGATCGGAAGACTGATGTTTTTCATACTGTAGGATATACTGTTATGCACCGACTGCAGTTCATTCGCGGATGGTTTCGGTAGTGTTTTTGTTTTTTTTTGGTTTTTGTTTTTTTTTGTTTCGTGAAATAACTTCATTTGAGCACCGCTGAACACAGTAGCGGCGCCCGTCTCGTGACGGTTAAGGGAAGTTATTGCTTGACGTTCTGCTGCCCGGTGCCCGATGACAGTTCAACACGGATATCTAACCTTGTAATTCAGTTTGGTCGATCAGAAATTATCGTTTTTAGGTGATAATTAATTAGAAAATTATTGCTGAGTGGATAATGAATACTAATTAGGTTACAAAATACAGCAATGAATCACAGATTCTCATTTATCCGATAGATTTATTGAAGAGAACAATTATTTGTCAATTGTTAGGGAAATCATTGGTTAGGTACAATGATGATTGCTAAAATGAAAAAAGGCATATCAATCATTCAAAAAAGCGAACATTGGAGTCACGAGCTTCCCGAATAACAACTTTAGGTGGTACGTATCGCTTGAAATGAGGCCTGCAAGGTGCCACCGCCGGCCAACCGCTTATTCCGGAAGAGTAGTAAGTGAAATTTGTTTGTCAGACATCTTTGAACTGTCATGAAGCACCTGACAAGCGGTAGCTTCCCTCAGCCGCCACGCGCCGGCGCGCGGCGCCACTGCTGCGGCCAGTGGTGCTCAAATGAAGTTATATATATATATATATATATATAGAAAATAGAACGAAGAAATCCGGACTGTCCGTGAATCAACCGCAGTGAGTGTATACTTTGAGAGATCTCTGAAACGCCTGTGCGGAGTATTCAAAATGTTTGACATGCCGTTGTAGTTGAGTGTAAAGGGTGGCACGATATGCCTCCGTTCGTCGTTTGAAATGTATGATATTCCCTTTGTGCAGTGTCGAACATGCTTCTGAACAACGTGAGAACGGCACAAAGCATACTCAGATTACGAACGCGTCTTTGTACACGGTTGAAAATTGTCTGACACAATTTTAGCCTGAGAATAATAGATATCCGTGGCGTTGGTCACGAAAAATGAGAATAGAAGTGATACATCTAACGTATATATCACTGACGCGTGTTATTCCGGTGATCATATTAGGTGTAGGTTTGTGGAATAACAGGGAGGTATCTATGTAGATGCATGTGCCTCCTGTGTGGCCTGGCTCGGTCTGGTTGGAATATAATTCTGTCCCTATCCAGTTGAGTTGGCCCCCAGAGACCCGTTTGGGAATATTTAGTGCTTCAAGACGGAGCCGCTTTCCTACCTTCCTTCCTTACATCGTTCGTTTCCCAAGTCTCACATCACTCTGTCTCTCCCTTTCTCCCTCGCTCATTTTCTTCTCTTCGTTATACGTACGTATACGAGTGTTTGCGAATATACATTACAATGACTGCCCTGCACGCGAGGAAAATGATCACGAAGACAGTTTCCGCGTGAGCAATACTCATACTCATGTAAGCTCTTCGAATACCATTGGGCACACTCTTCGACCATAGTTATGTAAAAAGCGAATGATTATTTCTTTATTTAGGAGCGCATGGCAAAAGGTGTAGGCGGCCCGTTGTCAGTAATACCGTGCAACATGGCGCCATGAGAAGAGTATTTTCAATCTGAGCAGATATAATCGAGTTCAGAAATCGTTCCGGACGCGAGGACCATGGAGCCGCTTCAATTCTCGTTCACGAGTCACTGCGGATGAGTTTTACTTGATTTCAATGAGTCAAAATAAGTTCGGACCACTTCGAACAATTTTTGAGACTGGTATCGGTCGCTTTCGGTGACACGGACGCATCGTCGCTGAATCAAGATGACTCGATGTGATCATCTTTGCGACAGTTGATACGGACATGTTTTCACCTACTGCCGGATCAAAAGGGTTTGGCGGTTCAGTTTGAGTGATCATAACTTCTTCTCAATCATAACTTCTGCTCGATCGTCTTCTACGTCGATCGCGAGCAACAATTGAGGCGGTGGCGGCGCGGAGGGGAAAATGCAGTAACGAATATCGCGGCTCGCACATACATTGCCCGTAGCAAATTCCAAAAATTATCGACGTCTATTACTGGAGGCTCAGTATTGCGAATCAAATAGTGTATATTTTAGCGAAAATTTTAAGCTAGCTCGGTGTCACCTGTTCCCAGTCGTTACCGAAATCGCGACATTAGACTTTTTTGCATCTGGCGTCCGGGTTTTTTAATATTTTCCAAAATTTCAAAAGCCATGACGTTTGATAATGTTCAGGGAATAACTATGAATTTTTTCAGATTTTTAACGCTTCTTTTAGACGAACAGTGACGATATAAAGTTGACCTACGGCAACGTATCCCGAAAAAATTACGTTTTTTAACACTTCGGAGATCATATCGGTTCGCACGATTTTTGCACCGAAGCCCGCGAATAATCGTTGAACGCAGAAAACTCTACGCTTTGCGCAAGTTTTTGAATTTACGCTCTAACATTTTTTTTTAGAAGTGATGATCACTCAAACTGAACCGTCAAACCTTCTTGACCCGACAGTAGTTGTGATGACTTGAATCGTTTTCGTTCGATTCTATATACCTCTAATTCGGTTTGATGGAAGCCGGAAGCTGAAAACCACTCCGAAATTACTCTATCCAACTTCCTATATTTTAGCAATGACTCTGAAGGGATCGCGACACAACTTTACTCCGGCATTGATTGACTTTGAATGAATCATGAGATATTTGAAGATTAAGGATAAGGTGCATTGAGCCTGCTCTAGCTGTCGACTAGGTGATACTCCATTTGGCTGTACCTAGTCTGTACATTACTCCTTGCCGTGCTATCCATCCAAATACTTGGTAACCATCCACCCTGATTTAAATAACACGGAACAGTCTGAAAGCATTCTTATATACATCGAATCCCTGCCATCGGTACCCATACATATACCTTCTTCTTTTCCACTATAATACTTTCCTCGAGCAATCTGAAAGCTCCTGCTCCTCTCTTTCTCTCTCGTTGCGAAAGGGATGGGCGAGGAAAGGAGAGGAACGGAAAATCTAGCTATATCGAATTGCATGTGGATATATAGGAGAATTTTTATAATCATAACAATAATAATAATATGGTACGAAAAGTATACCGAAGGCGGGGAATGGAGGGGTACAAAAATTGGGGAAGGGGGTTAAATTCTAGTTTAAAGAATATAGAATACCGAGGGGTTATTAAGAGATCTTATTAAAAGATTGGACGGGTACTTTTCCCGCGTTATATCGTCGAGCTAGCTGGCTAACTGACTGGAGAGATTGTTCCATCCGTTGAATAGTCGCGGGCTGCAGGACGTGGATATGAATACGCGAATTTCGATGCAAAAAAATCGAAGAAATGATTAAAAAATGTTAATTTGGATTAATGCACCAGAAATTTCCTATATATATATCTATCAGTGGATTTGGTTTCTTCTTTATTTTATTATTTTGGAATTTCCACTTCGTCAAGATCGCGGGTTGAACGAAGATTGCGGCGGGTAGTCAAGTTTATGTCTATAAATAATTCAGGAGGTCCTTTTGCCAGCGATACATGCGGCCCTGGGCTTCCCTCGACCTCAAGCTAACCTCAAATTCAACCTCCACCTTCGTGGTGAGAAGGTCCGAACGCAAATTCTACCACCACGGACCTAAATGGGAGGGATGGTGGAAAGCGAGTTGCTGCACAACCCTTGAAATATTAGGGATACGAGATGATATGTTCTTCGGCTGATAAAATATTATAACTCTTGTGGTATTGATGAAAATATTGTCGATGTGCGGAGATCGGGAAATGATTCGGAGAATCCCAACGCTACCTTTCCTTTCTACCTCATCATTTATTTTGAGGTCATAAAAAATTCAAACTTCACGACGATCCAAAAACTCCGAAGGCTTCGCTAATATTTCTAGCCGAAAATTTGCCTCCTTTCGATGACCGTGGAAATGAGTAACTGTTTGGCTGAATTCGTAACTCTATTCCCACAATTTTCAATCCGCTGCATGTTGGGTAAAAAAAGGCGGGAAATTCGTTATAGGTTAGATTTAAGTTTTTTTCTGTTGAGAGTTCCAGATCGATAAAGTCAATTAAAGAAAGAAGAATAAAAAAACGAATGTTCGGAAAGTTGACATCGATTCCCTCGACATTGGGACGCGTGCGGTGCAATGTCGGTAGAAAAAAGAGCGGGAGTTTTCAAAAATTCAGAATCCCACTGAGGGAAAAGGGCGAGCCGAGGATTTGTGTATCGGAATTCCCATATTCCCGACAGGACTCGGTGGAAGCTGGAAAAGCTTCTCGGTGGTGATTTCCCCTGCCCTTCAATTCCCTCCCCCAGTCAGTCGGTCCTCTAGTACGGCCCACGGGAATGACGCGCGTTTTAAATTCACTTCGGCTCTATGCGGAAGTGGCGATAAACTGTGAAATTTTATTTGAATGTCATGACGGGCCAACGTGAGGCTGTAACTTTTGTGTCCAGTAAAATTCTGACATCGACTAAGGGAGTTCGACGCTTTACCCCACGAGGCCGAAAAATAGTGAACCAGTTTATTTTCAAAATTTTATTATTCCAACTTCGTGCCTCGTATTTTTCAAACCGATTGCGAAGGAGAAGATTGACATTCGATCAGCTGATTCAGAAGTCACTTTCATCAGAATTTCTTCAACAATGAAAAACAATTGTTTATTTCTTCAAATCAGAATTCTTTTTGTCTTCAAAGATGATATTTGTCACGAAGTTGTATCCACCGTATTGCATTCAAGGATTTCGTTCTCGTGCGAATTGTGTTTTGCTGTAATTTTTGGCGCTTGATTGCGTCAGGCTCCTTGGCCTCGACCACGGTATAAAATTGCGACCGCATTCCGGATTATCAGAGTAGAACAGGCCGCCTCTCGAGATCATAGCTCGTAGCCAGGTAACCTTTCGTCTTTGTAACCTTATATGCCTCCTTCACGACGTGGTGCAGATCTATATTATAGTTACCTATATCTATAGATCATAGACACACGGTCACGATCAAATCGATTACAACAAAGAAATACTACATGATAGAGAGAGAGTCAGAAAAATACGCCACTTGGACCATAAACAATCGGACTCAAGAGTAATTCATCTCGCAACGAGATTATGTCTCACGTTTCTCATGAGCAGTAGAAATAGTCGCTTCACTGAACAACGATGTCCACGGAAATACTTGAATATTGAGAAAAGCACACGCCTGTAAGACATCCAGTTCAAAGTGAACTTTGCGGTCGCGAGGAGGGAGACAAATGTCTGGGATGGAATATCTGTGACATTATGGGAATAGTCATATTTATTATAGGCCGACGTGTATCTGAAATACAAAAAATAGTAGTACCGCACTCAGACGTGTTTTAGACAACGAGAACCATCATACTGACGACGGAAGGCGCATGTATTATGACTGGAAGAAGCAAGATCTGATGAGATATAGTCATATTCAGGACGACGTACGTCTTCAATCTTTCCGTAGAACCGAAATTAGCCATGTCAGGGTGGACATGCGTCCAACAAGTAATTAATACCGAACAAACAAATTGTGAATGAAGACCGCACACACGCGCACACAAAATGAAATGAATGAATAAATGTATGGAAGATTTATTGTCAGAGTGGCTTTCGTCAATTTGACAATTATCCAACATCTGTCATACTGTGGGAAAAAAAAGAACTGAAGAAAAAAAGCACGATCGTGGTCTCACCGATGAGAGCTGCTGGAGCAAAGAGAGGGAATAGTAAAAATTAACGGAGAATTTGTGGGACGACGAGAAGGAGAGAGGAAGGGGGAGAAAATGAAAGGACTGAGGACTGAGGACTCGGCATCGGCGGTCGGACGGCAGATCTGCCCAAGCGAAGCAATCCTGAATTGGTTGGGTCGGGGTTTGGGGTTTGGAGTTTGGGTTTGGGGCTTGGAGCTTCGGCTCGCGAGAGAAAGGATGGTATACGTATACATGGGCTGGGAGTTCGCTTCGGCCAAACATCGCGAGGCTGCACTACGTGTTCGGATTTCGAAGCAGCGAAAGCACCGTCAGGACGACCGGCGGGCTGGACGACCAGAGGCTGCGGCAGGAGGCTCCAAGACTGCTAGCTAGCGGCGCCTTTTATCCCTTTTTTTCCTCCCTCTCTCGCTCTCCGTCCCCTGCCCTCCGTCGCGTCACTCCTTTTTCTTTCTCTTTCTCTTCTTCTTCTTCTTCTTCTTCTTCTTCTTCTTCGTTCATTCTCATTCTCCCACTCGCATCCCAGAGGCACTCTCCACCCTCTTTTATATTTATTCCATTTGATATTTTTCTGCTCGGCGTGCAGTCGGCCCGGTCTGTGCCCCATTCTGTCCCTCTCTCTCTCCAACCTCCATTCCTTTCCTTACGTATCACTTATTTCGCAATCACGTGACGCGCTGGTAATACCGGAGCAGAAAGAACGAGGATAACGAGAAAGAGAAAGAGAAGGAGAATCAGAATGGGAATCAGAGTCGGATAGTGGAATTTGTAGGAAAGTCTTTCCTCTTCTATTTAAACCCTCCTCGCCCCCACCTCATACTCTTGTTGTCCTAGTTGTGCTTACTTCAAGAGTCAAGAGCCGTGCACTTGGCTGGAGACAAATGTCTATACAGTGTAATATGGAAGTATGTACATGTACTCGTACGTCCATGGGAGAGAAACGAAATTGGATATAACAGAATAGAACAATAAGAGACAAAAATATGTCTCTTTTGCATCCCGAAGTGGATTTTTCGAATATAGATGGAATCACGCGTATGAATGTTCATATATTCATTCCAATATAGCTGAACGTCATTGTAGAACTCCACCGAGACATTTGATATTGAATAATCAACATAGTTTGAGGTTATGTTATTTCACAGCTAAATTCACGACGTAGCCAATATTTTTATAACCTAATCGGATATTGTGTTTGTCATGGCGGTTCAATCATGGTTCAATTAAATCCGACTAGCTTTAGACGTGTTCGAATCATGATGGGATACATGGCATAATTTGATCGTATAGGTTATGTTTGCCAAAATTCCCATTAGTCAGAAATGTTCTAAATCTTGAGGTGCCACAGGACTCGCCATCTTGAATGTACAGAAACTTTGTTTCGAGAACAAGAATCATAAATTTCCGCAAACGAGTCGATCGACTTCGATGAAACTGTGATAATTCATTGAGTACGATGGCAGAAAGTGGTCAGGTATCTCATTTTCTCGAAATATTGCTCGGACTTCATGAAATATATACATATTCCCATGTTAGCTAGGTTAGATTGCCAGCGGCGACTCCAATGGCATCTCAAGACGCCTGAATCGTGTTCAGAGTAATCGACGCATCATGCCTCGATTCGATTTCACATTTTTCAGACTAGTTCCGGTCATAATACGTAAAATGTGTGTTTCATTGGGTGAATAATAAAATCGAGATCATGATGATGTATACGGAATTGAAGATGTCATGAAATATACACGGATTAAAAGTTCTGCTCTATGGGGATGACGAGATTGAAAAAGTTTCCCATTAAAAGAAGTGATGCTTATCGCATATCAGTTATATCATTATCGAAATATCGGCGAACTGCAGTTTCTCCTTGAGAAAAAATTACGCTTGGAAATGAACTTCACTCGAATGCCTCGTATTCTGATCAATCGAAAAATCGATTCACAAATTCCTATCTAATCGTAGTATATTGGTAGGTTATTTTATCGTAGATGCCGCTATTTCGAATACACGATACCGTGGAAACTGCTGCTGTAAGAGCTGGGAATTGTTATTGCTAACGATTATCATTTCTTTCGGTTGGCTCAATGCATTGCAATACGTTTACTGCTGCATTGTATAACGGCTTGGGTTGGACAGGGATGAGGAACAGACGTCTGAAAAATTTTCCCTCTCGTAACACAACTCGCGAATGCTGGGGAGAAAGAAAAACCATAGGAAGAAACGGAAATAACTAGAAATTCGTTCATAATACTAGAGTCACGAGGCCATACTGAAGTTCGGGGGAATAGGCAGGCGCATTACTTACTGGGCACGTGACATACATCAGCATTTGTCGATGTTTGAGCCGTCAGGCGAAAACTGTGGATTCGAGAATTTCATAGAGAACGCGGCGAACGGACTTAGGAAACGACTGGAAATCGAAATTTAAATCCCAATCTAAATTTGCCAACGTCGGCGACAGAGTTATTTGCGAAGTGATTAACGAGCTACTTTACCGAGACACGTCCTAGTCTACCCTAATATCCGCATCCTCATTCCTTAAACCGCCGCGCGCCGTAGCTCTGAGCCTGTGCACTGGCTTTCAAAGAAACCTTGAATATGTATTCTACGTTTACCATTTATGATAATTACATTGGCTGCTATACTACGTCGACAAGAAATATGGCCAAATATTAAAGAGTCGTGCCTTGACATACTTCAACAATTATTTTCACCTACCCGCTCATTATTTTTTACTCTTCTAAAATTTTACAGTCAATTTTACAGAGTGATGCTTGAGTGATCTAATTTTTCAACCTTATACACAGAATATTATAATAACACTATTTGAACGAATTCGGAGTTTTCGTTTTTCGGTTTCCATTATCATGGGGCAGAATTTCCTGTTCATCGAACCCAACAGACACGACTGGAGCCAATTGTGGCGAGTGGAATACATCTTATGCAAAAAAGAAAAAAAGAAAACAAAAAATCAACTTCTTTCAGGTACATGTCGTCTTTGATATAATTATTTGCATTGCATATGACGCGCTATAATCAGGAGTCTTCCGAAACATGGCTATTTTTTCGTTGCTGATCTTTGTCGGACATGTTTCGTGCCGAATATATCACTATAGTTTTCATGTGGGAGATGTCTTCTTGAAAAGATGTCGTCATTGAAATGAGTATTTTGCATGCTTAGGACATATTTTTGACATCTTCCATGCCGAACGTGACTACTTTCAGTCGCATCAGACACATGTCGTCTTTGATACAACTATTTTTCCTGCATCAGACATATTTTCGATGCAAGTAATACTTGGCATCACATTCTCGCCGCAAAAAGATTAATATATTCGAAACGGAAACTGGAATTGCGGCCGGGTTTCCAACGGAATCTGCATGAATTAGTTGCCGCCTGATCGTGTCTGTATAAAAACTTGCTTCTAAAAAGGTATAATCCTTCTCCCGCGATAGTATATCCGTGCACTTAGCATGGAATATATTATTTTTCTCACTTTTTTCTCTCCAATTCTATTCTGTTCCGTTCCGTTCCGTTCCGATCCGTTCCGTTCCGTTCAGCTTCAAGCCTCGCATCTGCCCAACCGAGCGGATGATAAGATAATAAGTTAATCAGATTCATATCTCCGGTTTCTTTGCCGGCAGATCCTCCCACCCCTTCTCACCCTCTTACACTCGTGTCCGTTATGTTTCTCCTCCTTTTTCTTTATTTTCTCGGCTTTCTTTCACTCTCACGAAGTTTTCCTATCGCCTAGATAGTAGCTAGGCTAGGCTCTCTGTAAGAGAACTCACAGCTCAGACGCAAGTTAGGGTATAGCATATATACCAGCTTCAAACTTCTTCTTCTTCTTTTTCTTCGTCTTCTTCGGTTTATCCTCTCTTAAGCGTCGGTTCGCGAAGGAATCAGTGAGCGACGACAGTTCGTTAAGAAAGAATAATATTTGAGTCAAAACTCGCCCCGGTTGCAGGTTTGAAGGACGGTTGAATCTCTGAATATAAAAAGATAATTCCACCGGTTCTTCCCCCTTCCCCCTCCTTGCTTCTCGCTTCTCATTTTTATCAGAGAAAACAAGAAACTCAAGAGACAGAGAGACCGGGCTAGAGAGAAAAGTTTCTGTTTTGATGAAAGGGGTAGGAGAAAGAAGAGGGTGCGCTATTCGCATACAAGGAAAAGATATATCTCCTCGGAAGTTGGAACCTGCATCTCCCGCTCGGAACTTAGCGTCGTGCATCCCGCTCATCATTCCTTTTAATTAATTACAACCCCTCAGCTCGGCTCCCACTGGGACCAGAAGATTCCCAAAACAAACTAACTCGTTTTATCAATAGAGAAAGAGGGAGAGGAACTATGATCAACTCAAATATCTCTTCATTACGGAGATTTGTCTTATTTATCGTCGGAATTGTATTTTTTTCACGTTTCAGGGCGAATAACTTTTGTCTCTTCCGGCTGGAATATCCGAGCTTCCCAGTTACATATTTTGGGGGACTGATCGATGGATGGTTTCGAGAAAACGGAGGGTTTCCTCCGGGGCGTTGAGAATCAACACTGGCGGCTTCTTTACGAGCGGTATGGTTGCAGGAGAGACAATGCGATACATTATTGGATTACCTGATCCTGCCCAGGCCCCTGCAGGTTCTGCAAGTCCGAACAAGAATCCACGACTATGGCACGGTCGTAGTTCTCTATGGCACTCTGCATACGTGTAGATATTGGCTGATATATGAGGGTGCAGGATATAAGCGAAAGACACACACACGCGGGGACTGATCTACTCGTATATATATCAATACGAAGGTAAGAAGTACGAAAATACCTCCGACGTGTCCGATAAGTTGGGCAGACGCATATTTCTCATAGGTGTATCATATCTATTGCATGCAAAATATTCGCGATATAATGTGATGTAACGTGAGGTAGCGTGACGTAACTCAACGTATACGTAGTATGACTCAACTTAACCGAGAAGTTTGTCTGCTGCCATTGGCGTTTACATAAATCCATATGTATGTGAAAAATATTGTAAATTGAATTCCGTCTACGATATTCTATGATAATGTTATTCTAACGATAGGCCAGTCGATAGAGGAAAAAGTATACAGCTGGGCAGCAACAGCTGAAACGGTTTTGAAAATTGGTGAAAGTGTAGGATTTCATCTCCTGTTTCACATGCTGAAAGTCAGCATTGCAGTTGGTTGAGCTTCCGCCGCCATCTTGCTTCGCGGGTACGAAAATACAGTTTTTGTCCAATATTTCGCTCCCCTTTGCTCCGATTTGCAAAATACCTCGCACCAATAATGATCGTGACTGAATTATCTACGAAAAAAGTTCTTTGCAATTTTTTCACGAGTCCACAGGTTTCGTCGTGGCAGCTCTTGAAAGTTGGTATTAAAAACTAGAGATTCTCATCAATAATCACAGTAAATGGCCCCCAGATTTCAAGAGTCACGTACTATTCGCCGACTTTCAAGGGCCGCTGTGCGATGAAACCTGCAGACTCACGAACCAAATCAAAGGTACCTCTCTTTGTAGATAATTCAGCAACGATCATTACTGACGTTAGATATTTTTCAAATCGGACCTAAGGGAACCAGCTCAAGATATTTGACAAATCCGTATTTTTGTACCTTTGAAAGCAAGATGGCGGCAAATGCTCAACCACTAGCGATGCGGACTTTCAATATGTGAATCGGGAGGTCAAATTCTAGACCGTCAGTTTTTCAAATTCATGGCGTATCATGAATAGGAGATAATATTGTGAAAGTTAAATGCAAGCTTAACGATCCGCAGGCAGAAAATTAGTATCCCAAATCAACGCGTATTGGGCATCGAGAAATGATAACGCAGCAGCTAATACTGACAACTAATGTAGTCAAAATGATTAGAAAATGACGTGAAAGCCAATGGGACAAAACAATTCAACAGCTAATTATGGAACACAACGTTGCTCAAAATAGTGTGAAATGATTCAGCAGCGAGTCGTACGAAGCTGACCGACTGACTCGAAGAATCATAACGAGAAACAATAGAGCAGAGCATAACGCGACACGATTTAAGAGAGAATAGATACTGATACGAAGTCGATTGGACGACGAGGTGAACTGATTCATGAGCCAATAACGAGGCACAATGCAGCAGAAAGTATTTCGAGAGAAGGTCCATCATCGTCAACGGATGGTGACAACTCGTATCTACGATTCATCGAATTGTTGAATGACTCTCATTAAAAATTCTGTGTTTCGAATTCGAAGTCTGTTTGGTTCCTGAATGGAATTTCGTTCACTCACCGCAACACATTTTTTAGTTGCGGATATTTCAGCTGACGACGATCACGTCGATTGGGAACAAAATCGTGGTTTACAAGTGAGAACTATCTCCCTCTCGGTGTGCATATAACGCGCCTTCTCTTAATAGATGCCGATTAGGGTCTATTGTCCGTACATCCCGAGATTATAACAGGCTAATACCGTACTTAGTACCAGTTGCCGCTGCTATAGAGCCGCCGCTCTAACCTGCAAAACCCGGTTCTAGCTTCACGCACAATCACTCGTTGCCATTATATAGCCGTTCGGATCGCGAGTTCGGTAAGCCGTAGGCAATATTGCGTCGAGAATTTTCATCGGCGTGGTTGAGCGGAAAATTGACGGTATTGTTTGTTACTTTTTCATGCGACAAATGAAACGATTCACAACGAAATTTCTTCAACCTACTTTTCCCTTCTTTTCTTTTACTCTCGAGCTTTCGATCGCATTTCCGGGACACCCCTTAGGCAGGTTGAACGCGGTCGCGGGGTGTATGGAACGACGGAATACATAGAGCTAATTCTTCGCGCATAAAGCACCTAGATTAAAATCATTTGTTTTACATTTTTATGGGACACGCGGTGAAAATGGGTACCGCGTAAAATAAAAGTCAGGTTCACTTTTGTTTTTTTCCCCCCTTTCATTTTTCATTATTTATATATTTCTTTTTCGTTTTATCAACTCCGCTTATTCCACCGCTTCGAGAGAGTTAATCTATCCCCGCGCAGCGTGAGGCGGGGGCGGGGGGAACCAGTCATGAAAATAGAGAGAGAGAGAAAGAGCGAGAGGAAAATAATGAGATAAAAAGAAACAGAATTCCGCAGGGAAGAGGAAAGGGAGGAGGGAGAGGGAGACCGGTGGAAAATTGGAGGGCGCACGGTTGGGGGATGAATTATTAACGCCGATGGTCTTTAATCGGTCGCGTTTCTTCAGCACCTCTGCGGTGTTCATCACTGTTTTATCTTCTGAGCTGCTTAAATCGCGATCCTCGGGCGATTATAATTACCGAGCGAAAGCTGCAGATGATGAAAAGTGAAGGAACGATTGACGAACGGATACTTCGGCGGATCTAGTCGAAAAAATTGTAGAAAAAGAAAACAAATGAAAATATAACAGGATCTTTCATTGCTCTCGCAGAGGCGAGGACTCGTATCCGAGCCTGCGCAAAGTCACGTGTAGATGTTGTCTTGCGAGGAAAAGATGTACCTAGACAATTTTAAACGAAAAACGTTTTCAAGCGCCTAACAGTCCTCGAAGTAGAATGATTTGAAAATCGACCAATCCGCGCATCGATTGAAGTAAAGGATCGGTCGATTTTCAAATCACTCCAGATTGAAAACGGTTTGGGCCTTCCAGATTCCCCCAGAGGTAAAATGGTCCCAGTTTTTCACGCGAAATATACTCTGTACGATAATATAAGCGGTCTTATGCTTTCTAGAATTTTGATTCACAATTACGTGCGTCTGCCGATGGAATGGGATATGGAGCTGGTTCGGGCTCCCGCCGGTAAATTAGCATAGTGGTACCGTGAGCTCGTTCGTACGGTGGTACCTGCATATTGCAGACGTTAGCCTGCACCGGGAGGACCGCAGACACATTCACTGCGTGGGAGAGCCACCGGCCACCGGCTACGAGCGATGCAGCCTCCACAATAATTGTTCATCTTCCTAATGATCGTGCGATTCTCAGGACGACGTTTGGTCGTCTACCTACCGTTCGTACGAACTACTTGCCAAGTCGCCGTCCGTTTAGAAAGGTCATTGTCCTCATTGAAACGGCACCTCTGGATGTTCGGAGGAGAGACTATTTGAATTTTTATTATACCCCGAAGATTAAACGCTGTTAAAAGAATGCATAACCTCAAATAATTCCGGATTCTAGTTACCATATGGAGTTTCCTTTTCGCCTCTTTCTTCGCGAAAATTCGAAGCCGCGAAGCTCGCTCGGGTTAGTATTGGTTGCAGATATTTTCGCGAGCGTAGACGACTGCATTATACTATAGAGTATAGCGGTACAGTATATATATATATATACATGTTGGTATACGTATGCAAAGAGGAAATAAATTTACCGGCAGCTGCGAAGACACGTTTGCGTCGAGGCTAGGCGGGCGAATAGCAGGCAAAATCTACGTCCGGGCAAAAATAAAACTGAGAAAATAGAAATAGCTGAGTTCCGAGCGGGAGAGACGCAAGCGGGTAGGTAATACCTTACAATTTAGCTTTACCGTCGTCGCCGGGGATTCCCCTTCGTTCGTTCCATGGTATATAGGTACCTATGGTATTCTTCGCACGATTCGTAATTCCGTATTTTTATTTATACCTCATAAATACTTTTTTCCCATTTTTTTCGCCCCCCCCCCCCCCCCCCCCCCCCCCCGTATCGTATTTGATAAACGCTGAATTTTACCCGGTGGATAGGTACGGACGAATACATGCTCCGGCGTCCCGTTATTTAGTTGTTTTTTTTCTCATAAAATTTCGTCATTTTTTTGAGGCAGGATTCGGCCAATTTCCCAATATCACATTCGAACACACTGGAGTGGATTCTTTGTGAAAGGTGGAAACGATTTTGTCTGGACAAAAAAATCGAGAGACTGATACTTTTCAAATTAGAGCGGCTGTGAGTTCGACCGATCAGAGATCAGCGTAAAGTAACGGTCGTTATGCCGCGGTCTGCGGTCATTCGTAGACAACTCCCAATCATACTAACATGAGTGAAGAACTATAAGATAGCTACGGAATCATTCCGCAGATAAAGTTCTTTGAGATTTTCACAAAAAATCGAACTGCCTGCGAAATAGAATCATTCGAACACTTTGCCAATGGTGTTTCAGGTGAAATACAAACTTCATACCAGTCCAAAATGGACGTAGGAAAAACGACCGCGTCAGGCGGATGGCGGGATGGAGCATGATCCGTGGATTATCATCATATAATACAGTCATTTGGATCAAACATTGATACATTGCCGGCTTATCGCACGCAATTGTTGATATCCGAGATCAACATCTCATAGTGACTTCTAGACCTGTCCAAACGTCAATTTTTTCGGCTCTACTTTCGATGACAGAATATTTCTATGCCGGCCAATACTAGCCAATCTTCTTCCGGTATGCACCAAATTCATTATGTTACTCAAAAATAGTTTTAATAGACGAAAATATTACACGGACCTCTATTGAATGGCTGTAAACGCGACTTTCTCTCCCGGGGTAAAGTTGCACGGATGAAACGGATCAACGTGCACCGCGCAGGCAGAGGCAGCCGTATGTTGCGCAGACAGGTTGCGCTGTAGAGCGTACTCGACAGCTGCCATTTTGGCTTACGTAACCGTTTCGAAAACGAGAATCGGCAATTCTCGCAAACGACTCGATCGATTTTTATGAAAGTTTTAGAATCCATTCCGTATGGTGGCAGAATGTGGCTAACCATTTCACTTTTCCAAAACATTGATCGGATCTGATGGAATACAAATATTTCTGATGTTAGCTAGGTTAGATTGCCAGCGGTGACTTCACTAACCTCTCAATTAACGTTTACCTACTGATCATCTTTCTACCCGTTTTCGAAATATTCTGCATTGTTATGAGCGTGGTATAATTGGGAAATCAGTTTGTTCTCTCAGTTATCGAAGTCGTTCTTTGACACTGAATGAGTTATACCTCATACATGAGTTAAATCGGGACGATCTCCTCGTTCCAACTTTGCAATTTATTTCGTAAATATACAATACTGAATGCGGCTGGTGATTGATACTCATTTTTCTAACGGTACAACCTAATTCTAAGAGAATCCACGATACTCCTAAACAATAGCGAGCATTTTTTTGCCTTGTATCCAACTGTTCTCAGGTCGATTTTACCTGGGTTTCACCTATGTAGGAAAGGCCAGAGTAGTCGCCTCGATAATCCCAAAACAAACCTCTAACTTAGTATTTAACGCCTCTGAAAGTTTGAGGATGTGTATAAAGGGTGTAGGGGGCCGTACGACGAGAGATTTATAAGGGTTGGCAGACTTGACATATTCTTCCCCGAAGTCGCTCTGGCCTGGTCTACCCCTAGACGTTTACGGACGAACTCCGACCCCTAAGTGAAGACTAACTGCCGCTGCCTGGCAATAAAATCGTATCAAGCCACGCCGTGCGCGGCTCTGAAACAGGCCGACCTCGAACCTCGCGGATCCCGGAGCTCGTGGAGTAACCAAGAATCGTTTCTAGACTCAAGGTATTTCCTAAATCTTGGGAAAGTCGTCCCTGCAGTACCGTCGTGATATGACGGTCAGAAAAGATTTTTGTTCCGCTAAATTTTGATGGACGGGCTACTTCAGGGTGGCAGCCCAGTCCGGAAGATTTGAAAAACAAAATTCATCCGAAGAAATGAGAATACGTCATCCAATACCCACGACAAACTTTCTCAGCCTTCGTTCATATTTTTGAGAATAAGAAGGTTGGAAAGCAAGGAATTGAGCTGCTTTTTATCACCCGTGATACGGGCAGTGAGAGAAAATAATAAAGAGGTGTAAACTTGAGTATAGGGGGGGATGGTTCGGGTGCGGCCGTGAAATTGGGGGTGAGGATAGAATAGAATGGCGGAGAAGAGAAGAGCGGAGAAGAGAATAGAAGCAGAGGTGGTAGAAAACCCCGTTGGAATTTCATTAGTGGTTCAAGATGAACCAAGCGACTGGGCGCGGAACCGACAACCCCTTCCGTTTTGCCCAGTTCTTCGTCTTGAGTCTCACTCTACTCTGTCTTCTCGTTAAACCAAAACAATTCTCCACGTTTCATTTTATTAAGCGCGCTTGGCCCCCGTTCCCATCCCAGACCCCATTCCACAGCCCTCAACACCACAAGTATATTAAAAAGCTCGCGGTTTGCGAGTAGCGCCTATCGCGTGAAGTCAGATACAGGGCCTCTCCGCGTTGGAATAAGCTTTTTACAGCGGCATCCCTGAAATTCGATTCCCTTAAGCGAGACTAAATTTAAAATTAGTTCATCTTAAGGGAGTTTGTTATCAGTGGTTCAGAAATTTTCCAGAGTTTGAGTTTACTCACCGATCGTGGGGAAGAGGATACGGAATACAGTGTAACCTCGGTGATTTTGGCGGAGAATATGTTCGGAGAGAAGCTTACCTGAAACAGAAGACGAGAAACGTTGAGATCTCAATAACAGGATGCACTTAGGGTCGGGTGTATTTTATCTGATCCAGAATAATGCGTTGTAAAACGACTCTACCACCCATAGCCATGCGCTCTGGTAGTCACCATTAAAAACAACGATGCTATCGAGGTGTGGGTATCGTTACAGTTTTTCCACAAAGAGAGAGAATGAAAAAAAGAATGGAGAAAGGAGGAAGGAAAGTCGAGAGAGAAAAAAAAATGTAAAAACATGGAAAATGGAACAGGAGGGATAAGGGCGAAGCTCGGAAGCTCACAGTATGCAAAGGGATGATAGGATGGGGAGGGAGTGTGAACGGATAAGGGGTAGAGATAGGAGCGGACAAAGGAGCGAGGCTACGGATAACGGAAAATGTAGAGGAGGGGGTGGTGGGATTCTGGGGTAAGGAGAGGAAGGGAAAGAGAGAGAGAGAGAGAGAGAGCAGCACAGCATACACGGACCCTCACGCCCTTTACGTATAGAGGGGCGCAGCGTCTGATGTTTTACGTTGTGTACCGAAAAGCTCGAAAAGTTATGCGCTAGACCTTAGTGTAAATGGAATCGCTCAGCCCCTCCAAGACCGGAATGGATATTAGCTTCCCAGCCAGGTTGATCCACGAGCACCGTGCGTGCACACCTTTGCGCCAAAATATAGTGACGGAGAAATTTTCGAGGACAACCATCGATTATCATCCGCTAAGAGAAACGAAAAATACTCGATTTCATGGGTTCAGTGTTTTTTGGCAGCCCCACTTTTTGGAAATCGCGGATAACTGGTGACCGAACCAATGCCAGCCTCTAGGAAGCAAAAATTTGAGTTTTACAAACTGTAGGTAGGTGTCTGTGGATTCTATGGAAGCACGGATAACCGACGATCGAGCCTATCTTAGCCTTTTGGGATTGAACATGTGGGCAGAGCCAAGCGGTATGGTGTCTAAAAAAGGGAATCAGTTGATCATTTCATGAGAATAATTTCAATTCCATAGCACGGAAAATTCCCTGCGACCTACGAGGCTCCTGGCTAATCCGTTTGAGTAAATTTGGAGTAAAAAACGCGGTAAACCATGACTTTTCGAATGATATACGATCCTCCGTTTCTATATAGGAAATTCAGTATATTTTGTCACCAGGTGGGATTCTCCCACTCGATCGATATATCCCATTCGAAAGCAACAGGCATCGTAAGAACTACGCTCTCCGCATGGAAAAATTAACGTCCTAGTGCGGAAAACGTAGCGTTCGCGACGCGCGCATGTGCCAGCATGTTTCCACACACCGGTCGGGAATCGGCCACCTCACGTTCGCTCTGCGGGCACGAAAATTCGAGCTCCCCGCGCAGGAATAACAAAAACCAAATGAGTAGTGGCAAAGTTGGATAGAACGCGCGATAACAGACCTCATTCTGAACTTTTCAACCCCTGCAACCGTCGCACGTGATCGAAATATTCGTCTAAAATTTCGAAAATTGTATCAAGTATTTGGAAGAACCAGACGAAATGCTGTGATTGGTGGAGAAGGCATCAATACTTCTCACAAATTATTATCGATTATGATTTGTTGAACGGAAATTCGATCGAAAACATGCAATTCTCTCTCATTCAACTTCAATCAAATTTTCCTCCATTTAATCGGAATCGGCAAGGTAGACATCAAATCTCGTGAATACAATGGTTGCTGTGACGAAATGATGACGGTGACAAATATCCACTCGTGGACTACATCGATTTTCGCCTCAGAATAATCTTGAGACGTCTTCATTGAGTGTCGTGAATTGAATGATCAGTAGACGAATCAGTAGTTTCATCATGTGTCCGTGCATCATGGAAATTTGGTGATATCGTCAACGACGTTCGTCAGTTGATTTTTTAAACTATGAGCTGAATTGTCCGCGGCTTCCGGGCTACGTCTTCCGGAAAAATTTGTGAAAATAATGATCTCCGTGTAAAATTAAACCGATTTTCGATGCACGGAAAAAATTTCAAGTAAAATCGAAGTATTCAAATTTATTATATATATTCAAATGACGTGAATTTCGTGACTTGGGAGGAAGGGGAATCTTCGCTCGGGCGTGTTCCGGTCTCTGGTTTTCCAATTTCTAAAAAATAATGACAACTGCCCCATTCCGTGTTTTCATGTTCCGAACGGCAACTCTCGGTGTCACATGAAAACCAATTTCTGACAAAACGTTTTCATCGTTATCGTTGCCAGGATTTTTCCATCATTACAGAGAGATTCCGAAAGAGAGATAAATCTTGTCTCTCATATGTGTGATCGTGAGACCGAACGGCCCGAAGGGATAGGAAATTGTATCGCTTAAATGGTTTACCGTGGGTGACAAGGTACGTACGTTGGGTTAACTTTCTAGTCTACGCAGTTTAGTCGCTCTGCAAAGTTATACTGTCCCAGTTACGTAGCTGTACGTAGCTACTAGTAACACACGTGTTTTTGGTGAGGGAAAATTACTCCGAGGAAATGCTCAAACTTGACCATATAAACCAACCCCAACCTCAACCCTGGCTACTTCGGCTTCATTTAGGTATACGACCAAAAGCTCCGGAATGAGAGAAAACGAGAACGTGGAAACAAAAAACAGAAAAACAAAAAATAGTGTAAAAGTAAAAGAGTTGGTGAGAAAAAGAAGACCAGAATGAACAATTGCGAAATAAAAGCTCGCCCGGCGAAAGAAAAAGAGATACAGGGAATGAACGAAAATTGAAGCTTTTTGCAGGACAAGGATGAGTATCTGCGTCTGATTCAAATTGCTCAATTTGGCAGGATCCTCGGGCAATATATTGCATTACATATATCACATTTGTGCGATAAAGTATTAAGAAATGTTGAACCGTGGTATATTTTTCTGATGAATGTTTTCTGTAATAGCTTAGCAATTTGGCGTGCAGTTATGTACGAGGTTTGACTCAAGCTATTTCGGTGAGACGATGCTCCCTTCTTCTTTTCCGTTCTCGATCCCTTCTCTTTCTTACTCTTTCGCTTGTTTTTCTATTCGTTCGAATTTTTCTTCTTCCTTTCAACTGAGGCTGCAGGCTATTTGGCAGACGGTTGTAGGTAGTGTAAGCTTTGTGGTACACATACCTACATACCGTACGTATGAAATAGAAAAAAGCACAGTAATGTTCACGCCGCGCTTTGTCAAGCAGAAACAGTTCGGTACGAACTTATTGTTGGTAATAAATAAATTATGCGTAGGTACTTGAGTCTTGATTTTACACCGAAAATCACGACGATGCCAAGAAGAGAAATGGAAAGCATAATTTGAATTATTTTTTATCTTAGGAAAGCTAAACTTCGCTCATTTCCCTGCGGTGAAAAGCTCAGTAGTGATAGTCACGGCTCCAGAATATAATACGAGATTTAATACAAGTATTATATGCCAGATCGTGAAGGGAGCACGGGTTTCATTCTTTGATGGTGTACCCGATCTCCGTTGTTGTGAGCACACGTGACAAAAGCTTGGTATCGGTGAACTTTGCATGCGAGAGAATGATCGATTCACATCGTCTTGTGAGAAATGGTGACTGAGAAATTCATTACGGAATGAACAAAGTGTAAGAAATTCGAACAATCGGTTTCAAAAATTAGGGAAGGTTGATATCAGCCGATTTTCAGTCCTAGAAAGAGCTGACTTGCCAAAAATACGTAGAGGAAGAGATCGGGTGGCAAATTTTCACCGTCAAAAAGTTCAACATTCATCTTCTTCTTTTCCTTTACTCTCCTCTTCTGCTTTTCAAGGCTCGAGGTGAACTGTACCTGTGAAATATTCGTTACCAAATGGAAAATTTGGCTCACTCTCGTACTGCAAACGACAACGAACCAAAAGACGAAAAAAAAAAAAAAAATAGAAATCGTAAGAGCAGCGGAAACGGAGAATATGATGGCTGTTGTGAAAATCATATTTTTCAGAATATAAAAAACTCAAGGAGTATTTGATCTGCCGCTAGTGAAAAAATTGCCGAAAGCTCATAACTTTCATGTGGATCTGGCTGCTACTGCTACAGTAATTGACGCATCTCTGCCGTCTCATATTCTGTTGCCAGTGCTACTTCATTTCAACATTTTTCTCTACTCATGAGTATAAGCTTTGATTTAGTTACAGAAGTGCCTCCTTCTGCGTGGAGAGGTAGTTCACTAGGGTAAATTTCATATCCCGCGCAAAGTATGCGGAGAGGTTCGCGTATATTTGTACACAGGAGACATAGGAACACTTTCACATCTATAGAAATGTATAAATTCACATCGGGCGAGAAGAAGGGAGGAGAGGATAGCGGTCCTATGTCTTCACAGCATTACTGCCTCCTAGTGGTCGTAAGCATACGTAGCTTTTTCTTTACTTACTATGAGTCGATGTACATGTATATACGTCTGAAAGCTTGGTTTATACATTATTAAACGAAGCTCACACCGGAGCATCTGTTGTCATGAAACTGAAGGAGGAAAAGTAGAAGAGAAAGGAAAAGATTAAAGGAAATAAATAGAGAAAGAGAAACGGGAAGCTGCGAGTCGCGGGGGTGGGGGCAGGACGAGAGGGAGGATAATAAAATGTGTCACATGTATTACACACATACGTGGATACTTAGGGGATGATAGAACGCGGGGTACAAAACGGATGCGTGTCTGGTATGAAATGATACTAATACGTACATACACATTCATAGATGTATCCGTACGAACATATATATGGAGACTCGTTTCAAAGTAATTGTGAGGACTCTGATGGTATCTATATTACTGCCGTCCTATCGATCGTGAGCATCGATATCGAGGATATCTAGGTGAACAGAAGAAATGAAATGGAAACACAAGATATTGGCAACCGACAGAGGAGGAGGGATGATAATAATATATTTCATACTCCAGAATTCTATTAAATTTCTTCAAAATTTGAGTTTGGGAATTTTCGAAAATTCAGGTAAAGGCCTGATTGTGAATGTGCCAAGATTGAGGGCGAAATCTACGTGTAAAATATCACGGATATGAGAATGAAATTAATCGGATTTTGACGTATAATTTGGCAAATTCAAGTACGTCTAAAATAAGATGAAATGTGACAAATATGCCACACTACGGATGGAATGAGAATGACTGCAAGAGCCGAGATAGAAAATAATGAGATACATCAAAATGCGTAGTGATATTGTCGGAATACGCCTCGAGTGCGACAGACTTCCACCACCAGTGGCGAATATCGTAGAATACAGAGGAGTATGGATAAAATGATGTGCCAAAATATTTGGAAATGCGAGTGAAATACGCCTGCAATGGGCTGGAAAACGTTGAAATACGACAAAGTACGACGGGGTATGTGTAATTAGTGATAAAATATGACGAATTCTGTGGAATTGTTATGAAGATGAACCTGCCGCGAGTGACGATACGCCGAAGTAGGACAGAATATATATCGATCAGTCCGATGGCGGACCTAATACGACAAGATTTGTGCTCAAAATGTGGTTAAAATGTGTAAATGCGCCTCGAATGCGACAGACTTCCACCAGCAGTGGCGAAGATCGTAGAATACAGAGTAGAATGGATAAAATAATGTGCCAAAATATTTGGAAATGCGAGTGAAATACGCCTGCAATGGGCTGGAAAACGTTGAAATACGACAAAATACGACGGGGTATGTGTAATTAGTGATAAAATATGACGAATTCTGTGGAATTGTTACGAAGATGAACCTGTCGCGAGTGACGATACGCCGAAGTAAGACAGAATACATATATCGATCAGTCCGATGGCGGACCTAATACGACAAGATTTGTGCTCAAAATGTGTAAAAATATTTCCGAGACGAGTGAATAAGTCAAGAACGTAGTTTGAAAATACGCCGAAGTAAGTTTCTTGTACATTGCAGATTTGGATAAGGATTGAAGTAAGAAACCATAACCACGTATGAATAGGTTTATTACTCGTGTAGCACGATACTTTTCAGTATCAGATTTGAATTCCTTACAAATAAGTAGTAGTGAGCCCTTTAGTGCATTATCGACAGTAAGCGAGCGATCGAGTCGTGTTCCCGACAAATCTGTTACGTGTGTATATACCTCCTAATTATTACCTGTCCTACCTTCAGCGGACGACTGGTTCGGCGGGGCCGGGGGGGGGGGGGGGGGGGGGGGGTCATCTTGAGGTTTTTAACGGATAAGCTCGTTCGTGCAACGATACATAATTTCCCAGTAAGTACGTCTCGTGTACTTACCTTACCTCCCACTACTTTTACACTATTTTTCCTGTCTTATACATATGCATTCCGATCAGCAAGAATACGCCTCGAGCATGGATGCCCGTCTCGTTGGCGAGGACTCACTCCAGAGATAATGTGGAGTAAAAAATGAAACGGAAAAAACAAAATGTGAGAATGAAAATACCGAAATATTTGAAGCCTTCTTTGCGATTTCCATTGCTTTTTGCTCCATTTTTCGATCGTTTATCTTCTTTCATTCGCTCCAGTCGATTCTCGATATATTTCCAACAGTTGAGGAGCCCATATCGATTTTCGAAAACTCTATTTTCACCCGAAATTTCATGTTTCCTTTCTCGCATTCTATATCGAATTGCTCGGATATGCGGTGTTCGTTGTATAAGGTTGTTTCTCGCTCATCTAGAGACGGCGAGCTCGCGATCCCCGCGTATAGGTACAAAATAATTTGATGCGGGCATTAACCATGCTTTCACGAGCTCTATAATCAAACGTCGTAAAGTTTTAGTGGCAGCACGTTGTGCGGCGTTCTGGGGCGGTTCTTTCCCTCCCTTCCTCCCTTCCGCCCTCGCGGCCGGACGTATGACGCGTCGTATTCTCGCTCAGTATATATTATAACCCACCACGTTCTTATATCACACACTTGGATCTCTGCCTTAGAAGCTCATAACGCGTTGTCCCAGGTACTTACTCCCGCGAAGTACTAGAATGTTCACCAAGTCGTGTGGAATGATACCGAAATAACAAACAAACAAACAGATGATATGGAAAAGGAAATGAGAAAGACTACGAAAAATAGGTACATTCGAAATTGTCTCTTCTCTTTATATCCCGCCGTTGATCCGTACTGATTTCCTAACTCGATCAAAACCGTATTAGGATGATTTGGTCCAGTCACATCAGACGAAAAACGGCCAGACTCTTCATTCGACTAGACTAATTGTCTGGGGTAGAGAAAAAGAGGTTGGAAAACAAAAATCTCAAAAAAATTCAGGACGAAGAACGACTCTCAACATTCAGGATGCCTAAGTAGCTCAAGCGACCACAAAACTTTGACCGGTTATTTTTAATCGCAGTTTCCCTTCCCGGCTTCCTGCCTAGGTTAGGTATAATAGGTATCCTCATTATCCATTATCTACACCCTTTCCGAATTATCTCTATCGTGTGCGAAGGAGCAGTTACTATTGCGCAGGAACGGGGCTGTGAGTTTATTACAGCATGCCACCGTGAAAAATCTTTATTGCAAACTTCGAAAAATGTAATTGCAAGTTTATTTTATCAGCGGAATACTAAATTTACTGTACATATTCGCTGTAGAATTAATTTACAAATAGTATAAAGTTTAGTATGAAATTCGGTGAATTTACACACCATTTTATGTTTCCTCCTGCAAAATTTTCAACGAATTACGAATTTATTGTGAATTTGAAGAACACGATCAGTAATTCACTTCGCTACACCGCATTCGTAGGTTTGCAAGATTTTCGTACAGTACAAACGTGTTGTGAATCCAAAGTCATTTTTGAATCTATACATGTGTGTGCAGAATGAAAAATTAGGAAACGAGAAGTTAACACCAAAACTAAATGAAGCAGAGACGTTTGTAGCTGCTTGAAAAATTTCACAGAATTCAAAGTTAATATTATACGAATTTTATCTCAAATTTAATAACTATATTCAATTCGTCAGGTAGTACGTACGCTACATGCGAGTCTGACCGAGCTCCCGATCGCGATCCTTCTTTCTCTCTGTTTCCATTTTAATCAGTAGAACTCATACAACCGCCCAGAAAAAATTCAAATGATCCATCTACCCTTGATTATAGCCGGAACGGAAAAGTAATGAAACGAAGCCAAAAAACTGAAAAGCGAGGAAAATTGTGTATAACTAGATTTTCCATCGCGTTGTTCGTACAATTAACATTCTGTTTACGTATGATAGATACGTGTTTGTCTACAGCCTATAGTATAACCCATAAGCACCTACCAGACAAGCTGCTGATAGGGTTCCTTGTTTTGTCAAGGTTTTGCGGTAACTCTACTCCAAAATCCATTGCGTCAGATCCAAAAGTAAATATACATGCGGTGTCCGTTGAGTTTCATGTGTAACTTGGGCATATATGTATACATATTGCACTAGCACTAGTATTGGTATCTACGGAGCGCGGCGAGAGGGATCGGGGGGCCCCCTTCCAAAGCCTATACTTGTTTGCATGAGCGTTTGTTCCAATACACTCGGTGTCTCACATATTTATTCATCTAAATAGGACAGTCTTCTTTATCTTCTAGTCCGCAACGACACGAGGATCATCGATAATGGAGAAAAAGGATGGAAGAAGGTGAGCAAAGGAGCGAGAAATTTGAGAAATCTGAGTCTTTCGAGAAATAAAATTCACGGAGGATGGCAAATTCGAATTCTCAATACGACTGACATTTTTTCAGAGTTCCATTGGGTCGATCAGTTTTGGTTCTCTAACTCACTATTCAAACTAGCTCTGGATAGTGGAAGTGCTGTTCAAAACAAACTCAATGACACCCCGGGATTGAAAATTGGATGAAAAATGAGGGAGCTATACACCGTTACGTTTGGGAAAATAGACAATTTCAAAATGCTCCTTATTGTATCTCAATAATATTTACGAGGAATTTATGTTTCAGGGTGATGTTCACGGCATTGAGATGACGATATTTCAAGATGGGATTGAAAATTGGATCTCTTGTTCGCCGGTAAAAAATTAAAAACCAATTTTTGTCGATTTTGATAAGAATTTTCTAGTTGAAAATTGGATAATTCTGTATTTTTCAGAGAATTACAGATCGAATCTTGAAGCCCATTTTTGGATATCTCGTTCGAGTGTCTTGAACACTGTCTCAAAAGATGAATCCCTTGCAACCATTATTGAGACGCAAGAAGCATTTTGAAATTTTCCGTTTTCCGACCTGCAACCTCCCGCAGTTATCATCCAATTTTCAATTTTGGTATGTAATTTAGGTTGGTTTGAAAATAGAATTAAAAAAAACGACAATTTCAATCCTTCAGTAGGGTCCGCCCTTAACGGTTTCACTCTGAAGTGAGCCACGCTCGTGGCAAGCTGCTCCAAGGGTAAGGCAGAGGCCAATCAGCGTGATGCATTTGAACAAATTCAACAATACGTCGCACTGATTGGTCTCTGCTTTACCACAGGTGGCTCGATCTCGCCTCGAGTGTAGCAAACTTCAGAGCAAAACCATTAATGTGCAGAAGTGTAGTTGTACGAATATGTTCACGCATATGGAGTTAAAATTTCTTTGTAGGTACTTTTGTTCTTTTATGGATCATGGTTTTTCGTCATTCCGCATACTCGATGTTTCGATGTTACTTTTTGGTTATCTATAATAACGGGATATGGACGCGGTCCCCGAGTCTCTACGTTTTTACCTCCGTGCCTACCCGGTATCGGGATATCTTCAGACTTATTGACAGAAGGCTGCCTCCGGCGAGGCGCGTTTGTATGTACATGCGGCGATGAGGGGGCGCCCCGCTTCTTCGCTGAGACCTCTTCCACCGAATGCCACACCCCAAGACCTTAATATGTGCATTGAGGGAAAGAACGAAAGGAGGAATGAGCGAGAGAGGGACTAGGGAGTGAGAGAGGAGGAAGGAGTAGGCGAAAGCGGAGGGAATCAACTTTATATCGTCGTACCTACAGAAATTGAGTCCGATAGAAACGTACTCGTTGGTGCGTGTACCTATATCGAAGTACGTACCCATTGTGAAAATTTTCATATTTTTCTTCAAATCGACCGACTTTTTTCCTCACATATTCTTCAGTATTTCAATTTTTGTTTTCCATTTCTTTCCATTTCGACGATTATTTTATTTCTCCTCGAATTCAAGTCAGTCCTGTTTTTTGTCTTGCATCGACATATATACTTTTTACCCCCTCATATATTATTCAGAGGGTGAGGGGCTAGAATTTTACTCTCGCAATTAACGTTTCCTGTTGTAGCTGGCTGCTACTAAACCTACGTGCAGAATGTTATAGGCCGCATATAATGTATGAGGTAGATATCCACTTGCATAAGTTCATGGAGTTTGCGAGGGGTGTGGGGGAGGGGGAGGGGGGGGGGGGGGGGGGGGGCAGGGTGATAATTAACCTCGGACACGCAATGACTTTGATCAAATGATTCAGAGAGATTCTTCCTCTCTTTCTCACTTTCTTTGGACTCTTTTCTATTGTGGTGGGGCTTTGGGGCTGGGGGCTTAACAATGCAACGGTGCAATTCTCTCTTTCAGCGATACACACATTTTAACCCTATTTAGACACATGCATACCTATACATACAAAGGTAGAATAATTTCACTGCAGAAGAATTCACTCGTCGCGTGTTACCCGCAGAAGTTTCTTGAAGGGAGGGGGCGGAGGGGGGGGGGGGGTTATGCTGCAGGAAACTAACTTTATACTCGTACACAATTCACGGCAGCCAACGACTTCCAATTTGCCACGAAGTCTGGCTGCATGTGTAAAATGAGGAGTCGAAAGAAGATGAAAAAAAATGAACGCACAATATATGAACCAGATCCTCTTGCAGCCTGTTATTCAAATAAATAGCAATGGCTCGTTGGTATAGGTATGAATCGGAAAAAGGAAGAAAAAAAAGAAGGAAAAATAGAAAAATCGGAAGAAAAATTGAGATCCACGACTATTTGTTCTATTTTTCAATATTTAATCAGCAGGAGGTAAACTTACTATGCGCAAACATCGACCGAGGTCTACTTGGAGAAAAGTATGAGAAGATGAGAGAGTCGCAGAGCTCCAGAACTGGCCATCGTATTTTCACGAGTTTTTAGTCGTCGAAATATTTCCAGCGAACGTACAGTCGAGATTCTCCTCCTACGAGGGCAGTTTACGACTTGAGAAGAGCGATAAACAAGCAGATTTACGTGCAAAGTAGATTTTGTCTCTGTTCAAATTCAGCGAAAATATCTTGTGCATTCTGTGCTGCCGCAGGGATGAGAGAAGCTATTTTTCGAACATTGATACCGATCAAAAACAACTCAATAACTCTCGGTGGTTTTTCGTTCGCTTTTCCTTCCTTTTTTATGAAAATGATAACCTACAATATGCGGTATAATCTAGAAACGATGCCTGGATCGTAGCTCTGAAGGCACAGGTCAAACCTGGATCAGTTCAGCTCTATAACTATTAGTAGCAGCACTGTGTGTTTCAGCAACCCCGAGCACCCCCCTTATAATTTAATCGCTTTAGCGTCTGTGTTTTCGCGCGCAAAGCAGGATTTACTGTAATGGTTCCGTGCTCCAACCTCCCTCTCGGTTCGCCCGAACCTTTGCCTGCAGCCCTCCCCTCTACCCTCCTCGACACTCGTTGTTTCGCAGATCCCTTAGAACACAGGGACTCCCAGCGTTTAGTCTGTTGTTGCAAGTGGCGCATTTTGTCGTCAGGTACCCACTTCGTAATTCAACGGTTGATGAGGTCTGTACCGGAAACGCACTACTATGATATCTAAAATATCGTGATAGAATGGAGGGATGTACCAGTTCTCACGGGGTACAATTCAGCGTCGAAAATCAAAATAATAACCTTATTCTGCTTTTGTAATTTTTCAATAACGCCACAGAGTCTTCTTTTCGTGATGATCTTGTACGGGGAATCAAGACGAATCCTACGATACCCAACAACGTATGTCTCCGATCACTCCATCGCGTCGTGAGATACCTATAGTGAGTTTTGCGGTAGAACCGTTCGCGGCGCGCTATTCTGTGCTATGGGAGCACTAGCGCATCGGCCACAATTTTAGACACGATATTATGCAGTCGTTCTTACTGCCAATCCGAAATGGTATCTTGTGGGGTATCGTTGGATTCGGCTCACCACCCTCTACACATTGAGATACATGTGTTTGCAGATAAAAATTTCAGTTTCGAGTCCACGTTTTTTTTCCCAAATCCCCGTCTTATTCCATCTTCCAGCTGTGCTTGACGCCTGATTTTAGGCTACACCTTATTAACCGAGACAACAGAGTGCCGGCGACCGGAGGGCGTTCGAGATACGAAAAAGTAAGGCAAGTTACGGGGGCATAACGGCAACAGTAACCATAACCGTAACTGTGGCAGTAACTGCCGTACACTCGGGTGGTTCATTCGAGCGTCTTTACGCACGAGGTAGATACCTATACAGGCACATATTAACGTAGTTTCAATGTATGAAACAGAGAGTCAGAAACATCGGGTTTGCAGGTCTGGGGTCAGGAATTAATTGACCCCTCGGTTGAAACACTTTTTGCTGTCACTTTTCTCTTTTTACTCAACCAGTGATAAAATAAAATGGGATTCACGGCCGGCTTTATTATTGGTAACAAATTGTCAAGCAGTAAACATTTTGTTTTGAAATTCCGATTGATTAACTCATATAATTATCGAGCTAAGTTACAATTGTTATCTCTCTACACTATATCCGCTGTTTAGGGGGTTGTACGTACGAACCTACCTCCCCCCCTCCAGCCCGCCTTTCCCACCCCCGCCAACATAAAAAATTATTACGATTTGAAATTCTTCAGGGAAAATGTAAACCCTGCACTCGCTCACTCACTCGGCCATTTCATCCGGACCAATAACAGCAGTTTGGTCTGGAACCCATTAAAAACCTCCCCATTAAACCCATTAGATTAATTTTACCCTCCACTAGCCACACGAACACGAGAGCAGTCAATGAGGTCTGGGTCGGATTACCGAAACCAAAACGATCATATTGTGTGGATGATAGTAATACAGATTTTCCGGGCACTTGGTTATCTTGTCAGAATAAATTTTCATTTTTTTTTCTCTGAATTTCTTGCACGATTTATGTTTTGCTCTCCTTTTTTTCTCCCCTCCATCCCCCCCGCGGAAATGGAAGAAAAGGAATTGCCCAATTCTGTTACTTAGAGAGTTACGACGCGGAACAAAATGCCTACTTTTGCCCAGGTTACTTATGGCTCTTTTCTCCCGGTTCATATACTTCTCAGAGGTAAACCCCACCAGCGGGCCATCGAACTAGCCTCCCATCCACCCTGGGGTACCGAAGAAGGTCTGAGAAAGGGTAGACAGGAATAAGCCGTCAGCGTGACTCGGACTGTCAGTCAAAGCGACGACGTACTGGTTACAACCAAACCGACGTAAAGCCCGTGGCTTGAAGCTCGAAGCCCGAAGCCAGAACCTTGAAACCTAAAGCCTAGTGGTTCGCGTCATCCCCCTCTCCGTTCTCATCCCCCAAACCATCCAATCTTTCACTTTGCCCTTGACGCGTGTCGCGCAATTATTACTGTACGGATAAGTAGACAAGCAAATACCCTGCACAGAGTTCTCTAGCTCAATCTCACAGAAACTTGTTTCAGGGAAATAGTATCCGTTATGGCAACAGCCAGACATCGTCATGACCAGATTTCGTCACGGTATTGATACTCCGTTCTGGTATCAACGTTCGGGAAGTTGAGTGCCCGGATTTCCACAGTAAACATGGTTTCCTTGACCTCGGAGACAATGGAACAAGGTCAAAGAACGGATTAAACCTGCGAGACATGTCTGGATATCACCGATATGAAATATTTCAGTGAAAAAACTGCTAAACCAGAGTGCAAACAATTGAGGGAGCCATGTTTCATGGATTGTTCACAATGGCTGCGGTTTTCCTGAACCAAAAATTGACAAAACCGATATAAACTTGTTAGTCATCATTCGAAGATATTTTTCCACGTCATCGATTACCAAGCCTGAAGTGCTCCGATAAAAAACTCTTCCGGCCACATCACGAAAACTTGTGAGAGCTGCATTTCACAGATTTTTATATAATGTGTAACGTACAGAGTGTTCTCGTAGCAAAAGAGCTCGCTATAGCGAAAAATATTCGTTAATCAAATTGCTACTGATACCTGAGTGACAATCGCGACGGTAACACATCGCGGTGGGCACTATAATGAAAAATACATTGAAAAAAACTTAGGACCTGGAAAAATCACCCACGAAACCAAACAAAAAATGCCAAAATAATATGCCAGAATCAGTTGAACCCTACCTGCAATATTAGGTCACGCAGCAAGCTGTTGCAAAGGTGGAGTCAGCCCTGGAAAGCGTCAAATCGGTCCCCAGCTTTTTGTGCTGAGCTTTTTTTTCCCCCGAATGTGGGTGCCTTCTTCACTTTGTTTTTAGTTTATTCGTTTGTTTCCGCTCTCTCTTTTTCTATTTTCATTCACGACTCTTTGAGGTCTGGCTAAACACGCGAAAAAGCTCCCCCTTTTATTCCTTAATATTATATCTTCTTTTTCTGTCCTTCGATAAGTATATCGGATTTGAAAGCTCGCAGCACCAAATATTATCTGTTTAAATTTTTGTTTCTTGGTTTTTTATATTGAGTTTGTTTATAGTCTTCCCTGCATAATTCGTTGTATAGGTTATCGAGATAGATTTTCAATTTTCCATTTAGTACTCGTTTCTTTTTATTCAGGATAACAGTCTCTGTAGAAGAAAATTGTTTAAACAAATTTTTGTTGTTGTTTTTTTTTTGTTTTTTTTGTTTTTTAATCTCTTGCACCAACTGCACCGGGGAAGGTTATAACAGTCAATAATCTTAATTTCAAGTTGGCGATTATTTTGCGAAAAATATACGTCTTCTTTTTATATATGTTTCATTTTTCCAACGCGCTGTCAAGTTCGGTAGCTTTCAAGCCGATCAGCATATATATGCCAACTGGGGTTAACCTGGAAGACCGTGAGGTTACACGGGGATACCTACTATGGAAGAGATGGGGGAAATATATAAGAGAAGATGAAAAAATAAGAAACGAAACTTTTGCCTGACCGGAGAAATAATTAAGTATGAGATAAGTCGAATTTGTCAAGGGGTAACGCGAGACACGCGAGTTGGCTGGAACTTAGTTTCAGTTTCACTAGAATGGTCTGGGGCGAAAAAAAAAGATTGTTGTTCTCAAAACACCAGAAGACCACATCAACAAGAAGAAGAAAAAGAAGAAGAAGGAGAAAAAGAAAGTTCAAATAACAAGATGAATTTTTTTCAGGCAATTGACACCGTGGGTTTGTATAGAAGCTTCTATACATGTATATACTCGTTCAAAAGTTTCAGCTGCGGGGTCTCGCGAGCCAAGGTAGACTTATCAACAAATTTGCCAATCACTGTTACCTCGGCTAAGCCGAAAACAAAACGAACGATTTAGTCTTCTCTCGTAGCATTGCTTGCAGCAGGAAAAAAAATAAGAAAGGGAAAATTAAATTTTTCTTCTAAATAGTATTGAGTCAAAGTTTCAGGGAGCTTACGGTTAATCCTGAATTCGCAAGTCAAGCTTCACTACTAGCGATTGTTGTTATACTGAATTAAACAATTAACTATGAACTGTCAAAACAGTATAGTTGGCGAGAAACGGTTTGACAATGACGAAAAAAATCGAAAAGATAATTGAAAGGTCCTTTCAAGTGTCCAGTCTTAAGCGTTTAGCCAGTAGCTGGTTAAATAAGCTGCTGCAGGCTGCTGGTAGCTGAACTTGTATAAGTTATAAGTTAGAGTTTAAGTATATAGCGTATAGTGTTCAGTATCAGTATTGGTGGTGTGAGTACGAGTAAGTAAGTTAGTAAGTAAGTGAGTAAGTAAGTAAGTAAGTAAGTAATAGTGTTTAGTATTAGGCTGTGGTGGGTATTCTGACAGTGGTGGTTGGCAAGTAAGCCTCAGCACGAAACAAACGTAGGGAAGCTATCAAAGCTATCAGCGAAGTGTCGACGGACGACTGGCTGGCTGGCTGGCTGGCTGGTTGGCTAGCTGACTGGCTAGCTGTTAGCTCAGGCGGAGGGAGGCAGAGGGATACTGAGGAGACTGAACCTACGTGGTTCCCTGCCTCCCTTTTCGCTACGTCCTTCTCTCCTCCCTCTCATCCCCCTCCAACAGCCAGGTCCTTTCCTTTCCTTATTCTATTCTATTCCTTTCCTTCCCTTTCCTTTCCTTTCCTCAACTTCCACCTCTACTTCCCTTAGTCCTCCTCGCGCCGACGCCCGCGCCCCTGAAATGGGGGATGACGCCGCAGCGTTGTCGTCCTAGATGCTGATGACTCCGCATGGAGGAGGCGTGACTCACGCATGCCGCACGTGCCGTGACGCAGAGGAGGTTTATGACTTGGATATACTCATTCGATTTTCGGAATCTTATGGAATTCAGAGGACCAGAGCATGGACTCGGAGACTAGACGTGGACACTTTTATTCCAATGGATTAATAGAAGAACCAATGATTCAGAGCTTCAACTCCGCCAAGGTCACGACTTTCGGCAAGAGATTCAAGGTCAAGGTGGTGATACCGTAACTATTGAAGGTTGGCTTGGAATATAGGGAAAATTGTCTGACACATCGTTGTCAGCACAGTTAGTTGCAATATCGTGGCCGCAATATTTTTACAATGGTGCAATATTACAGAAATATTGCTGCAATGTTACTAGAGACTCAAGGTCAAGGTGGTAACACCGTAACTATTGGAGTTCGGTTTGGAATATAGGAAAGATTGTCTGACATATCAAACCACACCGCACAGATAATTGCGATATCATTGCGGCAATATTTCTGCAGCGGTGTAATGTTACAGAAATATTGGTGCAATGTTACTGCAATTATCGTGCTATATGAGAAGTTTATCCTGCCGAGTTCAAAGCATCAAAATTCATCAAACCTGGGTTCAACAACCTGGGGTTGAGTGGTCAGTCAATTATCTTGTGTACCTCGAACTCCTCATGATAGTCTTTCCGTGACCAAAGTTGATTCAATAAGTGGATTTCATCGGTGTTAGTCATGTTTTGGAATAATTTTCAATCCAAAAATGAAAGATCAACGTTTCACCCGAATTCAATGGGACATCTTGAGGTCAGAATCAAGAAAGTATTGGATCTCAAAATTTTATACAAGCCTAATAGGGATTTTTCCTCTAGGTTCTCCCTCAGTTGTAAGACAATGCTTGATATTCAAGTCTTACGTTCTATTTGGTTCGTAAAGACTTGAGAGATTTGATTGCTGCCATTGTGGTAGCAAGGGACACAGTTTTATTCGAACTACTGATTATCGATTGCTACTGATCATCTACTCAAGTCATCTAAATTCAGTGTATCTGTTTAAGCCATGCGAAAATCGAGATGAAGTGTCATGTGGGAGCTACCGCGAGTCATGTAATGTCATGTTAAGCCCAAATCTAGTCAATTCAATTCTTCGGAAGCTGCAAATGTACACTGAAAAGCTTTCGAGGCATGTGAGGCCACTCAAGGTCGAAGAAAATCTCATCGCGGTGATACGAGAGGGAAGAAAAATAGTTTCAGTCATGAGAAGTCAGTCACCGAGTGTTCCATGTCCGGTCTACGCGCGTGGTTCAACCTCTCAAGTTCAACGAATCACACCTCGGGTCAAGCTGAAAGGACGGCTAATATTTGACCTTTCAGCTAGACTCAAGCGGCGATGGGTTGAACCTAGGAAGCTGAGCCGTGCGGGTAGACCAAGCTGCAAGTCCGAAAACTCGCCGTAATACGCTTTGAGTCATTTATGGTCACTCAAAAGTCAAAGGAAAGCTTCACGATGGTAAGTTTAGAGTCACCCCAAGTAACTGCAAGTCCTTTCGAGTCCCTTGAAGTCATTTAAAATGTACAGTGGAAACCTTGGGCCTTGTGCCGATGGCGACTATGAATCCACATGTCAAGGTCAAGCAATTGAGTCAGAGATTTGACCTTTCCAATAAAATTGGTGGCAAGAAAGCTCCGCATGGACAATATTTCAATTGATAAATGTCGTCACTCATGGATCTTCACCATTCGCGGTGCTTTTGAATTATTGAAAATACTCTTGAAGCGGTTGTGGTACGCTGCTTGGGATTTGTAGGTGCAAGTGCGTGAATAGGAAATTGTGTATAAAAATAACCCGATCATCAGCAGTGGATTTGGGTTCATTTAGATTTATACAATGTGAAAATGTTAGGGCTTTCGAGTACCTACCCGCCTGCATTTACCGTCTGTAAAACGTATCTCCAAACTTCTCGCCTACTACTACGAATAACGGGAGCGTCTATCTATAATTTGAATTGTGCTGTTCGTTAGCGAGAGTGCGCGTCGCGCCACTAAACCGGCGCCTACCTACTCTCACCTCCACATCATTAACAAATCCCGTGCTCTCTCTCACTCTCTCTCTCTCTCTCTCCCCCCCGATTCTGCAGGACAACTCTGGAAAACTGACTGCCGTGCATTGTTCGAGTGCTGCCCTCCCTATAACGGCGATATTTTACATTGTTAAGTTGTCCAATGAAAAACCACAGCCACTCGAAAACCTGCCTCACTCAAAAATTAATAAATATGAAAAACACGGCGAAAGGTGAAACAACGGGAAAACTTTGCCCCGACAATCTGTTTCGATTTTGTGAATTTCCCTAATCAAGACTCAAAATTGCTTCCAATTACTGCTTCGGTAACTGGGAATGACTCGAATCACTACTTATCTCGAGTCGCAATATTTCAGAGTAACTACCGAGTCCATGCCACTCTTGATGAGCGATTCTGAAAAGATTTTTTATCGGTCCGAATGAGTTTCCTTTTTTTATACACTCTGAAGGACTTCATGTTACTTCGGACGAGTTTGACATGACACGAAAGCAATCTTATTGATCGAAAGGGGTTGCGATGACTCTGAACAACTCCAAGGACTACCTCCATAATGATCTTTCATGATTCTTCTCTCGAATCCCAAATGATCATCAGTGACTTGACGAGTGGCGATATTTCTGGCACGGATTTTCAACGACTCAAACAATTCTCGCTTGGGAACTCTTTCGTCAAACTCCAAATAACGTCAAATCATTTCATATGACTTCGAGCCGCTATTGATTAACTTTCATTGACTCGGACCCCGTCGCAATGACTCTTGAGAGAGAAACTTGGAGGATTTGAATCATGAATTTCGGGGATACTTTCCTCGATTCCCACACGTGTTTATGGATGACTCAAAGAGCAATAGACTCGCAGAGATGATTTCGACGTCCTGAAAAGACTTCGGGTGACTTCCGAGTGGCTCAAATGGTTCTCGAAGATTTTTAATAACGTCGAAAAAGTTCTGCGTTCCTTCAGTGGTATTTCTCGACTCCTCACCGACTTTCATCAAATCTTTCGTCGATTTTTAATTCCTCACACGTGACATTAGAGACATTCGAAACTCAAAATCTGCATACTGTATCTCCAGCAGCGGAAAATGAAAAAACTCGGAAAATATCGCTCTACAGAGTACTGAGGTAGACGAAGAACTGATGAGAAGCCGGGCTAAAGAAGGTTGTCGGAGGATTGCCTACATCTGATGAGGAGCACGAGTCTTGTTTAAGAATAAATTGATGAAAGGGTGAGAAAATCGTGGCGTCAAACGACGCGAAGTATTGACCTGATTGACACGCGGCCTGTTTCTAACTTCATCTGATACGGTTCTGGTACTACGTAATTATTGTTGATAATTCTCTCTTCATCTTTCAACGGCATTGTAAAATCATACGTATTACATTTGTTACATTGATATTCGAAGCCCCCGATCTGCACTGCTATATCCTACCTAGATATCCACACTGCACGGGTTTCCTACCGGTGTAAAATCTACTATTTCTACTTTTGAAAACCGCAGGAATGAAATATGATTATAATGGAAAAAGCCCCTCCCGGGGATTTTCCGAATTAATTATCCAGCGCGATTGTGTCTCTTTTCTTTTTGTCTATGGAATCGAAAAAATCACTGATATTCAACTTACCGTTGCGGTTATGGTTCGTTGGAAACTAATCTTGGAGTGGAGTTTCAAAAGTTTCGGCAAATCACAAGCAAGTAAACAAATACAAAATGTTAAACAAGAAACAAATCATATTCGGAGATTGAAATTTCTCACTGATTATGGTACTTTTTAATTATAATCGTAATTAATTGCAAGCATTAATATCCAATCAAGCACAGCACTAGCGCAGAAGCAAACAACGTGAACTGAGCCGGAAAGCGATGGGACGCTACATTGCAAACCTTAAATAAACGATCGTCGATCGGTTGTTAAGGAAAACAAATTTAACGCCGACTATTCTGTATGTTACATACTCGCCCCCTTGTGACGGACAACTTGTCTTACCTCGGAGCAAAATGTTTGCTTCGGTTGCATGCGGTAATACGACTTTCCGCTCACCAAGTTTATCGTCGTGAATTGAAAAAATTCAGAAGTTTTACATTAATTCTACGATTATGAAACCCGGCAGAGGGACTCGAGTGTCAAAACAACGTTCGAAAAAGAAATGCTCTGGTTTTGGACTCTGTTTTGTTATTCTATTTTCTCAATAGTTCAAAGTGTTCCAAAGAATTAGCAAAAAAAAGTAGCTAATGGGATTTGGTGTAAAAAAAACTTCGGATTTCACGTTCGCGATAATAAATGCGGAATTTGGGAAACGGAGCACCCGAAAAAATGGTATTGAAAAATAAAAAAAGGAAAGTTAATTTAACGATTTTGACTAAACTGATTTGAAAAATGATACGAGTTTGCGTTCTCATCCGAACGCGCCAAGTTTTCTTCTCTACTATCTTTCGGGAGTTTCAAAATCGCATCAAATCAGCGCCTCAAATTATCCTCTACACGAGGTCCTCGCCATGCCGTTAGAAGTGGAGGAAGAACAGTTTAATTAGTAAGTTGGAGTGAAATTGAAATAACAGGCGAACCAATTGCGCCGTAAAGTTTCTTCGCGAGTCAGTTACGCTGGCGCGGCGGCGTCGGTTAGAGATTCGAGATTCGAAATTCAAGATTTAAGAGTATTTCATATATCAACTGGAACCACCAGCAGGCAGGACGGCAGACGTACTCAGTTATAGGTGGTACAAGCGCGGAAGGCGCTTCCACGTCCTGCAGGTGGAGGTAGAGAGATGGCCACACTGCTGGAGGGTAGGGTACGTACCCACTACCAACCTTATACCTACATATTCCTACTAAAACCACGAGGCCGCGTGGTTTAATAAGCAAAGTTTTAAGGAGTGCGGCGCTGCGGTAGGTAGGTATAGGTGCCCCAGCTATCGCCCCACTCCATTCCCCTTCCCGCCCCGCGACACAACCGAGCTTTGCGCATTTTCTCGCATATTTACCTCTTATCTCTGCTCCCATTTATCTCTTTTCTCAGGATTTTCATTCCTCGTTCCGAAGGTCATGCGTTTGGATGTTTTTCCTTGTTTTTCTCGTTCTATGTCGCTTTTTATTTTTCATTCTTCTTCTTTATTTTTCTCGCGGAAAGAACATCCGAAATTGTAGGTTAGGTGCCCTTATTTCGCATGCATATGGCCGCCGGAATACTTCAGCTTATTTTCTTTCCATATTCCTGTTTTTCTCTCTTCTTCTCTCACAAATTGATCTTCCGCATCCAGGATCGCGAACGTAGGCGCGCCCTGCTGCTTCTTCGAGTCCGGCTTATACCGGAAACTGCGGTTTATGGAATATTTATTCATTGATCGGTTAACTCTAACCTCCAGTATACAACCGCCGCGCCGCCGGCGTCTCGCTCACGGGGAACAACATTATTTCGAGCGATTCCATCGTCTCTGATAATAATCGCATCATGAAATCGTAGGAAAGACTATTTTTGCCCAGCTACATTACCGAGGGCCATCTTTTGCTAGAGAATTATTCCTAACTCGGGACAAAGTGCCGAGTCCTCTTACAAATATCTCATTGTCAGAGAATCCGTAGTTTTTCTTTTTTTTTCTCATTTCAGTTAGAGAAGTTTTCGGTTGATCAATCCGAGCGTGGCACCGAAATCCTTTTTCAAACTTCAACATTCTATAACTCGAAAACGAGATGTCTTCAGAATTTTTGGTCGACGAACTCACGTCCCAGTTTTCGAAAACGAATCCGCAGGCTCTCCCGAAATCGGATCCATCCATATCATCATACTCTTTTTTTTTGCTATCCAAAATGCGAGTCAAGTCTGTAGATGTGGAAGTACAGGAATGTTAATACTATTCTGATTGAGACGAAGTATGGTAGGGAAATTGACGTAAATTAGAAATTTTCAAATTAGTCGGACTCATTTGTCGTTCGGGAGCTGGTACAAGGTACGTACGTACATACATACATACACATAGGTACCGACCGTCGACCGAAGTTGTTGCCGTCGTTCGGCATCTAAAAGCGGGAGTCGTAAAATCCCGCGCGAAAATTGCGGCGGCCATGCGGTAGTCTGCAGACGGAATACAAATTGATTGCGAAATAATTCATGAACCTACCGCAAATGGTCCATCCAATAAGGACCCTCGGAATGACCGGTAAAATTGTCCCGAAAGCCGAGGAACAACCCTCAAAAATGGGCGAGAATAATTTATGAAAGGGGTAAGGGGCGCGGGGTGCGGGCTGTATTTCGAGGTTCGAGGTTCGCCGAGAGACGGAGACTTGACTGACCGACAGGATCCAGACGGCAGATAAATTCACGCACACAAAACTTGCATGTCCGTGGGTGTGCATGCCTCCGACCTAATTGTACCCAAGGGCTTGAATTTCACCGTGCGTTGCTCGACCCGTGGACCATATTGCTGTTTTCGTTTTTGTGCAGGGAGTTCGAGGAGGCGCAGAAGCGGTGTGGAATATTTATATTTCGTTGTCGTTACTCGTGCGTACACCCATATAGAAGTATTAAGGGAAAAAAATGAAAGGAATTAATTTTTATAATTAGCTATAAACGCAGAAGCCCGTGCGATCCGTGAAAGTTGGACCGAGCATTCAAATGCAAACGTACGGTACACTTGCATACGTTCGAATAAGAATTAGAAGCTCGGAAAAAGCTCTGAGGAATTTAACAGCGGAGAAAAAGTTTCGCGCGTATGTACAGGGAGGTTCACGTTTGAAAACTAGGAAGAAAATCCCTTTAGAAAAAGTCCGGGGGATCGGTATTTCACAAGTCGCGAATGGTTCGAGTTAGTTTCCCGAACGACCGGTATCGACCGTTATTTTATCGCCGCGCGATCACCGGTCGACATATTAGACCCTCCGTAATACGAGAACTACAAATCCTACGAGGTTCCGGTACGAGAATTTCCCTCTTCATTTCTAGCGAGGATTCTTTCCTCAGCGTATTGGCCTCGCGCTACTGGCTAGATAAATGTTTTACGCGTTGTGTGGAACCCGAGGACCGACGACCAAAGTCAAGTCGATCGTTTCCGAACCGGTTCACCAATCGCTCGGGCATCTTCGGGGCGGTTCGTCATACGTAGATACCGACTACGGAAAGGGCTCACCCCTGCTAATTCGCATAAACAAGCCACCTAGCCGACCGACCACTGTCTAATTGCATTCTCTCCACTACCCCCCTCTTCGCTGCGTACTACTCCTGGTGCCTGCCTACTCCCACCCACTACACCCCGTTCGCCCACACTCCGTACCGAGGTTTTCCTATCCGTCCTTTCCTCGACCCCAGACCCCCAAGCTTCGTTGCCACACGGCCGCGGATCGAAGGCACAGGCGTCCGCGCGGCGCCGGTTGCCGACATCCCGGCGCCAACGCACAACCTACACAGCAAGCGGATGTAGTTTGTACTTGCTCTAGTTGTCGTGAAGTTTTCATTACCTTTTTCGTCTTTCTCTTCATCTTTTTCTTCATTCTTCCATTTCAAATTCCATTTCAAACCTCCAAATAATTTGAATCCCTGAGCCGCGTGGTTCTCCTCTCGTCGTTTTCTTCTCATCATAAAAGCGCATCGGGCCAGAGGCATGACGATCATTTTTGTCATTATCACCGGCGATGAAAATACAAGGGAGATTCAAATTTCATTCGCGAAAACGAACAAGGAAATTCGAATATTTTGGCCAGAGTTGGTGAATTTGTAAAAGAAAAAAAAAGAAAAAAAAAAGAAAAAAAAGAACGGAACGGGATGGAAAGACTCGCCTACTTCGGTACGTATTCCAGCGGAAGGTGTGAAAGTGTCCGATGTAAGTTGGTATTTGGTTTGCGGTCTGAAAGCTATTCCCCGAGCAATCTGTGCCGTAATAGCATCCTAATGAAATTACAGACCCTTTAGCCCTTTGCGTATAAAGCAACAACATTTTCTACGGTGTAGATAGGACAGTACCGGCGCGGCGCCGTAGTTCTCACGTCTCTAGTACCGGCGAGGTACCGGATCCAGGCCTAATATACGGCAGAGGTTTTTCTCATCGTATTATATTTACCCTGAGGATAATAAGCTTGATGAGTCCGCGTACCCCTTTCTACTGGCCAATGGCAATGTACATGTACATACACTCCGGCACGTGACAATCCTCACGGGATCCTGCTGGTCGTTCTAATTTTTTTTCTCCACAAAATCGTTGCAGGCATTTATTATGTTGTAGTCTGGCGAATCGGGTATCTCGACGAAACTGCGATAATTTTCTTCGATGACGCGCATTGTCAACATAAACTGTTGAACTTCGAACTTCTGTTAATTAGACGTTCTTCTTTCTGTTACGAGCTCGTGTTTGATCTGTTAGGAGAAAAAATAGACTGGAGTAGAGTGGAGTAGCGGTAGCGGCATGAGGTAATCGTATTTGCCTACCTCACCAAGCCCTAATTCGTTTTAGCGAAGAGGTGGTAGGTTAATAATGATTAATAATTTTCGAGAATGTCTTTCCTCCCGGCCATATCGTGAAACGCTCGAGTGGTTTTACGAGCGTGTTTTCAAATTCTTACCGACGAAGTAGAATCAGGCGTAGATCTAAGAAATAGAAGAAAAAAACCGTAAGACGCACGAAGAGAGAGAGAGCGAGAGAGAGAGACGGAGACGGGGAAAAAAGAAATGAATGAGGTACGTTGCTATGCTGGATGAAGACGCAATCAACTTTTTGGATAAAAAAATTCACAATCATGATTAGCTGGCAGTATGCAGTCCGTGATGTTATATCATTCGCTATAGATAAAGTATTGCACGGTTTGCCAAATTGCAATTCACTTCGTCGACATGGCTCTTATACATAATTCCGGAGATAAGTCTCCACGCGATCATGTGACGCCGCATAACTTCAGTGACTCGACATAACGTACTTGGGATGCCCTTTGAGATGAACTCGCGAGTCGCGCTAATTGACTTTTCGTGACTCGAAACGAGTCACGATCCTTTTACGGGGGAATTTGAGTGACTTGTCGAAAGTCGACGACTGTTCGAATGAATCTAGATATGTTCATAGTCCTCGAGGATAAGGAAGAGGAATTAAGAGATCCGGCCGACGGATACACAATCCGTAATGATACGCATTAATCCTGGTGCCATTTAGGACAGCGGTTTGATCTTCAAACTCTCGACGACAGATGAGTTTACAGTGCGTGTAAACGGGGGGCCAGAAATAAAGGAGGGAAGGAGAGAGAGCGGAGAGGTGTTCGTAAGCCGCCTTATTGTTAGATAAAACCAGACGAGAACGGAGTCCGGATCCGGCTGCGGATACGAGGAGTAAAAGAGAAAGGGGGAAACAGGGAAACAGGGAAAAGGTACCCACCGGATACCGCGATGTAGAGGATGGAATGGAAGGGAGGGAGAGGCAGGGAGGAGGAAGGGCAAGCTAGACGACACGTCGTAAACGGTAGAATTGTCTCAGGTCCATTACAAAACAATATTTGGCACTCCGCTGCTCTGCTCCTCTACTCCTCTACTCCCTCGCCGCTCTAGGTTGGGTTATGTCTGCTTACATACTGTCGTGTTTCCTCGCACCCATCCCTCATCCCCACATCCAACCATCCAGCCATCTACCCGCGTAGTCCTAGCGTCCTCAAACTCTCGTGTCCTTGCAAGTTGAGTTGCGCACATCCCCCAGGCACCCGCCGCCACCACCTCGCAAGGGTTTATGACTTTCTTATTACGCGTCCCAGAGTTTTCCGTCCATGGGATGGCTCCTGGATGCTGGCTGCTGGCTGCTCCATGGGCGAGGACTGAGGAGGACTCAGCTAGCGCGTGTCCTGGGTCTCCAACCCTAATGCCTATTTATTGCGGGGGTTCAGTTCGCTCGGGTTCTCTTCCTCCACGGGATGGAAGTGGAACTGGTGCTGGTGGTTGTGGTGGTGGCTCACATCACTCGTTACTTAGGCTTTCGAAGTGTCTCTTCCAATTTTACCCACCCGATCCTCAGGTGCGTTAAATTTTTTCGCTTCCATTCCTGTATACCATACCTGCGCACAGCTATATATCAGCTTCGGCAATATTTATATATCGCATAACCTGATCTGAAAATTTCATTCAAAGACATTCAGGAACAAATATGTGACACAAAATTTTTGCACACAGAAAAGAACGTTCCTTTGCCTCTTCTCCACATTTTTCGTTCCCTTTTTTCATCCAAATACAGCATTCCGTTCTGCTTCTTCTTCTTCTTCTTCTTCTTCTTCTTGTCCTTCTTCTTTTTCATTTTCTATAAGCGTGCCCATACAGCCAGTCGAAGAGGCTAGGGATCTCATAAAATTAGCGAACTAGAAGTTATCGAAGGTTCGGTCTGCCATTTGCCAATATTCCCCTCAAAGGATCCATCTAGCTAGCAGTAGCGTTCAGAGTTCGGAGTTCGGAGTTCAGGCAGGGTTCAGTATTTTCCTCGGAAAATTCCTACATACGTATATATTATACCTACGTGTAAACATAGAACCAGTTCATAGATGATCATGATGCATAAGTACGTACGTATATATGTGTATCTGTGCTGCATTTTCACATCCGCACACTCCCGACCACGGATATACATACAGATATTCATTTACATAGTAAAAGTAGAAAAGGTAGATGCGGAGAAATGTGCAGTATAGGTAGGCAATAGACGTTCTTGTATATTCCAGGTCTGTATACGAGAACCACGATCACGACCGCCATTGCCTTCTTTTCTCTTCGCTTCGCTGGAGACGATCGACGATTCATCCACGATTCATGGTAATATAATGTCGATCCATGCACAGTTGTTCGCTTCCGCAGACAAACACACACATACCCGCGAGATCCGGCGCGAGTGAATGCACCGTATGCGTATATCGCTACACGTACACACGCAGTAGCCTCCTTACACTGTTTAATCTATTTTTTTATCACTCTGATTTCTTCGGTCGTATGGCGGGGTGGGGTCGAGTGCGGGGGAGGTAGAATATATGGGGAACGGTACGGAGGCTTGTTCCATTCCTACGCTCTCGTGGTGGCTGATGTGAAACAGTTTACCATTTCTCCACCATGCCCATACGTCTTATTCTATTCTGGCGAGTATACTGAAGCAAGCTAGGTAGATATGTATGTGACTTTGACGCGTAGCAATAGAATATTTGTAGCCCATTCCTCTCTCTCGATCTCTATGCTGGCCGGATAATGAAAGTAAAGAAGAAGAAGAAGAAGAAGAAAAAGAATAAGAAAGTTGATGCAGAGAGGTTGAAGATTAGAGGAAAACTATAAGCATGCATAAACATCATATTCGGAGATTCACGAGACGCACATTGACCGAAACAAAAAACGAAGAAGGAGAAAAATAAGAAGGGAACAGACACCCAGCACGCATTCGCATCATCCGTATATTCTGCAAAGTTTCGTCAACCCAGATGCAGAAAAAAGGAAAATTGAAACGGGACACTTCCTTCATTCTTGTCAGCGAAGCATAGAGAAAACGAATGAAGAGGGACGAAAGGAGAGAAAGAGAGAGAGAAAATGCGGTAAAAAGAGAAACGGAAAGAAAGAGAGAGAGACAGAGTATAAGGAAGAGCAAGCTGCTGTTCTGCATTCATAGCATCAGCGTCAGATATAGGCAGGTACGCCACACCGTACAGTACCGCAGCCCGCCTTTCACCCTAAAACTAATTTCGGTGGGGCTGCTCAATTATCTTTTCTCGATGGGTATGAAGGTGGTGGGGATAGGGAGTTTTCTGGTAGCATGGAAACGCGGAGGAATAATGACCGGGGCGAATTAAATATTCATAATTTGATTGAACTAATTAAACTCTGACGAGCGACGTCGGGGCCGCGTGCCCGTACTCCCGCACACCGGCGAATTCTTCTTGTCTCTTTCATCCCCCCCCCCACCGCCCCCGCTCTCACTCCTTGTATTTTCTCATTCTCTTCTTTCTGCGGGATGAGCGCTTGGGCTTCGGTAGAATGACGATTCTTACCACGCTTCCCGCATGTCGTGCCAAAAACCAACTTCTTCCACCTTACATTCCATCCCCTCTCCCCTCTCCGCCATCCGCGCCGCTTCTTCGCCCCTCTTGTAAAAGGAAGTCTGAGTTGAAGCCCAAAGTGCTCAATTCGTCGCCCCCTTCGCCCGCCCTTCTAGCTCCCTGCCCGAATTGACTGTAAAATTTTATATTTATCAGTTTTTCTTGACTTCTTCTTTTTTTCTATAACTTTTTTTTCTTTTTCTTTCGTTTTTGGTATTCCTCTACCACTTTCTCAGCCTCTTTGAGTTGATTGAGGATATCATCCGCTCGCCCTCTGCTGGTCCAGATGATCAAGCTAATTGAGTTCCGAGGCTAGAATATATTATAGGTATGTATGTATTTCGTCCGGTTGATTATAATTATATGCCTGGGGAGTAGGCGTTGGCATGAAAATTTCGTACTTTGGAAGCCGCAGATAGATATGGAAACTTATAGAAATAAAAATAAGCCTGCACGTTCGTTTCTCTTTCCTTCTACCTGACGTCGTACGATATGACGATAGGTAGTCTCCTCCTGGTCCTGGTCATCCGGGTTTCCTCCGGGAGTAAAAAAGGATATGGAGAATGAAAAAAGATAAAAACCAGAAAGGGAGAGCACCCTCATAGCCTCGGGGATGACGTTGGTGGTTGTGGTGGAAAGGTAGGTGGGGGTTGGTTGGTTCGAGAGTAAAGTATAAGGGCACCGAATAGCACGTGCTATTTCCCGCCATAAAACTCCTACCGGTTGGCTCTCCGAGGCCTTTCTAATGCCAGTAACTCACCTCCAGTGTAGTACACCTTTTTCTAAAACGTGGGCTAGATCCTTGACGCGGACGGTTGATCTCTACATCATTTTCGTCTGAAGAAAATCGGCATGTCTGTTCTTACAACTCTATATTAGTGAACAGAAACTACGGGTGGGTAATTTTTTTTTTTTTTGTTTGGCTAAATTAGGTATATTCGGGACACTTTCGGAATGATTTTTGCACTGTTCGAACCACTGGAGAACGCGTGAAAAATCCTTTGACGCGGGTTCAGAAATTGTGAACACGTTTGGAAGACAAACTTCAGACTGCTTAAGGGGCATTTGGAGTCGCCGCTGGCAATCTAACCTAGCAAACATAGGAAATATTCATTTTTCATCGAATCCGAGCGATGCCTCGAAGAAGTGAAATATTTCCAACATTCTACCGTACGTCATACTCAACGAATTCTCGATACTTCGTCAGACTCGATCGAGTCGCTTGCGAAGATTCACGATTCACGTTTCCGAAATGGTTTCTGTACATTCACGATATTGGCACCTTCAGGCGTGTCAAACATGTCTGAGGATTATTTGTTCACGACATTTGAAGATTTCAAAGATGCCTTGTATACGAATTTTGCAATTCAGGCGCCCGTCATACAGGTGCAGTATTCTTCTGGATATTCGGGAGTCTTGAATGTGACACGAACAGCCATTAGCGCATCAAAAGCTTCTCAAACGGTCTAGTAGTGGCATTGAACGCCAGTAGGTTCGCAGCGGTGCGTTCGTTGCCCGCAAGTAAAGTTGGTCCGAGTTGAAGTGAACATTGGCAGTGAGCAAGTCAGTGGAAAACTCGCGACTGACCGGTTTGTAGCCTCCACTTACAGATCGTTTATTCAGACAGCAATAATTGTTCAAATATCACTCATATAACAAGCCTGGGGAATAATACGACTAGAATGTGACCGCTGCGGATATGTGTGGGAAAAAAGAGCTGTGCAAACCGATAGTGGAAGAAGGAAGGAGATCGGTACGAATATGCCAAGTGGATGAGTGAAATGCACATTCCGTGCGGGGAAAATTGACGGAGAAACTTCGCGATGCCGCAAAAAACAGCGCGGATCTGTGGCCGAAAAACAATACAATTTCACAAGCACACTGCCAATTATATGTTGATTTTTATGGATGGCCATGGAAACATAATGTGGAGATGACTATACGCGATACATACACGGAGATATCGCGAATACTACATTTTCCGCACGGAAAAACTGACGCCCTAGTGCAGAAAATTTAGCATTCGCGATGTGCGCATGCGCCAGCACCTTTCCGCAAGCCCGCGCCCGTCGGAAATCGGCCACTTTACGCCCGCTCTACTTCACACGAAAAGTCGAACTTTTCCACTATATCGCATGTTAGACTTTCGATGAATAGCTCCTGCTATGCAGTTATCGTAACTCGTAACACAATTTATTGTGTTAACAACTGTACACACGGAGGATCACTTCATATTTTCCTTCTGTTCTGAAACTATCATACTTTTAATGATCGTTTCTACGATAATTTTCTCCCCGTGATATTTTACCGATTCGTTACGCACACCCGAATTTATCGGCTCCTTTCAATTGACAAAACGTTGTGGAATAGGAAATGGAACTTGGAATCGCGCATACCTAGCCTCTCGGGTAATTCTGTCTTCCTCTTTCACAACAATTCATAGATTTTCCATAATATTTGACGAGAAGCAGCGAACGAAGTAGCAACTATTATATCGGTAAGTGCAGTATATCGCACACTGCAACACGTGCTACATTATACACATTTTTTATGCACGCTTATGGCAGACATCGATGCCGATTCGCACTTTTCAGGATTTTCGAAACAATCAACTACGTTCTTTCAAAGTTGAAACGCAGGGCGCAGGGCGTTGAGAAAGGACTTTCGAGAGTCAGGAGGTTCGTGCAGAAAGTTAGTTCTTCTATCCAATAGAGCATCCGATTTCTGTGCATTGAATGATTTTGCGGATTTTTGGAATGAACTTTTTTCCACGTGTTCAAGACGAGTCTGCCATACTTCGGGCGCGATTGGCATGTTCAATAAGTGTTTCTGAGACTTCGATCTCGTGAAATATGTCCGACATGGAGAATGGGAAGTGAATAACTCAGATTGAATACCTTTCGAGAGAAATAAGTCAGAGAGAGAGAGAGAGAGAGAGAGAAAAAGAGAGAGAGAACAACGAAGGAAAAAGATACGAAAAGGCAATTGAATAGAACGATATGGAGGACTGATTAGTCAGAAACTGGCTCCGGTTAGCGCGGGTCTAGGCAGGCTTTGCGGCGTCTCACGCGAGACTCTAGACGCCAGGGCGCCGCGCCGTAGTTGCGGCGCACCCGTTTCCGCATTGCTTCCTTTTACATTGCCTGGTTCTAAGTAGCACGTAATTAGGTGGTTACAATGAATATTGTGGCACATTGCGCGCAGCTACACGAAACACTATGTCGTTTCAAATGTGTGCGGTTAGATTATAACTGCAGTGAAAAACGGAATTACAGATGGAACGTTGGATAAGCAGAACCTGTGACTTCTGGAAATTGGGAGAGTGATTTTTGGTAGTTTTTCATAGTTGGAGGCTGCTGAATGCGATCACAAAACGCTCTTCGGACTTCGACGGTTTCAAATATTTCCAGAGTGGTATTTTTCCTACCTCGGATGACGATAGCCGTCCCATAACGGACATTCCCAGCATGCGGAGTTTTCAGGATAGCATAGGTATTCGGAACATGTCGAAAAATGTTTTCTCCTCGATATATCCAGGTTCCGCGCACGACTGAAGTTTATAGATTTTTCCTGCTCGACGAACCTCAAACAGGCTCGAAACACTACGTTTTTTTTATTCGGGAGTCTCCAGCGTATACGAAATACATCTTTTTGAATTCATAGTTCCTAGGTCTGAGAGTTTCGGTTTTAGTTCCCAATATCCACGTTTTACATATACATGACTGAAGAAGATTCTTGGTTCACTTGACGAACCTCGAACGTCACGGTTCTTCTGATTCAGTAGTCTTCAAGAATTCCGAAACACATGTCATGGAATTTTCAAGTCTGACTGGCGATGCCTCGACATCGCGATCAGTTTGACCAATCATTCTTTCACAATTTCTTCGTGACATGTTTCAGACCTGCGCATATGTGATATGGAGCTGTTTGAAAATGAAAAAAAGTACGTCTCAAGACAACTCGTAGAGCTGTGTCGTTACTGAAAAACGCAAAGTGATCTACCTATATATTGTACTACACCTGAAGATAAAAGGAAAGAGGCTGTTTGCCATAGAATGCGTACAGTACGTACGTACACCCATACCTCATACCTACATTCTTGAGTGTATCGTTTATTTATATATATATTATATAGTATACGTACATACGACGTGAATTTATCTCTCTACACACACGCGCGCTCGTAGCTGGTGCCCGTCTGACCTCACACAGGGCGAAACCACGTGGCAGTAAAGCAAAATGAAAAACGAAATTGGGGGTAAGAAAAGAGCATAAAAATAAATAAAAAATATTTGTAAAGGGAGAGCTATAACCTGATCCCGAGACATTTGTACCTACCCTCCCAAGCCTCCGTCTACCCAGCCCTAGCCCCGTCCTGGTACAGCTCATTCCCTTAAAAAAGAAAAAGAAGAAGGAAAAGGAAAAGGAGAAGACCACGGATATATATATAAGGAATACCCGCGGATCCAGCCCGCAGGAAGTGGGGATAAAATATTCAGCAAGGACAATTTTGTTTTAGTGCGGCCTCGCCTGTCGCATCTACTTCCTATATATTGGCCACCGCACTGCTCACCGAAACTCAACGAGACCGGGGGCTCGGGCTAAGGCCAGAGCCGAGGCTAAAGCTCACGACACCCAGCCAACCCTGAAGACCTCAAAATGTTTCAATATATCCGCAAGCCTAACGCGTTCCGAAGACTGAGAGTTGGGTTCTTCTCTAACCTCCAAATATCGACCGTTCAAGTTGTATTGCAAGTCCACACGTACTTCCGAAGAAGTCTCTAGCCCTCGTCGCTGATCGGGCCCAGGACTTTCTTTTGCGGTTCTTTTCGATCCTTGTGGGTTAATTTATCCGCAAATTTGTATATCGGCTTTTTGTTTTCCGTTTCCCATTCTGCATGCCTTCATTCTCCTTAAACTTTTATTTTATTTCATCTCTACACCGTTTGCGGAGATCTCCGGTTCGGCTCCAGAGAAAATGACGTAAGTTAGATGACAGTCGTTCATGTTTTACAACGTCAGATGAGCGTTTTTACCTTTGCGTTTAATTTGAAAACTTTTTTTACACTCATCCGTACCTCGAAACCTCGCTTCCGGACCAACGCTCGTTATATTACGTCTGCATTAATAATCGGGACTGTGTGTTACGCGTAGCTATACCTATGAAAGTATATTATACGTTGGTACACACACTTCAATGTTAGTTATTCATTTCTGCCCAGTTTAACGCGGTGTTCTGCTATATTTAATCCCGGTCCAAATCCACTCGGCTTCTTCTTTCCTCAAGACATTCGGATTCTCATAAACAGTTTCCAGTTATCTACTTTGACATCCAAATGTGCTGGAAGATGTGGCATCAGATGTTTGAACGATTCAAAATGCTTCATTCTGAGCTTCTGAGGACGTCTCGATTGGAGATCAAGTATTTTAATTACGTATATCCGATGTTTTTGCAACTGAAGACATTCAGAGCACAATAAATTTGCATGAAAATGTATATTCTTCTCATTTCGGTGTTCGTAGCATGTTGAAAACATGTAGTTATCCATTTCCGGACGTCCTGAATCGGGCAGAAAGTATTTCATCGACACTTTACATAATCATCATGTTCGAAAAAGTGTTTCAGGCGTCTCTAACATGCATAAAAAACGACGAGGTTCTCCGAATGTTTTCCAATCGCGTGAACATGATGATGTATGGCTGTTTTTATTTCTCCATCTCAGACATGTGTCAGAAATAATGTTTTTCGACTCTTATATAGTATTTAAATTATGTTGAAAACGAGTATTTGTCTTGAGCATGTATGAAAAAGTATTTCCTCTGCTTCAGGAGTCGAGAACATGTACCGTGAAGTCTTTTTCCTCGTCTTAGGCGTCTGAAACAGGTCTCAGAGACAGCAATTGAAATATTTTCGCCTTCTGAAAATGTCTGGAAAAGATCGTTGGCAATTAATTACTTGAATTCCTGCAGGTAAACCTAGATCGGAAAGACTAAACGAGGACACATTTTCCGGAGACAATTTCCTCCGGACAAAAAGTGCACTTTGTCTGTACGTATACCTATAGGTATACGACTTGAATCGACAAATTTATTTATCTCATCCCCCGGCTTCGAGACGAACCGGACCGTTTTCTTCCCTCGGGATCTCGGTGCCATGCGGTGCTAAAACATACATAGATCCCGTACCACGCCAATGCTCTTTTCTAGCCTAGGTAATACACGGATACATACGTACACAGATGTATACATACAGTCCTATGCAGTACAGACGCTTTCATGTGTGTATTTATATCCCCTGCACCTATATACTATTCGAGGATCGCGCGCGGCGTTGGCTATTCAAAAATGCATGTCTTACGATTAGGAGGATCGATTTTTAATTAGGATTTGTAACCGAAGGGCATTTCTTCTCTTCTAAATTTATATTCCGATACATCATCTTAGTTTTCCCTCTTGCTATGCTCATCCAAGATCTGAGATAACTTTCGAAATTCAACAATTTTAACGTAATTCATTGTCTGCGGGTTGCCCTCTGCCGCAGAATAGAGCACATCGCTTCGTAACTACTCCAGGAAAAGTGAGAAGATTTTTTTTTCAACCGTAGCGTCGCCTCTCGTCACGACGCGTCGCCTGCAGCAGACTTTTGAAGATTATTTCTCCTTGAGCCGTTACTACTTTTACAGGAGTCTTGAGATATCGTAGATTTTACATCCTCGACTCCGTCAACGTCGTAGCTTCCACTACGATCAGCTCTGAACCGTCTATATCCCATTTCCATGACACTAATGATCACCGATCACACCGCCCTACGACAACCCCAAACAAGAAAATTTGAATTCGGAGTGAAAAGAGGATATCGTTATTAGTGAGTATCTCTATTGTTTGTCTTATCGTTTGTTTTCGCGAATCATTCTCAAAATATCTCGCATCAAGTTTTCTAAACGTCGGATCCATCGATATTTCCATTAGTTTCTAGCCGGGAGGTGATATTGCATATGAGATTCGAAACTGGATTGGAGCTTGCATGAAACTACGGAATATGCCCGTCTGTGGTAACTGAATATCCAAGTCGTACGTGGCAATTCGTTCTCGTTCAGATGTCGGGTATAAAAGCGAATGTATGAACGTGCCGGCCTACGTCAAATGCTCCAATAAATAGATACCAGCAAGTTAAAATGGAGCTGAAATAAACTAGCTGCATGGAGGCAGGAAGCTTTTTTTTTGTAGCATACAGTTCAACTCTTCAAAAGTAACTTGCATTCACTGTGCCGTTAGTAACGTGCGGTTTTCGTTGCATATGAATTCTCCGATTCATTGATTTTTCATAAGCAATTTATGGATAGAAGACCGATGCGATGACATCTTCAGAAGCGCAGGTTCTTTCCAGTTTGATCTGGAATTTATTCAAAAATCAATTTATTCAAAAATCCAGACGCATAGTCCATCTATGCTACCTGCTTCGTCACCCACGAATACACTCACTCTGCAGGAAAAGTGAATGATCCGACTCTCTGGCTGAATGGCCACGAGATCGCTTCACACTCCGTCACGTAATTTCAGAAAATTTACATATCCGCCAAATAATTTTGCACCGAGATCTTCAAATTTGTGAACCACGTCACCGGCTCTAAATCGAAACATTTTGGGGTCTAAGGGATCCATGTGCTCGAATATCGGAGTGACGAATCGCATTCGCCGTTTAAAAAATGTTCCACCACTCCTCAGGCACTCGACATGTACTTAGCACCGATGAAGGCAGAGTTTGGTGACATGCGTACAATCCTGACAATGAGCCACTTTGCTGCGATTCCTGAATCTGATATTCGCGGTATTCGAATGCCCTTCTTTCAGTTTACGTGGGATATGACACTGCAGGGAATCCAGTGTGGATCTTCAGTCCGACTGCTCCATGCCTACCAATCACTATTTTGATCCTGCCTTGTGGACCTATTTCTCGATTATCTGAACAGCTAGGACTGCCTTATACCACCGTGCGCTAATGCATCTTTCCCAGGGATCTGGGAAGTCTCCGTGACCATTTGGCGGGATCGGAAAGACCTCTACTGCAGTACGGACAGGAGGATAGGAAGGATTCTACTGTAGTATAAATATTTTCTCGGTGACAGCAGTTCAAAATTCTTTAACATGATTCAAACCCGAGTTTTCTAACCTTGGGTCTTCCTGAAATGTCACGAGGACCAGTTTTCGACACTTTTGAAAGCTTAGTTAACTCTCTGATAAAGGTTGCTGAAATTTTCCGCGTCTTCAACATGCCGAAAAGACGAATTTCAGAGATCTGAAACCTATAGGAACGATGTGTCTACGCCACCTAGCACATTTTCGAACTTGTTCGTAGTACTGCGTCTTTAGGATTTCGAATCCCATGAACATTTTTTGAAGCTTCTTCTCCTATTCTCGTATTGCCTTGAACGGGTTCACTGAAGTTATTGTCCGGCATCAGGCCTATTAGGCATATTCGGTAAAGATGTTCGAAGTACAAGCTCACTTCGAGAACTTCTGTCGCATTAAACAGGTCTCTGGGCAATTGAAAATCGATGTTGAGGCGTCAATATTTCAGACCCGTGACAGCAGAGGGGTTTCTAGAATGGCTACTTGAGCAGTTTCAGCGTCTTTACAAAGGCTCTCGAGCACCTTTACCGGTCTTCATGCATGTCGCATGGTTTTTGAGAAACCCGGAGAACTTCAAAGCTTATAATTGAAGCTAACCTCAGTGCTTGATGACAATAATTATCCGATTCCCTTTCTTTACTCCGCGAAGATTTACCTTCTGCAGTAATCTGAACCAGGCCATTGAATGGGCTAAAATCCGAAACCAATAGCAACTGAACAACATTTTTGTGGGTGCCGGCCCAGAATTCCACCGAGCAAGAGCATACCATTAGCATGTGGGGTAGCTGCACCAAATGGCAGAGGAAGATGGATGACCTCCCGCACGACTGAGTGTCCAAAAAATTGTCCCTGAATTGGAAATCCTACGGTACCCGATAGCCGATTTATATAACCGCTACCGCTACCGAAACCGCGCTGGTGCGCCCCCCAATTTTTTTTTCCTACTCCTTCTTGCCGCAATGAGCTAATTTTTTCGACTGTACCCGGTGTGTGTATCTCGGGTTTTTCAAAACGACCGAGGGCCCAATGAGGTTTGAATATTTGATTCCATTTTCGAAATTGGACCAGGCGAGGGAGAACAAGATATAGAAAAGAAAGAAATAGAGAGAAACAGAATGAAGCGCCGGAGAATAGAATTGGCACACGCCTCGCAACCACAGAGAGATGCTCGTCAAAACCCTCGCACTTTCGCGAGCTTCCGCTCCAGGCTAACCATCCAGGAAACAAGATTATTTTACCTACCACACTACCCTTTCTCCTCCTCTCCATCATCCTCCTCTTCATAGCCAGCCCACTAATTAGAGTGAGCGGTTGCTTTCAAGCTTCTCTGTTTTTATGACGACAGTTTCCACTGTAGTATAGCCACTTATTATTCCTAGGTCAGTACATGCATAGCGAGGAGGCTCAAGAATGAGGCAACAAAAACAAATCTGAGGCAAAAAATTCTAGTGTGAAAACGAAGGAAAGTTTTTTTTTTTAGATTTGATGTAAAATTATCTGATTATCGGATCCCCTGTGAAACATCACTTGATGAATTATTCGTTCCTTCGAGAAAGAGAAAGATGTCTCAATAACATTTTTGTCAATCCCTCAGAGCGCGTCTTGTTCCAACTCTGTAGCTACGTGTAGCTCCAATAGCGGGATTCTGGTCCGGTGCAAGCTGCGAACAGGGAGGAAACGTGAGAGCCACGTGGAGGAAGAATCGAGGGATGAACCGGACACGGTGCGCCATCTCGAAGGGAATCTCGAAACCCTGATATCTGATTCGGAGTGGTGTAAGTCGAGTAGGTCAAGGAGGGTAGAGAGAAAAGGGGAAGGGGTGGGGCGGCGAGGGATGCAAAGAGGGTATGGGGTGAAAAAAGAGCCGGAAAAGGGAGAAAAACCGAGAGTGAATTAATTTCATAATTAGTCCGCCTAACGCCAGAGCTGACGATGAAAGAAAAATAACCGCTCGGTTAATTCTCAGCGAATTATACGTACGGCAAAAGCCAGAAACGCATAACGCGATGATCAAGTGACAATCGAGAATTTTATTAAAGCCCCTAGCTCGTGCAGGGTGAGTTAATTTGTTAATTATTTGAAAGTAAATTGTGGGAATTCAGAAATGAAATATCAGTTAGAAAGACACGTAGGTAGGTATCTTTCGTTTTCGGTTGACAGACTTTTCTGGTTCCATTCTCTATACCCTTGAAATATTTTAGTTGGACATGTCGAAGAACACCGTTTATGGTGTTTGTGAAGTTGGCGGCTCATTTTTGGAAAATCGATTTTTTTCCCATAAAAAGTTCTGAAATCCTTCAGAATAGCTCTGGAGTTCCGGATGGGTTCAAGAATAGTTCCGGTTGTTCATTTATCAAAAAACAGTGCTGTTTTTTTATTGAAAAATGAACATCTGCATGGGCGAAAGGGATTTTCATGCTTCGTTTAACTTCAATACGCGAGAATCGAAGTCCAAACATTTTTCAAGAACGTATGCTAACATTTTTATGATTCTCCGGTATCTTTACCATGTCTAGAAACATCTTTTCCGATGTTTGACAGGCTATGTACGTGTCAAAGACTCCGATTTTTGGGACTCAATGCATATTAAATTGCACTGACTTTCGTCTATAGTCTTTCGAAAATTCGACAACATCTTCTTCGCTCATTGTTTAGTATCTGAACTGATCTTCTCAGACATATGAACATAATTACGATAGTCACGCATGTACAAAATTTGACATTTTTTCAGTTTCGTACGCCTTGAACGTATCCGAGACGAGTCTAAAAGTCTCTGAAAAATGGTTAACGCCATCTTCTATAATTCTCCGGTACATCTTTCACATGTTCAAGCTCAATATTTTGCAACTTTGAGAATATGGGTTGTACTACGTAGTACATACATGTCAAAAACTGCCACGTTTCCACTTCGTACGTCTTCGTACGTGAACAAGAACGTGGAAAATCTTCACATATATTGTTGTCAATGGTTGAGTTATTCTGCTGCTGATTCGATGGTTTCGAAAATGGTTTTTCTTCCTTTCACTTATTTTTGTTCATACCACTTGATAAAATCAAAATGAAGAACACGACTTCCTTCGGGACTGGCCTCGGTCTCTGAAGTTGCAAATTTATTTCGCCATCGAGACACACACACGTTTTTCGTGAATTTCAATGGGGTGTAAATTTCTCGAGGCAGTTACTGATGCCTACATCTGTACGCACTGATGTGCGTGCGTGTCGGGGTGTGTAATGACGAGAAAAAAGACCTCGGGAATTTAAGTAGGTGAAAGAGAGTCTCTCGAATGAGGAGAAAAAAAAAAGGACGGAAAGAAAATAAGTAACGAAACCAGAGAAGGGGAGCAAAACGATCACACCATTTCTACTATTTTTCTTTATTTTCTATCTTTTTCTTCGAGTCAATGTGTAGTCAGCCATCTGCGCTGTGCTGGACGGGACCAGGGGTTAGAATTTCGAATCGGTAAGAATTTCTCTGTCGGATTATCTGTAATTGGAATCGCATGTAAATCCGTACCACCCCCCGCCTCAACGGGTAACTGATGCGTCGATCAAGCTCTCCACCCCCTTTTCCCTCTTGCTCCTCAGCCCCCACCTGCCCCAACCCTCAAGCTCTAACTCTACCTCCAGCACGCCTGAATCCGGATACGCCAAATTGTTCTGCTGCAGGAGTGAATAAGTCCCGTCACTCTGATAATAATTGCTCTATCGAAATTCCCGCAGCAATGGTACCGACTGCAATATCTATCTGCACGAAGGAAAGGGAAACAAGCGGAAGAAAAATTAAAAATCATCAGAAATGGATCACAAAAATATGAAACTCATTTGTACGAGTCATTTAACGGGCCTTTGATCATTTTTCGAAGCTTCAGATTGGAATTGTTTATTTTCGCCAATATTCCTAAGTCCAATCCAGCAGCTAAACGTAATTTTCGGTTAGTCATTTGTATTCCTCAGGGTTAAGCCCCGCTTCTAATCATTGTATCCGGCTCTAAGGCTTCGATTCTTGTATCTCCGGGAAGATTATTTCTGTAGCCGGATCAATGCAAGTATCCCTCGATACTGGTTACTTGCAATAATAGCAATAATGATCACAGAAATTTGACCTTCCGAACAGAACAGAAAAAAAAAAGTATGAGGCCGTGGGTTTCGGTGTTCGATTCTTTGTTCTGGTTCCTTTGTTTTCATCCGCCAACAAGGATCGCGTATAATTTTCTCCGAGGGTTTTTTGATCATTAGCTTGAATTAGAGAGTAAATTATGATCCTTATAATAATATCCCAGGGTGTATTTAGCCCTGCGCGTTTAAAGCTGTTTTTCGACTTCTTTTTCTTTCCACTCCCATCAAGGAGAGCTCCCAACTAATGTAAGAAGATCCCTGGATTGATGAATTCGGTTTAACCCTTAACCCCCAGCCCTTAGCCCTGAACCCCGAACCCTGTGACACGAGACAGACGTAAGGTACGTGTGCTGGATATTGATGAAAAAGAAATTCCTTTATTTTCATTCTGCAAGCACCTTCGGTCTTTAACTTCAAATATTGTGAGTTGCCGAAGCCATAAATAAACCACCCTCTCAATAATTCCAGATTAATTATAATGAGTGGATACCAAAGAGTTTTCTCGACGGTATTTTTGTCTATGCAAATTTTGGGGGTAGTCGAACCACGTGGAGGATCACAATTAGCCGGAGAATGCCTGAATCTGTTTATTATTTTCAGAACAAAACGGGTGTTTTGAGCCGGTGAATTTTTAACCCCAAAACCGACTTTAGTCTTCATCTGTTTGGATTTTTTCCCGTATTTTATATGAACACCTACCCAGCTGGGCCCCGAGGGTGTTTGATAATATCCACACATAACCTATGCATATTAAAGGCGTATTAGTCTCGGTTGTGTTATGCCGGAATGCCACAGGTGGGTGCGTCCCGCTTTAAGGTACGAATAAATTACAAGCCACACATCATATCAACGCATAAACTCACAAAGAGGAAAACCCACTTCAAGATAGGTTTCTAAATCTGCTGAAAGTTTTTTCCCCTGTTGTCGGATTTTTCTACGCACTCGACAAAAAGAGAACGAAAACAACAGGGCCCCAACAACGATCAATCAACGACGATGAAAATTCGGAAGTCGGTTTGAAAGACACCGATCACTATTTCAACGTCGAAAATCGATGGATCGGTAAACCGAAAATGAGGAATTATAATCGTTGGGGAAAGACTGCATGAATGAGAGAAAAAAAATTGCCACTCGATAACTCGGAAGCATTATAATCTATTATAGACTAAATATATATTCTAGTTTTCGTTTTTTGATTTATCTTTGTTGGTATTACATAGTTTGTCGCGTGCGGTTACGTGGGTGATCCTACGGGGCTGGTGTTTTCAGTCGATAGCATCGTAGCGTGTAAGGTTGAGTATGTATATTTCACATTTATAGCCACCCCGGTATACTATACATATTGCGCAGTTGAGCCGCTAACGGTCCTAATTACGGTAACGAATCGCGTTGCGCTAGTCTGAATAAGGGATGCTGCGTTGTTAAGCTGAAATATTGCGCTGGTATTGCTACCGCGGAAACGGGAAGTCGGCTTCGCGTAACCAAGAATAAAAACACAGCTTCGAGAAGAGAACCTTTAATCATACCTGAGGAGCTGATAACGCGCCCGCTTAGTAGAGCAGATTCTCTTTAAAATTGAACACGAATTTGTATTTGCTCTGTGAAAATGTGTCACCAGCTTTCTCGAACCACCAGAATGCTCCTTCTTGGTCCAAGATGGCGGAAATCTTAATTCGGCCGGAAAAAACGTTCAAAACTTTCCCAATTCTTGATATAATCGACACCTAATTTGATACCCGAATTCTTGCCATCGGAATACACTCCGATGCATTGTTTCAGATGATCACGATCGCGAAATTTGGAATGTCAGTTGAAATCAAGTTTCTGGTGGAGTTACAGCCGATTTGAATGGCCCAAATTCACGCTATGCTTTCATGTATGTTTTGTAGCATAGCGTGAGGCGCCTGACCGACCCCACGACGACAATACAGAAAGTTGGCTCCTCACGACCTGTACATTTTTTTGCACGATGCATAGCTCGCGTTGCGCGCCGCGCCGTGGCTGTACGTGCATGCAGGTACGGAATTCTTCGGTAATGATCATACACGTTATTATTATCAGCCCGTCTATTATCTCGAACTTTTTACCGAACCTGTAAATTGTGGCTAAAGAATTTGTCGAATTACACGAATTCTCGACATTTCGGACAAGATCGAATCTTCGTATTTTTCCCTAAAAATCGTCCCAACGGATTTTTGTTCGATGAAAAGGCAGACAAGATCCCAAAGGTTCGGTGACGAAAAGTATAAATAAAGAACAGATTAACACACACATTCTGAACATAACATACTAAGATCTGCCAAACCTTACCTTTAAAATCACGAGTCCCACGGTTCATAGTTGAAAGTTCATCAGGATGAGGTCGGGGCTGCAATGGCTTGGAGAAGATGTCGAAGGAGACGACGTACAGGGTAGAAATTTCTTTCCACTTTATTTACTTCTGTCTTTATCTTGTATAGTTTCCGTTGGTTTTGGATTTTTTTTTTTTTTTTGTTTAATTTTTTTTACGACACTTGTAAAATACCGTTTTATAATACAAACACACTGTTTACAGTACAACAACGACGAAGAAAAAAAACGGACAACAACAGTAAGCCTAGGCTGACACAAAATTTCATTAATCTGTTTACGAAAAGAATGGAAAAAGAAAAAGGAAGGGAACCAACAGATTTTTATGGTTCATGTGCCATAGCATAATTTTTCCAAAATGACGATAGATCTGAAAACTTGGAACAAATTTTAATTGTTCAGTGAAAAAAGTACAGACAAATTTTCGCAAAAAACGTTCAAGGACTCGAAAAATATGTTTCAAAATTGCTAAGAAACGTCAATGTAATGGGAATAGCCGATTATCGTGATCGAAAAATCGTGCACCTAGTGTGATGCTTTATAGAAAAGAAAAAATGAAAACGAGAAAAAGGAACCACCGCTCTTATAGGTATGAAACTAAACAAAAGACAAAAGGAACAACCAGCGCCACCTAGATACCATAAACGGTGAACAAGCACAGCGTTGAGGTTACGGTGGTAAGATTTTGGCGCGAAATTGTATCGAGATATCGAAATATCGAGTCGGGGGTTAACTGGGTGTGCGGCGCGCGCTACGTGACGGTGTAGCGTGTGGCGTGTAGCGCGTTGGAGTGAATTCCGCGCGGTTTTATTACCACTCCGTGTTAAGAGGCCTTTTTGCCTTGGGAAAAGAAGCAGGAAGCGGAGGATCTACTGGATATCGGAAGTATTAACGAGTCGCTGTACTGAGCGAGGAAGGAACTCACCTTGGCGGGAAATTTCGGCTTGGATTATTGGGGTGCGACACTGACTAGGACGAGCGGCCGGCCATCTTGAGTCGGACTACTCGTCGACGACGATACCTGCGCCGTTTAAGCGACGCATTGATCCCATGCCTCGCGGTACCTGCCTACTCCCCACACTCGCTTCATTTGCTTTTCTATTTTAAAAACCATGCGTGGGAATCCCCGGTCTGTCTTTTTTCACCGGATTTTATGACCCACTTCCAATTTTCAAATTCCAAATCCCACGATCCATGCCTCAGAACCCCGAAAGCCGAACGATGAGACAGTTCATCAGCCTTTCGGAACCCAAAATCAAATTTTAGGCGTACAACAAATGAGGAAAACGATGTTTCGAGATTTTTTCGATTAAATTGAACAGACAGTCACAGAGTGAAGACCGAAAGAATTCTGAAGGAACCTGCAAAAAAAAAATGAGCCGGTTTTGGTCTAGATTAAATGTTGTTCTTTATTTTATAATTTTTAATCAAACGGCTCGTTTCTCATTGGAATACAAAAGTACGTGTAATTCCTTGATACACGCGTGGTTCAAGTCTGGAGTCTTCGTAGTTCTCTGAAGTCTGCATAAGCCTATGAAGGATTCACCAATTCCTCCTAGTAGTAGAGCTGATGTTTATTCAGGGCATATTTGGTATTCCCAAGGCGCGAAGCCGAGATACACCCCCTCCAAGGATCTCATAAAGCTTCTATGTATGTACTACAAGCCTACGGTATGAGAAGAGAATAGTGTGTGTTCGATATAGTGCCTAGACTGGAATTGGAGTGTCATGAAGCGTGCGGGTGCGTAGAAAATTAGAATTCGAGTACATCGCCATGTTTACTCTCATTGTTTTCATAACTTTTCCAAATTCTGGCTCCATTTTCGTTCCCCTCGATTGAAATATAGGTAGACGTATAATTTATGTGCTATCCTAAGCTACATTTCGGAATCGCCTTTGTGGGCCTCGTGGGTTTGAGTATAGAGTGGAAAATAAAGAAATTCAATTGATTTCCATATCTAAGGTTATTTAAATCAAACCCTTGGAGAAATCATTGCGCGGAATTCGAACTCGGCATATACGATCTCACGCCACCAAACGGACATCGCATCACCATGAAGATATGTGAACCCGCGGTGCAGATCACAGGAAGAATATTTATCTTATCCTATGCATGTTCTGATTCCTTCTGTATTGATACATATTTTTCGAATAGAGGTTCACATCAGGTTGTTCGGATACAAGTCAGCTCGCTTCAGGTCGATTTTTGTCAAAATTCACGAAGAATTCGAGATTCTATCTGTCGCTGCCGAAAAAATGGATTTTCCCACTCCAATTGCGATTTCCTTCATCACGAAAATTTTCTGTATCGTTCTCGTTCTCGTCGCGAGGAAAACTGATGCCTCTGTCACAACCTACACTACGCAATTCACATTGCATAGATTTTTGCATGCTGTTAAATGCAGCTTTCAGCCGCACTGTATATTCGCCATGACCTGTACGCGTACTGGCTGCTACAGTATTGCACCGATCCCCGCTACATATCATGTTTAGTGACCATTAGTCCTCCACCATCGGTCGACGTCTAGACGCTTCGGCGCCTATACCAAACTGCTGCTATAAACGGGTTAAACAAACATTGAAAACTGAATCATTGACAGTATGATTGTGGGAAAATAACAGGAGAGCAAATGGAGGAGCATGGAAGCAGTCGCTTCTGTTTAGAACGGTGAATTATAAGCACCAGCGAATTTATTTCCTCAGAAAATTTATCTTTAAAACTATGGCCGCTATCTTTCTACGTCAATTTCTTCCACGCGGATCGACATTAATTGACCTTGTTGGTCACTACCCTTGGATGCGAACAATAATGTTGCTCCGTGTCAAGGTGTTCGGAAAAATTCACGTGAAAGTAAAGCCGCGACCATGAATGAAGAGTTTTAGAACCGATTTCCGATTCCCCGGCAATAAATTGTAGCAGCTGTTCGTCTATACATTGAAAACAAGATAACAGATAGGGTTTCGTTATAAGCGCCTAATGAGTTTCTTGTCTAGACGCGGATGGCTCGCTCGTAGCCGAGAGACGCCGGCTATATGGCATTCCGAAGTCCATCAGAATAGAATGTGGAGCGAAGTGGACAATGCAGAGAAACATATGCCGCTAAAATGTGCATAGTGTGTACCTAGCTGCACATAGCAGAGTCCTTCAAAGGTGCACGCCAAGTGTATATAGCTTACTCAAGTTAAGATATGGGTTTCCTGAAGCATAGATTCCAGGCTCTGTTCAACTGACTGGGAAATGTTCGCACAAGACGAAAGTCTAACGGCTTGAACATGACTCTGGATAGAGGACAACGAGGCCTAACCTAACCTAACCTAGCCTAACTCTCGACCGCTTTCAGAGGTCTCTGCATTATAGATCCACGTTGATCGTGTCCGAAGCTATACGAAACACTTCCGGTCAAAGGACGGACGGTATATATCACGGTTTCAAATGTACCCGGAGGTTAACAAAATCCGTTTTTCTTGGACAGTGAAAGAGCGCCGATCGGTTGGGAAGAAACAAAAGACGGGCAAACAAAGATGAAATACGGAAGCGGGAAAAGCTGGTGAACTCGCAATCGAGTGAGAAAGATTGAAAGCAATGCACGTAACCAAAATTTCGTAGAATAGAGGTTAGGGGGGTAAGTGCAGGATGGGTGTATTGGAAGAAATCGTTGGAAAATTTTAAGCCCGTTGAATAACTCGGGCTGTGGGATGTCGTTGTATAAAAGTTTTCCCTGAAACTTGGAGTAGGTAGAGTAGAACTGCTGCTGGTATACAGTTATACTACTCGAAACTTCATCATATCTGAGAAAACTCATTCGGCTGTGTTACGGTGTGAAATATTTTGTACCGGTATATATTCCTCTTGTCAGTCGCTCCTCTCTCGACATTTCAGGAACTTTTCTTCCTTTCCGGTTCTTCTCTCTCTCTCTCTCTCTCTTTCTTTTTCTCTTTCTCTTTCTCTTTCTCATCGTTTTCAAACTCGAACCTCTTCCTTTCCCGTTTTCCTTTCTTCCCATTCTTTCGCTCCCTGCATCTTGGCAATCTAAACTCTCCACCTCAGCTCGGCTGACGCTCCACCAGCTAGCTACCCCGTCGACGTCGTCAACGCCGACGACCCGGCCACCCGACCACCCGGGTAGCTCCGAACAGAATTGGGCACGCGCGCCACCCCTAACGCAATCGTCTCTAGTCGTACGCGCTGTGCCGGTCCCTCGGTCTCTTTCTCTCTTTCTTTATTTCTTTCTCTCTATCTTCCTTTCTTTCTCTCTCTCTTTCTCTCTCTCTCTTTCTCGTTTTCTCTCCTTCTCTCTCTTCTACTGAGAGAAAAACGTGACTACCCGCGCGTCCTAGAGGCAAGAAGAAAACCTCTGGGGACTTTTAGCAGCCAAGGGAATGAGGTCTGAGCACATAATTCAGCCATCTCCCGTAGCTACGCGCGTTTTACTGGGGTAAAATAGAAGTGGAGAAAGAGAAGAAGAAAAAAAAAGAGGAAAAAACACGAAAGGGAAAAACTACGGAAAATTTCATTCTTCGTATTCCTATGTATACTTTGCAATGTTGGCATGTATTAACCTGCGGAATGTATACCAGCGTGTGTGGCTTTATGGGTGAAAAAATAAAATAATAAAATACCCGGGAAGTTGCGTATGCATACATCTGTACACTCCCCCCCTCCCCCTCCTCCTTCCCTGAGACATTTCTTACGGGGTGGGTTTGAGTAGTTGCCTCGCGCCCCGGCGAAGATCTTTCTTGCATATATACCTCCGAGAACTTACTCTCGACTCAGATACTGTCCCGGACGTCCTATGGATGTCCTATGGATTTCAATCGGACATGTTTGCTGTTGGAGTGCTGTGTGCTTCTGGATTACGAATAGTCATTTTTTCTCCCTTATTCAACATCACTTTGTCATCTCAGATTTTGAACACGTTCGAGCAGTTGTCATCATGTGGATGACGTAAAATTTTCAACGCTCTGCCATGCCTGATCGTCTCGGGAAAAACTTAAAAATAAGTCTTCCACTGATCTGCTATACCAATCACGAAAACTTCGAAGGAACCTTGGATACTTCGTGAATCATTTGATGGAATCCCGAACGAATTCAAAATTATTTCGCGAACATTTCAAACCGTAATCACATGTACGGAGTGTGTCGACTTGATGTTCATTTATTCAATATCATAAGATATCAAGGTGTAATACGGTGAGATTTCACAAGACAATATCTGGACTTGTCAGAGCCTCGTAGAACATGACAAAAAACTTGATTCCGAGGACAGACCATGTCCGTTTTATATCAAGTTTTTCGAAAATATTGGCAATCGTTTCTTAGTTATCCGCTTCTGATCCTGCCGATATCTCGGAGAAGTTCGAGTCAACATAAAAAGTCTCTCGAACGAGCTGATGAGGTCCGATTCGAGGCTACAAATAGGAGGAAAATGTTTCATATCGCAGTGAAATGCTCAAAGAATTTTTTACCCGTTCCTAGTTCTGCCTCGTGACTCAATTCAAGCCGTCATGCGGTGAGCGGCGTCCATTGAATCAATTGCCTCATTGATCAGAGGCCTGAACCGACACCCATACATTTGTAAGATTCGTGAAACATGTTAGAAAACAACGTTTCAAGCATGGAACATGCTAGCTCGACGTCATAAGCCGTAAATACTGAAAAGAATGAATAATTGCATTACGAAAAACGGTATTATTAACTGTCACTACGAAGGTTCGGCTTTTCCGTACAAGCAACATGGGTGCTCGTTTTTCCTCACTTTTCACGTTTCCGCATTTTCCTTCCGAGGCCCGCTCTTCTCTTTGTATTCCGGAGCTAGAACGCGACGGGACAATTTGGTTAGTTCAGGGAGCGAGCCCCCGGTAGCAACCCGAGACCCAGCTATGGGCAGGTTGCGGGGGCAGAGAGGGGGGAGGGCACTACTGGTTACAGTGGAAGCTGGAGCTCGGGGTGTGCGAGGAACGAGGACTAGTGTGTGGCGCGAAGGACCGCCGCCGTACCCACCAGCACATTTGAGTTGGTTGAGCCAAAAGCGACGGAAACAAAGAGGGGTTCAGTCTCTAGCGTTGGGGTAGCAAACAAACGCGATTAGCTTCTAGCACGGATAGAAACACCAGAGCATTAATTTTCGCTCCATCATAAGAGGCAGAAATCCATTCATTCGAACATCCCCGAAACATCATATTATCCCGCTAGTGGGACGTTGAGGCTGAAGAAGATGACTGATACTTGGAATCTGGATATATCTGCTTCGTCTGAGTCTCCGGGTCTCTGCATTCAACAGCGTGAAATTAAACGCTATGTTTTTCCCTCGAGGGCGAGGATGCCTGAAGAGACAGACAGCTAGTGGGATGCCGCCGCACGAACAAAGTATAGAAAATTGGAAAGCACGTAAAAAATAAAGGCAGGATAAACGATGAGGACAGAGTATCGCATCGACTCCATTATCAATCCTCGATATTTGCTGCAAGCGTTTTCCTTGGTATTCGCAGCGCAGTAATAGCAACTAGCGTCCGGATCGTTCCGTAAAATCTCACCAATCTTTCGTTATTTCACGAATTCGTTGCAAGCGAATCGTTATCTCGTTCCTTCCGTCGGTCATTTTTTTAAATCCTCTTCCACACTGATGCTCACACATTTTTCCTTCAACCCTTACATGGAGATCCTGGGAATCCTCTTTCCCTCGATGCTCTGACGTTCGCTTACAACAAGAAGAGGATATTGCGTTATCACCGTTTATATTGAATTACTACTGTGACAGTTTCCTAATTCACATTCTTCATGAAGACCTTTCTCATCCGCTTCAGAGGTCAACACGCGCATCATATATCTTCTCTTACTTTATCTTTTATTCTGTACAACCCCGATCTTGTATTCCTCAGGATTTTAGTTATAATGAAACAAGCAGGGCAAATGTTAGATTATTCCACACATGTTTCACTTCCGCGACAAATAAATTCAGTTAAAAGTTTTTCCTCCTTTCTTGTCCCATGCTCTGAGGCGGGGGAGGGAGAGGCCAGAGCCCACTTTTGCACACCGCCCCCTTGGAAACTTCCGCCGCGTTTCTTCTTCGTCCTCTTTGCAGAAGTCCTTCGTCTCTGTCTCACTGACACATTAACTAACGGTCGTCGTTCTCCTATACTCGCTGCTAGCCATTTGCATGAAACGGCACCGCGATTCCGCGCACGTTTTCGTGAAAGACGCCATGTTGCGTCACTTCACTTTGATGTCTCAGAGACTAATTTTGAAATCCTGCAGAACGCCCCCGATGCAGACCCTCCAAACTCCTCTTCGGAGACTCGATTCCGATATCCAACAAGATACACATATTCTCACACATGAGTTTCTGTACACTAGAAAAATCCGTATTCCATGTCTTAAATTTTTCCTTCCCGAAAAATAATGACGAGAAAAGGAGAAGAGGAGGAAACACGTAACGTTTCAATCCAATCCCTCTCTTGATAGTCTGAAGTATGTACTTTTTTTCTCGGTTGAGTAGCGAAAGTCCCAAATCACGAGCTCCGTTCACGTTTCGGCTGTAAATGCTTCTTTAATAAATCATCGAACCCTAGGAACGAGTCCTACAGGTCGCAGGGTCTTGTGCTCATTTTGTAGCCCTTCGTAGCATACTCTTCTACCTACATACTTTGTTCCTACGGGGATTCTATATCACTTTGAAAACTCGACAGCTGCACTAGTCTCACTCCCACAAAACGCGATATAAGGACTCGTTTCTTGTCATGGTTTATCAAATTACACAAAGAGCGACTCGCCCGCCAAGTATCCAGTATGGAGAAGTAATTCATGATACTTACACTACACGGTTCTGTCTCCATATTTCTAAACTCTCAAATAGTCTTTACGCCCCGTTCTTTCTTTCCCGAATCTAAACGCCGAGAGCAATGTGGAACGTATTCGTCTCACTCAATCAACACATGCAGATTTATCAGCACAAGAAAAACGGATTTGCCCGGCAGATAGGTAGCCTGTGAAATAATTTACGATAATTGTACTGCATCGCTGTTCTATCGTGTTTCCAAATGTACAAATGGTACTTTTTCACTTAACATTTCTCGCTTATCATCACACACGTACCGACGAGAGGGGCAAACATGGACGCCAAGTACGAAGTATCATGTATTTTTCAGATAAAATCAACACGTATTTTGTTGTACCTGTTTCACAGAATTTTTGAGCTTCCGGTCCGTAAGGGTAGGGCAATAAATACCAAAGAGTAGAGTATGTGGATAGGGAGAAAACACTTTCATTGATGGAATGAGAAACGAGTGAATGAATATAAAATATGGGAGCGGATGAACCCTTCTCTCGTACTTTCGCGCTCGTACTAGAATGTATTTAACCTTTTTCCATTTAACATTTATACCTCCGTACACGTATTATCTTCTATACGCGTGTTTATTGAAGGGATAGAAATCCCTGTTCAGTCAGAATGATGAGAATCAAAATAACAATATGCATAACTACACATATGATATTATATTACGTGCAAGCTTTCGCTGGCAGATAGATCGAACGACCTTAAGCACGCTGCGAGGCGACCGGCACGTAGCCAAATAATATGTAACTAATTTCCCTCAACTCACCCCCACTCGGTTCGTTTTATTTCCTCTTCTCTTCTGCTTCTTAGTTTTCCTCTTTTTTCCTCGTCCTCTTTCCTGCTTCGCTCGAAGTAACGCAATGTTCGTAAATAAAATGGCACTGCCAATCCTCCCTCCGGCCCGACCTTGTACCTCCGCAGCCAGCCAGCTACCCTTCGCGTGTCAATTTTCCTAAACGCAATTTAAAGGCTCGGAATATGCTCAGACTATGCGATGGCGGTGCGACAGGGTTCACCTACACATCGCATCTCATTGTCCGCGGGAATATTTTCTTATAAATAAGGGATGCAGGGTCGCAAAGATTCTTGGTCGTTTTCGGTTTCGAAATTCTTCAGAGATACGAGAACCGGTGCTCTCTTCGAGGGCATAATAACGCCGTTCTGATAAGACTGCATGCACCGGGTGTTACTAAAGTAATAAGCGAAGGTTCGGGAAAGGTGATTATCGGGTGCCAGACAAATGAGGGAGGATTGGCGTGACTGGGATGTTGACGGAGGTGGAACGGCGACTTGTGAATGGCGTATGGCGTGCGGCAGGATGGGGCGTCTGCAAGAGACGCTGTGCGAGGCAAGGAAGACAGATGTCCGACGTCAGGGGGAGAATCGGAAAGTTATTTAAATAGAGTGAGAGAGAGAGAGAGAGAGAGAGAGAGAGAGAGGGAGGGAGAGAGAGAGAGAAAGAGAAAGAGAGAGAGACAGTGATAGACTAGACCGCGAGAAAAGGAGAAGAAAGAAGAACAGAAAGAGCGATAGAGGAAATTCTATGCAAGCGAGAGAAACGTGAGGACCTAGAAGAGGAAGGGATCCTTAAATAACATATTACACGCTTCGCGGATCCCTCCTCCACCCCGTGTCCCGAACACCCGAAAACCCTCAGGCCAAGAATCCTCCGAACTCACGACTTATCGTTGGCCTTTTAAGTAAAAACTGGAAGTAGTGTGCATTCGAGCAAATGTAATTGACTACTGAAATCATATTCGACGAATAGTTTAGGAACGATTCCCTAACTTTTTTACGATGAGAATTGAGTCCAAAATCACAATATTTTGGCGACCAAAAATCGTAGAGCAAATTCAAAAACAGCTAGTGCAGAAATGAACAGGCTTTTCAGTGTTTGATAATAATTTATATCTGTGCACGATTTTTTCCCCGATTTTTGGTTCGTTCGAGAATAAGTTTTTCAACTATTTCTGCCGTTCTCAAGTAGTATCCTTGCATCGTTTCTGGTTAATTGGAAATTGGATACAGAGGAGATGTGGAAAGAGAATTTTGCTGGTGAAGAAACAGACTTGAGGCTGTTAATTGTTTTGGAATGATTTTATGACTTTTTTCACAAAGTTTAATGAAAAACCGAAATTCTATTCTGACAATTCATCGTCAATTCGTATACTACAGCTTGTTATTGAACGGCCCGTAACGTCTGGTGAGAGATATAAAAAAATTAGAAACTGCCAAGTCATTGTTTCATGGCATATTTGCTCCACTTCAAAAGGACGAGTTAAATTTTTCCGCGATCTGTATTCACCGAAGTATGAGAGTTGTTGTATTCTATGTAAATTCGACAAGTGGCGTAAATGAGTACTGACCACGCAGTTCACTTTCTCGTTGAACTAATCATATGAAACCGAAAAATTTGAGTGCGATATAATAGGGGTAGCTGATTCTCTGACTATTCCTAATTATCTCGGGAAAGGGCGAAAGGAAATTGCGGTTGGGCTGGAAACGATAGATAAAGAATTCATAAAACTTCACCCACGACTACTTGTTCGTAGCAGCAGCAGCAGCAGCAGCAGCAATAGCAGCTGGAATCGGCAGGGTGCGAGACACCACTTCTTAGGCCACTCTATTCGTCGCCCACTTCGCCGCGGTTCATTTCATATAATTTCACGTCTCTGGCAAAGTAATGCACTAACGAGTGGCGAGCTAGCGGGCCTTTGCAGTTGAGTCTAAAGTTAACTTGGAAAATCTTAATTCCAAAAGTTAAAAGCACAGGGGTAGCCTACCCCAGTGCCTACCTCGGCACGCTGGGTAACCGCCAAGAATCTTGATGAGCCATTCATTTTTACCACCTAAAGTGACTCTCTCACCCTCTCCCCCTCCCTCTTTTTTCCTCGTTTTTTCTTTCCCTCGTTATCACGAACAAATTTTATAAATAATTTCCTCTACTACTTCACCAGATAGCTGGCTGATACTTTCTTATTCTTCTCCTTCTTCTTCTCTATTTTCTTTATTCTTCTTCGGCAGTCGCCGTTATAACTAAGCACCTCTGATATTTCCAAAGATACTCCTTCGATATTCTGAAAAGTATATTGAGTATTCGTTGTGTCATCTTTTTTATAAACAATTATACCAATCCAGTATTAATTTCGTGATTGAATTAAGACATATCGTGACCTGCAGTTTTGGGTCAGAAACGTGATCGTGAACATTTTGAAGACGTCTTGAGCCATGCATCGAGAACTATGGTTACGATATTTAAGATTGCGATAAACCGGAAGGAACTCGCTCTAGCTTGCATGAAATGAAAACTGTATTTTTCGATGTGATCGGATACATTCCTGATATCGTAAAAAAAATGTTCTGAACATCTTCAGAACATCTCTAGTTTTCACACGATTTTTGAATGTCTTCAAAATCCGTGGAAATATGAAGGACGATCTTTGTTCAAGAATTGTATGAATCTATCAGACTGTCTCAGTCTACCTTCTGAGGTATCGGAGACAGGGAAGATAGTATATTGTGTTACCAGTGCGGAAAGTACTGAGCCTGCTGCTAGCCTCACACGAACCAGAAATCGCTTGTTCGCCCTCGTCACACACCACATTTTATGTGATTCCTGCGAATGGGAGCTCGATTTGAGGAGCAAACGAGCCATTTTGTCGATGAGGGTCATTTTTCGCGCTAGTGCGGAAAAGTACTTGATTCGCGATATGTTTGAAACGTCCATTTGACAGGCTGTGGAACTGCCTTCGACCATGTGCTTTCAGCGATGTTTCTCTGGCAGGTTGAAGACTTTTCAAAGACCGAGGAACTTTTTTACAGTCGTGATAGAAACATACAAAAATGGGCATTCATAGACATTAATGTGGCGCATGTTGGAAAGCCGGAAGTGTTTTGTGGTAAAAAACTTTACACAGACCAGGATTCAGTTGCTGGACATGTGCAGAGAACCTGCGACACTCGCAGAAGCTTACGAGACGCATTCAAATAGTCCAAAGATGCCACGAATCTTTTGCAACGAGTCTTGTGGGACCGAAAGCTTGATGGAACGTTCTTTGGGGCATGTTCAAAACCATGGAATGATAGAATACGACTTTGGTTGATTCGTTGAATACAATTAGCGCCACGAAGACTCTTCCGGACGTCATGTCATTTACAATATTCATCTCGTGCCTGTTTAGCAACGAAGCAATTCAAATTGCCATAAAGTTCACCGGGTACAAGCCTCAGGATCACAAGAAAAAGAGGATAGGTACAAAATTGCGTCGTAGGTCAATTGATAAAATTGATAACGGGCCATTTCTAAGTACAATTCAGACGTAGCCGGTGATATGAAAATCTGTGGACTATCTGGAGAATACTTCAATACGTATTTTTCTCATTCTCATCGTGATATGAAATCGAGCCAACTTGAACTTATACATATTTCTCAGAAAAAAGGGAGTAAATAATATCTGACGTTTAATTTCACCCTGAATGCAGTGGCAGAGCGATGGGACCTTACAGCCAATAAGCTCTCGATGCAAAACAAGAAGAAGAAGAAGAAGTAGGAGAAGAAAAACTAGCTAGAACTCGTCTGGCAGCTAGCTAAAGCTCAGTCCAAAACGCGGAAACACTCGACTCCTTTCAGACGACTGATTTATGTGCTTGGCAAGCTGGCCTTGGTGCCACCCCACCTCTCGCTCACTCTTTTTTCCTTCGGATACATTTCGACCCTCTTCTCTGCAGGGGTGGAAATTTTTCAATACTCTTTTCCCGCCCCCTTTTTCTTTCACTATCACTCTCCTACCTTATCCCGTGCGAATGTCATCAAATATGTAAAAATCCAATTAGAGTAGGTATTAGGTAACTTACGTTGACTTTTTGACACTTATTGTAACGGAATCCCTGCTAAATTGAAAAGAAAAAAGCTGGAAAGAGAGAGACGGAGAGAAAATATTGAAATGACAAGAAAAAAGACTGCAGAACTTCGGAACGTGAAAAGCTCAACTCTCTCTATCATTCTAGCTGCAGAGACATACATGTATTCGTCTTATATAAACCACGCGTCGTTCTCTGGTGCTGGTGCCGGTGCCGGTGCCGGTGCCTCAGCACAGAAGAGAAATGAAATGCTGGTTCTAAAGAATGACAAATGGCAGCGTTGACGACGTGCGCGATGAGATTTCTGTGTGCACCGTTGGACTTGATGCGTTCAACGCCGCAGGAATATTTAATATTATGTTCCCGCCCCCGACCCTACTTCCCCCCCCCCCCCCCCCCCCCCCCTCCTCGTGGATCCAAGCGACGTTCGAGATTTGGTGGACATAAGGGCAAAACGTGACAGGATCTCGAAATTCTTGAACAAATACGCAAACCACATAATATCTTGCGGTATAACATCCCTCCGTCTATTTTGATAATGGAATTCTGTGATAGTTCATCGGAAGAACGAAAGTCCCCGCTTCCATGGAGGAAGAAGAACGGAAATAACTGGTGTAACGTGTATTTCCTTGCTGTCTGAGAAACTCCAAAATCATATGGGCACGACGTGCTCCTGATGTCGCGTGTCTTTGAGGGGTGGGGGCCAATTTGACCCGTTTTAATGTGCTCGTAATGATGTCCGCGATGAGTTAGGGTAGTCCAATGCGGGAAATGGCCTCGATTTTCTAGTTCATCAGCCTTGCGTATGGGGTACATGATGCGGCGGCAGTGTTTTCCCCACCCAATTCATTTTAAACTTGGAGCTGGAGTTGGAGTTGGAGCTGGAGCTGCAAACGGAGAAGAGCGAAAGACGAAATCTCGTGTCAAATGAGAGTCCATCAAATAAAGATGCAAATTCTACTACCACCTCACCTCACCTCACCTCGCGTCGCCTCGTCTTGACGCGACTCGCCTCACCAGTCACCAGCTTCTCTCACCGATCTCGCTGAAATAAGCATATTCTCTATTCCGCGTACTCTGTCTCCGAAAACCTCCGCCGCCCCCGCCCCCGCCGCCCATCGCAGCCCCTCGGAACCTGAAAACCTTGCCAGTCAGTCAGCTCAGCTAGTTTGACGGCATTGAGATGCACTTTGAATCATAATAGGAGTCACCCTCTGCATGCTAATGGAAGATCACAAACGACAGGTACCCCTATCTGTTGTCTCGACGGCAATATCGCGAATTTCCGTTAAAACCGGATCCCGGATGTAGGTGCACAATAATTTGTCAAATTGAATCATTAAACTTGATGAGAGGGAGTAACTACAAATTTCTGGAATCGTGATTTGGACCGACCTCGGGGCCTTCTATTTGGCCAAGAAATCCGAAGAAATGAATGCCGCAATTTTCCAGACGAATTGAGACTCCGAATCAGGTTTTTTAATGTGATTCGGTCATGCCCCGGAAGGGAAATGGAAATTTGAATTTTAGCCTGAACCTTCAGGGTAGCAGGTGAGTGAATTTTGAAAGTTTACAATTTCTTAGACATTTCTCAATGATTTCGTTTGGAATTGAGGACCGCGGACAGTTTTACTGGATTTTCAGAGCCAAAACACTAGTCGCGCGTGGATCATCTACCGACGGCGAGCGTCAGGAATTCCAAATCCCTTGAAAGTGAATTCAAGGATTATCTTGAAAATTCATACTTCAAGAGAGTTTTACTAGATGAATGTGACGGCGGAGTCGTTTTCCGGGAGAAGAGGGTAGGGCTTATCGATGTTTGTTAACTGAAAACTGCCACAGATAAGATGACTTTCCATTAACAATTTTCATCGATTTTCAGAGTTTTCCTTCGTCGGAGGGAACTGAAAGTGCATCCTTCGTACGATGAACGATCCCGTTATGAAATCCGATGACAATTATGGTCATCGAAGTGAAAAGAAGAACCGAAATTTTGAAAACTCGTGCCATCATTTTCATTTATCACAATTTTCATGTTCACAACATTTGTCATCGGATTTTTATTTTCCCATCCCCTGTGTTTTCACCACTCCTTCGGATTCAAACGATACGTGAAGGTATGAATCACAGAATTGAAGGAGCCATAATTGGGACACAAGAAGAGTGGAAACAGTCAATATACCGATATGTAGGTACGACGACTATAGCATAATCAATTCTGGTTTTCGATTATCAATTGAACCAATGCGTTGAAATTTTCGTTTTGAAAAATGTGAAATTCGAAATGAATATGAGAAACGTTATAGGGAGCTTCTTATGCGGAGAGTAATAAAAGACCGAACGTGTGTAATAAAGTCTGTCAATTAAAACTGACTGTGGAGAAGGCACGAGGAGAGAATATGCCGAGGTATAAGGTAAAATAAACAAGATAATAAAAGATATGATATGATGCCAGAAGTACAAGATATTAAGGTTAGAATGAAGAAAGAAGGAAGAAAAATGGAAGAAACGAGAAAAAAATATAAAAAATTAACAGGCGAAGAAAGAAATCTCATTCATAACTTTTCCTTCTCATGCATAACAAATTATTGCGGATCACCCCCATCCGCTCCCCCTTTTCTACTTTTCCGTATTCTTTTTCCTTCCTCCCTCTCCCGCGCCTTCCTCCCCGCTTCTCTTTTATTTAACCTCACTTTCCTATAATTATTCCGCACCCCGAAACGGGGAACAAAAATACGCTTCGTGGTCTGCCGCATGTTCTTTTTCAACCGATTGTATCCTCATTGCAGTTCTGTTTGTCACGAATTTATGGACTTTTTTGTAATTTAAAAAATTATCATCGGTGGTCAGGTGGGAAACTGATTCCAATTATGCTCATGACGTGAGAAAGTCGTCATCAAGATCATTGATCGATCCCCAGGAGGAAAATTAGATATACCTAATCACGTTATCGGAAACGAGAATCGAACTTCGAACGCTGGTCTGCATATAATTTTCAGTTTTTCTGTCCACAGTTTTTTCCTCTCCTTTTTTCAAAGCATCACATTATTCTCTGGTTCTGACTGGGTCGGGTTGCGTGGGGGTGTGCAATGAGCCAATTCGGGAAGGAGGAGATTCTTATATTAGCATTCGGTAATGGGCCTGTCACCGCCTGTTCGTAAATGGTAAATGGTAAATGGTAAAAGGTAGGTAATCAAAGCTTGGTAGCATGGAAGACGACGAGATGAAGAAATACCTCGACCTATCCACTCCTCGACCATTTATAGACGGCCGGGAAAACACGCGGCGTGAAATAAGTACATGCGGTATAACGAGATAATGGAGTGAACACAAATGAAAGGAATACGAAGCGGAGGAGAGAAGAGAATTTGGAGAATATAGAGGAAAATTAAGATAGTATAGTACAGCTCCCGGGAACAATATTTTGGAGTGTCCAACCGTTGTTGCGGATTGTTGTGAAACAGATTTCAGCAACTTGGACAACTGTACTTCTATCCGGAAATTTTACTCCGCGATTCAAACGATCGCGATGAAACGATAACAAAACTATACGTACATTTTTGTACATAGGTAATTGTTCAGGAAGATATAAGAATGATAGAGAAACGATGAGATGTGGAAGGGAGTATTTTTTGTTTCATACGAATTTCGTGTATAAAAATGGGAACGGAATCTTCGTTCGAATAGAAATCTGATAAGATATGTGAGATAACTTTGGTCGAATAATGTGGTCCCAGTTTCGTGCACCGACGAAGATTGAAAATTGTCAATACACTTCGTTAATTTGGTGAATCATGTTTCCAAACTAGATAACACCGTGAGAATTATTTGCAACACACAATTGAAACGTGGGTACTGGTTGTCTGTATAGGAACGTGGAAAGAACAGAAAAACTATATATTCGGCGACGGCGGAATTAATATGTTTCCTGACTTCTACCGTCGTCGGTACGGGATGATCCCACGTCGGATAAGTGACAAAAATCCGTAGCAACTTTTAGGCAACTAATAAGCGGGCTTAGAGAAAAACAACGAAAAAATGGGACATAAAGAAGGAAAGAGAAGCGGAACGAAGGTGGGGAAAGGGGAAGAGGGAAAGGGACTAGCAGTGATCAGATTGGCCCTCTTCCCTCTCTACTTCACCGTCTAACGGTCGCAATCAACTAAATTGTCAAACTTCCAAAGTAAACACACACGGCTCAGTCCTGTCCTGACCTCCCCCCCGAAAAACCGTCATCCCCCAAACCCCCGACCCGAAAGAACAGTTTGGCTCAACTATCGCTAAAGAAATATAACTGGATATTACTGTATATCTATCTAGCGATATTATTTCCTTCAGCCCGCCTGCAGGATCAAGATATTAGCTTCCATCAAACGGCTTCGCGCAGCGCCCGCAGATGCAGCCCCGAAAACCTAGTACCTACATTGAAGAAAGTTTCTCTTTTCCTCGACATCTCAAACCCCTGCGACGTAGGATTCGAATTTCGTTAACCGTCGAATTCGGTTGCAGTCAAATAAATTTTCAAGGGCCTGGATGGAGTGTCGCGTAGCTGCATCGCGTTCGAGATATCCGTTTGGATGTTCAAAGAATAGACGGGCGGGACGATTAGCGTACTGCGATCTGCAGTGGAGAGCTGGTGCAGTCCAGTCCAGTCAGTCAGTCAGTCAGTCAGTCAGTCAGTGTGTGAGCAGGTTTTAATTTCCGGTTTGCAGAAACGAACGAATTGTATGGATGCCATAGGCGATAGCCATTGGTTCCACGATACAGGATGGTGGATATGCTGCATTCACAATACCGAGCGACCGAAACAAATTGAAATGTATGGTTCGTAAACGTGCTATACATTCATGTATACCTAAGTACAGTGGACAGGTATGATATTGGGCAGTCGTAAAGCAGGTTGTTACGAAACAGACGGAAAAGAAGGAAAAAAAATGTTGAAATTGCATTTCTGCGTCAATCGGCAATTGGAATATTTGAAGCAGTAATTTCGTTTTGAATCAAAAATCCAGACATATATTTAGTATAGCTCGAGATCGATGGAACACGTTGTAATTCTCATGATATTGAGCTGAGAAACGCTGAAACAGTTCGAAGAATCATTTAAATGAGAAATTTGACTGGGCAGAAATGATGAGCCTTGTCCTGAAAATACTGAAACCGCCTGTGACCGCCCGAACGCGCATTGACAGTGCGCGAAAAAGCACTGGAACATGCTGGAACTGGCTCAAATATTTGCTCGGATGAACTGGCATGAGTAAAAAATCATTAAAGTCATGCTAAATAACACTGAAACCGCCTGGAGCAAGCCCTTAAAGGGCCATTGGAGCTGCCGCTGACAATCTAACCTAGCTGAAATGGGGAATATCAATTTTCCACTTTCCTCCATCATACTCATAGAATACTCAAAGTTTCGTCAAAATCGTTCGAGCGGTTTGGGAAAAACGACGATCCTTGTTTGAAAAACGGTTACTCGGTGCGGCGCGGATATCCGGCACAATATACAAAAGCTCAGTTTCAAAGTCTTCGTGTTTGTATTGGAATCTAGATTATGAATTTTTGTTCGGAAATCAAATCCGATCTGGAGTTTGGTATATTCGCCGAATCACTGTCGGTTCGTTTTTCTGACCGTCCTTGAGACGGAAGTATTGCAATTTCAATTTCTGGAGTTCATGCATTGACGATCTTATATGCGGAACGGTTTTTGCGTGAACGTAAAACACTCGGATATCCTGAACGTTCTGTTCGCTTATGGCCCTCAGGTAGTTTCCTTTTTCTATGCACGCTGCTAGACGGAATTCCTTATTTGTTCTACGGCACTGGCGCTTCATCATCGACTTCCAGTCCTTGATTTACCAGCACCAATGTTTTAGGTTCGGAATAAGGTATTCCTTTGACATTCACTTGCGATCAATGAATTCAGATAAATATTTCAGCGGTGATTTATCGCATTTATCGAGTACCCTCGATACCATCGCATGGAAACGTATTCGTAAAACATGAATCGAAAAATGTAACAAAATAACGTAAATTATTAGCCTCAGATGTCCTTCGCTCCGAATTTTCTTCCATTCTAGGCTTTTCCGGTTCACATTGGTTCAGTTTTCCTCGGTGAAAGGGTCACTGTCGCCGAACGAAGCTGCTATCGAATCAATTGTGGGAAAAATAGAATCTCCCGTCATTTTAGAGAACGCAGAAAAACGCTGCATCGCGTTACTCTGGCTTCAGCCTTTGAATTTGTACCAAAATGACGAAACATCGTTGAAGAGGAGAATCACTTAGCATAATTAGTCAGCGCGACGTGAAGATCGATTCGGTCGAAATACTCGTGGCCAGTGCAATGAAAGGCGAGTGTCTGAAGTATCGCTGCTGCCCACACGAAGCTGGAGTGTGCTTTCATCTATTCGCTGTACGGAGCATATTGTAATGGTCTTCTGTGAATACGGGAAGATGATTGAAATGGCAAGGATAATATTTCACACCAAAGACGAAGATATCACGTGTACGTGAAGTGTATAATAAAACGTTATCCCTCGACGAAAAATAATCTCACCGTTCCGTCGAAAAAGCAAGTTACCTACAGATGTAGGTACCGTAAAGTAATCTTCTGGATGATTTAAGACCCGATACCAGCGGTCTTTGTTTCCCACCGTTGAGCTTATGAATAATAGTTAAAAGTGAAACGCGAAGCGTCATGTGCTTCTCTCGGTCTCGTGTCGAAATGGGCACGGCTCTCACTCGCACAATTAGGCTATTCGTTGTTGTTCGCCGGCACCGTCAGTGTGTGAGCTACCTTAAATAGATTAGCGTACATTGAAATCAGCGGCATTCAGCTCAAATATGCTGGAATATAGCGAAATGTGCCAAGGCATGATAAAATTCATGCTAGAATACACCAGCGTATGTCAGGTTCAGCCGAAAATGCTAGAACATACGCTAAATCGGACTCAAGGCCATAAAAAGGATCAGTGTTGTGCTAAAAGAAACTGAAAGTATGCATGTACATGATATATATATACATGTGAATCGGTGGTATTGTGTTGTGAAACGTCGGAGCATGATGAAAAATGTGCTTAAACAGTCCAAAAATCGTGGAGGTGGGGATGGTTCAGCCGAAAAAAGGTGACGTATGATTAGGTACGTTTGACCATTCGCTGAAACATGCCTAGAACATATTGAAATCAGTAACTACGTGCCGAAAGGTGTTGGAACATATGTATGTAAATTTAGGTAACCAAATGCTGAAAGAGATACCACAGTGAGCCAAAAAGAATTGAAATTTCGGAAAGAATTTCCCATTCTATCGTTGTATTACGTCGAATTGACGCATCCTTGTAATTTTCCGTAATTCACACATTTCTGCTGATCTAGATGCCGGGAAATCTATTACCTTTTGCGACATTTTCCGACTTTTCGCATAAGGGAGGCATGCTTTGTAAAAGTTGTAAAAAATAAAAGCAAGGTGTACAAGAAGAAGGAGAAGAAGAAGAAGAAGTAGAAGAAGAAGAAGAAGAGGAAAAAAAGGATATAAAAGACGGCAATGAGGAAAAGGAACGTGTAATTTCCAGCTCGGACGTCATAAAAGTGAAAGTATCAGTGCAGCGCTATATGCCACGGTAGTAAATCCGCAATTTATAAACCGACCAAGATGTGTCCGCGGTGTATTAGTGTATCGGGTCGAAGCTTCTGGCTCAAGATAAGGTTTCGGTATTCCAGCTTTTCCTTCTGGTCAAACACGAGTGGTCAGTACCTGGTAAGGGTGATCCTCTAACCCCCGGTAACGACCTTGGTATACGAGGATCAACCACCTAACAGGCGACATTGAAGACTCATAAAACTGCATGAAATTAGGAGTGCCTCAAACCGAAACCACAAGAACCTCATAAAATTTTCCCACCGTAGTTAAACTGAGAGAAAAATATTATACCTATACCTATAGCATATGAAATGCGGTACATCGCTGAGCCTCGCCACTCTACAAAAATAAATCCCATTAGCCTCCGCGAGCCAAAATATATAGATATAGATGTATGTAGTTAGTTTCATTTTATTGTCTGTATTTGCGGCCACGGACATCCTCGCCCGATAACTCATACATCCTCACCCGGTTTCAAAGAGAGCGCATCTCATATTCTATACTAATCATCTGCTCATAGATCATCGTCTGACAGCTTACGCGGAGAGAATATAGGAATGAACGACTTACAACTATTCTCGAACCACACAAAGAATGACTTGCTTTGTGTATAGAACCATAGGATTCTCTCCTTTGGCACTATTGCTACGTCGAAAATAACGGACTATTAAAGCGATCAGCTAGACCGAATATATTGATCATCCTGATGCTTGTTTACTTGGTCCTCCCTCGCGTGTGCTGTGGGTTGGCTTCGTCGTGTTCTCTTTCATATTGGTAATAATACGGTGAAATTCTGAGGGGGAAAGGTGTCCTTGTAGGAATGAAAAAAAAATTAAACTTTTCTCCCTTCTTTTCCCGCACCATTACCTATACCGATCGTCGCGGGAAAATTTGATTACGAACAAAAAAAAAAAAAAAAAAAAAATTCAAGGTTACCGCTGGTTCAAGGAACGCGAATACACTTTTTCGAAGATTTTCCTACGGATAAAATAAATTATAGAGAGGGAAACCTAAGTGCGACTTAGGGTAAAGTTTTATCCGACAAGACCCGAACATAACTAGTTATCTTTTTTGCCATATTGTATAATATAAAACAAAGATCGTAGCCCATGACGAAGCGGAAAATCGGTTACGCCGCAAATGGCAAATGGGTCGATGTCCTTCGACTTAGGAAGTGGGGCACATTTACGATTAGGTAGATATCAGCGAGAATCCTGCAGCAGCGTAGTTTACCCATAGATCAAATTAAAACGCAACGAGACACATGGATCGGATTAATTGGCTCGGAAGTAGATAGACATCTGCGACTACTAGCATCCTCCGAATAGAAATCCAACTACTGTATTCAATAATTTAATCAATTGCTGACCTAGAAGATGTCGATCTTTCCCTGATTTATTAGATTCTTGACGATATGCCTGTTATATAGGTATAGTTACTCGAATTATCCTTATTCGCACATTGCAGGCATCTCAAATCCGTTTTCTAGGTCCTACGGTATTGATGAAAAATTACGCTAAACGCAGTTTCTTCTTCTTCAATTTCCCGTTTATGAAAACATCATGATTTTTCTCGTTATAAAAAATTCATTCAACAGTTATCGGAGTGGGATAGTATGGAGGGAACAAACTCCGACGGACGTGAACCGTCGTGGTTCTGCGAAGGTTGTGGTTTGCTGCAGAGAGTCCCACCACCCGCGACAATTAACAATTTACAACTTTTAAGATTTATTCATTTATCTCGTAGATTTATGATAACGAGGTGAACTCGATGTCCTTAGAACCGATCCGGTATCGAGATAGTAATCACTGATCCGCATATAAACAATTAACAATTTCAGTAGTTATCTTATAACTGCTATACAGGTGGTCTCAAAGTTCATGAAACTCGTGAATCAGATTCAATCCAGACTTCGTTTCTCTCGATCGGTTATAGTTTCGTGAATCCTTTCAAGGTTCGAATTATTTCCATTCTGATTCACCAGACTCTTATTTTTCACGTATTCTCACACGTGATCGAATTCTCGATGTAGGTATATAGGTATTATTTGCTCTACTCCATCTCGTTAGGGTTTATCGAATTCCGAATCACCTACAATTAACTATACTCGGTATGTACCTGCAGTATACCTACCTACGTCAAACCGCGGCGTGTCTAGCACGACTAATTCAATTGGCCTCTTGATATCTTGCCACCCATTAGATCATTCGATTTAGCGTTGACCACGGAGCAAAGAAGAACCAGAGGAGAACCGTCCGCTTGGCGGTGATGCCCAATCAGATTATAACGCCACTGCACACCAATGGCATGCTCCTTCCTACCAGTAGCTACTTTTACTCTCACTTTTACTCTCATACTCAGGACTCTTACAATTAAGCTGACTTTGCACGTTCACGAGCGCGCCACGCCTCGGATTTCTTTGTTTTATCAACTCACCCTCTCAGAATATTTTTTTGTTCATCAATATTTTCACGGTGAAGGTACGAAGCCATCTTCTACGTGTCTAAAATACCGGCTGTTATTCAATTAGTGATTCCGTTCTCAGGCTTTTCACTCGCGAAGAAAGCAATTTTCGGTTTTTTCTTTCTTTCAATCGCATACGTCGTCGTATTGATTAGTCTGTCGAAATCAAACGGTCTGCCGAGCCGTCGATAGAGTGTCTGAAACCTGGTAACTACAATGGATAATAAAATGTTTCTATCAAGGCAATGCGGATGTTCGTAAGCCGGAAGTTCCCTGAGGCTCTGTTCGACCGTTACGACGACAATTGACAAGGTGAGTTCGATTTTGCAATGCGGTAAATATTTTGTCGGGGAAACGGCAGTTCAAGTCTGCATCTGGGAGAGATGAGTAAACACACACACTGACACAAAGTAGGAAGAGGAGAAGAAGTGGGAAAGTAAAAGACGGAACAAGCTGTTTACTAAATTCACTATATTTAACAATAAATAAATAATAATATTCAACAACTAGCACCGATTTCTTAGCCCGATTTCGAAGGCGTGGCATCTAGACGAGCTTTGAACCATTGCGGACGGTTTTTAATCACGGTGGGCAGTTCATTGATTTCGACCTGCTGCAGTATAACCGTAACCGGTGCGAGTAGCGGAAACAGCCGATTTCCAGACGGTCTAGAACTGGTTTGAATATAAAACCGGTTAATGAAATAGTCCCTTCTTCATTTAATTCTCGACCTTCTGCCTCTTCAACTTCATCTTCCGCATCGACGCGGCTCAGACCCCTCCAATATATATGCAGTTTCCGGGGCGGGCGCGCAGTGCAACCTCATGAGATCATCTTCGTAAGTTAATAATATAAACTTGATTGTTCAAGGTCCGGGAAGTATTTTAGCCGGAGGATTTAACTCCGTTTGAATTTCTTCCAATGTTTTACCCTTCGTTTCCGGAGCCAGCCAAAAAACGAACATTGTGCCGATGGCACAACAGACGGAAAATATCCAGAACGTTGTGTGTATACCAGCGATTGAATTTATGGCCTGATAGCCGAGTCCAACGGCGAAAGCAAAAATCGAACCCACTATAATTCCACAAGCAACTGCCGGACCCTTGACATTCGTTGGGAATAATTCACCCAGAAGAACGTACGGCAATGTACCAATTCCAAGTGCAACCATAACCTCGTACGCGATCAGCGCGACGATGGGCAACCAAGTGATGGAAGAGACGTCGGCCTTCAGCTGGTACTTGAGATAAAAGAATAGACCCTCAACCCCAAGTGCCAGAGCTGCAGTGATGCCGGAAACCAACAATAACGGGCGTCTTCCCAAACGGTCAACCAAACCAGCAGCAACAAAACCAGCGATCAGCTGAGCACCGCCGAGTACAACTACTGCCTCGCTTGGAGCTAGGGATGATCCACTATGGCTGAAGATTTCCTGAGTGTAAGCAACGATTGCCATGTGGCCAGAGAATTGTTGGGTTGCCTTCAGCCCGAGGAGGATCAAGAGTGCTCTTCGATTACCGCGAGTACCAACGAGTTCGAGAAGGGCGTTCCGAGACGACTTCTGACCTTCAATAACTGCGTCTTTCATCGAGCTGATATCCTCCCGAACAGTTCCGAGCTTTTTCACCCGTCGTAGTCTCATGAGGGCTTGTTCAGCTTCAGAGTCTCTTCCCTTGATCAGAAAGAAGTAAGGAGTTTCTGGCATGAAGATGAACGTGGCCACAAAGGTCAAGGGCACCACCATTGAGACGAGATTTAGCTGCCAATATGGAAGGTAGGCGCCGACTGCTGTGACGAAAAGGGTACCAACGTTTGTTGACATTTTTAGAAAAGTACCAAGCGCTCCTCTGATATTTTTGTCCGCTATTTCTCCCAGGTATATCACAGCAACGTTGTAAATACCACCGTGTCCGATTCCCGCGACGAATCTTGCTATGTAAAGGGTTATCACACTCTTCGCCGCTATTACTAAGCCCCAGCCGGCCAATTGTGGGAGAGCGAACGCTAGGAGAGAGTATTTTCGACCAAGACGATCGACGCAGAAACCGCTTATGAACGAGGCCACGATTCCACCCAATGTGTAAAGCGAAGCTACCCATGCACCCTGACTTTTTGTTACAGGAAATTCTGAGTCTGGTCCAGTGAGATACGGAAGCGCCGGTGAAGTCCATCCTAAATGACCACCGCAGGCCATGACCCCGATGCATGCTGAAAGAAGAAAAGAAATTTCGTTTTTGTTCTCTGCTTCACATCTTTTATGGAACATTGTTCTTAAGACAGAGAGAAAGCGCGTCGGAGTTGTTATGGGTAATAACAATAATTATTTAGTAATATAATCAATTCATCTACTCTTTACTGATTGGAAAGTCAGCGGCGGGTTTATTATGATTTTTATTCATTTTTCATTTATTACCGACGAACCGATCTCTTGAGGGGAACTTTCAATGCAAAAAATTCGATGATCTCGTACTAGGGCGAATTCGTTCCGATTCGATTCAATTCGATTCGATTCGATTTTACATTCGACAAACAAGTTAATGGGATTTTTTTTCAACCGCCGCGACCAGCAAAAGCAAACAGATTCAACACTGTCAAAGAATCCACCAACCGGATTAGGATCATGACATAAAGCAATTTGAATGACCTTCACGAGGACTTCTACAGACAAGAATAATTGTCGAAGACACGGATGGAAGCACAAGAAACTGGTCTTCGGTCCCATTCAATAACAAAAACTGCGTATCCGAAATCTCACATGTTCTTCTCGCGTTCATAATTTAAGATCAGAAAGACTGTTTTTCAGTTCAAGCCCGGACACTGGCAGGGTTCTGAAATTGTGATTCGCCAGTCCAAAAACGTTTTCTCATGCACGAATCGAAAACCTTTTTATCCCTAATAAACAATGTGAAATCCCAGGATTATGGTTAATGAAGATTGCGCAACCGGTTCAACTGAAAGAGACCAGTAGACATACAGTCTGCGGAAGAAACCAGGTCACCGGCACTAGCAGGCGATCAGAATCTCGGCCACGGGGCGCGGACGCACACTTGCAGTTATTGGACAGACCAACCGATAACGGTCACTATACTCTTGACGGAATTAATTGCTGATTCATTCCACGCACTCTATAACGCAATGTGTCGCGGCTTGCTTGCGGAATTATCAGTTTTAATTACAAAAGGATTTCAGGCGAATAATGTCCGACGTTATACCGACGACGACAAGAGAGCTACCCAACGAAGATGAGCATTGTCTCATTCAACCTGCATGAAAACGCAATCGCTTCGTAATTTCACAGTGCGAGCGCAATAGCTGCTGAAATAACAATACATCTACATAAAATAATGGGAGTGATCAAGTTTTTTGTTGAGTCAATCAAATTGAACGCGCGCGAATGTTTTGCCAGTCAAGAGACGACGACGTTGATCAGGTCGCTTTCTAACACTCTCGCAATAGCTAGTTGAATGGCTGAGTGTGTGGTGGTGATGGTTGAACCTAAATACTGGTACAGTAGGTAGTAAATGACGTGAAATCAAGTGGACAGGTTGAACAGGAAGTAGTTCCGATAATTGGGGGTTATTAACATTACGTGCTAAGGTATAGGAACACTTTGCCGGTTGACTTTATACATATCAAGTAACAATTTCATGCGCGTATCATCGCGGTATGCCCCTCTGCGAAATATTCATGTGCAGGATGTCCAGCTTCCTTCGTCTCTGAGACTCGAAGGAAAAAAAAAACGAGGAAAAGATTTTTATCAAAATATAAAAGCCGAAGAGTCGAATAAAATTCACGCGGACTCATGTTTCATAACATTTTTGAAGCCAGTTTCAAGTGCGACTTTGAGCATTCGCAGTTGCCACATTTTATTCGTAATGTTTTGCGCGTTGCATGACTACAAGAAAAACTTAATCTCGTATATCATGCAAGGTAGAAACGAAAACCCTTTACCGAGACTCGAAGCCTCCTACGACCCGGAAATTATCAACGATTTGCCAATTGAGTAACCAGAACCGATTGAAATGTCAACGAATAGTCTTCGAATACGATAACTTTGAGAAAAATCGTTTATCTGATCGACGTGAATCTCGTTCACCATTTTGATACATGACTTTCTTTCATCAAGGGTACACAGCTGCCTTTCATGAACATTGAGATTCCATGTCTGTACCATTTTTAACTATCTGAATTCAAGGTCTCTCCGAATGGAGCTAGCATTTTGCAATATACGAATTTTGCAATCACATTCAACCAGATCTTATAAGAACCTACTAATAATTTTCCAAACTCAAAATGCTTTGTCACTGATATTTTGAAGCCCGGAGATAGCTGATACCCGTAGGGAAAGCATTACGTAGCCGATGTATCTGTCTGGATACTAAGGACACTCACCACTGACAGCAGCTGCGAATTGTAGCCATTGACTGACACGTTCTTTGGGGATTTCCTGGCGCTCAAGTTCCTGCTGTTTCTCCGCGTTTACCTCGCGGTTTGAAAGCTCTCTCGGGATTTGGACGTCCTCGCCTAGGCCTGGTGCGCCTGCAGCCGTGCCGCGGCCGATTCTCCAGCACGAAAATACCTTGAGATGCATTATTGGCTGGTTTATCTTTTCTTTCAGTCCGAAACAATTATTTCTTTAACGGTCACTTAATCGGCTGTCGGTTCGAATCAAACCAGCAAAAACGTCGCACACAATATTACTGCTCTCTTTTAAAGACTAGACATGAATAATTATTGACGACTATCGAGGACTCCGACACGTTTTAGTAAATATGAGACTGCTTTTTCCTTTTCTTGGTAGTCACTGTGAAGCCACCGATGTACTCTTCGAGATAGAAAGCTTGTCGATCAGCAAAATTTCTAAGATGGATTCACAATTCTTGAACGATCGATTCGGCGATTGAAGATCGGTGATCGAGGGGAGATCGGTATTCCTTAATGTTTTCGCTGCTCTCGAGTTTCAAAGTCCCAGGGTTCTCCAGAGGGACAAACTGCTCGATGGGAGTGGAGTTTGTGATTGTTTATTACCGATAAATGTCTCATTTTACGGCACGTGGTGCCGAACTGAACCGATCCGTGGTCTGACTGAGCCTTTAAAGCCGATTGAGTGACAGGTGAAGTGGTGGGGATCTCGAGTAGTGACCACGCGACGCGACCCTACGCGTATAAACTCGGCCTCGCCTGATCCTTCCCCCACCAAATTATACGTGCCATTACGATCGTGATAAATTGTAGACATTCCGGCAATACCCGAGAGACCGATCGCAATACCTCACTGCCGATCCTACATCCGCGATTCTTCGCCAGCTAGGCTACTCGCTTATTGCAAATCTACAATCGCAACCCCCACTGCCCTTCCACTTGGGCTTCGGGCAAAAATGCGGAACGTAACGCCCCACGTGTTTCTTATTCCTCTGCTTTACTACCTGGCCGAAACATCACGTGATAGCTCCCGAGAGTAACTGGTCACACATTCTGATCTCGAATCTCATTATCTTCAAGTTGAACACCCCATAAAATCGCTTCAAACATTCATCGACAACGATTTCAACGTTCGAATTCTTGTTATTTTAAGCGAATTTTTTCGATCGGTTTACCGCAACTTCGTTCCAACCATGTTTTTGCCAATTTTCCACTCATCATCCTATCATACCGTCGATTCGATGCTGCATTCCAACCGGTTTTCCACCGATTTTCAACCGATTTTTTTCCAATCTCGACTTTCATACCACCGATTTGGCCGTTTGATTTACCGGTTTCCAGATCATTTTCAGCTGATTTGTAGCCGATTTTTCATTCGTCTCAACCAGTTTTCTCTCATTATGATCATGGAAAACCTAACATCAGTTTTAGTGGTGTGATATTTTGCGATTAGCGATCTCGAATATTGGTTTAGGATAAACTACAGATGTGTGTTTGGGCGCAGATAGTTGTAATCGGTATGATGGTGTGTATAATCTTCCTTATCCTCAATATACTGAGTATAATTACACTCGCGATTCTTGCATATGTATATCTCCAGGCACAAGGTAGCGGTCACACATGCGTGCTCGCTAACCACACACTTGTCGGGCCACTCCAACAGGCTGCGAAATGTAGTCGTTATGTCAGAACTGCATTCCGATCTACAACGAGCTCGATCGGGCCTAGTATATACATGACGTCAATGATTGTCCGAGAAGTATTTCACACAATTTGCAAAGATCACCACCGATTGTTGTGATCGCGATGTCAATATAATTGTGTATGGTGCATGATTTTTTGTATTCTCTTATTTATTTTCAATTGTTTCTCTTGCTAAATTCTGTTCGTCATTTTGTAATCGGTTTGTTATTATTTACACCGCGTTGTGAAATTTACAATGCATTACTATATTTCTTAGGACATATATGTAGATATATATATTATGCCGATCGTTGCATATACCAACCTACACCTACATATATAATATTGTACGATGTGTTTTTGAAAGAGTGATTCAAATTTTTCCTCAACTCAAAATTTGTAAACAAATAATACCGACAGCCCGCTAACTCAATTTCCAAATACAGGCCTATAAGCTTATTTTGTATCTCTTCCTCTTCACCTCTTTTATACGTGTTTGACTTAGGCATAGCAGCCTGCCCGTTCGCCTCCGGACGACAATCGGCTAAACACGAGGAGATCACATGTCGATGAATTTTTACGATTTATTATTATATTTGTATACCACATACCAACCATACAGGTATTCAGATTGGTTTGCAAATTTTATTAGACCGTTATTACCGTTCCACATTTTTCTCTTCTCAATTAAGTTATGATATTTGTGGTATTTGTTTCTTTTACTTGATATATATATTCACCCGATCTTACGAACTGAGCGATTGATCCTCAAAATGTTCACTATAATATAATCCAAATCGGTGGTTCTGGAAATTTTGTTTTTTTCCAAAATTCGACAAATTTCCATTGGAAAATCTTCCGATTCAGGTATAATGAGAGTATGCACAAAATAAATTATGTAAAAATGTAGCAAGGATTTGGGTATCCTTGAAAACCAAATTCGATCGATCGATTCGACCGATCACGATTCTGTATCCAAGTTAGTGCGAATTTATTGGAATCAACAAAAAAATCGACCGATTCATATTTCGGCATGAGACACTGCGTCGGCAAATAAATTTCCGATTACATAGTTTAGGTAAGTGTACCGCTTGCGTGATAGCTGTTATGTAATCTTTTCGCACATTACTCTATGTTTTCCTCGTTCACATTATGCGTACAGGTTTTTTGCGAAACGAGACGAGGAAAATAATGAAGAAGAACGAAAGAGGAAGAAGAAGAAAAAGAAAGGAACCTGGAAAGCAGGAGGAAAAAATTAAAACACCGCTCGCAATATATATATATACATGCATATATTGTATATTATGAAAAATAGGACACAGCGAGGAAGAAAGTTTAAAATATATGTAATGAAATATCCATGATTACTGATTCTTGATTCCTGGTATTATGTTGTATGTATATACTTATACCTTATGCAGCTATCTATTTTATGTGTTTGTACGCATACAATTACGTCCATAAGCTACGAGTGAAGGTATAAGTTGTACTCGATCATAAAATGCGTCGACGATTCCAGTGTTCATTCAACTTCGATTATCAGCTAGTGCAGAAGAACGAGTGCAAAACAACGAACGACGAAAAGAAAACATATTCAACGGCTTGAAAGATGAGAAAAAAAAAACAAAATACAATCTTTCCATCGAGTCATCGCGCCTGCTATATTAGCACAAGAACAAATGCAAATGAATAAATAAAATAAATTACTGAAACAGGAACGAATATTCAAACTAATAACACCAATACCTACCTGGATAAATATTGACGGAATGAGGAGAAAGGGGGAAAAAAATAAAATAAATGAGACATAAAAACTTGGTGAAACGCGGAGGATGTATGTATACAGTATGTATACGTATATGTACATGCAGTATTGCTTACTGCCAAATGAATATAACAAGTAGGGAAGCCTGCATATACTAGCTAAGCTACGTTCGTACAAAGTTGGTTTTCCCCACTACTATACCATTTATTCACTAGCAGATTTTATTTTCGAATATTTTATCATTTTTACACTAGGTACATACCTATAGACGGTGATACTTGAATTAGGGAATTTTTCCAACGGCGGTTCAGAGAATTGGACGTACGTTACGTGATAATCGTAGTTTCGTGAATATAACTGAATCAAGACGACGCACGCCCCAGGCCTAGACTTGACCTCAGACTAACCCAACCTGCGGAAATATCGCTTATTTTCATCCACAACAAAGCCTATGCATCGCCAACGCAAGAAAGCTCTTCGCATCGCGATTCCACACTAGATGCCAAACACATGAAACGTGAAACAATCAACGATAGCGACACAGTTCTCATTTCCGTAATTATTTGTATTACACGGTTTCAGACAACCAGTGGTGCGATTCCGGACCCCGTTTCAAGCGCTGTCGCCATCGTTAACAATGAATAATGAAAATCTGATGTAAAAAATGATCAATAATGAATATCGTAGCGGGGTAAGGCATTGGCGTAGTAATATTAACGATAGCGATAGCGCATCAACGTGACACGGGTGAGCCATGACCATTGGTTCCGAAACCGCGGCCCAGATGGCGCTGCGCCTTGCGTTGCGGATTTGATGCTACGCGACTCGGTAGCCGAGGATGATTGGTCAATTTCATAGCTATCGGCACCAAGTGTAAACCTAACCTAACCTAACCTAACCTAACCTAACCTAACCTAAGTACCAACCGCATTGATAGAACCTGCAGAGGTTCTATCTTTAAGGCGGTTTAGAAATGAATAATCACAGTTTCGCCAGATTGTCTGAAATCGTGGGATGAAGATAATTGCGAAGATAAAAACTACGTTGTTTTATCGTTGGATAAAACCAGCATGTATCGGGTTTAATGTATTCAGCATGACATTATATGTGGAATCCTGCTATGATCGGTTTTTTTACGTTAACGATGCGTGGGCTTGGATATTGATCAGAATAGCTGATATTTCTACAGATCGGGCTAGACCGGGGTGAAATAGGACGGGGACACCGTTTTAATTATGTAAACAATGTGATCTTTTTATACCAATCAGACTGCATCTGTACTATAGGTTTACCGGGCTGGGCCAAAAGAAACCGGACCGACGTAAAACGTGAATAAAATCCGAACGCGTCGGAGGATGAAAAAAATTGATATCAAGGATCGTTCGTTCAACTTAATTTCCATCTTAAACTGTGATTCGAAGTTTGATTCTGACATATTGGATTCTATTCACATGCGGTAAACAGGCGTTTTGAGGTTGAAATACCGTTTTTGGAACGTTATCAAGAAGGCCCAGTACCAAAAAATTTGCTTTCCGATTTTTCCCGATCGCTCTGATCATATTATGAATTATTGAAAAATTTTGATGTAAGTAAAAAAAAAACGAACGAGAGGAAAACACACACTGTTGTAAATTTTTGGTCATTAATTTAACCAAAATAAATAAGTTTTCGAATCATTATTTAGGATGGATATTGCGATGAACATCCTTTGGTATTAAGTTTTTTCATCCTTCCAGCAACGTTTTCAAAGGCTGGTATTCAAGAGCGCGTATCTCAGCAAGGAATGGAGATATTTCGGATTTTTAAACGCGATACGTAAGATTTATTTTTCTAATTACGAGCAAAAAAAGTTTGGTGAAATTCGGTCGACGCGTTTGAATTTTATTTACGTTTTAAGTCGGTCCGGGTTTTCTTGTCCAAGCTCGTGCTATATACGTCCACCTTTTAATTTAACATGAAAATTCTCGATCAACGTACAAATTTCCCTCGTAAACCACGAATCTACGCCAATACCCACTGTCATTAGTCGAATTTTATTGTCAGACGTAATGAAAACAGAAAAACAAATCTCTGCAATTGAAATGTCTGAAAAATTTAGTTCTACATAGAATTCAAGAGAATTTGTAATTTTGTAATGTTTTTGTAATTTGGATAAGCAAAGAAAAACAAAACAAAAAACACTATAGTCAAAATTTACCACTAAAACGAAATAATAATCAGTCGAAAACAATGAATAAGGAAAAATAACATAATTACCGACCTCGTTTTTATTTCGTGATCTGAAAATTGATGCTATACCTATATGTACATACCTATACCTATATATTTTGATACCTATTTATACGAGTACCGTTTTTGGTCTTAAGTCACGTTTCTCATGGCATGTGTGTTCTTAGCATTGCCGGAAGGTGATACGTGACTACGGTATAAGTCAGAACCGGAACAACGATGTAATCTTTTTTTCCTGGGAACTTGACCCCATCGTTTTATAATAGTTTTATGGATAGAATTACAAATTCTATATAGATAGTTCAGACTTGTTGTCGCGTTCTTTTTATTCTCTGTGTGATCAAACTATGAATGTTTCGTTTCTTTTTCCCGTTTTCCAGAGGACAATCTCCACCGGAGCATAATCGTAATAGAGAGAACACATGAAAAAATGGAACAAATATTGCTGAGTAAGCATGAAAAACAAATTCGTATAGAAATATTTGAAAACATCGTATGAACAAGTCAGAGGTGTATCTATAACTGCAACAGGTGCGGATCGGGTCAGTGTGACCACATGAAAATTTCTACATCGGGGAAATAACCGAATGGTAATAACCGCGAGGTAATTATAATAGTATGAAACTGCAGCATGATGAATCTATAACGGGGTAGCTATGTATATACACTCCGTGGAATATATAAACTTCCTGTTCACATACAATATAGGTATGTGTATAATAATACGTAGCTAGGAAAGTCATTGAGGTTGATAAATGCATTGATCAGATCGTTTACAAATTTAGAATAGATGCTGTATATTATACCTGCATATACATACATCTATGTGCCTATATTGGATTAGTTCCATTCATTGCGTAGCGAATGAACCGAAAATTCCTAATTCAACGAAATACAAACGGAATAAATCACCGGAGGAACATTTGAAAAGAAAAATCGTTGAAAGCAGGAAATTAGTGATTAACATCTCGAAGTACATAATTCGATTTTTGACAGAAATATGAGCCAGCGGGCGAAATACTCCTCTGATTATTCGCACAGCATCGCTTCTTCCAAATTAATTTCAAATTACAATTCATATGCACAGTATAGAGCAGCAGAAGAATAGTTCCGTCTATGCTTTTGGGAAGTTAATCAATTAATTTAATTTTATTTTCTGTAACGAATTACGCATACCTAACCAGGCTACAAAATGCGGTAGCATAAAAATTCTGTAGACGACGCGTGATATGAATTTTGGATACGCGGTATTGAGCAGAATTACATGCAGTTCCGTTTTCGTTCACAGCTGATGATAGTAAAGAAACGTTCGAAACATATTTTGGAACGTTACATTATCACGTATTTTTTTCTTCGAATCGTTGCTATATATTACTGTGCAACATTATACAGACATTTTATGGAATCTCACACATATCGCAGTGGAATTTGTTAAATCAATAGAAAATCTATGTACAGGAAGAAATTTTACGATCTTATCTTAAGCACATGAAAATTGTATATTCAGAAATTCTGACAAAGTCAACAGTTTCCGAGATATTGATGTATTAAGACCGGTAGAAAGTGCGGAAAGGAGTCTACGAAATTTGGAATTAGAGTATGGATAGATCATTAAAAAATCGATCAGATCAAATTATAAATCGTTTGGATCGAATTAAAAACGTTTATAAGGTGAGACTCATCAGTCCTCGAGCCTTATCAATACAGTGAAGTATTTACTACAAAAACACAATATTTGGTTAGGCGAACCGTGAAATTAGGATGCACTTAACTTCTGCATACACGATGTGAAGTTGGACGTTCGATGTTTCAATTCTATGATAAAACTAATTGTCAGCCAGTATGTAACATCGTATGAATTATTAAAATATTTATAAAGTGAGAGAATAATTATTTACCGAATGATTAAGATATTTGGAAAATTACCGGTAATTCGCCGAAATGGCATAAAACTTAAGCGCACAATCTTGTTATGTTGATGAAAAAATGCGGAAAAACTTCTCAAACAGTTGTCGGCAATGGCAAAATTTTCGAGAAATTTTTACAAGCTCATACACATTCATCATAAATTTCCAACGATTTCCGTAAAGTGAAAAAAATTGGATGTATACGTGTGTATTTGAAAAAAATTAATCAAATTGTGACAGGTTACAAAAACTGATGATACCAGGTCACATGAGAGTTTTTGAAAAATGCGCGAACACTTTGTGAAAGATTTTGTAATTTTATAATGAAAACGAAGGTGAATTCTTTAGAAAGCGAAGAATATCGTGAACCAACGGACACAACAATCGTGAGAATATTTGGTAGATTAATTGAAAAAATGACAAATCTTTAAAAAAATGTAGCGCAATTATCGGAATAGCTTCGAAAATTGGCGAAACAAAAAGTCCTATCTGGGAGATGTGTGAACCTGATGAGGCTGCAGTAATGCTTGAAGGATTGTTGGTGTGCGTTTTGGGTGAAAGGAGAACAGCCCCGTGAGGAAAAATCTAGGCTAAAAGCGTTGTCTTTTTTTGGCCGGTGGGTGAATAATATCCGTAGCTAGTGTGAAAGTGGGAAGATTTGTTATTTGCAATTTTTTAATTATTCTAGTATTTATTCGTTTCCGTAGAGCTCCTTGAATCAGGGAGGCTGTACGTACCATATATTCCATATCTATTTCGGCTGCCTGAAGATGAACACATTTACGTATATACCTACATACGTGTCTTAAGCGCGTGCTAATATGACGTAGGTATGAGCTCCAAGAAAGTCTTACCACAGAGAAACTCGCTGTGTGAATACGGGAGTGTTCTTTGACGTTAACTGTGAGTAGAAGCTATAGCGATTTGTATATTATATTTACTACGCGTTCCGTGGATGATCCTTGGTAGTGGTATAAGTACTGCGATGGACTTATACTTAGGCACAGAGCATCGTTAAAACTAGTATTTTCTAATTGGATATTTCAATAAATTTTTTTTTGCGTGCAAATTAATTACTATGTGTTCATAAAGCGCAACAATTTCTACGAAAAGATATTTTTAATAACCTAATTTCAACTCTCATCTTACGAAATCATTAACGCGCGTAATGCCAGAAATAATTAAAATAGTTTGCAAAGTTTCCGACGATTTTAATCGCGTCAACGATTTTTTTTTTCAGGGCACTCAGATTCTGGGCTTAACAAAAGTGCGGCGGCCGTCGAGACGATTTCAACGATACCCCACAAGGTATCATTCTGATATTTCAATCATGAGATATACCGGTTTCAAATAAGAACGCTGCGCGACTAGCGCTGCACGTGCAACGGTGAGCACCGGCGCTAAGCGCGCTCACTGAATTTCAAACCGCAATATCTCGTAATCGAACAGTCAGAATGGTTTGTTGTTGGGTATCAGTGGAATCGTCTCGTTGCGGGTTATGACTTGGTGGTAAGAAGAACCAAGAGTACGAATAAAACAATTTTTTATCTGCCGTATTTAGTTTTTTCTTACGGTTAATACCCGTCTGTTTTGTTCAATAATATATGAATATCAAGTTCTTCGAATAACAAACGGAAAACCCAAGTCTTCAAAATGCATACCTTATACGTACTTCACCCAGGGGCGTGGAATCTGTCGAATCTAAAAATAGGCAACCGCCATGACAAGTGATTTTTGGTTCGTCCAAGTTGGGCTCTTATTACTCTACCACTTTTATTGTTTTTATTACTATTGTCATTAGCAATTCCTTCTATTATTTCTTCGTAATTGTCAATTTGAAAGAATTCAAAATCACAAATAATATCAGTTGCCTATTTTTGTATCGAACGGATTCCACACCTCTGGCAGTGTATTGGTAAGAGCAAACAGTTGAACATACAATCGGGTGGAGAAATATGAATTCCTCGAAGTAGCCCGTTCAGGTTGATTGTTTATTTGATAATTTTTCTTTTTTTTCCTTTTGCTCTTTCCGTCGATTCCATTCCCGTAAATTGACATATCGGGTGGAAGTGTCGAAATAAAATGTTGCGCGAGTAAGCAATGATGAAAGTAAAGAATAATAGAATGAAAAAACAAATTGAAAAATAAATTCCAATTTACTATAGATTTATAACTCCATAGTTTGGGCACCTCGCTTATAACTTTGCGGTCAAGTTATTTGCTTAATTTATGCAAGTTCGCGAGAATTATTAAGCAAACTCAAACAACGCATAGCTAATCGCAAACGGCGCGGTGCGGTGCGCCGCGCGGTAGCAACGAGTACGGAGTAAGTATGTACAGTAGGTATAGATCGTACGTGAAATTGCGGTCAGCTTCTCTAGCCAATAATGAAGTTTTATACTCTTGAACAGAGATCCCTGTACCCGGATGTGTTATCTACGAATGTACTCACAGTTCAATTTCCACCAGGCATTCGTCACATTATCGCGAATGTACACGGTTTTGCATTCGGGAAATTTCAAACACTCAATTAGAACTGCATAATATTGATAATGAAAGATAGCGATTGGTTAATCGAAGGCGAACTTAATGTAACGAAAAGTGAATTTCACGACATTCGAAACCCGAATGTAAGTCTTAATTTCCTATAAATTTTCTGTTTGAGATTGTGATAAAAAATTGAGGTTTCTTGTATAACCGTAAAGTTGCATTGTATTGTAATGTACGTGACAAAAATGACCTTTAGTCTCTTTTCTATTGTATAGATTATATTATAATCGGTGTTACATATCAAAACGTAACGCTAAATTGTACGTGATCCATTTCTTACGTATAGGTACAATGTACATAATACAATCGATTTCCCTAGTAGCAGACAGGTATTATACCCACCAGGCCCACTTTTTCGTTGTCGTATAAATTGTTTGTCCCAACGTTTCTATACATATAGATACTGTATCTCCAGATAGGTGCATACATACCCGAATTGCAAAAAATTTCACATAATTCTGATAATCGAATTCATCCAGTCGCATAAATGATGAATCCAATCGGTTTCCTGTGTAATATATATACATATGTACATATAGCTTTGTAGCGAAAGCAGGTACAGTTCGTACATGGATGTATATATGCTGCTTTCGCGGTTACACAAAAGTGCCAAGGCTTACGTAACCCGCGACTAAGAAGTTAGTGTCTGTGTACTTTGTTGTCACCCCTTGCGCCCCCTATCCTGCTGGATTATTATTTTTATTAAAAATCTGAACGCGCGTATGCTCACCATGAATTTGTATTGCTAAGTAATTGGCGACGCGGTAATTGCCGAACAACGTGAGCTGGCGACCATTTCTGTGTATGTATATAGGTATAAGGTATACCCGTACAGCTGGTACGAAATATTTCATGTACCTACTACGTATGTACAATATTTCATTCGGTATATTCGGAAGATACGCTGTTTGAAATATTCCAGCAATATTCTGAATATGTTTCATCGGAAATATTGAATATTTTAGCAATATTCCCGAAATATCGTTGAGATATTCGTATTGACGAAATATTTCATATGAATTATTTATCGAATGGACCAAATCAAATGTTTCAAAGGAATACATGAACTATTGCATCGACAATGCCGCCGAACTATTGGAGGAGTGTTCAATATAGTTCAGCGATATTTCGGGAATATCGTTGTCAGAATATTCATCATTCGATGAAATTCATACTTCAGATACAGAGTTTTCGAAAATGGGAAATAAAATGTTACGGAGAAATGCATGAACTATTTTGTACGGACCTTGTTGCTGAAGTGTCCGAAGGCTATTGAAAACTTCGGCAATATTTCAGGAATATCGTTGAAATATTCGTCACTTGATGAATTTTACATTTCAGATGAGTTATTCTCCGAATATACCGGATAAAATGTCTCAGAGATATATCTACTTGAACCATTGCATCGACCACGTTGCCGAAATATTCGGGGAATATGTATTTCGTTTGTGAAATATTTCAGCAATATTTTGTTTGTACGTACACCCAGAGGCGCTGAATCTGTCGGATGCAAAATTAGGACACTCGCATACATTACAAGTGAATTGAAATTCGTTTAATTCGGTAATTCATTACTTGCCTATTCTTTCATGCTTCGCCATCGCCATCGCTATCGCTGCCTCCGCTCAATATAACTTCGCTGTTATTGCCAACTTGGAAAAATCTGAAACCACATGTAATTCAAGTTGCCCATTTTTGTTCCCGACAGTTTCAACGCCCCTGAGAGTATGTCTGTACGTAGGTCCGTAGATCATAGTTAAACTAACAATTATCAAGCGAGAACATAGACATAGATGTTTGAACGTCATTATTTCGGAGGCGGCTCAGTGAAAAAACCACGTTAATACGTGACAAAGCTCGCGCCACTGACATCCATGAAGCTGTACCTAAGGAAGTCACGGAGCAAACTTATTTAAAATTTACTAGGTATGATGTTTGAGGTTGGTATTATGTACGAGTACATAGGTTTCAATGGTGCCTACTCGCATATACGTGTATGTCCCACTCGGGCCAAGGACAAGACTTCTAAATCTGATTTTAGAAACGTGTGAACAGCAAGAAGGAACTGTGCAGCACAAAAGACAAGTGGAAATCACTATACCTGATATGCGGATAGTCAGGCATGCTGAATTCTTGCTTTGCGTGATTGTTGAGAAAATTTTTGTGAAAATTTTGTTTTTGTTATCATTAGTTATGGTACTTAGATCGCACTGAATATCTCAGAAAGTTATTTAATAATTTGTTGATAATTGAATCATTTAGCGTAGCGGCCAGCTAACTTTACAGCAACAAATATTGAGTTTGCCTATAGCAAAAGGAAATTGGCAGACTCCTTCTATATTTGAGGATCTTATTAGACCGGTATTGATAAACTTGCCAGCCGGCATTCCCGGCGGTACATGATTTATGCGTAAATATTATTCTTGCGATATTGAATACCTGGATAATTGTAATACAAGAGACACTTCACGTTAAACAGATAAACAGATGGAACGATTTCGCATTCATTATAATTATATACCTCCTACTCAAGTATATCCGGGTTCGGAAAATTCCAGGATAATTAGTGCCACGCACTCCCATCGTTTTCATCCCGAAGACTCAGACTTCAAAAATGAACCGAACCCGCTCCAACCGTGATAATTTATCATCCAATTCCGAGAAATAAGTTCAACGGCGCCTTCCGACTACTCAAATTTCCAAAAATCTTCAATATTCCGCTTGTAGTCGTGCCATCATTTTCACCGTTAATAATTTCAATCAGACTTCAACCGCACAGTACGTACCTAACTGCTTTTTCGAACGATTCAACAATCCAGTCGAATGAAAATGCTCGAATTTCAGCCGACCCATATAGCCCAGAACTTGCAGATATATTGCAGTAGTATTGACGGAATATTGCAATAGTGCTGAATCATTGCTGCAATTATCTTCGGTGCTGTTGGTTTTATGGAAAAGTTTTAGAACCTGCGAGCATAGGATCAGTTTCAATTCAATCTGAAAAAATTGTATTCTGCGGTCATTTTTCAGGGCATTTTCAATGTTCCCAAAGTTTTCCCAATGTTCTCAAACAGACAAAAAAAAAAAAACATCCCCAACGAGAATTATTTGATGCGAAGCTTAAAAAGGTTCGTAATTCAAAAATGAATCAATTCCGTTTTTCGACCCGACATAGGTGTATTACAGCGTAGCATGCATAAGTACATACATGTGATGTACCTGTACAGGGAATGAATCGTTCAGGATAGAAAAATCATCTTCTACGGCGTGCATCTCTGGAAGCTTGACGAAAGTTTGACTAACGTCGCCGCGTAGTAGCCTAGGGCGGGCGTGGCGAGTAAAAGCTCAGCCCTTCGGGGTGAATTTGTTGTAAAAGCTTGGCGTCCCATTGGCCGTTGGAATGAAGCTTGCGACGATTATTGGGCGCAGGTTTACGTCGCAAGCTCCAACTGCCCCGCGCTCAACGCCTACCTGTTCGATTCATCCCCAACTCTCAGCCCTCATCCCCCGACCGCGCGGACCTGCCAAACCCTCTACGGAAAGCTCGTATGTTTCATTTATTTGAAGATACGTGACTTTCCGTGACGGGGAAATTCAACGGGTTTCACATTCGCCGCAGAACTTAACGACTTCTTCAAACTGACGGACGTACTACCTAGGTACCTACCTATACATATACCAGCCTACGACGTCTACGTCGTTTGGTCGTGAAGGTAAAACCGTTTTATGGTCATCGCCGCGCCATATAACCTCAAATAAATCATTCAGTACAGACACGAAAAAGAGAAAAAAAGGGAAAACAGCCGATGGGGGAAGACAGTTTCTACGAAATTAATGCCCCCCCCCCCCCCCCCCCCCTTCTAGATGTAATTTCCAGTCGAGAAACATTATTAAACTAACTCTTAACTGAATTTTCTTATCAGCACCAACGATTTTCAACGAAGTCGAGCATCGAATTTCGTGAAACACCGATAGAGTAATTTTGAAATGATTTTTCCACTTTTCGAAAAAAGGGTGACCCTTCGGTAAACATTTTTCGTTAACCTGACCATACCATCGTGCCGATCCGTTAAAGACCTTTTCTGATACCAGCTCCGGAAGAAATTCAAGAAATGTTCGAAGTGATCTTGAGCCCATAGAGCATTGAATTCTTCGTGATCTTATGAAAATGATGCACGATTCTCGAAACAAGGATCATTTTTCTTGAAACGCTGCAGTATCGTGAAAATTGGTAAATACATGAATAACATCGTGATGACTGATCAATTGTTATCATATTCCCGAAGAAACTTTCGGAAAAGACCTTTAGCTTTCTTTACTCTCTATCTTCTAGAATGAAGGACAAGTTGAAAGTATACAATACGTGCTGACGAGTAAGCCGAATAGCAGATATTTTCAAGCGTGTAAATAATTGTATAAAGAATTTCTTTATTTTTCATTTTCTCTTCATGTTTTGTGGTCAGGCAGCCCCAGCTTGCCCCTCTTCACCGCCCTACCGTAGCCGCCGGTTTTCCGTTGCCGGAGTAAATCCCTAATAGCTGGCTTTCGACCACGTCTGTTTTCGTAAGGGTTCACATAAAGGTGTATAAAAAAGGTTTGACATACCAAACCAGAAGGAAAAGCATCCCCTCTTCAGCCCACAACTCTATTTCTCTTCTCTCTTTATTTTATACATGTATTGCAGAGTGCAGGGCACATAAAAATATAAATGTATGTGTACGTGTCTGTGCTTGCGTTTCTGTTTGTTTCTTATTTCGTTTTCGATGTATGGGTCCAGGAATAGTCTCTGTGTGGGGGTACTTTTTTTCTAGGGAGCATGACGCAGAATCGAGTCTGCGGACTTTAGGCCGATCGTCGTTATCGTTTTACGATGGAAACGTGTCTGATTCGGACTTTTCTAGACGCGTTCAAGTCATCCATATACCTATAGATGGGTATACCTACCTACGTGGGACCCATACTACCCCTTGAAGAGAATTTGGACACGCCACTGGCAATCTAACCTAGCTAACATCGGGAATATTCATTTTTCATCGCAACTAATCGATGTTTCGAGAAAGCGAAATACTCAGCCGCTTTCTGCCATCGTAATCAACGAATTCTCGAAGATTCATCGTAATCGATCGAGTCGTTTGCGTAAATCTACGATATTCGTTTTCGAAACGCTTTCTGTACACTTAAGATAGCGACTCCAAATTCCCCTTATGGTGCTATCGAAGACTCGAGGTATACAACAATGGGTAACAATACATTGGATGGTGTGTAACAATGGGGATTTCGAACGTCTTTAACATTACTCTAAGAAAGAGAGAAGAATTTCCGTTTTCCCACGTTACGCACTTGCCCTTGTTATTTTTTCATTCTCTTCCTGATCGGTTTTCGTCGTCTAAAAAACGTCTGTCGTATGTACTTGGAATTGCGAAATTTGGACAAAGTGAAACAGAAATACCAGTAAATTCAACGTTGAGTTTTTAAAAATTGTAAACTTATCTGCCAGCTGTAGATATGCGTGGTACCGTACGGCTCTACGCGACGGGATGGCATGGCAGCAGCAAGAGCACGACTCCTGTTTTTCCGCAATTATTTCGAGGAGTGAGACCCGGAAGGCCGCCACCCGCTCTCGACCTTCTGTCAATCACGGTTTTAAACTCTCTACCTATACCAGTTTTGTTTTATTGCACTTCGTCGACTTCCGTCTTTTTTTACAGTTTTTCGGAGTGTTAGTTCATCGAATTGAATTTCTACACACGATTGTCAAATGTCTTCCCACCTTTTTTCCTCATTCTCTCTCCATCTCAATCTTGAGTTTGGTCTTAATTTCACGATTCTTCATTGCATTGTGGCATACATTTTCTTTCGTTTCGGGGCCTGAGGTAATGAGTGATGATATTTTACAAATATAAATCATCGTGAGTATGTATATAATTGTACACATGAGAATCTACTGTCGTTTGTTGAAAACAATTTATTTTTTCGTTTACGGGTAAATTTGGGAAAAAATTTAAACTCGCTGTATACTCATATATTATTTGCATCGCTGTACGTCTTATCAGTGAACACTACGTCAAGTTAATATATTATACATACATAAGTGAATGCAATACATATTGATCGATATAGGGAATGCAATTTATTCTTCTGAAATTTCCTCAATTTCAAATTGTGTGGTTACGATGATGAATTTTCTGAACATTTTATTGATCTGAGAATAAACCAGTTGAACGGGATTATCGGAAAGTAGATGAACTATCCAAAATATAATTATAATTATAATTATAATTTATCCATTGCCCGCGCTTGAAACACAAGTGAGAATGAATCGAAATTTGTTGGAACTCGGCTACATCGGGTGCCATGTAAACGAATCAAATCACCGGAATACGAGCTGGAAATTGCGATTCTATTAAAACAGTGCAGAGTAGAGCGCGACAAAGATTGCAAAAATAAATAAAAATAGAAAAATGCAAGTAACTGAACGTAAAGATCAACAACAATGATAATTTCTAGCATCTCCATTGACCTTCTACGCAGGTAGATATATTATATGGTTGTATAGGTCAATGGCACTTATATACCTATGTTTGAGGTCATGGTTCCGTACTTGAACATGTATACATTACGTATATACACTAGCTGCGGTTGGTTTAAAGTCAGTTCGTATTGCGGATTGATCCTTCAGATTGGTACCGCCGAACATCGGTTCCGGTGAAGACAATAAAAGAAGCTCTATTGATAAAACTATGCGTGACGGCCGTCGCCGATACGTGATCTCGGAACAGGAATAGGCGAAAGAAAAAATGCATAATTAGCAGCCTGTTCGTGCATAATTAGTCATCTTCGCGACAACGAGAGATTTATCGGTTTTCAAACGATAATTGAAAGTCAGTTCAGAGGTCAGGTATGGGTGACAGCTGAAATGTTCAACTTTACCAACGGAGCTGGTTTCTTGCTGTACAGTTGCGGATCATGGATCATGCGTGACAAAAATGATATTGTTCATACGTGGGGATACTATGTATACGCATATACATACACTTTGTCCAACGAGAGAATGGTCTCGATTCCCCAAAAGAAAATCACCCGCTTTTGTCAGGTCTTGACGCAGTTAAAGAAAATAACAAATTCTTGACTCATCGTGACTGTTACTACTTTTATCGCTCAAACATGAAACGCGGGAACAACAAAAACGTGACGAAATCGGACGATTTTTGTTCTCGAAACCAGTCCATTTTCTCGCTGGACAAGGTACACCATACAATAATTCCAACCGTAATGTAATCCTGATGCGATAAGTAATGGCTTAATTGTACTATATTGGAATGTACTGTATTGGAATCTCCTATATCGGTACCAACAATAATGTAATCATCGATAACGATTGTAATGTGTGCATATTTTTCCATAAACCTGTATTTAGCAGCGCAATATAACATTTATCACCACGCAGGCATACCGTATCCAGGTAAGCATAAGATGTTTAATGAAAATGTTCAATGATAGAAATTCGGTGAACGGTTATAGTATCGTATAATATAATGAATAAACATTTCATTTAATCGGATCCGTTTATCGCCGGATTCGCGTCAACGTCGATCTGAGTGGATTGGCAATATACGCGTACGTATACCTATTGTATTGCATAATGCGAATTATTGCGCATAATAATTCCCGTGTATAATAAATAGAATGAAAGGATATCTGTAGTGAATATATTATATACCACGGGTATGAAATTCTGTAATGAGAAGAGAAGGAGAGAAAAAAGGATGGAGAAACAGCGTCGCCGCACTGTATGAATATAATTATTGACGGATACGTATGTATATGTGTCTCCGCTACACATTGGAATATATTATTGCAATGGTTTTTCCATCTGAGAATCGGTGGAAAATTGTTTGAAATTTGGAACGATAACTGAGTTCGATGCAGACGAAGACTAGACGCGAGAAAAGACGAATGATCGTTTTTATTCTGTTCGAATTGCCCTAATTTTTCGCGGATTAAAGGCTCCGGGAATTATTTGCGGCTGTGAGAGGAGAGGATGGATAATTCAAACTGGCCAGAGTCCAGATTCCTTGCAGTCTCCAGACTCCGCAGACTCGAGTTCTTCCCCCCCCCGGCGTATGTAGTAGTCAAGTCGTTTCGGTGTAGGGGAAGAAGCGAAGAAGAGGAAGCCGCAGTGCGCCATGCTGGTTGCATCCAGTTGGGGATTTTCCAGTTAATCCACTATTTACGCAGACTTTCCTTTCCTGCTACTGTAGTAACGGGCTGTTACTACTCGGAGCTGTGTTACTAAAGTAGCCTACTAGCTGCTACACGGTGTCGCAGATTAAGTCTTGTAGAGATCCTGGAACTAAGTAGGCGTCTCTATACTTGGGAGTATAACAAAGTCCCAGGTGACAGGGTCTTAATTACGAGACGGGTTTCCCTCAACTGGCAGATTTCATTTGAGGAAAACAGAATGAGAGTAGAAAGAAAAATTATAGGAACGAATAATTTTCGTGGAAGTTGGTGTACGTTTTCCTTTTTTTGTTGTCTTCTTCTCCTTAACTTTTTACCGAGTTCAAACGATCGCTATGCATTTTTCCTTAAGCCGAACCTCAACACCGGACGAGAAGAAACAGCATGCGAAGATGGAAAAAGGAAGCGAAAAAATAAAACAAACAAGCGGAAAGACAAAATAAAAATGTATAATTCTGATGCAAATTTAATTCAGGTTTTCTTTCTCTTCTGCCTTCTTCTATTCGTTTTTCTCATCTCCTGGTCCATTTTCGTACGGCTTCAGGTGTCATAAAAATGTGGAAATATTATTCCGGGTGGTCCTAAGAATCATTTTGAATTCAGGACGAGCTTCTGCTCCCAGATTTACGGTGGTACTAATTGAACTGCGAGTCCGCGGAGGACGATTCCCACCCTTTATAAGGATTTCCGATTCTTCAGAGAGGAGGTAGTCTCACCAACATCGTTATCAAGAAAACGGAATATTCAAAATGTATTTTCTATAATTATATACAAAAAATGATTGAATGATAAAAAACCGTAACGGTGTGTTCATAAATCTCTTGGATTCTCCTCGAATCTGAACAAAAAATAATAATTTCTGCTCGTTACAGTCTTTCGGAATTCAAGAAAACATACTTTTCTGGTTAATCTTTCTCCTATTTTTGTTCAGAATTCATAAATTACGTTTCAACGTCTACTTCCACGTAACTAAAGAATGTCGATTTTCAGGAATATCGGTGACTGGCGAAGAAACAGGTCCATTAGTAAGTCATGAGAAAAAGAGGGTGAGGGATATCAGCTCCAGGGGTTGGATGAAGGGAATAAAAACGCACCTGAAGGTCGTTGGGCGAGCCGGGAGTGTCGGGGGTGTTATGGTCCCTGAGAGAAATCAAACGAAACGAAATGTAACGTAGCATTGCTGAACCTGCAGGGATCTTAACTCGGTTTAACTCAGCTCCAAGCATTCCTTGGCCAATGCAATATGCAACTAAACTACAGTGTTTCCCTACCAAATTTTTATTGAGAACGAGGAAATATGAAAACGAGAAGAAAATAGAAGTCGGTAGGAGTATGAGAATTATAAATTCAGGTTTATCGTAATTTTCTCCAAATCAGGTATACTCTGATAACGAATTCAAAAACGAAAACAAAAATACAAGAATACATCGAAAAGAACCCTTGAATTTTGGTAACGATGATAATTGATTAAAGAGAACTGGTAAAACTACGCCCAGGTTAAATTTCATTGAGGATAGAAGCGAGGCAGGAAGTGGATGAAATTTTCTCTGAGGGTAGAGATTGAACGAGGGGTTTCATGGGAAATTGGGGGTTGGAAAGACGCTAATTACGTTGCTGAGGTCCTCGTCGCTAAATTTCTCCTTTTCTGGTATAGCAGCCCTTGGGTAGCACCTACCTATAATCGTCGGAGAAAACCTGCCGTCTAGACACGGGCGAACCCCGTTTTCTTATATTCAAATTATTCTGTCTCCCAAAATCCTACCCTCGCTTTCGCGCCCCTGCCGCGGTTATCCTAGTTGAGAAAATCTGGATAACATCAATTGAAGCGGGACGTTTTCCCCGTTTTCTGGTACCAACATCCCCAAAAACTAGCCAGTTTCAACAGTTTCGCGTATGAAGAAGAACCGAGACGACGTTGCTCCCTCGTGCTCACAGTAATATACACGAACAACAGTTACTGTCACAGTGATTTTTATAAGATAAATTTCCCACAAAGAAAACAAAAATGTCAAATTTACATTTTTAGTGGTGAATATATAGACAGCACTTGTTTGGAGTAATATCTACAGCAATTGTGTTAAGATTTACAAAGAATTTGCTCAGAGTTACGATATGTCATGTTGAGTTGATCGCAATCGGTGCAGATTTTACTCCGAACAAGTTCTGTCCATATATTCACAACTGAAAATGTAAATTTGACATTATTTTTCCCCGTGCGTCCTGTAGATCCACCATCTCTTGAAGTCTTTTCGAACAAATTGAATCATCGAAAAAACTGGTCGGAAGAGGAACGCGAGTCTTATTCTGCCTGTGTGAGAAGATTAGTCTCGATCTTAGTCTCGACATCGCATTTTTCTTTATGATTGTTCTGCAATTCTGAAATGAAGCAGTGTTTTCGCAATTCAATCATAAAGAAAGATCGAAACAATCTCATTCCCGAATGTTGATGTTACGGATATATCTTTTCATCAAGGTCTTCGTCGCAAGGGAGTATGTTTTCTTTTTCGATCTGCGTACAACGCCTCGAAATCCTGAGAAGTTTGGTGGGAAAAATCGCTCAGAGAATACAAAACGAAGTAACAACAAAGTAAAGGGAGAAAACTTTCCACCGATTTTCATCGAAGATCTAGGTCGTGGAAGCAGTTTTGCCTAACCTTTCGCTGAACGAAATGAATTCCAAAAATGATTTTGGAATTTTATTCGATTCTCTCACACAACCAAACACACACACACACACACACACAACAGAGGTTTGCGCACTCTCGGGGGGATGCACGACTTGCCATAATGAAACTCTAATTAAAGAAGGCGAGCCCTCGTTTCACTATCAGGGAAAATTAACCACTGGAATAAATTTTCCCGTTAGATATTCTACCCCTAACCTATTTTCTCCACGTTTCAGCAACGTTTCCGCACCGCTTCTGCCTAATTTGAGATCGGGATAGCGGTACCTAACTATTTTCTCCAAATGATTGTAATCGAAAGGGTTAAAGCCCGGGATTTTGTAATATCAGGATTCTGGAAGCAATATGCTTAGTGATTTTCATCCTTTTTTTTTCTTTTTTTCGACTAAATGGATCCGATGAACGGATGAAACCCCAGAAATCATTCGTTAGTTAGTTTTTTCTCATTTTTATTGATTTTTTTCCGAGCTAACTCGAAGTATCCAGAGTTTTGTTCACAAATATTTTCTGAAGATTTTTAAAATTGTTTTATCCAACTTGTTCACAGATTGTTTCCGTTTTTGCTCCAACTTTCTACGGATAGTTTTCTCGGTATTCGTCACGATCTTGGACCTGATCATACGGCGGCTGACTTTTTACTAACTTTCGGGAATGTTTACATACATTGAGAACTGCCTCTCTTAATTCATCCCCAATTTTCTCCCGGCCCCGCGCTCAGCTGCGACTCCGAATCAATCGTCAATCGTATTTGAAATTTCTTTTAGAACACGTTTATTTTCACTCATTGCCAGTGAACGCCAACAGTACAATACATTCTTGTGTGAAAAGGGCTCAGCTTTCCGATGAAACTATTTTCGGATGATACATGAATCTCAAAAAATCACTGAAAAATGCAAACAGTAACGAGTATTGCATTTTGTTTCATGATTCTCTACTCTGATATTGAATTTCTTATTTTGATCCGCTGTCTTGACCTTTTTTTTACCCAGAATATGTCACATGCAGACCAGCAATACGACCACCGTGGGCTCGACCAAATCGCGGTACAACGGACGCATTTATTTCACTTCTGCTTTGCTTCTATTATTTTGCCAAAGTCCGCTAGACGCTGCAGCGATGCAGAAAATATACTCATTTCGATGTGTCGTCGAAGATGATTTTCCAAAACTCGCCGTATCGCTGTGCAGTCGAGTTCAAAATTCCGGAAAAATTAAAGGCGGCGATTATCTGGGTATTCTTCTTATCTTTCCCTCAAGCGTTTCGGAGTTGTTTTCGAGTTTTTTGAAGTTCGTCGGGGCTTTCTTCGGATCCTTCTTCCTTGTTCTCGAGCCCTTCAACGAAATCAGTCTTACGAAATTGAAGAAGAAACCAGAATGTAAAGAGTGGATGATGGTACCTATTCCATCCTCGGACTTTCACTGCAGCTCATGGTGGAGAGCTCAACAAGGTGATAACATTGATGACCCTTGGGGCTAGGTACCTATTATCGGGTTATGATTGAACACGTACCGTTTATACAGAGAAAGAGAGAGAGAGAGAGAGAGATAGAGAGAGTGAGAGAGCGGGAGTTAGAGGGTTTTGGCTTACCTTTTGGCTGAGTCCGGGTTTGATGGGTAGGTAGGAAAGCAGGTAGAGGGTACGTCGTCTCGGTCTTCGTGTTCGTCTCACGAGTCCCTCAAGCTCGGATGATAATGTAATTATCTACTTGGAGCGATATTCCCAGCACGTCCTTAATAATGTCTTACCGGAGACGAGTATCGCCTACTCCCAATCCTCGCGGTATAGGTATCCTCCGTCTTCTTGCCATCCTGAAAACCCCGAAAACCTACGGAAACCCGAAACCCGAAACCCGGAACCCGAAACGCCCTGCCCCTAACACGGCGAAACATTCCCTTGCGGAACCTATGCATATGTGTATAGTCACCATCTACCCATAATGCGTATGTATATATATGCGTACATACCTTCCTGGGTACGTGACCCGGAGAGATTCAATCCCCATATTTTCCCTACCTCAAAATGAAAATCGGGAATAAACCTTTCTCCAATTCCGACGAACAGGATATTCTCAATTCTGGTCAAATAATTTTCTAATGTTTCTCTTCCACGACCAATTACCCGCGAAAATTTGCCGGTATATATTACACTCTTACGAAAGAGTAGAATTCATTCCGGATAGATTGAAGGAGCTCCGCGGACAGTTCTTGAGTATCGATTTCCAAACATGGGAAACGTTAACGGCGAGAGTTTCCCGCGAGGGTTGAAAATAAAGGAAAAAGAAAAAGACAACAGTTACACGAAGGGCATAATTTCGCCCATGTGTTACGCGCCGGCAGTGTCCTACTAAACAAAAGCAGTTCTAGATTCCATTGCAGTATCGCAGAGTATCCGCCTATATGCATACATACCGTATAGATGCCCACAGCAATACGAATAAGTATAACCGCGGAAGACTGAGGAGTCGCATATGGGCACATATCCAAGGATCATTTCCGTTATTTACGGTTATGCTCAGCGCTCGGCCGCGTAAGCGTCTTTCAATTCCACCTATTCCTTATGTTAGTATATTGAGATTTCGTTGCTGCTAGTGCCGCTGCTGTTGCTCTCCTTTTTTTTCCGGGTCTAGCAAAAATTTCTATACGCGACGCCCGGAGCGTCGACTGTATTTTATTTTTATTTTCTCTTACTCTTTTTATTCCGACGCTATACGGTCTGTCAGATTTTACTCTGTTACTATTATAATTCTTCTTCTTTCCTCTGAGGCTCGAGCTAACCGCGTCGTGGAAAGAAATTGGGGTAAAAAAGAAAAGGAAAAAAAAACGAAACGAAACGGGAAAAGAACCGAAAAACCGGAATTGTTCTGTAAATTTGTGTACTTCCGATTTTTTTTTTTTTTTTTTTTTTTTCAGCAGAGACGTAGAGAAATACATTTTTTCGATACTGCATCATCAACGATTTTCGGGTATATTGTTGATCGTTTGCGAGTTTGGCATTCTTTTCTTGTTTTTTCTTTTTTCAAACAGAAAGGAAAGGGCTAGTCGATGCTCAGTTGCTTGAAGCTACCGTCGACCCCAAAGAGATCAACTCCGGAAACTACCTTACCAACACGTTTCGTCTCGTCAACTTTGAAACTTGCGTCCTGAAGAAACCAGTCACGATAATCGAACACCTTCTGCTTCCAGTGAGCTGAAACGATTATGATGTTTTTTGTTTTGTTTTTTTTTTCGTTTTTTTTTCATTCAATTTTTGTTTTCGAACGTGAAAAAATCGGAGCTGGTACAAGTCAGGCCGAGCGAACAGTTCTTTCGGACGGCAATTCGGAATATTTTTCGACGCTCGGACGCGACTATAGAAGCGAACTTGATGACTCGAACGGAAAGTTAAAGGTCGTCGGCCGCTATACCGCGGCGCGCGGCGAATCGTTGCGGCGCGGTACGGAGCGCTCGGAAGTTTTTGGATCGTGCGGACACCAACGCAATTTTTCCTGTTTTTTTTTTTCTTGTTTTTGTTCTTTCGCCGTTGCATCGCGGCACAGTGGGCGACGACCTTTACCTCGAAATTTCGCTAGCCATTACGCCCGATTTTGAGCCATAGATTTGTAGAATCGGAGTTTGAACGAAATCGAGTAATACGGTTGTCGATAAAGAATCTTGAAAATACTTTGGAATTGATGAACGAGACTCAAGAATTTGTGGAAAGGAAGACGGAGGTTATTTTGAAATTATTTTCGATATTCCAACCGATTGTAGAACCACAAATTTTCAATCGATCCGCCCAGTGTCTCGAGTGACAAGCTCTATGATTTTTACCTGTCAATTCGGCATACGAGGGTCCATCTCCTCCGAGATCTTTTGGCAATATTTCTTTCGGTATATGTTCGTAGAGTGTGGCGGTATCACTGTGTATCTGGATCTGCAAATCGGTTGAAATTCGGTTATCAAAAATTCCCAATATCCGTAATCCTAGTGGCCAAATTCCGTGCTAACTTACCCGGTTCTTCAGTTTCTCCTTCATAAAGAGTTTGAAAATATTGTAAACCATGTCGAAACTTGGTGGAAGATTTATAAAGTGCATTTGCTTGGTTCTCATGGGATAGGCGTCCTGCGATCAAAATTTTACCAAGTTAATAAAATCGTGTCGTGACCGCAAATAGTCGCCTTCCTAAATATTGAAAATTTGCCATCCCACCTGGAAACAGGTCAAAGCTTTTTTCACAACTGCTGGCGTGAATTGCGAAACATGTTCAAACCGACTTTTGGTTAAATCTAGGATAGTCTTTTGCCCGGCAACTGACGACCTGTTGATCAAAGATGGAAAAAGTATCATCAAAATAGTATATCGTGTGGCAAGGGCGGAAAGTAGGCAGTTTACAACGATTGTGAAGACTGACGCGCGAGCCGAAGGCGAGTGCTGCAATGACACCAGTCAGAGACTGCCTAGATACGCCACACACGATATTTTGCGTCACGCCTGTATAAGTAACGTTTCGGCTCTTCGTCCCCGTAGAGCGCGGTGCTCGTCGTGAACAGCAACAGAAAATAGCCTACAAAGTGAAGAGGTCGGCGCATGCGCAGATCGCGTATGCTCCATTTTCCGCACGGGAAAACTAACGCCCTAGAACGGAAAACGTAGCATTCGCGATGTGCGCATGCGCCAACGTTTTTCCGCACACCGGTCGGGAATCGGCCACAATTTGCGCACGCTCTACAGGCACGAAAAGCCGAACTTTCCGTGCGAGTGTGAGAAAAAAACAAATTTGAAACACTGACCTATCGTCCTCGAACAACAATATGTCCATTAGCATATAATTGACGCGCATTACTTCAAGGAAATTGTATTTGCTTGGATCGTAGATACCTCCACGGACTACAATTATTCTTGGAGTATCCGGTCCCTCGGTAGCTGGCAGGGGAAGATATATTCTGAAAATAGCGTTTCTCGTTTGAAATGAACAAATCGATCAATCGATTTTCTCATTGAAAAACTGTTTAACCAAGAATTTCGAGGATCCAGTAGTTTTCGAACGAGAGCAAGCTGATAGAGATCGTCCTCCAATCAGCTTACGCCACGTTGCGTTCTATAAACGACCGTTATGAATATATATATATAGTGTAACGTTTGGTCAGGTTCAAATTGCTCTAATTCGAAAACGGTTGAATACTCGAGTCTCGCACTTGGTCGTGAAGGGCTCAGTTTTTTTCACAGATAATACGACCACGGTTCGAAAATCGTGTATCGGCGATTCGTGCGAATAACCAGAACAAAAGAGGGGACAAACCTCGGTGGGCCGCCCCACTGCAACTTCTCGATATGGTTTTTCTCAGTCTCGAAAAATTGTATTGAATCGGTGAAAATTTTGCATCGACAAAAAAATGAATATCCTCTGAGCGGTAAATGTCGGCTGCTTTTTGGCGTCAACTCAAAAGAAATGCAAAATCGATAAATTTAATCAGTTTTATGTGAGTCAGGTGGAATCGTGTCGAACCTGATGCATATTCTGAAATAGGATTGATTGAAATTTGATTTGAAAATTATTATCTTTCTTTGTAAGCAGTGAGAAACTGCTACACCGATCGATCACGAATTACGTTCCGCTAATGGATTCTTCAGATATCGCAGGAAAGAAATTCGAAGGCACGCTCGCTCGCGGCGTGCAATTCAAAATGTTCGAATGTGATTCTCGTGCCAGACTTGGAAACACGGACATGCAGTGGCAACTCAACTTTTCAGGATCACTGTAATACATTGTGGCAATATTAATCACCCGGAAAATCTGGCGATCTTGAAAGTGTCAGAGAGTTAAAATAGGGTCACGGAAAATCTGGAATTGTCGGGGAATTTCGTTGCCAAAAATTATTGGCCACCCTGTGATAACTTGGTCTATGTTAAAGAGGGAAGTTGGAAACTTACCCCATATCAAGCAGCTCGCTTATTTTCGGAGCCTTAGGGTCTCTGTCAGCAAACATTTCGGGCAAATGAGTTCTTATGGTATAATAAGCGTCTAGCTTCTCCTTCGTACGTTCGATGCTGTGCTTACAACCTCTCAGAAAAGCCGTGAGCCATTGTGAATCTGTTGATCAATTTGAACACAAAATACCTATACATAATATTTGTTCATTTTCAAAGTGGGCAGGTATATACGATGGATAGACAGAGTTTGGAAAAGATTTATACGAATATAGGGGATGCGCTGCGGGAATTAGACGCCGTGAAGATAAATCGATACATATCTAATCCGTGTTGATCCAGTATCATATCTTCTCGCTGCGGCAAATGTGTAATCGATAAATTGAGATATGGATTATGTACCCGAAACTGTCAGATACCTCGAGCTGAATTCCAAAAGATATTTCTGATTGTTTGATACCTTGTGAAGCTGTAACTTAGGTATATCGCTCGCTTTCATCATACAATTCAAGAGCGAACGGAAAAAGAAGATTGGCGTTGAGTATTTTTTGACAAAAATTCCGACAACGGTTCAGTTTCTAAAATTTTCCAATCACAAATTCAACCACGTTTGGTTACGTAAAACGATTTCGAAAATATCTCATGGTACTCACCCATCCTGGCGTTAATGTGCGGCTGTTTTTTTAGCCAGTCTTTGATGTGCTCGATGTGCTCCTCAAGACGATTCGCATCCTCCCCGAGCTGATCCTTCGCGACGATTTTCAATTCCGTTGGGAGTTCGCGTATGCTCATGACGACGACTTGACGACCGGTAATTCTAAAAATTTATCATCATTGTACAAACGCTGGCGAATCGTTATCAGAAATCTATGACCGGCGGAGGATCGTGTATAGTCACGAATAAAGAAAACACATTTTTTCGGTCATTCGATTCTACACTAAGATACAAAAACCGTTAGAGTTTTTTCTCATTTGCGACTGAAATTCGTAGCGTGATTATTTCGTGATTAAAAATTTTCTCCTGCATACGCTCACCTATCTCCCAAACGATGGCGAACTCGGATAACTTGTTTCTCGATGAATCTACCAGCTGGAATATTGTGCCAGTACGTGAAAACTGATTATCTCTGAGATTACGCGCTCGATTATAGATAACGTTGAAACCCGGAGATTATTTTTCCTTTTTAACCCATCTAAACGGTATATGAACCTGAGTCGCTGCACGTATAGTGATGCTCTGCAGATGTTATATCGTCTATAGATAAATTGAAAGTATAATACCGAACTCTGTGATTCCGATAACTAACGAATCCACCGGACAGGCAGATACTGTCCTCTTTCTTCTTCTTATTTGTTATTCCGAAGTTTTCCGCCGCGTTAATAATCTAACAAATTTCATTCCCGACGGAAAATTAGAATGCAATAGCGGAATTAAGCTGTACCGCGGAGAGGAGATAAGCGCGGATGAGAATATTTTGGAAATAACGTTCGAGAAGTTATTTCGACGAAAACTTGAACTGCTGTATGCCACGTGGAATTTGAATCCAGGTTTCTATTTCTCAAAATGCGATCTCGATTGCCAGAAGTTTTGCATTTTTTGTTTTTTTTTGTAATTATATACAATATACCGACAAAATGAGATAAAATTTAATCACAATTGACCAAATCCCGAGGAACAAATAATGTCCAACAATTTCCGTGTTCTTCGATTTCAATTTCCCGGGTCCGGGATTCAGGAATTTTGTCCTCTTGCATTTTTCTCTCCTATGCAGAACTCAGGGCACGTAGTAGTTTCGACAGGAGAACACCGAAGTCCCCAAATATCGACTATTCATTCATATACATATATAGGGACATTTTTTTTCTCTTTTTTGCTAAGGTATGTACCTCATTTCGTCTCTAGAGCATGATGTAGACGTCTTTTTCCCTGCCACCCCTGTAGGACGAATCTTCCGTGACGTTGGAGTTAGAGAAAGAAATAAAGAGGAGAGAGAGAGAGAGAGAGAGAGAAAGGGAAAAGGCACACGAAGAAATAAAATGAAGGAGGGAAGAAAACGAAAAAAAACAAATAAATAAAATAAAATAAAATAAAAAATACGAAGAAAAAAGAAAAAAATCGCTTCGTAATGCAAAAATTCCAGATGGCATCACCCCTCCCTCAACCCCCTGCTTCAAGGTCTGTGTTTGGTGTTAAAGCCGTTATTGCGACGGAGCTGGAGTCAGAGCTCCTCACGTATAAGCTATTCGTCAACGTTTTCGACTATCCCATGCACCGGCTTATACGATCTGCTATATACGTGCTATACCTGCCTTAGAAGTATTAGACCTAACAACCATCACCGCACGCACATAACGTCAACCACCCCACTCGCATTTTTCTACCTTATTCAAAAACACCTCGACATCCCTCGGCCCCACCTCGCGCACTTAGATGCGGACGACAGAAAAATTCCGTTGCCGATCGCGAATATAGTATCTGCGAATTCTAATGAGTTATCCTCAATTCTCTTCAATTGTCTTCCTCCTCCCCAATGTATCTTGATTCTTTCACATTCTCGTTCCAACATTCTTGAAGTTAGAACAACAAAATTCGAAAATCGAAAACTCGGTGCCCAACGACGAACATTTCGACCCCCCCCCCCTTGTTCGTTCCCCCCGAAGGAGAAGATCGGTTGTTTTTCTCACCGTTTTACATTTTTCGATTATTTCAGGGGCGGTTTCGTGGGGTGGAAGGGTTTTGCATTTTTTCTTTTGGGACCCTTTGGTCGGGAGTCTTCGGAGTACGGGGAATGGGGAATACCGGTGCTTATTGATGATGCCAAGTTTATTTCGCGTCTGGTAGCAAAAGCCGTAAATCTTCGTTGCCTACGGAGTTAGGTATTGTAAGCTGGCTAGGTGCTTGGGGACTTTAAAAAATACACTGGCTCACAGCATATGTAGCAGGTTAATATACCTACACTCATTTCTATGTATGTGTAACAGCAGAGGGTGTAAATATGATTGTGTATGCGTTACATATTTAAATTGTTTGCGAGTATTTTAGTATGACATTTTCATACTTACATTGAAATACGACGCGTATGTAAAATAGCTGTAGGTAGGTACGCGTTTACGCACGTATTTACCATTTTGAGGAGAAAAGGAAGAAAAGAAAAAACAACGACGACAACGAGGATATAATAGGAGACTGAGAGCGAGAGACGTCGGGGGAGGAGAAACAGTTTCTGTAAACTTTATACTTGGGTATTGGTATTCCACTGCAGTATACTTCGTCATTATAGTACTACAGCTACTATACAGACATATTACGGGCATGTACAATATGTATGCATGTATGTATGTATGTATTTACTTTATTTTTAATATAAAAGAATATAACTTTAACCGTAAATCACTGTGTCACAGAGTTCCCGCCCTCTCATTCTTCTCTCTCTCTCTCTCTCTCTTCACTACGAAGAAGAAGAAAAAAAATGAAGGAACAGAGACGAGGAAACGAACAGAACAAGAGGAACCAGAATGTGAAATAAATCTACAGAAGAATATTTTAGAGTCATTGTGTAATAATGGCTAAAATATTTTAAACATGTATGAACGAATGTGTAGTATATATATTTAACTAGCACCTCGTATACAGAAGTTTGCTTTCTGACTTTAACATTATTTATACTCATAAAGTTACATTGTTTTTCATTAGAAAAATGCAAATTAGATATTATTCGATTTGAAGAGAATTCACGATATAAGCTGTAATATTCGTGACACAGAGATTTCAAATTAGCGCCTTATTGATTGCAGCCCGGAACACTCGTGATGATATATGCTCCTGTGGTTCTGCCATATCGCCGGTGGATTTCCGTAGTTTATAAATACTCCACCAGATGCCGCACTCGGTCGATTCCTAAAGAAGCGCCATCTAGTCTTTAAATTACGAACTAGGTCCTCGATCCTCACCAGGTAGGGATCGCACGGAGCGCGACGATACGAATATTGGGATTCAAATTGATTTACTTTCCCGAGGACAGCTCGGAGGCGAAGATAAAAACACAGATTTTTTTACGGTTTAGAAAATTTTATTGATCCGAATCCATAAACTGATTTCCGAATTCACAGAACGAATGAATGATGAATCGTCGGACAATTTATGTATAATAATCGATACAATGTTCTATGAATGTATAATGCATGATATTTTGTACGTTTTGTTTCAATAATAAATATACATGGATGGAGTGTTCAGGTTTTTATGATTTTATTCAATGATACGCAGAAATTTCAGATACAATGTATATTCATATATTCATGTATCGTAATAACAAAGTATTATTATCGTGACTGTGATGCATGTGTTGGCTTCGTCGGAACAAATATAAATATTGTAGATGTATGTGCAGTATTCTAGTAGTTATATTTTTATGAATTCAAGTTTCCAGATATTATGGAGATCACCCATGCATGTAACTGATTTATAATTGCGATGCGCTTGGATCAGAGCGCGATTTTTCATTTTTCTTCTCTTCAAATACCTTCTTCTTCGTACTTCACCATTTTCATGAGCCTGCTATCGTACAGATATATTATAGTATACATAGTACGTACGCGTACATATAAAAAAGATGATAATAAATCCGTTGAATCCACCACTGCGCAGATTTTTGAGAAAATTCAAATTACACGTATTTCCAATATCGTAAGAAATTAGTTGTATCCGGGCGGCAAGCAAAAGCGTTTTACTATATTATTAATTAGTATAATTTCAATGGATAATTGTTAAATGAACGTTCACGCATGAATATTAATTCTTGTGGATTATTTTGTCTGATACATTAATCCGGATTCTGGTCTCGCCGTCTTCAATTTTATTTCAGCTTCTAGGATCGTTTACCTATTCCAGTCTAAATAGCACTCCCGATTGAATGCGATATAATTAAAATTGCATACGAAAATCTACCGTCTATTTCCAAATGAATTTTTTCCCTCCTCACTCGACTTATTGTAGTTTCGATTCACATATTTTTTGTCTTCTGTTTCTTTTATTCTACGCAAGTTTCGACTCAAACTACACAAAAACAATGATGATTTCAGAATTGAATCTCCAAGCGCTCGCTGTAATTACCAATAAATCGTCAAATTTGATGTACCGAAAAATATGACCAGCGCGATATCTTCCATTAGATTTGATTGTTGTAAAAAATTATCATCAGAACTCAAATTATTCTCAAAGAACCGCATTGAGAACAGATTTTGAAATCTAATTATGAGATACAATTTTCACTTAAAGGATGAAGGATTTTCGTTCACCTCATTCGCTTTATTTTCACCATTGAAAGAATGTAGCTGGTAAGATCTGGACTCCTGATAACCGCGGAGGATCAAAGGATCCCTGCGAAAGTGAGAACAAAATCGGATAGATGTTGAGACAGAGACTCGAAACTCAGCCAATATCTGCTGAAACTATAACCGTGTTTTGTTCGAATTATTAGTTTCGCCAGAAAATGGGGAATTAGAATTATTCGAATTTTCAAATTCGTAAAAACAATCGCACGCACGCACGCAAACACGTACGATCGCTGCAGTATTTATCGTGTATAACGTTATTCATAATATAAGTACCTTGACATTGTGTAGATAATGCGAAATATTTCTGTATCATTATCCATACAATTGTATATAATATAACATAATATTTTTTCAAATCATATTTTTTGACATGTAACATTACATACGCGCACAATTGATTAAACTAAAGCTATGTATGGTATTATAATCATTTTACGCCGCGGGAATGTTGCGCGTGTGTGGATTAGAATTAAAATAATATTAGGCAGTAATTATGATTCTTAGTATCCGCATAATCATAATCACGAATCGATTAAACATCGATCATCTCAATCGTCGTTTTTTCATCACTATTTCACGTGAAACCACGATCAGTCCCTCGTTTATAACAGAATTACAAATCAATATCCACATACTCACAATTATACCTGTATATAGGTATACCGATGCGTCATATGTCTCATTTACAGTCTTTTTCAGTTGAACATCGTCCGAATGAAAAATTGTATCGAGGATACTGTTTGTAAATGTGTTCCGTCAGCAACTATAGCTGGTTTATCAAGAAATCAAGTAATTTGCACTTTTTTGTACCCTGCAGACAGCACGAAACTGCCTGAAACTTTTACTTTTCGTTATCCAAGGACTGCGGCTGGTAAAATGAATGGTTCAAAATCGCGGGCTGGAGAATTTCATTCTCCTCTAGACGCCGTGACCGCGCCTGCAGCGCTCGCTATGAACGATATAAACCGAAATTTATGTCGTTCACTCCGCGAGCTGTGATGTAAAATCATAAATTAGGTTCAACATTTAAAAAACTTAAAACCGGTGCATTCTTTAATTGTGCGGCTCACGATTCAGAAGTATGATTCGTCAAATTTTATAACCTCAAAGTCTCGTATGGCCTGAGATTACGGAATCGGAATTATCGACTCAACTATCCTTTCGTCGTGTTTTGTGTTTCGATTTTTGATTCCTTGATGTACAGATCACCAAATGCGTTGAAATTTGGCTCTCAAAAATTGATTCGGTCATCGTAGAGAAATAAATTGGATGAATAAAAAAGAAATTTGAGAACCAATTTCGAAAAGTAGAATATTTTTCATATAGGTAATGCAGAGTTACTCACAGCAGTGACGCTCGATTCGGCGCGAAAATCAATGAGCGTTTGTTTTTCGGATGCAAATGTATGAAACAAAAATGGCCGCCACCATTTATTCGAGTTACCGTGAAAAGAACGCACAGAATCAATATTAAAGTGTCGGTATTTCGACTTAATTCATTCGAAGAACTCAACATTCTCATCATCTTTCTTTCTTATATCTATCTTCTAAACTCAAAGTACGTTAACACGATATTATTTTACATTATTCTCATTATCAGTATTATTATCATTATTGTTATTATTATTATTATTATATATTTATATATTTATAGATAGTTAGTATATGTATACTAGCTAGTATTTGCATTCCCGTGAAAATCAGTTATTATGCTTATATATGTGACTAGATTGGATTATTATTCCTGTTTCTGTCTCGTAGATTTTCCATTTGCATTCGTCGAGTCACCTTCTCCGCGACGATTCCTTGTTCTTTCTCGAAGTTGCGCCCTTTTCAGACTTGTCATCAATTGGCTAGATTGATAGAGCCAACTTGCCTGCGAGGCATGGAAAAAACACAGGATTTACAAATTTGAATCCGATCCCTTTATTACCTCACCTATTTTGTAGAGGACGACTAGCCGAATCCAACGATACCCCACAAGGCGCCATTCCGATGAATCAATAACTATAATTATTCCGTCAGCATACTATGATCGCATACGGCGCCCTGAGCGCTCTGATACTTCAACTTGGTATGTCTTCCGAACGATTAGTCGGAATTATCCTTTGTGGGGTGTCGTTGGATTCGTCTCAATTTCAGCTAGAGTTTAGGCGTCAAATGAAGATCATCGAGCGACATTTGTAAATTCAATCCGGGTTTGCAAATGTGAATCAATTATTTTTTACCGATAATTCACTAGACAATAATACGTACTACGTAATGCGTTATAGTTTTCCGATTAATACTCACCACCATAATCATGCAGTTCATTAATATTGGGACTGAGAATACTATTGAAATGAAAAGGCCTTTTGAGTCGAAGTATTGCTGTCTGGAGAAGACCCTGTAGATTGGAAAAATCGATTATGTCAAACTACTGGAATGAGTAAATGTTCACGATTCAATATCCAAAATAGAATCATCGCGAGTAGGCAGTGGCCAATATCATGGCAAAAAATCGCGACGGAGCGATTAAGTACACCGACTGTTACATATTATTGATTTATTGCATAACGGATGTATGAACTTACATCCAATTTGTGGCTGCCGCTTCGTTTATGCTTTCGGAAAAATATACCAGCAGCACTGCAGAGAGAGAAAAATCAGTAAATAATTACGGAAGTTTAAAAAAGATGAAATAAAATAGATACTTCAAAATTTGATGACAGTTTGAAAGAATGCTCACACAGTATGAGGAACAACAGGATTTGAAAATTCGCATGATTACGTGTCATCAATGCTGTCATAGTAACCGCAATGTGAAAGGTCAATAAAATGGCTAACCATGGATCCTTCCATTCGATCTGTGGATTACAATTGTTAAAAAAAATTTGAAAAACATCAGTGAATATTATTAGTATCGATGATAATTCGTTGATATTTTTTCACGTGCCCGCGAAAATTACCGAAGTCATACTGTAATACGTGTATACTCTCATACGTTGAAAAACTTTTTGACCAGCTAACTGAATAAATGAATAAACAAACCGATTCCAATTGTTAATTTTAACCTTTCGACAAAATTATAAGGGCATCAGCGTCGAGGTCAGAATACGAGTTTGCAGGATTATCATTATAGTAAAGAAATTGAAAATATGTCCGTTGCGTACAAGGTTACAGATAGATAGTGTCATCAATTCAAATGAATCCGGAAAAGAAAAAATTGCGGAAGAGCGAGAGAACGAAAGAATCAAAGGGGAAATTTAGCAGGTGTTCAGAACCTGGATGAGAATGTAAGAAAAAACGAAGAAAAATTTGAATTTAGTGCATGAAAATTAATATCAACGGTATGAGATTGCGAACGAGTTTTATCATCGGTGTATTAAATTCATTCCAAGGCGATCCGGGTGTCATTGTAAGGTCACCACTTCACTTTTTGTTTCATCACGATTTTTCAACGTCGGGGATTCACTTTACGTCCGCGCAAACGAAGAGATATTAATTTAGTGATAGAAAAAGGATAGAATTGATTCCGAGGTTGAAAGTGAAAACCGCAATTACGAACGAAGCAGAAACATCGAAATATCAATCCCAGTGTTTTGAATGCTCCAAATAACAACAAATTGAATGTCATCGCAGTGTCTAACATTAAGGCGTAATTCCAGGAGATTTGAAAGCCGGTAAAAATACGATATTTCAGCGACATTTAACGAGCTGAAAATGACCCGTAAATTTTTGCGCTCATCGAGCGGAGACACTCGTTGACAATGAAATTCGAATCCTCTCTTCCCGCATTACGGGATACTCACGCTTTGTAAAAAGGGCCAAACACCGTCAATAGAATCAGTGGCGATGAAACCGGGCTCCGCCATTCTTGACTACGGCACGAGGACGAGCGTCGAGCGGACGCTATTATTATGTTGGTATTTATCGGTTTATCGCGAAAGCGACAGCTCACAGCGACAGCAGCGGCAGGCCGCAGCTCAGTAACTTTCAGCAGCTGGTAGAACTAATGGCAGAAGTAATGCGGCGCTGAACCGATGGCCGAGACTCAAGAAACAGTTTCGGAGACAATCTTTTCGGTACGACACTACTTTTGGTCAATTTAAAATAACGAATCTACGGAACAGAATAAAATGCGCCACAGCCGTGAGATCTTCTTCATGTCGGAGTACACACGTTGTGGCATCTCGTATTCCAGTGTCTCCAAACGAACGCAAAACGCGGTTCATGTCATCTTACGGTACCGTTTCGAACTTTGCCGCGGATTTTTTTACCCGTTTTCGTTTTACAGTTTTCTCTACCGATAACCGGCATCTCTTTCCTGCTTTATCCACGTTCGGTCGATATTCGTGGTCACTGTAAGCATGCTTACCGACCGGTAGCGTGAATACGGCTGCCTGGACGTAGGCGCAACATCTTTTTTGTCATCACGAATGGATTTGTTCGGAACAATTCGATCATCTTTGAATTTTCACCGTGTTTTAGGGTTTGGATACAGAATAGAAATGAAATGATGGCACTCGTTGTTGAAAAAAAAACCTTTTTTGAAATCCGAAATAGAGAAAAAAATTCAACTTTCCGAAGCCAGTTACCGAAAATATTAACAACAATTTGTACTCAAATTTGTTAAACTTTGTTGCCGTCGTCGCTCCCATGGGAAATCGATATTGTAAACCGTTATTGTAACAATAAAAAACGACGGAGAAAAAAATACAAGAAAAGACAAATTTTACGTCGTGAAATAAATATCCACGCAAATCGACTGGATTTTCTCTTAAACCTTTAAACTTTGGTTTCAGTATTTATTCACTAGTGTGAAAAATAATGACGAAGCAATATGCTCCTCAAATAGACTAACAGACAAGAATTTACATTTCAATTCCTTATGTTTCGAATCATGGTTTATTTATTGTAAATGAATATTGATTGCAATTTTCATTCGTTAGTGTCTGAAACTGGGTATAGTACAGAAAGATTATACCGTCGTCGGCGCAAGAGAAGGAGCATGAGAAAAAAATTATAATACATTTACAAGTGATCTGAAAAAGGAGCGGGGAAACATCAATTTCAAATATTCAACTTCTCCGTGCATTCAGAGCGTTTTTCTGTCGTACGTGCTCTACGAAAAAATCTTCTTCCACTTGAAAAATGTGTGATTGTTTACCATTTTCACTGATCAGTGAACTAAAATCTTATCTTTTATTTCATAATCATTATCTATCGGTGATTATTCATTGTCTTTCTTTGTCTCCCTGTATTGTTTTTTCTCTCAGTGAGAAGAAGCAATGGAATAACAATTCGATGGAAACAAAAAATAAGACAAAGAACATATCTATGATCATAAGGGATCTGCAATATTGTATCATATTAGCGCCACGTATTACAAGAGATCGAAGAACACAGGCGTTTATAATACGCAGCTCAATGATTACCTTGTTCAGCGGCATATGGAAGAATGCCCAGCTGAGCGATTACAATATCGAATGAGGGGCGGCCGAAAAAAGAGCTGGAAGGGGAGGAATTATTATCACAGAAGCCAGTAAACGGGATGACGTATAGGCTTTGGCTTGGGGAATAAATATTATATATTATATTCTACACATTATGTGTCTGTCGATTGGACTTTGAGCGGTCAAAGATTAGACGAGATCGTCGACAAGAAGTGGAGGCCTCGGTATAACACGATGCAGGAGTTTCAAGCGCAGATAAATCGTGGGCGTCTTAAAGTGAGGATCGATTATTCTTCATAACCGATTTCTCAGTCATTGTTCGATTTTTTAATCTTCCGAGAGTCTTGAGAAGCCTGTCGTACGTTTTTTTTTCTCAAGTTTAATATTCTCGGGGGATACTTCCGGTTCGGTTCTCCACTCGTTTCTCTCCTTACCCCGATTCCCAGAAACCTTAGGATCCATCGCCATGGCCATCAGGCTCGAGGAGGACCCGATTGGACCGGAAACTTTAGCTCTCGCTGTCACCGAGCTGAGGGAGACTGAGGAAAATAAGAAGGATGGTATCAACAAGCTCAGGAAACTATTGGAAGGTCAGTTTTCAGTTTGAAAAAAACCGATCTCCCATTTCAATCGGAATTAGAAATTTAGATCCCAATTTAAATTCATACAAAGTTTTTTGCTTTGGGAAAATTCTACACTTCGGTGTAAATTTGAATCTATATCAGTTAATTTTCTCCCTCGGACCGGGTCGTTCTGACACTTTTCAGAGCCGAATTTCGATTTGCATAGAAATGTTTTTCCACTTTACAAACGCACACCGGCAAATTTGCAGGATCGAATATTTTCCGGTGACACTGTCGTATAATTTAATGAAATAAAATTACTAAATTAGAAATGATTGAGTCAATTTATTATATCCGTTTGATGAGGTTTGATCATCAGAAAGAATCGTATAATTTTTATGTAATTTTATATTATTGTCGGTCTTATTATTATCTTTGACCAAAAAATAGGAGACGAAACGGTAGTTCGGCTTAGGGTCAGACTTGGGAATTGATAAGATGCGTCGCTATCGTTCAGATTGCATCCTCTTGCTCATTTATTATATATGCGATATAGAGGCTCCATTTTATCAGCGATAGAGGAAAGTTCCTTCCTCCGCGTGAAGGAATGATAATTTTTCATTTTTTCGACCAATCGGTAAATTTGTTAGACACCTCTCATAAATTTCTATCTAGAAAATTTCAAGTCCTCTGAATAGAAACCGTACTTGAAATTCTTGTAACGTGATATAATTGGATCATAAAAATCGAAATTTGAACAAAATACAAAAAGTTCGTTCCGAAGAATCCAGAAAATAGTAAACCGTCAAGTTGATGTATCAATTAAATCGAACGAGAGAGGTATTCCAGTCTTTTCTTTGGGAATCATAAAAAAATAACGACGAATCACAAGATCTCTCAATAGTTTCAGGAACCCGCTTTTTGTAAATTTTAGAGAACTTTAATTTTCAGTTTTTCCGAATTAATCTTCACCCTTATAGCACTCAAATTCTTTCCCGTTGGTAAAATCGGCGCGATCGTCACCCCTAACAATTTCGAAAGCTGATTTCCTCTCGTTTTTGAGCACAGAAAACCGTCCGGCGGCAGATTTTTAACGAACTGTTTATAGGAATGAACAATTTTTAAAAAGTATAAGAAATAGGAAACCAAAATTTACTATCAATGGAACCAAAGGAATGTGAGAAAATTTCGAAATTCATCCGGATAATCGATAAATTTGAGGTCACAGATTTTCCAGTATTATACTATGTTAGAGAACATACATGATCTCAGTCATTACGATAATCGCGTGGAATTAGAACTGACAATCGGCATGAAAATAATTGCGGATGACGAATTAGGACTAGATATAAATTCCGCGGTCTACATAAACCCACCTATGCGTGTACGAAAAAATATGATTTCGAAGTAAATGACTGGAACAAACAAGGGATCATTAATTTTGAGTGATCGTTCCATAGACTCATTTCCTACTGACAATATTCTGCAGTTAGTAAATACAGGCACACCTGGGCAGATTTACAAATCATTGTACAAATAATGGGCATACGTGCAATCAAGGTATGTACGGTTTTTTGCGTATTTTTTCTCTCTCTCTCTATTTTTTCAATATTAGTAAGGTACGGAAAATCGTGCATCCACATAGCTACCGTACAGATATTCGTATGTTAATAATATAAAATAATAAGTACGTGTATCGCGCATGCTTATTTTTCATGCACTTGTCACGCAAGGTCGGATCAAATTCTGATGTAGTTGGCTAGTTAGTCATACCGCGATATACACAGGGCACATAGTTCTATAGTTTATTGTTGTATTCGTATAGTCATATCATCCATAATATGACAGAAAAAATAAAGAGCTATGGATGTGTAGTAAACACATTGGTATGTATGCATGAAAATATTGTTAGAACAAACATTTCTCCGACATTGTGAGCAATACATGAAACGGCATGAAACGTAGTAGGGTACAATTGCGTGGGCGAGTGCGGAGAGTTGAACCATTGCAGTGTATAAATCAAGAGCATACAGATATTAATGTTAGTAGTGGTAGTATAATAATAACAACGAATGAGCTTTGTCCCATTACTAATCAGCTGTTTGAACAATGTTCTCACGTTTTTCACTAACCGGAGTCTTTGTCCGGGGGGCCGCGACCCGCGGGAAAACGACAATGGAGCAACGCTGGTGTATCGCTTGATACGTGCACAGATACGTACCAACACGTACACTTGAATGTCTAGTTATAATAATATGCACGTGTAAGCGACACTTGAGAATTTATACTGATAATGAGCTATTAGTACGTTTACCTTTCCGTATCAATACGTGCTAGCTATATAGTATATTGATCGGTAATCGGTACAGTGTACTATCGGGGTACCTGAAAAGACAAAAAAATCCGTCAAAATTATCCCACCGGTCGATCGAACTATTCTGTCGGAAGAGATTCCGCGGAGTTTGTATTGTACTCCCACAAAATGAGCTTGCATACGTGAGAAAAGACGTGGACGAATCGTGAATCGAAATCGTTTTCATACTTGCGTTGCGCATAAGGCTGAAATAATTGAAACAGAATCGAAAGCAGCTGGTAAAATGAGCAAATATGCTGAAACATTCGTTGATGTGCACCAGCGCACTGAGATATAGGCAGAAGCGTGTGCTAAGCCATGCAAAAACGTGACAAATCTCACTCAGTCAGTTGAAGGGAGCTCGCACTCAAGAATGCCGAATGTGTGCTAAGACGAACTTATTGTCAAGTGAGCTCTGACGTCAGAAAATCATACTAGAAGTATTTCAATAATGCTATAAAATTCACTGAGACGAACGAAAACCTCTGAGAATGTTCAGAATGATATGAAACGAGCTGGAACATACAAATCCTGAACAAATCGGGTTAGGAATAGTTCTGCGGCAGATGCTGGGATGAGGTGAAATACTTGAGAACATTCTAGCATCAACTGTGAAATGCTAGGACTTACAACTGCTGAGTTGAGCTGGATCCATCGTCCAGCTATGCTTAAAATACTCCGTACAGTTGTTAGCAGAGCCAAAAAATTTGTTGCGGATGAATAGATTCAATTGAGGAGTAAGTCAGTCTTGATTGCATGTATGTACCTATTCGTTAAATATTTGTTTCCAGATGACAAAACGATCTATTTCAACACGGAGGATGACTTCCTCGTAATATTTCTCCGGCCGTGTAAATACTACGCTGAGAGTGCATTCGCGTTGATGAAGAGGGTGGCAGATTTTAAGGAAAAGAATGCAGCTCTCCTCGATGGCCTTTTGCCCCAGCACGAGACGGCGGCATTTCTCGAAAACAATGTCGTCAATGTCCTGAAAGGGAGAGACCACAAGGGCAGGCGAGTCCTCGTCGTCAATGCAGGAAAATCTTGGGACCCGTCAAAAGTGAACGCTGATCAATTGTTCCGAATTTTTTACCTCATCCACGAGACTGCTATACTGGAGCCAGAAACCCAGGTGAGCTTTTCGCTGCTTTGAAACATAAACGGCGCGGACAGAGAATATTTTCAATTGATGGAACAGCGATTTTATTTGCGGTAGAGTAGTTTCAGAGTGAAATGATCAACTCTCAGGCTTGATAAAGCTGAGTGTATTTGTTGCAGCTGGAAAAAAACAGAGACGCGGGTTTTTCTCTTCCCAATCCTCTGAAACAATTTGTGTTCTAGGTCGCGTTTATCTGTTCCAAAAACCGCGGTACATATGAGTAACTATTTGAGTAGGTACATACATCAAACCTTGACCGCGACGATTAGAAATCTATCGTGGTCTTTCGTGATCAAGCCAAACTACACCGATATAGGTTCGATAAATAATTGGGTTTGTTTCTGGTAACCTTGTAGAAGTAAGTATCCATGTCGGTATGTACCTCGCCCCGACATGGATAAACCGATAACACATCTATGTACTGACAGGTGGAGAAAACCCGTTAATGTATTATATAATGTATAATTGTACGTGTAATCAGTTTTAATCTAGCTCGGTGAGCTGGATAACGAACAAGGACATTTTAATGGCATGTAGATCACGACTACAGTGAAAAAACTCGTCCCCGACCTCTGCCCAGCAGGTTCAATAATAGCGTTAACTCTTCGTGCAGCGATAAGCCACATCAATGGATCCAACTATACTGCAATTACGTCAGCTATACCTATACTCGTCCGCTCAGTATGTAAGATCGAATTCCTGTAACGTGGAAAATCTCATGAAATGAGCTCGCAAATGATAAATTGTTATAAAGAACTTGTCGGATCAGGTTGTCATATGCGGAGAAATCCTGATTCGCCCCCGTTGAAATGAGCTTAGGATACATCGCATTGCGCTCGAACACACGAAGCCATGGTGAAGTACCGCATAGAATGAGCTGGCGAATGCTGAACACATGTTCCAAATTGCGATCAAGCATGCTAGAACGAGCTCACATGCTAAAATACTTTTCAAAATGAGCTATGGCTCATCTATAAGCATTCAAATCATGTTAATAAGTATGATAGGATTCGGAATACACGATGGGATGAGCCGGTGCGTGGTAATACGCGTCCACAAATGAGATCGAAGCTCAATACCGAAAATTGAGCCGAAAATCAAAGCACAAAAAATAGCGTGATATCGGAGATGCCGCGTGATTTTTTCCACGACTTTTGATCTTGGACATCGAACCGTATAACAGTATACAACAGTTTCATAAGCTATTACGATACGGCCGACGTAATTTTGATAATAAAGTGCATCTTATCACAATTTTTTTATCCATTTCAATTCAAGGTCCGCGGAGTTGTAGTCATCATGGACTTTGACGGGCTAGCTATGAAGCAGGTTATGGGTCTGACTCCAAGTTTCAGCATGCGATTATTATCCTTCATCCAAGATGCTATGCCTCTGCGTCTTAAAGAGGTATTTGTATGACTCCAGATCAGCTAGAGAGACTTCTGGAAGAATATGTACACATATACCGGGTGGATTCCTAACGTCTGAACACTCGGAGTAGCGTTTAGGCGGCCGTGAAACCTCCGTCGTCAATTTTTCGCCGTTTTTAGCCAATCAGAAAATCGGAAACCACTGAAACAATTTCCGTTTTGGGCTTGCGGCCACCTCAACGCTTCTCTGACTGTTTTGATGTTGCTCGTTTGTTTTGTGTATCCGTTCATAGGCCGTGAATGAAAATTCTCCCGTTCAATTTCAGGTCCACATCGTGAAAGAACCATTCCTCTTCAATATCGTGTGGAAAATGTTCACGCCATTCATCAAAGAGAAATTGAAATCACGATTGTTTTTCCACGGTTCAAAAATGCGCTCGCTTCACAAATACATGGAACCAAGTCATCTGCCGGCCGATTATGGTGGCAAACTTCCGGCCATTGATTACACGTCTGCTGATTGGTATCCGGTAATTCTTAAATGCGAGGATCACATCAAAGGTATTTTATTTTGCGTTCAAATCTTCTCATCACCGAACGAAATTCGATCACAGAATTTAAGAATTCAGAGTGGCGAGTCCAATATTCGAGATCAAAATTGCAAGACATGGAACTAAAGCAGTACATAAAATTTTGATCCGTAATTTGGAAACTTCAAGATTTTATATTAAATTTGGGTTCAGTGACCGCGAAAACCATAATTATGTAATAATTCAGTGTCGAAATGTCGAAAATCTTACTTTACGCTCACGCAAGAAGGGCACAACGATGGAATATTCCAAAAATATTTTGGAGGAATATTTTCGCTCGGTATTTTTCCAGAATAAAATGTTCGTGAAACAAATTAGAACAGAGCGAAAGAGAATATATTCGAAACGGTACCCGGCAAAATATTTCGTGAAGCAGTTCTGGAATCTTTCGAAAATATTTCTGAAATGATTCGAAAATATTTCTAAAATGTTTCACGCGATGTTCTTGGAAGTTTAGCAATGTTTCGTGAAATATTCCTCCGTATGAAGCGTCGTCGCAGTCTAGAAATATTTCTAAAATATTCCGTGTATTCGAGAAACTATTTTCATAATATTTCGATATTTCTGAAACACTTAGAAAATATTCCGTGCTGTGAGACTGTGAATCCCAAAAGTCTTTTGCCTGATTCATATTCCATAAAACTTCGTTCGCAATTGGTAGATCCTTCAATCGAGCATTACCCAAATCTCCCAATGTCGAGATATTGTCACAACGCACTGGCTTATCAAAGGTCGTTTGAAATTGATAAAGTTATCTCGAACATGATCGTTCTTATTAATTATCGACCTTGACTCATGAGAAAATATAGATATTATAATATACAAAACATTGCAATGACATTAAATTTTCGCTAAACTTGGAAGTTACGATTGCTTTCTCCTAATCGCGAATAACGATCATCAATCAATGATATATTTTTGCGGTACTTTCAGCGCAAGAATAATCAGGAATCCATAGCTTCGTCTATTTTATACATTTTATGAGCTTTTCGGTTCTATAACAGATATGAAAACGCCGAAAATTAATACGTTCATATAAATTAGCGGTATTGATAACCATGACACGACTTATCACTGCTTTTGTTGTTGAAAATTACCATTCTGTCTATTTCCTTCCAGCATGGAACACCTACGGGCTTCGGAAGGATCAGGAATAAATAACTCAGGCAGCAGAAAAAAGGTGCCCCCGGGGCATCTTGAGATTATCCCAGCGAGATATTTAGGATATCATATGTACGGCTGTCCCGAAAAAGTCCTGGGCAAACCGAACGCCAGGATTAGAAAAGATCTTCAGGATGATTCTAGAATGTCCTGAATCGTCTCGGAAAAATGGGCGGGATCTCGCGGGATATCCTCCGGATCGGCCAACGACTACTAGGACATATTAGGGATCATTTCAGGACGATCTGTGCTGTTTGAGTAAAGACTGATAAAAATATTGAATTTTGGTGTCAATAATTGCATTATTTCTTGTACATGACGAAGTTAACGCTCGAACTTGGGATATCGAGGGAAAGGTCCGAATCAATGGAGTCGAGTCAGTTACGTGGTTCGCACCGTTGACAATTAATTATTGTATCGTATGACTTAATTTTAATTAAAATGGTTTTGTTTTAATAAATAGCCTCTGACGAGGGCAGAATATCACTGCCGAAACGTCAGGCAATATATACGTGTAACTGACTCGACTCGATTGATTGAGACCTTTCCCTCAATGCGTTGTTTTTTGTTACTATTCTCATATTTTCATATCGAATGATGGTGATCCTTGATTATGATGCTTGCTTGCGGCGTTCTCGTTTCGTAAAATCACTAGAAAATATCATAAATTATATTTACATTCTAATACAACTGATCCATCTGACTCAGCTGATGCAAGTACACGTAAATATGAATAAATAACTGAAATTTTATTCTTCATATGTTATAATATGCTCTGTTATTATCTCTTCGTGAGTGGCTACTACACCCGGTAGATAACTGCCTGTATACTGACGGAAGAAGCATTCTATTTCCACTATCGGCTCTCACTATGGCTGGTGTTCATTATGTCTATTTATATGAATGATAGATACGTGAAACTTCGAACAATATCTTATCACTGTGTTCAGTGCATGGTAAGCAAATCATAGAATGGTAAACAATTTGAACATTTCATTCGCCGGCTACATATAATTCAACGATTCATTATTCTGCTCCAAACTCAAAACCGAATTCTATTTGGTTTGTCGATCTATCGTATTGCGATTATGGTCCACAAAATTTAAACATTCGTTTCTGTGAGGTCACGGAGATTTTCGCGAGAAACCTTTCGAACATTTGATCTAATAGTTTCGTTGCTTTTCGGCGAGTTTTGACTCGGAGAAATTCTCGGATGAGCGGAAAATTGGGAAGAAAAAACAACCCATGCGGCACAATTGGGGCTTTTCTGTGAAGCTTTTGAGTAGTTTCTAAACTGTTCAATAAAACCCCCAGGAAACTTCCTCCTGGGCCCATTATTCGAACCTATATGACCCAGATCTGTAGCTTACTTACGAAGAAATTACTGGAAAGCGTCCTCATCAGCTACCCAGGTACAACTTCGTAGAGTTGCCTGGAGAAGCCCTCGCGAAACTTCTGTTCAGCTTGAAGCACACGCTTCACCGCAGGTACACTCTGACTGCGGCGACATATCTGGTTGGAGCATTTTTCAAATTGTTTAGAAATTGTGATAACATTAAATGTGCAATTAGATTGACCACAAACTGGGGATAGTACACACTGCTCGCATCCGACATCCAGGTGGTTCATATATAACTTATTCATCTGGGGCTTACCCAAATTTATATGCCAAAGATCGATCAGGTATCTGTAGTAACGTACAGCTGAATATATCGGGCGTGAAATAGGCGCAGAAAAATGATCAATGCGAAACCGTGTGACACGACGTGTATTGTAGCATTAGCTATAAGGAAACTTACACTACGTGTACACACGTATGGTTTGTAGGTACTTTGCAAATGTGTGTTCACAACATCATCAATGTTCAAAGTATTTCCAGTCGAGTGTCAATGAAACCAGTGATACCGCAAACACGATCATAAGTAGAATAAAATTACAAGATTTACAGGAAGCCGGCAACGTATCGCGATCATTGGGAAATGTTTAAATCCTGTACTCTGAAATATTGCAGCAAGTTACACGAGAATAGGATCAAAGATTCAACGAACATTTCCGGGCCGTCATTTTGGGGCAATAAATGTTATCCTCGAAACTTAGTATTCATAATAACTCAATCGCTAGCTGATGTGGCTTATTAATAGTGGATTATGTATGGATACGTTAGGGTTGTCCTTGTATGGCTTTTTTCAGAATGTCGATCGCGCTTTGCACGTGATTCTCTTTTCTATTTGGAAAATACGTATTTTAGTTAGTTCTAGTTTTGAATAGCATCAAATACGTTTCGTTGTTATATCACACACGGCTGAAGTGAAAAATCAAAACGATTATTTCACAAAATGATTAACATATCGACGAATTTATTGTTTTCTATTGATTTTTTCTCGTTTGAGATATAATTTACAATACAACCCATTTTTTTGTATGATCAGTAGTCTGGATTTCACATTAGTGCTCAATATTTTAGTGCCACAGTTCTGCAGCTGACTATGTTGTCAATATTTTGTTGTAGCTAGTTTGAAATATTGGTGAACAAAAATTACGACTATCACCGTATTCATTAAATCAAAGTTTATTATGTTGTACTTGAATTGATATCCTTCGATTCAAATGCAACCTTTTCAGTGCCAAGCTTAGATAGTCACGTGCCTCAATCACGCGAAGACCCCATTTTTTTGCACCCCAGCACGTGCATTGTGAAAAATAAAAATGAAAATTATGCAAAATATGTAAATAGATGCATAAGCGAATGAATTAATTAATTAACGTACCAATGTCGCTCTAATACAACTCGAGTGAGATACTAGTACATGCTATCATATATGTCACGGTAATGGTACTTATTTCATTCAGGTTTTTTGATTCAATTTTGAATCCAAATGTGAGACTAGAGGGTCAAGATAAAAATCTGGAAAAATTAGAGAATTATTTTTGCCACATTTGAAACCGATTGACGGCCATCCAACATAACTTTCTATTCAACGACCACCCTGGTATACATATAGGATTATACATCGATAAATATAAAACCGATTCGGAACAAAAAACTAATTTTGTATAACGTAAGCATGTTTGACGCGTCCCTTCACGCTTGTTTTCGGCACCTACGTCAAGTAACTGTTTCAGCAACAGTGAAAGTCGTGACGAGTTTTAGCAATAAACATGTGAAATGCGAATAGTTAGCTGTTCATCAACGGTTAGAAACATTATTTGTATCATTGATGCATAAAACGGTGATAATAATTGATTCGTGAATGCGCGCGGAATTGCGGCAACGCGCAATTCGCAGCAGTTTTTAGTAGCTGGTAGTGACTTCGTTTCCAAAGACTCGGGGTAATCTGTATGCGTTCGAATTTGGCGCCCGTTCAACACGGCCGACTTCAATGCAACGTTGCCACTCTTCGTAACGTGTCCGATAGCTTAAAGGCCGAGACACACAAAACTCCATAAGCCATAAGCAGAGAGTGCAGAAGGCATAGCGCATGCGCACTACAGTGCTTTTCTTCATGAAACTACAGTGCGCATGCGCTATGCCTTCTGCATTCTCTGCTTATGGCTTATGGAGTTTTGTGTGACTCGGCCTTTACGCGGAATCACGGTTCTATACGACCGCGCGCGGGATAGATATTTTCATATTTCCTCGATAACTGCGTGGACACAGCATGTTGTTTTTTGTAAATGTTCTTGCCGGAAGGTCTGACGAATGATTCGGATCTATTTTCGTTGAATTCTTAACATTTTTTGCGTAGTTATTGAGAGTTATTCGAGATATCGTACGATGTCTGCTATGTTGCCCGTGTCTAAGAGTACAATTTCCGTAATTATAACTACTCGATAACTATCTGGCGATTGTCTTGAAATTTTGCCGCAGAGAAGCGTGATTTGCATAAAAATTTCAACTAATTCTCAACACTTTGATGTACCTATGTACCATCCTCCTCAAGCTAGACGTGTTAGGGAAAAATGGTGAGAAAACTTTTCTGTAGGAAATCCAATTTTCTTCGAAAAAAGTCTTTCGACATTATCTCGAACTCTCTCAAGTTTCACAGATTTGCGGGTGAAATCGAATTGATTGCACAAAAGTTCCATTACTATCTTTCCGTGTCACCTCTAGCTTGTGTAGAATTCAATAAAGAATCTAAGTTCACGTTTTTGAGATCAGCTCAGCTTATTAGCGAGAATTGTTTTCTGACGTAGGATCACTTCTTTTTCTTAAGGTGCTATTAAAGACATATTCAGACCCATTGTTACTCATTCTTAAAAACATTGTTATCACTTCGGAAATGGAAATCGTTGCTAAACCTACACCAAACAACCGATCGGAATGAAACTTTGGGGAGCGGATGCAGTATTTCGGCAAGAAGTGGCTGAGTATTTTATTTCTACGAAATATTGAATCTTCTATCAAAAATTAAAATTTTTCCAATCTAACCTATAAACGAGCCTAACCTTACTTTCAGAGATTCCCGAAAAACTTTGAATTCTCTCAGAATTTCAGCAAAATGAAATATTTAGCCACTTTCTGCCAAAATTCTGCATCTAATCTTTGAAGTTTCGTTTTGATCGGTTCTGTGGTGTAAGAGTGGCGACGAATCACGTTTCCGAAGTGATAACAATGCTTCTAAGAATGAGTAACAATCGGTCTTTATGTCTGGTAAATATGTCTTCAATAGCACCTTAACTAGTCTCAAAGCTTCAGATAACCTTGACGATGGTCAAGAACAAAACTTCTCACAAGGTCTTCATGCAAAGTTTTAGATGAACGTTGCTTCGGCGTTGGAACTCAACTTACCACCAGTAGCTCAGCAAAATAATTTACATTGAGGCTTAATTTGAGCTTTGTGCTATCTGGGAACTTTTCGTCGCACAGTCCGTCCAAAAACCCGACAAACTTGGTCGATCACAAGTATTTTTATTTTGAATCAAGTCATATAGTTTCCGGATCACCGTAATTCGGGGAAATTGTTCGTTTTTGTTCTAATTCAAATTCGATTTGCAGCGAGGGAATGGAAATTGACCGTAAAATCGGGATATCATGAATCATGCAATCGGTCTTCATTAGTGTACGCTGACACATAAAAAATGCCGATTGATCACAAATTGTTAGATTTTACAAATGGATATTCGGCATGGAATTCCTCAAACATTAAGCCGACAATGGGTAAGGCTGGAAGGGAATTACAAACGCGAGTAAAGTGGGGATCGCCATACTTTCTAGAATGCAACTAACGGTGCGGTGGCGGGAGACTCGGCGACAGCCAAGCAAGTCTTCCTCGCCGCGGTGATTGTTTCACGCAGTGTTGAGTCACCGTTTGAACTGCAAGCGCGTAGCAACATAATACAGAGACACGTACTCGTAGATTCCAGTGTCAGAGTTACCTGCGGCAGCATTTTTTACCAACACTTACAAACATGACTTCTACAAATTATTTACAACCCGGTAGCCAGACTGCATTGACAGAAAAAGTGAAGAATATCCCAGCGCTGAAAGTGGGAAATCTTGAGCTCAAATATGAGCCCGGTGATCTGGATCCGATTTGTAGAAAAAAAGCTGAAGAGGAGCTCAGAGAAACGCCGGATGTCGTTGCGGAGGGACTTCAAAGATTGAGGGAACTGCTCGAAAGTAAGTCTGCAAGTTTTCACTCGATTTTACATTGCAGCTGATGCGGTGCACGTATAGCCCGAACTGAAAGAAAAAGAGAAATTTTACATTCGAAACCTGTTTCTTCACAGTGTTGATACTCCTCAGGTCAACGAACTGCCCATTTTTCCTTCTGTTCGTCGACGAAAACGCGAAGAGCTCTGGCTTCCGTTTTTCGTGTGAGAAATGTTTTGAATCGCGATCCGCGTAACTTCGGCTTTTATTTCGGCAATGGGAAAAATTATTAAGAACATTTTTACGTAACGTTGTGAAGCGAGTTGCGATATGGAAAACCTGAGATTCGACTTCGTTTGAGCTTGTGGAAATCTATAGAGAGAGCGGAACAAGTTTTGGAAATTCCGAATCCGCAGAAAGTTTAGTTCATTGTACGCACACAAGGATTTTTTTTTGAAAGTGCGGTCCACTCCAGTTTCTTGATCTTGTTTATAATTTACATGGACACTGCGAAGAACCACTAACATTCATAAAAGTCTTTCAGACTGGTCGAAAATATGTTAAATTCTCAAGAAAACTGGTCAACTTTCATGCAGAGATTGAATCAAAAATTCAGCTTCAATATTTTCGGCATATAATGGATAAACAGCAATCAGACGAATCCAGGGTGACAGAAATCTGTATGAGTCACAAAGATTGAAAGAAGTTTGACTAAGAATGGTCTATAGTTGAAAAAAACCTTTCAAAGAGTTGTGAAAGATTGATCGGTAATGCCGCTAAACAGCCGATATGATGAATTGTAGGTAGATGAACAAAGCTGTTAAAAATCATCGAGATTCGAGGCAAACTTACACGAAATTCTACGATTTAGACAAAAACTGACAAGAAGTTTAAAAAATGTATTAATATATTCGGAATTATATGTATATATAATTATTGCCACGAAATATAATGACTGAAGCCAATACAATAAATTCACGGTTATCGAAGAATTAGCTACCGAAAATCGTCAGAATTTAATGAAAGAACTTGTAGGAAGTTTTATCAATTTGATACGGTAGAAAAAAAATTGAAATTCTAACATTGCATTGCACATCATGACGCAATAATATTTATACCGGTGTAGTACTTCAGGGTCCACTGCTCAAGCGAAAATTGAATCTCTTTATGGATTTCTAATGCAACAAATGAACAAAACATGTAGTATGTCGTATTTTGCGTTCAGTGATAAAATGCCATTAGAATCCAGTGATATTATGAAAGGCCGTGGCAGGACGAAGAGCATGCAGGTCAATCGGCCCCGAATTCGGATATGGCTAAAATTTCAACCAACGTTGGAACCTGACGGATCAAGACTAATTTGCTCCGAATTTCAGCCCCTCATCTTCATTTTTATAATAGTTCTGGCTAGAAACGTGGTTTTCACTCGGTAACTCATTTCTCAACAGTTGCTGTACGAAACTTCGGACAAAAATTCACGCCAACGAAACCTCGGACGGAGCAGCTTTGAAAACAGATGGAAAAAATATGAGACCCATCTTGGTGCGAAACTCGAGCTTTTCAAAATTCCCAAAGACTTAAAATAATTATCTTCATGTCCCCAGGCTGAACTCACACTCGCCATTTTTGTTCTCCAACATCCTCCGCCCGCAAGATATTTGTGAAAAATTGAACCGTATGATCCAGCTTGTGCAACATGGTAAAAAACGAAATCGAAAACCGGTTTTTCATTGTTTTCTCGAGGTGTGTCCGAAAAATAATCATTCTGTGCGTCATCGTTGTATGTACGAGAACTCAGCATGACCATTTTGGTTTTTGAAAAAAGTTGACTCGTTTCGCCGTCTATACAGCGGACAGTTGCGTTTCCGAAGCACGACCATGCAGATTTGAAATACGTAAATTCGTAAAAAAATCATGCGACATCCTCAAAAAGAAAATCACGTTTCACGATAGCGTCCTTGTTTCTTTTAGATAATCAAACCCGGCTCACAGCACAAGCTTTTCACATCCTGACACGACGCTTCCTTTTTCGAAAGAACAAAATAGTCATCCTGGTGATGAAAATAGTTTTCAAATCATATTCGGCTTGGAGTAAAAAAAAAAAAAAATTGCCATGCCAGGTTTTCGTGCATACCCGTTGTTGTATGTACAGAATAACGATTCTCTGGACACAGGTCGAAAAAAGTGGGAAAACCCCGGTTTTTTACTTTTCCATCCACCATGTTGCACCAATTGGATCAGGCTGCGGGATGATTAACAAGTATATCGGGGACAGGGAATATCGGACAAGAAAAAATAGTGAGTGTAACTCCGGAGGACGCCATGAAAATTTGATTATTTTAAATCTTTGAGAATTTTGAAAGGCTCAAATTTTGCACTAATTGTAAGATGGGTCTCAAATTTTTGCCATACATAGTATGTTCAAACCTGTTCCGTTCGCGGTCCGAGGACATTCCGGAAATAAATAAATTAATACATATCACGTTTTTAGCCACAATGTTTACGCAAATAAAGATAATAGGCTGAAGTTTGGTGTTCAATAGTTTTTTGTCAAGCTCTAACTTTGCTCCGAATTTCAGACAAATTAAGTCCGGGGCGGATTGGCCGTACTCATTTTGCTATGAGGTATGTAACGTACAGACAAAAAGATCAAATGGTATCAGGTAACAGTATTTATGCGAATGTTTTCCCATAATTATTCTCCTGCATACAATGAACCTACTCGACGATTAATTATGCTGGTCACTACATCCGCCTGTCATCGATTCTCTTGTAGCTACGGTAACATACCTAGCAAGTAGATACAGACGTCTAATCTAATGCTGAGTAAGCATTGAAGAAGGTATCTAAAGTTTGGAATTTTCATACATACGTAGGTACACATCCTACATGCATGCAGTAGACATTATGCAAATATTGAAATTTTGTAGAACCAGCGATATAATATAGGTAATTTATACATACCTATAATCATTCATACCGAGCAATATTAATTGAAAAGCAATCAAAGAGCACCTCTCATTAGAAAAGCTTATGCCAAAGGGTTTCAGTCAAGACTGAAGACATTTGTCGGCTTCTAAACGGCTGATAGTCGTCTTATGGATTTCAATAAGTCACAGCGCGATCTTGTGTGCCACCTGAGATTGATTTTCGTGGATTTGGTTACCTGCCGAAAGGCTATGAGCATTAGAAAAACGGGAAAGAAACTTTCGTGAATTCAGAGCACGAGGGTGCTATTAAAGACTCGTGAATTCGAAAGTGGTTAGGTATTTCATCTCTGAGAATTGTTGGAAGGTTCTATCCGAAATTTTAATTTGTCCAATCTAACCTGCGAACAAACCTCACCTAACGCTCAACAATTCCTGAAGAACTCTGCATTTTATTGTAATTTTAGTGAGATCAAATACTTAACCACTTGGTGCCAAAACACTGAATCCAATCCACGAAGTTTCATTGGGATCGGTTGTGTGGTGTGAGAGCGGCGACGAATCGCGCTTCCGAAGTGATGAGAATGCCTTCCGCAATAAACATGGGTGCGAATGTGTCCTCATTAGCACTCCAATTTAGTTAGGCGACATGAATATCTGTCAATTAGATCAAGACGTGAGCTGCGTGATTTACAAAATTTTGTTTCCAATCGTCGGATGACATCTCCGTTCATTCTGTGTTCATCCGCATTATTCTATCGCAATATTTGTTCCGTGCGTGGCATATTGCATGCAATATTCCCGTTCCATAATTTCCAATTCTTTACGAAAGCAAAACATCTTTCAATTCAATTATAATTTTTATAGTACGCGGGGCACCGCGCGCGCCTCGCTCCATCTTCCAATTCTGACCTTTCGGAAACGGCCGCAATATCTTGTGACTATTTCCGCAGTTGTGCGTGTGCGTAATTTTTAAGAAAGCTAGGAAAACCGATGAGCTAATCTCTCCTAGCATTCCGGGAACTACACTCATCGTACAAACAACGAACGATTCCATGAGATTGTGGTTGAAGTTTTTCATTTTTTTTACCTGCCAATTGATTCACGCACGAACTTACTTCTCGTTTCAGAGGGACTGGAAATTTCCAGAGCTGAACAAGCCGATCGAACGTACAATTGAAAATATTTGCACGAAACATACGAGGACCTTTACACTCGAAATCGAATGCCTCTTCGATTTTTGTAGACAAAAATATGCCATACTATTTTGCAAAATTACGGTTGACCTCCAAATAACCTTGCTGCGTCCGCTCAAAAAAAATGTCGAAAGTACTTTAAATGTCTGTGTTGGTAAAAATATAATTAGCAAATTATTCAAGGTGAACATCTCCATCTGACAGAAACGGTTTCGGGTGATCTATAAATGTTGTCATGGGTTTTCACTATTCGTCACAGTATGCGGCTCACGAATTGGGAAAACCTAGACTTTATGCAAATCTATCAAGTTCCGGTTAACAATGATTATTCATTTATTATTATCAATAATAATTGACAACTTAATTATTTGCACCGATACATATATCTCCCACAATCAAACAAAGTCCAAGAAATATTTCTAGAATATTTGACACATTGTTTTGAACATTCTATTTGAACTGTTTCTGCAGTGTCATGGAAATACCTCGAACGCAATATTGAAACAATGTAAGCTGATGATATTCTGGAGATATTCCTCTCGATATGTTGCACAGCGCAGCGCCGGATCTAGGATATTTTCGAGGGGGGGGGGGGCAAAGACCTCCGGCTGCCGCCCTCTACCACTAAACTAATCTAATTGTTAACCCAATTTTCTTTTTTAAGAACTGGTAATTATTGAGGTATTCCAAAAAAGCAATGAAAGCGTGCAGTTAAAGAAAGAAAGAAATTATTTACTGCACAAGTAAGTCGCTTAATAATATATTGGAGAAAACGAAAAGGTCGATCACTGGTGGTAAAACTAAGATAAAATATTAGAATTTAACTTGAGAATTTAACTGAGAATCGTCCAACTGCTACCGAATATTGACACGTTCGAAATCGTCAAACACAGGCTAGCGCGTGCGCTTGTAATCTGACGCTGCAATAATAGTACCAGGGTAACGTAACGTAATGTTTTCGCCACGTCGTACAGGCGTTCTTATACAATGTCATAAAATCGCCGCCGCCCCTACGCTCCGGCTCGGCGCTGTGCGAACAAGTTCCGAATCTACGAGTACATTGCTTTTCCTCTGACTGATTATTTTACGAACGGCAAACATTTAAAATATCACATGGGTTTTTTTTCCTGTGTAGAATATGGAACAACATATCTTTGATTAAGTATTTTTATAGACACCCGCTGTTAAATTTTTTTTCTATATTCTATTATATTATCAGGCAAAATGTCTTGGAAAAATGTGTTTGCAATGCGGCAACTCGCTTTCTTCCTTTTTGCCGCCCCATGAATTTGCCGCCCCGGTTTGCCCCCCCACCCCCCTAGATCCGGCGCTGGCACAGCGTCTTCCGCGAAACATTCTACAACTGTTTGGTTGCAAACACTGCATTTGAAACATCGCGAGACGAATCGAGAAGATGATCTGATCAGAATATTGCAAATCCTTCAACCGTAACATCGTAGAAATATTCCAGAAATGTCGAGCTGCTCGGGACGTAGTTCCGTAGGTTACCGCCACGTGCACGTTTGGCGCTTAGGTTCTCTCGGAAACGAAATTATGCCGCCTGAGTATAGAATACTAGAGTGCTATAAGCGCTAGTCATTCATGAGTCATATGCGTTCTTCAAGGAGATGATATATAACATAAATGTACCAGTACCAGGGCATCTAAGGCTGATTTACACGAGGAAACATAGAAAATGGTTATTTTTTTCAACAGTTCTCACACCAACGTGAACAGTCAAGTTCATCCGATGAAAGATCGCAAAAATTATTTGGTTTCATGCATTTTTATGTATTATGAATTATCGAAAATGCGACGTTGTGGAGTTGCGTCAGAGTCATCAACGTCAAAATGACTTTTTTTCACGAATAATTGAGATGATATTCTAGTGACATTCGAATAAGAGAAAGAGGAGGAGATAGTGTATAAATTATAATTATCCAAATTTGACAATGAATAAATTTGATAATTGCTTTTCTCTCTTTGGATTCTCACAGGTGAGCCGGATTTGATAGTCCCCGCAAACGCCGACGAGTATCTGTACAGATTCTTGAGACCGACTAAATGGTATCCAGAAAGTGCTTTCGAACTGGTAAATTATTCATCACAAATATTATCTGTTATTGTCATTTTCATCCATCATTGGCGTTGCCGCTGTTGTTACAAACTGTGCGTGGCTGCAGTTTATTTCCGAACAAATTTTGACGTATCACTTGTGAAGTACAAACCGACCGCGACGCCTCACAATAATATCCACTGCCATTCGGCAACCAAAAATCATTGTAATTTATAAACTTCCCTCGTATTTGCATCATTCCAAACAAGTAACGTCCATTCTGTGTTCATTTGTAGATCTCTGAGATTTTCGATTGCAAATTATAACTTGTTTATCATCAGAATATAATTCGAATCGAGATATATGTCACATATATTATGTTCTTCGAGCGAAACCGGAGATATCATACGTTTCCGCTGATTGCGAGAGCTCAGAGACATAAAGAGAATACTCGTACTGCGAATGATACTTTCACTGGTAAAAGTCTGTCCCAGATTTTCGGAGTTTGAGTATAATACAATGTGGAATACTATGCGGAGTAGGGCGGACCCGGAGGCACGATTGTAACAAAATTGCTGCGTAAATTTTGTCCAAAAAATTCATGTGACTGTTCGTTGAAACGAAAATTGTTCTACTATATTTCAACCGTTGGCTATCTAGGAATATTTGTATCATCGTTTAAAACCTGTCGGGTAGTCGGTAAATAAATATGACGTAAAGTAATGCAGCGTGTCACAAACGACAATATATATCGAGTGAGCGTCAGCCGCAGCATGACAAGTTATCCAATTGAATGACAACGATAATTAGATCGACACGGATGAGAATCGGATTTTTTTTTCAAATTTCCGCTGATTACATAACCCACCGTTTCTATAGCTGTAGGAAATTATCATACGCTCTAGTTTGGAATCGGATATCAGGCTATCGATTTTGGTAAGTATCACAAAAGTAATTTGATTTGAAGACAAGCTTGAAGAGTAACAATTTTGTCACGAAAGTTTACTGGAAGCAATTCATCGTTCACGAAAATAATCTTTATCGATCGGAATGGGTATAATTAAACTGGAACCAGGGACGATTTTAAATACCGAATCCGAATCCAGAACGAACAGTTGCCACACTTTTTGAAATTTGGCTCTGAAAACTTGATCGTTGCAATTGACCCAGGTCTCCGCTCTAACACTGCGTCACTTGAAACCGTAATTCAAAAATAAATAGACGAATCCCTGAGAAATATGATGTAATGATCACAGATCAAAACGAAAGAATCAAAATTCTGTCGGTTCTACTTTTCCAACTGTTCTTCCTCAGTTGAAATTACGGTTTTTGTCTTTTCTATTCGGCAGATGAAAAAATTCTACAATTTTCGACGCACTCACCGAAAGCTCTGCAAGGATCTATTACCGAGCAATGAAAAAGCGGTGTTATCATCAGGTATCATTACTCCGTTGCCCCGACGATGCGCCGATGGTGCTCGTGTTCTTTTGATCGAAGGTGGTAGAAAATGGAATCCGAAAGAAGTATCTTTGGAGGAAATATTCAAGGGTGCCATGCTCAGTCTGGAAGCAGCCATGGGCGAACCCACGACACAGGTAGGCACCGTTTACACTCCCATACATATTTCGTCTGCCTCTATTTCTTTCGTTTTTATTTTCTCTTCTATATCTCTTTCCTCTGCTCTAGTTCTTCGTTGCCTAATAGACACACATTTTTCCAGGTTTGTGGAATAAGAGTGATAATGGACATGGAAGGCCTCACGTTATCGCACGTCACTTATTTCACACCAAGTTTCGCCGGTGCGGTACTTGAGTGGGTTCAAAAGTGCTTTCCATCGCGTTTGAAAGGTGTACATGTGATAAATCAACCGTTCATTTTCAACATGGTTTTCGCAATATTCAAGCCATTCATGCAGGTAATATTGTTAAATTGACCGAATTATTGTACGATAGAGTACATTATCTCCATTTTTTATTGCGTTTCAAGTAACAATATTACACCTGGACTAGAAACTAGGATCAGAAAACGAAGGGCTTGTTATTCTCGAAATTTTCTACTTTATAATACGACGTGTAATGCGAAACTGTCACGCAATACGAGTACTAAACTGCACCGCCGACTCATCGTGAATATGCACGTAGAAATTAGTGTCATGTCATATTCCGTAATAGTCGGTCTTTATATAATGGTACGAAGTGCATAATCTAAGGTATATGTGGATTATTAGTTTAACCAAGCCGGATAATTAGCCAAGAGTATAATTTTAATGCCAAACGGTCGCATGATGTCATTCGTTTTGTTTATTTCGCAATCTTCATTGGGAACATGGAAATACGTCCAGAACATCGAAATTACTACGAGAGTAAAAATTAATACGAGCATCACTTACATTATTTGTAAATCATGCCGGTATTGAGCATCATTTATGACGCACAGGACTAATGCCGAAAGCTCGTATCGAACAATATTTGTTCGACGTACGACCTTTGTCATTGGTCGGGAGAACTTGTCATCCAATCGTGAAACCAGAAGATCGTATCTCCTGAAACCGTACGACCCTTTGGCATGGGGAATCGAAAATAAATGAAATTCTTAGAACCAATTTGCCAATTTCGATGTTCAGGACGATTTTTAACTTTCTGGATGAAAGCAAGAAAAGGAAAAGGATTATACGACTTTTCCGCTTCAGGAACGCCGGAAGGTCGTATGCGATAGTCGTTTAAGTACGTCTCTAGCATCGGCGACGCGATCTGTTATCTATTTCAAATTAGAAGGAATATGAATTTCGTAGAGATTCTACACTTTTATTTCAAATTTTGAAAAAATCTTCTCACCATTTTTTCTCGCGAAGGAGAAACTCAGAAAGAGGATACATTTTCATGGGACCGATCGAGTCGGGCTGAAAGAATACATCGATAGCAAAGCTCTTCCAGAACGATACGGAGGAACTCTGGAAATCCCAAGTGAACCGATTGGTGAACCACTATGGAAATATTTTTGCAACTTCGAAGAAGATTTTATACGTAAGTATTTGAATGCAAATTATTTAACCAAATGAATTTCACTAGCAATTGTTAATTTTCATGAGTTCGTTCGTGAGTGCAACGATTTATCGAACGATCATTTTCGCAAGAAAACTCTTCAAATCGATTCGAAGAACGAAAAATTAAAATACAGTCATTTTTTTACGCGACGAACAAAACATCGATTAAATTAGACAGTTTTTCGTCTCTGTTGCAAAGATTCTGCGTATAGTATTCCAATTTTTATTGAATTCTCGACATCAGCAGTGTCACAATAATTCTAACACGTCATTGTTTCTCATATTTCAGAATCCAAAAGTTACGGATACGTTGAAAAAACGATTCAGCCATGATATCCAGCATAATATAAACCGTATAGAAGTTAACATTCTTATAAATAACTAGATTGTATTTCTACAGGAACAATTCATTGAAATTATTATTCACGTTTTTCCATTTATCATTTCCATTTCATCTGCTTCCCCAATTTTTCTGTTTTCAACTTATATTTCGCAATCAATTTTCGAACACTATTTGGTAGAATACAATATTATACTCTTGTTCGAAGGAAATTTTACCAAATTTAACGAATTTATAGAGGAATAGGAACTGTTCGCAGTTTTTCATGAACATAAATTGTAGTTTTGCTCGTTTTTCTTCTTATTCCAGTTAGATCGGCAAAAATCGGCGAATTTTTCCTCATGGTGAAAGTAATTCTACAAATTTTAATAACTTTTTTGATAAATTCGAACGTGTCGTACAGTTTTTTTTACGAGATTATACTTTTTTCTAGTTCGATCGACGAAAACAACAAATTTTCACGAATCGCGAGTTCACCATTTCTCATGGTGAACTACGAAAGTCCAAAATTTTATTGCGAAAATATACCAATTTTTGGAAAAAATTCTACAAGAAAGAATTTAAAGAAAACGAAAAAAATGGCAAATCAAATGAGCGCGATCTTCCGCTTGACCTAAGATGCTCATCTGTTGACAGAAATTTTGTTCCGACCTAAGCTAACTATTTACTTGTGAGGCCCGTCAGAAAATCAGAATTTTTTCTTTTTTAAACACCTTATAATGTATAGTTAAAACGCCTTTATAGCTGAAAATATATAACATTACAAGATTTGTATGATATAGGTTTAGGTATGTATCCGTATATTATAGTTCAATTATATTTATAACCTATAAATAGCGCAATATTATTTTAATTATACACGGAGGCAATTTTATAAAAATGATTATCGTAAAGCATATAGCCGGTGGCCTGACTTATTGCGGCAGCATGAGACCGTTGGAACCATAGTTTCGGTAACCATTGACATACGGATACAAATAATATTTCTCGTCATGACACGAATAATTATCACTATATATGTATATTTATCAATTTATATTAAATACCAATATACTACGTAATTTATATTGTAATAATGATAATCATAACAATAACATGAATAATAATAACATATATTTTCTAAATGCGTATTTTATCCTCCATTGTAATAATAATAACAATAGCAATAACAATAACAACAACAACAATAATAATAATAATAATACCAGTAATACGTTTCAGCATCTACAGATATATAGTTTATCAGTTATTCGTTACATATTTTCATCACTTGCACATTAATGTCGTTGTAATCGGAGAGGAGAAATTATAAAAGAAACGCCCAGACATCGATTAGTGTCTTTTCTTTCTCGCTGCAAATAATGGATGTGATTGCATTGGGAAGAAAACAGAAAGAGAGAGAACCAAGAAAAAAATTAAATATATACCTGTAAAATCAATATAGGTTATAATAATTATATATCGTTATTATAACCTATATCGTTTATAAACGGATCGGAAGAATTTCAGGGTAGAGTGAAATTATTATATTATATTATATTGTATATCATATATTGCAATTTTTTGTGTACAAAAAGAACAGATCGTAATAATAATAATAATAACAATAATGGTTGGTATATGAAAGTTGTTACATTTTGCTTTGCAGGAAGCGATAAATTCATAATAATTTATACGTTGTGCACGTATGTGGGTGATTATCCCGAAAGAATCGTTTTGCTGTACATATATATAGGTACCTACATACTCGCCCAAATTCTTACAGTAAATATAATTCCATTGATTTTTGTGTAGAATGTATCAGTGAATCACGTTTGGTGAAATAAGTCTAAAAGACTGCAGATTTAAAAAAGAAATCGCATCAACCGGTTTTTTTTTTCCACGCCTGACTCCTAAACGTAATTTCCCTGGAATTAACTTTTATCATTTTCGCGTATTGCAACATGACGTACTCAAAACTGTTTAATGATGAAATTATACGTATTTCCCGAAACCATTCAGTATTCATATCTCTTCTCTCAAAGCTGAAAACAATATAATATATGGCACAGACGCCTCGCAATGTGTAAGATGGAACTTCGTACTCTCGGTCTCATTCTTTCGCAAAACTTCGAATTGATTTGGAATTTTTTGTCGGATAATTATGCAAGTGTTACGAATCGCGCTCTGGTCAGGTGGGGCAAAATAAATGTCGCACGAATTTTTAATACATTCATTTCTGCGTGAGACGGAATTTGTGGTTATATTTTAGAAATAATTCGACTAATGATTATCACGATGATTTCCCAGGTCCAGTTACTGAGACCTGTACAATTGTTTTGCAAAAAAATGCAAATCGATCTGAAGTTTTGTCAATAAATCGTAATTTCGATCTGTTCTGTCGGACTGATCGATCGTTTATGTATGCGTCATTTTGATTTCTTCCGTTTTCATTTCCGTGGCACGTCCAAGTATACATTTTCAATTGAAATAAATCTCTGTGTGTTTCTTCGAGTAAAACTATATCGGGTATCGACTCACCGCCGCGTTTCGAGGCTGGAAAAACGTTTTGCGTCACGTTGCGCATTCGAAATTTTCAAAATCGTCATTTCCCTGGGCAATATGCGGTCGCGAAAAACAAAGTTCTTGACGTTCTTGAGCAAGGAGAGGGCAATAAAATTGGTACAGGATTGTTAAAGGATTATCCTTGTCGAGGATCATATTTTATTTTATTTTTTTATATTTTTAAAGAGTGTGATGTTTTTGAACAAGGATATAATATTTCATCAGTTCTCAGTTTCCTATCGACGTTGACATTTGATATAGCTCATATTGTAGAAACAATCGTAATTGTAATACTCAAACAAACCCGTAAAACCGATGTGGCGAAGGTTCGCGTCATTTCCCTGGCACAACTATTTCGCCAAAGTGTGACAAATCCGTTCAAATAGAATGACCGGCTTGGCCATGGGGTAACCATGTTTCAGCAACTTCGTCTGAAGCTCGTCGTGAGGTTTTTCGGTAAAAATGAATAACTTTAGTATGACATTTTGATTACTTCGGGAGAACCACCCGTGTATAGTTTAAACTACGAGATATAATTTAATTAATCATTATCAATATGAGATAATTTATCACTTCTTCTGGTAACCGTAGGAATTGATTGCTGAAAATAGAGAAGAAAAAAGAGAAATTAATACAATACCAGATGATAGTTGTGATGTAATAATATACATATAATGTCTGACAATGAGTTGACGCGACACTATTGTAGGGTTTTGTCAACGGGTTCCGGATTTTGAAAAAAAAAATATCTCGTCTCATCGATGAGCTAATGAAAAGAATCAACTGAGCTCGAGTTTTGACGGTAGATAATTAGTTTACATCGTCGAAGAGTGGAAGAAAGTCAATCGCATCGCGAAAATCATCGGCCGATGAGAACCTGTAATTTTTTTAATCAGTTTCCCGATGCGATTAACTTTCTGCTCTCCGACGATATAAACTAAGTACACTGTCGAAATTTTAGCCCATTCTTTCCATTAGTTTATAAATGAGACGAAATATTAGAATCAAGCGGTTCCAGATAACTGATGATCACATACTACCTCTACCCGGCTAACTAGAATCACGAAACGAAAATAATCACGGGTATAAAAACGCCGTCGTTATTTTTGGATGCAACAAGTATCTTTTGGATTCAATGTGTTCGGCATTACGTGCAGACCTGCGCTATGGACGGCTTTTGCATTCATGATGCCCCGAGTGAGAATAATTAGAGTGTTTCATAAAAGATTGTAGATTCTAATGAAACTTTGGTCGTTTTTCATTGAAAACAAAAAAAAAGACAAAATACCGCAATTTTTGATGAAAATCGATAATTTTTTATGAAAATCTAATTTTATGATTGAAATATTTGCAATCTCGTAGAAAAAAAATGATAAAATGTAACGAAACACCGAATTATTTGTCTAGAATTAAAAACTTTTTCTACCGGTTCCTCACAGTGAATATTTTATGTATCACGGTATATGCTGGTAGCAATTTTGACAAGAAAAGTGTTTGGATCGAATGTCTGATAACGTATGAAAGGTATATCATGAGCCCCATTGTGCATACAATTTAGAATTTTTGAATTATAGAAGAAAACGGTGGATGGAATTATTTGCCCCACTATTAAATTGGGCCTGAATTTTGGTTTCTGTTTTGCTAGAAACTGAGAAGAAATGGTCTTATCAAAAATGGTGGGAGCTGGCTTTGTCATGAAAACATCTTTGCAATCTTCGAATGAAAAATTCAATGTCACAAATAGAGAAAATTATGTGTGCAGTTTTTTGGAGGATACGTTCCAGAACGAATAATCTGGCGTACGATATCTTTGATGATTCATTTGATATGAAGAATTATATCAGGATTCCAGAGTTTAGCGTCCACGAAACTAGGAGATAGGTACCTACTCGAAAATTTACAAAATCCAAAAACCGAGGAACAGAAAAAACAAAAATTTCCTCGACAAAAACAGAATTTGGAGTGAACAATTCCGTGTGGAATGCCCCACACACATACCTTCGTACTCGGCATTACATTTGAGCAGCAATTCGTACCACTCGATTCCTGACACTCTGGGAATTTGAAGAGTTCCACCGTAGCTATCCGGCAAGCATTTCGGGGTCAAGTATTCGTGAAGTGACTTTCTGTCAGTGCCGTGGAAAATGATCTGGAATAATTCGAGGTGGAAGGATGATTATTTTTTATGAAGATATCAGAATTTCAATAATTTCAGAGGTCTCGATATGTGTCTTCTTCTATTTTTTTCAAATTTTGTGAATTCTATTCAGATTTTTCACAAATTCATCATCGAGGTGCACCTCATTTTCAGAACGAAATTCATTCCCGTTAAAAAAATCGCACGAGAGTAAAAATCTCCATTTCCGAATACTCACTCGACTCTTTAGTTTCTCCCTGAGGAATGGTTTGAAGAGAGCAAACACAACATTGAAAATATAGGGCTGGTTAACGATGTGGATGTTCTTTATTCTAAGAGGAACGCTGTCTTGGAGCCAGTCGACGATTCTCTTAGCAAATGGTGGAGTGAATTGCCAAGTTTGCTGAAGAGATAATCCATCCATATCGAAGATAACAACAGCCCCAGAGATTTGGGAGCATGGCTCCAGCGTGGCAGCCTCAAGGAACAATACACAACCCTTGAATACTTCGTCGAGACTGCATTTATTGTGTTTCCATCTTTTCCCAAGCTCGATTACCAGGATACGACGACCGTGCTGATCCCGGTTTGGTAAAACTGTCAGGATGTTGTGCTCGAAGATGTTCCTCTCTTGGCTAGGCTTCAAACCATTGTAAACATTTGCGTGCTTCACTTTGAAACTGTAGTAATTCTTTATTAATTTCAACGCCGACTCGGGGTAGTATTTGCAAGGCCTCAAAAATCGTATCAGCCATTCCTCGTTGTGTTCTGGCCAGACCAAGTCCGTCTCCCCTGAAAATGTTAGGACAAAATAATGGAATTTTCCAGTTCGAGGGAACTGTTCCGTACAGTACTGAAAAGTTCAAAAACATTTTGTATCGTCGGCGAATGATCGTTTCACGGACTCCAAACATTCTCGTAATTGACGTTCGTGGAAATGAATAATTGAAGATGGTCAGAACATGCCAATAACAATTATTCAGACAAGTGACCGCGGAAATAATCTTGAATCGTCGAAAATGGTCAGAAATAGTAGGAAGTTCTAGAACATACGTATTCTGCAGAACAAGATTTTCCCAAATGTTCGGATGTATACAAATTTTTGGTATCATTTCCACAGGATTAACTAATGACCAACGAACCGAGGGACTCTATTCACTTCAGTTTCAGGCGTACAACTATCTTCCGAGTTCCAATCACTTCCAATGACTCGCAATGACTTCCAGTGTCTTTCCGAAGACTACCATTGACCTCGATTGTCTCATAACTACAGAGAATTTCAAAGAATTCCAGAAAATAACACGAAATTCCTAAGCATTCCAAAAATTTCAAAGACTTCCAGTGACACGTAATGCATTCTAAAGACTTTCATTGGTTTTCGGAGGCTCACAGCTGACTACTATGAAGTATTCCCCGACTTGTAACAGGCTACTCGCGATTTTCAAAAATTTCCCGTGACCCCTACAAGCCTTCCAAGACTTCGAAAGACGTCGAACAACAAAGTACGAAAGACTTCCCAAGTGAATAGCCCCCGTAACAAATTGTCCCAACTGCTAATTACAAATATTTTCAATTCAAAGATTTCATACCTTTAAGTAATTCCCTGAGTTGATTCGCAGCTTCTTTCTGTCTCTCGGGTGTCTCTCTTAGCTCGTTTTTCGCAACTTCCAAGAGCTCTTGGCTGGGTGTACCGAGCTCAAACTCGAGGGTGAAATCCCCGATTTTGATGGAGGGCAGGATCTCCATATCGGTCATCATGGTGGCTATAGAAAATAGAAACAAAAATTAAACCTTCGACGATTATACAATATAGATTTACCTGTGCATAAATTTCGATAAAAATAGCAGCACTGCTGCCCGTTCTAATCATCATCATTGTTAATATAATCAATCACTAATTCCTCGTCGGCTTTGCCCACGTTTCTAGCCGGAAGACTTCCTTAATATATTGAACGTGCGACCAAGTGCGTGAGAGGAAAGGTTCAAAAAATAAGTCAATTGTAGGAAGTGACGAAAAAAAAACCCTAAAATATCAGGCGCAATACGATAACGGAAGAAGCTAATACCTAGAACTTTTCTTACATTTGTGAATTTTTGGGGATTCCTGTGGTTATGACTTTCAGGTTATTATTTATTCAAAATGTGAGAATCATTCGCGGAAAATACCATTATGGTTTTGAGTATAGGTACGGGCATCGGTGAGTCACAGCTCGGAGGACATGCTTTTCATCAAGTGGAAAAACAAGAAAAAAAATTCAAATATACATGCATGAAATACACGCAAATAGGTATTCACGTGCATATAGGTAAAGGTGAGTACGTGCCATGACCTAGAGATAATATTTTGGTCGTTAATACATTTGTGTATTGGATACGAACCGGATTTCTGAAACCACAAATTATAAAAATATCGTTTCTGCTATTGCATTCTTTGGTTTTTTGTTTTTTGTTTTGGAATAAATCAATCGAAATTGTTAGTACTGAAGCACGTAAAGATGGACGTATACGTGTCAGTAGGAAGAAGGTAGGTACAGGTATGTATGATGTTATGTACTACGGCGCGATAACCAACCTGAAACTGTCTGTATGATAAATAGAGAGAAAAGAAAACTGCAATGCGAACAAGTTTTGATGTCTTTCATTACTGACAATCAAATGAATTCTCTGCGATTTAAAATTCCCTGAAGAAAGAAACGAGATGAATATCACAGAGGTCTTGATCTACGAGTTCGTAAAAACTTCAAGGACCTCGAATGCATAATAATATCTGTATACATAGATTCGCAACCGGTTTTCGGATCAAATTATACGAACGCAAGGACCACGCCGCGCTTTGGTGACCTTTGGAATACTTTATTTTTCGAATCGGTGGAAAATATGGAGCCGAGCGATAGACGCAATCAAAAGCTTTTTTTCGGTTTCTTTCTTCCTTTGCCAAAGATAAATCCTGCGTCACTGCAGAATTCATTTATCCTCGTACGCACGGAATCGTCCCGAAATGACGCCGGTTTTCCGTCTGACTCAGCACATCGTTTCGAGTTGGTTATCGACAATAAAATAAAAACAAGAAAAAAATAGCAACGGATCTAAAAATATACGTGCGTGCAATGGTCCGCACGAAGAAGAAGAGGAAAAAAAAAAACTATTGAATAAAACTCGGATGCTAATTCTTTTTTTTTATCTTCTTTTTTTTTTTTATCGTCGAAGAAAAACCGTATATATAGTTACAAGAAGTGAAAATTTATACGGCAAGTGTAATTTAAACACGCGCTGAAGTTTTTATTCCCATCGATCATTCATTATGGCGACCTCAAGAAGACGAGCGCAAGGTCCATCAGCATCGAATAAGAGATAAAATGAATATGAGAGATGATATCTGACTGAACAGCCGTGGGTATCATGTAACTATGTATAACTACATATGTTTAAATTATTTATAGAAATGCCAATCGAGATCCGAGATGAGTGATATAAGTTGTGAAAAAATATTTGAATAAAAACCTTCCAAGATCATCTGACTCAATTAAAAAGCTGCGAGGTACAAGATCAAGGTGAGCGCGTTCGAGATCCCGATTACCTCAAAGCGGTAATTGATAGCTCGTTAGAAAAGAAATAGAAAAAAAAAAAAAAAACAGAAAAGAAAAGAAAGAACAATTACGAGACGTGAACATAATCCGTTGTGGAGACTCATGTCTAGGCCTAATAGAGAATACGAGTTGCCAACTATATTTATTCATTAATTAGTGGAATATTCCGTGCGCGCTTTTATCTATCACCTACAACAGCTCATTAGTTGACACATGAAATCCAGTTTCGAGTCTGCGGATGCGATCAGAATCGCTTTTTTCCCGTGCGCATATGATCATAGTGCGGATCATTACACCGAATACTGATCGAAGGATGTGTGTACTAACTGCGGTTGATTCGGTGCCGATTCGTATTTTGGATAATTCAATTAGGTTGGTACTGCAAATCAGCCGGCGTCGCCGGTTTTCATGGAGATGAAAGCCCCGTTTGTCTCTCATTTCAGCTACACTCGTTAACACTAGTGCTGAAAATATGAAATACTATTGGTCGGTGATTGAAAACCAACCGAAGGATCTCAGATTTTGTGCGTACAGTGCTATAGCGAGTGTAACTGATAAATGAATAGGTAAATTTTTAATTTCGGTGGAAATGATTGACTGTGCACGAATGAGAGCTGCCGTGTATAGTTTTATCAATAGAGCCTCTATTGGGTCAAACGAAACCGAAATTCGCCGGTAGTAACCTAAATGATTGATATAAAATCCGAACCGGCTCTGAATCAACCGCAAGTAGTGTACGGTTGGTTGGTCTATTCAGTTCTGGCAGACGAACGCCGCCGTCGTCGTCCGGCACTTCATGAAATATCGAATGTAAACTCCGAGGTGAAAACATCGGTCATGTAAACAACCGCGAATATCACAGACAGGTAGTGAATGCAGTTTTCACTTCAAAATTAACCAATTTTCGGTAATTCGTGACGAAATGCAGGCTCGGTGCTTGACTGCCAGAACCGAATAGACGAAGGGTACGTTTGTGAAACCTTCTTATTGTTAGTCTACAGCGGAGAAGCCGACGATGACATGGAGTTAAAAAGAGCGAACCAATCATACGGGGCACGCATCGTCGGCCGAGTAGGTATATACATACTTTACGAACTCATTATCAACCAGACTGTACCTAACAGAGTGAATACATTCCCCGTGAAGCAATCACGAGATATAACGTATATCAAATCGAAACAGTGCCTGATCGAGTATCGTGGTACTCGAAAATAGATGTCAAGCTGCGCGCGCATAATCTTGGGATAATTCTTTTATCTGATATATCTCCCGATCGAGTAAACGAAATGATACTTTGTTGGGTATCACTGGATTCGTCTCGTCGCGCTGTACAGGTCTGTGCAGACTGAATGATGCGAATACAGGAAAAAAATTGAGCAAAAAGTATGCGTCACATTGACTGAAATTCATGATACTTTCGTTCCATTCAGTTTTGATTTCAACGGCTATAATTATGCACAACGCGTTCAAGCACGTAAGCACGACCCATTATAAATGCCTCAGAATGAGCAATAGCAATGCCCTCTCCTGCCCTGTGCAACTGAAGAAGTCAGATAGCAAATCGACGTACGGCCAAGTAGGTAGGTACTACATCCTCGCGTTAATCTGTAAGCCAATCTCGTATAACGATAATATATATACACGTACATAAGCGAGTGCATACCTATATATGTACGATATGTTATCGACTTTGTTCACATGATATACCGATACCTTCGTTTATAAAATTGTGCCTCGGCTCAAGATTTTCCGTGAACATAGTTACGGAATTGTGAGTATACGGTACATATTGTCTTTATGCGTCGAGATCGACGTCCGATACCACAATGATCGTTGGGTTTTATCTCAAGTTTGAAGAGGAGAAAAAATGAAAAACCACACACGGACAGTGAGAACGGGCAAAAGAGAAGGATGTTTAATGTGTTAATATCAATACTTGCCTAACAAGTATCAAGTACTGGAACGTCACAAATACGACTCTACCGTACAATAATGCTTGCCTAAGCAAGAAACTAAAGAGAGAGACGAAAGAGACAATCATAAAGTTTAAGCAGTATTGTGCATCGCGGCATTGCTCATAATTATCGTTACATAATATAATTGTTTGACGCACTTGACTTAATGACATTACGTACATACTTGTACTTCTATGTATGTACAGAGACATGATGTGAGTTCATCAAAATAAATTCCTAACTTGGCGGCGATTCGCTACCGCGAATCTTGATTCTGCAGCTATACCTACAGCTGCACCATTGCGTGCTGTAAGGATTACTATTAACTAATTGCTAATCACTGGATTGCGCCTATCGATTACTTACTCCCCATTAATATTTTACTCGTGACATATTATCGATGCGTAATACACGCTACTATGAATTCAATGTCGGTATAACTCACATCGCGAGTTATAAACCTGGATGAAGATCGAGAGATCGATAGAGAAAAATGATGTGAGGACTCAAAAAATTGGAGAAATGTATCTATTGCATCTCACAATGGAAAAATAAGCAAGTTTTGCAACGGAGTTTACTCTCTCTCTCTGCAGTGTTCTCTTTGGAGAAAAATGACTTTCGTACTAATATCATTGAGCGAGAAGAGAGATTGGGAAATTTTGCGAGAATCCTGTGAAGCAACGACAATCTTGTCACTCTATTTTTATTGTTTGTTTTCTCGAACTATTGCAAATCAGTCCACACGCACCGGCGAGGCGCGGCGCCCTTCTTTTGGCGCCAAATATCACAGTGGTCAAGATTTACACGCTGACTCTTCACCCAAAATAATGTACAGACGCTACATATAAACATCGAGAATATGAATGCTGGGAAGACTCATCGAAATGAAAATATATAGAAGAAAATTGAACCGGAACAATTAATTTTCCCAATCTTCTGACTACGAGTATCTTTGTTTGCTTGTCTTTCCTTCTTTTATTCATTAAAATCGTATTGTATTTTACTCACGTGCTTTTCTCGCCATGGTTATGACAGTAATGCAGAGTATATGTTGCGGTACAGGCAGAGAACTGATGCGAGCGATGCGACAATGCTACACAACAACGCAATACCAAAATATTTGTCGTACCGTTTGATTATTTATTGTATTTTCGATATTTTGATTATCACTAGTTATTATTCATTGACTCGTTTACTTATTTATTTATTTGTCTATTTATTTATTCAAAAATCAATAACTTCTCTTATTATCGTTATAATAACAACTACTGCAATTGTGAGATAGAAATTATAATGCGGAAGAGATCTTCTTCCGGTTTTTCGGAATTTTTCCGTCGTTTCGAAAATTCCTATCGAAACCTGGCTTTTTCGGGAGCTCAGGTACCTGCTACAGCTAGTAGGATAATATCATCGGCGGATCTGTTTTGGGACCGTTTTATATGCATTGTGTTGGGCCGGGGCCTGAGGCTTAGAAAGTTTAACGATTGGGGGAACTCGGTGTCTCACTCTTTCTCTCCTGTACTACTCATGCGAGGACGATTATTGCAACCAATGGGCAACTCCATATTCTCTCTCAAAGTCAAGTTCTCGAGGTCCGCCGTGCCGTGGATTGCCCCTTCCCGGGTTCCGATGTATGGATATGTATATACATATGTATCTACATATATATATGTATACATACATACATACAATACAGCTAAAGCTCGTCACAGCAGCTCCTTCTCTTACGTACGATCACTTTATATCTATATACATGCCAGTTACTGCCATGCATATAACTTATTCGTATGTGTACCCTGCACGTACACGTTATATGTACATATGCATATTTATACTTATATACATTATATCTTTCGAAGCGTTGAATACACGGGTTCGCCGCGAGTTTCGTATAGCACCGTCCGCGCCCGCCGCGATGCGTCATTGACCGTTATTCGGATTTGAAAATTATAAAAACACAAAAATAAAAATGTTTACGTTTATGTATGTATAACTAAAAGGACTAGCCGAAATCGGAGAGACGAAGTTCATCCGCGTCCGCAGGGTCAAACGTTGAAAAATTTTACTGTCCTTTTGTTAATTAATTTATTATAACGACGGCACGATCATTTATAATGTATAAGCAATTCTTTCCTTCCATTTTTTCTTTCTCTCTCTCTCTCTCTTCTGTCAAATTGTATCCATCGACGCATCGCTGCCGCCCTTGAATAACAAATTCGAGTACACTATAATGTGTGGCGTGATCTATTCTCATTAAATCGAAAATAACATTTTTCCTCATTCTTTAACGTCAATTTTCATAAACATTGTATTTCGGTGTCAAGATTCAAAATATTCCGGCAATTCTTTTCACGCGCAATTTCAATTCTCGTTGGTCGATTTTTTGTATTGTTGTTTTTGCTATTTTGTTGTTTCAGAGTACGTTACAGGCACATGCTTGTTGCTAGTTTCCTAATTTTATTCTTATTTTATTACAATCGTATAATTTTACTAGAGGCTTAATTTAATTTCGTCATATCTATCATGATTCCTGTACCTGAACCTATAACAATTTATAGCTACTCTTCAGGGTCAATTAATTATTTTTAGACCATTTCAATATTACCTAAAATTGTGGTCAACAACGCTTTGGGAAAATCCTGTGAGCGCGGATGCGACGATCATGCGAGAAGATCGCTTGTGTAACAATCAATTTTGTGGACTCATTTCGGTCCTTGAGGATATATAAGTATATATAATTATAATGATCGTGAAGGAAACCGATAACTACCTGCTGTACGTATGAGAAAATATATATAGAATAATCTATTTTGGTTCAGTACTTTTTCGATAACTCCGGTAAAAAACCAAAAAGTGTAAAAAAAAAAAACAGAAAAACCAGAAAAAAAGACACACAGACAAATTTGATAGAAACAAACAGAAAAAAGGAAAGGAAAAAAATCAAATTCGTAAGGAATTTCAATTGTGTGTAAATGCAGTTCGAAAAATTAACAATAATTGACGATGTAAATTGATGTGAATCAAATTTGTTCAATTAATCGATGGTTTGTTCTTTGATGTTTAATTTCTTTGTGCTACGAGATATGTATAGGTGCATACATACATGATTTTGAATAGTTCGTTTTCTGTTGTGTAGCTATACGGACCTAATTTTGATTGATTTTGATATTATTCCGCATACATGTATACGAATCGCGAAGAATGATGGTTCCGTATAACTATTCGAAAAATAGATACTGGATTTTAACCGCGTACATATATATGTATGTATAAACATAAAGTAAGAAAGCCCTACGTCATCGGTTGCGGTTGAATTTTACTTATGCCTCGGGGAAAAATATCATGTTGTTTACCCGAACACCGGAATACAACTTTTGATATAATGCAGTTGCAGTATGAGCTGTATTTGTACATTTGAAACTGTTAAATGATGAGCGCCTGCTCACGCTCAGTTGGTTATAATTATGAAGCAATACGAAATTTGAGAAAGACGCCTAATTTTATAAATGTACAATAATAATGCTAGTGGGAATACACCTACGAGTACGAACTAACTATCGCGGTTATGTGTATATGGTTAAAGTTGAAGTTAGTCAAGAGTATACGGAGAATTATTTCAGAATAAACATGAGCTTAGAACGCGCGCATGTATAATTGATCGTCCGCTGTAAAAATATCGACTATGAATAATTTTAGGCGAATTTTTGCCCCCTCTCTCGAAAAATTCGCATCAGCGAATCAAAATGCATGTAGAAGTGAAGCGGTGTTTCGAAAATTTGTCAAATTTGTGAAACTCCGTAAAAATCGGCAGAGGTATATCTTGGAATTTTTCGGAAATTACAAGGTGGCATGCAATGGGTGCAGAAAAACTATCAAACGCAGAGTTCTCTTCTTTGCTCTCAAATATCCTGCAGAAAACTCGACTGCTTTTCAATTTCATTCTCATCGTCTGATCGGTGCGGTTGCAGAGAAGTGCGGAGAAACATACGGAGAAAAAAAATTGTTTTCCTGTGCAACACCGATGCGTAGAACTTCGAGTTTACTGAGATTCACGCCGTTTGCGGAGTTGTTCAGGCGCCTTCCGCCAGGGGCACACAGTGCGCTGGCGCATGCTTATAAATGCTTGAATTCTCGTAAGAAAGAAGGTCTTATGAACTATTATGTTGGGAGTGCAGAACTTATCACGTAAGTAATGCGATCGAGTCGAAGAAATTCTCGAAGAAATTCAGACACCAGGTGATTTGCGAGATTGCAGTAGTATTAAGCTGCACAAATTTTTCGAAAAAGTCTCGGTTAATTGCCAAGGGACCGGAAGAACGCGAGTGCAATTTCGCAGTTTTCTGCAAAAAAATGTCACCGCCGAGAGAGTAGATAATAAGACGATTTGCAAAATACAGCGAGTCACGAATTATCAAATGTATAATTTCAGGTAATTCATCTGTTCCGCGATGCTATTTGATAATTATGGTGATAAATTAACAGATCATTACAGATCAACGCTCCCAAAGTGAATAATTAATGCATATGAGGAGGGCATGAGCTTGTGCAGAGGAAGATCGAAGAAAGTTTTGAAGAGTACATGGTGCCGTTGGAGACCCATCTTCGCTCATTGATATATTCATTGTTAAAAGCATCTTCATCACCTCGAACACGCGATTCGACGCCACTCCTACACCACACAATCGAATTCAATGAAACTTTGTGGCTCGGTCGCAGTATTTTGGTAGAAAGTGGCTGAGTATTTCATCTCTACGAATTGTTGTAAGGTTTTATCAGAAATTGAAATTTGTCCAATCTAACCTATGAACAAGCCTAACCTAAGAATCAGAAGTTCCTGAAAAACTCTGCATTATCTTGAAATTTGGGCGAGATGTAATATTCAGCCACTTTCTGCCAAAATACTGCAACTAATCCACAAAGTTTCATTGTGTTCGGTTGTGTGGTGTGGGATTGGCAACGAATTATATCTTCGAAGTGATAACAATCCTTTCAATAATACGTAACGATGAGTGCAAAAGGGTGCTCAGTCGTACCGTAAGAAGGCTAGAAATAGGTAAAAATGAAGGGAAGGCAACGAAGCGTAGGATTAATAAAGCTAGAAAGAGATCGAGAAACTGAAGGAAGGAGAACGATACAAGAGAAGCGGAGTTTCACGGTAAAAAAAAACGGATCATCAAAAGCTTGGGAACAGGTAGAATAGGAGATGAAGAAGTGTGAGAGTAAATGTAAAGTAGAAGAGGCCGAACAAAACTATAACGAGAGGTGTAGGAATAACGATCAAACAAAAATGAGGGATAACGAAGAAGGGAAAAGAAAGAAGAAGATGAAAGAAGTTTCAACTTCTCCGGATTTTCGGTTACCTACAGCTACTGTAATAAGGAATTGAGGATGCGTTGACTGATGCTTATGAGTCGGTCGAGTAGATAGCTTTCGTGAAATTGAGCAGAAATTACCTGCCATACTCCAGAGAAAAACTGCTTCTCGATTTTTGGAATGTATAAAGAGAGGAAGATGAGAAATGACAGACGTTTCACAAAATCTTGTTGATTCAATATCCTAATATGTTCCGAGAGTTTCCACGAAGGCGAACTCCAGGACACCTCGAAGATTTTGCAGTATTCAGGGGATTGCGTATCGCGTGTCTAAATGCGCCGAAAAGGCGATTTTGGTGGTGAGAAGCCGTGTAATTTTTTTTTTTGTTTGTTCGCGGTAATCGCTATGAAAGTAGGTACTCACAGCGCATGGACTCCGTAGAATTAGCTGGAAACAATAAATGAAGACAGAAGGTCATGCGTTTTGTGTATCCGCTCTTCTATAGCACCAACTTTTTTATGTTTTGTAACATTTATGAATGGCGGAAGGTCGCGAGCGCCAGATTTTTTCTCATGTAAATGTTTCGAAAACTCCCGAAACGCAAAGCAGAACGAGGATTCGTAATCAAGAAAAAAAAAACGATGTTATACGGATATTTTCGAAATTTCTGTTCTGAAAATGAAAAAGTTTTGTACTTTTTTCAAATATCGACGAATCTCTGCGTTTTAGAAGTGTTCGGATCATTTGCAACAAAACAAAAATTTGTGTTGATCTGACCTCATATCGTTAGACACCCGATATGACATTATTTCGAAGACTGCATCAGATTTAACGGGATTCCATACGAATTGATCGGCCGTCGTGAGACTTCACGGGATTTAACAATCTTCCTAAATCGCATTCGACTCTAGACGACGTAAGATTTCACGGGACTTCATGAATAGCTGTATGCGATTTTGCGGCTTTCATAAAGACTTCACGGACTTCACCCGACTACAAAGACTCAGCAAGATTTCACAATCATAAAACTCCATAAGCTTTCACAAGACTTCGTAAAACTCCGTAAGACATCGTGGGATTCTACAAGTTTCACAGAGACTTCATAGACTTATAGGCAATTAGTTCTGGAGACTTGACAGCTATTTCATGGAATTTTCCGGAATACAACAGAACCAAAAAGATGCCATACATTCCAGCGAACTTCACGAGTGATTGAAATTTTCGCTGGTCAGACGTTCTCTCTAGGTCTATCCATAAGCGTAATATCTAATCAAGAAGAATCTGATTATTTCATTGAATAGTATATCATGACCTATTCAGATCTCCGCGATAGGTAAAGGCTGTTAATTAGCTACCAATAAACACCTGTGTCAATTTACATGTTATGCAGAAGGTCGATTTTACATTTGAAAAATAAAATAAATCAGAACAAATATATATATTAATTATCGAATGTATTGGGCAATAACGATATTCAAGGATTTGTGAGCGAGAATGTGTGCAAAAAGTTCCAACAAAATTGATGACCGTGATTTCACAACTGTAGAAACAAACTTCAGCAAGCTGTAGCTTGGTAACGCTCACGCTCATGCTCGATGGAAAATTCTCTCGTGATGATCGTTACGAAGCTACAGCTTGCTGAAGCACTAGTCCGATGGAAATTGGACTTCCTATGGATCTTAAGAATTACAAAAATAAAAATAACGCCATTGGATGGTTGAATGAGGCAGAAAGAAGAATTTTCCATCGAGAATGGGCATAACGAAGCTGTGGCTTGCTGAATTTCGTACCTGCAGGTGCAGGAACCTTGAAGGACATAATAGATCAGTGTTATCCATGAACCAAATCCAAAGTAATCTCATTTCCAACCGTCAATATTTCTCAGACAGAATTACTCGAAATTTTGACATCATGTTGTACGATATGATATCCAGTTTACTGGTTTTTGTTTTAGTTTTTAACGCAAAGAGAACCGCGCTTGCGAAATTTTGATCTTTAATCTGTCGCCATTGAGTTCTTCCAATTCAATTATCTAGAAATCTAGTATTCAAAAATCTGCTCACTAGTTCGTGCTTCGAAAATTTTCCGGATTAGAGTGAGAGCGTTCAGATGGTATACCTCGACTAGATTAATGAATTGTTCCGATCGTAAAAAATACGCGCAATCACCTCAGAACGTGTCTTCTTCGACGACAGAAAAACGAATTCAATGATCCTTAGCGAATAAATAATTTCAAAAATCGAAATTTCTCCTGTCTTCGAGGTTTGCTGATTACTAACCCATACTGCGCAGTATGTATTCGCAATGAATATTATCTAAACTAAATATTGTTTGACAATATTGCTCGAATGACACAGGAATATGTAATTTTCAGCTTGTTAAGATTGTCGAAACAAATATTGGGGACAATCGTTCGCGAGTATCTGACAAACGTTCGATCAAGTATTCACGAAAATCTTCGCACCAATATTTCAGATGATTCAATATTGTAACAATATTCCGTAAATATTATACCTACTCATTGTCAGACAAGATTTTACCGAGTGTATATCGTGAGATTATTCTCGATACTCCAAAAGCAGAGACATATGAGCATATATCACGAATTTCGAGATATCCTATGAATGTGTTGAACACATTTTGTGAATTGAGCGTCTGGTATGGGAACTCTCGTATGAATTTTAAACTCGCCTGAAACTAGAGCAACACACATTACATCGCTGTCAAGCGGTATAGAAAAAAAGTAATACATCATCATCGACGCTAGTGCCCATGATACTATACGTGGTACGCACGTATTCTCTCTCATATGTGTGCAATACATAGATCGGCACACGAGTATCAAATAATGACTCGTGAAAATTGTTTATAATATACGGGCTATAAAGTGGCTGAGAAAAAAAACATAAAAAAACGACTCTAACTGACATACCAGTCACCTACTTCCGTGTTCTGCCGTCTATACCCAATGTGAATGGTTCACAAACATTTTATAATGTAGCAAACAAAATGACAGATCGAAGATCTCTTCTGAAATTTGCAGGTTTCCAGCTCAACTGCATCCTCCGGATTCGAGCTAAATGTTTTTCTCTTTCTCCTGATGCTGGTACAGATAGGATCCTGCATCACTTTCCGAATTCTTCAGGCACCCGTTTGAGAAATCTCGAAAGACGAAATTGCGTCACTTTCGCGTAATTTCGAAACCATCGGAGTCTCCGTCCTCACCGTGGACTCAAAATTTCCGGCTTTCCCGATGAAATTTCACGAGATGAATATCAGAAAGGATCCTGGGAGTGGCACTGTGTTACCGAGAATAATCCCACAATTTCACTTTCGAATCACTTTTTGATCACTTTTGAAAAACGCCGTCACAGAATTCTGATAAAGACTTCTTTGTCACAAACTTGGTTACAAGACTAATCCATCGACCCCTTCATTCTCATTGATGAACTGCTCTTCCATCCCGAGATAACAGATTGACGATCACAAGATTTTGGAATTTCAAAGTTTGACGAATTTTTATTCTGTCGTGACCTACGAAACGCGGGAGCCTGAAAAATTTCGAAATCGATGCAGAATCTTGCATTTGGACCAGAAGCTGAACGAGAAAAAAATTCCCCTCGAATTCGAAGTAATCATCAGGTCCTGGGGTTTGTCGGGTTGACCCCCCCCCCCCCCCCCCCATGTTCTTATACACAGGCCTTTGATACAATTGATTAATTAAACTCCTCTACATAATTTATCCAAACGTCGCTGTACATATGTTCCGTCAGTGTATGTATATAGCAAAATAAATGAAAATATTGCGCGATAAATTTATCGAGGGGCTGTTCAATCGAGGAGTCACTGAGACACTAGAAAAGATCACAAAGAAGTAAACGAGAAATCATTGGAATCCAAATACACCGAAATCCGGAGAACAGATGATTCTAGCGGTTCCTATCGATTTCTTGTGAATTCCTGCGATTTCATTTGATTTGAAAAATGATTGTGAGCGATTCCCATGCACTAGAGATCGGCCGAAATCTTTGGAAATCACCCATAATCGTATACGAAAAAAAATCATCGGAAATCGTAATCATGAATTTTTCTAATTGCCGAGTGAATGTAGCTCACCGAAATCTCTGATCCCATATCAAACGAATATTTTTCGAATGTTTCTCGTACTCACAGGCTAATTTTATTTCCTTTTTCCTTATTTCCTTGTCTCCTTCGTTCAGTCTTCTTCCGCAATCACCAAGTTGTTATCGACCGAGAAGATGTAATCTATTATCCTAAAACGATCGATCCACGGGGTACTTCCGGTATGTATGAATCGAAAAAAACAAACAAACAAATGAAAATGAACTATAAAAATCTCACTATAAACTTGGAACAATCTACGATCGTGGCACTAATCAATAATGCGATCGGTATATGAGTATATTGACAGCTCACTGCGATGTGCCGCTTGTATTTAAACTCTTTTCTTTACGTATGTTCGTTATATGGTCTGGCCTTTGGCCTTACAACCTGCACGCTATACCTGCCTAGTTGGAATACGAAATTATAATGAACGCAGGTGTAGTGGATAAATCGGTTTTTATAAACTCTGCAACGCGTGTTACATACCAACGTCTACTTCTACCTCCACCGAACGCATAGGATCTTTCACCTGTGTTCGAACTTTCGCATACCTACGTACAATGTGCATGCATACCTCTACGTATATGTATGAATTTGTTATAAAGTACACGCAAAGTGCGCGCATAGATATATATGATGCATTCCACGTCGACTCGACCAACGATTTTCCCTCGCCATTTTTTATTCGCCTCACGATTTTTCACACGATTATCTGACCTTGAACATGGATTCCAGAATTTGTTCAGATTCTTACCTCTGACCGTTAATTTTTTATGATTGTTCAAACCCATCGGAAAATCGGTTGTTTTTGAAAATCTCTAAAATCTTATTTTTCGTTCTGATCATTTTCACACAAATCTCACGAACGTATTGAAAAAATAGAACACCGCATGTTTGAATAGGTTCTAAATATTCTCAAAACACGACCAAAAATTTTGCCTTGGCGATTCTGAATCGTTTGACGCAAGACCCACGATAACGATGACGCACGACCCCCTCCTAGGCTAAGTGCGGCAACAACTCGGAAAATGGTTTTCTAACTTTTCGGGTAGTTTTTACACGGATGTCTGCCAAACGGAAAACATTCAGGAACTCATTGAAAAACGAATGAAAAAGATCGACGCATGGTTTGATTGAATCATGAATGTGTTAAGTGTACGAAAGCCTTGACGGGGGTGGCGCGTCATTATGGGTCTCTCAGCAAAAGATTCAGAATCGAACACGAAATTTGTTGTCATTTTCATCCAATTTTCGGAACGTTGAAACAAGGCGTTTCATTCGTTCAAAATGTTTCGAGTGCTGAGAATTTTTTTTTCTCACGAGACAGGTGTGACAATGATGATTGAAATGAAGAATGAGATTTTTGAGAATTTTTTGAGATTTTTGAGCAAGACTAATTTTCAGACGGGTTTGAATAATCATAAAAAATTCACGGTCAGAGGAAGAAAAAATGTGAACAAATTCAGGAGTGCTTCTTTCAGATCGGAGAACCGTATATATAAGAAATCGTGAAGCGAATGAAAAGTGCCAAGGGAAAATTAATTGTCGAGGCGACACGGAATGCCCCATAGACACCTACTAGAATGCGAATAATGACGTAATGCAAGCGCGCTTGCGTGCTTTTTTCCTGTTTTTGTTTCTAAATCTATATCTCTCGATACGTAGCACGGCTACATGTCATAGATGTTCACGATATTGAATATAAACGCGGATAAACTAACCGATGGACGCGATGTCAGCTACTAGTGCTAATGATCTGGAGGGGCCATGGACGTCAGGTTTTGCTGTCGATTATAAGATAATTGAGCAATGATCATACGGCCGTTTTAATATGGTAAATGGTAATTTTTCATGCATAAAAGGTGGACGCGAGTAAATGGATTAACCTATACAAGCCGGCAGCTGACGCGATGTCCTTCTCTTGTGATTTCAACCGGTGAAAGGGAAAAAACAAACAAACAAAAAAGCGAAGGTGGAAAAGAAAAAACATTGTGTGAACAAAAATTACTGAAGGAAGCAGAAAAAGACGCAGAAGAAGAAGAAGAACAATAGAAGAGACAAAATGGTGTCTATCTCATTATAATTAAGCTCGAGTTTGATATTTGTAATGCGCAGGTGAGATAAATAATTCTTACACACAATATATGTATGAGACATTACGCCACAAATAGTGGCATGGGTCGTGGACCTCAAAATTTGGATTTCAAATTTTCATTTATATTTTATTGAACATAATGAAATGAACAAACCGTGAAAATTTCAGACCTTTTGCTACGTAAGTATAACAGAGAAACGCATATTTTTGCTTTTTCCTAATTTTTTTCGTTTTTCCGGTTTCCATCTGACTTATAAACGAAAAAATACATCGGCAATGCTAGTTCCCATCGGAAATTGTCTGAATTTGTAGAAAAAGAAATTTCGAAATTTTCAATTCGAATTTTACTATGAAAAATAAGTTCGAAAGTAAAAAAATGAAAAATGACTGCGTTCTCCAAAAATTTGTTGACTCTCTTTCGAAAAGCTGAGACGATTTTACATACAATCGATGCGTAAGAATAATGCGGTCACTGTGGGTTTAACGAAAGAAAAAAAAACATGTAACAGTCAGTGTATTCAAATTTCACGTGAACGCATTTCCTCTCGTCAAGTTATTCATCAATCAAATTTGACAATCGCATGAGTAGATACCTAGGAAAACTTGATGGGAGTGAAAGCGGTCACGTGAAATTTCAATAAACTGACTATGTTGCATTTTTTGTTTTGTTTTTCGTTAAACCCGCAGTGACGACATTTTTTTATGTATGGTTTTTGTGTGAAATTTCAGTTGAAAAACAAAAAAAGTCCAAAAATCTTTGGGGAACGCGGTCATTACTCATGTTTTGACCTTCAAACTCATTTTTCATGGTGAAAATTTCAATTGAAAATCTTGAAAATATTTGTTTTTTTAAATTCATTGTCAGACAATTTCCAACGGAAAATAGTATTGTACTGATATATTTTGTTGTTCTTCAGTCAGATGAAAACTTTAAAAATGAACACAAATAGAAAAACGTAAGAATACGCCTTTTCTCGCAGTTTGTTAATTTCAATGTGTTTAACAAAATATAAACGAAAATTTGAAACCGAAATTTTGAGGCCCAGAACTCATGCCACTATTTGAGGATGTCTCATATACACATATACATATATATGTATATATATATATATATATTTATACAGATTATATGTATGTATACAAATGTGAAGTTTAAATTATTCTCCATAGCTGCGCTGTTTGTTGTGAAAGGAAAATCACAATTAGCATCATACTGATTTGTAGTTTTGTTATTGTTATTATTATTAATATCAATCATTCACTCTCATATACCTTCCTGCGGTTTATCATTTATCGCAGGAGCGTACATATAGACTATAAAATAAGGTGGAACGGGAAAATAGAAGTAACATACAGGCGTTCCACATTTATATTTTCGCATCGCATCGAAGAAATGTTTGAATTTTATAATTACAGCCTCCGAAATTTATAGTTTACCTCGATCACCGATTTCTCACCGTTCGTATAATTCTTCTTTGGAAATTTACTATCGTGGTGTTGTTTGAAATTGATAACCGGACAGCGTTCGAAAGGCCGTTGGACTCGCCGCTGGCAATCTAACCTAGCTAACGTAGGGAATATTCATTTTTCGTCACATCCGATCAATGTTTGGAAAAAGTGAAATACTTAGCCAATTTCTGCCATCGTACTCAATGAATTCTCAAAGTTTCATCAATATCGATCCAGTTCTTAGCGAATATTTACGATTTTCGTTTTCGAAACGGTTTCCGTACATTTAAGATAGCTAGTCCTGAGTGACACCTCAAAGGTACCTTAACATTTGAATTTTTGACGCCAGCATCGACCGTTGAAGCGCAGGTCATGTGAAAGATCATGTGTGATCTTTGATTCGACGTCCGCGCCAAACAGAAAAGCATTCAATTTGAGGTTACATGATCCACACGAGCCCACGTGACTGATTTGACGCTCGACGCTAGCGTGAAAAGTCTGAATGAGACGACGATTTTAGACCGCGACGGGCGCGGTATTTCCTGTAAAATTGATTCAAAAGTAGTTACTTGATGTCTAATTATGTTCAATTGTCCTATTTTTTTTCAAAATCACTTAATCGATTCTGTTCGTACAGATGTAACGAGTATTAGGACAATAGCTTGACAAACCAACAATAAAAGTGACAAAGAATTTGAATAACAAAACCTGGAACCAATCATATCTATACCTATAACTATATGTATAAATGCGTGAAATGCGTCACTAATATATTCTGTTTTTTAACAATCAATGGAGCCATGGATCGTTCCGTCATCGTTTAAATTATAATTGCTAATTGATTGGTTGACAATTTTTTATCACATATCATTATGTTGATGAAATTGCGGAATGTAATGAGAAAAGAAACAGTAAAAAAAACTTATGAACATTCCCGTTTTCCTTATCTTGTGCGACCCTTACAGAATTCGCTCCAAGGTAGTTATGGGAAATTTTCTTCTCATAGCATACGTAATATGTCGCATTATTAATGCTATAATAATATAAGGACACTATAATACGACTTTTCGGCATTCCTGCGGCAAAAAGTCGCAGAATTTGGTTTGTTTTTTTCGTTTTTGCATTGATCCAGAAACATAAATATACGGCCAGAGCATCGAAAGTAGAAACCTGGTCGACCGACGTAAAAAGGTTGTAGTTGACGTGGGGCAATAAGACCTTTCGTTTTTAAGAATTTCAATCTCCTTCCATTCCTCATGCCAAACGGTTATAGGTTTTCGGGCGATAGGACCTTGTGGTTTTCTGATTGGAAAGAAATTCTTCTGACCAATGCCAAGAGGTCGTATTACCCAATTTCGTTTTGGAAAAGGATTTTCGCATTGCAGGAAAGTAAAAAATAAAATAAAATTCTCAAAACCAAGAGGCTGTATCCGCCGTCACTTCACGTGATTTGTGTTGGCTCTAGTCAGCCGATTCCCAAATTTGGATGTTTTGGACACACATTCATGTTTCTGGATGAATGTAAAAATGAAAAAAAAAATAATGAGAAAACCTCAGACGACCTTTCGGCATTCAAATTGTAGTTTTGGTGCTCACATCTTTATGGCATTAAAGTATCGCGATATTATGTATTGCTTAGTTCAAATTCATCGCACTGTCCTATTTCGTTTTGGTGTGTTCGAACTTTAAAACAAAACAAAATTGTTGGTACAGAAAATAAGATTACGAAGAACGAGATCAAGAAGAGATGTATATCAACGCGACTCTCTATAAGAGGCAGTGCATGCGTTACGTAAGTCGATTTTCGTCCGATTTTTGTCCTCCTTCTGCCGCGCAAGTAAGGAATTGTATGACCCTGGGAAGCCCCCCGCCCCTCTGCCGCTAATAATCTTATGAAAGATTGAATAAATATCTGGAGTATCACTCAGAAGAAAATTTGTTGAGGTCAACAAATTTTGGTGTCTCTGATCTGACGAAATATCCCACTTCCAACTGAACCTTATTTGGTTCAACCGAACTTTGTTTGGGACACAAAATTCGTGATTACTTGTAATGAATAACGGATGATTTGATTGGATTGAACAAATTTGAATTGATCTGACCGAAATCGATTACTTGCGGATTTCCAGAGAGATATTATATGCATGGAACAATTCAAAAATTCAATTAAACGAACAAAAATTTATTTGACATGAACAAAATTTCATTGGCCTAATTCAATAATCACCTCGATTGAACATATTTTTCGGAAAAAGTTCATTAAATGTCACCTTGACAGCCGGCAAGTAATTGATTTCATTCAGGCCAATTGAAATATTCTCAACACAATTGAATTGTTCCTTATTCTCTAGAAGCATTGATGTCTCAAAGAAAATTTCGTTGTACCGATCAAGGTTTAGTCGGAAGTTACGTCAATGGGACCCAAATTTGTTGAATTTAACGGAAGTTTTTCCTACCTAATACCTGAGATCGCTAACAGCATTAAAAACTCAAGAAAACCAATCCGAGGAAAACCCTAGTAGGTAACTATTGAGAAAATCTTCTCTATGCATTAAGGAGAAAAAGTTAGCGATAAACTTTTGCTCGAGAATTTTTAATGCTTGTAGTTCGAAGGTGAGATTGACGAGAGAATAAAATCTTACGTAACGACGCTACTGAACCCCCGTGTGTTTCCAACTGTGTAACCGTTAGAAATTGGAGCTCCCTTCCCTCCTCCCTTTTGCCCCTCCCCGCGCCAGGTTACACGTCACAGGTATAAGATTTGTGAGAGGCCGCCAATTAATTTCATCTATATCTAATCGTTCGTCATAAGATTTCATATCGCTGCTCTTTGGTACGAAATGAAGACGGAGAAGCGAATAATTCGGACCACCGAATTACAAGATTACAAAAGATTGCAAGAGATTCCAGAAATTTCAAAGATTCCAAAGATTTCACGAGATGTCCGAAGATTTCATGGGATTTCCGAAGATTTCGTTGGATTTTGATAGATTTCAGAAGATTAACAGGATTTCGAAGATCTCACGGATTCTGAAAGATTTCATGGGATTTCAGAAGATTTTACTGGATTTTATTGGATTCCAAAAGATTTCAGAAGATCACCACAACATTCCTGAAATCTCAAAGATTTTACAGATTTCAAAAGATATCATGGGATTTCTGAAAATTTTATAGGATTTCAACAAATTTCGGAAGATTACCAAGATTTTTTAAATTTCAAAGATTCCAAAAGATTTCATGAGATTTTCAAAGATTTGATTTTCACGGGACATCCAAAGATTTCATGGGATTTCCGAAAAGTTCATTGGATTTCATTGATTTCAGAAGATTACCAAGATTTCGAAGATCGCAAAGATTTCATGGGATTTCCTAAGACTTCATGGGACTTCAAAAGATTTCATTGAATTTTATTGGATCCCAAAAGATTTCGGAAGATTACCAAGATTTCAAAGATCTCAATAAGGATTTCAAAAGATTTCATGGGATTTCCGAAAATTTCGTTAGATTTCAACCGATTTCAGAAGATCACCAAGATTCCGAAGCTATCGAAGATTTCGAAGATTTTAAAGATTTCAAGAGACTTCATGGGATTTTGAGGGATAACAAAATATTTTAGGGATTCCCAGAGATTTCACGAGATATCGTGGAAAGGTGTACACGGAATTCCAAGAGTGATTTGCCCCTCGTTCAAATGGGTGTTATAGCCGCTAAAACTAAATGAAACAGACGAAAAATGGGAATTCTACCACAATATTATATTTTACCAAATCATTATCGTGAATTTTCTAATTATTACATACATCTCTCGCCTCTAGTTTGTGAATTGTCTGTAAATTTTCGGCAAAATTTGCTTCATATTATGTACCACACAGGAGTATAATAACGGCAAGATTGAAATAATGGATACGAATGAATTTCGTGGGTATGTATATATCTTACCTTATAGTACTGATCATCATATAAATGATATCTGCAGAGTATAGTTCATGTAATAATAATTCATGTGAGTAAGTATATGTGTATATGAAATTTTGCTATCCGTTCAACGTCATTTTTGCATCATCGTATCAGAGTATGGCTATAGTATGAGTACACAGGAATACACGGTACATTCAAAAGTTCACATTTCGCAATACTTCAGAACACAAGTAATTTCATCATTTGTGATTGGCCGACTACAAAATGTGCATTTCTAGAAACTGTTCTATAATTCGATTTCCTATACTATATACCTATACCATACAACCTACAATCGAGAGTCAAATTTCTGTCGATCGATCAATTCTCAGGATAAGGTTTTCCCGTACGTGAAAATGAAGAAAAATAGTATAAAGGAAAAAAAACAAAAATTGAAAAACTAAACACACACACACGCGCGAAAAATCTCTATATATATATGAATAAATTAGGTATATTTTATAGATAAATTCGGTTCCGAAATGCTACGGTATGTGCTTGAAACGAAAGTGAGAGTATAGATATCAATGTACAAGTACCATACGCATGCAGTTATTATACATATCACATTCTATGTACGTTTGAAGCTCCCGTAGGTATATTTTTTTAGATACGCACACAGTATCAGTATAGTATCGAACTTTAGCGGTAGGTTGCGAATTCAAGTCAGCTAACTACTATATAGGTCTAGATAACTTACCGGTCGCTGGGCTGGGATCGGTTGTCTCAACTTTCTCGCATGTATGTATTCAGATCTTGGGATAGCGCGGGAGGCTTTTAGCTGCCGCGTGCCGCGTCGCTCTTTATACTCTCAGCCGAGTTACCGCAGGTCGTAGTTCCTTCAGGTTTGTTTCCCAGTGAACATCGAGGCTCTGAACCGACGCGTGAGTAATCGAAACTATCTTTACTCAAAACTGTTAATTGAGAAGAAGGAGAAAATGGTGAACAAAAGAACAATGCCGGACAAAACGGAAATGTTAACCGCGAGCGTTCGAGTGGAATACCCTCCGTGCACGTTTAGTTCACCGCGATAATACACGGTACGATAATCGAAATTGAAGTAACAGAAAACCACACAGCAGGGTGGAGATTTCTTTCACCGATTTCAAGAAAACTTCTTTCCTCATTTTCTGTTTATTTTTATCGGAAATTCTAACTTATATACCGATTAAAGTGAATCAATTTTCACGGAAGAAACGATTCCAGTCCGCTTCACGTGATCAGTATACAGAGAGTTTTCGGCGAAACTAGTCCACTCGGAGATATGCAACTGAACATCAAGAGCTTAAACAATTTTTTATTATGCCCACTTGAATTTCATTCTTTCGATGCAGGTTGATTAAACGGCATATCTCTTCTTTTTCCTCTCGTTATTGGTGATCGTTTGCCGTAGAAACTAAACATCTTCACTACGAACGTCGTTTATAATCTCATACCTTCACTGACATCGATGCATAAATAAAATCGGTTCGAACCCTTGTATATCCAGTTGCATACCTCTAGGTGGACTAGTTTCACCGAAAACTCTCTGTAGGTATCGGGAGGAAAGGACCATACGCACGTCTCTTGTTGCACGGCTCCTTAAAAATACGAAACCACGTGAGCCCGACGGAATTTACCATGAAAATACGTAACGCAGACATGGGCTCTCAATTTTTACTAAAATTAAGGAGCCGTGATCGAGAGCCGTGCATATCCTTCCCTCGCGAATTCTCTGACTACGTTTGTATGCACAGTTTGTCTTATCGGTTCAGGCCCGCCTCCGCAACTTGACTTCAAATTGAGTTAGAGATTTAAACTTGACTTTGGCCCGTTTCCTCTGACATGGTTCAAGATTTGATCTCAGTTTAGGTCACCAAAGGTTGTTGGCCATTGTCCAATTGTGAGTTTAAACCGAAATTAAATCTTGAATCATGTCGGAGGAAACGGGCGTAAAAGTTGGACTGATTGTGAGCCAATAGCAGGCAATCTTGAGCGGTTTGAACCTGGTTTGGATTCAATCTCTGATCGTGAAACCGGCTCCTAGACTCGCGGCAAAATCTGGAACTATACCAACAATCGTATACAGGTGAAAATGGGCAATTGCGAGGCGACACTAGCGCCGGATGTTCTAAACGGAATTGACAAGCCGTATGCACACTCGGTGTGATTGGTACTGACAACGAGACGACTTTCTTCTCTCAAATTTGATCAGAATACCATTAAGGTGCTATTAAAGACATATTCACCAGACATAAAGACCGATTGTTACTCATTCTTAGAAGCATTGTTATCACTACGGAAACGCGATTCGTCGCCACTCCTACACCACGCAACCGATGAAAATGAAACTTCAAAGATTAAGTGCAGAATTTTGGCAGAAAGTGGCTAAATATTTCATTTCGTTGAAATTCCAAGAGAATTCCAAGTTTTTCGGGATTCTCTGAAAGTTAGGTTAGGTTTGTTTATAGGTTAGATTAGAAAACTCTAATTCTTGATAGAAGATTCAATATTTCGTAGAAATAAAATACTCAGCCACTTCTTGCCGAAATACTGCATCCACTCCCCAAAGTTTCATTCCGATCGGTTGTTTGGTGTAGGTTTAGCAACGAATTCCATTTCCGAAGTGATAACAATGTTTTTAAGAATGAGTAACACTGGGTCTCAATATGTCTTTAATAGCACCTCAAGATATGTAGCAGATACCCGCCAGTGCAGAAGGTGATATCATCCACTAGATACGCGACGCTCATTCGCCTTTATACATTTGACAACCGCATGTAACCACGAAATGTGATTGATAAAGGCCGAACCACATGAAACACCATAAGCCACAAGCAGAAGACGCAGAAGCCGTGACGCATGCGCAGTGCACAGTGCGCAAGCGCTATGGCTTCTGTGTTCGCTGCACATGGCTCATGGAGTTTCACGAGGTTCGGCCTTAATTGGAAAATGAATTGTCGGCATATAACTACAATTCCTGTGATCTTCTCAAATTATTAAAACGCATAGGGATTGTCGTGAAATATGTCATTGGCGACCAATGCATTTTAATGGTGAAAAGAAAAACATGTCTATGAAAAATACGAAATAGTGATCTGATTTTACGCCTCATGGGTAAACTTTCGAACGTATATTTTTTACAAATTTTCTAAACTCCGAAGTAAGTTATGTCAACAATTTATTTCCCAATTAATAACGTTTCACGGTTGTAGATATGACTGTCCAGTATAAAGCAACAATTGAGCATCACGTGTTTAGTGCTTGTAGTATCCATCATCTTCTTCTACGCTGGCGAGTATCTACTATACCAACCAAAATTATATTTTAATAAAATCCAACGGAAAGAGGTCGTCCTTGTATCAACCACGCTAAGTGGGTATACATATACGATGCATATATGAGATATATGACATGCTACATAGATGTATTCGGTGAAGTCATATCGGAAATGATATTTTGTTGAATATCGTTGGATCCGGTTGTCCCTCTATCTTTCATTCAACAAACTGACGCGCGCGATAAAGCGTCGAAAAATTGCGAAGGAATAGTGAAATGAAACAATTGTTTAGAAAACAAGAACAGAACAAAAAATTAGTGAATTGCGTTCTATTATAGGTATACGTTTATGCGTATATAACCTGTAACTGTATAATCCGAGAATCACCTGCAATATTTCATTTCAACACAATTTTATGCTAATGACAATTTTGGGGATCTGGTTTCATATCTTTTGAGAGTAACCTTGAACGGTAAAATAATAACAATAGTAATAATAACAATATTTTTCCGATGTCCAAACACTGCATATATATGCAAATTAATATAGTTAAACGTATAGGATTTACACTATTTTTGGAATTTGTATACCTTGATTAGCCGCCGCGAGAGGTTAATTCGAAAACGTAATGGGTATATAACTATAGGCACTACATGGCGTTCTGTTGTTTATTACGTACATGCGTTCACTATCTGCGCAGTTATTCGTACCACATTCGTATCATTCCCCCTCGCTCCTCCTGTCCCACTTCCTCGCTCACTCTTTGTCTCTCTCCCTTCCTTCCCCACTCTTGCTCTCTCTCTCTCACTCTCACTCTCCGCTTCTTTGGCTGTCAGTGGAAGAGGTCTGGGCCTTTCGTGTTGGTAAGCAGACCTGCACTGGATACACGCGGATACATATGTATTCATATACATACTTACAACAGCTGTAGGTATATACATAGGTACGTGACTCGGTTGTGAAACCGGTGGAGCGTGGATGCAACAGGATGACCCTGGCCAGGTTTCGCAACTAAGGATCTGTCCACGAGGTTTTTCAGCGGTTAGTTATAGCGCTTGCTTCAATCTTGCTCGTTCATTTCTTCTTTTTTCGTCTTCTTTTCTTTGCCTTAAACCACTATTCTTGGATTTATGTGCGAAATTTTCCAAACATTTGCCCGAAATTCTCGTCGGTGGTTATCGTAAAATAGGACGGAATAATCTGTTCGTATTTTTTCGTTCGCGTTAAGAATCACAATTACGAACGTTCCGAGCGATCGAATAGCAATTGGAATCGGCGCAAGATTCCATGCATCAAAATATCTCGAGATCGCCGAAAAGCAAGCGAATTCTGGATGGTTTACTGGAAAATCGTCAGAAAATATGTTTGCACAATTCTTGGAATCGCTTGAACGCGTTCGGTTCAAATCGGTTGGAATTGTTAGAAATATCTTGCGATCGTTATAGTAGCATGAAACCGTTTGAAATCGCTCGTCACTCAATCCGGAAGTGAATAAACCCACGGATATATATTTACCCACGTGGGTAACGGGTCATGTCGTTGTAGTTTTCGATCTGCATTTGTATCTATCCAATTTTCATTTTTGTGTGATTGGAAAAAACGAAAAATTATGACCGGATTATTTTTTAAACTGCTCAAATATGAGATAAAAGGTAGAAAAAAGTCGTGCGAGAACCGAATTGTAAGCTGATCCGTCTCTTTCCGATCACAATGCCCTGTTTCTGAATCTGTGTCTTCATTTTGTTTCTCTTTGTCGATAAAACAATTAACATACCGAGAAAGAAAATCGACGATCTGCCGTTGATCCAGAAATGAACGAAACGAGGAGAAAAAGAGAGAGAATAAAAATAGAGCATAATTAATCATTGTGCAATTCTGAAACCTACGGAGCGAAGTTGTGAAAAAAGTATCGAGCTGTTGTGCAAGACCGTATCATTTTGGTACGTACCAGTGCTGGTTACGCGATGGTTGCAGAGCGAGAACAGAAGAATAACGAAATAATCTTGAAACCCGAAACTCTCTGAATTCGCTTATTTACTTTTGTTTTTCTGGTATAATTCATGGTCGGAGGTTATCTGCACACCACCTCAGTGCATCCGCGAGAGCGGTTTTATATCTTCTTGCGTTACGTATATGTAGTACGTGACATTGCTGTTAACGGCTGCCGTCACACGTAACTAAATCAAAGAGACACAGAGTCCCGATTCGGAAGCCAACTATAACGTCAATGATTTGACAGAATTAATTTCCCCCAAAAATGATGTATTCTTTCGTGGATTTAGACGGCGAAATACTTTTTGGGAACTGACTGGTAGATGTCTGAACAAGAATCCAATGATTTTGAAGAAACATAATGCCGAAAATTAGCGAAGACACTGTGGTGAATGGGGCGAAGAGTTTTTCGGAAATCAAATCTCTCGGCATAGAAAGAACCCTTCAGAAAAAACACAGTAATGATGACGATAATCAATCTCTCAAAAATGGAATCGACGGATCTGATGGTCATGACGAAGATCTCCAAGACACAGAATCCGAAGATGACGACGAGGAAAAGGTTGATTTGGACCTCGACGAAACCTCTGGAGAACTGATGGAATATGCTAGAAAAAAACTCGGGGAAACCGAAGATGTCAAATGCCAGACAATCCAGGAATTGAGGGACATGATTTATGGTTCGTGAAACTAGTTTCAAGATAATATTATCATTTTTTTTTGTTCCTCATTGGTCAATTTAGGATCGGTCTGGGCAGATTAATTGTCCACAGTAATTTGGTAATTTCACAGAGACAGGCGAGTGCACACCCCATCGAATGGACGACGCATTTTTGGTCAGATTCCTTCGCGCAAGATATTTCAACGTACATCGTGCCCACAGACTGGTGAGTAGCGACAAAAATTCGGGAGGTACTTCAGCATAAAAGTAACACCATCGTTCCGATTTCGAACAGATTGATGGAATAGTGACATTCATTACACGAAGATTTATCACTCCACCTGGAAAACAGTGAATATTTTCAAATTTGGATTCCACTTCAATTTCCGTCTCTCGTCAATTCCCGTAAAAATGTATAATCTTTGAAGAAAATTGCGCTCCTTCATCAGATGGCACCGATAATTTACAATAACAGAAATATTACTGCTAGCCGTGGAACAATTCTAGAGGATTTTGAATACCCACTTCGTTCGATATGCATTTATTTAGCTAATTTCAGTAAGAAATCCGCTGACTTACAATTCCTCCTATCGGGTCAAGCAAGAGTTTGGCTTGATTATAGTGTGAACATAAACGTTGAGTGAACCGAGCGCCGCGCCGGTTTAAAACGAGTTTAGTGAGTATAGAAATATAAGGACGGCGAGTCGAGTCACGGACTTTGATTTACTGTGTCAATGGGTTACGTAATAAAGTTACAAAACTACGAGATGTTGATAGTTCCACGTATAGTGTCTGATAAAACCGATTTTCCGTTGCCTCAAGTTGTTCAGGATTTCTCAAAATCGCCATTTTTATAGTATGAATGAATGTCAATGAATGAACGAATGAATGAACGAATAACTTGATCAATTTTATTTCCCCCGACGAATACATCAACAGATGGTCAACTACTACAACTTCAAGGAGGAACATCCTGAACTTCACAAGGACATCAATCCTCTTGAAATGCGGCACATTGGTGACGATGACGTTATGACAGTTCCCGCTTGCCTCACGCAGTGCGGGAGACGGATGATGATTTACCGAATAGGCAATTGGAACCCGAGGAAATATCCAATAGAGGAGATCTTCAAGGCTACTGTAATCGTCCTAGAACTCGGAGTCCTCGAACCCAGAGCCCAAATACGCGGCGGAGTTGTCATATTCGACCTCGAAGGACTGACAATGGCTCACGCATGGTCAGTAACACCGAAGGTAGAGACATTTATGTATTTTTCATATTTCGGGGGAATAGTATTTCCTCGATATTTGTACAACCAGCATCGTTCTACATTATTTTCCAGATTGCGGGGATGGTTTTGTCCCTGATGGTATCATCGTTCCCACTGAAATCCGCGGCTATTCATATTCTCCATCAGTCCTGGGTGTTTGATGCTATTTTTGCAGTTTTCAAACCCCTTCTTGACACCAGGATGAAAGACAAATTATTCTTCCACGGTGACGACATGGAAAGTCTGCATAAGCACGTGGCTAAAACATCACTGCCAAAAAAGTACGGCGGTACCCGCAACGAACTACCTTATTACAAGTGGATTGATTCACTGAGTAAGAAACCTAGAATCGTCAACGAGCTGATACAACTCGGTTACATCGCTCCCGATGGAATCCTTGACGGCCCGTCCTAGTTTCCGTTACGAAAATCCTCCATCTATTTGGATGAAAAACTTATTGTGAGATCAAAGTGAGAAAAGTGAGAAAGTGCAGACTGATGCAATCATTCGTCGTTGAGGTGAATGTACCGGTACCAGGACATCTGAGGCTCAAGCAGCCCAATTTTCGTAACGAAGCAGCACAGTCATTCCTTAATTTATGCAACAGCTTTTTCACCAATATGAAAAGTCAACTTTGCACTATGAAAAATCATAAAAACAATTTGTTTCCATGCATTTTTATGAATTATTATTTTTATGAGGACGCTCGAAGAGCCATGCCTCCCTTGTCCCATTCTCACCGCTGTAGTATATGTAGGACAGTGATGTTCTAACCATCAGGATTGAGAAAGATGTGATATTGGTTTGTTTCCAGGAAAATCTATGTCATTTATTCTGAAATTGACGTATCACATAATATTCTGACGGAAATTTTCTCGTTATTCAAAAACGTCGCTTGAAGTTCATTCGTCTCGCTTATTCTTTTCTCCGTTTGCTTCAGCGTTTCGGCTGGTGTTGTTAATAAAAAATATTCGTGGCACGATGTTTTTGAGGTTAAGAAAATGCTTTCTCGCGGACCACGCTGATATTCGCGACGAAGACGGCGAAATGTTAACGCTAACTCATGCATGCGCGCCAGATCACTCCCAATATTCAATATTCGCGTTGAAATAAATATCTCAATGATTTTCTTTTTCTCTTTGCTTCAGAAATTATATTTCCTTTCCAGCGTTGATATTGCTGATAAAGTATGTGAGCAATTGCATAAGAAATTCAGTATAGTCTGCTATCTACCCGAGTCGCCGGATAGAATTTTTTTCGAACCTATAAAAATCAAATCAATATTCAAAAGACTATCGAATTCATAATTATGAATACGTATAATCGGTAATTAAATTACACCATTGTCTCAAGTATCTATATTTCTATTTGTATTTCTGTCGTTATTATTATCTAATTATGAGACACTGTCCCGGTACTGAAGCGTGTCCTGGTACCGGTACATGTACGTTGCCCGAAGTCGTTACAGCTCGATCCATATTGAGACGAATATTTAGAAAAAATCATAAAATTACGATCAATCGTTCATCACCATGTAACCTCTTCATACTAGTTTAGAGTCTCCGGCGGATTGTGTCGGAGTTGTAAATCCTGGGGTATAATAAACGAATGAAATATCATTCTGACACGTTGTTTTCTAAATTCCATAACAGTTACAATGTTCCCACCTTTCGACGAGCTTGCAGGTTCCTCGCTGTCTTTGCATAATACAAACTTCAAACATCTCATAAACGTTTCCGACCTCGAATTCCGATGTTTATGAAACAGTTTTGTGCTTTCTGCAGTAACAGAACGCACAGTGGGCTCTTAACCCGGTTACCGAAATCTTTCGCACGATCGCTTCGCCCAGTTGATTGTTTTTTCCTTTGTTTTGGTTTGGTTGTTTTCATTTCGTTTATCGGGTAGGTAATTCGTTTTCTTAACTCCTGCAGTAACTGCATCAGAGATTAGTATTTCAAGTATTTGAAGAGATGGCCCGTTGTGAAATGCCGAATTGACATGTGTGCGAAGCTCGAAGGGATCTCAGGAGAATAAACCGACTGAGAAGAGGCAGGCAGGGGTCGGCTCTAACCGTTCTGTGTTTCGCATATCTAAATTTAGTTTCAACCATGAGACGATAAAGTGTGAAATTGTAAAACCGGGCGAATGTGAGAAGCTTGACTCGGGGCCAAGGTCACCCTATTACATAATTCTATTTCTTAAATCCAACACAATGCGGATGATCCAACAGCCGGATGTGTTTTCATCCTCTAATTCACGCAGCTGAAGAATATTTCCCCTATTTTCGTATTATCTTCATTGGCCACGGTGGTCGTCGACCTTCCCTTCCTTCTCTTCCCTCGTCTTGACCAGCGTGAACATTTTGCACTTTTGTCAATCTCCCAGGCCCTCGGAATAGAGGGAATATCACATCATGTCATAGCGAGATAAAGTCTCTTTACACGGTTGATCGTAGGGGGAGTCAGGCGCCTGCTGCCAGCCCAGAAAACGTGGTGGTTGATATCGACCCAGAGGGTGGTGAGCGTTCGGCGCACGCCTGGACGGCGCGACTACTGGAAGAAGGTCGTACGACTGCGGAGCGCCGAGCGTAGCCCGGCCAGTGCCCCGCGCGCGGGCGGTACATCTAATCCGAGTGCTGGTTAGACGGTAAAAATCGTCTTACGACGAGCTACCGTCACCAGCAAGCGCGCCACGCCTCGCCGAGGAGGTGGGTGAACGTCGTGGGCCTCGCCCGCTTCCGGTGGGTTAAAATAAATCATTCCAAAGTTTCCAACAGGGAGAAAAAGCTGTGCGAATTGTCACTGACAGAGTGCACCCAGTGTCAGAAAAGTGCTTCGTTACAGTGGTCGTCCGGAGGTGGTAATCGGGAAATTTCCGAATTCCTATTTCCCCAGCGTCGACGGAGCTGCCCTTAAAAGGATAATTAGAAAATGCCACTGCGGTTTTGAATCCTAGAAGGGGAAAAAAGATGGCACAGAGGCCAGAGACCTCGAACGAGGAGTCCTACCTGAGCTCAGGGCGACCCTCAAACCTGCTGAAGACATCCTTTTCGAATGCTAAGTTGGAACGTCTCTACCGCGCCTCATCCCTCCAGCAGCGCCGCGGTGGACTCCACTGTTTCCTATTCTCCGCCATTCTGTTTGATGTCTTCACCCTTGTTTCACCTGAGGCGGAAACTCCGGCGAAAGGTCTTACAGGGGTTTTTTTGGGGGTGAATATCGGCCTCCTCGCTTGGGCCCAGAGGGGCGCTAAAGCATGGGATTTTTTGTGGTCGACCGTCACTCATGTCGCCTGGCAATTGTCCACTGCTCAAATACTCGTCCAGCTTTTTTTAAAATCTACCGAAGTCACACCTAGGGATGGTCTCGGCTGGCTGCTCCTACTTCTTTACCTTCTTTTCGCGACCCTGCCTATCAGATTATCCCTCTGCGCTCTCCTCGCCTTGGGAACAGCTGCAGCATACATTGTTACCGTCGTTGGATTATCGAAGGCACCATCTCAGATACCGATCGACGTCATAGTAAGAATGCCGCAAATTTTCTGGCGGCTATTACACTCTTTCATTTTTTCAATTTCCTTTTTTCTTTACCTCGCATCCAGCTTCTTCACGAATTTATGTGGTGTGTAGATATTGACGGTGACTTTATCCGCGGGTGCAGCTGCTCTGGGTGCGTCCAGTTACTCGCTGTCAGAGTTTCAGCAACGCAGAGCATTCCTCGAAACAAGACAGAGCCTGGAGGTTCAATTGGTCATCGAAGAGCAGAGTGCCGAACAAGAGAGGCTCCTCCTCAGCGTTTTGCCCGAACATGTTGCTGTAAAGATGCGGCAGGATTTGGGAGCCTCTATGGACACCCAATTCAAGAAAATATACATGTCAAGACACGAAAATGTTTCGATACTCTATGCTGATATTGTTGGTTTCACTGCGATATCGTCTACCTATAGCGCCAGCGAACTGGTCAAGATTTTAAACGAGCTTTTTGCCAGATTTGATCAGCTCAGTGAACGGTGATTAAACGTTTTTTTAATGCTTGGATAGGCGCGGTTCATGTAATTAAAAACAGGAAAACACTTTTCAAACGGCTTTTTGTAGAGAACTATTACTTAATACGACAACAAATACCAATCAGGGCTAAAACTCAATTATTAGACGTCCAGTGCCAAGTATCTGCAATTATATTCGTACCATGTCGAATGAATCAGAAATGAAATTAATTTGTAGCTGATTTCGTATGCCACTTCGAAATTTGACTCTAAACTAATTCTGAACTAATTTTCCGGAATGGTCCTTGCTAACAGAAAGTCGATCCCCAAGTTCATTGAATTATATTCCGTGAAATGTCGAACTGAACGTATTCCGAATTCCTTAAGGCATCGGTTAAGAACTGCATTCGCGTGGCGCTGAAGTCTCGTAAATCTTGGTTTTATTTATGACGTTCAGGTACGAGCAGCTACGCATCAAGATTTTAGGTGATTGTTACTACTGCATAAGTGGAGCTCCAGTGGAAAGGTCTGATCACGCAGTACTCTGCATTCACATGGGACTGTCGATGGTCGATGCCATAAAGTACGTTCAGCAAACAACGAACAGCCCGGTTGACATGAGGGTTGGAATCCACACAGGAGCAGTTCTTGCTGGTGTACTTGGCCAGCGACAATGGCAGTTCGATGTCTACAGCAAAGACGTTGAGCTTGCTAATAAAATGGAGAGTAGCGGAATGGCAGGGTGAGTTTGACCCAACTATACATTAATCAAGAGGTGAACTCTGAATATGAAACTTTTTCCTTCCAATTTCTCCATTTGTTAATTCGGAACTTAGCATATTAAGGTGTATTATTGGAGAAGTCTGCAAACTTGAATTTTTCATTGCGGTATCGCCTCGAATTTTCAGACCCTAGTCCTAGAAAGCATTCCTTCATCTTACTGAACTTTGGTCGAATTTTTGTGTGTGATATCTTGTAACTGATTGAATATGAAAAATAAGCAATATTTCACTGTGCACCACCCTGATGAGAGTTTTGTCTTCATGGTTGATTATTCTGTTCATTAAACGTTCTACGAATGAAGGCGCGTGCACATCTCAAACACTACGCTGAGTTTCCTGAACGGTGAGTTCGAGGTGGAGCCTGCATACGGCGAAAAGCGTGAAGAGGCACTACAAAAGGCTGGATTAACTACGTACTTCATCGTTAGAGCTCTGAAGCCCTGTCCACCACCGGCAATGAAGACTCTGGCATCTTTCAACGGCGATTCAATAACCAATAAGTCAGATGATGATGAAGAAAGGCCCACCGAAGACTCGGAAGACTTCAGACAGCGGCTTAGGAAGGAATTGTGCAGTAGAGGTGAGTGTCCGATCAGAGACGGAATGAATGCAACCGCCGCCCCAGGCCTCGCCAAAATTACCGCTCCGTTTTGGAAGGGGATGATTAACAGTCGGTAAATTTTACAATAATTTATCAGTCACAAATTTCCACATTTTTTTACGCGTACATTATGAAAATTAGAGAAGACAAAAATCCAAAAATTGCCGCCCCTGAAATCTGCCGTTCTAGGCGGTGGCCTAGTCCGCTAAATCCGCCCCTGTGTCCGATGGACAACAACGGTTAGCAGTAAATTACTCTCACACATTGTTTTTTTTTTCAATATCTTTTGTATCTTATGATATTGACTTGTTATCAGCAGCTGATAATCTTCCCACATAAAAACTCATCTCTTTTAGTACCCCAGGCGAATCCCGGCACGAGTTTTCCGCGGAATAAAAAATGAACGGGAATTATTAAAAAATGGACTTTTTAGATGGTGGAGCAGAACTGCGAGGACATGCCTCTTGGTTCACCCTGCAGTTCAAGGATCCGCAAGTCGAGTATGCTTTCCATAGTGCCAAAGAAGCATTTTCCCCTCTATCCCTACTTGGCGGTCCTTTAGTGATGGTTTCCGCCTCGCCTGTTTGGAGGCTTCAACCGTGGGGGCCATTCACGTGGGGTGGAGCAGGAGTAGTGACACTTTTCGGGATCGTTTTAGCCGGAGCGACTTGCCTCGGCAGTGCAGTGAGGCCCAGATGGTTTCGGAGGACACTCGCGCTTCTGATGATATTTTCGTTGAGCGTTTTCCTGCTTCTTGACATGGTGAGCGATCTGATAACCCTCATTCCAAACAACAAAATGTTCACGCCTCTTTTCTCATAAAGGGAAACTGCGCCATTGTAGAAGAACCTGAAGCTCCTACCAACGGGTCTTTGGGTTGGGCTCCCCGGTGTCCATACCCTTCCTACTATTCCTACATCGGGGTTCTCGCCCTGATCGTTATATCAATGCCAGCCTACATCAGCTATCTGGGCAAGGCCTTGTTGATGAGCATCCTAGCCGGCGCCCAGTGCGCAGTGAATGTAATGATCCTAGGTCCGAGTCTGGACAGAGAAGACATTGCCATATGTCCACCAGGCTCTGTACCATTTCCTCTGAAGTACTCCCTCTCGGCAACGCTCGTCTTGATCACAGTGACGCTTGTCGTTGTTGCAAAATACGTGAGTATACTCGTCATTATCTGATTATCGACGGGAGGTACTTCAGTTGTCTAATTGAAACAAGAATCCAAATAATTCCATTCGCGTCATCGATTTCCTGTTAGTTGAAATCCCAGATGAGGTTATTACAAAGCCCGGAAATTTGCAGGACGGTACTGCAATCAGCATCAAACTGAACTGAGTTAAGTATCTGCGCGCGCATAAAATGGATTTGTACGGTACAGGTATAGATCCGGTTATCATCCGAATGACAAGGACGCAGCGAAATTTGCTTCCCCGCAACGAGCAATCTCCTAATCCAATCGATTTCCGGTTTTCCGTGAAATTAGTAGAAATGCAATAAAATTTCAGGAAATCCTCACAGAACTAATCGCCCTCTATTAAAATTTTTTTCTATCCTGTATTTTTCATCGCCAGACTGAAAAGGCCCGGAGGATTCTTTACCTTCGAGGAAGGGAGGTAGTCGCTCAAAGAGAGAGGGTCGCGGACATGAAGCGGAGAAACGGGGCCCTGATTTATAACATCTTACCACCTCACGTGGCGGCATATTTTCTTTCCACCGCGAGGCATCATGACGACCTCTACAGCCAGAGCTACGCTGAGGTCGGTGTTCTTTTTGCGAGTATGCCAAACTTCGCGGACTTTTACAGCGAAGAGAGTATCAACAACCAAGGACTCGAGTGTCTTAGGTTTCTTAATGAAGTCATCTCCGATTTCGACGCTGTAAGTTGACTTCTATGCTCAATGTTACGCTCCTATTCCGTTGGGGGTTGATGATTTTTCTTGAGAGAGTAAAAACTGCGAATGCCGAACCAGGACATCAATTTCCTGTCAATTCCAGATTCTAGACCAGTCGAAGTTCAAGGACATAATAAAGATCAAGACAATCGGTTCCACGTACATGGCTGCCTCGGGAATCACGGAATCTGATGAGCCCGAGGACGGACCCAGATGGGGTCACTTATCGACCCTGGTGGAGTTTGCCCTCGAATTGAAGAAGGCTCTGTCGAGTATAAACGAGCAGAGTTTCAACCACTTCGTGTTAAAAATGGGTATCAACCATGGTCCGATAACCGCGGGTGTTATTGGAGCACGAAAACCTCACTATGACATTTGGGGAAATACCGTGAACGTTGCCTCGAGGATGGAAAGCACAGGAAAAGTCGGATGCATTCAGGTAGCCGATCAATTTTTCACGAATATAAATAATGTGTGTATAATGTACATTTGAATTCGGATTAATCCCAATGATTTTGACGCCGGCTTCAGGTGACAGACGAGACCAGAAAAATCCTCGAACCTTTCGGCTTCGAATTTGAACAACGAGGGCTAGTCTTCGTGAAAGGAAAGGGTCAGCTCCTTACTCACTATCTAGTTGCACGGGACAGCATTCCCCTGGACTTGGACAGTGATCTACCAATTGAACCAATCCACCCGATCATCTACCAGTAGATCATATATTATAATTGAACAAATGATCGAGAAAGATTGACTAGCCTAGTCTCAGGGGAAATAAGGGTACAGCAGGGCGCGTCACCTTCTGTTTGTCTATGAGAACGAGAAAGAAAGAACACTCCCATCAAGTGGTGACAGCGCAAAGACGCTTATCTTTCGGTGAAGGAATATTCGGAGGATGAAACCTCGAGTTTTGGGATTAGGAAATGGCAGGAATTCGTTGTTAGCTTCACGAATAGTAGCTACATAAGTCACTATATCGGTGACAATAAGTCAATGATCTGAATGCTTATAACAGCATGGCTTATAAAGTAGAGCTTTGTTGGTATTTAGTGAGTGTGCAGACATCATCATCGCCCACAGTTCGTATACATACACGAATAACTTCATTCCTAGATTTGTTTCACACCCGTTACGTAATTCTCACATCCTATTCTCGCGTAGAAGAAAAATAAACGATTGATTCATTAATTAAGTAAGAAAAAAATAAATGATAATCAGTCTTTCATATAGAAAATTATATAGCCAGCTGAGGGATGACTTGCGTTGAATGAAACCTGAATGATTATCGTCTTGGATATTGAGCTGACTGGGATTTGCGGCCAGTGCAGTTCGTATATTATCAAGACTGAACGTCCGTTAACCCTTTGAAGCATACATTTTGCCATTCGTTTAATTCGTCCACCGTACCAATTTCGTCTGTATTTTCGGATCAGTGGTTCTGAATTTGGGTTCAAAATTCTGTAATTCCGATAACCCGAAACGGTGGACTAAACTGGTCGAATTTTTTGAGTTGGCAACAATTGACAAGCAAATCGATACTCCGAGTTCTTCGATCAAAATCATGACGTCTAGTCTCCGGATTCCAGATTTATGGTTATCGTGAATATCGATGGTTATCATACAAAGTTCCAAGGAAATCGAATTAGAATAAATGGGCCGCAACACCGCACTCGATACTTCAAAGGGTTAATTAGCCAAATAACCGGACAGCTCGACTAGAGTCCAGAGTGAATGTTTACGAATGATTGCCTAGAAACCTACATGCTTTTAGAAATGGCGCTCCCTCCTGTATTTTTCGCCGACCCCTGTATCTAGATTCTTAGATAATTATTAGCATCCGTATTCATATTACATCCGCATAATTGTGACACAACTGCGTTCAAGACGTTGCGTGTTACTGGTACACGGAATTTTATCGACACGGTGCTCCAAAAGTGCAGACCTACCGTCGTCCATCAACCCGAAAGAAAAGGAACAGAAGAAGAATCAGGGGGAAAAAAGGAGGAGAAGAAGACGAAGAAGCTGCTTCCATTCCAGTATTTCCTATTTTTATTATTTGTTTGTTGAATGTTATTTTCTTCTTCTGCATCATTTGCGGCTCCGGTACAATTGCATGGCGCAATCGCCACATTACAAAGCAAAACATGATTGTTTTTTTCTTTCCCTCAACTTGACAATAACTCAGCTAATATACCGTGAGGATCCGTATATAGATACTAGAGAGACAGAACACAATTGGACAACCTGTTGAACCTAAATCATCGGTTGATAATTTTTTTTCTTGCAGTAGTAGATTCAGATATGATCTCCCAATGTAATGTGAGATTTGAACAACCACTAAATCACAACTATACTGAAGAAATAACAGAATCATCTCTCGAATCACATGTCCATGACTCGTCGTAGTCACTCGAAGACATTTTTTTGCCGATCATACGTATCGCTCGCTGCACAAACTACACAAACGACCGCACAATTAATGCACAAAAATATTGTGCCGTTTTCGCGTCTTTTTTTTTACAATTTTCTAACATTCTGTTCCCGAGTAGTACGGGTACGCTCTCCGACTTATTGAAGTCCTAAGCCGACTGAGAGACGGCTAGAAGTCGACGAATGTCGTATTTCCATCGTCACTAAAATCCGGCTGGGCGATTTCTGGTCGCTTATCATTCGTCCTGCGGTCTCGAATAAGATACTGCAGAGTATTTTGTGCTACATGGGTTTTCCATACGATAATTGCAGAGTTATTGCTGAGCGGAAATACTAAACCAGCTGAAATTCTCTACTCAAAGTACAACACAAGAAACATACCTATACCTATATATTTGTCTATAAACAAAGAATGAAAGGAAAACAAGCAAAAACCAACAACAACAACAACAAAATATACGCACGGCCTAAGAATTTTAGGCCTAGGGCGCGGGAGCCATTACTCAATAGTTATAAATATACACGACACAGTCAAATCATACATGATAAAACACAAGACGTGCAGGCACACATTAACTGCAGTACATCAATTTATGCATGAGTATTAGGGTGGGCGAAAGAGAAATGAAATTTTGTTCTTTCGCTTGATACGAAGTGCCAAAAATTTTCCAAGCAGTTTCGTAGCACGCAATTCGTACCGGGAGAGCGCTATCATCCAGAATTGAAATGAAACCCGTTGCAACTTGAGCAATTTGCGCTATCCCTCTCCGATATAACTCACCCATACAGCACATAACTTGCAGATACTTTACTGCAATACACATTGCTAAAATAATGCAACATTGCAGACGCATTGCATCAGTATTACTAAAATATTGCCACGTTGCAGCAATTTTTCGTCAAAGCCGCGTTACTGCGGACACATTGCAGCAATATTTGCACAGTGTTTCAATAATGCGGGCACATTGCACCAATGTTCCTACGATTTGCAACGCCGCAGGTATATTGCAGAAACATTTTTACAATATGTTTCCCCGAAAATTCAACGTTGAAGAAATATCGCTGCAAATATCTATGCCGTATGGGGGTAACGGCGTAAGTACTAAGGTACAGAAAAACTTCGAGGTTATGATATTGTATGGAATTCAATTTCCTATAAGACTGCAGGTCCGATGAAGCTAATGCAAAAGATCCAATGTTCATTTCCCATAACGGCTGTTTTCAACAATGTTCGATATAGTTATACAACCATCGAACGGGTAGAGTTATCAAATTGGCTCACGTGAGCTTTTACGTCGAGAATTTAATTCTCTATGTAATTGTTACCTCAAGATTTTTGTGTACATCATCCGAATCAAATTAAACGGCGATGAGTATGCGTGAAACTGTGTTCACCCTTGTTAAGGAAACGGAAAAGTTGTCGCGAATGAACATCTCTGATAACTTCGGACGTTACAGTTCTCTCCCAGTGCGCGATGTATTCTCTTGCATGACTCGAAAAATTTTCGGCGTGACATCGAGCCATACACAGAAATATCAATTTTTCATTTCGGTCCACTCTGATGCAAATTCGAATAACACACTCACACAAAACGTATGTGTACACAGAAATACGACAAGAACATATTATTAAAAACAAATCTTGTAAACTAGCAATAAATGAATAAATTTCATGTAAATAAGTAAACTATATAAATTAAAGAGAGGGAGAGAGAGAGAGAGAGAGTGAGATAGTGAGCGACAGAGGTGAGGAGAGAAGGAGAGAAAGAGAGAAGTGATAGAAAAACAGATGGATAGAAGAACACAGAGACAGGAATGAGACGAAAGGAGGGAAAGAGAAAAAAGTAAATAAATGAACAAAAAAAAAAAACAAAAAAAAAAACAAAATTGAAACAATAAGCATACGTAATGTAAACGTTGTAATAAAATATCACTGTAGATACTCTAGCACTAGGTGTGGAGAGGATTTCAAAGGGAAAAAAGAAGACAAAAAAAGTAAAAACGAATGAAAAAAATTAAAAAAAAAAAAAAAAAAAAAAATTATTATTATTATTGTAATGTTCTTTGAAAATGAGAAACCCCACTCCCGCGTCGAGTAAGAAAAAAAAATAAAAAATTAAATCCATAATATCTGTTATATATATGTATATATATATATATATATCCCTGGACAAGTATATATATATATATATGAATATAAATAATTGAATGATTAAATAAATAAATAAAATAGCACACAGGTGTGGAAACATATTATAACCGTTCTAATTGTCTTATTATTCTGATTGCTTGTTCTCCTTCGTTCAAATTTATTTCCTAATAGAGAGTAGGTATACGTGCGGTGATTCTATATTAACAGCAGTATTTGATAGGCCATAGAAGTCGCCGCTGGGAATCCAGCCCAGCTGACACAGGGAACATTTATTCGTCAGATCCGATCGATGTTTCGAAAAAGTGAAATACTTAGCCACTCTCTGCCATCGTACTCAACGAATTCTCGGAGCTTCATTAAAATCGATCGAGTCGTTCACGAAAATTTAGGATTCTCGTTTTTCAAACGATTTCTGTACATCTGAGATAGCAAGTCCAAATGCCCCTCGAGTCGCCCTTGAGCTCTCTTAATGCCACTTGAAAATTTGACCGTAAGCCCCAATATACGGCCAGTACCGCGCCCAGCGTTGCCAACTGCGATGAAACTCTCGTTGCCAGTACTGGGCCAATACCAGTGATGAGCCGGACTAATGTGGTAGGTTCTGAGCTTGGTTTTCAGAATAGGGCCAATATCGCTCATCGACACTGCAGGGCGAATAGTCATTGACTATCAGTATCAGGTCGAACATGCTCACCAACGCCGCACCAGTATTGGCAGTCATTACTGCTTCAGTATTTAACGTATCGTGAAACCTAATACAAGGGGGTAGCGGTGCTCAGCATCGGATACCGATGCTCGGCTCCGGAGACTGGGGGGCCACTGCTTGTAATCTTACTAGTGTTGACAAACCAAAAACAGGACAGTCTAGTGGCAGTATCGAATGACGATGCCCGGTTGTAAGATCTGGACCATATTTTCAAGGATAGCTAACTTCGTATGGGTCAGTAGTGGCTTGGCCTTGGGCAACAGACCTCACAATCAGTCACTGAGATTGGACAAATACCGGACCACGTTACCAGAATCGGCAAACGTTGTATGGTCCAATAATGACTCGGCTTCAGGCATTAAACTTTAGACTGGACCAATGCACCAGCCCATATTACGAGCATTGGCAAAATTGCTTCCAGGCTCAGAAAAGAAAGGCACTCGCGATATGTTTATGAATTTTGATTGTGCAGCCGTGACATTTTTCAAGATTTTCATTTCGTTCTGAAACAGAGGATTGAGGGCCTTAATTTGGACTTATTGCAGGTATTACCTACCAATCCTCGAAATAGAATATCCCGTAATTCTGGAGATCATCTACACTTTGATATCATTCCTTGTTTCAGAGCGCTCTTTGCTATCTTACTCTTTCTTTGATTACGGTTTGTCCCGATCGATTCGAAATGGCATTCGATTATTTTTCGAATCCACGTGCGAGAATTATGATCGCTCGTTGAAAAGTTTCTATCCAGTTTACGACCCGTTGGTTATATAAATTTAACAATTTTCTCATTTATAATTAATAGATATGATACGTTGTTTTCTCGTTCCGCTTTTTTTCTTCTACTCAACTCCAAATTTCTCAGTTCACGCTCAAATATTCTTCTTCATTTCGTTCCTTATCTCCAATTTCCTACAACTTTACACTCGAACAATTACTGACTCATTGACGAATGATATTATATTTCCAGGTTCTCTTAATGACGCATATCATTCTACCGATTCGACAGGTCATAAAGAATACCTGCTCTATTTTTGAATCCTCGATTTAGATATTATATACATGCGAACCTACAAGAAGAGGTAAGGTATATTATATGTGTAATCAATAAAACAAGCATATTGAAATACATCGGTGGATAGATTATTTATTGTCGGAATAAACATTTTCATGTCATAGTATAAACGACAACGTCAATTATTTTCCAATCATAATGTTCATTGCTGATACGATAGCGTACAACAATCTGGCATAGTATTACAATATGATATATTATAACGGGTCCGTTGCTTGATCAATGTACAAGCTAAATACACCTACACTCCAGAGTTCACCGTACCAAACGCACCGTGGGATGTCAGCGGATTCCCCGTGAAATTTCCGACGGAAATCTCCTTATCGAAAATTGTCAGGCTAGAACCGTTCGGCCGTGAGAAACGTTCAAAGTCGGCCAACCCAAGAGCTTGCGTGAGCCTGGGCCAGTGCCGTCCCAATCATGACCCGGCCGTGCGTGGCCCCGCCGCGGCATCTGCGCAACGCAACGACAAACGGGGGCGCTCGCGGCGTGAATATTTTGGCATTGTAGCATATTCGTTCCATTGCGTAGAGGGGCCGCGCGGGGCCGGCTCCCACTTGTCACGGTACTGGCGTAGGATCGCGTGAGCTCTCGGGTTGGTTAACTTTAAACGGCTCTCACGGCCAAACGGTTCTACCCTGACAACTTTCGATACGGAGATTTCCGTCTGAAATTTAACGAGGAATCCGCTGTCATTCTGCAGTGGCGCGTTTTCCACGGAGCACCCTGTGTACATATGTATTGTGTGTAGTATACATACTTTTTGGTGGCAAGTTTTATATTCCTGATGAATTTCACTCGATGACGCTAGAATATCAAAACATTACACGGGACCTATGCATGTACGTAGGTATAGAATAATTCTCGTATTAGTTTTCATACACTTTTATTATAACGTAACTTAACAATACATTATCGATAATAATCGTAACGATAATAATAAATATTATATAGGAACGATACAATAATATCAGCGATTGTCAAGAATTAGTACAGGTAAGTATATGTATATATGTTATATGTATAATGTAGGTATGTAAAGCACTTTGCGAAAATTCCAAATTTCGAATACAAAGATTTTTCATATCAGTAATATATGTATTATTACAATAACAATATTATAGTTGTATAATTAACAACGATAAATTGATCGATATCCCGAAAATACTTATATATACACGCCACAAGTTTTACCTTTGCTACACGGAGGTAAACAGCTGGCACTTATATACCTATATATTATAGAAAAGAGTATTATGTATGTACAGGAATATGTATATATGCGTTATACAATTATATAATTAGAATATGTAGTATAATACAATAATTATTGATATTAATCATATATATATATATAATATAATATACATATGTATATATATATATATAATATAATATAATGTATTATTGTATTATATAATCCACGCACAATCACAGCTGAAAGTACACTTCCATTTTCATAATTATGTAATTTGATTGGTTGTAACATATATGTCGTTATCGTTGTATCAACGTCATCTTAGGTATACTTCCGAAAATTTGTGTGCAAGTATATATGATACACTATATGTTATCTTATCTTATATTATATTAGAATCAGAATCAGAATTAGAATCAGAGTTACCTACTTTTCGGCTACTATATGAAAAAAGCAGACCTGATATGTCCACGAAGTTATAATTCGCGTACCGGATGAGGCATTTAGTCTTGTGATTATTCCTCCTCTCACTATATCAATGAATTGATGCGATCGTAAAGAAATAGCATAGAAAAGCGGACCACATCGATCGGTAAAAAAAGAAAAAAAATCCCGTTAATCTATCTAAGTAGGCCGATGAAAACAATCGTTTTCGTGCGTGATCGAAAATTCACTTGCGGCGGATCGTTTGACCCTGAATGGAAAAGTTGCCGCCCCGTAGTTGGGTGAATTCTTTGTTCTCACCCGCTTCGATCGCTTCGATCATGGGTATGAAAAATTTCTTGTAATTTCTTCTTTCATCTCCAGAAGAAGGTATTTCTCTTCTTTCATGCTCCTCGCTGTTTTAGAGGATTTATTATTATTGCAGATATGAATATTTCTTCACTCTTTGACCCCAATCTCCCGTCGAAGGGCTTCAAGTATTTCCATTTTCTCCATGGCCTCTGTCAGGCTCATTGCGAGTGCCTGGCTGAGCTCCGGGCACCAGAAGCCACCCTCACGTTCTGACGAATTTGTAGACAACGCCGAATACCAAAACACTTACGAGCATGAGAACGAGGGCGGTCACAACCTTGGCAAATGCGTTCAAACCGCTTTCCGCATCTTGCTTAGGCCGCGCTGCCGGTAAACGGCTCTGTTTCGATGCTAGTCCTCGTGCTAAGGCTGGGAATGCTAGACTTTGGGTGAACGTCAATTTGTGAAGAGATTCTGATAATGAGTAGGGGCCAACCGAACCTCGGGCCGCCGCACGCAGCAATGCGTACTCTAAGTCCAGAGCATCGAAGACGCTGTACCTGAAGATGCGTCGAACTTTTTTGTTTTCATGCTGATTAAATTTTGAAGTTCAACTTTCGAAAGTGAACTGAGCAGTTCTTTATCTATTCATTTCTTTAGTTTGTCGCAAAAAATAATCTAATATTCAAAATTCTTACGATCTCTTCTTGACCCAGAGTCGTTCATTGTGAATCTGAATTCCAAATTCCGAAATTTCAAATCACAAACTTGAGATAGTGGACCGAAATCGAGAACAGGGCACTCTTTACAAGAAAGTACATTTTTTCAAGTGTTTATCAGTTTTCCTTGATCTCCTTTCTAAATTTTACATTTTCAATCTCGAAGTGATAATCAGTCATCGAGAGCACATCTGGAATTTGATCTATCTCGAATTTCGAACAACTGTGTGTCCACCATATTGATTGCGATGATTGAGATTCCATAATTTTGATCTTGAAAACGAAGACAATACTATTGAAAAGTCTAGGGAACCAAAATTTGACGAGACGAAGACAATGAACCGCCTTCAACGGGTTGAATCTAACTGCTTGGGGAAATTTCCGTGGATCTCAACTTTTGAAATTTAGATGAAATCGTAAGAACCGAAAACAAAATATTGCCCATTTGGAAAATGAATTGGTCTCACCTGCTGCTTCGTCTCCTATCCTGCGAGTGCGTTGACATGATAGCAGAACTAGGCATGGAGTGTAAACTGCTGGTGGTAGAACTGGACGGACTGGGTGGTCCAGGCGGTGGGTCTTCGTCGAATGACGAATTTCTATCTGGTGACGAGGGGCACTTAGATCCTGAAGCGTAGTGGTGATGGATATGATGTAGATGAAGGCGTGCGTGATCAGGATGAAGGAGGCTAGGCCGTCGAGACGGCTGAGGAGTCACAGAAGGGCTTTCAGAACAGATCGGACCGCAAGGAGACGGAGAAACCTGAAAAACACCAAATGGTTGAGAATCTAGGAGAAAGAAGAAGGAACTCCAGGAATATTGAATGACGATAAATTACACATTAAAGTTATAAATAATTTATAATAAGTCATAACATAATAAATTATAAGAAATGAATTTAAAAATATGGAACAGTAAATTATAAATTCACGTGAATTGCGAAACTCGTTCAGAAATCGTTAACAGCGTTCAAGATTCATGCGCGAATCAGCGAATCGTAATTATCCGCTCGGCTCGAGTGCTCGATAATGACTGAGTTTCCTGATTCCCCCACTGTATGCCTCAGAGCAAATATCAACAGACGGCACGAAGGCCTCGCGTGACGCTCGTGTGTAGTTCGCGTAATTTTTACACTTGAACCGCTCCATGCTAGCGACGTCTGACACTGACGGACGCCTCTACTGATAACTGTATTTGAACAGACTGAACTCATGGGAATTCGGCCTTCCAGATAACATTTTTCCCGAACGGTTTAAGTTAGATAAGAACTTTTGATACGGAAATTTTTGGGTTTCAGATTTTTGGAAATCAGAGTGTATTCTCAGACTTGTCGTAGTTTGAGAGATCCGTTGATTTGTGAGAACACAGAAAAGAGTTCAAGATTTGAGCAATCATCTACCACCCCGCGGATTAAATACCAACAAAATTCTGGATACGTTGGCTATTTTCCAACAAAATCTATAAGCCTGAGAAACAGAGAGATAAAGATCAATTTGAGATACAAGAGTTGATTCCAATTCTCGATACGCAAATCTTTCAACGGATTCCGGAAAATGGACTATCTTCTCGAAGCTACACTCCGAAGTATCACTGTATTTCAAAATATTTCTAGCAGGCTATTGAATATTCGAGACGAGCCCCGACGTTGTAGCTATAACTGCATACAGTTCCGAAAATATACTTGTCGTGCTAATTACCTGTATGGAATCGATACCACTATCGGTTATGCTCTCCTGTGTGCTATCGGGAAACACAAATGCTTGTGCCTGGCCGTCGGCCTCACCTCTAGGCGAGTCGCTAGGCCATACTTGGAGCAGAGGTAAGCCACCCTTCACTTCTGAACAGATCTCGGTCGTCCTGTGTTGACCACTTCCAGGAGTACCCAGGCACAAACGACTGAGCTCTCTCAACGGTTTCTGTAAGAGGAAGCAGAATATGTTTGTCGAAAAACGGAAAATCGATGAATTAAAGAAACGTCGGACGAATCGTCAAACTCGATTAAAGAAACCGAAGCACAGTGGAAGAGGGATGTTTCAGTCCGTTTCATATAACTATATCGTGATAATATTTGATGTACGTCGTCGAGGGCGGGGGACGTCTGGTTGAGCATTTTTTACCACCTTGACGAGAGGATTCATGCTCAAGCCTCGACCGGAGTTAGTTTGAATATATTATAACATCCAAGATATATGTGCGCGTGTGCCAATGCAACGTTGCGTGGAGTACCTATACACACCGCAAAAAGTTTAACACGTAGAGGCAGGTATATGGATCGCGGGAGGCTGGTTTGTACGGCGAAGGTAGAATATAATAACGTTAACCGTGTTTTTACGTGTTCGTGCGAAGGACCTCGAAACTTTGCATTTACTATTTGCGTGCTTAACTCCTGAACCGCAAAACACACTTGAGCCCCGATTAAGGTCAAAATTGTCAGATCGACCTGCCGGAAAAGTATGATTTTGTATCAGTGCTCGAATTTGAGTAGAAAACGAAGTAAATTTATTATTGTCGATTCCCACCGTGCCTGACTTCGTTATGAACGGGTGTATTCGTTGTTTTCTACCTTCCTTCGTAAGATGCATATAGTTCAATGTCACGAAATTAAGGTCTGTTTAAAGACAAATCGATTTATTGAGCATCTAATTTGATTTTTATCGATAATATGCTCCGCAGACTATACATAATTACGAAGTAACTGTAATTTTTCTGTGTACTTTAATTCTGTCTTCCGGCGGATGGAGGGCTATGAGAATCATTCCACGATACAGTCAATCGATCCAGAATAAGATGAAACAAGATTGACTATACGCATATAAGTTCGAGTGAATTATTGATTTCCGAATCAATCTATGAATAATGAATACGGTATAATTTATCAAATTCCATTTGCCGTGAATAGTCGGAGAATATTAGTTCTTGGCGCGCGAGTATAGCGCTGTAAGATTTCGATCGCAGCACTCTCAACAGGTCTCATGTATGTATATGTATACGTATATGTACACTGCACATGCATACATACGTGGTGACCACGCTATAATTTAACTTCAGACAATATATAACTACTGCACCGGAAAAAAAGAAAAAAAAAACCACAACGAGAAATTGTTGGACAGACGTTATAACATTTTTTGAAAAAATGTGCATGCTCTGTAATAAAATGACAAAAAATCCTTTCGCAGCGTATTTCGATGTTTCATTCTTTTTCTTTCATTCTCGCGCTATCGTTCGTATATTATTATACTTTCACGAATACACAAAAAACGACACCAGATGAACACTTCGCAGATATTATAACACTAGCATTAACAACAAGTCACAGTAGCTGCGGCAATTCGATTACATCCACAACTCCACTGGGATAAAATGATAAAATTAATTACGGTAATGACGTACTCTTTATTCGTTCATATCACGTTCATGTATCACTATGAAATTTTATTCACCATATTTATAAGTTCATCATTTTGAAAATCATTTTCCGATCATCTGTGCGACTCGATCACTTGAGGTATAAAATAACAGAATTCGGCAAGAAAGTAATCCAGAAAAGAAGAACCGCAAAACTTCAACACTCGTTGAATACATTTATTTATCCGTTCGCTTCCTCGGTCTGAAGAAAAAATTGAAAATTTGCAAATTTGTATTTATTGCACCTCCCCCTCCACCCCTCGCCACTCAAAAAATCCTCGTGAAACCCACCTGCATGCTTCTAGGACGGTATGCATGGCAGGTTTTTGGCAGTAAGGCGCTCAGCTCCGTCGGCTAGGTCGGTTGAGTCCGGTCTCTAAGTGACAGAAACTGTGGGGTACCCAGAGACCGTATCAAAAAAAAAAAAAACCCCCCAAACTCCCGATCGCGGAAAGTGCAGGGAGAGGCGAGGTGTGGCGAGAGGCGAAGCGTGACGCCGGCGCGAGACCTGTTCCTAGGTCAAGGTCTAACCCTCAGTTCGCGTCGTTGGGGCTGCGTGCCGCAGGGGCACTCGCGACAGGGTAGTTTCCCTGCCGCTAACTCCCGCCGCTGCCTTCGCGGAGGATCGATCGACGCCTGCCTCCATGCCCCTCTCAGAAGTCTCTGAGAATGACGACGAGCAGCTGGCAATCGCTAGTCGAGACTCGTACCTAGAGGTGGAATCGTAGGACGAATTGTAAAAGTCTCTGGTACGGACAGGGCAGATCGATTTTTCGCCGATCGATTACATCTCTGACGGCCTCTTTGGCTTCGACTGATCAATTTTTTCACGATATCGCCACCCCGCATCGCCTCGGGTATCAGAGGTCAGAATTATCCTAGTGATTGAAAAGGAAAACGATAATGGTAAAACAAGTCGTATTCAAATCCGCTCATCCGCCATCCTCCGCTCTCCGGACTCGATATTCCCCGTCGAGGCATCTACGATTTCAGTTTTTAATACGCCATTTGAAATCAACTCATTTGTATTCTGGACACGATTTAAATTCACCCAAACACCTCATTATTGTCTTCGTTTCCCACAAAAATATATTCGCCATTTTGGGACCGGATAATATACGTACAAATTTTGGGATAAAGGTTGCCAAGCGAAGTTCAGGCTAGACAAATTTACTATTACGTATACAGCTCCCAAAATTGGCGATCGATGTCGGGGGGATCAGGGAATTAATTAAAAAATTTGAAAGCAAAGATGATTTCCTAACGATATTATGTTGCATTGTGTGAAAAATGACAGAAGCACACGAGTCGTATTCTTCGAGCAATTGAAAGCTTTGGCGGGAAAGATCGCGCGAGCTCTCTCACGGCGTGAACGGAGTGAGCAACATTTTGCGAAATGATAACTATTTGGCGAAAAGAGCGCTGAATAATTGAAAAATGAATATTTTTAGTAGCGTACGTAATTGAGAAGGTGACCTTCTGCTGAAATAGCTTGTGCAGTCAGGGTCACGTACGAAATCGATTTAGAGAAAAGCTCGATGATGGCTGCCCTGGTGCATAACTTATTCATAGTTTAATGCCTTGCTACTGCAGCATGGCTGAAAATTAGATATTCTCATTAACGTCTAATTTAATAGAATAATTAACGCCAGCCGTGGTTGATTAAAATGAGGGGCTCTGATGCTCACTCTGCGGAGTAGCATGGCGTGTACATTTCGCTCGTCGCGCTCACAATTCTCTCCCCGATTCGAGATTAAAAAAGAAATTAATGGCTTATAAGTTTTTGCGGCTCCCAGTTGGCCCGTTGAACATGGCGACTAATTTGCTACTGTATCAGCGCGTTTCCCCTACTTTTCTGTTTTGCGGCATTCCGCGGTGCAAAAAGGAAGCTCAGACGGTACACGGGGAGGCGTTAATTATGCAGCTGGATGAAATCTGCTCCACTGTCCAGCAAAAGATTTCGTACGGTTCAAACCAATAACCTAACCCAAGAAATTACTAGCGCACGGAAAAAGGGCGGGAAAATTGATATTACTACAATAGAAAACGATGGAACGGTGTGTAAAATATTGGGGGCAGCATCTAGCCAGAAAAACATGGGTGTGGTGGTTCATTCTCTCTGTTTTTGGTTTCCTTCCGATTCGGAACAAAAGAAAGAGGAAGGTAAACAAAGGATCTTCAATTAGAACAAACCTCGGCTTTCATACTGCGGAGTAAAAGCTCTCGCAAGGTCGCACACGTTCGTAATAGAAACCCGTATAAGTATGCATATACAATGTACATACATACATCATGGATGCATATCAGTTGGTAAAATGTAGACGCAGATACAAAGTTCTTCTTTTGAATGTTCACAGAGTACACTTCATCAATAAGAAATTGCCGCTCGGGTTCGTTCTTAGCACATTTTATGTACTACGTACCGGCGTATACCATGTATATAGGTATGTACAGAGTATATGCCTGCTATAACAACTCAGTTCTGCTCGTGGAGCTGCTTTGTATTCTACCCCAAAACTTATGCCTGGGTCAATGATCGCGCCTCCGGACTTTCAACCCTCACCTCAGTGGCGAATGTTTTGTCCTATTGTCAAAGAGCGGGAAGCAGCTGGATGTGAATAGAATCAGAAATCCTCAAGCCCCCACTCAAATTTGATACTGCGGAGAATTTTTAAGGACATTGATTTTCGCACACTTCGAAATATGTCACTTGAAAAAGAAGAGACTCCTCCCGACCTATTCGCGAACATCGTTTTTTAAAAAAATTTCCGAACACTCTTACCAACTCAGAAAGGTCGGTTTTATTTTTCATCCGCGCGAATATTCACGAGCGCATTATATTTTCTACCGGATCTACCGCGCATGACATTTTTACCATACACCCGCACCTTTCCATTATAAAGATCCCTATTGATCTCTGATTGGTATAGTCGCAATATTACCAACGGCCGATAAGGAAGCGATGCTGAAATGATCTGTAGAGCCTGTAGATTCTCGTATATTCTGGAATTATCTGTAGATCATTGACAAAACATCACCTGCAGATGTCGTCAGCCATCCTGTCCAGAAAATCGCTCGGCGAATCGCTCTGTGTTTCCGCGGGCTCGCTGTATGCTGGCCGCGGGCAGGGAAAGCTCTCCATCGAAGGCTCCGGTGGCCGTGTCTCAGCCGCGTCGTCTTCTTTCCTTTCACCGAGCACCATATGTCACGCAGGGCCGCACCATGCGCAATGCCCCTCGATGAGATCGTGATTTCCTCCGTCGCGAGATGGAAGCAAATTAGTTGATTAGGTCAACCAACCAACCAACCACTTTTTTTCTTATCCAAAAGAAGATACAATACCTTTCCCGTTCCTCTTTTGTGTACACGTCGAATACTGTTGGCAGAAAAAAATCCTGCAATCGGTAACATACATAACAGATCAAAGATCCTCAGAAAATTTCTGGTGGTACAATTTCGGGTGAAAATTCCACGGTAGAAAAATGGCCGGACTGATGATACAGAAGTGGAAGTGTGTAGGAAGAGTTGGCGGGATGAATTGTGGAAGTTAAAGGTTACCGGTCAAACATTGCACAATAGTGCAAAGAAAGCAATGAGCAGCTCATACAAATGTCACAATGGACCCGGCGTTAATGTCATATCTTTATTTGGGGGGTACACGCACAGTTACGAGATATTTATTATTAAGTGGGGAAGTGTGTCGCAATGATCGGCAAATCGAAGTATTTGATCATGAGTGAATGAAAAAGAAAAAAGGAGTATTCATTTGTTGGCTACCCCATGACGAGGTTTTTCTCATTGCTCCGCTTTCGTGTGGTACTATGAATGCACAATCATCGTATTTCGCAATGGCCGTCTCTCTTCAAGGACTCTGCGATGATTGCCAGCGACTACCACTAAACCGACCAGTTCACCAGGATCAGAGAAGATTGGTGAACGCATAGTGGTTGAAGAATCGTGAGTCATAAATCGTGTAGCTTCCTCCTCGAACGAAGAAGACCTTGCTGGTATTTGGTGCCGTTATAGCTTATTGACTACAGGACATGCAGAGAAACCTGATAATCACCTGACATTATGTCAAAGAGAGAGAGAGAGAGAGAGAGGCGCACACGATGTTACGTAATATCATCGTGATTCGTTGTGGGCACATGGTAGAAAATTATTTAAACGAGACCAGCTGTTGAGTAACGCACCACGGGATCGCCTTGGAAAAATCGGAGGACATTTCTCATCCCAAAATATCTTCATAATGTGGGAGTGTAGCGGAATTTGGAAGACACGGCTGAAGAGATTTCGCCTCACCGATTCTGACTACAAGAAATGTTGATCATTGGCTCACGGTCATCAGGAATGCCACCTGTCTTCAAAATCGACGGTGCTGTAGACTCTATCTACATTTAGGTGTCGAACGTGGCCGGAGCACCGGCCCACGCGCAGCGCCTTGGAATAAAAAACACGGGCTGTCAGTCGTCCGTGAACAAACCATCTATCTTGAATACAAAATTTCTCCGAATAATCAGAAATATGCTTCAAAGAAACAGAGGCGGTGCCGGACATAATCTGCGGTAATGACGGTAGTCATGCTCATGTTGACTAAGAGCAAAACGGTAATTTCATCGTGGCTCATAAAATCCCTAGCTTTGTTTCTTCATAAAAAATTTCATTTAGTTATACGATTTACCATGTGAGAACCCCTGACCAGCGTCACACGCCAACTGCATAGCAACCGGCACGGCAAACGGCAATCGGCACGTCCTCGAATGCGGCGGAAGTCACCCCACGCATTCACTGGATACCTCTTCCCGTCAATCTTCATCATTCCCGTCTCGTTGAAACTTTGTGTTACCCACGTATATGCACCGCGTTGCCGGCTGGCGCAGAAGTGTCATCCTGTTGCTGGTCTTTGAATTTGGTCGCCTTTCGTATTTGCTCCAATCTGAGTCTAAGGATTTTCCGTATCTTCATGGTGGTTATGTATTCGTTTATAGAATGTTTGATGAAATATACGTGTTATGAGCCCTGGTATCTTCTCTGTTCTTCTCTGTACTATCCTCTCGGCTTCCTGCAGCCGCATCCTGGACTATGGCAGTATCGGCCAAATCGTCGATCAACAAAATGAAAATATTCCTGATCACTGCCAGGAGGTGTGTTCTATGACTTGGCAGGTCAGTAAGTATGACCCTCGCAGTTGAAACAAGCGTGAGGACTCCGCAGGGTCCGCTTTTTTTCGCACATTTCCGGGTGAATATTGAAACCTTGCAGTACGCCTTGAAGGTGGTTTTTGGCGAGCAGGGTCGCAGGCACTGCAGGCGCCCTTTGACTTTCTTCGGCGCCTGATCCTCGGCGACTCACACTGCCTGGAATAGTGAAAGTGTATTGCGTCGCTGCAAGTATATAGTGGCGTTTACTAAAGTGGGGAACCGAGAGGGTGGTGGTGGTAATATAAGGCCAGGTGAGTGGCGCGCTCAGCCAGTCCGTAAGCGGTCCCTATCCGAAGGCCCGCCTCCATTGTTCACAACGATCGCATGCCAATCGCCCCGAAAGTGGTCTCTCTACCGAGACTCAAATTATAGATCGCTTGTGACGCGAATAGCAGCGCGTGGAGTGAAAAAGAGACAGGAAGTGCACCGGGTAAAAACGGAAACCATTTAAATTCTGCATTAAATAACCTTAAACCACCCTCAGGATGAGGTCATCGGCTGTGACACTTGCTCTCGCGACGCTGGCCATTGCTGGTAAGTCTCATCCATATTCATCTCTTGGAATCGATTTTCTTTTGGTGGAAAATCGGCAAAACTTGATTAGGAATCGTCACGGAACTTACTTTATCTTCGGAACCAATCGAAGGGCAAAAAAATGTCACTCGTTTTCTCTTATTGCGTGTCTGCTCTGCTGAGGGTTGAGTAACACCAATAAGGGCTAGACGAAACTTTTGTTCGGTAACAGTGGCACGAATCTTTGATCATGGTTATTTTGCTCAGCTGTATAATGATAGTTGCATAAGATCACGGGAGAGCGTAGAATTCTGGATTGAGACAGTTCGGTCGGTCCCGGGTAGATGACGTCACCGATTGCCCCGGGGCACCGGAGACGGTGGGGACAACTTTCCCTGTCCACGTTTACTTATGCTCAAGCTTTACGGGTGAAAGAATCGGCAAGATTATTCACAGCCACTCGATTGAGAAGCTCTTGAGCAGCGTTTTTACGATCCATTTTCAAATTCAAATCACCATTCTTTCGATTATAAATTCTAGGCGCAATGCGAGTCAAGCGCCAAGAAGAAACTAAAAAGGAGGACAATATCGAGGCTGAAATCTGCAAGGACAAGGATGCCGGGGAGTGGTTCCGCCTCGTCGCTGGTGAAAACGAACACTGTCGTGATGTTATACAGTGTACGAGCTCCGGCCTTCAAGCCCTTCGTTGTCCTGCCGGTCTTTACTTTGACATTGAAAAGCAAACTTGCGACTGGAAAGACTTCGTGAGAAACTGTAAAGTAAAAAGTAAGGAGAGAAAAGTCAAGCCTCTTCTCTTCACCGACGATCCTCTCTGCCAGGAAAACTTCTTTGCTTGCGGTGATACCAGCTGTATCGAGCGCGGGCTTTTCTGCAACGGTGAAAAGGACTGTCCCGATGGTTCTGATGAAAATAGCTGTGGCAAGTCGATTTCTGATTTCTTTTTTTCAAAGATTTTCACTCAGTGAATAGATTTCTTGATCAATAGCGAACCGTCAAATACAAATGAGCATGTACGATCATGAAAAGACTTTTTCTCCCGCGGTCTCGGTATTTTGTTTCCTAACGCAACGCTCGTTTCCGCTCATCTTCAGACGCGGACAATGATCCGAACAGAGCACCACCCTGTAACCCGGCAGTCTGCGTTTTGCCCGACTGTTTCTGTTCCGAGGATGGTACCACCGTGCCGGGTGATCTTCCGGCCAAAGATGTGCCCCAGATGATTACCATAACATTCGACGATGCGATAAACAACAACAACATTGACCTTTACAAGGAGATGTTCAATGGTCAACGGAAAAATCCCAACGGTTGTGACATCAAGGCTACATTCTTTGTGTCCCACAAATACACGAATTATTCCGCAGTTCAAGAAACCCACAGAAAGGGACACGAAATCGCAGTGCACTCTATATCGTGAGTAATAGCCGTAGAGTAAATACTCAATTTTCCAACATTGATCAATGGTGACATGATAGTAAACCAGATATCATTCGATGTCATGAACAGGCACAACGACGACGAGCAGTTCTGGTCAAACGCGACTGTCGATGACTGGGCAAAGGAGATGGCTGGTATGAGGATCATTGCTGAGAAGTTTGCGAATATTACTGGCGACAGTGTGGTCGGTACCCGTGCTCCGTATCTCAGAGTTGGCGGTAACAACCAATTCACCATGATGGAGGAACAGTTCTTCCTTTACGATTCTACGATCACCGCTGCTTTGAACAATCCGCCACTATGGCCGTACACGATGTACTTCAGGATGCCACATCGTTGTCATGGGAATCTCCAGCACTGTCCAACCAGGTAATGGGCAAAAAGTCATTGCTCTGCTGTTTTGACGAATAGTCGGGAGTCTCCGACTAGATCAAATTTATTGAATAATTATTTCTTATGCGTTATCAAATCTAGGTCTCACGCAGTCTGGGAAATGGTGATGAACGAATTGGACCGTAGAGAGGATCCGGAAACCGATGAATACCTTCCGGGTTGCGCGATGGTTGATTCATGCAGTAACATATTGACCGGTGATCAATTCTACGATTTCTTGAACCACAATTTCGAACGACATTACAAACAGAACCGAGCACCACTAGGCCTCTACTTCCACGCGGCATGGTTGAAGAACAATCCAGAATTCCTTGACGCATTTTTGTACTGGATAGACGAGATCCTGGCTGCGCACGACGACGTATACTTCGTAACAATGACGCAGGTTATTCAATGGATACAAAATCCTGTCACTATCAGTGAGGCAAAGAACTTTGACTCGTGGAGGGAGAAGTGTTCCGTTGAAGGTAACCCGGCATGCTGGGTTCCGCACAGTTGTAAATTAACCTCGAAGGAGGTTCCCGGGGAAACGATTAATCTCCAAACATGTCTGAGATGTCCCAACAATTACCCGTGGCTCAACGACCCGACCGGTGATGGTTTCTTCTAAAATAACTGTTATCCATTACTTCTGCAACAAAAATCCATGAAAACCATCATAAAATATTTTCAACCACACGAAACAAACGGAAAAAGGAACAACGCAATGAAATAGACGTCCAAACGGTCCCCGGCACTTATCCCATGTAATGATATTTTCTCGTCAAAATGAAAATCGTTGAATATCATTATTATTATTACTACTACTACTATTACTATTATTACTATTATATAATTGTGCCAATGATGATTTTTAATGAGTGACGTGAAGTATACGTTTATATATATACACATATATATATATACACACACATGTGTATATGTATATATATGTATTTCTTTTTACGTTCTCGAGATCGAAAAGATTGTGTGCCTGTAACTAATGGCTGCGTGCGCAATCTCTATACGAAAAATTATACTAAATATGAAATAATTGATTAAATAATTAATCAATTAGTCGTGCACGGGTGAGTATATGTGCTTTGGCTCCGTTTACTCGGTGACGTGTGTGGTTTGGTTTCAAGAGAACATATGAAACGGAAAAACAAGAGCCCACCGCGGTAGAAGGAGAAAAAAAAGTAGAAGCAGAAAAAAAAAAGGCCAACGTGGCATTCAAATATCCGCCGCGGTTTGTTCGTTCGGGTCTCCTCGATCCCGATCCTCCACCTCCCTGGACAAAAAAATTAAAATAAAACAAATAAAACCTGGGACTTAGAAGAGAAGAAAAAAAAAAATTGAAAAAAAAAAAAAAAAAAAAAACCAAGACAACACATTTCCCTCCTCGTATGCATGTATTGCTCCTTGTGCTTTCGCGACCGCCGTAAATTCCCCTTCCGGAAATCGCCCTTGCGCGTATTCCGCCTCGACGCGAAATAATATCTATCTCAGTTCGCTATATATATATATATATATATACGTGTGCAGACGCATGAATTTGCGTACTGTGTAAAAAGCAAGCGAAGATAGATGCAAGAAAAAGAAGAAAAAAATAAATAAATAACCGTATACTGCTGTTGGGATACAATATAGATATTATACATATATGTGTACATATATATATATATGTACGTATGCATTTGTATTATAAATATTATACTTGTATATGTAATATTAAGTTAAGAACAACGCTACGACTGCTATGACGAGACCCGACGACGAAGCAGAGAGAGATGAAGAAAAAAAAAAAAAAAAAAAAAACCAATAAAATAATAAGAAAAAAAAAAAAAAAAAATTGAGAAAACGAGAAAAACAAAATAAAAGTTACAAAAAATCTTGAATAAAATGTGTTGAAAAATTTTACGTCATCATTTTTTCTTTTCTTTCCCACGATTATCATCCATCCGTCATCATCGTCTTCGTCGACGTTCTTACGAACCAAATTATTCGCCGTCTCGTAAACTTGACCGTAATTTTAATGATTACGAGTGAGACGAGGGGGAAAAAGAAAACAAAAAAAAAAAGAGCAGAAAAAACGGAATAAGCAAGACAGAAAAAGTAAGAGAACGAATCGACAGAGACCCTCGGATTTTCGATCCGATAATAGGTATAAGTTTTCGTCGAAATAGTATGTATATAGATAAACGATCGAGATCAGGTACAGTTGTAAAAATGTGATTGACATGCGACGGCGTCGACGGGTAGATATATTTGTATACGGCGAAGTATATAAATAAAAAGTAATATCGATTTTGAATTGGAACAAGCCGCAAGAATCAGATCAAGGTCAGAAAACGAGAACGGGCTCGATAGAAAATAAGTAACGTTGTTCAGTATAGTTGAGGTATTCTGAAAGTAGGTAGGTGAATTATTGTATTTTCTTTTATAATTTCCCATTGCCGCTATTGCCGCCGTTTCCGCTGTTGGCATTAATTTTAACTCCTCGCGGATGGGAAGAACGAACGAAGGTATGTACCGAGATTATTCTCAACGCAAATTTACGTAATATACATCAGGATAGTACGGTGAAAAGTAAGACTTGTGCTCCGCAAGCGGCAGGCTTGTCAGATATACCACCATACGTACATATTTCTTGTACCCACGAGCCACGTAAACTCCCTCGCGCCGCAGACTTTCTTATTTAACATTATTTTATCCACCTATGTTAATTAAATCGATGAAAATATACATATATACATAATATAACGAGCGGGTATTCGTTTATGGATGACATTTTATCGCGCGTAGGTATATACCTGTAGTAATAGCTAATACGTTACTATAATGGCACGCGTACGTCTAACGTACGCACACATTTGTATATACATAGGTGTATATATAGATTCCCGTTTAAAGTGAAACGAAATTCGTTATTCTAGAAATTTCGGCGCTACGCTACAATTATTGTAATATATACCCACGGACAAAACGAATTCCCTATATTTTCCGGATGTTTTTGTATCGTAAAAGATAAATGTTCTCCGATCGCCAGAAGTTACGTGAATAAATTTGTGCAAATTTAACCACAATACGCAATAAGTAACATATACGGATAGCATTTCACCATTTCCCCGCCGTGAACGGTACATCTCAATCCTAGTTCAGTACTTTCAACAGCGCAGATACGTTCGTGACGTGAACATGAATTTTACGAAATGTATAAGTTACTGCTTACATGTAATATTCCCCGATCGTTCGTTGCATGCTCGTCCGACAATTTGACATTTCGCTATTTGGAGATGCGAGAGTTACGCGCCGGCGCTGGGCTGCGATACGTTCATATGACTTTGTCGGACGTACAGTAATTCGTGTTACTACAATTCGTATCTTCGATTCACATTCGCAGTAATAATCCGGACAATAAATTCGATTCCTTTGTACCGGTATTTAAATTGCGAGTACACCCAATCACTCCCTGTACGTACATATAATTTGTTCGTATGTAATTTTAACGACAGTATTTTCCTCGTGTGCGAGCTCGTTCGGCGTGGAATATCTCATCTGTACATAACAACAACGGAACAACGGAATAGACGTGTATTTTTTAATACCTGCATGCGAAAGGAGGCTCGCTTGAGGTGACTGGAATGTGTGTACTTCAATAAACTCGTTGACATTTACTCTGCGATGCAGTTGCAATATTAGTTATGAAGATATTTCATCGATGTTTTAACAGTTTTCCTTTCCCCGGCTTTCTGAGGTTCAGCGGTATAGTATTAAGCTGAGAAATTAGCTGAATGAAATTTTCGATGTTGTAACCATAGTCTATGTACGCATACAGGTACATCTCCATACGTACATCGTGCATAGTTGATATGTAGCATACATATATACGATATACCTATACATAGAAATACGTGTAATGGGATTTCATGAAATTAATTGTAAGGGTTCAGACGTAAGTCGGCTATAATAGCTTTCGATAATCAAGAAGTATATCTTAAGACAGATATATTATACAGTGTGGCGATCTTAGGGAGACGAGGATGTATTAAAGCGTATTCGTTAAGATCTCACGTAAGCGAAAGTGGAGAAAGCTGCATCCGAGATATACCTACTCGCGTGGTCTCTGCGTAGCTTCGAGTCCGCGTCGTGTCGGCTGCAAGGCCGGCCTCCAGCTATGCTCAAATATGTTCTTAATAACATCGACATACCTACCGAACAAACTTCGCTATTCATCGTCGGATAACTCGACTGGGATAACGACCCCAAAAATCTTTGGGGCTTATTTTTTAAGGAATTCGAAATCCCCGACGAAATTATACTTCTAAAATTCTCGTCGTCGTCGTCCTGGTCGAGTTACGCGACGATGAAAACCGCAATTGCTTATTCGCATTATAAACTATGTGAAAACCCGTGAATTGTGACGAGGCACTCTCAATTTTTGAGGTGCCTCATCATTGTCATTAGCATCATTATTTTGTCGTCTAACCAGTGACGATGTACTTTTGTATTTCAAGGAACCATAAGAGAACCTCCGCAGTCATGAAATAGGTATTAGATTCTATCCGGTTTATTATTCAATTAATTATCATAATAATATGTCGCAATAAGAGCACGAAGGACGGAATATCGAGCCGGCCTCACGAGGTCGAAGAACATTATTTTTCGAAAAATGAACCCACTCGGTTTTAGAGGCTACAAATATATCGTTCATGTCTAAGAATAAAGTTGCATATCGACCTTCGGGCAATATTCGAATCGGTCTATTCTAATCAGAGTCCTTCAAGTCGATCGGATTTTACTACTGAAAAAGCAATTTTTTGAATTGAGTATACTAAGCTCTATCGGGATATCGATAGCCAGACCACAATCTCTAGAACGAATGACACTAATCCGTGATGGAATGAAATTATCAATCTGATCGATGATCAAATATAACCGAATTTTTCGTTACTCATTCGAAATTCGAAATACGTCGAATTAGAATTCTTGTGATCATTGCCCAATCCTCATACCGACAATATTGCGCATCGAAGTTTTTTTTCGATACTATTAAATTGCCGACGCAGTTCACGAGAAAACATTAAAAATGGAGATGAAGATGAAGATGAAGAAATAATCTCGAAGCTTCTCAGTATATTTCAAATATTTTCTCCGCGTCAAGGTTTCATTTTGACGAATGTACCTGTTGCCAACTTTTCATTCATCGAAACGTCTTTTTTGCGGGGTTTATAACAAGAGGGGGCAGGCGAGCTGCGGAAAACATGATTATTCTAATTGCCGATTGCCCGCGGATACTTAACACGTGAACAATCGCGCGCAAAACAAGTACCAATGTATAACTTGCTGTAATAAATTATCTTATTTAGTATATGAGTATATATTGGTTACTTCTACATCTACCTACTACAAGAGATCTCTAGGCTACTTCATGATTCACATTTCTTATCTTTATATTCGCTACTGGTATTACTCGTTGCGGAGCTTGTTTCGCATCGTTGAATCACAAATCCATTATATATGTATTGTACCTACTTAAACATATTCCTATATTTCTCGTTTGTGCAGTCGAGACATCTGTGTGCGGTACGTGTGTGCGTGCAGCATGCGTATCATAGGGTGTCAAATTTCATAATCATCGATTCATTCCACAAACCACGAACTCCCTTTTTGTATATCAATTTATTTGTCAGTTTTATTCCAGTTCCTTATATTCCGAAAAGATCGTCAACCCCATTGTGGAATCGCTAAATCTGTAATCGGAGCGCACCGCGGCTTGGAACGACGTCCGTGTTTGAAATTTCAATTATCGTCGTTCGAGAAACCCGACTTCTTCAAAGACGTGAGAATGGTTTTTAAATTTGTTCAACCCTTTGCCACGGCTTTCTGTTCTTTTTTCTCCTTCTATCCTCTTCACTTTCGGCCAAGCAGCCTTCCTCGCTCGACCGACCACATACTTATAGTCCAGTGTGCTACACCTCGCGATAATTTATCGAATGCCGTTACTTGTATAATTTCATACCGCCGAATCGAAGCAGGTTCTCCATTAGTACTATACGCTGAATAATTTATAAATAAAACATAATCAAAAACTTGAGATAACGAATGATATTTTTGCAATTAAATGGTAGCACGGGCTTCGAGACATCATTTTTCAACACCATTTCCAAATGACAATATTGATATTCCGTCCCGAACTTCGAAATATTCACATGAATATTGCCTCCCAATGCAAATACTGGTTGAAATGTTCAAATCGGACACATAGCCAAGTAGTACAGATTTTTAAATGTGTACTAACACGTTGAGTGGAGCATGCCCACCCCGGTTATCCGTAGTCTTGTCGATGACTTACCACGCTGACGCAGTCCTAATACGTCAGAGACTTCTGCCAGGAATTACGCAAATTCAATTTAGTCAAATTTTTAGTCGGTCTCAAGAAAAAAGTTACTGGTCCGTATCCTGAGTCATAATTGTAACACCGAAGTAGAAACGGTGATAAATTAAAATATAAATTCCAAATTCTTTCATTCAATTCATGTAAAACAATGTACGATTTTCGCCAGCAGGTGTTAAATCAACCCCGCCACGTGTTATATCAACCCCAAGACTCAGTACATGCATCAAAACCCCTTTTCCTGCACCAGGAATGGTAATTGTACGTCCAAGACCCGGGTTTTTGTTACAGACAACCATATTGAAGTAACACCGAAAGGTGTTAAATTGATGTTGGAGTCTGCTACGTAGAACACGAGATCCGAACTCCAACGTTACTCGTGTTTATTCGCATCGCGCGATTTCAACGAATCAATCTGGACTCGAATTGACAAGATATTTCAACAGCTGCGCGATATTGAAGAACCGGATTTTTGCTCCAAATAACCACCAAATAGTGTTTTTCTTAAAACGAAACAATGGTTACCAGACGTCGGAGTAGGCGTCGTAATTAGCAGAACATCGGAACGTGGTGGAAATTGGTTTGAAAATCGAAGAAACGAAAAAGTTCTCACATCACGTGACCGTGAAAGACGATTATCGATCACCAAAAACGGTGTTATACACACATGAAAACGTTGCGTGTATAAATTCACACGAAGTTTCAACGCCGAAGGTGTTAATTCATCGCCTGCACGAAGATGTGTTGAACAGTAATCCGGAGCAAATTTAACCATAATTATATTATGTATGGTGGAATGTTGAAACTGAATTTTACTTCAGATTCGCGAGAAACGATCTTCTCGTACCCCGGAATGAGGATAACCTGCAGTGATCAAAATGCGGCAAAAATAAATTTATGAACCACAATGAAAAAGTTTTTGGTGTTGAACGAACACGAAGAATTATACCATCGCCAAAAGCGATCCTAAAATGATATGCATGTGCGGTATACATGAATTCGTACCGAAATTCAGCAGAAACGGTGTTGATCGTTCATTGCAGGAAAAACTACTTTGGCGTTGAATCAACACGCAACAAAGCAGTGAGCTGCAAAACTAGTGTGCAAAAACCTTGACTTCCGGGTGTATTTGGCGCTACGGAATAGTCCTCGAATTACCAAGGACATTCCGGTTTCCTGCCAAGGTGGTAGATATTCTAGGCATGCCTAGAGCGTAGTCTTGACAATGTACAAATCGTATAAATCCCTCTGACAATCTAGTTTACAGAATATAACGTAATTTAAATTTCTAAGAAATGGTAATGATAAAAACGTGATCCGATTGTCAGGTAAGGCCGTGCGGACCCGGGCCATGACTCGATCTGAAAATCGCTTCCGAGGTAGCACAGTACACTTAATTGTTGCCCAAATTGAATTTCAACAACCGGGTCTTTTTTGCACGGTGCATGAATAATTTTGTCCTCTTCTAACGCGGCTGTGACCTCCGACATCTCCTCAGGTACCGTCTCTGAGACGGACTCGCATATCGCGACTCGATGCAGATTTCTGCCGGATTCCCAAGACTGATCCGGCCTCGTCGATGATCCCGTGGTCGTACTTCGCCTTGGCATTTCGAGAGACAAAGAGAATGCGCTATGTAAGTCAATTATTATGCTATCCTATTCTATCTTATCCTATCCTGGCTCCGGAGAGACTTCTCGAATGTTCGCTCGATCGTGATGAGCTTCTGCGACCTATAGGTCAGGCTGAAACTAATTGCAGAAGAAATTTTGTTGCCGGAATAATTTGTCCATTACCTCACATCCTCTCTTCGTCTCTCCATCCTTCTGCTGAAGTAATTCACAAGTCCTTCGACTCGACTTATCGGTTCTTCCACCAGAGTCGTCATCCTACCCGGAGGGGAGCATTGACGGTGACAACGACGTTACGTGACATATAACATTTGACAGTGAAAGTTATCCTATTTCCAATCCGGGGTGGGGTTGGTATCAAGCCTAGATGGTAGCCCGGAGCGTTGCCGAAGGTCCTCCCATGAAGTTATGAAGGCGTGGAAGGCGAGGAGCGAAAGCGGAAAAGTTTTCGGCCGAAGCAAGTTATGTGCCGGGATCTAGCAGCGCGCTTCTCTCTCAGGGGCAAGGTCGACCCTCGTCCACCTCTCCGTTTCTCTCGTACGCTCTCATCAAGTTGGCTTCAGGCCCCAGGAGAATAACTCGCGAGAACTCCTCATCGTTCACGAAGAGGCACGGGGCGGAGGAGGTGGTGGGGAAACTTGTCCGTTTGGTACTGCACCAGGTGAAAGTGATAAAGGGGCAAGGTCGTTCCTGGCCTTCGAAATGCAGCTCGTTATAAAATACTGCTTTATTCACCCGATCGATTGATTAATCGTTAAAGATCGCCACGATCGAGCGTTATAACTTGGCATTATGATATCGAGACTCCTACTAGACCTCGCACAATAAATAAACGAGCGTCGATCCTCACCAGTTGTACAAATTTTATCTCGCAAAATTCACAAAGAGGTGGCATCTTAGTAACCTCATCAAGCGATTTGTAGAACGATACAATCTGAACAATCTTCTTAACCACCGATCTCTGCGAGTATTCGGCAACATCGGTACCACTGTCAATACCGCTGCATAACTCTCCTCATTGTCACAACAGAGTTCGTCGAAATATATAAATATATATATATATTTTTTTTTTGCCGACGTTGTCAACAAATTTTCGACGTATCGAAATTTCTTTTCAACGTTGACAAGATTTCTATTAACGATCACAATGACCGGATGGAAATTGATTTTCGATTCGATTTGCATGCGCGAGAGTAAGACACGAGCAAGTCTGGAATCGGTTGCTGGGATCGACCCACATAGAGATGTGGTGACGAAATCGGCGTTTACGTCGGGGTCGGTCTGCGCAGCGTTTCGCTTGCCCAAGAGCTAACAGCCAAGAGCCAATAGCTAAGTGCTCGACGTCGTTGAGTTACTCAAGTGTCATGTCGCCTGAAGGAAGGGTGTTAATTATTCGAGGCGAAAACAAGCGATAATCATACCGATATTTGTGCGATTTCAATATATACCGATCCCCGGATGCTTGGAATCAGGCCGATCATATCCAGGGCGAAAGTGAAGTCGGTTGGTCGTATCTCTCCGCTCGTACTGAATGCGGCTGTTGTTGTCGTCCGCAAATACCATACCGGCATGCATCGCGATCTTGACGCCAGCTAACAGGAATGCGACCGTCAGGAATGCATTGTCAATGTATGGAGAAAGGTTTGGTCGACCGTGAAGCACCGATCGGTTAATAATTTGTACCAGCCTGGAAGGTTTAGATATCATCTAAAAGATAAGAACCGAAATACTAAATAGTTCCCGTTGAAAGAGTTGGTACGATTTTTTTTTTCTTCTTCTACAAATCGTTGAGAAAAAATCGTTGACATTTTTATCGTTAATCGGTTGCAACGTTATGTCGATTTATTTTACCAGCTGCTGTTCACAGCACGAACGGATATTGACTTCAGACTTGTGCGATATTCAATCGATGAAACTATCGGCGAAGAATCATGAATTGATCGTTACTTTCCAACGTGCAGCAAGCAAGCAGCAGGACCACCGGTAGTTCGAAATCAAGAATCGGTGATCACACATACATAGCGTTCAATAAGAGCCTGGCGTAAAATCATTGAGCATACGTTTAGAAAGGTGGATCCAAAAATTTGGGTCAACTAATATAACCCAGCTGCGCTTTCTTCGGAGATTCGTTCAATGTTTGATTACCCACATCTTTTCTCACTTGCACACCCGATTTTTTTTTCTTTTCTATTATTCTCAAATGCCGATTACAATGATTACTTTACCGGTCAGAATTTCGATGAATAATAACGATTTCAGAGAATCGAAAGGAAACTGTCAAGTAAATGGAAATTTTCGACAAACCCATTTGTACATTAATACTTGAAGTAATACCAGTGACAAGTGCAGTGAAAAGGTATAGAAATCGGTTTCCACAACATTTAAGTGCTGTAAACGTATATAATGCGACGAAGACGCGGATATTGGAGAAGAAAAATTTGAGGGGTAATGAATTTTCGAAAAATGCAGGGAGCGAGAACTTGAGCGAAGAGACTTTCACTAGTGAAATTACATCGTTATGCCAGCTTGAACAGAAGCGCGTTATCTTCTTACAAATGGATAAAAGGAAGACAGAAAAAAACGTGGGTTGTGCAAACACATTTTTTCGCACGTAAATATATATATATATATATATACAAATACCTGTATATAGGAATAAGTAGTCGCGCGAACACTAAATACGCCTAAAAAAAAAAACTCCTCGTCATCTGTTCTCTTGTTAACTGAAAAACGAACGGCAATAAGTGCCACGAGGCCATCATAAAATTCTATTCTCTCTTCCGTAATGTATTATCTCTATAATTGATAATTGATTACATTAAGAGAAGAAAAAAAAAGCTGAGGGATGGAAAGAAAGAAGCGAAAGACGGAAGACTTCCTCGCTGCATACTGCAGATCACAAGGTAAACAAGTCAGAGTTGTCTTGAGATGCTATCGTAGTCATTTAATCCTCGGGGCACGATGACCAGATAGCGAAATTGTTGAATTGTGAAAAGATGCGATATCGCCGAAAATTCGTAGTCGATGATGAATAACAATTAGGTCAAAGTAAATAGAATAGGATGTTTAATTCAACAACGCGACTATGTATAAATGATTATTATATACCCGCGCTGAAAATATTTTCGCTATTCTTCACCGACATCAACAAGTACACCTTGAAGAGTTCGGAGAACTTTCGTGGTCGGGTGTTGATCAAGCGATGTTGCTTTACTACTTCTTCGTAGCAACGAATGGTGTGTACATATTATTTCGTAGGCAAGTCTCGCCGCGCTCCAATTTGGATCACATTGCAGGTCTTTGGGTCGATAATGAAAACACAGTATGACATTAAAACTGGGTCATCAGACTACAAGAATCGTACCCGCGACAGTATCCTTCGACCAAAATATAGAACATAATTGTTGAAATATATGCCGGCCACGTAGGCTCGGACAACGTCCGGCACTACGTAGCGTTGTTTTCACCTTGAAATATCCCGGGTCATTGTCCATCGCCTAGAATCCATTATATTCATAGTCGATGACCGAAAAATGTGAAATTTTTCAGTATCATCGCATCTCTCAGTTCGAGATTGTACAGCGACTATTACAGACTACACCGAGTCTGAGATCTATAGTCGGATAAAGAGCTGCGTAGGTCAGTGAGCCGTTGAATGATGCTGTCAGAATTATGGACTTCGGCGTGTGTCGAAGTTGGTATATTATAAACTACTGACATTTGTATTCAGTACGTATGGAGTTATCGTACTTCGTCGCTAACAAATCCACAAATCATCAATCTTTTTCTTATGAAACTTGCGATGCGAGTAGGTGAATGAAGACGAAAATACACGCAGAGAATGAGCCGGTGACATTCTCTTTTTCTTTTTCTCTCACCGAAGAAGACTACCGCTTTATGTATGTACGACTTGTAGCATCCAGCTTCCCACGAAGATTGTAATATCGGGAAGCGTTTGAGTACCGCTGCTGTTGCCGATGCTTGATGCCGATGCCGATGCCGATGTTGCTGAAACGCTGAGCGAATCTGCGAGTATACCGGTATTCCAGGAGTGGCTTTTCTCAGAAATGCAGACGAAATGCAACTGTCTCTTTCTACTTTTATACCTACCCACGGAGACAACAACGTGCGTCATGGAGACGGAGAGTTATCAACTGGTTATGAATTGCCAAAGATTAAACCAACAGAAGAGATGACCGTGAAATCGAATCTTTTTCTTCTCAATCCACATTGTCAATGCAAGATGGAAAAATTGATTCTACGGTTTTCTGAATGGGTGAGCTCCCTCAGTTTTTGACGAATGAAAAATCATCAGGATGGAGTCACTTTAATTACAGCAACGAGAAGTTAGAATTCCGGATACCACGTCCAAAGCATCCGGCTACGGGTCTATCCGTACTCGGTACGAGTTACAGCGACCGGAGCAAACGGCACTGCGGAAATTCAGTAAATTAATAAGTTGTATTGATGGTTCCATTGCTGCAGAACGCAATAAAAGAAACTTACCGCTAAACTTTCACGTATCTAGCTACTGCCTCCGTTCGTCGAATGTGTATAGATATTATTGTTATTAATATTGTTATTATCGCAGCTCTCGTCAGGATCTCACCAGGGCTGATCGTGTGTCAGAAATAAAAGAATGCTGTTTAGCTTTTGTGTCGTAGTTTGTGATGATGTATCACATTAAACGATCGCTGCGATGTAACGAAACATGGATCTGTTTTCTACTTCTTTTATTCTCCTTTCTTCTCTTTTCTTCGTGATCTGACTGGCGCAATGCGTACTGGGTAATTTTTTACCGCCTGTGTATGGTACCGTACCGGGCAAGAGTTATGCAACTACGGTCAAAAATGCGAGCAACAAATAGAGTCACCTATTGCGCAACTAATTTGATGGAACCATTTGCAGAAGTTCACGTGTCAGGTACGTACTACTAGGCTCTCGGCATTGCCAAAATCATTTTGGCATGTATATACATATAAATCTGCCATTCTTTTATTCCAGGGTTTCATTTCATGGGCACCCTGGAGTCTTCCTTTGTCTCCATAAATTTGATCCAACCTTGTCACACCTTGGGTTTTGAATAGCCGACGAATCGGCGTGGTGGAAGAAAAATTTTGGAAATTTTTCGACACCAGTAAAACTGCTCTTCATCAACCTCATTAGCCCGCACAGCTTCGGGAGCGTTCAGGACCAAATAGCACGCAATGTTCAGTATTTCCAGATGGCAGCAGGTTGCAGTGTGGTGAAAGTCATCGTTCGAAGGTAGGAGACTTGGAGCTCATATAGAGGGGCGAGAGGGCGCGGCTTGTCCAGACGCTTTCTGTCCCGCCGACGACTACCATGTCGCCGAAGATACGATTCATTCTGGGAGCTTTATGTCTCTTAGCCGGTGAGTAGCTATTCTATACGTCTTTCCTGTGTCACTTGACTTCTCTGAGTTTGTGTCATGGCCGATCTTTTCGCTTCCCAACTGGTTTCATTTCTCATCGCATCCCACATTTATAACAATCCTGTAATAACTGTCTCCCGGCTAATTACGTTGTGACGTTTGATTGGGAATAATTTCTCACTTGCTTTTAGAGACGATCATTGTGATTTTTTCTATTCAAAATCATATCGAACGCCAGCCGGGGTTATGTTGCCCTTTCGTTTTTCATCGCTATCGAACCCGGCAACCATTTCGCGTGATTCCGTACCATTGAACATTCAATTTCGTAATGTCGAAAACCTCTCAGATAAACCGCCTACTAAGTGAGAGACCAAAGTATAGTAAAATATGAATTACGAACAATTCTTGTAAGATTCAACCATTCGGAAGCTCGGTAACCTCGTTCTCACTTCACAATCTACGTGTAGTCGGTACCGAGATCGAGGTACGCGGAAACCTAGTTCGGGGAACCACTGTCGCTTTCCCTTGGTCGCCCTGACATTTCCAAAGACTTTCTACTTCTACGCCTCAGTTCAGTGAACCTCTCTCGCGGTGGTCGGTAGTTATATACGCATATAGATAGGCTCATTTTGTTCGGACATACGTAGATGCAATACTATCCGAGACTTCTGTAATCCTAAAATATGGAGATGATCACGATGATGGTGAAATCCAATCTTGTCTCAAGTAGAACTCGATTATTGACTTTCAGTTTCGGCGAGGGCACAGAATAATAATGCTGACAGCAATGAACCTGCGAACGCCGAAGAGCTGTGCGAAGGTAGGAACGGCGATGAGTACTTTCGACTGAAGATCGACCGCGAGTGTCGCGATGCCTACAGGTGAGGGTTATTCCATTGAAATCTGTTTCATTTTCCTGAACTTGTTTTAAGCTCCAGTGCAATTTCTCTCTCGCTATTTTCCTTCCAACACATTTTCTACGAAACTTCGACGTGTCAAGTTGGGCTCCCTATTTCCTTGCCCTCCATTGTCAAATTAGCGATTCCTTCCACGCAGAAGGAAACCCGTGCCTACACGCCACACCCATTTTGCACCGCCCAAGGCAACAGTAGAATGCCTTTTCTGGAGTGCCGGTTCGTCCAGCTCCCCAAGGCCTTCGGTAGCCACCATATTTTCAGTTAAACCATTCGATCGCTTACGTGCACCGACTCAATTCTAACGGTGAAACATTTGAGTCCCTTTGTAAGCGGTGCACCGACATATGTGTGTACAACAGGTAATTGAAGGTACATATAGGAAACTTTATTACAACCATCTCAAGCAGCCGGGTGTAGATTACTTGAAGGAAATCTCGCGGGGATTAAAGTTATACTCGTTCAAGGCGATCGAGTTTTAACAAAGCAGCGTAGTTCGTTCGCGGTTCAAATATCTTCGTTTCTCTTTGTTTTTTGTTATCCCTCTTTCCGACCAAGCTAGTCAAGGTCTACCGGCTCTTCGCTTCTATTTTGGTCCTCCGGCAATTATCCCAAGACAAAGAACAAGTTCGAAGAATCGTTGGACGTCTCTCAATTCTCTGTCTCCTCTTTTTCTCCGTGTACCCGAGAGTTGGAAGACGCCGTATATGTTTTCTAAAAAACTGCAGCCCACCCTCTCAGAACCTTGGGGATCCTAGTGTTCACTTTGTTGGATGTATAATGATATCTGATGGTAAACATTTAGGTGTGATATAGCGGGTGAAGCGCGGCTTGCTCACGTACGCTGCCTAAATGGCCTGGCCTTCGACATCGAGAGGCAGATATGTGATTGGAAGCAGAACGTGAAGAACTGCGATCAGCTCGAGAGTAAGATTTTTTCAAATTCATATTCTCAATCGAACTCCCTTTTCCCCCCAGGTGTACAAAGGCGGGCTTGAAATCGATTACCTGCCCAAGTCAACTTTCCTTTGACCTGGAAAAACAGACCTGCGACTGGAAGGGCAAGGTCACCAACTGTGACCAGCTCGAGAGTAAGTGACGACCGGGGTAGAACTGCAGGCCTTCCTCTCATCACCGTCAATTCAATTTCATTCGATAAACAGATTTAAGCCATCTTCGGTGATATTTTTTTATTCAACTTTCGTTCATTCCTTTCTTATATTTTTTCATTGGCAGAGAGGAGGGCCGAGGTCATCGTAGACTCGCGCCGTAGCACGCACATCGACGATACTAACGTCATGTTTGTACATCCCACGCACAATCAAGCCTCTTCACATTCGCTGCCCAAGAAATTCATGTCTTAGTCAGCGAACCTTGAAGTGGACTGTGGAATCATGTATTTTCTACTTTTCCCTTTATATTTTCACTGTTCATCTTTCGTGACTAACATTCAAAATGCTTCTTTTGATGCTTCTCACTTTGTAGAATAGTCTAACACGTATCAGCACCTATTATTCATCAATCGATCGATCTATTCGACGATGATAATGCACTGACGATCAAATGTGTGCTATGCACTCATCCTGTCCGCACTTCAGACACATATCCAGCGGCCGCTGGTTGCACTTAACGCTTAGATCTTATGTGGAATATTTTCCCAATCAACCGACCTGGATCTTCACGTGCTAGTTGCGTTCTAAACTGTGCCGCCACTGTCTTCTGCTCCGGTATTAAACCACCTCGAGGTGCGTTTCTCTGACACGGTTTTTCTTTCTCTCTAAATACATGTGCAGCTCTCCCTTTTCAATCGCTTATTACGAACCAATCGATTGACGTACCTACCTCATTTTTCGGTACAGCTGGTCTCGTACTTCATGCCTGTTCGATAAAAGATTTTTGGTGCCAAAAGTTCATATATTTCCAAAAGTATATATATGTATACTAATTCAGTATATATTTTACTGATTCAGTAAATCTTATATTTCTTGGACTTTCTGTGTTTTCACTTATAATATCTGTGTATGTGTCTCTTCACTTTTTCTCTATGTACCTACTCCGTGTGCTCTTCAATTTCTATTTTACTAAATATAATCTAATTTATCTTTCGAAATTGAATAACGTGTGCGTCGCCGTGAGCCAACGAAGCCCCCCGGGTCACGGACTCGTCGTCTGGAACAGGAACCGCCGTAAACGAATTTTGTAAAACCAACAGTTGATTGGTAGTACTCGACATTTTCGACGTCGTTAGTTGATGAAATTGTACATAACAGCGTTATGATAAATACATGGGACTTGGAATATACACAAGCACACCACAGTATCGATCCCGATCGGAAAATTGTTCTCATTAGCGATTGATAATTGCAGGACCACACAAGGTTCTTCCGAACTTCAAAACGGACACGCCGATCTGCCCGAACGGTAAACTGGCATGTGGAAGCGGCGACTGTATCGACAGGGAGCTTTTTTGCAACGACAAACCCGACTGCAAGGATGAGTCCGACGAAAACGCTTGCAGTAAGTGCTGTCCAACTTGTTTATTCCATAGCTGTGTTGTCGTCGTCAAACTTCCGGAGTTCCTTTTCTCTGACAGTGAAATTTTTATCCTTTCTTAACAATCAGCCGTGGAAACCGATCCGAACCGTGCCGCCGACTGCGATCCAGCCCAATGTGTACTTCCGGACTGCTACTGCTCAGCTGACGGAACAAAGATCCCCGGAAATATTGACATTCAGCAGGTCCCTCAGATGATAACACTGACCTTCAACGGTGCGGTCAACGTCGACAACATCGACCTCTACGACGACATTTTCAACGGACGTTTGAACCCAAACGGTTGTCAGATTCGTGGAACGTATTTCGTCTCTCACAAATACACGAATTACTCAGCAGTCCAGGACCTACATAGGCGGGGTCATGAAATCGGTGTATTTTCTCTAACTCACAAAGATGATCCTCAGTACTGGGCCCAGGGATCCTACGATGATTGGCTAGCCGAGATGGCTGGTGCACGTTTAATAATCGAACGATTTGCCAACATCAGCGACGGCTCGATAATCGGTATGCGAGCACCGTACCTCCGCGTTGGTGGTAACAAACAGTTTGAGATGATGGCGGACCAGTTCTTCGTCTACGATGCTTCGATCACAGCCTCCCTCGGCCGTGTACCAATTTGGCCTTACACTCTGTACTTCCGCATGCCCCACAAGTGCAATGGTAACGGCGGAAACTGTCCGTCCAGGTCTCATCCGGTCTGGGAAATGGTTATGAACGAGCTTGATCGCAGGGATGATCCTGCTTTCGATGAAAATCTCCCCGGTTGCCATCTCGTTGATTCATGCTCCAACGTACAGTCTGGTGAACAATTCGGAAGACTTCTCAGACACAATTTCAACCGTCACTACAATTCCAACAAGGCTCCACTAGGTCTTAATTTCCAGGCCTCTTGGCTCAAGAGCAAAAAGGAATACAAAGACGAACTCGTCAATTTTATCGATGAAATGCTCGCAAGAAATGATGTCTACTTCGTTACCATGGTCCAGGTGCGTTATCAATTCTCGGGATGTTCGTTATTTGCGAATCGCTCCTCAATTCATTCGGACATTGTTTTTTCCCGAATCGTTTTGCCACTCTTCTCGCGAGCGTCCTCGAAATTCAACAATTATCTTCGAAAATAATTTTGCAATGGTTTTTCTCTGTTTAATTCCCAGGTAATCAAATGGATGCAGACGCCAACCGAGCTTTCCAACTTGCGGGATTTCCAAGCCTGGAAAGAGGCCTGCGATGAAAAGGGTCAGCCCCATTGTTCCTTGCCAAACTCTTGCCCCCTGACGACCAGGGAGTTACCAGGAGAGACACTCCGGCTTATAACCTGCATGGAATGTCCTAACAATTACCCATGGCTGCTGGATCCGACCGGTGATGGTTTCAGCGTGGAGAAATAAATATAGAGTTGCATCCACGACTCTTCATTATTTTCACAATTCCATACAACCCTCCAGCGAACATATTTGTCTTGATCTACCGTGACGAGAGGAGTTTTTGTAGAATATATATAGCGTTTTCAATTTAACCTCCTCAACCTACGGTATATCGAAACTGACCCTGCAAAATATGGGGAGAAGGTCGGAGTCTGAAGTATATACTCTGCCTCCGAACGCGCTATTTGAAAACGCATAATAATACCTAAACGAGACTTCATTTGTATATATAAACAAAAAAAACCACTAATAAAAGAGAAAAACCTCCTACTAGTAGGCGTACAAGAAACGTGAGGAAGATCACTGAGTTCTTAATTCTTTCACGAATGGCGCCACCATCTCTTAGCTGTTAAGTCACAGAAATAATGATAATGATAATAATAACAATAAACGATAAAATAAGAAACTCAATTTTCATTTTTTTTTTTCTCCCATCATACCTGTTCACCACGATTATCAGACGAAAATATGCCAATATTATGGCTGTGAACGGTCACGCAAACTATATACCTACCCATGATTCTCCAAAGCTGAAGAACAGCCTTGAAAGTATACGCTCAGATGATGTAGTACGGTAATCGAAATAACTGGAAATGTCAACAGTGCCTTTCATTTTCGAACATTCTGCATGTTTCGTTTCATTATACCTACATATACATGAAGTATAGGTAATGACTTTTGCCACTAATGGCTTTAACGACTGTATAAATCATTCGGTAGGTATTCGGTAAAGTAATTAATTATTCAATATGTTTCGTGTAGATAACCCAACGGATTACAGCATTACTTTCTTTCCACTTTCTTCGTCTTCGAGGTAAAGTAAGACGTAACCATTATTCGAAACTTTTGAAAACCATATATTATGATGAAGAATTCAACTGCCGTGCGCTAATCCCGATTTATTGTACTCAGAAGCCAGGATCTTGTGCTTTTTATATCGTAGATTCAAACGGCCTGTACCGTCCATAAGTTTGTGATCAGCTCCCAAGTTTGAACCAATGAACCATTCGAAAGTAGGAAGAACCACCTTAATTTTCCTTGTTTGAGAAATTTTTTACGATTTTTTAATCACTTGCTAGGTGATGTTAAACATGGTCGTGTTTCCGTGATTTGCTACTTTCCTAAGATCGCGTGTAAATTTTCAATGAACAGCAGTAAAAAGCTCTGTTCATACGCGTTCCAAAGAGGTGAGATCACGCTTTGATTTGCTCATCATAAATGGTTGTTATATTTTTTAGGTAAAGTTATTCGACTTCTGCTGAAGTTTGGTCTTCAGAAAATACATCGTAACTCAAAAACTTTTAACTTTTTAAAGCCGAAGTACTATTTCGAAGAATTATTCAGGATTCGTTTTCTGACTTTTTGTCCTCAGCCGCTTCGCGGTTCAATAGCCTTTCGACTAAAAAAATAGTGAGGAACACGCCTGAGTCGAAATCGCCGAAAATGGTCCACTCTGCAATTTGCGATCAATGTTCGCCATTGAAAAATGAACATTTTTTATCAAATTGAGCGAGATAGATTCGGGCACTTGTTACAGCGATTTCCATTAACTTAGTATGCGGTGAATACATCGTTCGGACTCATTATATATATACCTATATGGGAATTTTTACTCGAAAAATTTTCAAAGACTGTCTCTTTCTGTTTTTTTCGAGCCTTTCTCAGGTTAGTAAGCTTCCATAAAGGAGGATGCTCTGCTTGCGGAAAAAAGGACAATAAGAAACGTATGAAAATTGCAACTCTGGTTCGGCTAGTCCGATGTATCATCACTATCATATAGATTTCCATTAAACCTTGGCCATTGGCTAGATAGGATGATCGACGAAAGAATTCTGTTCGTAAAGTTCATCCAAAAATGAACAATTTTCATGTTTGTGCTTTGTCATTGGCTCCATTAAGTGATGAGCCAGAAAACGGACGAGTTTCAGAAATGGAGATTATCGAGAGGACGTAACAGTTAGACGGTTGGGAAAAAAATCGGAAAAATCACAAATGAACCTTGGAGGCAGTACTTCAACCGTGGAAAATTGCAAAGAAATCTGGAGGAGTCGCCAGGTGAATTGACCATTCAAGTTGATATGCAATGCCCCATACAGTGATAGCTGATTCGAATTTGGCACGAAAAGCGTGAAATTATGAGTATTGACGAATATAAATGAATTGGAAGGAATAAGGAATTTTAAATGATCAAAGATACACTTGTAGTATACACAAGAAATAACCTATGTAGGTATATACATAAACTCAAGCTATGAATTATGCATGAACAGCACTCAAGCTGCGGATGATGGACGTGATATGCTATATATACGCAGATTAGAATACGATTTATACGAAAAATGAAAGAAAGAAGAAAAACGACAACATCGGTCGATGGGTATAATTTATTGATATGCCAACCGAACGGGCAAACACCGGCGGCGCAGATTTGAGAAATAATATTATTGTTTTTTTGAAGATTTTATAAAAATCAATGAATAAATTTGAATAAGTTACGAAGTTTTTAAGCATGAGAATTCTTTCATGCTAAACGAAAATGGTTACGCATCGTCGCTCAGTGCTCGTATTATTGAGTGAACTTTATTAAGAAAATCATTACATTTTCGAGAAAAATCATGAAATCGGAAAACGAAGGAAAATAGAATCACAGAGTAATGGAAAACGGGTTGAGGTGCAATATGACTTCCGAAAAGGTAAATTGACGCAGCCACATCAAAATGAACGAAACTATAACTTCGTCAAACAGTTACTTACTTTCCTCAACAAGTAACTGAATTGAGAAAAGCCGTTAAGAGCTTAAACTTGAATTTACGGTAAAATCGAACCAAAAAAGAGTGTTTCAAGGTGCCATAGGACTCGCCATCTTGAGTGTACAAAACCCGTTTGGAAAACGAGAATCATTCATTTTCGCGAACGACTCGATCGATTTTCATCAAACTTTGAGAATCCATTTATTAAAATGGCAGAAAGTGGCCAAGTATTTCGCTACTTCAGAGCATCGATCAGATTTGATGGAAAATAAATATTCCCTATGTTAGTTAGGTTAGACATGGTGGCAACTTTTGTCGGAAAAAAATCTCTTACTTTTCCCTGACCAGTTATTCAATTTCCCCAGACCAAAGTTCTTATTGTAACATCAGCGTTACGAATCAATATCCCCAATTCTTCATTTCAGTTCAATGTTCCCGACAATAAATTCTTTCGACAAAAGTTTATTTTATTATTATTGAAAACAACTGTTTTTTCTCTTCGACAACGATTTTTCGTTGACATTTTTTTCCAATAATATATAATGAGAAAAGTGAATTTTTTAACTTCCTTTTGTAGACATTTATTTGATGTTTGGTCATCTCTCTTTTTTCCCTGACCAAGTTAGAAATTCCCTGATTCTCGGACCCAATTTTCGTTTTCCCTGACATTTCCAGGTTTTTCCGGACCGCGGCGATCATGTTAGATTACCACCAGCGACGACTCCAATGACCTCCTCGTCTCACGAAGCGCAATTTATAATTCATCAATTTTTTTGCATCCGTTTTTCTCTTATTTATTTAACAAATCTTGGAATTGTGGATTTACAGCTTTGTTAATTAATTTTAGATCCATTAACTCCCGTGATAACAATAATTTTCATGTTTCTATACCTAAGTCTATACCACACATACATTATACATACAAATTATTTAAAATCCAATTTACCTATGTATAGTATTTTACTCTCTCTCTCTCTCCCTTTCTCCCTCCCTATTTGCTGTTTTATGAGAACATTAAATTGCCCCTTCGTTAATCGTCAAGTATTACGAAAAATTACGTAAACTCGACCGGAACTCCGTTCTTTTTTAAATAAATAAAATTAACTTTACTTTTCAATGACTTGGCTCTAAAATATTTTCGTCATATTCCAAGCCAACTGCAGAATACAAAGGCACCAAATATGCTAAGAATAATCATAACTATGACCAACCAGAAAGGCAAGGTATCTGTAAAAGAATAAGGAAAACACGAATTAAACACTATCTCACCCCTCGTTTGTCTAGAAGTTATAAAACGGTGCGCTAGAAATATCAACAGGTACTACAGCCCTGTTAAGAATCGGTGCCGAAGAACTGAGAAAAACAACATGAGACTAAAGAATGTCTGAAATTCTCCGAAAAGCTCTGTGATCAATCCGAAAATTTTAAACGTTTTCAAATTTCTCATGATAACAGATTTTCACCACGAGAAGATTCAATTTTGGTAGATCTTATTGATTTGTGAGAACTTATCGAACCTCACAATGAAAATTGGAAAAACGAGTCTATGAAGCTCGTCGTCTCTGGCGTAAGTCTTGAAATTTTATGGAGCTAAAGACTCAGAAACGTCACGAATCTTCTACTTCCGATACATGAATCCATGTTAACGATACGTAAATTTCTTCGCCAACAATCTTCACGATATATCAAGGAACGCATAGTTCATTCGTCTGGGAATTAATAATCGGTAGCAATCATTGGACCGTGAAATTTTTCAAACTTTAGCCAAAATATGGTTTCGCAATGGAGAAAATTTTCAAGAAACTTTCTCATAAAAGTAATTTCAGAGAAACTTGCGACCAATTTTACGGACGGAAGTGACGACGATGAAAGAAGAGAGGGCAGACAATAACGTGAAACAATTTTGAAAGAAAAAGATTACGGCTACTTACGTCTGAAAGGAATGCTGTGCACACATATCCTGTTGTCTACAGAGATGCTGACAACAGCAGCTTCGGTATTGCTCGTGATGGCTGGACCGTCAAGTTTAGTGGGTAAAAATTCAAGCCCGGTAACAAACATGCTATGAGCGTTCGGAACGTGAAGAGCTTTCTGCAGGCTGAATGCGACAAAGACATCAACATTCCCTGAGAACATTGTGCCAACGGCAACAAATCTTCCATTATCGGAAACAGCCAAAGCAGAAAGAGTTTCTTTGTAAGATGCGGACTTCGTGATCTTGCCATTCTGACCTTCTGCCACGACCCAAAGCTGGAGAAAACTCGGGTTCTTACTAGAAGTTGCATTCGATAACATGAACAGTTGCGACGACGTTTTTGAAATCGATTTACTCTTTTTGTTATCCTCGTCGTTCGTTATTCTGAAACGACATCTTTTATACATGTATTTAGCGCCCTCCGGACTCACTCCCCAAGTCAATTCCTTCTCCTTCTTCCCCGACGAGACATTCCAAATGTACGCTTTACCATCTTTCGATATCGACACCAGCGATTCTCCGTCTAGACTAAAATCCATGTCGTCTATCTCTTTGGAATGAGCTTCTATGTCATGGTGCTTTGTTAGATGCGGAAATTTCCACAGTCTCACACGACCGTCCGTTCCACCGGTTGCCATCAATTTCCCTGTTGGACTTATACGCACTATCCTTTGCAGAGGCTCAGTTTCGCTGAAATCGGTTTGAATGCTGTCAGCCGGTTTTATTATTAGGTGAAGTTTTTTCTTCCTGACATTAGAATTCTTGTCAATAATTTCTTCTATCCTTTCATTACTTTTCGACGATGTTTCTTCCCCTTTTCTATCTTTGTCGTCGTCTTTTCTTTCTTCTTCTTCTCTGTTAGTTTCTCTCTCGCTTTTTCTCCGCTGCCTCAATCCGGGGGCCGAACTTCCGGCGGAAATTCCTGATCCGCTTTTTCCTAGCTCTCCATTTTCTGATGGTTTTACTATTTTCATATTTACGTTATACAATTGACAGTGACTCTCTTGCCCGGCTACTATCAAGGTCCTCTTTCCGTCATTGTGGGACGCGCAGTTCATCACTACGCTCGGACCTGTTTCATGGCGAGTTACTTCTTCCGCTACAAATTGTAATCCGTCGTGGAACAGTTCGAATATTTCCTGTAAAAATTCATCGCTTTATTCAATCATTCAATCTCTATTATACGATCTTTTCAAATCTAATGTCAGAATTTGCCGTTTATATTAAACAGATCGCAAGATCAGTGTAAAAACTTTTCGACCAATTTAAAGCCCTTCAGAAATCGTTACAATTGTGGAGTTATTACGAATAGCGGGAGTTCTAGAATCCTAATGTTCAACGACAAAAAGAGGTTCACGTGGGCAATAAATATTAAATTTACAGTTATAATTCTAGAATGGAAAAGAAGAATAGGTCATTCTTAAACCAGTTATTGGTCTAAAGAGATTCAAAGATATCCGAGTAGAGTGAAAAATCGCTCCAGAATCGTGAAATTCGAAAAATGTAGAAAATATTGGAACATCTCGAGCATTTCTGACGAATGTAATGTATCTTTGAATAGGAAAGAATATTCAGGACTCTGTGGGACTCTAAATTGTTATTTTAAAAACTATCATGTCCTAAAATCAGTATTTTCGCAAAAACCGGGAAATATTTTCCGGAAAAGTTGAAAACATTTGAATTTGGGAAGTTTTATAATCTGTATTCCGATAGAAAAATATAGACGATATTGGGAAACACTTGGGTCAGAGATCGTCATTCGAAAAAACATGCACAAGAAACGAATTAAAATATTAATGAATGAAAAGTTTCCAAATCGTAACCGTTGAAAATTTTCGTCAGATTCTTTTCGTTCGAGATAGAACAGAATATTCGGAAATATGACGTTGTGAAATCGTGCGAATCATTGTCTTCGAAAATCATTGAAAATGCGAAACTTGAGAATCGTTATCGCCGAGAAAGGGAGAACATATTCAGAATTATGGAAATTCCGAATCGACACCTCAAGGAATGAGAAACAGAATAAACATTCTGAAAAGAAAAGAAATTCAAGCTCGTTTCTATTGAAAACAGAAAAATGATTCAAAATCCCGGCGCCGTTATAGCTTTGAAAAAGGAACAAGAAACAAAAAATTCACAGACGATGCCGATAAATTGTGAGCCCCGAGGTCTCCGGTGTTCAAAAACATATACAAGCAGATTTTCAAAGAATATGAAATCCCAAAGTCGTCATCCGTCAGAACGAAGTTACGTTTCGAAGTCAGCAAAAAGAAGATCGAATTGTTTGGAAAATATCATATTCGAATGCCGTCACATTCGCAAAGGGAGAAAAAAGGGCGAAGGTTCTGAGAGGTGTCAAAGGCGATAGAAAGACTTTTCGAAAATAATTACATACGTGAAAGAAAGAAAAAGACAAAGGACAAAGAAACGTTCAAATCGAAGGTTACAATCAGTTATAACCTCGATAATAATAATAATACGGATAGATAAATTGACGATACTCACAAAGCCGTTGGCTACACCAGTTTTCGAAGATCCTCCACCACCTCCGACTAAAACATGTCTGCTAGTGAGCATCTGTAGAGTATAAAGTGGGAAATTAACCCTAGCGAGGAGCCCGCCTTTGCATCGCCTCGACGGCATTTTAGAGGTATATTTTAATACTGTATTCTCTGAGTCGAGTATTCTTTTGTTTGTTTGCTTGTCTTCTTTTGTTATGGACAGTGACCACCGCGCTGCTCACGAGAGTATTCTAACCTATAGAAAAATACACTAAGTTTAATGAACGATCAGGGCGTTGATGAGTGATAACGGTTGTAAAATTATGTTTTCAAATTGATCGCAGATTGAATCTTACGTATGAAGACATTCTTCATCATCTCATCAATCTACGTTCGTCCCCAAAATCCCCGTGTTCCACGTTACTGATTTTACACTATTTCTATGTAATTTATCCGAGACGCGTGTCACAGACGTCACTCATTGCGTCAAACGGCAAGGCTCTGAACTCTGCAACTAATGTGTGGAAGAGCGACATCTAGGCTGTCGAGAGAAATTTCCGTCAATAACACGCAGTTCACCGGGTTGTGCTGCCATCTTTCAACGCAATTAACCAATGGCGCGCGAATTGGCGGGAATTGAAATATGAAATGAGCGACGATTTATTGCTGTTGAGGAGAGCTCAAATGCAATCAGTCTGTAGATAATAAACGAAGTTATTCTAATCACGTCGAAAAATTATTCAGAATATACACGTGAAGTAATTGAAAATGATTTGAAGTATAGCTTCGAAGAGACTAATGCCGGAATCAGTTTCAAATCGTTTTGAATTACGTTTAGTTACTTTTCACATAGTTGCAAATCACAAGAAACTGTCAGTTACTTATGATAGAAACGTCGAACAAAATCTCAAATTTAATGTCTAGTCATTTTTAGGTAAAAAATAAAAAAAAGCATGCTCTGCTGTTCGAAATCAGTCAATCTTTTCGAATTCAGCGATCGTTTTCAGATTCATTGCGCCTACGGCTATGCAGCCTAAAATCCATGTATGTAACTCTGGTATCCTACTTTCAGAAATAAAAAATTACATATTTTATTGAGACCATCTTTCAGAATTAATAATAATATTATCCAGTAGAAAAATGACGACGGCGTAAAAATTTTGTCGAAGTTACAGGCAATTTAATTCTCACGCACAATTTGAATCCGGTGAAATCATTCTAAGTATATGCGATCAAATTCTTCATATTACATCAATCGTTAAGCTTGTCTCTCTTTCTGATCAAATGTCAGATGTCGTCTGAATTCACCGATGATTGAATGATCTAATCTACTAGACAGTTCATAATCAGGTTTGAGCCTCCAACTGATTATTGTTGTAATTGAAATTTTTAGTTTTCATTTTCTCCCTTCTCTCTTGTGATTGTAACAGTTCTACATTGCGGTGTACATTGTACATTAAAAGTTATATGGTCTGAAACGAAACGGAATTATTGAAATGATTGGCATCGATGAGTACGTCTTTCTCCCGAACCAAGAAATGAATTACGACCCGATATAATGGGAATAAGTCAACTTTCTAAAATCCATTTTTTTCGTAAGTTCTCCATTACCTACACTAATAATTCGTTGGTTCGCACGGTGCCACCGAATTTCCCCTGGTTCACGCGATTATAGTCACGTTCATGTCAATGGTTTTGGAAATTTTATTTTTATTTGTGTACATTCTTCTCTTAATATGTCATGTACACAGCTTGACACTGTAGTCAATAAAAACTCTATCAATAACAAATCTGTATTTCGATGAGCGATCTCATCTTTGGCTCTCCTACTCTTTTCATCTCTCTCTGTCTCAGACAAAACGTATGATTCTATAATATCACGAACAGTCTTATCTAATGATGAAATATTGTATTGGGGCTGTATATCCAAGTGGAAATATGACTGTAGATACGGTGAGCAGTCGTGTTCCTAACTTTAGCTGACATGGGAATATCGTGAGGTGTATTTAAAATTTTTTAGCACTCTATTGAGAAATAAAATTTAATATCAATTCATGATTTCTTCATTTATTTCGTGAAGGACTAAGAATTATCTTCGAGGGAGAACCATGGAAAGGGTAAGTTGTAATTAAATGTGATACGTGAATTAGTGTTCAGAATAAAAGAATTGGGTTTACATTATCCAAGTATACTTCGAACTAATAGGAATCGATTTTCGATCGTTTCACTCGATTTAAATAATTTCAATTGAAATTTTATTTTGATCTTCTTCTTCGTTGTTTCGATCGATTTTCGAGATAATCAATACTGTTGTATAATTTTTCTTATTCAGTTTTTCCTTCGAATTATTTTCCTGAGTTTTGTTGCTCTGGTCACTGGACATCCGAACGAAGATGGGGTTCACGAATCTGCTAATGGCACAGTCATCGACTCGGATCCAGTACCTGTAACATTGGAGGATATTTATTCTGGTTATTATTCAGCCACAGGTTTCAATGGCACATGGATTTCATCGAACGAAATAATGTTTCGAGAAAGTGGCAATAGCGATATCTTGATATTCAACGTCGAAACACTCAACTCATCCCTATTTCTCGAAGCTTCTGTCCTGGTAACGATAATAAAATTTAGAAAGAGAAAATTAAAAATCATACAAACTGCAATGAAATTCAATATTGAACGTTAATAGTATCAAAATCAGAAATATACCTCGTCTACGATGCGATGCTTCGTCTGCGAATTATCACAAATTCGATACTCACGATTATATATAATATTCTGCATGAATTTCATAGATAAAAATAGCTATTTTCAATCTTCGTCAATCGTCTAGTTTTCGCTACAAAAATCTCGAGTAGTTTCATAATTGTCTTAAAAATTTGTTGAATCTTCAATTTTTCGTAGATTCATCTTCAAAATTTCTTTTCGTATTATTTTTCGATATGCTCATCCATATTATTTCGTCAACTGGATCACGTACGTATATAGTTGCGTTCGAAATTTTGCCCATTGAAAATTCAACAGTCTATTTTCGCACCTGATGAAATAATATCAACCGGATTATCGCTGATCTCTTGTACAGGCAGCAATGGATTAGAGCAGGGTCGCAATTTATTGACAATCCAGTTGTAATTTATAATTATCTAACAGGTATTTACGATAACGCTATGTTGTTGGCGCGTGGTAATCGATAACGCCAGTTCCAAACGATTTTCAGATACTTTCAATCTTCTTTTCTACGGAATTTTCCCAATTTTTGAAAGGCCTTCTCCGTCTTTTCATCGTTCTAACGATTTATCCGGGTTCAATGAGACAAAATAAGTTTTTTTGTTTTTGGAAGTCTAGTATAGTACTTTAATAATAAATAATCCATTAACAGGATCCTTCGATTTCCTTTTTTCGTTCTCATTCTTCATTCTTTATTTGTTACTCTTTCTTGTTTTCTTTCCTTTTTTACTTAACAGACTAATTGGAACGGCACATCGTATTCTCTGTCTCCTGACGGCGACTTCGTTCTTATCGGTCACTCGTCTGTCTCGGTGAGTAAAACACTGAAATATTTCCGGTGACTTCGTTCTTCATCGTTCTTTGCTGTTATCGTTGTTTGGATCGAACTTTTTCTGATCAGAAGTGAATTCGATACACATTTCTGCATTGATTCTTCTGCCTATCTATTTTTTTTTCCTTTTCATTTCCATTACAGGGCTGGAGACATTCAGTTTGGAGGAAATACGTCGTCTACGAAATCGTGAGTGGGTAAGATATATGTGTGGCCCGCTGGACGAAGTGATTTTTTTACCGGTAAACGGACAGAGAAAGAATTGGGGACTGAATTTACTTTTTGAAAATTCTATTCTAGCGATGTACCTACTCAACATTTATCTGTTTTTATATTTTGCACAAAACATTCCACGATCATCCGTCGGTCTCGAATTCTCGATGCTGGATGTCTTCCTGCCTCCTTTTCTCTTTCATTCTTGGTTGAGTTCCCCCGTTTTTCTGATTGCGAAAAATCATCGGAGTAATGATTGCAAAATTTGTTCATTCGCAGAGATTACGTGGAAATTGCGGACGGGGAAAACCTCCCCCTTGCTAGGTGGGCCCCTGTGGGTACCGGGCTGGTTTATGTTTTGAACAACAATGTCTTCTACAGGGAAACATCAGAGGGCAACGTTACCGTGAGACAACTGACTTTTGATGGCGTCAATGGAATTATTTATAACGGTGTTCCCGACTGGGTATACGAAGGTGAATATCACGAATCCCCGCGTAATCGATTGATAGAAACCTGAGCAAAGTTTGGGAAAATAAGGAGAATGAATCAAGTGTATGCCGAAAACGTGAACGAGCAAAGAAAATCTTAGTCTATAGGAGTAAATTATGTGACGTGGGATTCCGTTCCTTTTTTCACAAATTCGAACCTCCTTTTTCCATTCTTCAGAGGAAGTCTTCGGTTCCGGAAGCGCTCTCTGGATCTCCCCCGATGGTGCGCATCTGGTAATCGCTTCCTTCGATGACACTTCAGTCCAAGAAGCCAAGTATTATCATTACGGAGAACCTGGTAACCTGGAGTATCAGTATCCGGAACAAGTGACCATAAAATATCCGAAGGTGAAGTGTTTCCATCTGATGGATTATATTTTTTTGATGTTTCATGGGCTGAAACAATACAAAAATAATTTTTTTAAATTATCAATCAAAGTAGAACTGTCATGAAAAATGTCGATTCGAAAGAAGAATAAGAATTCTGGGCTTCAATTCTAGACCTCAGACTCAAATCCCACTCATATTGAATGATCGAATATTAGTTTCGCTAAATTTTACGTCCGAAAATTGTCAGGAATTTATCAATTGGGTCTTTTTCTTTTTTGTAACTAGACAGGGACGACGAATCCTATTGTTTCTCTGAGCTTGATCGATCTGACCAACAGCTCTGCTGCTTGGATCGACTTGCCTGCTCCCGAGGACGTTGTTGGAGAGTGAGTATACTTACGATTTGCAATTTTTTCTATAGTTTTGCGTGAATTGTGGTAAGGCAGATCTTTTTTGAGGATTCCCACATTTTTTGTGTCACGAACTTTGGACAATTTGCCAGTGCCAAGTAAACTTAGTAATTTTCACTACGACGAGTAAATTCGGAGTAATAAATTTTCAAACCGATTGAACTATTTCACGCGCGATCTTAATTGGGTGCAGACCGAATTCCAAAAATTCATATCTAGAAATCTATTGAGCGTGGAGAAAGTGTTCGCGGATGAATTTTCGTGGGAAACCGTATGAAATCGCGCGAACATGAAAACCGGTGAAGAAATACCAGCCTTTTTTTTCTGGCTCAAGGGACCACGTAATCTACACAGTAAGTTGGCTGTCAAACGATGGGGTATTAGCGACTTGGACAAACCGGGTTCAAAACGTGTCACAGTCTGTTTTATACAACGCTGTGACAGGCGCAGGATCCTATCTTTTAAGGCTAGAGGAGCCTCAAGGTTGGGTGCAGGTCCCCACCCCAATTTACCACGAGGGTTTGTTGCTCCTGCTGAAATCCCAGGATTCTGGAACTTCGGCTGGCGACTTCCTTCACCTAACTAGGTACAATTTAAACGACGGTATTCTATCCGAAGAGACAGATCTCAGCCCCGGTACACACTCAGTCACTTCCTTCAGCGGGATCGACGTCCTTAATGAAAGGGCTTACTTTTTAGCCACAGGGGAAGGCGCCCCAAGCCAAAGAAATTTGTATGTCGTTCCCCTCGACGGATCAGAGACTCCGACATGCGTTTCGTGCAGCTTAAAAACACCGGAGGGTGAGTTGTCTTTCGATTACCCGTCCCTCTCCAATTTTCACGCCCCTCAAATTGCTTACAGAAATAATTACATTTCCACCTTTCTCATAGGTAATGACTGCCTTTATGCTGCGGCAAGTTTTTCACGTGACAAATCGTACTTTGTGCTCACCTGCTCGGGCCCTGATCCTGCCACCGTTAGAATTTACGACTCAAACCATAACCAAGTGTTCTCATGGCAAGATAATGAGAAACTCAGGTCCAGGATCAGCCGAGTGCTCCAACCTGTGAATCTGAATTTTTACATCAATGTTAATGGATACGACGCTAGAGTCAAGCTTCGTTTACCACCCCAACTTGACCAGAGCGACGTTGACACTAAGTATCCAATGCTCGTTCACACGTGAGTGAATTAAATTCCGATTGAAGAATTCGTTGAGTTTTAGAAAAGTGAAATCCGAGATCGAGAAAAGCCACACAAGAAAAATGGGTTTTCTGTGATAAAAATATCATATGTTATTCGAAAAACTTATTCACTGTCGGATTAAAAAAAAAAAAAAAAAAACAGCAACAAACTATTGAACTATCTTTTTCAGATACGCAGGACCGAATACCGTAAAAGTGACAGACGCTGGCACGTACGACTTCTATAATTACATGGTGACGAATCGCGGCGTGATATACGCGGAGATTGACGGTCGAGGGAGTGCCTATAAGGGCAGTAAGATGCTCTACGAAATCTACAGGAACTTGGGCACTGTTGAAGTCCAGGATCAAATTGATGTCACTAAGTGCGGGGCGTCCCTTTTTTTCTCGTGTTTTCAATTTTACCAAACCCTTGGATAATAATTTTTCTATGTGTTTTCTCATATCTTGTGCCGTCGTTCATTCTTTTTTCTATTCGCTTCCACAGAAAACTTCAAGAAACCTACGGCTGGATAGACGCCGAAAGAACAGCTATCTGGGGATGGAGCTACGGAGGTTTCACTTCTACGTTTGCCTTGGCCACAGATACCGATTCAGTTTTCAAATGTGCGATTTCCGTCGCACCAGTATCTTCGTGGATTTATTACGGTTAGTGATAACACCTGCTCTCTGATCATCCCCTGTATTTAAGAATCAAAAGTTTTACAGTTCCCATTTTTTATGTCTCTGGAGCGATAGAGCATGGCAAGACGAGTCCAACGATACCCAACAACGTATAATTGTGATTACTCGGTTGAAAGATATACCTCATCGGAATCAAATTAGCGCACATTGCATTTTTCGTGCGCTATTTTATTTGAAGAGGCTGTATCTTGAGATCGAGTTACCCGAATGATACTTTGTGGGGTATCGTTGGGTTCGGCTTGACTTCTGCTATGACTTGGAAAGGTAAAAAAATATAAATTAGTATTTTTTTTTTTTTTTTTTCATTTTGTCTCTAGACACAATATACACCGAGAGATACATGGGGTTGCCCACTGAGGAGGACAATTTAGCTGCCTATAACGCGAGTGATATTACGCGTCGGATCGAAGGAATCCGTGGAAAAAAATACATGCTGATCCACGGGACGGCCGACGACAATGTCCACTACCAGCAGGCTCTGGCGTTAGTACATGCTCTTGCAGCGGCGGATATTCAGTTCGAGCAAGTTTCTTATACCGATGAAGCCCACAGTTTGTCCAGTGTTTCTCCGCATTTATATCACACGATGGATAAGTTTTGGGGAAAATGTTTAGACATCGATAGCATCCATAGCTAGATTTAAAGAACAATGTAATTACTGTAGGAACGCTTCTGTTTGATTTTGGTACAGCTTGTATGATGTTTAATGAAAACTCTGGGAATTTAACAAAAAATCGATTATGTCCCGATACTTACGTTATTTTTTCTCAACTGTTCCTGAATTTCTGGACTGAACGGTAGATCATGGCCAACTCAAATTCTGAAAATAGATAACTTCGATTATAGAAAAAACCACCAATGTATGTACATACATGTCTGTTGTGAAGTGGATTAAAATTTTAAACAAAAATGACTATTTTCTCGAAAACATAGATGGACTTTAAATGTGAGGATACACATAAAAGTGAGATTGACCAGTTAGATAATTCTTTAGTACGTAGTACCCATATCCGTTACGCTATCGATTTCACGGTCGAGATTGCGTTGGGTTTGATAGCGATCAGTTATTAGCCGGGTTTTTATTAGCATATCTCATTATTCATTTATTTATTTATTTATTCATTCAATTTAAAAATAGACTCACATATATTTCTCTGACATTTATTTATTCGTTGAATAGTAGAAATGAATGGCAAGGGGTGGTCTGGAGCCCACAAACTTCTCCGGCTACTTTGATCCTCATTATCGGCTTCTTACTGCTGCTGCAGGCGACGAGGAGAACAAATAGAAATTCCTGCACAGGCATTCGTGCCGAGTTTAGCATTCGGTATTTTACGTGGGAGGGATCAGGCGGCCATTAGCAGACGGAAAAGCAAACTACATACGCTCGAAAATTACCGGGATTCTCTTATTATATTAACAATATCAGCAAATATTGCCATGTTGAATCCCTCCCCTTTCTTCCACCGTGATAAGAGCTAGTATCCTGGAAAGATGGGTCGAGGTGAGAGTAGTTATGAGTTACCAGGCTCGCGTGTCCGGGAGGCATCAGTAACGTTTGGTGCCTTGGGCTGCCTTACCTTACCTGCCATGTTGAAATAGCCAGAGACCCTGAACTATTGCGATGGCGCAACTACAGACGATTCAATTTCCTAACCTTTGCCGTATGTTGGATGCATATTTATGCATACAAGGTCGGTACTTAGTTTCAGGTACACGCGATGAAATTTGCGCCCCGAACGCGAGCGCTTCAACAATCAGAATTGAAAATTTTGACTGTTTTTTATTTCTACGTCACGATGAATGTAGACGGGTTCGAGCCGAGTCCAACGATACCCCACATGATACCAATCCGCCTTCCCAGTACTCAGATATAATCTTATCTTGGATTATACTCAGCGCAACATGCCTAGCGCGAGCATCGTGCGCTCTTCGCGTTCATGCTACTATACCTCGCGATTGACTCATCTAAAGGACACGTTGTGGGGTATCGTTGGAATCGTCTTGATTCGGGCTACAGCATGACGGGTTCAGAAAAACCAAATTTTATTGGACATTTTTGACCGTATTCTTTTGTCTGAATCCAAACTATTCTCATACAGAGAACCAGACTATTCTGATAAGTTTGCGATCTGCAGTTGCTTTCCCTGTCACTCTCGCACCTGCGGAGGTCCCCACTCACTGTTGAAATTAGTTAGAGTAAAAGAGGTACATGTACATGAAGGGGCGCATTTAATGTAGTCGCCAGTCAGTCAATGTGTAGCAGGAAAGGGTAGACAAAAGGTAGTCTATTTCCCGAGCAGTGTAGTGTGGTATAGGCTTCGCCCATTGTCGTCAGGGCTAGAATAGACACAATGGGTTACCCGTGACGCGACGGTGTACCTGGTTTCTACACTTTCGAAGCGTTCGTTATCTGCAACCGTGACACCTCTCACAGGGGCGAATAATGGTCCTTGAAATTTCTAAAATGACATAAACTTTTGCTGTAATACGCCGATGCGCAATTTTGAGATACATTCTTCGCGGTTGAACATTTTTTCTCAAATTTCGTTTCAGCTTATGCCAAACTTTCTTCCGATATACTGCACTGTAAAAATGGACGAAGACAATTTCTCTGAGCATAGTTGAAATGTCCTCAGAAAATCACCATGAACGACGTTTTTCTCTAGTCAAAAAAATTCAACCGCTGACTATGGCGATCCAGTGTTTACTTTTCCAAGTCGCTGTGACTGACGTATTGCACGCGATAACAGCGCTGCACTAGGGCCTAATACCCGCAGGTTGTTCGTGTTGACTGGATCTGGACACGCAGGTATTTCTAACTGACGTCACGTGCGCTTACATAAACATCCTGGCAGAGCGGTGGCGCGGCCCCCTTTTCGGGTTTCCCTGCCCCCGCCCTTGCTTTCTGACCTCATCCATTTTCTGAGTTTTCCTTGCTCTTGCAGCAGCCAGGGGCATCAATCATCCATCGGAATCGCGTCTTCTCGATCGTAGGCTGTTTCGTTCTCTTGCTGACTCACAGTACGCTAATATAACGGGTCTCAAAGATCTACAGAGCGGATATTGAGCCACTTTCCGATTTATTGAAAGTCAATTTGTGGCCCCAATAATTGATTTGTCTGAAAAATTGTTTGTGCTTAGAGAACAAAATTCTGAAATATTCGAAGATATTCTATTCTCAATTCGATAATTCATTCACCGCGCAGATCAATTACTCAATAGAAATAGAAAACAAAAATCATGAAAAAAAGAAAAATATGTACAATGTACGCGATCGTTTTGAAGAAATCTTCAACCTTTTTTTCCTTCTGAGCGAGACGTAAATGCGAATGAAATATGGAAACTGTACGTCTTTACCTTTGTCAGGAAAAACAAAACATCAGTTTATAAATTTTCGCCATGCGATAATATATGATTCCGATGAAAATACATCACCGTATGTACTACATCGACACTCCGTGACTCGTAGGATTGAAAAGGCTGTTATACCAGTGCCTACTTCATCTTCTCCACGTTTATTGGCTCAGGATATTCAATATTATTATTTTAATTTGAATATTTGATATTCTGGTAGGGATGTATAGCTGCATGGTCAGTGATCCAGAGTCAGAGAATATATCGTCTACCTCAATAACAGAGCAAATCCAAAAAAGTACTTCAGAAAAGTACCTCTCCTCGTTGAATTGATCGATTTATCGAAGTTACCAATGAATCAGTTAATCAATAATTGTGAAGTATGAAATCGATGAAAAATTTTACTATTATCATTACGGATTTCAATGATTGAATTTTGATTTCCGATCGATTCATGAATTTGTTCCAATATCTATAATGAGAGAAAGAGGGAGATATCTGCAACCTACTACCACCCTGCAGAGTCTTTGCCCTCTGCGGGTGTAATATCGCGGGGTGAAATTCGCGTGGACGGAAAATCTGTTCCGTTGAGAAGAGGAGGAATGAAGCAGAAGTGGGGTGATGGGGTAAATTTGGCCTTGCTAAAAGCCGTTGCGCGTTGAAATCTTTCTGTAGCACGACTGCGCGATATAGAATGACAGAGAAAGAGTGAATTGAAAAAGAGAGAGAAAGACGGAGGCGCGAGGAGACAACGCGAACAAACGCGTCTGGTTCTGCCCTCTGCATCGTAGCTGGATAGCTAGCGCGCTCTTTCTGTGCGATCACACCCCCTTCGTCTTTTCGTCCCTCGTCGGCGCGTTCAGAAAGTGACGAAACTGGAATTCCTGTCCCCCGCGCCCTAACCCTTCTAGATGAAAACAAGAAAATTATCTTATTTTATTTTCCCTTGAAACAAGCTTTGCTCGAATTTGTTTATTCTCGCTTCGGAACAAAAAACGAGACTCTATGAACTTCGAATCCGCTGCATGAGGAATTGAGGTGCATTTCGTTATGCGCTACGTTGTGAATGAAACGGAGCTTCAAAAAACACAACGAGCTTCAGTCTGAATCAAAAATAGCTTCTAAAACTTGTTTCCTGTTCCAATGGAATATCCCAGTTTCACTTTTCGAAAAAAGGTAGCATCAAGAAGTAAGACAAGCTTTGACCTCGATCTAATATAATATTTCGGTTTGCTTATCCATCCCGAAAAAGCTCGATTTGATATTCTCATATTTTTCTGAACAAAACCAAAAATTTTGATCCACCTCGAGTCCACTCGACGAGAAATCAAGGTGTCTTCGATAATCTGGCAAGCTCATCAGTCTGCGCGTTTCAACGAACGAAATGTTAAGAAACGCAGAGCGGTTTTGGTCCATAAACAATCGTCAAGGCTAGACTTCAAATAATTTTCAAAAACTTTGAAAGTTTCATAATGGGATCGAATATATATAATACATCGAAAGGAGAGATGTCAGTGATTGAAATAAATCGATTAGTATCTATATTTATAAACAAATGCTCCGTTTTGAAATATTCACATACCGCACAAGCCTCGGGGCTGCGAGGTTTACACTCACGTTAAACAATAAATGAGTAAGATACCGCGGTGCTTCGCGTGCGTGTAGATAATTGCGTGGTAACGACGATAGCAGTTATCGCAAAAGTGATAAACAAGAAAACGAAAGAAGAAGAAAAAGAAAATAAAAAATAAGAGGAAAGGGGCGAAAGAGACAAGCGTGGGCAAAAAAATGAAAAATGAAAAATACAAGATAGAAAAAAGCCGAGGAATTACATAACGGAAGAGATAACGAAGATTTGCGATCGGCGACTGGGACTGCGGGTGGGCAAGGGGGGGCGGGGCTCCAGGAGGTAATGAGCCCCGATATTACAGGGTTGATTTTGGCTTAGCTGAAAGCGGGGCTGAGGGGTGGTACGAGGTGTACTGGAAAGTGGGGATGGAAAGAGCGTCCTGAAGCTGCGGCTGAGTTTTAGTGCCGGCGCAGTGGCCGGGCCGAGATGTCCTGCGCCCCCGGAAATACCGGTAATTTATCAATAAACGTACGAATATTTTGTCTGTCGTGATCAATCGTCGCTTCGAACGGGAGAAAAGAAAAATTAATAATAAAGAAACGATTGATAGATGAAGTATAAAAAAATTCATAAAATAGAATAAACCACCGTCATCGGCGCTCGCTCTATCTCTCTCTCACTCTCTCTCTCTCTCCCTCTCTCTCTCTATCTCTCTGTCTCAAATTTTTATTTAAATATATATATGTGTATATATATATACATATATTTATTTATACACACACATATATAAATATATATATATATATATATATATATAATGAAATCAGTGCTACAATAACGTCTGTAATCATTGACTTGTGAAATGAGGAATGATAAAAAGAGAATTATAAATATAATGATAATTGTAATAATGATAATAAAAATCATCGTCGTCATTCAAACGCGTGGTTCAGAGGGATTCGGGAATAGAAGAATTGAGAATATAAAAATTTAGAAAAACGAGGAGGAAATCAACAGAAATTTTTTCGTGTTTTCAGTAGATCATTTCATAAATAGAACGAAATTCTTCAACAATTTCACATCATAACAAACAAATCGTGATCATAATGTTATAATTTGTTGTTGCAACGAAACGGGATAATATATCTAGAGAACGAGGGAACAGAAGAAGCCGCTTTCGTTAAACAGAATATTCACCTGTTCTTCATTCCGGATACAGAAATTGACAAAAAATTTAATAATCCGAACGAGAGACAATAATAATATTACGAAAAAGAGAAAAAAAAAAAAAAACACCAAAGGAAAACAGGACTTTTATCGAATTTTCTGTTTTGTTTTTTCATTTTTCTCGCCCCCCCCCCCCCCCCCCCCCTTCTCATCGCGAGAACAGGAAGCTACGCGTAGTTTTCAACGCGTGTACAATATAATATACCTGCCGGAGAAATAATTGACGCAGGATCGAAAGCTCGATCTGTTAGAAACAAAAAAAGAGTAGAAGAAAAAAATAAATAAATAATACTAGGAATAGAATAAGAAGAAGGTGAAGATAGAAAAGAACTAGAAGAAGACGAAGAACAGGAGGAGGAGGCAGAAGATCACTAAACGCGCAAAGGAAATAAATTGTATTACCTAAGGATCAAAGGATACTACGGCAGCCAGCAACCGCGGGAGGGCCAGGAGGTAGGAGCCATGCCGCCCGGGCGAGCTCGCTTTGAGCCCCCCAGCTGGATTCTTGCGCTACCCCCGGTTCCCTGTTACTCACAAATACTCACCTACCACCTATAAGGTAAGATGTCTCACCCATGCGATCGGCTAGGAACCAAGATTAGCTTTTGGGACTGAAAACCAAAAAACAATAACAGATATCCCACGACGTAATGAAAAACAGCACCAAAAGCTCGGCGAAAAGCTCCAAGATATTTAAAAATGACGGAGACACCTTACCGTAATACGATCACGATCTAATAAGATCTATGTTTTCTGATGGATATAGAAGGTCGTCGAGAATGATTGTCAAAGTTCGGTAAAGCTCTGGGTAAAAGTTCAGACATTATATTGTTACAAAATGAAGTAAACTCATTCCACTCACGCGATCACATGGGCCGGGGGGAGATTCATGTTAACGTAAGAAAGCTCCGAAGGTTTGAAAGAGCTTCTGAGAGTTACAAAAGCGCAGAAAGAGCGCGGAGGTAATTGTGAATCAAGCTGTAACCTCTCTCACACGTACCGTACTCACTCGAGCCCGTGCAAGTTATCTCTGACAATAAAAAGTTGAAAAAAGAGAATCTTCATACCCCGAAAAGTTGAAAATGCTTCACGTAGAACTCTGAAATAATTGTAAATTAAGCCCAACGCATACTATACCCCTGGGATTGCTTCGTACTCGAACGAATCTTTGAGAAATGAACTCTGAAAACGTCCCGAGTGTCTGTAAAAAATAGCAAATTTTTTCCCCTAATTTTTGACGTAAGAAACCGTCAGGGATCAGAAATAATCAGTTATAAAAACCATTTGCCCCTCGCCAGAGCCAACTGAATCACGTAATGAAAATAATGGTGAAATTTTGCTGATTTCAACTTACGATTAGCAATTTCATTTTCAACTCACGCCATGGGGGGTGGGAATAGTATTATAATTTATTTGCCGAACGGCGGTTCAATCTTCCGTACATAGCTACGAGTATATATGTTACCTGCGGCAGCTCTCTGCTCTGGGACGGTGATAGCAGATGTCGATTAATTAATAGCTCGATGGCCCGTAATTAGGAGGATGAAAGTGAGAAACCGCTGATCATCATATTTCTCAAAAATCATTAATTATCATCGTTATTCTTTGATCGACAATATTTTTCGATCGATGATCGTACCTATAATAGACGACGAAGTTTCGATTAAAACATGACGTGATCCACGAATTTCGGGTAGTTTCTGTAGTCGCCTATCTAGATAGGTTTCGGCATTAACATATTGTACAATTCCCTGTAGCATGCTGCAGATGCATGAATGCGTGTCAATACCTCCTCCGAGTATTGGAAATTATGTGAAATAGTACAACGATGTAGATATAGGTATATATACGAATTGGAAATAAATTTCAATACCAATTTAATCAACTTTTAGCTGTGAACGTTTTATCTCGCCGATCGTCCTCTGGTCGGTGGAATACTCTGAACGAAATTAATATTTGCAAAACCAGCATACACATAAACGACTTCGAATGTGATAACTGAAAGCTCCGGATATCAGGTGAAATGGATTAAAATTTCGAATTTATCGGTATTCGAAATGAATTTTTAGTTGGAGGAATGTTTGTTTCCCTTTTTTGCTATACCTCAGGTTTTTGCTTTCGGAATTCAGCTCATTATCATCATTAATACTATTCGGCATATCAATATTCCGCGAAAAACGGTATTCGAGAAGATCCTATTACGCAAGGACTCGCTGATCTGATTGTGAGCTCCGTCAGTCGCGGATTCACCAGCGTGACCGAGGTAGTAGGTACATCGACCCTGACTCTATGCGTCACTATGTAATCTGGCATTATTGTGCAGCTTACCGAGTCCGGTGATCCGGTATAACATGTGCGGATTCGCAACATGATTCCACAGACAAAGTTGGAAATAGGAAGAATGTTACAACAACTAAAAATCTCAATAACTCGATACTGTTACAAAACAAGCTTGGAAAAAGATAGACGACACAAAATAGGCTGGACGCTACTATTCCAGAGGATGGGAGAACAACTGCAATGCCATAAACCCAAATTCGAATTAATTTTCACACAAAACCAAAACTGTTTGCGTAAGCGGAGAGATCGTGTAGAAAAGCGATGGATAGGAATGTATATACGATTTGAAATGGAACAAGGATGTATTTATCGAAGAAAAAAGAAAAAGGAGCCAGTCGGGGAATCGTGTGTTCACTTTGGAAAAAAGTTTGTGCCTGATTTGACTGAGCGTCGAATCTTTGGAGAGTATGGAAACAAAATTTGAAAATTGAAAAAAAAAAGCAAAAGGTTATAGGAAATTGATCATCACGAATGAAGATTTGGACTGAAAAGTTCGATCTGGAATAAATTTTGAATATTTTCTTCAGCAACTCTCAATAATTCCTGTGAGATCTGCTATGTAAGTTGAATTGTGATGTAACTGAAGTTGTATATGCGTTATACGGATAGTTTTAGTTGTTTCGAATCGTTTCCGTAAAATCCTGGATTGCGAGGTTCTTCCATATTTCTCAGCGCAAATAGATGGACTCCGCAGACTGTAAGGCGACGTCAGAATGCATCGTTATTGTGTCAAGTAGGCGTGAGCGACTGCACAGTTTTGGCAGAAGAGAAGCTACTTGTAGTAAGTATAGTTGTATGAGCTTACGATAAATCGATAACGTACCTATTACGGAATATAATTCAGGAAGAACCAAAGAAAAGAGAAGAGAATACGCGATGGCAGAAAAATCTCGACAATAATACGTGCATTAATCTCAGTCACATTCATGGATTTGATTTTTTTGCTCATTTTTCTCTTCCGATTTTTAGTTTTTTCTTGTTTTTTTTTTCTCCATGCCTCTGCGTACTCTCCTTCTCTCTCGATTTACATTCGGTCGAAAAAGCAGCTGGATGTGTTGAAACTAGGTGAAGTGAAGTTCGGTGAAGCGAGATGAAAGCGAGAACAAAATATACATCTATGCCCGGAAAGATGAGAGAGGGAAAGACTAGAGGAAAGACTAGAGACTAAAACTGAACAAGTCGGATGCCAGGATCGATAAGCCCCCTTTACCACCCCTCTAAAACCCGTGCCTGATCCCTTATAACGATGGTTGGTCGGTCATGCGGCACGTGCAGCATTACGACGACGACTTGAGCTTTCGGTAACTAGGTGTAACAATTGTCTCCAACTAAACTGCAGCCAAAGGGGAAAAAGGGGGATGGCAAAAGACGGACCTAAGTAGCAGAGAGGAATTTATGAGACGATCGTTATCTACTGTACCTTATAATCGTCAGGATTTGCTGAAACAATTTTCCGAACGCGTTTTTCTCTTAAGCAGCATGTCAAAATTGCTGAGAAAGTTCTCAAAGCTCGTACAATTTTTCATGTGAAATATATTGCTGAAGAAACAATTCAATGGGGAAAAAAACAACACGGAGGAGTTTCAAAAACTCAGTGAAAAGCTCCTCAACATTCGCAGTTCGAACTTCACACCGTTCCTCCTCCTACGATGTACGTCGAAATGAAACTACTGACAAGGAGGTCGACCATAGACCCAGTGTAGGGCCAGTAACGCTGGCAACGCTTTGGAGCGCAGCCCAGCTTTCGTCGCCAGTACTGAGCCTCTGATGGCGATTAGCCGGATTGATACGGCACATCATGCACTTGGCATTCAGGGTTGGGCCAGTACCGAATACACACACTGGGATGGCCAGCATCGCCTGTTGGTGCCGATCGGATTATACTTGCCATCGCTGCGCCAGTGAAACTCTCCAATCAGACTCTTCGTCACTTCGTCAGATGAATTCAGAGCTTGAGCTGGGAAACAATACTCAATAATGACTTCGTGAGAAGTTAATCAATTAATCAATTCGCGGTAATGGTTTCGATTGACCCAATTGGTACTAGCGTGGTGATATCAAAAAAGTTAGTCTTGATGCTTGAACTAAATTTCGTCCCTTCAAACTGATCGCAAGCTCATTGATCGCCAATCACATCACATGTGTACGGTAATGCCATATTATATGTATGTATATTATATTTGATACATCAGTACCGGCATCGCTGAGAGGCATTGGCAAACTTGACGCGGGGCAGTACTGGCTTTGGATTGGACAACGACGCCCGGTAACATGACTTGAACCTATGGCCAAGCCGTATTACCGACATTGGCATACTCTGAATATGCCGATACTGGCTCAACGTTGGGGAATGAAAGTCGGTGACCGGTGCTGCACCAATGCTGGACTATAGCACCAGCCTTAGACGACTTCTCTCGGGTGATATTTGGGCAGAAAAATTCGGTAGAGGACTCAAAATTGGCACAAAAATTTTGGGAAAAGGTCGACCACCGTTGGAAATAAAGCGAAGGTCGTTGGATCTAAATTTTTCTTCACAAATGAAACGAAGAAGAGGTATTTCTGTTCATGGGAATGAAGAAGCTGATTGGGAGTTTAAAATTTCGGCGAAAAATTTAATCACCCCGATTGCGAGCTTCTGGTTCGCACAGTTACCGCGTGCAGTTTCGTAGAACACGAGCGTGCATATGCGTGTAAGTATAACTGGAAACGGAATCAGAGATCGGAAGACCCATTACCCTGAATCGCGAGATACTCGAGGGAAACCGAGCACGCTAGCGCGCCTTGAGCTCTGCCAATTAGAAACCGATATCAGCTCCTTGAAGTTCTTCCTCCAATTTCAGGCTAGAGATTCCTGTAGGTAGTTGGCAATTATTCGGCAGAAACTGTTTGTAAGCTCGATCAGAGCTCGATATTGTCATGATATTGCAGCAGCTTGGGCTTTTGTCTTCCACATCGAAGTATCTTCGATGATTAGGATAATAGAATTTCAAAAAACGTTGACATTTATCTTACGGTTGTCGAATATGTATCACAGCAAATCGTGGGCTCGATAAAAAGCTCGAAATTTCAGTGATGTCTCAGTACCTTCAGCTGTTTCCATTGCGTATGCTAAAATTTATGCGCTCATGAGAATATGGAAGAATTGAAACAAAATGTCAACATTTGTCTTTCATTTATTCAATATTTGCTACAGCCGCCTGTCAGCTCGATAAAAAGCTGGTAGTTGTGCCTTTATTGCATTATTTTCAGCGTTTTTCTCGTCCATTACGGTCCGATTCGCTAATTATATTCCCAGAGCTAAAAGCACGTGACGCAATTCATTGAACAGACGCAAATTAGTCACCGCAGTAGATTGAAAGCTCGGCTAAAACTCGATGTTAGTATGAAGCTACAGAATTTTTAACATATTTTCAAATGTCATTCTGATTTCGCTACGCGTCCTAGTTGCGGTGTGCTTGTACTCTTTCCACTCATCAATCGTACGTCGAATATGCTGTGACCTCACTGTTATCGCACAATATCAGAAATAGGCATCGCATTTCACCCCTCATCCGCTCGGTACTCGCTAGAAGAGCATCAACAAGCTCAAAATTTGACCAAATTTTCCAAAACTCCAAACTAATTTTCAGAATGTTAGATTTCTTTCATCAGTTTTATCGCTCAAGCACGCGATCTTCGATATGAAGACAAGCATCAAAATTAATTTCCTCATCTAATATGATCGTCGCTGAGGGAGTGTGGAGTCATTTTTTTGTGTCTCATGGTCGAAGTTTGTCGCCCTAGCAAAGATCGTACAACAATTTTCGTCGGTTTTCGGAGTGTTACGCAAGTAGCGGATCGGGCTTCCGGGTTCCCTCCGGAATTTCACCCAGCTACGAGAAATTGTATTTACGTCGTCATGGGCCTCCGTGTTGTCCAGGCACTGTTCCGCACTCCGCACTCCGCACTCCGCATACCACACACCCTGTACCTAAATTATAATTCCGTTGCCCCGAAGAGGAGGAGCACGAGGAAAGGCTGAATGAAACTATTTAAAAAAGGTTATTCGTCACCTCCGTAGCCGCGAAAATAATTATTGCTTTTACATTGAGCTCTTCAAAGACGAGGGACACATTTCTCCCTCTCTCGTCTCTGTCTTTCTTCGATATAAGTAATTGTCAGACCATTAAGAAGGTCGATTTCAAGATTAGATTTCTGGATTACACATATCAGCTGTAATCCAGATCGGGTTCAAGATTCGTTTCGCAACTTGTGGAGCTGCAGTCTCTCCACGAATGATGTCTGTCAGAAATGGCAACGCTTCATATACCCGGCTGTGAAACTACGCCGACGGTAGGTACTGCCAACTGTACCGCCTTTAATTTCGCAAGAACCCGCGCTAGGTCCATCACCTCTCCCAACCCATTTTCTCATTTCACCCTTAACCAACCCTTTCTTGGCCTCCGGGAGTCTTAAGTATTCGCCGTGGCTGCTCCTCGTTCTATTGAAGCTTGTTTTAGCTAGCTGTGACTAGCCTCACGCAATAGAGAGCGAGAGAAACTCGATGTCACGACGCCCGAGGGATCATTACGGACCAGGCTTGTTTTAACGCCGCTCATTTGAATAAGAGTCGACGTGACCTGTCCCTCCTGAAGATCGGCGTACTGCTTTCACCTAGAGGAGCGTAACTCCGAATTTTTTTTCATTTCCCTTTTTTCATCAGTAGAGCTCATTCTAGAAGCAAGAATTCGCCAGCCACTTGAATGGTTACGTAATATATAAACTCTGAGGTGAATTGTGTAGTGGAAGGAATGAGAAATCGAAGAAACAACAACGACAGAATAGAAGAAGAAATTAAAAGCTCCCACGTTTCAGTTTCAATGTTGTGCTTTTTCACCCCAGCAGCTTGAAGCCTCAGAGCTCTTGACTCACGAGTCTTAATTTAATGGGATCAAAAAGTGCCTGTCAACGTTTCTACAGGCAGTTATAAAACCTCGAGACTCAGGTAGTACCTGACGGTTATAGTGGGCGCACTCGAATCGTCGTTCCGGCGTTGACAAGGAGCTTGCGTATTGAAAAACGTTTCAAATTGGCTAGTGGCGAGACGCCGTTACCTGGGGGTGCGCGAAAGCTCGCGATATCCTGAATTTGAATTGGTATTGAAGGTGAAGAAATCTCTCCCAATTATCTTTCCCATTTCCCAAATTCCCTTCCAAATTTAATTTCCCCGTAATTGAAATTTTAGAAAAATTTGCTCTTTTCGTTTTTCGACGATTCAGTTTCGAAGCCCGGCACTCCTCAGAATTTTTTCTTCTCTTATTGCATCGGCAAGAGGATTTTTATCATTCGATCTGTGTCCTTGTTCAAATTGAACGCGGTTCGATGGGCGATAGCAATGGAAGGGATTGTTCAACAAAGCGAATAACTCCTTCAGAGCCAAAGATGAATCGCATCGTGGTGAATCGAACCGAGTACGAAGAGCCAGAGTTTTGAAACGAAAATTCAACTGTTCAATACGCTTCTTTAACTTCAATTTATCAGCATTCGACTTTTATCTGGTTGTCACAATAAAGTCGCAGCCCCAAAAAACACCTGAAGCAAATGAAAAATATTTCGAGTACTATCACTCCTTTAACAAAATTTGAAAGACAAAAGGAAAAAAAAAAAAAAAAAAAAAAAACACACGGAAATCGTTTTTCAATACGCTTTTGGGAACCTCGCACTCTTTAATCGTTACCGTTTCCGTTTTGGAAAAGCTGGGAGTCGGGGATTTTGGTGGTTTAAACTGGAAATGAATATTCTAGGTAGATTTAGAGCGACACCGGGTTTCGGCTCGGAGTTGGATGAAGAGTTTTACCTACTCTTCACCCCAAAGTGCGCTGAGGTTTTGGTATAATTGTAACGGAATTCCTTGGTGGGTATTACGTCTTTCGAGTTATGAATAGATCAAGGAGTTTCTCATTTCTCATTTCACATTTCTCGTTTCTCGTTTCACGTTTCACGTTCTTCTTCGTCTGCCACGAGAGGGTGGTGACAGCCACATCGGCCCTGGAGCAGGATGAAGGGGGTGAGAAAAAGATGATATTGCCGCAGAGTCCTCGATATGCAGATGACGAAGACTGAATATAAAGTGACCCGCAGCCAATTCAGCTCAGTTCGAAAGCCCCTTCAGCTCCCATGGACCCCGGAATATTCAATCGTCCCTTTCGACTAAAACGCTAACCTTGAGTCCCACCGCTTCCTTTCTGACTAAAAGCTCGTGATTCTTACAAATCATCGTTTTCAACTTCCTCGAGCACCTTCGATGAACTCCGCTAGATTCTAATTCGAATATATAACCAAAAACTGGTGCCGGTGGCGGGACACTGAGAGACACCGCGCGCCACCGACTCCTGCTGTCGTCTCTGGCCCAGGAAGAGGCTGAAAGGAAGAGAGGTCCCGGAAAGTCGGAGACGCAAGGGTCGACGGAACCGTGTTCGAGAGCAGAGACTGCGTGGGGTAGTAGCTTCGCTATCGATCCTCAACGCACCACGCATCCTCGGGTGGGTTAAAGCTACCGGCGGTCCCCAACGGGCTCGCCAAACCAGGAGGTAGTCGGCTCCTTTACCTCCTCCCCCCGCCTCCCTCCCCCCACCCCCCGCCACCATCATCCTGGGTTAAAGAGGATGTAAGAAGTCAATCTCCGTGTCATAAGATCAACGAGATGTATGTCTACTTCATTTGAACAGCCTGTGAACAGTCGCATATGGCCGAGAGAGAATACACGTATGCAGATTGGAATGGCCGTCAAAAGCGGAACGGTGCTTCGAATCTAGAGAATAATGTGGGCATGCTTTTGAGGAATGATGTTCTTGGCGAGCCACTGAAAAGATTCACAAGAGAACTTCACAAAATGACGTACCCCCGAGGGGCAACATGACTCCGGGAAACTCTCACGTGATTATACGGTCTGGAAACATAACACGTTTTCAAAATGGAACTTAAAAATTCATTGCAGGCTTCAACATCAGTGTGATCCGTTCCTGAAAATTGTCAATGAACATTGTAGTTTCAGAAAATATCGTATACTCTCGAAGAACTTGAGCACGACGATGTGTTTATGAATATTGTCTTGAGATATCTGAACACGGCGACACATGTCGTGAAAGCGTGTGAAAGGTACTGAATTTATTATTTTAAATCGCCCATCTTCAAGAAGGTGGTCAACGAGACTGAATCGTAAAAATATAGGACGTACGTACTTCGCAGGAAAGAATATCAAAATTAACGTTTCAATACCAGACATGTTCTCGAGGGTCTTGAACAATCTCCGGACTCGTACAATTATCCTCAAATTGTGAAATTCCACTCAGCTGAAGACAGTTTTCGCAGACTAAACTTCCTGTTCGCAGAGCCAACATGTTAGGAAACATGATCTCGGCGGTTTCAACATGATTCCATAAAATCAGGACCCAACGTATACAGAAAAATGACGTGATCTCAGGTCGAGCGAGGCACGTTCCCAAGTACTGAGGGACGCTGTGTGTACGACGAATGAAATACCGTTAACGTGGCTTGAGCCGTTCCCCGATTGTTCGAAAAAACGAATTTCGTCGGAATGAAAGTTTCCAAAAAGGGAGTTGGGTTCTTCGTCTTTTTCGAAGGAGCAAAACTTACGCATATCTCTACGGAGGAGTACCTAGCTACCGCGCAACAACGTACACCTGTTTGCCGCGGCCGCGGTACGGCTGGCCCTGACCTAGGATCCGGGAGGCCAGCCCGGTAACCATGGAAACCACAACCCTCACCTGGGTAAGGTATACTACAGGATAAAAAAGCTCGCTCTGTGTCGAAGCTGGAAGTATTTCTCCCTTCTATCTTGTTCTCTTTTTCCTTTCTATTTTACTCCCTTATTCCCATCCCTTGCACCCCGTCACCCTTTCTTCATTGCTCCTCGCCAAGGTTACTCGGTTAAGCGATCACCCACGAGGACATCCCTCGTGCGCTTTGCTCATCGATCTTTGATCCGTTCGGTCAGCTATAATGCCGGCGGCCTTTGGCACCACTGGAGCTTCGGCTTCCCCTGGACCTGAATTGGAAAGCCTTCGGTTTTTAGACTTCAACTCGTCGCGTCGGTATTAGGTGGGGTAGGGATAGCATGAGGTAGCTCGTAGGTATAGCAGAAATAGAAAAAAAAAAAGGCGCTGATTAATCGCGTGAGGGGAATTCCCGGAGCCGTTAGCCAGTGCCTTGCCTAAAACCCTTGGTCAAACCAGAGCAAGTATATACAGAGCTTCACAAGTTAATAAACCCCGCTAATAAACCGCCTTGTCTCGTTCCTTTACCCTGGCCAGATGAAAGCCACCGTAATTTATTGGTTATGGCCTTATGGGATGCTGATGACTGATTTCTGATTTAGTCTATCAGCTAGGCCCAAAAATCATGCAAAATGGTGCAGGTCGATCTAGAAAGCTGAACTAGGAGTCAGAAAATTCGTAATTTTTTGCCAGTTCGGAAAGTGCAGGTCGGGAAATCGAAATCGGTAGCTCAAGGATCAACATGCTGTTTTCAGCCCTTAAAGAGCCTTCAGCTACCAATTTCAATTTCCGGACTTACATTGTCCGAATCGGCGGAAGATTACTAATTTTTCGACACCTCGTTCATCTTTTTCCCGGACATTCCAAACCATTTTCCGACTCATCTGATAAACTATTGGAAACGCTTGATGATCAGATTCAAATTGAACTAACCGCAAAGTGGATGTGACTGATTCATATCGTCGACCAAAAGTCGATCAGACCGCCATAACCGAAAAATGTTATCTCATAGCTGTTTTTTTTTTTGTTAAGGAAATGCCGATACTCACTTACTTGATGTACATACATACGCCGAAATGGCTATCTAGGAGGAGAAACTTTAACCTGACCTTGGCCTCCCGAAGACTAACCTCCTAGAAAGAGAAAAAAAAATAATAATGGTCCTGATTTTCGGGACTCTGTAGTGGGGGATTTTATATATCGATTGCTACATGCTTACTGATAGCGTGGTGAAAGAAGGTTTGTGAAGTTTGAGTGAACCGTATTTTTCAATTGCATTTCACTCTGTATCCACGTCAACGGTATCGATAATACTGCATTGCCGTAGAAATTTATTGGCAGACCCTGGCTATGATGTATATACTTACAAATACATGTGTCTAGACATTTGTGTGTGTGTTTTACACGTAGTACACCGTACGATACACATTTATTTTATGACATGCTTTGAAAAAAAGACAACATGTCCCTTTGAGAGCCATTCATGAAACCGCATTTCTCACTAGTAAGTCAAACCGGTTCGGAAAGGAATATCTCATGAGAAAAAACATGTCCATGAAAAAGTGAATTGTCATGTTTATAAAATACAGCATGTTTCGAAACAACTGGGAAAGACGATATTGAACAAAAAATATGAGATACGACATGAGGCATTGATCGACAGACGTGCTGCTGAAAAATGACGTGATCGTTGGGAAGCAATCCAACTCTGTTCACACAAAATTATCAATTCCTACCGCGCGCCTAATTCAGTGTGCGAAGGTTCCTGTAATCTACCTTTCAGGGCGCCATAGGACTCGCTATCTTGTGTATGGAAACCGTTTCGAAAACGAAAATCGTTAATTTTCGCAAATGACTCGATCGATTTTGACGAAACTCCGAGGAAATATTGAGTATGATGGCAGAAAGGGACTAAGTATTTCATTTTTTTACAACATCGATCGGATTTGATGAAAAATAAATATTCCCTGTGCTAGTTAGGTTAGATTGCCAGCGACCCCGATAGCCTCTTGAGGAGGTCCAAGCGCCATTGATTAGTTCCTAATGAATTAAATCCGTTGAGAGAAATTGCGAAAAACGCTGATCACTGGGAGTGAGATAGTGTAAAAACAGAAAAGATTGAGTACCTATCGGTTTGGGGACAAGTTTTAAGACAAATGGGGAAGTAGTGCTGTAATTGTGTAAAGTGATTAGATTAGTTTCACACTTTTCCTTATAACTTTGAGTCAGCCGCCTCCGTGTCCGCGATGTTTCAGTCCGTCTCTAAACTCTATCTCATACAGAGAGAAGATGCAAAAGTATATTATAATCTGGTGACGGAGCGGTCGCTATTTTCGGAGAGTGTCGCTAACGGTTAGAGAAGCGGGGCGGGACGCAGTTTTCCAAAACTGTTCTGAAATAATATTAATGCGAGGTCTCGCCGTCGTACAAGTTACCCAGCTGGTTATACCTCGATCAGCTTGACACGTGGGCGAGAGGGAACCTCGTCCAAAAACTTACAACGTTTGGATATGAGGCTAAAGAAGATCAGTTTCTAAGTATACGCGAGCGAGAAGTGTCGTTCGGAAAATAAGGGTCCACGTTTATCAAACTCTTCGGAAAATCGGATCGAAAATTTTCTCGTTCACGTATACCTATATGCTTGTTGACGAATAAAAAATAGTAAAATCATATGCAAGTGCTTCTCCGGAAAGAAGAAACAGGAAAGACGATGGTCCAGACTCGTGAAGGGCACCGTTCATAATGTGATGGATAGCGAGCGAAGGATCAGCTCTCATCATTCAAGGTACTCGCCTAATACTACCAGCGAAATAACACGAGTGCATCTGTGCATGAGGATTGAACCAAATGATGCTGTGCGGCGATACAATCGGAGTGAGGCAATTACTGGGGACCACATAATGTCATGTCAGTCTAGCAGCTCACACGTAGTGTGTCTGGAAGTAAATAGCTACCCAGATAAATAAATAAACGTTTTACGACTCGCCGTACCTGCCGCGACTTCGTCTTGGATTTATTTCACTCAAAATAATTTACAGCTTTTCCTCAAGTAGAGTACATATTGTCGTAAGTGCCTTGCACAACTCACTGGACTCTGTAGAATCGAGAATTAGACATCTTCGATTAGTGCTTCTTCGTTAGCAACGATAATACCGCCCTCTGATTCCTCGTAAGCCTCACTTTGAATTCTCCCAAAATGGCTAATTCGAAAGATTTACGGCTGTCTAGAACAATCCTGACTCCATTCAGCCGCCATCATCGGAATACTATCGCGTTGTGTGAACCGACTATGTCCAATTTACGACCACGTCAAATACCATTGCAAACTTCAATCTGCACTCAATGAGGTATACATTTTTCTTCCCAATCAATTATCGCAGTACCTTTTTTAGTCGCTGATTTCGAAGTTGAGGTGGACATTGACGGATCTGTGGTACTCGACATTGTGGGCTTGAAATATAGCATAAAAACTGCAAGAATTCAGGTAGCAAAGAACTCGCGATCTTAAATCTACAGAAGCCATTTCGAAAACAAGAATGGTGAATTTTCGCAAATGAATCGATCGATTTTGACGAAACTTTGATAATTCATTGAGCGCGATGGCAGAAAGTGGCTGAGTATTTCAGTTTTTCAAAACATCGATCCGATTTCATGCAAAATAAATGTTCCCTGTGTTAGCTAGGTTAGATTGCCGGCGCTGACTTGCAATGACCTCCTAAGTTGATTCCCATGAATCTCGTTCAAGACAGACTGATTCAGAAGTCGTACTAAATTATATATGACACCGAGAAATTCTATGGTTACATTAACCGAGAAGCAAAATCGTGGCAGCCGTAAAACTCAACAGCAGAACAACACTTTCCCCACTAATGAACTCTTCCCACCTGAAGGTAAAGAAAAGAAAAAAGAAAGTGTCCATCAAAAGAACCGTTTACCTGCCAAATGATGTACTGAGTTTTCGTTCATGGTTCATCATCGGCATTATTATGATCTATCTTTTACTCTTTACCCTCTTTGCACAAGTTGTTTTTTTACTTTTTGTTTGCTTCTTTTTCTTCGCCTTTTCCCTTCTCTATCAAATTCAACGCGGGTAGATATAGACTCGCGTAGCTTATATGTGCCCAACGATTTTAGTCAGCAGTTTGAGAACCCGGTAATTAATTACACGGCAGGCGTGTTATACTCTACTGCGCTCCACCCTGCATCGTTCATCTTTTGTCACCCAACGACGCTTCATTACCCCCACAAGAGATCAGACAGCTGATTTTCTCTCACGTCAATTTGTAATATTTTTCCATTCCTCTTTATATTCGCACTAATTCTCTTTTATAGACAAATTAAATTTTGATGATTTTTCTGAGATTGAGCGATTCTCAAAATTTCCAAATGAAGGTATGAACGTGCAGTTGAAATGCATGACGTAGAAAACGAATTTGAGTCCTCCGAAAACCGTCTTCTCGATTCAAAAATGCATTTTTTGTTCATTGTATTGTTCAGAGTTATTTTTGAGCCTGTCGGCAATAGGTTCGGGAGTTATGCATTTCTCAACCTGCTGAAATTCAAGAATCAATCATTTATCGAAAAATTGAAAGAACAAAAATCGAAGTCGATGATTCAATTTGTGGATCCTCAAATACATTGAAAGAAAAAAAAAACAGTTTTTGTCAATTTCTGTTCTAATTCGCCAAAACTCCTTTACTCAAGACGATGAGATCCTCAAATTACGAAAAGCCGTTGCTAGGATTTTGGCTGAAATTTCCGCATGAAATCGTGCCTCAAAATACGAAAGGATCCCGAGTCACGATGAATGTCGTGTCATGTCTCCCAAATTTGTATTTCTATTATCATTTTTCTTTCTTCCCCACTTCTCACAATCAATCAAAAATTTAGTATTATTTTTTCTTCGCTTTAACTTTTTCCAATACTGGCCACGTATCATTACCAAAATATTCCAAGTGATTCGAATCACTATAAAAATATTGGAAGCTCCTGGAATGCAGCTGCTTTTCATTTCATATCACGAAGTTTGTACATCGATCCCAAGTGTCATGTGATGGTAAGAACATTTGTGAAATACAACACCGGCGACGAAATGAAAAGACGCATCATAAGCCTATATATGAGCCTCATCGCCCACAATGATGCATTGAGTATCTGTAGTATCTACAAATTCTGCACTGCTATAAGATATGTGCTGGAAGAAGTTCGCTCCGATCCATGTGCTAAGTTTAACCACTTTTTCCGATCAATGCCACATACATATTTGTTGTTTAGGGTAGAAAAAAAACGCTGATCGAATCTCAAAAACCGTTGAATCGTTGAAAATATTTCGATGACATACGTGGCCCGAGAGTACGAGAAAAATTGATGTTACAAAAAGGAGTATATAAATTCGTTTCCGAAACCAAATTGGGAAAGAATCTGGTTGAGAATTTCAGAGATGCTAAACGACCATAATCCGGGATCCTTTGTGTGTATCACTTCCGTTAAGGTTTCGAAAGTTTCATATTCTGTTGCAGAATTTTATGTAGAAATTTCAGCCAAATCGGCTGTGTTGCTTTTTGGTAATTGAAGCTTTTTCACTGTGTTGAGTGGAAAATCCGTTTTCGTGAACCGTAAAGTCGGCAAATGAATTTTCTCACTCTTCAATGGGATATACTGATATCTGGTCGTAATTGTTTGAAAAATGCACGATTCTTTAATGTCCAGATTTTAGGGAATCCATAACTCCCAAACCTGATGTCAAAACGTTCCAAAATATTTCATAAATCTTTCATAGGATTGAAGTCAAGGTATTTGAAAATCTGAAGAACCGGTGATTCGCGATCGTTAGGAAATTTTCAGAATACCTCATATGCAACTGTGAGTAAATTTTGTTTTATTATTTTTCAATTCGGTGCTCGGAAGTTCGTGCCAAATCTGGGCGGCGAACCTTCAGCCTAGCTTCTCACTAGAGTATTCGCGTGATATAGTTGTTGGGATAATAATGATAATAATGTACCTCTGCGTAAAGAATGTGTGTATCTAAATTCTGCTGTTGAAAGCTCCGTAAGCTCGGAAAAGCTCGAAAGCATCTAATCCCCCATTATACGGGGCGGAATGCACCGCCAAATTAGTGTCTACTTTCTACTGGGGTTAATTAATGTACTACACTGTGCAATCTCGAGATGCATTTCCACCAGTCGGTGAAGCCCTCAACAAACGTTCGACTCGAAAAACACCGAAATATTGATATAGTCAGCATAAAATCTGTTGGAGCTTCAATAAAATTTTGAGTATCGGCAATTATTGCATGAAATCCTTGCAAACAACCTAATGAGAAAAATCTTACTGGAGAATTCTACGATGAACTTTTCTTCTTCTCCGTCCATCGAGGCATTTTCTAAAGAAAATTCAAACTTTCTTTGCCTGCAAATCTCTTCAACTTGATACTTCTCCAAGCATATGAAAAGTCTTCAAAGATTTCTGGGCATTTTGGAAGAGAAATCATCATTTCCACATGTAAATCTCTTCAACCCGATGAATCTTACTACGAATACAAACCCAGTTGGGTTCGAGCCCAGTGATCGATGCAAGTAGCATAAGCTGAATAATCATGCATGCGCACTTGACTCAAGCAGTTTGTTTCATCCTGCACGAAAACATGTAGCGCACTATCCAACCGTAGCTTAAAGCACCTCAACTATACTCCGTAGGCGCTTGAACGAAGATGCAGTGCTTTCCGAATATCGCAGAGAAAAGAAGAGAAGTCTCCGATTGTCTAAACTTTTCCGAACGTTTTTCAGACCTTGTGATTTCGGAAAAAACCAAGGGCAGAAGTCAGCGGATTTTCATAAAATTTTGCAGTATAAGAGATCTGGAAAACTAGAATGTGTGCTTTCGGACGCGAATTCGGACCCCGGGCATTATTGCAGCCATCCGACAAACGGTGAAATAGAAAGAGACTATAAGGGAGACGGAAAAGAGGAAAAAAGGGAAAGAGCTGCGAGAGCATTGCGTTCTCTTTATGTTCTAGAACGCATGTGCTCTGAGACGCGAGTATGGTGACATAGAGAGCGAGATATATACATGGGAGTTTTTGTGGGGGCGGGAGGGGGGGGGGGGGGGGGGGCGTGAGATAGGGAAGTGTAGAAGAATGTAATCGCGGTAGAAAAGGGAAACTTTGGGAAGCTGCTGAAGAGTATGAAGGACAAGTAATTGGACATGAACGTGAAGAAAAATAATTGTTCAGTGTGGTAATGGTATGTGGAGAATTATCCGCACGTAATAATAACTAAATTTATGTATCAAGACCAGAAGCTATGCTCAGTGAAGATATCGTACAGAATAGAATTTTCTCTGAGAGTAACTCACTCCTGGTGGAATAGAGAATACGGGAGTGAAAATTGGAGTGGGAGTGGGATGAGAAGTAGTTCCTCGAACAACGAGCAAGAAAATATGAACACAGGAACACTACGGAAGTACAACAAGAATGTAGAGCGGTGTTTCCGGCATGCAAGAACGTACCCTGCATACTATAGTTATAGTTATAGTCCAGTCACTGCATTACAATCTGCGGTATATACAGTTTGCAGTGGTTGTGTAATGTGTAGCCGTATAGAGGTGTGTATGTATATATCTATTGTGAATTATAAAGTACTACATGTACTTCGATTCCGCTTTGCCTTGCTTTCCTTTGTGGCCAATGGAGAGACCTGTACTCTGCCCCACGTTTGGCGCAAAAATATCTATACCTATATCCCACCGCATGTTGCGTGACCCGCAAACTGAAACGCCCCGGTTCGTTAGAACTGCCACCACGCGAAGCATGTATAAATGTCTTGCAATTAATTCGGACATCCAGTCAGCCCTGGTTCTACCCGGAAGTCGCACTGTGCCGTATTGAACCAGACTTTAACCTCGACGACCGAGGTCAAGGAGGTCAGGAACAGACCTTGTTTCTTCCTTCATATCACGATCGGAATAAAAACTCGGGCTGTCACTCATACTCGAAAGTCATGACAACATTTCATAAAACGCTGCTACAGTAAATCTTCCAAGCATTCGAACTATAAATCGACCGATATCAATTAGATTTTTCGAATTAGTCTAAACTTACCGTTGCGTCGAACTGAAACTAATCTAACTGACTAGTTATACTGGACTAACTTATGCAGTATTGTGTCCAGCACGTTGAATATCACATGATCAACCAGTAGTGCAAAGTTAGGCCGCTCGTTTCACACCTCGAGTTACACAGAATTATTCCAAACGCGACCACCGGATTGATATGCATAATTATGATGTCTCGCTCGTCGAAGATTTTGCAGCCTATTGCATCGTCAATTTGTATAATAGAATAATTCCGTGAATGCCCGGTAACGCGAGAGCCGGCGAAGAGCACATCTTCTATTTTTAACACGACTGAAAGACATTCCACGCTGTGATGTAGAGTAAGAAGCTGATGGGGTCTGTGGAGCATCTGTGACACTCTGGTAATCTGAGATACATCATTAAATTGATGTGGACATTCTATTATCGCTTGTAGAGGACATTTATAGCCCATTCTAACCACATGAGATACATATAATGCGGTGGAATTTTCGCTATGCAATAATCACTACAGTACCTACTTGGTAAAAAGCCAAACCCATGTTTTCTACAAAAGAGATTATGGAGTCTGATCAGCATTATATGAGGTCTGATCGATTGAAGAATACACATCGATATTCCTATCAACGTTGAAAATTCTTCCAGCCTGTTTTGAATCCTCTCTTCCAGAGCCTTCTCTCGATCCTATTCCCCCGGACCCTCATTTGTCCGGGTGACGCGACGTGAAGTCCGTAGAAAAGGTACAACCAGTCGAAGCAGGAGTAGTGGCGCGGCAGAAAACCGACTTGGGTATGGATCCAGGTCCATTTTGGCATTGGGCCATCTGCTGCCTCCGGGTCCAGGGCGAGGCTGTGAACCGCGTTAAACCAAGGCGACGACGTGGCCTGAGGGTTAGGATGACGTTGCATGAGGACCCTCACGAAGGGTTTCTATTTAACCTAAAAAATCCTCATAGTAGACTGAACCCGAACGTATATCGACGTTAACTTGTCTCGAGTCGATCTAAGGCAATATACCGAATTCCCCAATTTCTGGCTGGCTGGATCTTGACTCGGAAACTCCTGAAGTCACTGTCAGAGTGCAGGTGACAGTACGAACGACGCCATAGCCCTAGGTTATCAAGCTCGATGTTCATCCCAAGGGTTTTATGCTCTTCTCACGTCTTCTGATATCTTCAGATCAGAGTTTGATGCGCGGCAATATATGACCGTCATGCAATTTTCCAGAGACGTACGTGTTCCAGCAATTGACACATCAATCTGCAGTAAAGGTTTCGAGAGTTTTCTGTTCTTTGGTTTTTTCCATCACTTTTTGTTCCTGAAGTACTTTTGTCTGTCCACGGAGTCACTTCCGTGGAGCAAGTCACGTAATGGAGGACTTCCTCCTTGTTAAAAGTAATAATTTTTTTTGGACTGAAAAAAAAATTACGAGAGTACAGGGACATTAAAGATGTGCGAGGTAGCGAGCTGGAGTTTGTTTAAGGAGAAAATAAATAACTGCACCGCGCTGTGCTGGACTGGACTGGAGTGTGTAGTTCAAGCACTGGAAAGTTCGACCGAGGAAACAGAACTCCGCTGTACTATACTCTGAGATGAAGTATCAGCCGGGGAATTATAAGACGTTGTCTTCACTTTCTGCGTCTTAATTCCGCTCAGTGCATCCACGGCTTATCGCCAGAAAACTAAAGTCCGTAAGGTATCGTCGCGTTGAGTCGTATTCTAGGGGCCTGGAGGCGATTCAAGTAAGGAACACAAGAAACTACTTGAAGATTTTTAGGAAAGGGTATAAACGTAAACGTTTGAATTTAAATAGAAAACAAGAAGGTATAAGACGAAGTGAAAGAGGAGACGCAATGCACAAAGAGAGAAAAAGGATGAGGAAGCCGTAGAGTCAGTGGGAAATGGACCATTACTCTTAATCAAGGAAGACCCGACGGATGAAGGAAACAGATGAGGAAATGATTCAGTTTTCTCAGTACTTCAGTCCAACTTCATACTTCTTTGGAGAAGTCATCCGCTCAGAGCAATGGAGCTACTAAGTGGCTAGATTATTGTCAACTCTAAATAGAGACTATGCTCAACCAATATAGTTACGGCTCGAAAGCTTGGTGATTATCCAATTTTTCGCGATCGGCAACTAGTTCGGCAATATTTCATTTCAATTCTGTTATCCGCCTCGCTTTTCGCAGGTACGAAATATTGCACGAACTTTGCAATTTCAATATTTCCCGGAAATGCTGCACAATATCGTACTGGATAATTGTTGGAATATGAAGATTGCAATATTATAACAGAACTCGCGTTTCGCCGCACGAAATGCTGGAACAACGGAACAAGACAGCATCCAGGACCGCGTACAATATTTACCAGAATTAGCAATGGCGAAAACGGCACGCGGTTTTTCCGTAAAACTTTGTAACTTTTACCTCAAAAACATGACAACAAGATGTTCATGTTTTCTCTACCGTTTCTCTTTCACTCTCTTTTTTCATCACTATTTTTCCTATCTTGTGATACAATCGGATCAGAGAATCTGTTTTAGTTATCTCTCCGCGAGTAAGAGAATAAAAAACAAACCAATGAAAGAAAGAAAGAAGACAAAAAAAAAAAAAACAAGAAGAAGAAAACGAAATCTCTGACTTTCTTGATAACAAAAGTTTCTCTCGCTCACGAGCAAGCGACGCATGTGCTTTTTCCTCCCTCTTTCTCTATTATTATTTTCTTCCGTTATTTCTTTACTATTTGTATACACTTACATGTTCGCGTTCGTAGTCTAAAAAAGCTCGGAAAGCTTTAGAAACAAAACAAAACAAAAAAGACAAAAAACAAAACTGTCTTTCTGCTAATTTGTCTTCGTCTTTTCACAATTGTCTTTCCTTCTTCTACACCTTCACTCGACCCTTTCCCAGCCAAATACAACAGATGAAGAATCAAGAAAAAAAAAGCAAACAAATGCATGAAGACAAAAATTTGGGGAAATGACGAGAACTAAGAGGTCGCAGTATCTACTCGTATATTATGTATATATATATTGATCACTACTGTGGAAGAATAACGCCGCGCCGTCTACCACAGTGTTATCCCTTGATCCACAAGACACTCTCGCAATCAGATGCCGTTCACGCGCAGAGTAGATATATTCGGTTACAACTTGTTTCTTGAGAGACAAGCCAGAGCTAATGACCGCGCGAGCTGAAGCAATCGCACAAACTGTGAGAACGACGAAAACAATAATTCATTGCGGAACGATGATGAGAAAGTTGAAAAATTATCACGTGATTCCTCCCTGAATAGAATAGTTTTTCTCATCCCCGCAACATAAAATCCTGTAATTTTTCGATTTCATTATAAGCGCGCGCGAAAAGTGATCCGATATCATTAACATTCGAGAAGGATACAAATTTAATGTTGCACTTCGAAGCTTTCTGCACGAGAGATGATTCGCGAGTTGTTGTTCGTATTCGTAACAGTTCCAGCTGGAATATCCGGCTCTGAAAAACGTGCCTGTATAAATTTTCAGTCGTTATTCACTTCGTTCAAGCATTGCGTTCTGTCGGAGGCAAATTTCCACCCGTACACCGCCTCCCGAAGCATATTCAAACTGCAAGAAAATACCCAGACTGTCCACTAAAAAATCGACTATTTTTGAAACGACCAACAGTATATATAGACGGACACGATGTCTCGATACCGTGAATGAAATTTGACGTTACGACAGCTACAGGCCTCTCGTCCATTTGAGGCAGACTAATCCCGGTCAAGCAGGATGCTAGCTAGCGGTTGTTGCAGGATGGGGCTGGCTGCCTCAGTATCTGGGGGTAGCCGACCCTGTTTCGGTGTTTCCCCTTCCATAACACCACCCACACGGTCTGCCGCACTGCTGACGTAACTTTCTCTCTCTCTCGCTCTCTCTCTCTCTCTCTTTCTCCCTGACGTCACGGGCCACGATACCGTGCCCCCAACCGCCGAAACGAACCAAAGCACTGCACCGGAGTAGCCGAACCCCAACCCCCTAGCGCTAAACTATTTGGTGAAAATATTAGAATTTGTGTTTATTTTGTTTTATCCCGTTTCTGGATCATACCTCCCCCCATTTCCTACTCTACCGTCTTTTCCGTCAGGGCGTTCATCCCCGAAAATGTAGTTGGACATCTCTTGTTTGTGTATTGATATTTGTGGGCATTGAAAGCCCCCTTCGCCACCCTCGAATCTGCACGGTGGATGAAAAATCGATCCCCAGAGAGCGACGTTCTATTCCTCGGTCACTTCCTCTTCATCTTCTTCTTCTTCTTCTTCTTCTTCTTCTTCTTCTTTTACTTCCGCCTTTTTCTTCCAGTTATAGTATTCTCTAGAACGACGCAAAGGCGTCCGGAACAAAATCAATCTTCATGATGTGCTTCACCCTTTGGTATATATCTATTTGGCTGCCTACTTCCTGCTCATTGGTAAACTGCACATAGAACGGCAAAGAGTATAATTGAAAAGGATGTGTCAGACCAGCCGTACCCACCATCAATGTATGTATGTACGAATTGCGTAGCAGGGGGATGGCTGGAGAGATGGATGATGTTCGGTGGTCGATGAAAAGTAATTGGAACAACTTCAGGTAACGTTTAATACTGATCAGAGAGATAAGATTTCTTCGGTGGTGCTAATAAACGTAGTGAATTTGATTATCGGTTCCCATCATGCAAAATTTGAGGTCAAGGTTATCAAATTCATTCTTCTCATCTAAGGGTGTGTGTACGAACTGGGCTTTTCTTTCAGGCAGCATGTTACATCGATGGATATACTTATGTAAATCGGTTTCGAAGTCGATGGCTGGTACAGGAGATTCGTGATTGATTGGCTCAGGATATTTAACAATAATTTATTCCGAATGCGACCTAGAGTTCGATCATATACATTTTAGAATACCAGTACATATCTCTCATGTAGTAGTAGTAGTAGTTATTGATACATCCAAACGGGTAGGTATATGTATTTATACGAGACTCTCATATCTGCGTCTGAATATCTCAATGTCTTCGCAAACGAAAATTCAATATCATATGTGCATATGTATGTATCTGCTACGGATATGCCACGATATTCATTCCAGAACCATATCGTCCATAAAACTTCATACTTCAATCGTATATCAATGATTTTGTTTGGAATATAAGGCGCGTCATTCGACGAACATTCATTTCACTATGTCCAGAAACTGTATATTATTGCCCACGTTATGCTCATGTAATAAATCAAAATATCTCAAGCTCGTCATTCCTAGAGCTGATTTCGCTCCAAAATACAAACATCACACAATATTGCAGGAATATTGTAATCATGCAATAGCTAGTCCACGCTTTGTTCATGTAATGGATAAAAATATCTCTAGATTGTCATTTCTAGAGCCGATTTCGCTCCAAAATATGCCCACAGCACATAATAGTGCAGAAATATTGCAATCATGCAATACCGAGTCTACGTTTTGTTTATCTAATAGGCTGAAATATCTGAAACTTATCATTTCTAGAGCCGATTTCGCTCCAAAATATGCCCACAGCACATAAAAGTGCAAAAATATTGCAATCATGCAATACCTAGTCTACGTTTTGTTTATGTAATAGAGTGAAATATCTGAAACTTATCATTTCTGGAGCCGATTTCGCTCCAAAATATGCCCACAGCACGTAATATCACAGAAATATTGCACCCTTGCAATAAGTCGTGAGTTATTCAAGACACATTATTACTGTGCTATTCGGTATCTTCGTATACGATACTATAACATTGTAGTCTTCATAACTTGGATATAAAAATATTCCATTTTCGTCTGTAGCATGTATCACATCGCTTTTTATCTCGGTATTTCTCTTGATCCGTGATGAAATTATACGGCGAATTAGCATCAGCACTTTTGTGCCACATCGTACTATTGACATGGCTCGTAATATTGGAAAGAATCGCATTGTTTCAATACAGTTGAGGAAATGTTCCGACTCCAATATTTTCACAATATTGCAACGCTGATACAATCTAATTCCGATATCATGTGCTACTGGTACATGGATGTCGGAAAGACAACCGTCACAAAAAATCCATACCACAGATATTACATTCTAGAAATTAGTTCTGTTCTCCTCTGGGTGTTCTTCTTCATCGACAACGAAATAATATTTCAAATTTTTGCCAGAACTTGTTTTATGGCACGTGATAAACTTAATCTCTTTCCTTTCTGGCATTTTGTCCAACCGGGAAAACATTTTTTGGTACAAAGGAGGAAAAAAAAGACCACCATAGAAGACGCGATGTTAAATTTGAGGGAGTGGCTGGTGCAGGCTTTGCGGCAACGCCGAAGATGGGAGGACGCGGTGTTTCAATGTGGTTTGGGTGGTCGGAGTTGTGGGTAGAGGGTCTGAAACCCAGATCCTGGAACCTGGAACCTGGAGGGTGGAGGCTAGGCTATCCCGAGGGGTAACCAGGATACGTTGCGCGCGAAGCCATAACTTTATAAACTTTTCCAGAAAGCTTGTCCGTGTATTTACCCTGGGAATGAGAATGAGAATGAGAATGAAAATGAAAATGTGCAATGGTCCTGCGGAGTCTAGCGAAAAATGGTTCACACATGCTGCACGTACTGCACATAAACACACACGTACACACAAATATCTGACATTTTAGTTTCCGCCATCACAAACGCTCCAGACTCAAAGGGAATGCAATGCCTTTTCTAGAATTGCACGGACCCACCACTATTGCCCTCCCTCTGCTCCGCAGTTCTAAGATGTTATCCCTAACTGATTTACAGGAGGAAATGGGGAAAATATAATCTTGTATTATCGGGAAACTTGTTTTTCTTTACAGAAATTGCCATTTTCTATAATACATAATACGAGCCACTCCATTTTTAAAGATCGAAAGAGCATGAAAGTAGCTGGTGTTCCATTGTCATATCTGCTCGAAGGCCACCAGCTTCTACTCGAGACTTATAAGAGCTCTTGATTTCCGGAGCACAAGACTTGAGCCTCGGCGTAGGGGGTGGTTTGGGTTGAATTAATTCTGCTGTGAAAAAATATCTTTTTACATGTAACGGCGGTAAGAGACAAACAATAATTTAAAAAAATCGGGGATTCTCCCGTAATTTTAATTTTAATCCAGAGCTAGTTTCAGGCAGGCAATAAAATCCCATGGGACCGCTATAAACAGGTACCTCGTAATTTTTGCTCCAGGTGAAGAGCTGTGGATCGAAGGGTTTTCCCTCGGCCCCAGGAGTGGCCCAGGGGTTACCCTGGGGACCCGACAACGAGCCCTGAACGAAGGTGGCTCGTAGCTGCAGGAGCCAGGCGCTATGAACGCCAGCGTCAGCGTCGAGAGGAACTCCTGGCGGCTACCTCCCGACGAGACCGTCCAGGTCGCCGACCCCCGGTCAAAGTCTGCCCAGGTAAAAGAGGTAATCCAACGCCAGCTTTTCTTCTCGGTGTTCATCGTTGTTCATTAGTTTCTTTAATTCGATGGCTAGTTCGTCGAACGGATAATTTGTGGACGGCATGTTACAATCTCGCACTTTACACATTTCATAATTCACAAAGTAATATCCAGATCCAGGGGCGGATCACTGCACTTTATCATTATCATGCACCACGCTGTATTTTAACGTGTTTCATTAAATTTTGAACAATTGTCGAACGACTTTATAAGCATTTTGTCTCCAGGAATTTTGTTCCGAGGAAAGATTTCGATGCAATTTCTTCCGGATCCGAATAAGATTGCTCTCACGTTTCAAGCATCCTAACTATTTCTTTCAAATGTGAAAGTACAGGACACTCTGATCTCTTCGTAAATGCAACCGATTTCGAAAATCAAGCGCATCGATTCGTCTATGGTTCGGCTTCGATCTCAATTATTCCTCTGGCATTTTACCCGACTGAAAATGGACGCGTATTCAATAGGAATATCACAGATGTTGGAGAAGTCTTTCCGAAATTACACAACTCTTATAAACTCCAGAAGACTTTTAATTCGCACGTTATGGTGAACTTGAATTCACAAGTCGGTAGACAATTGATTGGTCATCATAGAAATGGAACAGGAAGACATTTTCCAAAGAATTCAGCCCACGATGCAAAAAATGATTTCAGCACTTTCGTTTTGAGATGACAAACCCTGTTTGACCAACTCTCCACGTGACGGTGTATATGACGCTACTTCACACCAGTCAAATGCAGCGACACGTCGTGCCTTTTCAACGCTCAAGCTCAAAAGCTGCCTCAAAGAATATCATTACTGATTGAGAGACGAACCTGCAGCCTGAGTACGCGGGAATGAAAATCCACTTCACCTACATCCGAATAATTTCATCCAATACGATGTTCTTTGAACTGAAAACAAATTTATGGGAGTGTTCGAAACGTGCGTTGAAAACAGACGGAAAGGAAGAGAAAAAAAAGAAAATTTCACTACAAGGAATTTTATCGCTTCAACCTCATTATTTCTGCGGGTGAAAATCATGGTGCGAAATCTGAGAGCGTCTGAATCAAACGGTGCGTCGAGCTTGCGCGTTAACATGGTCAAGGCTGGATAGACAATAGTTTCTACGATGTAAATTGGTAACTCGATTACCACCTGGTAGTCTGGACGGCGTGGTGGGAATAGCAAACAAACAGAGTAGTTTCAGCGCGTAGCTGGGCTTAGCTAAGTTCAGCTCTTATTGTTAGTGGTGCAACTGACAAGCGGAGAACGTGAGGATCAAAAGTTTTCGAAATCGACAATACGATAACAAATTTTCGTGTATAAATACTGGTAGTTTCATTGCCATGGCGTTTTGCAACACAATCTGCAACTTGGTAGGTGCATATACCTATAATGAAATTGCGATTATCAATTTTCAATTCCCATTTCCGAAGACTAATCTTTTGGGTGTTTGTCGATTCTTCTTTTTCGTTTTCCTGTTCGTCTTCAATTTTCCATCCTCGGTATTATCATCCGAGAGCTGGAGAATGAAAGAATAACTAAGCTATGATCGTTAGCCTGCGTGACCTCGAAACGTATGGATTCGGACTAGGAATTTACTCTCCGCACTATATCTCTTTGATCTTGTTAGAAATATGACATTGTCACGAATACTGTCCCAGAAGACTAGCATCGGGCTCAGAGCTACACAGCACGGTGAGCACACATGTTCGCATTCAAGCTAATTCATTCCAATTTATGCAGACGATGCGCTGTTTAATGCGACGAAAAAACTGTCGCTCGAGATCGAATGAGACTAGAAAAGTCGTCTTCTTTCTACATCGATAAATATTTGCAGATACATGTGTTCGCGATCATGAGGAGGATAGTGTAGAAATAATATGAGAAATGAATTGAAATCTGAAATAGAAGAAGATGAAGTAGGATACTCGAAATATAAGTCCGAAGACAAAATGGTGCGGGTATAAAAAGAAGAAGAAGAAAAAGAGCAGAAGAAGAAGAAGCTGAAGATGAAGAAAATAGCGAACAAAAAGGAGCATGCATTGTTTACCCGAGATAAACAAGTCGTTGAAAAGCGATTATCCTGAACTGATGGTGGCCAATCACGGATCGTCGTTATCTCCGAGGAAGTCAATCGTTTATCAATTTACAAGTGGCTTCTTTCGGGAACTCTGGGCGTTCGGTGATATGACATAAGACTACGAAGACCATGAAACCGTGAATAAGCCGAGTGAGCATGATATGTGGCAAGAAACAGATGAAATAAACAATGTCGAGGAAAGCGTGTGGGCGTCTAGCTTGTCGAAATATTTTTAGAACCGCGTGTAGTCTCATTGAGTAAACATGCTACTGAAAACTACAGATGGACAAGAAGAAGAATATCATGATACAGGGTATTCGACTCGGCCACCAGATCACTGGGTCCACCGGTCATAATTTCCCAACCAGCACAAAATATTCCCAAAATATTTCCAAACCGTTTCGATCTCCGAATATTCCAGACCAAATTTTTCCGCGATATGGCGCCGGATCTATCTTTCGGTTTCAATATTTCGGCAATATATTTGACAAAACATTCAAAGTTCTCGATGAAATGTTTCATGTTCTGCGAATCTATTGACGATGAAAATGTTCCTCCTCGAAGATTCTTCGAACATTCTCGTTTCACCTGCAGCGCAGAATCATGCTTCTCTCCGCTGTGTTTATACACTGCAGCAATATCTTGGGACATTATATTGATGTGCTTCAGCAGCGGGGTAGTTTGAAAGCAATCTTTCCAGCGATTCGATGGGATATAACCTTGTAAAGATTATAGCCTCGAAGAATCGTTCGTCAAATTGTTCACAATTTGTGGTCGATATAACCTCGAGGTGGTATCAGTGCACCCAATGAAATATCCCTGAAACACAGAAACACGCGCGCACGCACAGAAGAACGGGAAAACGTACGGTATCTGCATATAGTGATGTAGTACACAGGCACAATGTGTGAAGAATTCAATGCATCGGAGAAAAGAATAATGCATGCAATAAACTTGTTCGATTGAAATAGCCAATTAGAGGATAGATTTAGTTCTTGTTCAAGAACATTTCTGGTCTAGGGTCATTTTCCTCGGTTTCCATTTGGACATATTCGATCCTTCTGCAGGGACGAGCGTGCTCGATGCCAAGCAAAGCTTTTATTAAACAAGAAACTACATTAGAGATAATTAATAATCATTATACCAAACTTCTGCACTACGCTGATCGTTTTCAGGATCTAACTTACGCCGAGGGTGGCCACAACTGGAGGAGCATTGTGTTTTCTCTATTGGTTATTGGCTTCGTCATAGCAGGCATCGTTACCGCTATCTATCTCCTCGGGTGAGTAGACAGACGTTTACGGTATTTCAAACTTTACAGATTCTAAACTGCGGGAGCAGATTCCTTGTGAAAAACTGAGACCATTCGATCATTGGAATAATTTTGAGGATTTACAGTGATCGACTGGGATGATATTCCAAATCCAGCGCTCATGAGCCTCCGCTATTTTTTATCCTGAGCGTCCGGTGATTGGCTGAACTCAAACTCTCTTTCATTTGAAAATCATGATACCTATATTGGGGATACTTTTGCCGAGGAAAGTTTGTCTCAATTTTTCACAAGGCGTCCGTCCATAGAAAGCCCGGTGACAATAGACATGAAAAAAATTCCTCCGGGGGTTTGAAACCTGTATGAAATAACGAAATTGTGAAAAAAAATCCAAAAAGTTCAGTATCTGCACGCCGTGCAGTTCAATATCATCGATTTTCCAGCCACAGCGTTACGTTATACGAAACCAATTAATTATCTTTTTGACAAGACTAGTAGTCGCTTTGGTATGAAAAATACCCCGGATTCGAATGACCTGGATAACAATACCTCATATGTATATCGGAGATGAATGCGGCCTGTTGTTGAATGTGGCAAAGCTGTGGAATGGGTAAAAATGGCGAGGGGCGGGGAGAATAATCTCGACGATATATCCTCCCTCTCTGTTTTTCGTTTACCATCTTTTTGAAATTTTCGTTCTCAGGTACGTTGACGAGCTTCTTTACTGGAGTGGGAAACGTTTGACCCTTGAAGAGTGCCTCCGCGGAGATTTGACCCCCCATCGATTACCACCGGCGTGGTTATCCCACGACAAATTTGTCTTCCAAGCAGACGACGGATCTCTTTCTCTTCTCGACACATCGAACAATTCTGTTTCTCTACTCGTCTCAAATCACACCCTCGTAAGTTTTGCGATGATATTTGAATCTAAAGGAATCTCGAGCCTCGCCTGTGAAATCTATTGGAGGGTTTTTTTTCCCCGAACGATATTCAAAAAATTCTATCCTATAAACAGAGCCAAAACTTGGAGCATCATCGATCCATTTTGATCACCGGGGTGCGCCGCCCTCGGCACCGCTCCAGGCTACTCTGCACTCCCATATTCTCTCTTCCTCGTATGTTGAGATACATTAAATAACGAGACAAGGAAAGGGCAAAGCAGTCTTTACCCCTCTCTCACTGAGAATCATCACACGCCTTGCTCGATCACAAACCTCTTTAGGCGGCACATGACCGTTGGATAATTTTTCTAACGATTTTTCTGAAGTCCGATCAATTCTTTCGAGTTCTCTCCGATCGAATAATCATATACGTATATTATGATCTATAAGAATCATTTCAAAATCTTCTTAATGATTCAGCCAATCTTCAAAATCTGTTGAATTTTTTCCAAATTTTATAACAAACTGAATCTTTTGGGACTGAATCTCGTGAAGACTGTTTCATTTATATTCAGTAAACTCGAAAATGCGCTGTGTTCTTTTCTTCTCCAACAATTCTGTGCTTCCCAGGTAGCCGAACGGAGACGAAACATTAGCACATTCCCCCTCGACTCAATAGATTTCAAAATGGACACAAAAACGTTTAGATCGTGAATTGTAACTCATTTTTCCCTCCTCTTTTCTTCTTTCCTCAGAGGCAGCTCAACGTTCAAGGCTACCAGTGTAGTTCCGATCTACGTTACGTGCTTTTCAAGCACAATGTTAAACCGGTAAGTATACGTGACACTGACCTCCATTGTCATTCTCATCGTAGAATTTCTGCTCTACAATTCGAAAGCATGATAAAAATGCTGATGGATGTTGAATCGGGCATGGAGTTCAGAACGAAGAAAGAAAGTAGAAAAAAGTGAAATAAAATGAATTAGAACCACGCGGATGGGAATAGTTCGAATAAGTTTAGCAAAGGTTTTACAGCTGCGTGCGTATGATACTATATATAGGTATACGTTATAGGTATGCAGATATAGAAAACTTAAAAGATTGTCGGCTGGTGTAATTTTGAAATGAAAAGTTATGCCTTCAACCGGCACCGCGCACTCCGTCCGAAGAGCGTTAATTAAACCGAACTTTTGATATTATGTATTTTTAGAAGCTACATAACCACGGAGTTCCCGGTTCGTATAGTTATTAAAATCTGCTAGCTATAATAAGTACTATAGTAAAAATACTACACAACGGTTTCGCCCATGAAAATTGATCACACAGCACTCTCATAAGTAACTCCGATCACGCAAGACTTACATGCACACTTCACCACCCCTTAACGTGCCATCGGACTCGCTATATTAAATGTACAGAAACCGTTTCGTAAACGGGTATTAGAAATTTTCGCAAACGACACGATCGATTTTAATGAAACTTTGAGAAATCATTGTATACGATAGCAGAAAGTTGCTAAGTATTTCCCTCTTTTCAAAAGATTGATCGGATTTGATGGAAACTATAAATGTTCCCTGCGTTAGCGGCGACTCAAACGGCGTCTTAAGAGGAGCGAAAATTGTATGAATCTCTGTTAAATGAAGCTTAATACTAGCGGAATAACTCGTAATGCTACACTATGTCACACGCAAATAAGTTTGCTCCGTCTTATTTTTCACTTTGTTCTTAAACTTTTCAACATCACGTTTCTTATTACCCTGATGTCACTTTATTGTTTTTCTTTTTGGATAATAAAGGGAGAAAAAAGACTGAAATGAAAACTTATTTTTCAGTACTCCATCTACTTACGAGTATCGTGAGATATCGCTTTCTCTTCGAAGCAGTACGGTATGGTTAACTTCCAAGTTTGTTTTCCTCGTAAAGTGTTCGATTAATTTGTTGGTCATTGACTCGGCAGAGCGTGGGCCAAGACCGTGTGACGTGCGCAGCATCTCTCCTTCCTAAGTAAACAACTGATCGCAGTGGTAGCTAGACCGTCAGGAATGATGTATACTCTGAACCTTTCAGGGTGTATCATATAAGATGCGATAAACGATTAGATGCAATATTTCAACTCCGGCATTATCCGACATTTTAACAAAAATTGTATTCCTTCATTTTCATTTTCCTTCAACATTCGACGAAACATTCACCGTAATCATGAAATTGAAAATTCTTCATCTTCCAGGTATTTCGACACAGCTTCACTGCACTTTATACAGTCTACGACGTCACCAACGAGTGAGTACATCATAAACAAATTTTAGAGAAATCCGGTTTCTTATTCTGTGGATTTTCTCACCGAAACAAATTTCGTGAGATTACAAGCATCCGTGAAGGACGTTAGTCCGAAAACCATTGATTCGATTCATTTTGAATGTTCAGTCATCACACTCCTTTGCGTCTGCACGCGTCACCTCGAGTACAGCAAACGAGACTACAGTTTGCTACTTGGCTGGGTAACACAACGTCTTTGGTGATGATCTCCGAGAACGATATCTACCTGAGGGCAGCTCCTTCGGCGGGCGAGGATACCCGTTTAACCGATACTGGGATACCCGGGATAATCTACAACGGGGTACCGGACTGGTTATATCAAGAGGAGGTTTTGCCAAGGCCTGAAGTCGTCTGGCCGAGTCCTGACGGCTCCCACATCCTTTTTGCTTCTTTCAATGACACCAAGGTTTCTACGTTTGAATTCCCCTGGTTCGGTACGCCAATCGGACACGACGGTGGCGATGCTGGACCGCTCACATCGTCCAGACAGGGCACCTTCCCTCTCTCTAGATCAGTCCGGTACCCTACGCCCGGTTCCCCAAATCCGGAAGTCGATCTCTGGCTCATCGACCTGGCAAATGCTACGGCCACGAACGTCACGAACACCACAGTCCCCAGAACGAGGTTGAAACCTCCCCCGGTATTCGATGGGCAGTAAGTTTTGAGTGATGAAAATTCAACGAAATTAAACTGTAAACCAACTATCAGTCCAGTAATTGAAAACGGTGAATTTCAGAGACTATTATCTGATATCGGCCGGCTGGGTTGGTGACGACGCAACGCAAATAGCGGTAGTGTGGATGACGAGATCGCAGAATCTTTCAGTGGTCTCAGGTTGTCGTGCTCCGACTTGGGACTGTGAGGAAACGCACTCAGAACGTGCTCCAGAAGGTCAGTGGCTGGATACCCAGTCACATCCCGTGTTCGCCCCGGATGGAGACAGTTTTTTGCTCCTAGCCGCAGTCCAAGAAGGTGGCCAGGAGCATTTTACTCACATTAAACACGTCACCCTAACTCAGCAGAGGATAGCAGTCCTGTCTCATGGACGCTATGAGGTCGGTAGAATCACAAGATCCAAGAATCATCAGGAAAATGAGAATTCCGGTTCTTTCAGGTCAGCGAAATCCTCGCTTGGGACACTCAGGCTCATCTTGTATACTACCTGGGTACTCGAGAGCTCCAACCTGGGCAAAGACACCTCTACGTTGTGAGGGATCCAACGACCGACGACCCCAGACGACTGGAGCCCCTTTGTGTAACGTGTGACCTCGGGGGAGTTCTGTGGAGTAGCCGGTAAGTAGAAAAGCAGGGACTTTTTCTCCTCTTCGGCTCTTTCTAAAATCATGTTGTTGAATTTCGTTCTCAGGTTTTATTACACAAATTGCACACACTTCAGTGCGTCTGTTAACCCACTTTCGGAAATCGGGGGTCAAGGGTTCTACATCCTACACTGCGAGGGTCCTGGTCTTCCACTGGCAGGTGTTCACTCTGTTACCACTCATAAAATGGTCCGGGTCCTCTATGACACTAGGATTCAACGGGCTGACAAACTTTCCCAATTAGCTCTTCCAAAGAGAAGAAGTTTCGAGGTTAGTTACCACGATTGACACCAATACTACTTGATCTTGCACACGGCCATCTAGCAGAGTATTGCAGCTGATGAATATTTCACAGGAGATACGCTCGACCCAGTTAGACAAGAAGCATGAGACCTGAAATTTTGAATTCTAAAGTGCTGGTAAGGCTTTTCCTTTCATTTTTCTCTTCAGATGCCGCTTCCTCAAGGCTGGAGAGCACAGGTACAGCTGCTTTTGCCACCATCATGGCGAGAAGAGTTGAGGGACGCGGCGTTCCCGGTATTGGTCGAGGTGAACGGTCGTCCAGGAAGTGAGGCGGTGACAGACAAGTTCAGAATAGACTGGGGAACTTACATGTCGAGTCACAACGACGTGGTCTACGTGAGGCTCGACGTCCGCGGTGCACGGAGTCAAGGGAAGCGTGCTCTTTTCCGAAGGATTGGTGGCGTCGAGGTCCAGGACCAGCTGACTGTGTTGAGGCACCTTCTAGACACCCTAAAATACCTGGACGAGACCAGGGTAGGGGTTTGGGGTTGGGGCTACGGCGGCTATGTCACTGCCATGGTTCTGGGTAGCCAGCAAAACGTGTTTAAATGCGGGGTAGCGGTTAGCCCCATCGCTGACTGGCTTTATTACAGTAAGTGTCGTCCGTCTCCGTGCAAAAGCTTAAAAATATGAACAAATTCGGTGAATTTACTTTCTTTTTATTTTTTTTTCTCACAGATTCAGCCTTCACGGAGCGAGTCTTAGGGGCCCCTTCAGAAAACTACAAAGGATACGTAGAGGCGGATCTCACACAAAGAGCGCGATTAGTGCCGAGCCATAGTCTCTACCTTCTCCACGGTCTGGCGGACCTCACAGCACCGTATACACACGGTGTTGCTTTTGCGAAGGCTCTATCTGAAGCTGGAGTGATCTTCAGGTATCAGGTGAGCAACCATTTCACAAATATTGACCAGCGGTTCGCGCTGGATTGGTTTTTCGACTCTACAGTTTCCGGCAGCGAGAGAGTAAGGACACTGAGCGCCACCTGTTGTAAAAATATTGAATCTACCGCGTTTTCAGAGCTACGCAGACGAGGATCACGCTCTGACAGGTGTAATCGAACATGCCTACCGCTCCATGGAGGACTTCCTCGCCGAGTGCCTCACCCTGGATCCCTCCTAGTGCCTGGGGCTAATAATTCTCCTAATATAAGAAAATAGAGAAAAAAAAAAAAAACAACATGAAATAAAACCGGTGGCGTATTCCGGGCCGATACATACATATAACATACAATACAATAAAAGGGAAGCCAGCCAAAAATGAATGAAGATAAAAAAATAAAACTAATCACTTAATGGTAAATGAGTTATTTATAGGATATGAACGATCATTAAGTAAATTATATTATACAAACAATAAATATTTATAACATAACTCTTACAATAGTATAGCTATATATGTATATATATATATATATATATTGGTAATTGATTAATTATCATTATTATTCCGAGCGATTCCATCATATTTGTATGAGCAATATTGTTATTACAGAGTTGGATATCTCGCAGGGCTAATTATACTTACCTATCCACTCTGCCCTAAAATTCAGACCCACCCCTCTTCCTCCTACAATTACAAAGACGTATCCAAATACTGAGTCTACATACGATTAAATTCTTTCTAAACGTCTATCGATCATCAAATTCTCCCAATCCTCTGACCGACTATATATACGAGATTATAAATTGAATTGTGTTACATAGCTCCTTGCCTAGTAGATATATATGTACAATAACGTTGTATATTATATAAATCCGGATATATATATATAAATATATATAATGTATAAAAAAAAATTCACGATTTATGTATACATTGTATATGACATTTAACAGGGTGTGGATAAGAAAAAAAAAGAAAAGAAGAAAAATTGATAAAAAATCGTCACGTGATTCAGGATGTTGCGTGGAAAGTTCCAATAATAATAACCACAGTTTTCTTTTCCAATCGGCGAATTTAATTCGTTATAAACTGAAGATTTATTTCTCCGTTCCTCCGTTTTATGCAGAGAATCGAATCGAGTCACGTGATGATTTTTCGTTATCTCTTAGACGCTCTGTGAATATATAGATCAATCTAGATGGTTGCCTCCTTTGACTCTGAATATTTGTAAATAGTGTATTGTTTCCCATCGAACCCCATAAACCCGTTTTCGAAACTCCTAGATGAGACGCCGAGGCAATATGTCGTCTTTTATATAACTGCAATTGTTTCATGGAATATGGTTTAAAAATCTTTTCCATAATTTTTATTGCACGAAACTTTCTGCAGACATCAGTCTGTGGAGCGATTTTTGTTGCGTAAAACAAACATAGAAATCTCTTGGAAGACTGTTAACCTACAGGACGTAGACTCAGATTCTCTAGACTTTGTCGATAGATGACTTCCGTTCCACAAAACCTAGTGAGACAATTTTTTGGACGCCGTTTCTCCCATGGGACACGATCTAGACCTTCATTTTTTATACGAGTTCACTCGTATTTAAACATCCGGCAAACATTTGTTTGACAATTTTTTTCTGCATAAAAATTAACCTAAGAATCTTTTGGAGGAGTCTTGTTGCGCTGAGAGTGGTGCAAAAATCTTCCAGACGAGTGTCTTTTTGGATAAACATTACGTGCGTTGAATTCTTACGGACGACTTTTCTCACATTAAAGATAATATGAAACTTCAAACTTCGGACATCTTTTAGGTGATTTTTATTCTTTGGAGTATATTTAGGAGTAAGTTTTCATTATGCTCATTGAATTTTGTAATCTCGGTGTCTGATCCCACACGAGCTAGTTGGTTTGGTTTTTTTTCTCTACTCCTTTCCTTTTTTCCTTTTATTTGCTCCTTTTATTTTTCGGGTTTAGACGGGCAACGCCATGCTACGCTGCTGTGCCAGCAGCCTCTATTATGCCGACAATCAAGGCTAGTGCAACTAATCAAACAATAAATAATTAAATGAATAAATAAATAAATAAAAACTAATGAAAAATCAATGAAAATCAAATATTGATCGACAATTTATTGTCAATGCAGCTGTGCTGCGTATTATCGTATATAATATATACATATAGCATATTCAAATTCGTATTTATATTTAGAACACGCCCGTAAAATACACGCGCGCATAATAAACGTTCCACGCGCAGTTATTCCTTATAATAGTATAATCAATTGAATTGAAATGAATTGAATTGAATCGAATCGAACTGAAGTGAATGAAATTGAATTGAATTGTTGCCTGTTTATCGTGTAACGTTATACGAAGTGCGTGAATATGTATACATACATACTTATGTTGACATAAGTAATACGTTATATCTATATACATAAATACATACAGTATATATGGCTATCCACCTCGGTTTCACCACCCTCCAGACCTCATGGCTTTCGATTTTTTTTTCCCCTTCGGTATATTTCGGTTGGCAGTCGAGAGAATTTTTTCTGATTCGTTTATCTGATATTGTTGACAGATTATTATAACCATCGGTTCTCAGTATACGCCAAATGGAAATTATCGAAAAAAAACGTACGTGATTAAATTTGGGCAATTCCATGACCTCTTCATACATGTTTCTCACTTCACATACATATAGTGCCGACGTAAAACGTATGAAATATTGCTTATCTTGGAATACCTAAACAGTTTATTTTTTCGAATTTCTTATGCGCGTTCCTCGATCGATGCCGATGTCGCAGAAGAGTCGGCATCCGAGGCGTAGAAGTTGTTCGGGCGATAGTAAAAAATTAACTTCAATTCCGTTGACTATTTGTCCTCCTATAAGGTTTTCTCATATAGTATCTGAATTATCTCAGGTTGGGAGGGATCAAGCTCTTTTTTCATTTTTTATTGTTGTATTTTGCCCCTAGCAGAAAACGTTAGTGAATAACGTGATTCATCACATTAAAATGATTGATATGGAAATTTGGACAATTTTCATTTATCGTTTTTGTTCTGTTTGTTTTGACTCATACTTCTTCGTCGATCTCTAGGACCCCGATCATGCCGATTTTCTGTGGCATCGGCATTGACCGAAAAGTGAATAGAAAGAATTGAAAGACCAAGATGGATATTCCGAGAAAAACTATATTTTGTACGGTTTTTCCGTTGTTTCGGAAACGCGTCAAATCGAACAAGAGATGTGCGAAAGATTTGACTGATTAGTATATTCTGAGTACCGTTGATTATAAAAATTTGGAATGAAATTTTCATTACTGAGACGTATCGAAAAGACAAAAGGTTTGGAAGTGATTTGTTCTGGAGGGTTATCGCACCGAGATGTATATACAACCAGACATACATCCTGGTGTAAACAAATGACTAAATTTAGATTATTATTGCTATTATCATGTAATAAAAATACGTCTGAGGGAAGTGAAAAAAGCACGAAAGAAGAGAGTTATAGAGAACGTGTGAAAATTATGACGAAATGAATGAATGAGTGATCGAAAAAATGAAAATATTGTTAGAAAAGTTGGAAAAAAAACGTCAATACACACTAAAGGTTGATATTTATAGCCTGAAGCTGTTGAAATTCTTTATTAAAAATTATAGGTACAAATTAGAAAAAAGAATGTCCTATTTTTTACCTTCTCTGTTCTTTCTTTTCTGTGAACAATTATAGAAATCGAAATTATTTATGCTGCTTCATACAGATAGCTGCAGTATATCTCCAGTATTAATTGAGCGAATAGATAAAGAAAAAAGAAAGAAAAAACAATACATGAATAAATATATAAATGAATAATATAGTTAGATGATAATTGTTGAAGTATTTATACTATATATACTATATTAATTATTAATAAAAATCAAAACCTAATGAACTTTGACACGCGAGTCTCAATAGTATAATATAGGTATCACATACTATTAGATAAATAAACAAATGAGTAATTATTTATTGTTCCAATATGATTCATTATAGCTTGCGTATAATTTTATAATCTACAGCCTGAGATATAACTTTCGAACTATACAGCCACGTGGACGTTCCATTATTATACCTATACAGGGTGAATTTCTAACGTCTGGTGTAAATACTCGGTGCAACGTAAAAGTGGCCGCCAGTGAAAAATCGTCAATCGTTTTAGTGGTTTTTTTTGGCTTCCTGATTCATTGAAATCGGCAAGCGATTGCCGGCCCAACTGAGTCCTGAAAATTTTTCCGAATTTCGTCTGATGTTGCATGCGTTTTATTCGCCACTGCCAATAGCTTCTGGAAGAAAAAACTAGAAGCAGTGCCGTCTCTGGAGATCGCGGGGCCCCGAGCCAGAAGATATGTTCGGAAGCCCCTGTAGTTATAGTATTTTTCTCACTCATAGTTGACAAAGATACAAATTTACAGTCAGAACAGCTTTATCCTGCTTACAAATTTTCAAAATAGTTCGGAGATTAAATTTTCGGTTAAACAAAATTCATTTATCTGCTCAATGCTAGGGCCCTCCGAGTGCTGGAGCCCCAGGCACGGGCCCCGCGGGAGTCCGCAAAGTTCCGAACCAACTTCTTGAGACTTTTCATAAACTACTGTAGCCTGCAGCCTAGCCGTACCAACCACCAAAACGCGTCCAACCGTAGATCGCTCTACGTCCAGCGCCTATAACTACACGGGGAATGGTAGCGGATACGGGAAGGTTTTCAAGTAGCATCTCTCGAAAGCAAAAGCCATCAAACAGAACGTTCCGCAAAATTGTTTACTTCCGGAAGCTGTCGAATAGTAACAAATGAAACGCACGCCTTATAACGATTGATCCTGTGTGACATGTATATCAGCATCATTATCATATATTATTATCGTCGTTATTGTCACGATTATGACTATCATTATTATTACGTAAAATTATCGAATGATTATATTTTTCGAAGGCATATATGATCTAGAACAGAATAAAATAAAATGATTTGAATTGAACGCAAAATGGGAATGTCTATTCACCGCATAAACTATGCATTTATATAAATACACCGTCATAATTATATATACCGAGAGATTGCGATGAGAGTTAAAAGTGGACTGTGCTTGCTCGAATTATTTCATCCTGCGATTCAGGCTGGCCATCCCATATTTGTGCTTGAACATGGACTGTCAAATGTCAAATATGGGAACAGCAGCCATCTAGGTTATGTAAACAAGTTCATAGGTTGGCTATACTGCCTGGCGGTGAAAATGTTCAATCCGTAAAATCTCAGTGACCAATAGAATTCAATTATTCGGCGCATGCGCAGTACACTGCTAACTGTCACCATAATCTTGCGGTATGAAACAATATTATACCATACGTATTGTTGTTGGGCAAGCTGTTAACTATACATATAGAGGTTATGGATGTAAGAAAAATATATTACCGTTGTTGTTATCATTATTTTTAGAATTAGTCATCACTCATTGTTTATGCGTGCATGGCTGCGCGTGTGCATGCATGCGGTGTGTCTGTCAGCGCAACAATGAAAAAAACAAGAAATTAAAATGGAAAAGAATTAGAAATATAAAAGATTTATTAATTAATTGTTATTGCATGCAGTGATTTGAACGTGTGAGTGAGCATGTATGAAGTTACGTATACAGGGTGACTGTAAAGTGGAGGAATGGGAATTGAAATAACAATGAAAAATAAAAGGGGACAAGAGAATGAAATAACGAACGTGAACAGGGAAAAGGACAAATGAGAATGAATATAGACAGAGAGAGAGAGAGCGAGGGGGAAAGATCCAGAACGCGACCATAATTAGAATAAAAAACAGAAACTACCCGCAGGGGCGTTGAATCATCGAATCCAAGAGTTGCCACCTGACATTATATGTAGTTTTGAATTACTTCTTAGCTAGAATAATGAATTGCCACCACGGATGTAATGACCGTTGTTGTCTACGTTTGGATCCAACAAATCCAACGCCCCTGGGTGTATGAATGTATGTAACTGCGTACACCTACTGCGGTTAATTCACAGCGGTTCAGATTCCGTTGTTTCCTGAATGAATAACTTTTGTTCGAGCACCACTGACAATGAGTGTAGTGCCGGTTGCGCGATGGTTAAGGCAAGCTACTGCTTGATGCTGTGCGGTCTGGTGCCTGATGACAGTTCGAAAATGTCGAACTAAACAATTTCCGTCACTACTTTACCGAGATACCAGTTGGCCGTCGGTGATGCCCCGCAGGCCTAATTTCTAATTTCTCTCAAAAATGATAATTTATCATTTGCCGAAATAAATTATGAGGCGAGAGATCGGTGTTAAACTGTCATCAGGCACTAGACATCACAATTACACTACATAGTAGCTTCTTCTAACCGTCACGCAACCGGCGCGGCGCTGCCGATGCATCCAGTGGTGCTCAGATACAGGTATTCGGAAAAAACCAAAGAAATCAGAACCGCTGTTCCATCGTAACCGTTTACTGAATAAACGACAAAGGCTTTCGTTTGGTGTCCCTACTGAAAATTTTCAGACGAATTAATCTGGTCGTTCAGAATTTCTATGAATTTCATCTAAAATTTACTGAATTTCCAGCAAATTCTATGGGAATTCCGAACAACCGTATTAATCTATCTGAAAATTCACATCAGGCGTATTTATATGAGAACAAAAATTTGCTCGTTGCTGATATGAATTTTCAAAATATCGCTGTCGAAATAATAAAAAAAGAAGTAATGTGCAGCAATGTTCAAATTAATTGTCAATTTAAGCTCATGAAGATCGCCATCGCGTTCTCATTTTATTAATTTTTTTATACTAGCTATATTCCTCTTTCACTCATCGTGTGGGTACATGAAAACGTGATATTCGGGCGAAAAACTATAAATTATATGTATAAGAGTTAAGAAAATCGACGCTTCACTATCTCCGACTTTGTTACTGATTCGATTTCACATGCTACTTCTGATTCTAGAATAACTCTGATGAATCTTCAGAAACATGTATTTCGGTTTTTTCTCATCTCTTCATTTTGCCAATGACAAACTCTTTGTATTGAAAAATTTGGATGTATTGATGAATTTATGTTTTCTCTTGAAATTTTCACGAGTTGCTTTACAATTACTTTTACATAATGCAAGCATGTTCGATGCGTCTCTTCACGCGTGTTTTCGATACGTAAAGTAACTGTTTTAGCGTCAGTGAAAGTGAGTCGACGAATTCGCACACGCAGAGTACATATTCGGGCATTTCCAACTCCTAGGAGTTAAGAGGAACTTTAAACTCCATTGCACATGCGCAAATGTGAAACGACCGACGCGACATGCTTTTGTTATGTAAAGTATCGTGTGTACCACGGAGACTCGGTCTTTCACGCCTCGCGTATTTACAAAACTCGTGAACCGCTCGCGCTTGCGCACACGCCTTCGGCTCGTGCTGCGCTCACCTACTATTCGTAATTGTGAACATACGCTTAGGCGTCGAAAGACCGACTCTTCTGTTTCCTTGAGGCCCTTGAGGCACAATATACTATTGATTTGTTACTCGTTATCGTAACCTGGAGTAATAATATATGAATAATATATGAATATATACATAAATACAATAATTTTGATTGGTAATATTATTATATTATCGATTGAATATAATTATAAAAAAATATGTAATGTATAGGTTATATTGATATATATATATATATATATATATATATATATATTGTACTATAAGTCGATGCAATAGTTATTGTATGATATGTGTATTAGGTGTATTCTCGAGCGTAAGAACTGAAGCCTGAAAAAAAGAAAAAAAAAATTCCCCAGAAGCAACTACAATCAATTATTAAGTATAAAAATTATATAACACGACAAATTGATTAATAATATATATAATATAGAATAATATTTACTAATTACAATACTATATATATTGCATAATAAATAGATAATGAATTTATGCGATGAATAAAATTACTACCAATATTGGTATAACTGCATATAAATATACATATATAGGTGTATATAATTACTGGTAAATAATGATTCAAACGAGAATATGCGGTCTATACTGTCATGTCGGATCGAAGAATGTCGTCACTACGGTTCGAAGCTGTGGATCCGAACGGGAAAAACTCTGAGAGGATTGTATGGAAGGAACGCAGTTTTTGAAGAAGAAGAATCTTTCACGAGTATACGAAAAGACCGTGGATGCAGTACATTATGTATTCTCACCGGATCTATGAGATAACAATATCGCTGATCTAGAAGATAATAAAATTTGTCAAATCCCATGAAACTCAGAAGATTATGAGGAATACGTATGAATTTTTATAATTTCTTTTCAGTATTATCAACGGCACTGCAACAGGCCAAAGTTGCCCGACGAAAGAAGGCCGACCAAATCTACGTTTTTTTTTAATATTTCTAGATCGATATCAATGGCAGCGGAATTTTTCAAAAATTTATAAGTATAATCGCTGGTCCTAAAAGATTCTATGCTTCCTGAGAGTAATAACTGTCCACGCGTACATACAATTAATTATGCTCTCAGATTTTGTCCTGCTCAGATGTAGAGCTTTGAACCCAACCGTGACTACATTTTCTGATCCGATAGTAGTTATACATGATACTATAATGATTAACAATAATAATAACAATAAGAATAACATAGATAAAGCCGATACATGCATAAAAATAATATGTTAATGCGTCATATGATAAATCTATATATATATATTAATAAGGGTTATAGTTATCTAACAATTATTGTATATTATATTGTATGGTAGTTCAACACCGAAGCGAAAATTCGCTGCCGACATATCTCTTTCGATATTTTTTTTTTCAATTTGGCGAAGTCGAGGTTTCGGTTGTAGGAAAAATTTCTTTAAATTACAAAAAATAAACAAGAATAAAACGCTACCTTTCGTAGGTCTCAGAAATTTACGTCATGGCTGAGATCATGGCATTTTTGGAATCACGATTGGTATCTGCGAAACGACGCGGCATTGGAAAAATTTAATTGGACAAAAGTCACGTAGTATGTCTTAACTACGGTTGATTCGCGGACAGTTTCGTCCCAATTGTTTTCTGGTTGGGCAATATCAGACATAATTTATGTTGACCACCACTGAGCGCTCACGGCAGCGCTGGGGGGGAATTTGGACTCGCTATCTTGAATGTACAGAAACCGTTTCGAAATTGAGAATCGTAGATTTACGCAAACGACTCAATCGATTGTGATGAAACTTCGAGAATTTGTTGAGCATAATGGCAGCAAGTGGCTAATTATTTCACTTCTTAAGAACATTGATCGAATTCGAAGGAAAATGAATATTCCCTAAATTAGCTAGGTTAGATTGCCAGCCGCGACTTCAAACTCCCCTTAAGTGAATGCAGGGAGTAACTGCACGATCTTCTGCTGTCTAGTGTCCGATCTCCGAGTCTCCGATGACAGTTTATTCATATTATTAGACAAGAATATTCAATTCGCGTTCCGATAATATTTGACTGTTATTAATCCTACCAATACTTAACCAATAATTTTACGAACAATCAATGATCGATTGCTTTCAGGAAGAAATTTATTGAATTAATGAAAACTTGTCATTCGTAGATGTATTTACCTATACAACGAGTATTCATTGAGCAACACTTTTTCATGAACGATTATCTGTACTTTCGGAAGACAACTTTCAATTTGCCGAAATAGATTACGAGGTTAGGTATCGGTATGGAACTGTCATCGGAGACTCGGAGATCGGGGACACTAGACAGCAGAAGATCGTGCAGTTACTTCCATTCACTGGCACTTAACCGGTGCTGCCGTCAGCGTTCAGTGGTGGTCAAAATAAAATGTCTGAAATTGCCCAACCCGAAAACAATTGGGACAAAACCGTCTGCGAATCAACCGCAGTAAGTTTACCTACTTGATCAGAATTTTTATTGAAATCAAGCAAACGAGTCCATGTGAATAATAATGCAACGATCCAGCATCTGAAACATGTCAAAATAATTCGGGTCGAAAAACGTGATTTTCAAATTGTTCCCTAACTTTCTTCCATCCCCCATAATCGTGAATACCCCACAGCAATCTATTTTCTGAAAAAAAACCGTTCCCGGTCTCACTCGGATCGAAAGATAAGATTTTTCGTAATAACGAGATCGAAATCGTGTTTCTTGATTTTCTAATCACCTTCCTATATAAAATATCGACTATCCATGGCTCAAACTCGATTATCTACATGATACCATTGGATTTCATGTACAAAATTTCACAACTTTCGATTCGCTATTTAATTTTGTCGATACGGTAATATATATGACATACTATACATAGGTGAAATATATCAAAATTTATACGATTTGAAAAAGCCATGACGCGAATTTTCCACTCGTAACGTAGATGGGTCTCTGGCCGTTTCTACGGAAGACGACATTTTTGTCATTTGTAGAAGTGTTATTTTTATTTTTTTTTAATTTCCTTTCGCCTCAATCGTTGGCCTGGTCAAATTGGAAGAACAAAAAAATCCCCATTCGAAAAGGGTGCAGACAATAAATTTTCGGTTCGATATTGAAATTTCCCATATTAGCTTTTGGTAACACGTGTATCGGTCGCTAGGCTACAATAGTAATTGATATATTTAAAAATAGATATATAGGTAAATAGTATATCTCGTAGTATATATATATATATATATATAGTATATATATGTACATATACCGATTACCTTATAATCTCTACGTTGAAAAAAAGAATTAAATAAATTAAAAATATGCAGATATGTATACTATACGATTATACATATATGTATATTTTTATTCTTCTCCAGAAATGGGTAAAAATACAAAATAAAAATCAATAATAATAATTATTGTTATTCTAGCATGTATGTACGTTAAATTTCATCTGACGTACAACTCCCTCTAGGTCCCTTACTGCCCCCCCCCCCCCCCCCCCCCCCCCCGTCGCCACCCTTTCACAAGATAATCATAATCTCGTATTTATTATAAATAATCTGCGTTTTTTAATATCAAGCGATAATCGCCGTAGAAATGGATAAAAAAAAAAATATATATATACATACATAAAAATGTATATATTATATACAGCATCGTGATTGCTGTATGCCGACAAATAAAAAGTGTTTTCAATAAACTGTTATATTACCTGAAAAAAACAAAAAAATCTTCGTAAAAATTTACCTTCCCACGTACTTCTAGATTATCCAATTGTTATCTATGCTTTCACCATCAATCGAAAAACATATTATAGATATTATGATAGCTGATCAGAAGAATAAAAAATCATAAATCTTAAATATATCTTATATCTTATAATCAAACAGATGTAGCTATACTATGAAATCAGAGAAAAGTTAATTTTCATCTACTACAATCGTCGAATACGTTACTTTTCTTCTTCAATTGTATTCGGATGTATTTAATTTATTCACTAATTATACTTGAATATTTATTCGTTTATCGGAACAAATCGATAGTGTATAAGTTATATACACAATCGATCTTTGGAAACGTGTTTCATTTTTCATTTGACTTTATTTTCTGTTTACTTATTTATTTATTTTTTCTTTCATTTTTGTCGTATTTCCGCGTTGGTAAATTATTTACACGAATAATAATGATATTATAGATATCATTAAACAGAATGGAAATGCGTTCACCACGTCTGAAGAAACTGGCGGTAAAAAGATGCATAGTTTTGCGAATACGCCACGCTCGTAAATGTAAAAATTTCTGTAGTAAAAAAAATGAATCTAACATCGATCAAATGATATCTAAAAATGATTATAAAAATGAGGTTATCGGCGGCTCTGAACCGTCAAATTGTCAACGTCAACGGTGAGATATTATACCTGTATTAAACTGTTATCTATAGGATTTGTAGGAACGTATAAATCGGAAAATCGATCGGATGGAATAATTATTTTCATCATTGAGCAAGAAATATCGAAAACTGCAAATATATTTATTAGATACATGCAAAGAAGCGCAAAAAACTTCGAAGACGAACAAGAAAAAATCGATAATTCTGTTCTTGAAAAAAAAATGTCATTATCGACTCGCCGATTCATTTGTAATATTTATCTGCATAACTGTTTTGTGCGGATATTCCCTAGGCCACAGAAAAAAAGGGGCGTAAGAAAGCATGGAAAACCGAGGAAAACTATTCTGAATCGACCTCTGAATTCCCGCGACAGTATTTCAAGCGTTATTTATCTAGGAACTTTCAGGAAAATGCCTCAACTTATCGTCATTGATGACGACTGCAGTGATGATAATGGAGCCAAAACTTGTTCGCCGAAGAACTGAGAATAATGATTATAAATAATTATGCAAACTCGAGAGAAGTTTAAACGTAAATGATTGATATCCGTTATTATTGTTTAAATAAATGCGGACAATGTGACAAATCTTATTGATTTATAGAGACGAATTATTGCCACATTCATCGTAGGTGCCGCGGTGCGATATTAACCCAATTATTACTTAAGGGATTAGGAGGCTATTGGAGTCCTCGCGGACAATCTAACCTAGCTAACATAGGAAATGTTTATTTTTTATCAAATCCGATCGACGTTTCAGAAAAGTGGAATACTTACCGACTTTCTGCCATCACACCGAATGAATTCTCAAAGTTTCATCGAAATCGATCGAGTCGTATGCGAAAATTTACCATTCTCGTTTTCGAAACGATTTCTGCGTACATCTTAGATAGCGAGTCCTAATATGGCACCTCAAAGGCAGAATAGGCAAGGAAATAAAAAAATGCGTGTGGTCTATTCTTGAACTTGTTCTGTTTATTCACGGGTATTAATTATGTTTATAGGTTCTATAGTTTTCCATTTAGTTGGTTCGGTAATTAATGAATTATTGGCATGTCGGATAATATATTCATCATACATACATACTTACTTTTTAGATAAATTCCTGAGCGTGAATTTTATGGGGTAGATAAACTGTGGTTAAAAATCTGTGGGATAAATCTGCCACTGTTTCGATTTCGATTTTTCCTTTTTTGGACATTATGTTCAATTGGTTCAACAGATTTTCATCGATATAACTTCGGGCTTTCAGAGAATCTAGCTTAGACTTATCTGGGCCGTTCAAAGTCGTTGGAAATATTCCCAGAGCCGAATATTCGGACGGGTGAATTCCAACCCATCGCACTATTGGGCAGGTCAGTTCTTGATGTTCTCGTGAACGAACACACGAGCCAAACCTGGGATTATAATGAACAACGAAAAAAAGTGAAGGAGTTCGAATGGCCGAGGATATCTTTTTCGTTTGAGCTTACCTGTATATGCACATAATTTCTATGCCGAATGGATCAGCATCGACGAGGACATAGACCGGAATTTTAAGTTTGTTACCAAGAAGGCTGATGAGCATTCTGGTGTTAACATCGGGGTATCCTTTTCCGGTTATGAGAATACAGTTGAGATAATCGGCGCAGTTCTCTCCTAGAAGCTTCTGGAAGACCGTATCTTTCTCAACCACTAATACGTAGCTGGCTCGGGTGCAGGCTGAAGTTAGGCGGAAAATGTTTTGGGGTATCAATACACCGCCAGGTACATTGCAGCTGGTTACATATTGCCCCGAGAAAGTCAGACTGAGGTCACCATACACGAGCCCTTTGCTGGTCGCTGTAAAACCTTTGGAAATGATACGAATGTGAAAATGTTAAAGCGTATGTGGAAGTTGAAGAATGGAAAAAATGATCAGAAGTATACCGTCATGGTAGAGAACATGAAGACATTGGACGAACATGAAAACAAATTTACACGAAACATTGAGAAATTGAAGAATATGATGAAGGAAGTGACGGTACTGAGGGAAATAATGGAACAAACATGTCGATGCTAATAATTTGGAAAAGATGATGTAGAATTAGAAGGGGCAGTTGGGGAAGGTCAAGAACATACAGAAAAATATGAGACCGCATAACGAGGGAGACAAAGATCACGGAGAAGAATATGAAAAGCGTATAGATCGACATGAATGCATCGAAGACAAACTTTACGGTGATGTAATAGATCAGAAAGAACATGGAAAAGATAACGGAATACCGCGAAGTCGATGGAAAAACGCGAAAAAATCTTACCAAATAAGAACATGAAGAAGTTGGAAAAGAAACGTGGAGATTCGGGAAAAGACGAAAATTGTGGAGATGATAATTAGTCTATCAGCTGGTCCCCGAAATCACGCAATATGGTTCGAGTAACTGTGAGACATGACCGAGAACATGACGAAAAATATGAATCTCACCCAATTCCCAGGGCGCGCGTTCCAGGAGGCTGGCCACATGGTTGACCGCATCATCAAGGACACGCTGGTTCTTGACGAGCCCAGCAGTCGGGTCGTTCTGTAATTCGTAGTACAAAGACCTTCGGGTTCTGGTGGTTCCCTTTATGAGCATCTTGTGGACATGGGACATCACGGTCAGTATTAGAACAAGATGTTTCCTGCTTCTTTTCCGCTGGAAATCAACCGTCGTCGAACTTTCAGTCAACTCAACAGCGTCCTCCTCTTGTTCGTCTTCCACAACTCGGGAGTTTCCTGAATCCGAATGTATTCATTTATCGAGTACTTATCCCACAGCAATTCAGCCCTGAACGTTGGACATGTTGCCATTACCTGCTACGACCTCTTCGACTCGATCTTCTTTGTCGTTGTGAGTCCAGCTCAAGGACCTCGAACTATCGAAAGAAGCCGTGACACTCAATTTGAAGTCTTCAAGGTTTCCTGTTTCAGAGTGAAAGCACTTTCACGCATTTGAAACAAGCATTTTTAATCAGTTGTTCATGAAATGTGAGATGAAACTCGATCAAATTTACTCACCACGCGGAGACCCATCGCTAGATGGCTCAACCGGTGGTTTCAGAACCGTGGAATTTGAACCCTCTGACATATGATGATAGTATGTCACCTTTGGAAAGTTTTTAGAGTGGATTTCTCCGATCAACCGTAAAGTTATTTCCTCTATTTTTGAGATCGTAGATTTTCTGTAACAAACATTCCAATTGCGGAACAACGATCGATTCTCCGCCGCCGCGCGATATTCACGAGCTAGCCCTATTAGTCGAAAAGGATCATTCGAGATAATTCGCGTCTTTTGTTTTTGGGGTTTTTTTCTAGATAATAACAGCAGCTTTGTCCTCTGTTGTTCGCTTCATCAAGACCACCAGCTCCTCGCTTAACATTTTCGATTGTAACGCCGGACAAGAGTTTTTCATCCATAGATAAGGAGAGATTATTTCTCACCTGATTTCATCCTCCTCGGTGTTTGGGATCTCTACAGACTTCACTTTCGAATTGAGCGTCATGTTGTCTACTATTTTCCGGAAATTAGAACAGCGCCAGCGAATGCAAATGGTGAAAATATTTCGTGAACGTTGGATTCTTTATCATATCTTATATGTTCTCTGATTTCAATTCCGTTTCCCTATAAAGTATCTAAAGGCTGTAAGCGGGATTCGGAACGCACCCTATGTCGTAATTGTCTCAATTACATGGAAAATTATCGATTGAGAAGCAAAGCGAATCGTCGGTATAACAGATTGCCTACTATCCAACAATCAGTAACTGATAATATCAGACGAATGTTTCTACAGTTACCAACGAAAACAGAATATATCAGTCGAGGGAAAACTATGGTAACAAAATCTGCAGCGGAAAAATAACGACCGAGTGAATTTTCCTTCTTCTTTTTCTACGAATGAAGACTGTGACGATGCGATTTTGAATTGTGATCTTCTGTTGATGTTTTCAAGTATGACTGACCAGTGGAGAAATGAATTCATAAGAAGTATAATTGTGACAAGTAAAAATGCTCGCAAAAAGGACAGTAAAACAAAAATTTGAAAATAAAAGTTACAAAGAAAGGTGGAAAACTAAAACAAATGGATTCGAAAATATTGTATTCGACAACCATTTCAATCTTCTCTGCATCGTTCCACGGGCACAGATGTTGCCCAGGTAGCACAAAATCCTCTGCGTCTTATTTCAGGCCCAGAGACGACTCAAAGACATCTAACAGACGCCGAGTATCTGCCGTTGAGTCTTAACTGTAGAAGCGGACATTCGGCGACTTTTGGACGTCTTTGAGCCTAATATAAGTTGAGCGAAGATTTTGTGCTACTTGAGCTGTAGCAACATGATTGCTGCAATATTTCTGCACTGTTGCAATATTGTTAGAGGTTCTGTACTTCATGGATGTTTCATCAATATTAGAAAAGTGAAAGAGGGAAAATGAAATCCGAGCTCTCAGAAAATGATAACTGTACCCCTCACGTCGTGCCTTCTCTGTCCGAAGTATGCGGATAATCATAAAAACATCTGTTTCACCTTTCCCGTTTTTACAGTACAAAATGAAATTCTGTTTCAATGTCGTGAATATACTTCATTCCCTCATATTCGATTGCGAGGCCATTGGGGTCGCCGCTGGCAATCTAACCTAGATAACATGGGGAATACTTATTTTTCATCAAATCCGATCAAAGTGAAGAAAAAAGTGAAATGCTTCGCCACTTTCTGCCATCAAACTCAATGAATTCTCGAAGTTTCGTCAAAATCAATCGACTCGTTCGTATAAATTTACGATTCTCGTTTTTGAGACGGTTTCTGTATATTTAAGATCGCGAGGCTTACAGCATATCAAGAGAAAAAATTTACCTCGTGAATTTCGACGTCTATGTATGCGCGGCCACGTCAATATATACATGCATACATATTCTATATACAAGGGCATCAAAAATCACAATAGTAGTGAAGTGTCTTTATAGAGAAAGAGGACATAGAATAGTAAGTATAGCAGTAGCCCCATTGAATCGGCGAGCGAGTATCTCGCGCTGCAGGGCCTAAGAGTACTGTAGTTGCACAAATGCACAGCGGGGAGTCGCCTCTCTGAACTCACTCACTCTATTCCACTCAAGATTCGCTACTCGATATAGTAATATAGTATAATACGAATGTATACCGCCCTGTAAACTATTCAATCAAGAGTAAAAATTTTGTCAAATTATACTCTGGTTACATTTATCACAGTTTATATCACCATACAATACTCGAACGTCAATACATCATCTCTCATATACGATTTTAATATGTTTATTGCTGTGAGAAATCTACCGTGATTTTTCGCTGCCGCATTTTGTACATATCCGTACAAAACATACGTGATAGAAATAATTATGTCTTGTGCTTTAACTCCACGTGATTGAATATATTACGATGTTTTCATAAGAAACGTTAGAATAATCCCGCAAGAACGAAAAGAGATACATCTCGTCTATGTCGGATCGGGAGTGCCTCAAGATAACCGACATAATCAATTATTATATTCGGATTCGTGTTGCGTTCCTGGCGCCCAACTCATCCGGGCCGAAATCATTCAGTTTGTACCAAGATCCTTATATCACATATTTCACGGTACATTCGAAATACATTAAGGCAGTATAAGGAACGAGCTGAATGTCGAGGTGTGGTATATTTTTGGTTCGAATATAAACCGAGAGGACAAAGAGTTGGACTGTTGGAGAGTATAGGCTATAGACAGAATTATTCATTGTGTGTAAGTAAGTATATATTTGAAAAACACCCTCAAGAACCCAAGAACCCTGGGCTCCAGATCTCGAGGTCTCGATCATTCCTCGAGTGGCCCGTATACCTTGCTAAAATCACTATGTCCTCAAAATATCGGTTGGCCCATCCACATCTACATACACGGTACCCCCTGGAAAAAAAAAGAAGCACGTATGCCTACTATACACGTACCTATAATCGCTGAATCCGGAATAACAACGATTTCCAGTATATATTTTCCACTTGGGAAAACTTACTCAGAATACGATCGAAAAATATATGAGAAGCATAACAATTTTTTCAAAAACTTTTCTGTACAGGTAAAAATTGTCACCCCTACATTATGTTATATTATATTGTATTATATTATACTCGGGAAGGATTTGTCACTCAAGAATATACATACCTACATGCGTATACGTGCATTGAAGCTTTTTGGATTGCATTTTATTCCACTAATCCTCTCTGTATTGGGAAAGAAAGTATTTCAACCTGATCGCGTTTCCGGCGTGTCAATTTTTCTTATTATCATCATTATTCATCTGACAATACATATTATACCCGTGTATGTACCCGAAAATACCTGGAAATAAATCTTGAGTATCTTATTTTACGAAATACGACTCCGATATGTGGGTACATACGTTATAGGCTAATAACGTTTCCGCATAAGAAGCCGATGATCGCTATGAGCGAATCCCCACATAGCTGCCATAGAATGTATACGCATATATACACACGTTTTTGTATTTATTAGCCGAATTTAGACGACCCGGGTAGTCTTTGTCGTCATGCAAGCCTTATAGATTTTACGAAACTGTTTCTACTTGTACCGAATCGAAAAGAAGGAAAGCGAAAAAGAATGAATACACGGGGGAGGGGGGTTCAACGTCAATTTGGTCCAACTTGAGCATGAGAGCTCCTGGATTTTTTCAAGAACTTTTCGTACAATACTAGTAGGCCACAAGAATTGTGACACACGAGTGGTTTGAGACTCTCCGTGCTGGCCACTCTATCGAAACACATGAAATTTTCAATATCTTGATTTTTTTGAAAATATCACAATTCCGAAACCGGTTTTTTGATAAGCCGTTGATGTATAATCGAAAAAATTATTGATGCATGTACGATTACATTATGCGAACCGGCGGTGGTCATGCTCCAGAATTATTCGACGGTGGAATAACGTATCATGGTTGCCCAGACAAAACGAGAGGAGACGAATTTCTTTGTTATCGGTCCCAGAAAAATTGTCCAATGTTGCTTTGATATCGATCCATTGAAATTCCAATTAACGCACGGCAACATTTTACAACTACATCATACAAATTCCAAAAATCCCAGACATTGCCAAAAATATCGTTTTTCTCATTGGAAAACATCAAAAATCTCATTTCACATTTTTCTCTAAATTGGATGTGCCTTATTATTGCCACGGAATTGAACAAAATACGAGAAAACGAACTCAAGATACTTGCAAAACAGTTGAATAAAAATAGAAAATGTTTCGGAACAGAATACTACTGACGATTTTTCATATTTTCAATAACGTGGCGATATTTTTCACAATCTCCGAAGTTTTTGAGATTTGTATGCAGTTTCTCTTGATGGAGACCGAGATTCTGAATCAGAAGGAGCAAGAATCGACCGTGTAAAAATTGCTAGACGAGCTGCCTTCCGCAAAATTGTTTCCATTTCAATTTTTGGAAAACATTATCTTTCATTATATGAAAACATTAGGTATCTGATCTTCAAAGAAAAATACGGCGTGCCCTCATTTTTGATGGGGAACAACATATTCCAGCACTAATGAATTCTGGAAAATGACCACCGTGCGTCGGTCTGCATGATTTCCTACGGATCTAGTAATAAAATTTAGGTGCTGATTGAAAACTCACTGTATTCAACAGTGCAGGTAACAATGTATTCAACAATGGGTAACAATAGCGGTTTCATGCGTCTATGATAACACCTCGCGAGTTGCAGGGAAAAAGTATAAAGTTCTGGAACGAATAGTGACAAATATTTGTCCGTCTGCAGATAAAAAATAGACAATAATCTCTGTTCAAATTTTGATTTAATCACCATTGAATCACGTTCGCAATTACGTCTCTCGTACATAACAATTATATTCGGACTCACGCATTTTTTAAATCGAATGAGAAGAACTTTCCTCAGAAAATTCCGAAGGTGCAGGCATTATTGTATCTAGAACATAATATGTCGAACGATTTTGAACAGTTGTCGATCTTACGAGATACAGAAGCTAGAATATGCGCGTATAGGTATTGAGATAAAATCTCGCGATATACTCACTATATTTCACTTCTTCTCAATAGAATATAAGTTCTTAACAAACTTCACCTAGTATAGCTACCTATATCAACGGTGGGGGGGGGGGGGGGGGGGGGGCTGAAATCTTGACTCTCCTGGCTTGTAAGGAACTTGACTATAATGAAAATAGTAATAATGGCAAATTTCGAGATCGTTTATCTATCCCTTTGATTTTTTTCTACTCTTTTTCTTTTTCTATTGCTGTTCTGGTTTTTCTTTTTTACTCTCATTTTCTTTTTTGTCAGTTAAAATACGTACAGAACATCGATAAAATCAAATTTGTTCGAACATCATGGGGGGTCGGTCGGATCCAGTGGTCTAGTTTGAAAAAAGGGCGCGACGAGGGGCCGGGGATGGGGGGGGGGGGGGGGTCTCTCGATCAATGGCTCAGGAGCCCCTTTTTCGTTTTCTCGCACTCTATTTCACGCGAATAAACCGCATAGCTACTATAACTTTGACTGAATATAGTAAGACCTACCGAGCTCGAAAAAACCCCCCAAATAGTTATATAGTCTTCGACGGTATTATAGCGTGGAAAAGAAAAGAAAAACAGTGAAAGTCGAAAAAAGCACACACAGACAACGTTTTTTGTTTCGCGTTTTCATTAATCTGTTTATTTGTAGCCTGACAGCGAACTCTGAAAAAACTAGTACGCATAATTTACTACAGTTCAGTTTTTTTAGTATTTGATAACAATTTTCCGTTCGATTTCCACTGAAGTTCAATTTTCCTCTTTCGTTCGCTTCTCGAGCAAATAAGAGAGAGAAAACGGAAGGGAGAGAATTAAAAGCTAGAGCGCGGGGAAAATAAAAAAGGGATGAAAGTGGAAAAATACAGTATATATATATGACGGTGATTCGGGACCCATGAAGAACATTTCAGGATCATATATTCCTCAGGAAATTCTAAAACTGAAGTCCCTTTCCGAAAACTTCATAGGATCTATGGTTCTCGAGTTATTAATCCTTAAAGTTGGCCAATCAGCGGGCGTTCGCCTGCTCCGTACAGTGCCAGATCTAGTTTAGGCATACTGACATAGATCCGTGGCACATAAATCGATTGGATTGAAATTTGCAATTCATTCATGACACTTAGTTATAAAAAATTATTGGAGTGGTCAGCCGCCTAATTCCGGGCAGCGATTCCAGGTAGCCGCCACGGCCTGGACCGCGAAAACTAGAATGCGTTGGTCCCGGACGACGGGAAACGTCGTTCCCGGGATTGCCGCCCGAAATTAGAAGGCTGATGATCCCGATAACTTTGTGTAATTTAATGTAATAAATAAATTGTAGATTTTAATTCAATCGATTTATGTGCCACGGGTCTATGTCAGTGCCCACGCTAGATCCGGCACTATACGGAGCAGGCGAATGCCCGCTGATTAGCCAACTTCAAAAATTAATAAGTCGAGAACCGCATATATTCCACGAAGTTTCCGAAAAGGGACTTCAGTCTTAGAATTTTTCCTGAGAAATATGACCCTGAGATCGTTTCCGTGGGTCATGAATCACCCTGTACGAAACAAGTTCGTACAGTACCATTATTTCGATAACTGCGTATACTGTTTATGCGACTGCACTCAAAAACCACAGCAGCTTTTACGGTGAAGTATTATATAGGTATACTTCATGATATTCTACATGGAATTGTTACATTGTACATACAAACTGTACTCTGTAGGTCGTACGTAATACTACTGGTACATATAGTTATTGTAGTAACCGCGCTTTGATCCGCACACTGAATTTTCGAGGGCACTTGACTCTCTAGGGCGTGTATAGCAGTTTAGTGCAGTTTTGTGTAGTTATAGACGTCGCATTGTGTCGGGGTGGCAAAAGCTTCACGCGCTCATTACATGCCTACCGCACCTACCCACCTAAAGCTTGGGAAATTTTTGTGTCACCCTTAATTTGACTTTCATCCCGACCGGTGTCGGACGTTTCTCAAAATTCACACGTTTTCCATTTTTCTATTGAAAATTCTTGAATACGCGTAAAAAATTATGGAATTATGACTGATGAAATTATCGCACGTACGCGATGTATCCGACGAATTATCAAATACTGAACGACTAGCGATGAAGAGAATGAGAACTGTTACGTGAAAATAGAATCGAATAAAAAAATCTTAATTCCAGAACAGAATGAAACTCAGGTCGAAATTCTGTGGCAAAAAGACGAACGTGAGGGAAAGCAAATAAAAAAAGACAAAATATACGAACAAATTCTGAAGAAAAACGGAGAATAAATTGCGGATAAAGGAATGAGAACAAAATGAAGGGAGGGAAGAAAAACGTGCCCTGAAAGTGAGTCTGGGGTAAGGCCAGGTGGACGATCGGATCGTCATCTCGCGATTCTTGAATGTGAATCTAGGTATGTACACTCCTGTTCATTAATGAATTCGTTCTGTAGTTATCTACGCTTGTGGTCAGCTGCTTCATGGGTAAGGCAGAGACCAATCAGCGCGATGCATTTGAATAAATTTGAAAATACGACGCGTCGATTGGACTCTGCTTTACCCTTGGAGCATCTTACCACAAGTGTAGCTAACTTCAGAGCAAAACCATTATTGAACAGGAGTATACATACCTTCGGCATACAGGAATAGTAGGTATAGGTCAGTTATACCAGCCTGACTGGTTCACGATTCGATTAACCTCTTCGTATATCATCAATTTTAATGAGACCAGACACACCTGGTACGTATTACCTACCTCTGGATCATGGACAGTGGCAAATTCAAAAAGACGAAGAAAATCTTCGATAAGGATACTACGGATAATAGTTGATGTCGAGGTATTAGGGAAATGGGTCAAATCATTTAATTCCTATATTCTTATCACGTGGAATCCGCTTCTTTCGTGAATGTTTAACCAGTTTTCAAAATCTTTGGTAAACATTTCCACAATATCATTCATTTTTCTCTTTTCCTTTTGCGATTCGGTGAGTTTTTTCAAACAATTTTCTCAAATTCCGAACCAGTTTCCAAATATGTTAGCTTTCTTTCGTCGTATCACAAGTTGATTCTCGTGAGTTCTGCTGAAATTTTGTGTGATTATAATTCGGGATTATAATCTAAAAAAATAGAATCGTCACTGAAGCGGATGGATAATCGAAATCGATCCGAGGAGGCGTTTGATGCTAATTAGTTAATACATGATTTACCTGTACATAGGGTAGAATGCACGCAAGGTGTTTGTCCTGGTCTCACCTGATATTATAGGTGTACGCTTGCACCGGTGAGAATGAAAACACCGTCAAAGAGATCAAACAGTCTAGTTATATCCATGCCATTGACGATGATCGGCCGTTTAATATCTCATACGTGAAACTTCTTCCTTTTTCATAATACTGGTAAGAGAAAAAAAAGGAAAAAGGAAAAGGCGAAAAAAGGTAGAAGACGTGCAGTGCGCGCTGAAGAGTGAACCGAGTCGCGTGTCAGGAGCGCGCCGGTTAAATTGCATCTGCCGAAGTTTTTCCATCGAGAATCCTACCGCGTCGTGCCGATTTTTCCAGTCGTGTCTTCTCTTCTCCTCCTATTACAGATATACCCCGAGACCAGCGGCAGGGCAGATGCCGTTCTGAAATGAAGCTTTATATGCGATCACGAGCCTCGCACTTTACATGCATATGAATTGACTATAAATAAGGGCCTCGCCATGATAAGTCGGACACCAAAATTGAGATATCACGCACTACGTGCACCTACTTACACTGCGAAAAGCTCATATTATCATGTCAGTATGTACACCGCAATTATTATGCGATACTGCGTGCAATGCCGGCTGTAAATCATCATTTTACATTTTCATGAAAATCAGTTTCCAGTTCTACGGACTGCAGCCGACTCAAACAGAAGTGAGGGACAAACAAGTAGGTTTCATTCTCTGCAGTGAAGTCAGTCCGCAGGTTCACAGCTACGTCCTTTTATCAGTAATTATCGTGTCTGTGGACTTAACTTTAACTAAGGGTTGGATTATCGCCGTGAGGGATGAACAGCCATCAACTAAGCTCGCGAAAAGACCCGAGGATCAATGACCCTCTCGATAAGAATGGGAGAACTAGAGACTTTTCTTCTTAGGTTGGCTATTAGTGCATACATACATACGTATGTATGTACGTACCATCCTACCTCATAGACAGACCGATTACGATAAAGATTGTGATTGCGGACCATTAGCTCTGAGACCTGGAGACCAAGAAATCACAGACTAAACGTGATCTGCGGCGAAAGATATCACCGACCGCCTCCGATTCCTAGCCTCTGATTTCTATCGCTAATGAGAATTCGCTGAGGTAAAATCCGAAATCTGAATATGGGGATACAGTGGAACATACTCGATACAGTGAAAGGAACAAAAAATCGGCACGTTCGCAGCAAGGGGGGTGTCTCTTTTCTATGATGCAATCAATTTGAAGAACCACTCGAGAAGCTCGTTCGACGCTCAAGATTGTGTAACACTTATGTATAAGTACGCAATAATGAGAATCCTGCGATGCAATGTTTGGTTTGGTTGGCTTTCCAATGGTATAAAGTTTGTACCTCATACACACGAAGTGCCCCCGACTATTGCACTGCATTGTTCGCAAACATATGTTCGGTATATAGGAAACGACAGACAGACAGATAGGCGAGAGACAGAGGTAGGTAGCTACCTTCAGGCATCACCTGGACGACCATCCGTGTTCAAGCCATGCGCGCTTACGTGTATACATGTATCTATCTGTCCCCTGGTATTCCATATGCATGTGTGAAAATTATACACACACTCGGATATCCTAACTATGATGCAGAAACCCCAGTGGAGTGAGGTACGTGGCGTGAATACTGATGATGCCTAAGGTATGGGATGTGCTACGAACACGCGTCTGCGCGTGTGTGCGTACGCGTTGGTGCGTTTTTACGGTTGCGTTGGTAGCCACTCTAGGGACGGTATAAAGCGCGCGTGGGTGATCGTTACCGGGGATAATGTAATAATGGAATAGAGAATAGACTTGGCATATAGTACCAGCCCACAAAACCCCGGCCGCAGGCATTGAGTGTAACGATATTATAACGAACAATGAGGATAGTCCTTGAGGAAGAATAACCAAAACCCTTTTCAAAATCCTGTTAACTCCCGCCCGGATTCGACAATGGATGTTTTCGCGCGATGGTCCGATGAACGGGTCCTTTGACATCTCTTTCTGAATAAATTGCGAAAATCGTCAATCGGCTCACTCCAACGTGAGTGCGAAACCTCCGGACAGTCATCGTAGGATCCTCTTTCAGCATACGCCCGTTACGAAATAAACAAACACATCTCCCATTTCCCATCGCGTGATCCGATATTCAGCTCTCATGGGAAAATGTTTAGTTTTGAAAACAAATATCGTGAAAACCTGAGCAGAAATCATACTTTTCTACGCCTGCCGAGTAGGTACCCCGCAATTACATCGACAGTCTTTCAGAACCAGCGGTTGATGCAGTGCAACACTTGTCCAATATTTCTGCGCCATTTCGTTCGCGATAATGTAATATTTCTGCAATATCACCGCTATGCCAGGTGCCATGCGTGTATATCGCGCCGTGTATTGTCAGTTATACCGTGGCGAAAAGATGGAGGGTTTCACTGATAGAAAATACTCGAGTTGTTGAGACAACTTTGCACGGGTAGGAACCGTTTGATAATACATTTCATGTATAAAGAATACTTAGATACTGAACGGGTAAAAATGTGGTATTTTAATTATGTGTTGAGTCGAAGGCCGTCCGGTGAGTCTCTGAAGTATATAATTTCTCAAACTTGATAGGAGTAATGCCCTAAGTGGAGAATACATGCGGAGGATGCGTTAGCAGTGACGTCGATGACGATGAAAACAGTCATTAATAATTATCTCACCTGACCGGTCATTTTCTAGATTATGATTATCGCATGCATCGAGAGCCTCGTCTCGGTGAGAAACGTCGAAAGTTCAAACTTCCGAGGAAACTTTTCTCTGGTAGAAAAAAAACCACGAAGAAAATAATAATACTGACTAAATATGAATATCGGTACAAAAGAGGAAGGCGATTCTTTGTCGACCATTTGACACGCATGAGGGTCAGTTGACACTGGAAGGCTTCTGGTATTTTTCAGAAATTTATACCCATTTATACTTCGACTATACATAAATTTCCCCCCCCCCCCCCCCCCCCCCCCCCCGCCGAAACTAATACGAATATGCCTGAGATGGGGGTGTTGGCTGCTTCGATGACTGTGACGTTTGCTCGAAGGATACATCTTCACTTGTCTTATCTGATCGGTTAAGGAGCGGATTAATGTGGGATCCTTATAACATTTACGTGTGGCCATAACACCGACGATTTCCTACAAAGTTATAGAGCCCCTTTTATAGAACTTGTGATGGATCACTAATATGGGGCCGATGGTAGTGCGGTGGGACGATCTACACGTGTGCATTACCTACCCCCCATACAACGTATCGTCGCAAGCTCTCCTCCGATCTAAGAACTAGGACCGTGGATTTTCAGTAAGGACCATTTTTTACCCAACTATAACATGAGCGTTTGACTCAAACCGTAGGATCGGGCACGTAACACAATAACGAAAACGCAGAATCTTGCCATTCCCAGGCGATTACATCTGTACCATGAGCACCATTCACACAATCCATTGTCAACCTCTCTCTCCCTCTCTGCCTCAAGTCGCAACCCTCCAGAGTCAATGGGTGACACCCCAGACACCCCAAACACCCTAAACTGCACTAGCTATACGTGGTTCTGGTGAGGAGTAGAGACGTGGAGAGTGGAAGGAAGGTGGAGAGGGCAGCGAGTCGTCAGTCTCAGCTCGAACGGCATATATATCCTGAATTCTGAATGAAGATCTTGCGCGAGGTGAGAAACCCAGGTATAATTTCTCCCGAGAATAAGAAAAGGAAAGAAATATGCGCATTATCCTTCGTCCCGCAGAGCATAGAATGGCACGAATGATGTTTTATTTACCAAATTCTCGGCAGGTCCTTTTGTCCGAGATAAACAAGTTCTTCGTACCTACCAAGAAGGATGAGCTATGGTGCTGGCTCGGGTTCTGCTCGAGAGACAAGTGTTATTATGTGGAGCAAACGGCCGAAGCCTCGAGAGGGCAACCACCCTTGAAATCTTAAATACATGTTAACATTTTTTTAACCTACCCTGTTCCAATGTTGTTGACATTTCAAATTTGTTCTGGTTACGTGAAATCATTGAAACTCCTCGAACCTGGCACTCACGCAAACTCATCAAAGGCTAACCTCTCGGAGTCACATTTTTTCGATTGCTTAATAATACCATTCATAGCATCTTTTTGAGGTGCCTAATGAGAAGAGCCGGCTATTATTGATATTCTGCACTTAGTTCTCGACGCTTGATGTCCTACGTCCAGGCATCTCGGCAATGCGATTCACACTAGTGCTGGTAACTTGAGGTGCCATGGGGCTCGCTATCTCAGATGTAGAAAAACCGTTTCGAAAACGAGAATGGTAAATTTTCACAAACAACTCGATCGATGTTGATGAAACTTTGAGAATTCATTGAGTGTATTGGCAGAAAGTGGCCAAGTAGTCCGCCGTTCCAAAACATCAATCTGATTCGATGAAAATTTAAGATTTCCTATGTTAGCTAGGTTAGATTGCGAAACAGTAGATCTTTCGAATTGTTTGTTATAACTGCTTTCCCGTAAAATTCTTGAGTCAGTATATAGTGCGGACACCGCGGATAACAAGGCCACTCTGTAATTCGCATTACCGTGATCGAGAAGAATCATACAAATGATTACTCCGTGGTAAAAATGATTCCCTAATAATAATTTCTAGCTTCCGAAAATGTAGTAGGTGAGTAGAAAATATCGCTACGCAGAGTAGCGGCTGCAGCCTTGCTGCGTTTCGAGCATGGAGAGATCATATCGAAAGGATAGATCTTGACGATCGTTTGTAGCAGCTGCGATATTTTTCCTAGGCGTCAACGGTCCGCGCGTTTGTTTCCACCGTCCCTGCCACATGCACTTGCGCACTTTTACTTGCGATACACGTGTGTATAACGGGTGTCGCGCGAGATGCAAGCTGCACGGAATTTTATCTGCTCAGAAATTCACCTGGCGATTATAAATCGCGACTTCAGAACCAGAAGAAAAACAAACTTGGGATTATGTACTCGAATCCGCTACCTCATCTTGGACTCACGATGATAAAGAGAAAGAGGAAAACAAAAAACGGAAGGGATTGTAGGCGGACAAATTATCGGCCTGACAGGTCACAACGAAATTTTTTCACTGATTTATTGAAATATCAACGCCGCCCCTGCAGCCGGGGGTCCAGACCCCCCGGGATGTCACCGAGATTCTGCCCTGGGGAATTCTTACGCGGTGGTCCGGCTCCTGGTATTATACCATACTACAAAGTGGGCATTTGGGAATATTATATCAGAGAACCTATTGGGTTTCTATGCCTAGACTTTTGCTTCGACGGGCTTAGACTCTACAGCTGATGTAAGCTGATTTTCAGAAAAAAAAGGGGTATAAGGTTGAAATACGGATACCGATCACCGATCTTACGTTATGGACTCACAACATTTTTTCATTCAAAATCGGATGTGAATACAAAAATATGATCGAGTTCAGACTTTCCCTCACGCTTTCCCAGAGCTTTGACTAGTAACTCAAATAATGAAGACTCAAATTTTCAAGTTTTAATCAGATGAGCCTTGCTGGGAAGAGGTTCTCTCTACGTACAATTAACTGCTGATTTAACTTCACAAAGCTGTGAGCCGTAATTACGTGTAGAGTGCCTAGACTGATTAATCCGTCGTCAGTTGTAAGCCAATAATTATGTCAAGCAACGAAAGTTGAATTTGCTTGAGAAATTGAACAAGATCGGCACAATCCATGTTTTTTTGTTTTCGCCAATTTTTGAGTAGCTTTGTGCTAAAAAATTATCTACCAGACCTGTAACTTGTATTGACACTCTGACAAGCGCGTGTCAAATTTTATCGAAAAATTCAAAATCGGCAATCCGAAAAATATTTCGAACAGATTTCTGTCGGTTTTCAACATTCAAATATCGGCGACCGTTACACTAGAAACTAAGATCTGTTTAGTGATAAAGTTTTGGCTGAAATATCGTTCGCTGATGAAATTTTGTCTCAAAATTGAAAATCGGTACACTTCGGAACGATTTTCTACAAATTTCTTGCAATTCAAAGTATGAAAAAAAAATAATTACAAACTGCATAGAATATTCTTCACAAACAATAAAATCTGATAAAGAGTGACGCGAAAAAGGACAGTTTTTTCATCTTTATTCATTTTGGATTGTTTTTCTTTCTTCTTATCTATCTCGTGAGTCCTTGAACCTCGAGGCACACTTTCAGTTCGTTATTGAGATCTCAACGTTAGCAGATGTATGCAGCTCGATGGGGGTTTCAAAGTTTGGAGTTTGGAGTTTCGAGTCTATACTTCAGGCTTGAGTCTCAACCACGGTGCAGTGCGGTTTGACTTGACTCGACTCGACTCGACTCGACTCTCTATCTCGAAGATGACACGAGCGATATATATTATTTATTTTCTAAGGGGTTGCGATTTGACCCTGACACCCCTCGAAGACGACGCCGCGCGCCCTACGGGGTCCACGATCATCAGATAGCGTACTGGGTTTCATTTTTTCTCTTTCCCCCCACTCCGTGAATTTTTTTATTTTGCATTGTTTTTTTTTTTTTGTTTTTTTTCTGTTGTTGCGTCTTGTTTTCTATAGCTATTTGCGTCTCTTTCCAACACAGCCGAGGGTTTGATCCTCGTTGATACTTGAAATATAATAGAACACAGAAAATACTGGATAAATCTATAAATAGCGATCAAGTTATCATACCATTTCCAGTTGCGTGTGGGCGTCGAAAGAGATATCTCGATAATAAAAATAATCGTCAATTCGTGAATCACTGCCGATTTCCGTAGCAGGTATATCGTCCGTTTTTTGTTCCAAGTGACAATTTCAATTCGTGTTTTCATTACGCGACAAAATGAGTGAATTAGGGCGAAGTAAACTATGTGCTTGGCCATGTACTGCAGAGAATTTAAGAATTGAATAAAATTGAAAAGAACAAATTTATAAAAAATGGAATTCAGAAAGAAGAAAAAATAATTCTCGACACGCTTCCCCGTGAGGTATATATGCAGTACTGAAGCGATGATTAGATCTGGCGAGAATATTTTCAGGCAGGCGACTAGTGGCCATTAATTTAGGAATGTATTCCTTTTGTATATTTTTGTTCGTTTTTCACATCACTGCGTGTAGCTACAGCTCATACGGCGAAGGAATACAACGATCGATTACCAACTTATTATTCATACAGTCTTTCCACGTAGTGTGTTAAAATAATCACGATTTATAACCTTACGTCAATATATTCAAGGTGCACAGCCGATCCAATGCGATGCGCGACAGCACCTATTCCAAGAGAAATAATTAAAAAGAGATATGTATTGGAGTGGAAAACTGTAGACTATGAGCAGCGAGGAATATGTATATTCAAAAATCATGTATTCCAATATTTTCAAGAAGGAATTTTTCTGTCGCAGTTTTCTTTCGTATTCATTTTTCCAGATGCAGGAATAGTTGCTACGATGATAACCAAAAACTACGAAGAACGCTCTGGCTACTTTCCGGATCGCTATAAGCCATGGAATCAGAGAGGGAGACAATTGAAGAACAAATAACTAACAACTAGGTTCCAGAAGCTTGAAACTAGTGAAAAATAACGAATGAATGCCACCTATAGAAATGGAATGATTAGTTGTAACAGAAATCAGTGATAATCACTCTAGTAACTAAAAACTTGCGGCTAGCCGGTGATCGAATGACCGGATAGCTAGATAAGAAGCTACTGATAAAAATCGATAGACGGATAACAGCAATTCAAATCGAGTGAGCAGCAGTTTTAAATGGAAGAGAACTACAAATCAGTAATAATCACCGTTTACCGTAACTATTGAAAATACTAATTCATTGCCTAAACATTAGCCGCTACGAACTGCATGCAGTAACTAACGAGGACTGATGAATAAGCACTAGTATTTGCAAGAAAACGAGCAATCGCGTAATTGTGGAAGTGACGAAAAACTGAAAATACCATGATAACTGATAACTATGTCACAAAAATCCAGATCGAGTCAAAGCACGAAAATGGATGGAGATAAAAGAAATGAAAATTGGTAATCCAAAATAAAATTTGCAGAAGAAATTTTCATATGCAGGTAGGAGGAATGAAATTGTGAATCGCTTGTATTCGAATTGGGTTAGTAATTCCAAGGCCAACGTGTTCCCTCTTTCCTAAGTCGTCTCTTTTTCTTCGCCTTTCTTCCTCGCCCTTGCAATCTCTGTCGAATCTCTTCTTCTTTGTCGTTTTGCTTTGCATCTTCACCGCATGTGAACGCGTGCCGCGAGGAAAAGTTCGTCCAGAGAATTCCAGTGTTATACGAAAATCGCCTCTTTCCATCCGCCCAATTCCTTGTCTCACTTTCATTCCTACGGACTAGCTCGGTACGTTAAAAAGATATATAATTTATGTTTCTTCCCCTCCATCTTTTGGGGGTGAAAAATAGGAAATTCGAAATTTCTCATACGCTGAAACGACAGACACAATGTTTGCGGAAAACATTTCATCTTCTGTGAAAAGAACCACGCAAGAATTGCCCAGGTATCTCCGATCCGCTATGGAGACGTTGACTTTCAAATACGAAAAACTGGAACACCAAAGTCTTCGAGAGGGGTCAAAGACGGGGCCCCGGAAAATTGCGAGTACAAGGAATATTCGACTCCGAAAGCAGTGACCATTATACACATCAATGAATACACGCGCATGTGTGAAACAGCTCCAATCGCTTGCGGCCTCCTATCGGTACAGGTTTGTCGTGCGTACGGCTCGTGCCCGTAATGAGCCCGCATGGGACGACGACGTACGGCGCACGACGACGGGGATACCGTGTTTAGAGCACACGAGGCGCACACACCAGAACAGAAGACAAGACAACGCAACGTAACGCGACACAACACAACACCACAGAACAAAACTCACAGAAATAGACCAAGGCGAAGGGAGTTTCGCTAGCGCGAGGCTTCAGCACCTGCTGAGCTGTGGCTGCTCGTCGATGTCACCTAACCTAGGTGCATTTGTCGTATTGGTTGCACAAGCTGTCTACCGGCGATAAAATTCTACGTCCTCGTAAAAATTGTAAAAAAAAATACCATAGAATATTATGAGCGAAAAATTGTACCTTCTCACAGCGTACAGAAGCGCGGAGAGTCTCTCAGCGAATATAACTCGTTGGAAAAGTTCATACGAAAATATGCTACAGGGAAGGATCCTGCAGGCTCAACATTTGTACACTTCCTTACGAAGATTATTCTTTTGTCTTCTTCTTCTTCTTCCATGATTCGTTTGTTATTCATCATGATTTGGGTGTGTAGTTTTCGGAATATCTTAAAAAAAGGGTGAATAGAAAATCTGCAGCGATTCCTCACGACACGTATCGCCTCCGTTGCCCACACCCATGACGATCCATATAAGTAAATTTCTCGAGGATCTAATAGTTTTTTAATTCGAGCGATTCAAAAATGAACCAATCGCGGCTCGTGAGTCATGCCATAGCGGACGTTACTTTCTTTCCAGCCACGCGATTGGTCCGCCGAATAAATCGCTCCAGTTTCAGGCGCCACAGGACTCGCTATCTCCCATGTACGGAGCCCGTCTCGAAAACGAGAATCATAATTCTTCGCAAACGACTCTATCGATGTTAATGAAAGTTTGAGAATTCATTGAGTATGGTGGCAAAAGGTGGCCAAGTATTTCACTTTCTCAAAACTGATCGGATCTCATGAAAAATAAACGTTCCCTATGTTGGCGAGGTTAGAATGCCAGCGGCGACTCCAATGGCCTCTTAAAAACTGTCAGACTGATCGTCTGCGGATTTTCATCCGGACGAATCGGTCTCAAGAGTTTCACGACGGACATCTGCCCTAGAAGATAAAAATTTTCACAATTCGTTCTCGCGCACACTATAAATTTCCTGCGGTCTCTCGTGCGTCTTCTATCCTCGGAAGGCTTGCGGTCCAGCATTTTATACGACCTGGTACCTGAAGAGGTTGATGGCAGATGCCACGCGACGTCGCGTCATCCTTTCCTCGGATTTTCTGACGCCGTACTGATACCATCGTGCGGTGTGCAGGCCCGCTTCTGGATATCTTAGGGTTTCGAATTTCCTAGATAAAGCACAACTCCAGCTGGCTGTTTCCATTCTCGAAATAGAGTTTTGCATGCGGTTTTGAATTTACTGCCACCACAGTAGACAGACATTTATCACTTTTTTCACTCTCCCTCCAGCTCTCCTAAATTTTATCGTTCGAAATTTGCTCCTGAACCGTTTTCGAAAAATGATCTTCTCTAAATAGGTGACTTGAATTCCATCTTGCGAGACTATATACACCTACCTCTGCAGAACAGAGGTAGATTGGCTGAAAGTTCAGAGACTTTTTTGGGGAGAGGGGATGAGCCACGTGCAAGTAGATATACCTACGTGACCTTAACACAAATATACACAGACAATATGGATGATGAAGAAGAGCCTGCAGCGGGCCAGTATAGTGAATACGTGAGGCTGCTGTGTATAGTTTTATTAACGTCGGTCCAGCGGGTAGCTATAAGGGAACAAAAGACTATGTTAACGCGCATTGGTTTGCAGTTTTTGATTTTCTTTTTTCTTTTTCTATTATTATTATTCTTTCATTCGCCTTTGCTCTTCTCGTCTCATCTCTTCTCTTCTCGTCTCCTTTTTACATATATTGGCACGCGTACGTCGTGGACGGCCGTTGTCAGGGTAAGAGGATACCCCACAAAGCTCTTTATTGTGTGAAATTCAATACGCGCTAAATACCACAGGGATTCCCCTCCTGTCCTCGAATCTTTTACCTAGTGTATATACATCGTAGACTCCTAGTTTTACCTCGCGCGATTGTCCACTGCAGGACGTCCCATCAAATTTTATCCCCATATTTGTTCCTCTCTCATCCCTCTTCTCACTTTTTCAATTATTTCCAACCCCAGTTTATCGAATTAAAATATCAAGCTTCGGAACTGCTTCCTTGACAAAGTAATTCGAAGTATATACATCGGAATCTTTATGCAGCATCGAATTTTCCAAATTTCATACATCACCGATTATTTTTATCTGTGGAATATACCTGACAGCAAACCATAAATCGGAAGGAGGTCACACCTAGTAGCTTCTACAGAAGACTGTCGCAACTGAAAATCAATTATTTAAATTAAACCCAGATCGAACCTTTCCACCTCCCAACGCTCTTCGTCATCGACGGAATAAAACAGTACACGAATAACGAACCGATAATGAGCAAACGCATTTCCCGTGGTAGGTGGACTTCTTCAGACGATAAAATAATCTTCAGTCACACATCCCTGAAACAACAAAAAAACCACACACACACAAGCTCCATTTTCATTGTATGATACCAACATACATGAAGTCGGGAAGCGAGTCAAATTATTTGAGCAGCATCAGGTCGTATTTTTGGGCATATGGACCGTCATCATCTCTACCAGAAAACTCATCATTTGAGTGTATAAATTCATCAACTATGGCACGAGCGTGCCGAATCCATATCGAAGAACATATTGTGCGATAAAGGTAGGTGACTACATGACCTGCACTCGTTGTTAGACACCCTGGCTCAACGCCCTTCGAAATTAACCCCCCATACGCCGAAGGGAAAATGTGATGATCAGGTTTGAACCATTTCTAATCACCGGCTCATGATGGTCCACATATGATGTCGGAAATACTGCTCATCATTTTGTCATGAGAAATCGAATGTGACCCTTGGAAAAAACTGAAGAAAGCCGAAAACAACATAATTGAATGAAATGACGATCAATATCAATTGGAGAATGAACCAGACAGCACTTTTACGTAACTTGGTTGCTATATCCCAACCTAAATTGGGCAAAAACGAGAGTTATGAAAATATGAAGGGGCATTGGAGAGAGAATGTAATTCAGAATTGGCTAGTCATCATCGGTAACTATGAGTCTGAAAACCGATGACTAGACTGTATGCATTCAGTATTTCATATTTTTGGTACATAGTATACAATAGAATCTGCAGATCGGAGATCAGGATGAGAAAAACGCAATGGAAGGCCGGCAAACAACGTCGAACTGCTTTCGAAGTTCGTAAAAAAATATTTCAGAGGAATTATTTGACGAAGTCTCGGATCATGCGTGAACAGCAGCGTAAGCCTCGCACGTATCGAGAGGTTGAACTGCGATAAAAAGTAAACGGTAAATGGTAATAAACGACGGTGACGAGGACTCGGTGGAAAGCACCGATCCACTTCGTAGCGATAATCAGCCCCTATGCTGTACCCATAATCATCGTGTACCTATTTGTTTCACGTTATCAATCTCTGTGATGAGTTACACCGTTTCGCAGTTTCACCTGCGCAGTGCTATATAGGTAGGTGCGCCTTTATCGATATCAGTTTCGCTAGAAAGCTATACGTCTGTAATTACGCGAGCAGTACTGAACTACTTTCATTTCTTTTTTCTTTATATTATATATTTTTTTGTTCGTTCTTGATTACTCGAAATTTTTCTTTCTCCTTCCGTTGAAATCGTACCGCAGCGATCCGAGACAAATCCAACGACGTGGTCGCACCACGGAATCATGGGAGATCACCGCGACTCCAAATTTTTCATTTTGGCTTTCGGAGAAGATATGTTGATCTCGTAACAGCTTTGCGACGTATTGTTGGTTTCGTCTGGATCCAGACTGGAAGATAATTTTGAAGAGGAAGCAACGGTAGACTTTGCGTTATAAAAAATGACAAAGATATTGGAAAATCGATTTTTCATACGAAGTTTCACGCGTACCTACACTTTTGTTCCGTTGCTCTATTCTGCTGGAGCGATAAACAATATATTGTGTGCGATCGTGTACTTCCAAGAATAAATACACAAGAGAAAAGAAGGAGGATGGGTCGTAGAGATTTGCCTATGAAAGGGGCGAAGACACCCGAGGTGCCACACACGGTGGCGTTGAGCAGTAACCGTAAACCCTTTATGAAGAACGCGACAGACATGCCTTGGGACAAAAGATCTTCAAGCCTTTTCAAACTAGGGGATCATCTTTCTATTGATGCTCTGGGTAGTTCTGAGAGTTTTGCGAAGCCGCGTGATAATAACAACGGAATCTCAAGCTGCGTAACAACAACCTGTGCTTCATGCGTGGTCCTTCTTACTTCATCGTATTATTCGGGCACCTGTGTGCGCATCGTCGTCATCAGCATCGTTCCACGAGCTGCGTTATACTTCACCACCGAAACATAAACAGATTTCCGAACGTTCCGCTGATCCGGGATACACGAGGAGGAACGAAACTCAGATACCGAACTCTGCTGGGGTTCCAGACCGGAAGGTGGAAAAGCCAAGCGGCCAAAACGGTATTAAAAAAATTTAGATGAATCAGATATTTCCATACGTAATTGCCGCGATTACGTTCTCAAGCAACTGGTGCGGAGTTTCGGTGAGTCCCCCCTGCGACGAGCGGCTCGTGCCATCCTCGAGTCACTCGGATGGATAAATTTTGTGGGTGGTATACATATACCACATGTGAATTGTACTGTGCCCTGGTCTAATTGTAGGGTGGTAGTAACGGTGGTAGAAGTAGTGGGCGCGATTATCTGCGTCAAGGTATTTAACAGGGACTAAATTTAACCCCCGAGTGGTGGTACACCCCGCTCCATAATCCTGGTAACTGGTGTCAGCCGTTTAGGCTGGAGAATAAATTACACCAGATGTGGTAAGAGAGCAATATGGTTGGAGGAAGAAAATGATGTGGAAGTCCGAAGGACCCTGTGGACCCAGCGGAAGTTGGTGCGTACCTACTTCCATCACCTAATAATAACCGTTGAAGTAACTTGTGATGAGAAGGGTTCATACACCCCGAGAAATACACACTTGCAGTATGAAACAACCACTGCACTAGCGGTCTTTCCACGTTCCCCTTTGTCCAATTCGGAGACCAATTCCTTTCTTCAACAACACTATTCGGTTTTAAAGGACCGCGCCGGCGCGGCGCGGCGTGCTTGTATACGAATGGACGAACTTCGTCTTCGTCTCCACTTCTTGCTTTTTCTCTTTCTTCTTTGAACAAAATGGCACTCAGTTGTTCCCCCTTCTCTCAGGAGCATTAAACCCTGATGGACATTTCGAGTGGCATTATTTTTGCAGTATGCGCAGTACCTCAAAGAACACTGGCCATTCAATGCGAGTAATTAACGATACTGCTAAGTGTAGACGTCTTATGGTGGTGGTGTAAGGTACAATGGACAACACTACATGGTAACGTAGTACGTAGCTGAATTACAACCAAGAGAAAATCGAGTTAGGACGAGTTTCGTGTACATATTAATTTACCAGTGTACGCTCTAATTGAGGATGATATTAAGAGGTGAATCATAGGTTAACGCGCCGGCTACTTCGGCGACGGGTTTTAATTGTCTGTGAGATGATGATGACCAGCGATCTGAAGATACTGCTATACCTACTCCTGCTGCACTTTTCAGGGGTAGATTCAACGATTATAACTGTCCGCTACTACGCTACTATACGCTGCTATACTTCGACGGCATTCGTGTCGAGCAATTTGTTCAGATCGTTCTATTACATAATTATACATTGCGGCGGTGCTGCTGCTGCTGCTATTAAGTCCACTGACTATCCTCCAAAAAACTGAGCGCCAAAACTGCACGGCCCTCTGCAAAGCGATATGGAAAAAAAAGATCGCAACGGAGAGGAAAAGCTTGCAGTTCATTCTTTCTATTTATTCACAGTAAGATCCTCTTGATGTTTCTTCCTTTTCATTGTATCGGGAAATTCATGAAAAGCTTTTCATATGCCTCCCGTTATCTCTCTCTATGATCTTTATGATCTCCTTTTTCGTGTAGTTCTCAACCGGAAATAAAGTGGCACCGCGATGTGCCACCAGTGGCATCGTCACGGTGGTTAGTTAAATTAGCGTCGAGGTGAATAAATAATCCGGAGCTATACCTAAGCGTCGAGTCCTCCTCTACGGGGGGTAGGGTAGGATTCACCGGCATATGGCGTCGCTGAAATTCCGCCACCCATTCGACGATATACTGCGTGCAACAGAATTTCAAACACCGCACATAGAATACTCGATGTTCCGCCGGGTGGCGTATACAAATCTCTCCTCAAATGTGCAATCAATTTTTCGTCTTTCTTATACTTTTCCAATCTCTCCGACTTTTACCCTCCATTTTTCTTTCCTTGTCTCTTCTCCCCCCCCCCCCCCCCAGCCTGGTCTCACAATGCAAAAAAATGCTAGAGTCCGTGACATTTTTGGAATGCATAAGCGCACATTGAATATATACCTATATAAACGCTGACAGAAATGCCGTGACCAGATGCCCCCGACATTCCTACGTCCCGACACAACCCCCCACTCTGGCCACGAAACTCAGAACTCAGGACTCCACAGAGTCTATCGTCGGCCCTTTATAATAAGAGCAATAAATGAATTAGTGGGGGCGGTTGGGGCCCTGCAGGACTGGGAGGGCGACTTGCCGCATCGCGTTGCGTTGCGCGTCGCATTGGGTTGCGTTACGTCGCGTCGCGCCGTGTCGGTTTATGGTTTGAGGTTAGGGTCTCCCTTAACTGGTTAAATTGGACCTGGCCCGAGCTCCGAGGGGGAAAACCAAGTCGTCGAGGTCGGAGGTAGCCCCGGCGATTACACTAAAAGATAAACATCATACCGCAGTTAGCGCTGTCCTTCGTAGACCATACACATACACACGCAAACGCATCTTCAGAAAACGAGGCGAGGAGCCTCGCTCCGACACGAAAAGCCATGTATCGGGGTTTGAAAAGTGACCTCTGTATGCATTTGTCGGGATACAATAATTGCTTTCTTTTTTCTCATTCAACTGTCTTCAACACGGAATCAAAGAGATTGCCTAATTAGTTCGAGAATCTAGCGAATACTCAGATTTCCATCCTATCTCTTATATGACTTGAGAAACTTTATCCCGGGATGTTAATATATGGTTGTGGTAGTACTATAGCATAGTAAGTTCGCCGAGCTTTGTGGCTTTGTGCATCATCCCGAAACAATGGGGTTCTGGTCCGGTGGTAAGTACCAGTGAGCGTATGTTTGTGACACTGGTTAGATAAACAGACTACCCCCCCCCCCCCCCCCCCCCCCCCGCGGTCCAGCATCGGCACCATCACCAATCCCTAATTAATCCCAGGGACTGATATACCCAGCAATCGACGAGAAATCGTGCAATAATAACTCAGGCAGCAGAGAACCAACATTTTTCCAAAAACCGTCTTGGAGATAACTCAAGTGTCGCAGTTTTGGTTAGCTGAAAGTCATTTCGATGTGTGAAATTAAGATGTTTTACGGAAAATAACGACCTTTAGCTGACAAAACTGGCAAATGATTATTCGTAAGAAGTTTTTCCGATGAAATTCGGATTTGTGCTACGTCCGAGATTTTTCTTGGTGGTAATAGTACGAAAGAATCGAACAATAAATTGAGAAGAATAACCGAGTCGTCAAATCAAATCATTCCGTGACCTGAGATTTTGCAGAAAAAACATTCCACGAAAAGTTCAGGGAGCCTTGAGAGCTGCGGTTGGAGTCGCCGCTGGGAATCTAACCTCGCTAACATAGGAAATATTTATTTTTCATCAAATCCGATCAATATTTCGGAAAAGCGGAGTACTTAGCCGATTCCTGCCGTTGTACTCGATGACGTCTCCCAGATTCATCAAAATCGATCGTGCCATTTGCGGAAATTTACGATTTTCGTTTTCGAAATGGTTTCTGTTATACGTTTGAGACAAGAAGTCCTACGGCACCTTAATCCTAATCAATCAATCTTAACCACAAATATACTATCTACACATGAATATCCGTTCACTTGATTCACAGCTGCATAATTGCCAAGATCGATTCTTCCCACTCTAGTAATGAATCAAAATCACATTTATTACTATCGGGATCATTCATTCTCCATTCAGTGACAATATTAAGGTTGATTTTTAGCCCCATGTCCTAAACACATTATGATATGTTGTGCTAGCAATCGGAGTTGAACGAAATTAGGGTGTTTTCAGAGTAGAGTGCAACAAATAGTCGATGCGTAGGGTGGGTAGGGGTAGATAACTCCCCGGGGAGTGATGACTGTAAGAGTACGTATACACGAGACTCGAATACATGGGATGGAGCTGGGTGGTTTCACCCCGGACAACGGGGGTGCCGTTTGATTGGTGTGGGAAGATCTGCCACCAGTTAAGCCTCCGCTATTTACTCTTTGAATATTTCCGTTCTCCAGACGACTGATCATTCACTTTCCTTCCTCTTGTTCGTCGACCTCCATATGCTCCAGGATTTGTTTTCATTTCGTTGATCTATAACGTATGCGTACCAAGATACAAAATATTCTTGTCGCGTCTTCCGCCCAGGATTTTCAAATCCGTGAGTTATGGACTCGCCGTGGATATTTTGAGTTCAGATCCGGAAAAATTGTGCCATCGAAAATTCCTGACTCATATTATTCATGGCGTAATTTGGTACGAAAGTACTAGTGAGTACCTAACACCGCGAGATGGGATGACGATGATAGTTTCCCGTTGAATTAAAAGCCCCTCATTGGACAAAAGGGGCCTGTCAAACGGCAATCATCCCCTATTATGTAATCTCACCCCTACTACTGACGGCTCGTGTGAACTTTCGACAAAGATAGGACGATGCCTTGGTACAGAGTACCGAAAACCCCGACGAAAATATAGGTACCTCTACCCTGAAACTTGAATGGTAAACTGATCGGTCATGTCATGCCTTATTGGCACGTCAAACCGCCCACATCAAACGGCCGTTCATGCATCGATTTTCAATTCTTACTGATTCAGAAGCAAGCCAATGTATAAAACAACGGAAAAAACCGAAAAAAAAGAGAAGACGATTGAAGGCTCCACAATTCTTTTCGTTTGATATCAAATCTACGGTAGTTGATTTACCTCCGGATATGTGTGTAACGAGACACGTGTACGGATGATAATTAATGGTGATTTCCGATGAAGCAAATCTCTCGTTCTAGTTTATTTTGAATTTCCAGCCCCGCACAGTCTATGAGTTTTGGATGAGTTTACAAAATCTGTCTTCCGGTCGTTGAATTGATCTTTCCATTCTCTTCTCTTCTTGAAGCGATTTGATCATCCAGCGTAGATGATGCATGGGTTATTTTCGACTCTGTAGAGAGTGTATGGGAGCGTGCACGGAGCGTAGGTGAAGAGCTTCAGCACAATGTAATATAATAATATAATACCCACCGAAATACTGAATCCCAAACTCAAACCCCAGGTCTATTATTTTCTACTTGGGAGTTTATTCCACCCTGCAGTACATTCGAGAAGCTCAAGTCGTCTCTCAGTTGAGGTTAGGAGGATAGACAAAAATGCCGATATTCAACTCCCCTATTCTAAATGCATACGGACGGATGGGGGAATCACTTCCGGAAACGGTTTGCAGCATTTGAATGCATCTGTAGAATTCGTTTTTCCTCGACTGTTTAATGATATTATACAAAAATCTTCACAGTAGTTTCACTTGGGCAGAGAAAACGTTCTCGAAAAAAAGCCGCGTGGCATCAAATCAGACATTAAACGACCTCAACAGATTTTTATCATCTTCTATTTTCTATCTTGATAAATCAATGTAAACCTTGGTTTGTAGACTGAAACTCTACTCTTCCGTACTCGCACTTCAAAGGTGATGTTATTATGAATCCAATGAGCTTTTACCGACTCATTTTCGAAGAACCGATCCCAAGATATCGAACTTTGAAGTCTGAGAGTGATGCTAGTCAAGCATCCGCCCGACCAATTCAATGCGCTGCACGCTACTTAGCTGCTAATGTTCATTGAAAATTTCTCGAGATCGGTGGATCGGAGGTGATCGAGCGAGGAATCTGGGGGTTCAATACGAAATCACTGATTAAAAAATCGACTTCGAAAAATCCGATTATTCACTCAGACAATGTGAGTCACCTTTGGTATCTCCAGAATAACATATGCTAGAAAAAAATCTGCTCAACTGCAGCTAAATCGCCGTTTAAACCCGTGCAATTTCGGACCGAAAAAATTTCCTCCTAAAATCACGAATGAGACACTCGCCTCTAGCTCCGCACGAAAAGCAAACAATATTTAAATTATCGGACGTCCGGTTTTCTGCCCTTTGTCAATCGGTCTACTGAGTTAGATCGTTTTGTGGTTTTGTGGTTTTGGCACTATTGGCACGCGCCCCCGGTGGCCCGGCCGTTGCGGGACGATCCATCACCGGATCCTTGTTAAGCATCCATTGTTAAATTCGTGTCCAAACGTCGTGTGGCAAGCACGACCACGCCTCGAGTCAGAGATTTGCAAGCATATGTGCAAACAAAAACTGTTTTTTTCTTCCGTCTCCGTTTTTCCGTCTTCCTCTCTCTCTCTCCCACTCTCTTTCTCTTTATCTCTCTTAGGGTCAAACGAAACGAATGCTTTCCAATAAATGATCCAACAAATTTGAAGTAGCAGAAAACTGAAAATAGTTTCAACGATTTTTTTTGTTTAGTGGTCGGATCACAGACTGGAAAAACGGAAGGAGAAAAAACAGATCTGGAGGGAGAGAGTAAAAGGGAAAAAGAAATCTACATCCATAGGGAAACACGTGGATGTGCCGCTGAGCCTATGATACGGGCGTTTAAATGGGTCCGATGAATGAAAATGTTATAAAATTAATAATGGCCCTTAAAAAAGTCAGGTATATAATATTTTATATTATAATATATAATATGTCTACGTGTGCATGTGTGTACTACCTATAAGCAGCTAATAGTAAAATGCTCCCGTATCGGGTGAAGATGGTCCAAGCGATAGGAATAACCTATGCGGTTCGTCTGAAATCTAAATCTTTCAGACCCGAGGGTTGAGTTAAAAATTTCTAGGTATTCCTGGAGCAGGGTCTTCTGTATCACAATACATACACACGTGTATGTAATATGCATTGAGACTGAAAGCTAGCCGTAGCCAATTTAAATCAATTTACCCGCAACCCCCGACTAAACGAGACTCAATTGGCCCATAATAGAGCCGGGGGGTTCTTCATGTCGCCTTCGCCTTCCCTCTTACCCGCCGATCTGCAACCGGGCTCCAAAAACTACTCGGAAATCTCTATATCGTCTCCCTCTCTACACTAACGCGATATATTCATATTTTTTCACACGAATATGTTCGTCATTCGTCGTTCGTTCGATCGTTTACTCATTCGTGCAGTTCATTCGTTTACCTGCATTGAACTATATTCTTCGATCGGTTGAGTAAATGTTCACTCCTGCTTTTCACCATTTACCCAATTATTCACTCGCACATGAAATTGTATACTCTCTTATTTACACGACGGTTTACTCCGTATCTGTATTCAAATTTATCGCAGTACTTACATCGTCCTTTATGGCTTTACTCGCACGATCAATCGTTTGCTCCAATATTTCATTGCACTTACTCAATTTTTTACTCAGCCACTGGAATATTGAACCATTCATTAAACCATTCGTTCACCTGTTTGCGATACTTCAGATTTTATATTCATTCGAATATTTGCGCATTGATCATATCATTTACTCAGTCATTCACTCATTCGTTCAACAGTTACTCACACATTTATGAATTCATTTCAATGTTTATTCATTTGTTCAAATATTCGTTGCTCATTTACTCAGTTGCATGCTCACTCCTTCGCGATACGATGAATCTTTGACTCACCACTTTACTCGATTGAATAAAGCAAGCATTCGGCTGACATAATTGTTGAGGAAAATTTTTTTTACAAAAGTATATGGGTAGAAAATACTAGAAATGTATTTTACGAACGTACGTAGTACGTACCTCCTATACATAGGTACGAATTATATTTATGTATAATAATTACATGACGTAACGTCACGCGAGTCATATTATAATTTACATAAATATACACACATCTGATGAGTATAGTTGAAAAGATGCTTATCTGTTCTTGGTTGCCTGCATCAGGACGGCCTGCTGCCTCCCTCGTAACAAAATATTCACCTCTATATACATAGTATACCTCGATATTTATATATATATGTATACATCCAGTATACTTACAGTTTCAATTTTGTGTGAAAGTTTCCCATCGCGTTTATCGTTATCGCATTAAGGCAACGAGTCACGAAACATTGATAGGTAACTTTTTTCTCCCCAGATACGTGCAGGGAGCCAATACCATACCAATACCTACGTAAGTACTGAGTACAAATTCTATTCTATTCCCTTCTTCTCTCTTCTGTACAACTAATGGATATTAATTGGTTAATCGTTCGTCCTGCACCGCCGGAGATACTTAGGTATACCTCTACCTTTGTACTAATCGATATTAATATTGATCAGGAGTTAGTCGGGGGTTCGTTTTTACAGGGTAAACCAAGTTAATTGTCGTGGGAATAGACGTTCACGGGCGCCGTATCACTCGCGTGGTCAAAAATATTCTACGACTTCTCATCTTGTAAAAATTCGAGCACTGCAGTTTCACATCTTCAGATCTCGAGGGTTCGTTCTTTCTGGCAAAATATCGTCCTAATGAAATCGAACAATAAAAATCCGCGGCTTTTGCTGCACACCCGTCACTACAGTACGGATACTTAGTTTTCGGTTTCAGTCTCAGCTGAGATTTTGGGAAATAAATATTCTAGGCAAGATATTGGTAGATTGGCACAGCTTTTAAGAAAATAGAACGCGCTGTGGATTGCTCTCTTTTCAACATCTCGTGCTATCTTTCTTCGCGAAGTTGTGGGTTCCAGATCACAACGCATAATCCTTGTTCTCTATAAACCACGGAGAAGAATTTAAACTTTAACTTTTCATTTTATGCACTGCCATTTTTGGAGACAAAATCAGAGTGATATTTCGAAGAGTGGCCATTCGAAGCTTGTTCTTCCGTCTTCATAACAGTCCTATCATATTTTTCGTACCGTCATTTCTGAAACATTGACAATCAATTGTGGAAAAATAATAACAGTCCAAAAACTACCATTTCCAAAACCGTTCCCGGAACCATTAAAAATCCTGGAGATATCAAGAAAAGGCGACCAGCAAAGGGTTTCTTTCAACTTGGAAATACCGATTCTGAGTTCGTCCTACTATTCGTATTTTCCAAAATACCATGATTTTGAGCTTCACTGGAAACCTGAGACTTGGAAGGCAATTCCAACTTTGACGCTGGTACTGTATGACGGCTATGGAACGATATTTATCACCCTCGATAACCCTCTTCACAACAATTTTTTTCCTACAAATTCAACTATCGTACATCCCCGAACAGAGGCGTATAATATATCCGGGATTATTAAAGAAATTTATATCTAATACGCGTGTCTCTGTACTCAAAAAAAAGATCATCCTAGCTGTAGGGGGTTGCACGATCCGATTTCTGGACCTAAAAACCCGCCTCCCCTGCCGCTTAGTCTTTAATTCTATTATTTTACAAGTAGCGCACGTGTCCTCACGTACACGTCAAACTTACACATCAATTTACACGCATAGATCATTAAAATTAAAAATCTCTTCGACCCCCTCTTCCAGATCCGGAAGAATTTTGATTTATATATCGTTTTTTTGCAGTGTGAAAAGAATAATTTTCTGGTTCGTACGGGTTTTTTCTGTTTTTTATTTTCATTCGAGCTGGTGGAACAGATATAAAAATACGAGAAGCTTATGGGAGTTAAGTAACGCGATATTCCGAGTCTGCAGGCCGGAGGGGGCGGGTTGATCGAGAAATGTTTTCAAACCCATTAATCCTTTCTCCCCGCTCTATGCAAACAACCCGCAACCCCGAGTATTATAATCCTTTACAAAGGAGCGAGAGGAGGTGGCTTGAAATGGTTATAAGGTAGACAGCTTCCCTAATGCGATTATAACCGTTGAAAATTGGTAATTGATTATCGATTGTAATTGCAGATTATCAACAGATCTATCTCAAATCTTCGAATAAATTATACCCAGCAGATTTTTCACTGGCTTTTCTTACTCATCATCTTTCCGGGTATAAATTGTTCGCTAAAAATCGCACTTTTCGTTGTTCTCTTGGTTACGACTAGAATGCTTCTAAAAATTTGTGAAATTTTACCAAACAGCGTATAGATATATGAACGGAAAGAAAAATCTAATCGATCGAAAAAATACCATTTAGTTGATAAACAGCTTGAGATGAGCACGATCTTCAATTCGTGTAATACTAATGAATTCTTTTCACCTACTGCGGGTTCACACGCCCTTAAAACTGACGTAGCTATAGGTATAGTATAGTGTACGAGCCAGTTTTATGTTGCAAGACCATCCCCTAATGAAGTCAATCTGTTTTCCTACCCTTTTGTTGACTGTACCCAATGTCTGCCTCTACTTCACCCCTTACAGAGCTCGGATTCCGTAAGTTTTTCCTCCCTTTCGACCTATACCAACCCCTCCTATACTTCTGACCCTCTAGAAATCTGGTGTATAGGTTTAGATGTAAGTATAATATGACATGAGTAGGCAAATACAATATAAGTAGGTACGTTGTAGGTTGGTGAGTATCTACAAACCGAACAGTTTGATGAATCAAGGCAGAGGGAAAAAAAAACTAGTTTTTCTTTCTTTCCTCTCATTGCGGATTTCTTTCTGTATCTGATTTCGCTCATTTTTGTATTTTTTCAGGCCACACTATTCTCTTTCTTATGTGATACCGCAAGAACGGAAGAAGAATTGACATTTTTTGTAGTATCGATCATAAGAAATGGTAATTCTACTCGATGGATAAGACTGTGACAACTGAAATGAATCATAAAAATTAAAAAATCTTAGTTAAAAAATGAGAATTCTATTCCGATCCTTCCGTGAAGCCTCGTACTCGAATTCGGGGTTCCGAAATGAAACCAGAAGAGAGCGGGAGCCTAATTTCAACACGAAGACAGATGACAAAATTTCGAAAGCGAAGTACGTGTAGTTCATCGGGAAAGAAAAAATGTCCGTGGTCGAAATTTCAACTCTAAAAAACAAGAAAGTATGGTGGAAAACATGTCACGGGGCGAGGGACAAATAGATCATACATGTAGTACGTAGTTGATATGGCGCACGTGGATCCACTGGGCAGGTGACGGAATAGCCGCCGACTAGTAACTATGCATAACTTGCGCCTCCTGCGATTGTGTAGGAGTATAGTATAGTGAGTAAGCGAGTGCGTAAGTGTATCACATCTATGTGTGTACGTAAGTGAGCAAGTATGAAGTATAAGCAGTAGGCATGGGCACGCGACAGCCAGTCATTGTATGCAAATGCGTGCCCCTGCGGAGGCAGATGCTCATGGATAACGTCGAAAGGCTTCGAACCCTTTAGAACCGGAGACTGTTCAGTATAGTGTGCATGCGGACACATGAGTAGGTACTGTATAACGTAGATTGTAAGTATGTGTATTTGTACCTAGATACCTCAAGAATTATTCAAATTTTGAAGCCTGAAGAGAAGAGATAAGGCAAGGAAAATACAAGACGTGTAGTCTGGTCTAGTCCAGGCGAGCCGAGAAGGCTGTAGAGATAATAGTGAACAGAAATTCGAGTATTATAAATATTAACTATGCATGTTCGTATTATACTGCAGAGGATGTGTATAAGGATATTTGAGAAAATCTAGGATTACCCCCGATCCCCGATACGCTTCCTCCATAGTCTCCAATTTCGAACAGACTAAAAAAAAAAATGACCCAAACGAATATTACTGTTTTACCTCCTTGCACTCAAATTGGAAACATGGTCGAAAATTTTCATTTATGACGGCGAAACATCGACACAAAATTATCTCAATCGTCCTATCCACCGGATCCAGCCAATGATATTGCCGTGTCACCATTTGTGTCTGCTTCTTCCAGCCGAATGGGAAACTCCCGTTGCCTAATTCCATATTTTATATGTTCCCATAAGAATTGCATTGATTGAACTCAATGAAGAATGAATACGATGGTTTGTACTACTCTTAGCAAATTGAATGCCATTTTTATTCTCATTTTTCGTACATACATCATTTTCGTCTCATGATACCACTAAACTGACTTTCATCATCTCACAATTAGCGAATATCCAATGATTCTGTTTCAGGGCTCTTTGAACTCGCTCGTTTTCTATCCAGTTGATTCAGTCTCTGGAGTCGGTTTTAGGTTGTGTTCTTCGGGCTTTCTAGTTGCCTGAGCCGGTCCATCCAATCTAGATTCAATGACTTTGATCATTCTCAAATTCCTGATCTCCTAATCAGTCATGTACTACTCCTTTCTACGATTCAATTAGCTCCGCAGTGAGTTCAGTCTATTTTCGCGATCGAGGTTTCTTCACAATCAGCCAATTCAGTCGGTTCAGTAATTTTAATCGGCTGCACATCGTCTCGTAGCCAATTCAGAAGTTATTATCATACGTTGACAATTGTGTTTTTGTGTTTTATCAAATCGTCTACAGACTAACTGGAAACGAAAGATGACTGACAAGACTATATCGACTACTATCGGATCAAAAAGTCGGGACACTTGAGTTTGAGGCTCGATATCTTTGCGGGAAAACATCGTAAAGCATTTTCAAATACAGTTTCTTGAAGCGCGGAATCTCCCGCGTCTATAGCTATCATAGTTTCATTCGTCTGGAAAATCTTCATGCTGAAATATTGCCGTGAATATGGTAAGAAACATCATTTCTGACGTTTTTTTTCGTATGTCTATTACCAATCGTCACGATTCTGTTACCAAGGCTGTTCAAAATTTGAAAAATTCACACTCGAACCTTTAAGTCTTGTATAAATACATGGCAGTACCATTCGAAAAATAGTAGTCGATGCAGTCTTTTCAGTCGTTTTCAGTGCGTCTATAGACAATTTGGTTGCACTCAGTTTACTCGATGGACGATGCAGTTGATTCGGTCGCTTCATTCTAACGAGTTCGTTACAAATCTTCGGTTACAAAGAAAAAGCAAAGGCCGAACCGCAATAGCACAAAATTGTGACGTGCTGCGGAGGGCAGATTTTTTGAGGGACCTGAGCAGTGATGTTATGTAAACGAATGAAGTTAAAGCCTGAACCACAGATATTATCTGAATGGTTAATTCAATTTATTGCGCAGAAATGCGTCTCGCATAGATAGTGTCAGGGACAGAGCATAGCAGAGGCCCTGGGAGTCAGAGAGTCAGAGAAAGCCATAGAGTAGAAGAACAAGAGAGAGAAAGAGAGAGACCTAGAACGGGTGAAGATCGGTCTGCGAAATTAGAGCACGGTTGGTGGCGACCACGCGGCTAATAATAATGGTCGTAGCTGACAATGGGCAAGAACCGTATGACAATCAAATTGGCCCGCTATCAGTACCTCTCCATTATATCCTTTGATCCGCAGCTCCCTCTCGGTTTCTATTCCTCTCTTCGTCTCTCTTTCTCTTTCTCTCTCTCTCCTTCGCTCTCTCCCTCGATCTCCTTCTCCCTCTCTCGCCCTTTCTCTCTCGAGCGCGGGTTTCATAGGCCGGCAAACACCCTGATTGTTCACCCTCCGTGTTTAAACAGCCTCCAACTCTCGTCGGTGTTTAACGGGGAATACCAGATCGACGAACCTACACGCACCCGCTATTTCCGTTCGGTTCGAATCCGCTTTACTCTTACCGCTTCAGCCGTAGTCGGATTTTTCTTGCTCCTTTAGGTCAGGAATTATATCAGACTGAAAATACTGAGCAAAGAGTCGAGAGAATACCGAAATGCAATTGGAACATCATGGAGAAAAACTCCACAAGGTCTGCTACAGGCGAGTGAATACTTTCGAACATTTTTCAGTGGAGTAAAGGAGCCCTGAAACATGTGTACACTCGAAGAAATCGAAGAAGGCTGAAACAGGGGTAAATCCGGCAAAAATCGCTGGAACATTTCCCAACGTGAACTGAATTGCAGCGAAAGATTTCGAAACCGAATGAAAAATACTGGAATATCGTCCACAGTGGTACGAAATACTTCGGTAGACATTGAACACAGCTGAGCAATGCTGAACCACGGCTAAAAGTAATTACAGAACGTTGAAACAACCGTGAAGTGAACTGAAGTTAACTCATACATTTTGAGATCACCTAGAGAAGATCGATATATTTGCTCAAGTGGTTCACAATGACTTGGATCAGATCAACGGTCAGACAGAAAAGAAGAATCATAATGAGTACCGGCTCCGAGATAATGTTGTCTGTAGTAATGAAAGATGCGCAATGGTCCCCTGCGATCTCTTGCAAATGCCGATACAATACCATCATCATTCGAGAATCGAAAATCTACTAATGTGGTATAATTCCCGTTCGAGCTTACGATGAGAGGCAAGGGATGTTAATAGAAATACACGCACGAGTAGGTACATATACCAGGCGCACAATTCACAAATATATCTGGGAACGGTATCCCTTTATTTACCGATAAAGTCCTTTCAAACGGATTAACAGGACGGTTTTGTAGCTCGTTTCAGCTGGGTGCTTGGTGGGGAGAAAACCGGGAGACTGGGAGTCTCGCAATTAGTCCCAATCAAGGGGTAGGTCTTCAAGTTTGCTTAGGGTAAAAGGGGTGTGCAGACTCGTGACGAAAAGAAGGAACGCGCCTGCGATGATACACTTAAGCATTATAGCTACACTACATTTGCTAAAAAGCACCTATTACACGTGGGTGCAGTCTTCAATTCAGTGTCCTACGGCTACTGTCCAGACCATGGTCATGCATGTGTGATTTGCCACATGCTCAACTACCACGACGATGCTGACAACGATGAAAAAGATAGAGAAAAAAGGACGAAATAATGAAGAGACTCTGTTTCCTATCCACGTACTACCATAGTGCGCAGGTGCGCAAACCCTTCCCGAGGTCCCTCCGCCGCACAAGAATGTCCAGACTTGACCGTAAATTCGTCGAGGAATCATCAATTAATATTTTCCGTAAAAGCATTCAGCATCAATGATGTCGATGCGCGAACACTGGACACTGATGCTACGCTCGCGCGTGGCTCTTGGCCACTTTCATCAACAATGTCAGCATATTAAGCCACTTTCATTGATGATTAGAAGGTCCTATTGTTCGTTGCCGATGACTTAGGGTATTCAAATGACATTATCGACCATGAAGTGAGTGTGGGTACATATAGTTGCCTTATTATACCTACATTCGTCGTTTTATTTGCCGTTTGCGGCGTGGGATCCCAATCGATCCGATTGTAACGGCCCGTTGTCGCGGATGCGGGTAGCGTAAGGTAGGTAGGTAACTGAGGGGGTATAGGGCCAAAGAGAAGAAGGGAGAAGAGAGGAGGGAAGAAGGGGAGGGGATCCCCTGCAGGACTCCACGGGACTCCACCGCCGATATCCGAGCGTCCCGTCATACCTACCGGCTGATTACAGCAGAAATTGAGCCCAGAATTAAGCGTCCTAGTTCAGTGCAAAGATTCACCGAAAAGAGGCTCATCATGAGGTGATAATAGAACCGGAGAACCATTAGGACAAAGGAAGTGCTCCGAAATTTTGGAGATCAATAATGATAGTTCAGTATCACTGTACGAAGAGAGGCACGGCAAATTGCGTAATTTTTTGCGATCTTGGCAGGTCCGACGTTCTGATTGTCCGTTTTTCGAAGGTGGGATGAACTCATGAAGCCAATATTAGAGCCATCGACCACTCACATCAGTGGCGGTTGAAAAGAGCTTTCTGATGATGACATCAATGCGGTCTTGACTGTGTCTGATTCACGTTGACGAAAAAATGGGTTTCAGAGTATCGAAAGAGTGAATAGAAACTTGAAATGCTGGAAGATTGAAGGCTTGATGATACAGTTGCACGTTTAAACCAGACACAAACGTGTAGGGCACTTCCAGTCATGAACTGCACAGTTGGACATGGACTTTGGTGGGTTCAAGGGCAGCTAGTGCAACGAAAGAATGGTTGCAGATCGAAAAAGACGAAAGAATGATGCACGCAAATGACAACTGATGATAATCCTGCTCTCTTGCGCACAAGCAAAGCTCCTCCAGGTTCTTCGGCGGCTAAAGCATGAAGAGTTATTAAAGAGTCCCTTGAACAACGGCCATGACAGATTCTTGCTCCAGAGAACTATGGGATATCCAAAACAGAAGAGGACACAAGTTTTAAATGGTAAATCAGGGAGATGCATTTCAGCTGAAATGGGCACATATCATGGACTCGTCAAAGACAAGGACACAAGGGGTGTTTTAAGTTCCAAGAGTTAGTCGGACATATCATCTCCACTGGTAACATTTTAGAGAGTTTCCAACAGGACTCGGATCGACTGGATGGTGGGTTCAGAAGTTTCAGAGGGATGACTGATCACGCTTTGAAAAATACACCCCAGCTCCTCTTTTCGGGAATAACTCTGATTGGCTATTCTAGGCTCCTCCTATAGGCGGGTCGCGGCTAACCAGCTACACAAGGAAAACACTCTGTGCCTTGCCTCTGCTGCTCCGGGGATCCGATCAGTTAACAGCAAACGTGCGGCGGTACCTAACAGTCGATCCAACGCACACGGACCCTCATCGTCAGTTTAGTTTTAGCCACGGCTCCGGGCCGCACGCTGAATTCTACTGCTTTACGCACGCGCACCCTTCAAACGAATCACATTCGCCCGTGCGATTGTCAAGTGTTCCAACGAGTTCCTGTTTGTCCGAATTTGAATTTGAATTTGAATTATTGTTACTTTGAAATCAATTTCTATCGTTGTCCGTGAGAATAAACTATACACTGTCTCACTAATTGAATAAAAAACAAAGAAGCAGGAGACGTGGATGAAAAATGTGACAAAAGTCGACGAAAAAAATATAATAAAATAGAGTGACGAGAATTTGAGGAAGATAGTATTGAAGAGAGAAAACCTCGAAGAATTAGAAGATGGAAAAATTTGATCGAATTTGATCGAAAAGGTGTTGAGAAGATCGAGCGATGGTTCTTCTCGTTCAGAGGGACAACTGACATAATCCATAAATTCGAAATTGGAGATCAGCTGATTTGGGATTAAAAGCCAAAACTAAAAAAAACTATAGAGAAGCCCCTGAGCAGTGATTTAGGAAATGAAAAACGTGAGGATTCTGTGTTTCGAAAGATTACAAGTGTCAAAATGGCACATGACCGTCTAACTCAAAGCTGATTAATTAATTACGATCAAATGTATACGATTTATTGTTACAGTGATTGATATCGCCACACTCAATTCCGCCGTATATATCGAGTAACAATAGTAACTAAACCAACTTAAACCCCAGCTTTTAGACTGGTGATCATAGAATATAACGGACTGGAGGAACAATTTACCAAGGAACAAAGACGACTATGGTTGTACTGTGAGTCAATGTTTGAATAATTTAGTATTGTTACTCGTTCCATTGTTTTCATGTTTCTCGTTTTCAAAGCTTTAGACTGAGAGGCGAAACATGGAGAATAAGCCGAAAAAGTTTTTGCAATAAAATTCGGAGAAGACACAAACAAACAAAAAATAAGGCGTGTACCTACTCTGTGCGGATGGATTCTAGGTTTTAGCTGCCTTCAACGATCGATTTTATCCATGCATAGCTACCTATATAGGACTTTGCTAAACCATATTGTACCCCAACTATGCTCTAATCCGTGGGCGTTTTCGACGCTCCCTATTGGTGCGTGGGCGTTTATCAGGTCGACGAATGAGAATCCAATCACCATATTACAGCGAATTGATATTGCGGTTCTGCCAGATACATATCCTAGAACATATAATGAAAATGAAGAAAAAGATAAGATAGGCTCGAGAAAAAAAGGCCCGAAAAAGAAAAGCAACTTCTTCTGGTCCCTCTCCTCATTTTCGAAAATTCACTTTTTTCAATTCCTCATCTTATGAAATTTATCAAGCCACTCAAGCCTGGAATGAACTTCGCATTAAGCCCACACTTGTAATTACACCTATATATATATACTTCTATCTATACTAGAACATTTTTTCAAGTTAGGTTGAGTGAGGTTGGGTTAGGTTCGGTTTGGTTAGTCGAATAATTGCCGTGATGCCGTGGCTGCTAGGCTAGCCGTTCGAACCAGGTAATAATAATTAACAGCGTGCGAAACCACTCGGACGTTCTCATCAGTTCAAATACCTTTGATTATTTCGCGTCCCACGTATATCCACTGGCTCAGGATCACTCTCAACCCGCGGTCATCGGTGACCATCCAAATTTGGTTGTCGAGTATCCATAGATCTCCGGTCATATCCCCCTCTACAATTTATATATTCATTGCCCGTGGCGCACGCCGCCAATCATTAAATACATCATAAAACGAAACAGCGAACTGGCAATGAGACAGACAATATATAAAAATCTTGTTGAACCCGGTGGGAGCATTTTAGTCTCCTTTGGAATTTCGAACGCAAGATGAATTTGATAAGATCGATATGGAACTCCATAAAAGCAAGTTGGCGCCAATCTGTCGATTATATATTTATAGGCATGTTCACGGTTATCAGACTCGGTCCGTAGTCAAATGTCGTCATCGACTTTAAAAATCGGTTTCAGAAATTGTCTAATCCTCTCCTCTTCTTTCCAATTTTTTGTTTTCTTCAATCTAATTCTACTTCTTCCCAACATTCTTTTTCCCATATCCCCCCCCCCCCCCCCCTCTCGCTCTCCCTCTCTCTATATTATCTATATCTTTCTATCTCTCTTCATTTCACACTCTATTTTTCCTCAAGTTGTCCGACTGTCCGCACCTCGAGAATATAATTATCTCTCGACATCCACGCACATGTACGGATATCTAGATACACACTCGATTATGAATACACTTGAAAGATTATACAATGTCGTTTGTAGTACGTAGGTATATCAACAGTAGTTTTTTGATCTTGGCCTTGTGCCGAAGAAATCAAGTATCATGTTATTGCCTCTACTTCACTTCACTTCACTTCACTCCACTTCCACTCTGTCTATCTATTACAGCGGATTTGGTGAACGCTTCTATATTTATTATTATAGTCGCAGCTAGAAAGACTGTGTATGAAACGTGGGCGCACAGACCGTTCGCCAGATAGAGAAACGTGGGAGTCACCTAATAGGTGTACAACACTGACTATATTGCCGTTTCATTGTCGGTCGCTTTAGAGAGGTTATTTTTCTGCCGCTTTTGCGTTACCTATTGGTAAACCTGGACCCGAACCTAAAATCGAAGCTAATCTTTTGAAATTGGTAGGCACAGTAAAAACTCTATGAGTTTATCTTTCATAAATTACATGATGTGGATCAAATGATCTGTAGAAATAGCGAGAAATTGTATTTGGGCGATTTATATTTGCTTTTTGCACCACGGAAACTCCGACATGATGATGAACCAAGATTATACATCCGTAAGTATCTTGCATCGAACTCTAAAGCCATCGCACCACTAGAGGCAGTTGTGCACAACTGTGTCTAAACGCTACCGCGATTGCGAAAAGAAACGCGCCGATTTGGCGATTTGTATTCAGTCAGGATACATCTCTGAATACCGGATAGGAGGCACTCCGAATATCGAATTGTTACAATCGATCCGGAATTGCACTGTGAAACACGATTAGACTAGAGTTAGCAGAGCGCCAATTTACGTTCGTTCAGTATATGACTTGGTCAAGATCGTTCCAAAATAAGGCCCTCATTCGCGATTAGAATTACCTCTCCATTTCTCGACGGTATCCGTTCTGATATACTACTGATTTAAAATGAGACGGAACAGCGATACGCCGAAATGGTTTGCGGATAATTTTGAGTACCGGAAAATTGAAATCAGTCGAAAATCGAATTTCTTCAATGACATAACCGGATAACCAGATACGTTGATGTATATGTATGTGGTGTGTGAATAATCTAGATTAAGAAATGTAGCAATGCGATAGCACCTGGGTTAAGAATTAACCTGTCCACGCCACGCCGCACCGCGCCGGGACTTGAAACATGGTAATATCTGGATCTCGGATCAGAGTACAGCCAGGCCCTGACTATAGCCGCCGCCGCCGCCGCACGGTGAGATTTTTAACGCCATGTGGTTTACAGATATATTTAGTGGACACAGCTCGCCTGCCTGTCTGCACAGGGCAGAGAGGTAGGTAACGGCAAAGGTATCTACCTTAATATCTCAATGAAGAGGTTGCACCTATGGCTATATGTATATAGGTACCTAAACCATTTATACCCATGCAGTCCATCTGATTATCTGATCTGACCATCGTACACCTCGATGTATCATCTTACAACCGCCTAGCAGCCTTTTAGATTTAGATGAGTTTATATCCCAATCCAGGTAATTACTCACTGGATTCAAGATCCTGCCTAAAGACATACTGCGTGATCACCGTTAGACCTCTACACGGACAATTTTCCCTCCGAAGCTCATCCAGCCTTTTTTTCTTGTTTCCCCCTCGTTTACAATATTTCTCTTGACATATTTTGCAAGATGCAATTCTTTCGGACTATTGAAAAAAGGAAGAGAACAGCGAATATGCGTAGGCGAACAGATTGTAAATGTCCAAGTTACAGATGATTCAATAAAGTTATATAATAACGACCCCTCGTAATAGATGCCGCTGGGTCCGTGTGGGACGCTAACTTATATCAGTTCCTCATTGACATGGTAGTCTGACTTTGTGCAGCATGTAGCATACCTCAGACTTTTCGTGATTTTCGTATCGTAGCTCTTTTGAAATTGTTGCAAATGATCTCGAAATATAACTCCAGCGGTTATTATTCCCTAATACGATGCCTGTCCATTAAACTACGGTCGCAAAAAGCCTGATTAATTTCATATCAAATCTTTGATCTGGTTAGCAAGATTTTGGCTTCAAGTGGGCGAGCCGGTGATTAGTTTACTAAATGGAAATGAGGTAGTCGTAGTCAGCGATCGTCGAACTTGTAAATAATAAATTATACGATCTGAGTGTGAAAACATCTCTGGGAATCTCTGGGATTTGTTACAAGCAGAGTCTGCAATATCGATTTCCCGCCAAAATGTAGGCGCATCCACTACGCCAGGTTATGGGCTAGTGCGAAATTCACTCAGCCGATCAACCGCTCTATTCCATCCCATAGTACAAAAAGACAAAAGTGTGATTTTTCAAACTCTCCGTATGGATAGCTAGCTAGCCAACCGGCTAGGCTCCACACCTCCGACGTAAGGATGAGATAAAATCCAGATTTATGGGGCACTGAGCTCAAGATACTTATGGGCTCCGCTGGGTGGCCACTGCAAGATGTATTCTACACGTACCTTATACGTTATTTGTTGTAACCCCATGGTTTTACTCTTCTTGGAATTATCTCCTCTATTCTATTCCCAACATTCCACGTTTCTTTTCTTTTTCGAAAACGTATTACTTCCATAACAGAAAAAAAAATCAACCCGTTTGTCAATAAACGTACACATCACTTCACGGTGTAACTGACCATCAAAAACAACGCCCGCCGTGTGTGTAGTACATTCACTTTTAGCACCCATCATGTAACACCGTTTTACAAAACGATTATCATCATTGCTCGATGGAAAGTGACACGATTCGTGCAGAATCTTATCTAGATCCCGTGAAATATAAAAGGCTCCATAGAATGGTCTAGATGTAAGATACGAATTCGTGAGGTCACTCACTTCACTTTTTATCAAAATGCATCTTCTTCTGTTTCAGGAGTCGAGTTGGGTCGCCGACGATGTCCGCGACGGTGGCCGGGAACCAACAACAACAACACCCTCATCAAGAGTGGGACATCAATGACTCGAACGTTCCGAGGGTGAGTTAGAAAATGACAATAAATGAGAGTGAAGCTCCGAAGAAGGCTTCCTGCTATTCAAAGAAGACAGAATTAATTTCAAGGTTTGAGCCCATGCAAAAAATTAATCTTTCTCTTCTCTAGGTCGTGGATTATGACCCATGGTGCGAGTGGGCTGATGGTCATGTCAGACGTGTGTATGGTCCAGATTGCGAAGAAGCACGAAGACATGCATCTGGCTGGGCAATGAGAAATACCAATAACCACAACGTTAGTATTCTCAAAAAATCCTGTCTTGGTGTGCTAGTCTGTTCTCTTGGATGCGCACTTCCGGGAGGAGGAAGAGTCCATCTACGTCCAGCGATTTGTGATAAGGTAATTTAGAGAACCATATTTCACCGTACGGCGTTTTTTCTTTATGTCCTCCATTCGATTTGATTCTTGGCAATTGTGTTCCAATATTCATCCATTCTGCGTCCCTTCTCATTTCAGGCTAGAAAAAAGCAGCAGGGTAAACCCTGTCCGAATCGTCAATGCGCTGGTCGTTTGGAAATCCTTTCCTGTCGAGGTCACTGCGGTTATCCGGTAACACATTTTTGGAGGCACACAGAACACGCCATATTCTTTCAGGCGAAGGGCCAACACGATCATCCTAGACCAGAAGCTAAATCGACTTCTGAAGCTAGACGCAGTGTTGGAGCTGGAAGACGAGTTCGTGGTCTCGCTGTTTTGTTGGCCAGGGAAGCAGCTCTCGGTACAAAGGTGAGATATTTTTGTACTGCTATTCAATCATTCGTTCAAGAAAATTGTTTACATCTTTCTGATCCGTCTTTAGGAAATGATTATAGATTTTCATTTCATCCTCTTCATTCTTTCAGTTAATGTCTCTGAGGGGTACGAAACGCGCAAATCCAGAACCCCTAGAACCTCCGACTCGCATGGCCCAGCCTCCACCCCTCGTTTCCGATAAAGGTTAGTGTGCAATTATGTAATGTAACCAACATGGACTATGATCGAGGAGCTAAGAATCATTCATGCTATAACTAAGACGCGAAACTATAGCAGATCAGGATTATTACCGATCTTACGAACCCTACATCTTGACGAAGTATCGTAATGATCAGATGAAGTACTTGGAATTTGCTGGAGATCGAATTACTATAAAATATTCACTGTCTATAGAACCCTCATTCGAGATTTAGTGAAAAACATAGCTCGTGTCATTTTCTAGCTCTGCATTGTCGATATAGTGACTCAAAATCGGTATCTGTGATGGGCAAACGGTCTAAAAGTATTTTTCATTTTTTTTATTTTTGTTTCAGGATATTCGTGCTCCTGCCCACCGTTCGAATGCATCTGTGGACTTCAGAGCAGCGTCTCAGCGTACCAAACCTCGCACACGCAACATCCGAATGGCATGTATCAGCAGCAGAATGCTTCGGGAGCCGCTGATACTCCTTACTGGCTACAGGAGACGATACCTAGCCAGGAGAACTCGGGGTCTCTTGGATACTGTCCGAGTAATACAACTGGACACGTGAACCACGTGACCCAGGAACCGGGGTATCCAGATTTCCCAAGTTTTACTGGTGACCTGTTTCAGCCTGAGGAAATTTTCCAGCTTGATCAACCTTTACGGCCTGATTTTCCTGGGGTCAACGCAAGCTGCCATGATCAAGTGACCCGGTCGCCACCGACTCTCCTCGATCTAGGAAGTGGGACAATTAAATATGAGGCCACGAAAGTTGACCACGAACAAACCTACTGGAGCCAACTGCTCAGCGAAGATTCAAGCAGCAGTCATCTGAGCATTCCTCAAGCCCAGGATGATCGTATTCATTTTCCCGGATTCGAGTCGCACAAAGAAGCGGCTGGCTATCCAAGCAGAAGGCAACAATCCGATTGTTTTATGCAAGAAAGAGATCTCCAGAATCAAGCCCAGTGCATTAACGAGGTTACAGGGTACGGAGAACAACCCAGAGCCCATCTAATCAAGGGGGATATTGACTCAGGGGCTAAATGCGATTCTAAAAATGGCCAGGAACCGTATTGGCTTCAGGGAAATAACGACAGACTAAATTTCCCTGGATTCGAACCCCAGAAGGAACCTGCTTGCAGTTTTCCCTGTACCCGGAGATCGCATGCCTGCTTACCGATAGATAAAACAGAACAATTTCATCCCGCCTACCACAGAAATCGATCGCACAAGGACTTAGGGCAGCCACTGCATGGCGACACGGGTAGCCCAGGCTCTGGAGGTAACCCCGGATTCAATGGGTTCGAGAGTTATCATCAAATGATAGATTCTCAAACTTTGAAGAGTACCGAAGACAATTTTTACTTCCCTGGTAATGATCGCTGCCATTACACGTGTGAAGTTTTGGACACTCGACTTCCAACACAAATTTCATCAACTAGTTTAATCGGGATGCCTGGTAACGTTTCTAACCCAGGTGATCAGAGCATCGGATTTGCCGATGTTCCGGATATCGATATCGCTCCTTTTGTCGATTACACTTTCGTCGGGATGTTGTGCAGCCCTGGTAACGACGAGGGCAGCTCACATGGACACATTACAAATACTGGAGTGTGCAATGCACAACCGACACAAGCCTACGTAGGTCATCATTAGAATATTATATTATATTGTTTATTTAGATTGTTATTATTATTATTCGGATAATTGCGCTTAAGAATATCGAATAACTATTATTGTAATTGTAACATAAATAAATAGTATCTACTATATGAGCCACTGTTTTCGTCTCAGACGAATTTTCGTAACTATCTTTTACGATTTCTTCGGCCAATTCAAAAATATCACCAATTTTATCATCAATCACCAAAAATTTTCAGATAGATGAAATATATTAACATCTCTGAATCTCTATTCCTTCAGAGATTAATTTTTCAACTTCCCGCTCTCTGTTCACAGAGAAAAAGAGAAGTTATTGTAATCACTCTGAAAATGAAAAGTTGAGTTTTTAACAGATGTCCACGTTTTGTGGTTGCGAGAATCACTTCTGACCATTTTTAGATGGACGCCTGGGTGTGAGTGTGTGCGAACAATTTTTTGGTCGACGATATTTTGTGAACGGTTGAACGGATTTCGATGAATTTGGTCTCAATCGACGTGGCTTTCCAAAACTGAGAACCGATTAGATCTTGGATTCGATCAGTTCGATAGTTTTTGAGGTATTAGAAAAACAAAATTTCGATAAAAATATTTGAACCAATGATATCGCAAGAACAGATTCGGATTCGGATAAAAATTGGTTTACGATGGTTTTTCGGGTCGCTGATATCGAATCCGAGATCACATTTCCAAAATTCGGAATGGCGGATACAATATGGTGGGCGAAAGTATGAAAATTGTCAGATTCTCATCAAATTCCTTCACGGCATGTTCGAAGGCTGGCCTATGCCGGTCAGCCGATTTACTGTTTGTTTTTATACAATTCATAACGAAAAACCGAGTTGAATTCTATGGATATAAATTCAAATTCATATTTTCCCGCTCGTTTCTCGCGCACCAGTTTATTCGCGTGTATCTCTAAAATACGAGGGTGGCGCTATCTCTTGTATTTATCTAGAGACCGTAAATACATCTAGTGCTATCTTTCGGCGGTTTTCAAGAACTTCGTGACGGTATAGCCCGTAAAGAGCGAACAGAGATCTGTACAAACTACAAAGGACTTGCTATTCTACACTCAACGCTATAAGTACGGAAGGTACAGAAAAAGTTCGGTGGTCGGCAGTCGAGGTAAACATTTTTTAGGTTAATATTAAAGTGAACATAAATATTCGAGAATGAGAAAATCGCGATGGAACAACTTTAGCGATAATTATGAGCTCGTGGGAATCAAATTATTTTCAAAGATCTTCTTTCAAATCGACAGAAAATTGGTTCTAAGTTATCCGTTTAGGTTATGTCACATCCATTGAACGTTTCGAGCACTATTCCAATTCCTCTTTCAATGCAACGAAGAGAGGCAAAAAAAATGTTTATCACCTCTGAAATAATTTCTAGATGTTGGCAGGTAGATTGTTCCGTTTTGTTCACACCGGTAATTCGATATGGCAATCATCGAACAAAGCGCATTTGGCTGAACTCCGTAAAAAAACTGGATACACTTTTGCTAATTGTAAAAAAGCACTCCAGTTGCATGAAAACGACGTGCAGAAGGTATGATATTAATTACACTTTCGATAATCGGATAAATAGCATGCTCATCATTTTTATGTCGCGATACCACGTTCCAATTGTGTTCCGCAAGTATTATAAAATGCAATCCCTCCACGCTACCCGCAGTTCTACCAATATTTAAATTTCTCCCCACATTCGAATTCGTTCGAAATTTCGTATTGTTCTCAATAATTCATCATTTGAATTACTCTTCTTGATATTCCAAAGTATACTTGAATTTTTTTAATGAATAATACGCAGCTCTATCGGGTTTTCTTCTCGATAATTCCGAAATTTTCATTCCTGTTCCCAATAATTTCAAACTTGTAATTCTCTTCCCAGTAATTCCAATATTTTTGTTTTTCTACGACTCGAATGTTCAATCTCCCTCTTCAATGATCCAATGATTCGAAGCTGGAATTTCTTGTTCTATTATTTTGAAATTCGAATTTGAGTTCTCACTACGTTCGTCAAATTTTTTCTCGGTACTTACTTTACGATTTTCAAAATTTTCCGTTGTATTATTTTTCATCGTTCTGTTCCTATTGGCAAACAAGCGACCCGAATATTTGGGTATTGCTCGTAATAAAAAAACATAATAATAATGAAAAATTAGAACTTGAGATTTGAGTCCGTCTGATTTCGAAAAGTTAATTTTTCTATTAAGTAATAAAATACGAAGAAATCAATTCGAAACTTCATATACAGATGTATTTCTTTCGGGTCCATTCATTGTTCTTTCTTTTATCAATCGCATCAATATTTATTTGAGTAATAAAATAAGAAGTCTCGCAAATTGAATTTTCTCACCAAGAAGTGCTTTCTCACAGTCGTTTAGTCGGAATCCATTCGCTGACGAAAAAACAAAAACCTATTGAAAAACGTTCGCTCGAAGGGAAGAGAACTTTTTTTCAAATAAATTTTCATCGATAATAAGTAAATGATACATGAAATTGAGTGAATTGATTTTTCTAGGCAGAGCAATGGTTAATAGAACAAGCGCAAACATTGGGCTGGTCGAAAGCGACAAAACTGGAGGGTAGAGCAACAGCACAGGGTTTAATATCAGTTTTAGTAAGCGGCCGCCACGCATCAATAGTAGAAGTGAATTGCGAGACTGATTTTGTTGCTCGAAACAAGCAGTTCAAAGGTTTAGTAAACACAGCGGCATCGGCGGCGTTGCAATACGCCTCTAGTTCTGTCTCTGCTCAAGATCAGGTGAATAAAACTAGTCTGGACAAAGACGCCCTGAAATCGCTATTGGCCAACGACGGTAAATCTTTGGCCGACCATTGCGCACTAGTCATTGGTAGCGTTGGAGAAAATCTCTCCATTAAAAGAGCACTATGCCTAACTGTCAAAGAGGGAATTCATATCGCTGGATATTCTCATCCAGCTCCGGTATCTGCCACTGCTGATTTAGTCGGCAAATATGCGGCCCTTGTTGCATTTAAAACTCCTCAAAGAGCAGATGAGCTAGGGAAAAGACTCTGCCAACATGTTATAGGTACTGTGATGATATGATATCCTACGCATTGCGCGTGCTTTCGCTTATTTCGAAATTCGAAAGTTCGTAAAGAGGATTTTCGAGTGACTTGTGACTTTTAAAATCCTATTTTTCACAATAACCTTTTTCGTTTGTTTCTAATTCTGTTTACGTTTCCACAAGGTATGAGTCCTACCAAGATTGGAAAGAAAGGAATCGACGAGCCAAATCCGATTTCTGAGGATGAAACTGCGATGATATTCCAGGATTATTTATTGGACCCGACTATCACAGTGGAACAATTATTGAATGATAATGAAGCTGAGGTTTTAGATTTTGCTCGATTCGAAGCCGGAGAGTCATTTGCAGTTGAGCAAAATTTAGACAGCGTTGAAACGTGCGGCTGAAAATTTATGAGAATGAAGAAATATTTTTGAGAGTTGTAGATGTGTGGGAGAACAAACAATTATAAATTATAGATTGTAATCAGGATGTTACCATTTTTATTTATGATTGTTCTATACTGTCTAATGATACGATTCATTTCGTAGATTAAAATACTTTTTCCTTTTTTATTTCTGACACCATTTGTCGTTATTATTCTATCGTGAGTTGTAATTGCCGATAGCACTAATCAAAATATCGCTAATAGATTCTATTGCTGTGTACTACTGGTATGTTATTGATACAGTATCATAAATAAAACGTGAAATTCTTCATGTCAATTTCTCCTTATTAAAAGTATATAATTATTTCGCTGTATCCGTATTGAGGTGAATTTATTTTACAAGCGAATGACGAATGAATTCCAGAGAGTTACAGTAAATGATTTTCAAAATAAATGGTAAAAAGAAATGAAATATAACTCGAAATTTGTCAACATCCTTGTAACTTTAGGAAAACTTGTACCTAGGAAATAAAACTCGTCAAAAAATCAATGCGACTGAGTTCTTCACGATTTTTCAAACGTTAAACTAACTAAACAATCGAAAATTTATTGAATGGCCCCACATTTCTGCACTTTTCCGTGAATCGGTAACGGGGAGAATAAAGCTGTCAGTAAATCGATATAGCAAAAGGGATGACGATGTTTGGAAAATAAAATTCAATCACGTATGATGTTATAATGATAATAATAAATTGATAAGATCCGGAAATAGAAAAATAAACGTAACACGCTGTTCAAACAGCGCGTTAATAATTTAAAATATACAATTGAGCGCTGAGCGCTTGAAAAAAGAAGAGAAGAATCCAAACTACTTCATTCTCCGCAAAATAAAAAATTAGATAATCCAAATTATGTTCCTAAATTGTTATCAAACGCCCACTACTCATCCCGCTCCAATTTGAATTTAATTTTCGATTATATTTTCGACGTTCGGTTCAAGGCGGCTGACGATCTCGTTTTGATTCTCGCCTGGCGGGCTAATCGAACGGATTTCCATAGCCACATTCGAGAATCTTTTTTCCAGTATGGTGCCACATCTTCAGGGGCTTGTTTTGTTCCTTGATAATCAAGTATTTCGGCACCATGGATGACCAAACGCAATGATGAAAGCTCACGTGTTCTGAAACAGCATATTGTTGATCCGCCGTGCTGTAGGCAACCGCATGGACACCGCGGTGCTGCTTGTACAGGCTTTTCGGGAGGCAGCATTTCGCAGTTGTCGTTGACCGTCGAACCGCAATTCACCCTCAAACCCGCAAATGCGGATGCAAAACTTTTCAATTCTGCCTAACATCACAATTTTATTATTATACTGGAATTGTGTATACAATAGGAAGTGAAATTAATTCCTGCTTATTATTTTTTATTCATTTTGTGTATTAATTTAATTTTCGGGAGCTTATGGATATCATAATTTCCATATGAAAGACATGCGAGTGACGTTTGATACGTTATTCAAAGTGGAAGATTGAAAATTGCAAAAAAACCTGAATGCCTTGACTCTGAAGATTCGATTTTGGATAATTGCGGCAGATGGCAACGTCGGTATTCGAGATCAATAGATTTTTGATGCTATCCCCCGACATGAAGTTTTTATCACATATATAGGAATAACTATTTACTAAAAAACCAGACTTGCGGACGGTTGAATTTCCCGCTCGTCAGATCAGCTGCTTTTTCAAATTTTCTATCGATACCCGTATCTATCGAACTTCGATTTTCAAGTTTCGATGATATCTCGATAAAATAATTGCAGTCTCCACTCATGCAGGCACAGTAAACAGTAAAACATGAAATAATTAGAATCGTTGATCTAACTGGTATTTGAAATTGTTTGAAGTACGAAATACAAAAATCATGCTCGAGCCAACAAAACAGATTCTTTTAGCAGGGAGAGTAATCTTAGCTAGTGGTTCTCCCAGAAGAAAAGAAATAATCGAAAACATGGTGAGTTTTCAAACATAAACCATTTCAACTAGTAGCAGAAGATCTGCTGCTGCTCCATTTTACCAATATGGCGACGGGTTTTGCAGACGACCGTCATATCGATACAATCGAATCACTTCGATAGAATGAAAATCGATTTTGGCATCAATGAATTGAATTTGTCTGGCATCGAGATAGTTCGAAATTTGCGTAATCCCATCACAGTCAAATCAATTTGAGAATTTCCTTGGATGTAAAAAAATACCGCAAAATTATTGGATACAAACTAAACAAATTTTCCTTCAGGGTTTAAAACCCGAGGTCGTTTCATCGAAGTATGACGAAAATTTAGATCGGAATAACTACAAGTCCCACGGTGATTACGTTAAGGATTTAGCATACTTTAAAGTACTCGAAGTAAGCGATCGGCTAAAAAAAGATGCAGTTGAACCTCGGCTGATTGTTGGGGCCGACACAATTGTCACTATGGATAATATAATTTACGGCAAACCAAAGGACTCTCGGGACGCTGTGAGAATATTGTCGCTGTAAGAAACACAGAAAATGGAAAAATAAAAAAAAATAATAATTCAAAAAATTTCGAATCATTTTTTTTTATTTTATTTTATTTTCTGTTCATTTATGATATTTATGGCTCCGTCGTTATTACGTTCCTAGACTGGCAGGGAAAACTCACACTGTATACACCGGAGTTTGTCTGAAAATAAAAGATAATAAGGATTTCATCAAATTTTATGAAAAAACTGATGTCAAATTTGGGGAACTTAGCAAAGACCAGATCGAAGCTTATGTGAACACAGGAGAACCAATGTAATTGCTTATTTCCACGCATGCATGCCTAATCTTCTGATAATTTTTTTCCTCATAAACTTTTTCATTATGCAATAACTATTGTTTCTGTGAATCCGCTCTCTTGTTCTCTTTCCAATTGAATAGGGACAAAGCCGGCGGATACGGAATCCAAGGCTTCGGTGGCTGTCTTGTGGAGAAAATAGATGGTGATTTTTTTACCGTGATGGGACTTCCGGTTTATCGATTAACCAAATATCTGAACGAAATATTTGTAATCAATGGATAAATGTAACTCAAGCATTACGATGTTTCAATAACAAATATAATTGAATATAAAAAATTGTTAATATTCTTCAAATTCTTGATTTTTTGACTGGATCTTCGTCATACCTGATACCTCATTTTCACTCCTAACTTTATACAGATATGTAGCTACACAGATAATTCACTTCAGTTATTTGCGATAAAGACAAATATATATACGGAACTTCCGCGTAATTTCAAAATTGAGAATTGCGGATGCGAAATTAGTACTGACGGTCATTCTATGCCAAATTCAAATTGCTCAGAATCCTCACCATCGCCCGTTTCATCGAAGACATTTTATTATGATAATACCATACAAAGGCAAAAACATTTCCATAACTTTTTCATATTTTTTCTTCTCGCAAAATTTGTGTGTTATCTGTTTCTATGATTCAAAATTCTGCTGAAACTGAATTCTTTTTTTAAAGTTTTCTACAAATTTCTGAGGTCATTATGAAAAATTTCGGAGGACCGCCTTTCAGTGGAAAAACATACTCTCTTTTTTCTACCCTCTTGGGCCATTTTGAAATTTTGTGGAACCGGGGTGCATAAAAAATATGTGTATACATAGATATAGAACTTAGAGCATTATTCGAGTAGATGGGATCCGAATTTCTGAAAAATTGTAGTTTTCGAGAAAAACAGGGTAGCATTGAAAAAACAACAGATAAAAGACTTCAACTCCAACTTCTGCTGGATTTTATGCAAAATGCTCCTAGCAGCCCGACGATAACTATACTATGTAAATTTTCGAAAAAAGTACGCACATGGAAACTTTGAATTTCAGAAATTCAACAACTCGGAAATCGTTATGGAACAAAATTCGATAACAAATTATGAAAGTGTTTTAGATGCAGTACTATCGCATAAGCATTCAATGCACCATATATCAGAGATTGAAGATTCATGGTTTGGAGATTGTCAATGCGACATGGAATGCCCCATATAATTATCAAGTCGATACGGGAAATTGGGAGCAAACCGCAACCCCACAGATACGAATTCGATACCGATTTGGATCGATTCCTCTCTCTCTCTCTTTTTCTCTCTCTCTTGCTCTCTCTCTCTCTCTCTCTCTCACCAAGTGTCTCATTTCGTGAAATAAGAAATGGATAAATCCTGTAGTATGCAGTATACTAGTCCCATGTACCCATAAACCGTGATTTTGAACGAGTAATCTCTACGTTATTTCAATTCATTGTCATATGTACAGCTTATGGGTATCAAAAAACAAAAAGAAAACTGTTTTAAATGAATAAGTTTCATACCATACAGCTAATAGTTTCGATGAGCAACTTTAACTTTCTGTTTCGAGGAAGAATATAGTTATCATAATCAACTCGATAGTGAAATAAATTAGGCTTGACTAGATGTCTCTATCTTGAAGTTTAAAAAATCACAAGAATCACAATCTGACAATTTTTAGATACACGCTTGGTGCACGTGTGATCAAATTTTTATTCAACGATATTTTCACAACCACCGAACGGATTCTAACTTTTGATAGATCAAACGACGTGAGTTTATGTAACTCAGAAGTGAATAGATTTTGATTTTGATCGGTTAGGTAATTCGGGAGCGATTATGAATATTTGGAATCCTTCATTTTCCGCATCTCTTTATTACTGGTGCTCTTATAATCTCTAACACAGATATTGCCTGTATTATTATCACCTATTGGTTTTGAATACGAGAGAATAGTGGAATGGTCAGATTACCTGCACTATGTACATGTGAGCTCATAGGAATTTATAGTTAATTACTCAAATAATTAAAAATACCGTGCAAAACAAAATTGTTTGTGGTGTAAAATAAATAAAAATTATAAAATCCTATAAAAAAGACTTGACAAATAGGAAATATACAGTAGAACCTCGATTATCCGAATCAATTGGGACCGGGCCAAGTTCGGGTTAACAGAAGTACGGATAATGCAACATTATCTAATGTTTAGAGAAACGATACTTCAGATAGTAAAAAGTATTTGAGAGATACCACGATACATATATTATTATTATTACTCATCAACGTACTCCTGAATGTACTCATAAACATTGAGGCATATTTTTAGTATGTACCTATATACATTCAACTTATTATGGGCATATTTTCGTTTTTAACGACTCGCAACTACTTCAAGGTTTTTTGTTTCATAACTTTTTTTTTTTTTTTTGCGCTATAGCTGCCATGCGTTTTTGAGTAACGGAATCACGCGACTGTTTGAGAAGAGGGAACTGCGTATGTAGGAATTTCATAATTTTTGCGCCATCGTTTGGATACGTAAGACAAAATTTGAATGTAGCAGGTCGCAGTTCGGACGATAAAACGTTCGGATAGAGGGAGTTATGGTTCGGATAACCGAGGGTTCAGATAACGGAGGTTCGGATAATCGAGGTTATACTGTAAGTGTGAAATTAGAAATTTCAAATGCTAGTATCTCCATCTGATTATAAGTATCTATATCTATATTCGTATAACGGTGCTTACAAATACTGAATCGTTTACAATATTTAAGTACATACACAATAAATTCTAATTACGTCTTTCCAATATTTTTATCGGGTTTTTTTCAAAAAGACTAACAAGTTTTTCAAATTCGATATTGAATTAGTTTCCGGAGATTGTTGAATCGAATTTTCCAAACGTTTTAATCGCAGTCCTAGAAACTTACAAAAATCTAACAATATATTATTATTATTCTTTTTCAATCGTAGTTCAACTGATAGTCAATTTTACCGAGGACGAAAATTTAGATCCTTTTTTTCTGTGCTAAAAATCTTGGAAATATTTGAATTGTGAAAACCCAACACAGCGTGTATCAAACATCCTCCCACCGCGATAAATGAAATAAATATTAAAAACTAGAGTATGAAACAAATAAAGGAAAAAAAACGAAAAGATTACACGAAAGTAACGAAAACGCCGCATACCTATATCGCTACTAAATTGGGTCACTTTCATTTGTTGTATTCGTTTTTTTCATTGTATACTTCGATAATTCATAAAAAAAATTTGGTCATATTCGTTCGTTTCCAATTTTACGAAAATCTTAGCTCATACAATGGATTGGAACCAGTTAACTGATTACGTCACTCGTGCTACAGTATATCTATACACAGCAAAAACGCTGATATCCGATTGCCTATAAGATTCGTAACTGTTGTTTTGAAGAACGAAGAAAAAATGTGCCCTAATCATCTCAGGCTACCCTACCAAAATACACATATAAAAATGGCAAACTTGTTTGCTGTGAATGACCTGATTAAGATAACTCCCATTAATGGAGCGCCGAGTATCTTAGGGTAGATAACTTGAAGGCTTCAATTTATGTACGTACGCCTTCCATATCATTACGACTTGACTGCGATAAAGCAATATATATCATGCATACATAAAGGTCGTGCCATTTGCCATTGAATTTGAAAAAACTATGATAAACCAGGCGCTTAGTGCCATTACAAACACGTGATACTGACTGAGTTTGTTCCCTCTTTACTGGCAGATAAATCACTGCCATACCGACTCATTTCAGTAAGAAATATTCACTAACAAGGAGAGTGTCGGACCTCCGGGTGGCGATTTTGGTCAGAACTGCTAGGGGTGTTTATTTGGGCCAAAATATAGGGCTCACCATGCTGCATTCGATAGAATACAGCACTTAATACTCCACAATCATTGATAGAAATTTCATTATATACTACGTCTCGACTCGAAATAGGGTGTCTTAAAATAAAAAAAAAGTATCCGCACCCTGAAAACTATACCACTTGCAGGTCCGATCGTTGAATCTCATAATCCAAGGCGGAAAATCAATAAATTCAGCGTTCTTTTCCATGTGAGGCTGAAAAAGTCATTGAACAACTTCTACATCATGCCTCTACCTGTTGTATTATATTCATATAATAGACGGCGAGTCCATTCAAATACTGTTTGAGACTTTTGTGTATAATAAATACTTGTGAGTCATTGGAAGGCGTAGCTGATACGGATTCACGAGTATTTATTATACATAAGTCTCAAACAGTATTTGAATAGACTCGCCGTCTATTATATGAATATATGGCAACAGGAAGGCATGATGTCGAAGTTGTTCAATGGATTTATCCATTTTTCGTTTTTAATTATGAGATTCGACGATCGGACTTGCAAATATAACAGTTTTTAGGGTGTGAATGTTTTCATTATAAGACACCCTATTTTCAGTCAAGATATGGTATATAATGAAGTTTCAATGAATTATTTTTGATTATTAGGAAAGGCGCTGAATTATTGGAAATTTGTTCAATCGGGGCCGTGCCAAGACTCCGAGGACTTATTCAATCGAATGAAGCCATGGTGAGCTTTGAATTTTGGTCCAAATAAACACCCCTGGCAGTCTGGACCGAGAGCGTCACCCGGAGCTCCGACACTCTCCTTGTGATCAGTATTGACGTGAGAATTATGGCATTAGACAACCGAAAAAATCTGTTCCTCCGTTAATCTCTACAGGCATAACTTCCGCATGGAACACAAAATAGAGTGCATTAATATAAATAAAGTATAACATACATGAACGAAAAAATAACCCCAGCGACATTCATTGAGTTATCAACTGATGGTAATATCCTGTAACCCGTGTTACCGACGCAAATTATGAAAATCATTCTCTAAGATGCGGTTCGAGGCTCTAAAAACCGTCGAAGATTGGACATTTTAAAAACCGTAGACTTTCACACCTCCTTCGATACGGAATATCCTTTCACTGCGAGGGAGTTCCCCAATCAAATATCTCTCCAACGCTTTTTGCGCGAATTTCGAATGTCCTGCACCGATAAATGCCAGGGTAGCATCTCTCCCTGCATATTCTAAAAGCACATCATCTCCTCCAGGATGATCTCTAATGAATGAGGTACAGTCGTAGACGTAGTCGTAGACAGACAACCAACAATCATCTGGCGTATCGTGCCAGGCTATTTCGTCCAAGGATATTATCCTCAATTCTTTTTCTTCTTTCGAAGGAACTTCCTGCTGATTATCTTCCGCCAATTTCGTTACCTCCAGAGTTTCTTCCTGCTCGATGTTCGAGCCATCTCTTCCACCTTCGTCTGCTTTCAAAACGCTTTTTTTTCTTCCAACTTTTTTCGTCTGCATATCAAATTTCTCATCGCCCGTTATTATTCCTTGCAAAGATTTCACCGCGAAATTCAATATTCCTGATTCACCACTAGATGTAACAACTGGCTCCAGCAACGTCCTGAGATTCAGCATCGTTCTGAACAAAAATTAACAAACAATGTATTAGTTTGAGTGATCTTTTCTCGTCGGTTTTCTTGAAAGTCGACCATTTCGCATTCCTTCTCTTTGATTGAAATTAGTGGATTATCATTAAATCTTTTTCTTTAATATTTTTCAGTGAAAATGACGTACGAAGAAGAGCTTGACGGCGCGACGGAATGTTGTTCGATGGACATTTCGAAGAAAACTGATTTGCAGGGATACGTTAGAAGGTATAATGCCGTAGGTATAATTCTATTACCGGTTGAAACCCGAGGCATGCGTGAGGGTCTTGTCTTACTAATGTGGTAATTCAATATTCACGCAATTTTTTTAGCGATTGATCGTTGAAACACGTGTAGAATATCTAGATATACAAGGTGTAAAATAATCTTCGATCAACCTAACGTCAATTATATCTCTGTCGTTATCATAGAAAAATTGTTCAAAAATATGTTTTACGGTTGCGAAAGCGAGGAATATTATACCGCTTGTCCAATAATCCTCTAAAACACGTATTTTTCGAAATGCCAATTAATTATTCCACGATTTTTGCTACTAATTCCGATTTTTTCCCGACTAGAGATTATGAAATCGGTGAATAATTTGTAAACTAATTGAGATGCAACGTGGAAAACAATTATCCGAAAATTTTAATGCCGAGATATCGTTTGTCACAGTATGTTCACAATGCTCACAAAATGCCAACTCCCGGTTATCAACAAATCGAAGTTGGATTACATGAAGCATTATCAGATTCTGCTGAACTTTATGCACAATTTTAGTTCAACAATTTTGTATAATTGTAAAATTAATCCAGTTTTTCAATTCGAAATGAATAATATAAATATTGTCCTTATTTTTCAACTAAAAAACATGAGGTATATGTTTCCGCCTACCTAGTTATTATTTTGTTTCTTCCGGTGGTTTTTCAACGGTGTAATTCGAAATCGACGAGCAGAAAAATGAAAAATTGAATGAAACTTCTGTCAATTTACAATTGGTCACAATATCACTTGCTGTGAACCGAAGATTAATGAATATTGATGTTTTGGAACAAGGAATCAAGTGTTTTATAGCAAATCTGTTGATTTGTACCCCCCCTCCACTACTCAATGTGTACAAATTTTTGGGGGTATGGCATCGTACGTATAGATACCGAAGTACATATGATATACATCGCGCAATAATTAATACTGACAAATTTGTTCTTATCCCGCAGTTATACACTGTTTCCTAATACTGAATCATGTGTCTGGATATCTAATATGTAGAGGAAACGATAAAATACATGGATATATATGTGAAACTAGATGGATATACGTACATATACATCTAAAAAATTATACGATAACCGCAGGGGCAGGTTGTTATATTTATACATGTATAAAATAACGATTATGTACGATGAACTGCATAATCATCAATAATTGAATAATAGTCATGAACAAAAAACTAATCATAAAGATAACAATTGTTATCAGAAATCCAATATTAACTGCAGAAATAACAATTGTGCTGCAATATTATTATTATTTTCCTTCTACGTAAATATATATAAACATACACGTATACAGTAGGGTGTCCGTTATTTACCAAATTGTTTGTTTTTTCAACTGTACCCCCCAGGATATGAGTTACAAAAAACAGATTCTAACTAAGTAAAATCATTTTTTATTTCATTGAACCTCGCCTATAATGCAATACTCTTCCCATTTACATGTCACAGGAATGTCTTTTAAACAATTTTTCTTCAATCCTGAACTTCATCAGTTATCCTCCTAATTTTTGTTGATTTTTCTCTAAAAATGATCCCCCGATGAGGAAAAATTTCAATTTGAGTCAAAAATAAATTTGTTCTGTTGCTATAAATGGTTGAAGTACATTTTTTTCATTTATAGTTTCGCTTACACTAATTATGATAAATATTTAAAATTGAGTTTATGTATTGAATTAATGTCCGAAATCCATTACATAATTCAATCATTCAACTCAACTATTCGGATTTCTAATTTCATTTTTATTGTTAAGCATTCTTTGATTAGCTCGCGACACTTTTCTGTATCTGGGGGGATCATTTTTCGAGGAAAATCAACACAAATTAAGAAAATGACTCATAAATTTTGGGAGGAGAAAAAATAAAACGTAAAAAACGTGAAAATCCCATGTTATTTGAATGTAAAAAGTATTGCAATACAGGCAAGGTTTGATCAAATAAAAATTGTCTTTATCCAGTTGCAATTTGATTTTCAAGGTACATAAACTCACATCCTAGGGGGTGCTGTTGAAAGAAAAAGTTGGTAAATAACGGACACTCCAGTACACAGCTAATCAATAATTTCATTATCTCCAGTATCGATGACGTGCGTGAATTATAATACAATATTGTTGAAATATTATTTATTATCATTATTCAGCTGGCGCACATGGGTGAAATCTCGTTCTTCTTTTCCTCTCCTCTCCTCTACGCTCCTCTTGCAGTTCGTTTGAATTTGTCTCTTTCCTCAATTATACAAATATTATACATCGAATTCATCATTTTTATCTTGTTTGAATGTTACAATTTGACTAATTATTCGCTTCTATGTATAATTTCCAATTGCTCTCAGATGATTCTGATCGTTTATACATTTCGTCATTCAGCGACACGCGTACGGCAGACGGCCTATATTGTTCATTTGCAGATAGGAATGGAAAAGAATTTATCACTCGTACATCATTTTCATAATTTTATTCACACAAGTCGTGTCAGATATGCAATTATGTTGCTGTGGGTAAATTGGCTGAAAATTATGCATTGCAATTTGCAAGAAGAAGAAGAAGAATTATAAATGGACATAGAAAAGAAATTGACCATTGAAAATGGAAAATAATCAAAATTCGGATTCAATATAAGAATTATTAGATTTTTCATAATAATTCATTATGACTTAAGATTTGCGTACCTATTTGCGCTCGAGAGGGGAACGATGTGAAATAATTGATGTTCAATAATATTTTGTATAATTTATCAAAATTCCGAACAATATTATCGAGCGTGATGAGAATGATTGTGTGCAATAATTGTTTATATTTTTATCGATTTAGTATACGCAGACCCAAATACGTAATCGTGTAGAGAATAAATAAATAGTTGATGACGATAGAATAGCCAATGATTTCATAGAAATGACATAGACGCAATATCAAATAATAATTTCACTCCGTATTTGTCGTTTTACAGAAGTACAAGATATTTCAAATTCGTGGTGAATCAAACGATGACAGAATGAATGTTTTACTCCCTGCCACACTTGAACGTTATAATTTATTGACGTATTTATTGACGGTGTATATATACATGTGTATGTATACCTATATCTTTCTTTCTACTTACATAATAATATTGCCTTATGAAATCAGATGCGAGAATTGCGTAAAGGCGCATGATACTTGACATGAGAGATTCGAAAAATGAACGATATTACAAAGCGGGTAATATCATTCGATATTGCGTATCACTTTTTCGGAAATCAAAATGTTACCACTTTCAAACGTTCGTTCATGAATCGACATAAAAATTAGATTGTCATACTTTGGAGTGTGATTGATATAGTCGGTTTCAAGGTACGCCATTGCCCCTTAAACTTTTGAACGTATACGAATCTCACGCTGACTGTGAGCAACAACAAAAATATATATATTTATATGTAGCAGTCTCAGTAAAGATTATTCTTTGTTATTATAGACATTTTCTTTCAGAACATCAATCTAAATGATTATTTATATTAAACACCTACCGAACTCGATCCATAACTGGAAATCAGTGGATTTGAGGTCATCCTGGTCATTTGATAGTGCACGAATTTTAAAAACCTACTTACGATGGATACCGGGGTTATCAGAATCGGTATTATATTCCACACACACAACACTACCGTATCGATCGATCCCTCGGTTTATCAACAACGAATAACCATCAAATTCATGGATCGTTGAAAATTATCCAGATTATTGAAGAACAGGTATGAATTTATTATTACCAAAGGTAGGAAAGCAAAAAAACTTCCGCTCAGACGGTATATGAAAAACAGTATACTTGAACTGTTTTATCACCTGTGAAATACAGGTCTCTGTAATGAGTTACCAGAAGAAGACATCCTGCGGTGCAATTGATCTATTAATTAATTATTAAGTATTTCATTTTTTGAAAAGGAGTGGGAGCGTCGTGGCATTCTGAAAGTTTCGATGCGTCCCTTCTACTTCGACCCTTTCCGAGTATAAGTATGGCCAACGCACATGAATCATTCTAAGATATCTTTTCTGCTAGATTGCGAAATATATCGCGCAGAAAACACGGAAGATAAGTATAATAGAGCGTCAGAGATGAGACATGTTCTGGCACACGACATTTTCTATTGATACTGCCCCTACCACAGACTTCCAAAGGTGGTCCTAATAGTAAATCAGCATTAGAGCTTATTTTGCTTCCTGGAGCACATCCGGGGCCCACAAAATATCACATGGAAATCATCGCATTTGAGCCAACGGCTGCTGAAGCTCGTACCGATACAGCAAAGATGATTCTAACAATATTGAAGAAATATTTCTGCACAGTTGTGATATTGTAGAACATTGCTACGAGGTGTCTAGAAATTTTGTACTGTACAGGCGATGGTAAAGAATTTTTAGAATCTTCGTTCGGTCCATGTCGAACTAGATCCCTTTTCTCTGCATGATATCTCGCCGGAGAGCAGAACCCATCACGCCGTTCTTCAGAGGCCATACAGAACGCTTTGGTTTCCGGGAGTTTGCGAATGATAGAGCTAATTCCAGGCGGCAAATTGATTGACTTTGGAACACTTCTCGAAGTAGCAACTGATTTCAAACGATTCTGGATGACTTGACACGACCTATGACGATTTTCAATGACTGCAAGTGGCATCACGGGGCGTCAAGGGACGCTTTAGAAGACTTTAAGTGACTTCATGTGACTGCAGGTCTCTTTCCAGTAAGGTGTGTACCTGATTCCAAGAGTGATTGACCCCCGCCCAAGTGATTCTCATTTTCATAAATGAACTCGGAAGACATAAATGGAATGCTGAGGCCAATAGCTTGCCGTCTTCGGCACATGAACGTTTACGCGTATGTGGTATGATTCCGAACGTAGACACAGACGAAATTTCGTATGCCTCATTCAATGTTGCTACATCTTTGCCCTTTGGCCTCGTTTGGCCTCTCCAATTTTTCGTTATTCTTATACCCACTACAGATTTTGTTTATGCAGGCAATCGAAAGTTGTTTTTGACGCTGCCAACGCTTGAATTCCGTTTCTTCACGTCATCTTCGGTCACCCCATCGCGAGAGATTGAAATTTCTGATGGCTACACATTGATAATTTGCGTAACGGGGATCGGGAATCTGTGGTTACTCGGTACACCCCACCATTCACCACCTAAGTTTTTGACCCACTCTCATCGCCCATGGGAAGGGGACAGAACTTGATGTTTCGAACGTTATCGTGAGAATGTATCTCACTTTCCGCATATACGCGCAAAGAAATCAGCTGTGTGACGGTTTGTTTACCGATTCAGTACATAGATTGCGTACTGATATTCGATTCGAGCTATCACTCTTTACACCCCAGATATGAATATAATTATTTCGAATGCACTTATCCAACGACGAATCACGCGATAAGACTTCGGGGATCGATGCAGTACTTTGGTGGAAAGTGGCTACGTATTTCAGTCCTTCAAAATGTTCGAAAGTTTTTCCAAAGTTAAAAATTCCTTCGATCCGGTCTATGTAATAGATAATATTCATAGATTTTCGAACAAATTCGAAACTTTCCCGAAATTTTGAAGAGATGAGATAATGAGCCACTCTTTGCCAAACTACTGCATCGATCCCTGAAGTTTCATTCCGATCGGTTGTGCAGTGGTGTAGAAGTGGCTGCGAATTGCAGTTTGGAGGAAGTATAGCAATGCATTCAACACTGCGTAACAATTGGTGTTTAATCCCACTTTCAAGACCCATTTGCACTCATTGTTACTTGTTGTCAAAGGCATTGTTTTCACTTCAGAAACGTGATTTGTCGCAACTTCTACCTCGCACAACCGATCTGGACGAAACTTCGTGGAATGGGTGCAGTATTCCGGCAGAAAGTGGCTGAGTATTTCATCTCGCTAAAATTTCGAGGAAAATCACAGTTGTTGGGGAATTTTTAATTGTTAGGTTAGGTCTGCTCGTAGGCTAGATTAGACAGATTTAAATTTGTAATATAATTTGTTAACAATTTGTAAAAGTGAAATATTTAGCCACTTTCTGCCAAAATACCGCATCCAATCCACAAAGTTTCATTCCGATCGGTTATGTAGTGTAGAAGTGGTGGCGACTCACTTCTCCGAAGTGATAACAATGCTTTTGACAATAAGTAACAATGGTTGAAAATGGGTCTCCAAGGGACAATTGCAGTAGTATGAACCCCACATTGTTTTCCATTGTTGGATGCCGTGAGTCTTTCATAGCACCTTAAATCTTGTGCAAATCCTTAAGATATCACAACTTGTTTTTGGATATGCTTTATTTTGTAACTGAAAAAGTCTCAAGTCTACGGTGTACTCACTCGACATGATAACGAGTCATTCTTTTTTCGCTTTTTTTACTTCATGAACATTACAACATTTTATTAAAATTTTCTGCAAATCATGGTTGTTTCATTATTGTTATCATCACAGGCCGTAAAGAAGGTAAACAATATCCAGACCAATCTTTTATTACTTTCTATAAAAGTATTGATTATAATAATATAAATACACGATTAAATATAAGATTTGGATGAAATCTTTTCAATTGGATACGGTATTTTGGCAAAAAGTGGCCAAGTCTTTCATCTCCACGAATTGTTGGAGAATTCCATCAGAAATTCAAGTACGTCCGATCTAACCTACGAACAAACCTAACCTCACAATCAGAAACTCCCTAAAGTCTCTGAATTTCCTCGAAATTTTAGTGAGATGTAATAGTTAGCCACTTTTTGGTAATAAACTGCGTCCAATCGAAAACGTTTCATTCAAATTGATTGTTTGGTGTAGGAGTGGCGATGAATCGCGTTTCCGAATGACAACAATGCTTCTAACAATGAGTAACAATGGATTTAATAGCACTTCATGGTGGTGGTAAACACTCGCGGCCTCAACAATAGGTGACCACGCATACAACAATGTGCAACACGGGGAGATTTCATGCGTCTTCGATAGCACCTTAACGTGCTATTAAAGACATATTTAGACCCATTGTTACTCATTCTTAAAAACATTGGTATCACTTTGGAAATAGAATTCGTTGCTAAACCTACACCAAACAACCGATCGGAATGAAACTTTGGGGAGTGGATGCAGTATTTCAGCAAGAAGTAGCTGAGTATTTCATTTCTACGAAATATTGAATCTTCTATCAAAAGTTAAAATTTTTCCAATCTAACCTATAAACGAACCTAACCTTACTTTCAGAGATTCCCGAAAAATTTTGAATTCTCGTAAAATTTCAGAAAAATGAAATATTTAGCCACTTTCTGCCAAAATTCTGCATCTAATCTTTGAAGTTTCGTTTTGATCGGTACTGTGGTGTAGGAGTGGCGACGAATCGCGTTTCCGAAGTGATAACAATGCTTCTAAGAATGAGTAACGATCGGTCTTTAGGTCGGGTGAATATGTCTTTAAGGGGCATTTGGAGACCCATGAAATCTCCATTGTTACATATTGTTCAATGCATTGTCACCAATTATTGAACACAATGTGTCTCCAATGGCCCCTTAATAGCACCTTAAGGGGAATTTGGACTCGCTATGTTAAATGTATGAAACCGTTTCGAAAGCAAGAATCGTAGATTCCCGCCTGCAAGACGATCGATGAAGCTTTGGGAATCCTTAAGTATGACGGCAGAAAGTGGCTAAGTATTTCACCTTTACGAAACATTGATCGAATTTGATGAAGAATAAATATTCCCCATGTTAGCTAGGTTAAATTGCCAGCGGTAACTCCGAATTCCGTTTGATAATGATAATAATAATTGCTGAATAATTCTGTTCTGCTGTGAAATTATGACCGGTCGGTAACCAATACCAACAGTCGACAACAGATCCTCTGCGACGGATAACTTTGGCAGTTTTCTTGTCGTCGAGGCTGCGGGTCTGTCTGACCCAAGACGGGTCATACTACTCGCTATATTTCTGCTCGTCTATTGCTTTTACTGGCTGAATAATCCGAATACCACGTAAGGTGGAAGTTGTTTCTAGGTCGAAGGTGGTCCACGTAGTCTAAAAGTTACTGAACTTTTCCACTAAAATCTTATCTACGTAGCTACGTAGTTCGAGTGCTTGCTGAGAATCGTCAGTCCTACAACTACGAGATACTTATACTGCGTATAACTTATACCGCGCTGTATATTAAAATAAGAATCGTTTGCGCTGGCGCACAGAGTAGAATTTTACTCCGGTGGCGGAGTAGGAGAAATTCTATTTCTGCGCTTATTATAAGGACAGTGAATAAGATTTACACCAAATTTTTAGTTTTCTCTCCATTTTCCTAGTTTTTTTTTTCTTCTCTCTTTTTTCTTGTTTCAGTCATTATAACAAGCACTTATATCTTATGATGAATTATTTTGATAAATTTACAAAAATTTGAGCATTATATAAAAGAGAAACAGAATAAGACGAGGATCAAATGAAGCGGATTAAAATTTATCAGCAGAACGAATTGAAAAATACAAGTTAATTTATTGATTGTACGATACAAATACATCGATGATTATGTTATTGTGATGTATTATCATATCCCTTCGAGAACTCATGGATCTATAAAATACGGTATACCTATATAACGACCGACGTTAGGTATTTTATCACTATACGTAATACATATACATATAACACAATATAACTTCAACAGAAATGAGGACCCTGGAGAGTCTTCGCTCTCGTGGCAATCTTCCCGAAAAATTAAGCAAATCTACCAACACGTATATACGCATCCGTACGAATGTATACCAATGTAGCCGCCAGGCGTCTTAAAGCGTCCCAAAAACGTACCAAAGACCTACTAATATTGGCTGACTGAGTGACTGAGCCAAGTGTTCCATATTCAACGGTCCAATCCGAACCACATTCGCTTCATCGTTATAGCTGCGGGCATTACACTCTTTTTCCTACATAAAGAATTCATAGACAATGTGAAAATTCATCAGGTAAATTGAACGATGGCAATTTGAAAAAAGGTTTGATCAATATAGAACCCAGTCTCAGAAAAAACGAAGAAAGATAAACGGCAATTGATTAAAATAATTTGAAACGTATCATCGAAATATCAGTCTGAATGAACACATCGAATTTAAAAAAAACTTGATTTCAAAAGTAATCGCGGAGTTTCGAAAACATGATTTCGGCTCCGTTGAGCCGCGCGATAAAGTTGAAAACTACAAAAAAGATACGAAAACAGACGAAACAATAATGTAAACGCATGGCACGGTTTTTATGTACAAGATACACGGTGATATAAATTGATCCGTTCATGGCGGTTCGTTCCACCTGGAACATAAATCGAAGAGACCTCTATAGGTATAGCTATAGCTACGAGAGAGCGGCTGGTATCGAACAGCGCATGTGTTTGGGGGCGAGGGACCGAGTCGGCGTCGGGGACTCGGGGAACCGCCGCTGTTGAGGCGGCGAGAGGCGGTTGAGGGCTAGTGCTGAGGTAGTCGTAACAACGATGCCACCACCCTGACGCAGCAGGATAGTGTGTGGTACCTGATCGAGGGAGGACCGCATCGACGACGTATACTTTTACCTTTTTTTTTTTCTTCCTTTTGCTATCCTTTTTCTTCTCTTCTTCGTAGAACAAACGAAGAATATATAGAAGGATAAGGAGAAACAGAGTTTAGAGAATATAGAACGGAAGAAAGATCTACAAAAAAACGAGCCAAACCCCGAAGAGAAAATGAACGAAAATTTGGAAAAAAAGAAAAAATAATAAGAGAAAAACGTGGATTGGAATATACAAAAGCAGAATTTAGAAGAGAAAAAATATCTTCAGCGGCTGGATGACGATAACCAAATTAGAAAAAAAAGGAAACCTTCCCAATGAAATAAATATAAATTATTAACGAATGATAAATAATATTTTATGTAGTACGATTATAGAATATATCGAATTTCGTGTGTATATACATACAGCTCTCTCTCTATATATATACAGAATTTCAAATGGTGTTTGTGCGGTGCTCGTGGATCGTGAATCGTGAGGATCGTGAATCGTGGGAATAATAAAATTTTGTGCTACCGTGTGAATAATAATAATAAATATTTTCTAATCGGAATGATGATGAAAGTAAAATAATGAAGTAGTTACGGGAACGGAGAACATCGACAGAGAGAAACCAGAGGGAAGGTGGGAAGAGAAAAAAAGAAGCTGGAGGAATATATCCAACGCACCGTAAAAAGAAAATATAACTGACGGAAGAAGGAAAATCGAAAAATTTTCTAATAAATAAAAAACAAGAAAACGAAGACGAATATTATTGAATTATTTTCATTACACGCGGGGATCAGGATAGCCGCGGATACGCAACAGCCCTTCGATGATAGTACGGCGTCGCTACGCCTCGACGAAACGAAACTACGGTACATATATGGGTAAAGTGTGGGAAATATGGACTATCGCTTTAAAAAATTTTTCAAAATCATGTTATCCGATTGTTGCGCATCTCCAAATTGGAAGTATCATTGAAAAAATGAAGTTTGTTCGTTTTACACTATATCATGGAAATAAGAAAATGTTATTTCCGATTGATATTATCACTATTATTGTTGCGGGTAGTCCATCTTCATCCACTTCGTTTATTTTCATTTTCTTTATTTATCCATCCATTTTTCTTCCCTTCTCCTTCACCCTTCTTATTATATAGTATGGTATGACAATATCGACTATAGGCATTATATACACGGAAAAAACAACAAATTTACATTTTCAGTTTCGAATATACCTGATGTGAACAGCACTTGTCTGGAGCAAAATCCGCACCGATTGTGGTCAACTCAACATGACATGTTGTAACTCTGAGCAAATTCTTTGTAAATCTTAACGCAATTGCTGTGGATTTTACTCCAAACAAGTGCTGTCCGTATATTCACTACTGAAAATTAAAATTTGTCATCTTTTTTATCCGTGTACTATACACGTACGCACACATGTATGGAGACAAAAATTATCTAACGGTCATTCAAAGCTGGGGACATCCAAGTAGGTACCGGGCTCATAATTGAACGTTTATACGAATGAATCGAGCGAATAATTGGAAGATAACAACCTCAACGTTATTACATAAGTACTTGAATAATAGAATGTCACGAATTTTCGGCATTTCTCAAATGATTGAAATGCTCAGATTCTTTGCTTCCAAATGATATCACCTAATCGACGAAAATTTCGTTAGCTATCAGCTGTTCTATTTTATCTCTCAATTTCTTCTCAATCGGAATATAGATAGAGAGAGAGAGGAAAGTGGTTAACGGGAAAAGGGGCCGTGGGGGGTCAGACACACGTGCGTATTGGTAACAACGACAGCGATAGTATCAAGTTTACTTGCAAAAATCCTTTTTCTAGTGTATGAAGAAAAAAAAAATCCCGTCACCGAAAGAGGTATTCGAAAATAAAGAAAAGAGAGAAAGCGTGGGCATAAAAAATACCAAAAAAGAGAATAACGTATATCAAAGTTAAGCAAGATTTCAAATTATTTGAAATCGTTGATAATATATTTATGCAATAATGTAATACAAGTATACATGTATGTACCTATATTCCCCGCGTTTTCCGTCAAATCATAAGTATGCGTTCCAAATCCGGGAAAAAATCTGGCCGTCACACCTTATTTTGGATTGATTATTTTTTTTTCGGTTATATATATCTATATTTGTACTAAACGAGTAGTAGCAAATCGTTGAGAATTTTCCCAAGTCGTCCATTCCTTTCTTCCTTCCTTCCTTGTTCCGTTACATAATTGGTTTGAGTTCATTTTCACGTCACGATCGGCTTCTTCGAAAAATAAATTTTATATACATACGTATCTACGTACGAAGAAAATGAAAGAAAATGGGAAGAGAAAAAAGGGAATAAAAAAGAAACGACAAACTAGAAACAACTATGCAATTCTCTGGTACTACATAATACTCAGAGTAACAGAGATCATCGTGTATATCTATGTATATATGTGTTATATCTGCGCATAACCATCGTGCAGAGACATTTAATGTATATATATATATATATATATGGTACGTGCGTACGCATCTCCACGAGCCTTTCAAGGGTTGAAAAAGTAACCTTGATACTTTTTTTTACCGTTTTTTTCAATATTAGTTGTCGGTCTGCGATTCTTACAATGAGGTAAACATAAGAAATGTGAAAAGACTATTTTTATGGAAAATTTCTATCCTCACGCCCACGCCACCCTCCGCCGCACTTTCTTTCCTCTCTTTATTTGGATCATTCCATTTTCGTTCATCTATCGATGCCTATACTGTAATAGTATAATGAGACGATATATATGAGGAGGATACAACTTATAAGAATTCAAATTTTGTTGAGTACATATCAACTTAAGCCTCGCGATATCGAAGTTAGATTTCAAAATCGTCGGAATCCGGACAGCTGCCGCAGAGGTCGAAGTTTGAGGGAGGTAGAGAGAGAGAGAGAGAGATAGTCGCTCGAAATATTGTAATGCGACGTGGTTTAACGGAATTTTTTATTCGAAATTCGAATCTGAATACAAATCTGGGTTTGAGGTATTTTTCATTCTATGTATTGTTCAATTGGACAACCTCGGAGATAGTTGACCATTGATCTCCCTATATAACAGTGAAGCTATTTTTTCAAAGAAATGTTCGGTAGAAGTTCACACCTCTCCGTCAACAAGTTTTATTCGATATTCAACTATTTGAAAATGGTTTAAAAAAGCATAGGCCGAATTTGAGCGAGAAGACTGTTTCTGTCTAGTTTGACAGAAGTTAGATTTTTGTAACTTCGAAATTACAAATTTCAAATTCAAATATGAATTCCGTATCCTTCATTTGCTCTTCTGTGTGAGCTAGAACGTCGCCAATTTGATCTCTTGGTCGTTCGAAACAGAGAAAGAAGGAGGAAATAATTTGAGCAAAAAACCGTCGAAGAGATTTGATTCCATCGATCAACCACTTCCGAAATCGCGGATCAGTTGAAAATCGTTGAAATACCTGAAACTCTAATCTCGAGAGATGGAAATTTGGGAATAAAGCGAAGCGGAGAGTGAAAAAAATCCGATAACGGTCTTCAGAAGATCTTATAGTAACCCGAAATTGGAGTTTGGTCAATCGAAAGTTCGTGCTAATGAATTCAAACGAATCGAACAATACCCGCCGATATTCTTCCGCTCGACATTCGGCGTTGAGTTGGCCGGTATAATTCCTCGACAGAACTAACCGCCTATTTATAAAATGTTCAAAACCGTTCTTATACGATCGCCGCCTTGCTTTGCTTGCTCGTTTGCCCGTTTGCTCGCTTTGCTAGCTTCTCTGGGCGCGCTGCCTGAGCTCCGCGGCGCGGCGTGGCGGACTAGCGGCAGTGAGCTGCTCATTGCTAACCGTTCAGGAGTCTTGCGTCCCCTCGCTATTCCTCAACGTAGCATATCGCGGCATAACATGGCACGGCAGCGCGGCGTCCCGTAGAGTGGAACTCTGGCGATCCCAGTTCCCGTCCGCGTTCAGACTTCGAACAATTTTCGACTGCTGGGTAAAAATAGAAGCCTGGCTTAGCTAGAGTAACGAATGAACCAACCAACGTCGAGTTATAACGATATACTATACTACCTACTTTACTGTACTCCCTATTCTCGCTGATAAATAATCACCGATTTTTTTCCTTCCGCTATGAAGCCTCTTCATAATTGTTCTCCAACAGGTCAACTGCCCAATTGCACCCCCGCCGTCCTTCGAACTCTCCTATTCGTTTCCAAAACTCGTTTGACGTATTTTTAACAATTTTTTAAAATTCGGGGTCATCTTTGGACAGACAGTATATTTTATTTCTGTAAAGTTTGAACCGAATTTTTCTTCAAAATTATACCCATCACTTTCAGATGGATCAAATTTCGGAATTGAAATAAATTCATAATCGACAGATTTTGCTGTTTCAATCAGAATACGAGGTACAATGATTGAAAGAATTGCGGATCAAGGAAGAGTCGGATGAGTGATTATTCAATGAAACGATTTTTCGATCCGGCCAATTTATTTTTTCAGAAATTTAAGTTTTCTTTTGTTTTCAAAAATTTGAGTATTACCGCGCGTGTTTACTTGTACTGTGATTTCTCAAATTGCGCTGTAATCAAATTTCCGTATATTCCGAATCGTAAGATCAAAAAAATGGAAAACAGATGAAAAATGATCAAGGACTCGTTGCAGAGTAAATGAGAAGTAGTTTATATAATCGCCTCAGCGAAAGATTTATCGAATAAAACTATGTAAAGTCATAACATACAGCAAATGTAGGAAAATATTAACTCACAAGATAAATAATCATCACATAATATATACTTGTTCATATAGGTATGTACTTGATTATTGTTCCACAACTTAATGAAAAAATCAATGACAGAAAAGATCAAATATATAAACAGCGGATCTATTCGAGTCTGATTGACCGTTTTTTCAATTCCTGGGGGTTTTTGGAATTTTTTCTTCCATCGGTAAAACAACGAAAGAATAATCCAATAATATTCGGTAAAATCTACTTTGTCGTGATTTCATCAAACTATGAAACCGCTTCTACCAGCCCCTAAATCAAGAGAAACCGAAACATTTTCAAATTCAAAAATCTGGTTCTGGAATCATGAGGAAATAAAAAAAGAAAACAACAGGAAGTCATCTTTTAACATCGAATTGAAAAGAAGAACAAAAAACAGTCGTTTGAATCCAGAGTAAAATTTCTCCAGGTTTCTATCCTATGTCGGATTTTTGTTTCTCCATTTTTCCATCTTTTTTTTCACACGCCCAAATTTTCGGCATTCTACCATCAGCCGCAACGAAGATGGTAATATACGATTTACGGTGCGTCACCAGGTTCTTCTTTCGTCCGGGATTCCGTGGGACAGCCTCGTGCGAGTTCCTCGTGGCGCGTACTGGGGTATCCGAATGTCTTTCGGGGTCGGGGATTCACGCCAGGGCGTCCCGACGCCGGCGCGTCGTTAGATGTAGCCAATAATTATTGCGGTCTAAAACCCTGACTCTTCCTCGAACGCAAACGTCTACACTACTGCCCTCTCTTCTCTATGGCATGTTGATTAATTAGAGACAAAATTTAACCTAATAAAAAGTGAATCAGAAAAGAAGAACAACAAAAGAAAGAACCACAACAAACACACAAAATCCTGATCTAAATTCAGAAATCGTTAAGAGGTTTCAAGTCCCAACGATTTAATACCCTTTCATTTTTTCTTCTTTTCTTCTCTTCGAACGGCGCGAAAATTTTTGATTTCGGCGTTAGCCCGCAAGACGGTACATCGAGGAGGCCACATTCCGAGTAGATCACGGATGCTTATAGAAGCGTTGCGTAACCGCTCTGTGAACGGCAGTGGTGTAGATAACGAGGAAAATACAGAGGGCATAATCGAGGGGCTCCGGAAAATTGAGATGCCGATTTTTGAAGGGAAAAATTAGCGATCGGTGGTTTCATGTAGAAGCCTAAATCGCCACGGGTTTTAAATCTATGGTACGATCATGGCTTGAGGAAATCATTGATCAAGAAATGAGGAAACGGGAAACCGATCCTGAGATGTTGTGAAAATTGCTCAATAATCACAGTCTATGCACCAGAAAAATTCTTTGATCGTACTATTCACGGAAAGATTGTGAAACTCGGAAATAATGGAAATCGTTTAATTAGGAAACAGTAGCTCTACTCGGCGAAGCGGAGTTGCGTGCAATATGAAGAAATAACATTCAGATTTTTTATCGCCGATCTGGGTTAATATCGAAGCCGGTCTATTTGTTGGCGCTTTGCGGCACTCGCGTGCCGGTTTCTGACTTTAGTTGACCGATCGGTTTGAGATAAATCATATAGATCACAATCAACGTATTTTTTATAATTGAGAGCCACAGATTGTGCTACGCACCCTCCAATTGAACTCCCAATTTGGGATTTCTTATTTGATCGGTATAGATCTTCATATCACAACATTGCACACAAACTTGACGAAATCTATTCCATTCTGAACGGTTGAAGACTTCGCGTTGAAGCGAACACAATTTACGACATAAATCCGTATTCGAAAAGAAATTATTGAAACATATGGATCGGAAGATCGGCGTTCTCTGAACCACAGCATGGAAAAGATGCGGACATGAGTTCAGAAGGCCGAAGCGAACCTCACAGATTATTATAATTTGTGAATTTGTGAAAAAAGGTAACTAATTTCGATAACCGATTTTCAGAATATCCGAGATTGTAACGAGGTCCAAATCTCAGGAGGGATGGACCGCGTCTGGGTCAGAATATTCTGACGATAAACGAACGCGCACGACACCCGCCACCGGAATTCGGTGGTCCGTCAGACGCGGTCAAAATAATTAGGGATGCAGCAGCCCCAAGGTGGAACGGCAGGTGGGGCGCCCAACGGCGTTGCCGGTGGGGCCCAAATGCCGGCTGCAAGTGGCATGAGCCCGGCCCAACCTGGCGCGACCGGAACTACATCGTCGGGACAAAATCGGGCCCAGGTTAACGGAGGCCGTTTCGATTTCGATGACGGCGGTACCTACTGCGGGGGATGGGAGGACGGCAAGGCCCACGGCCACGGCGTCTGTACCGGCCCAAAAGGTCAAGGCGCTTATTCCGGGAGCTGGCACTACGGATTTGAAGTTTCTGGCGTTTACACCTGGCCCAGGTAAGTCGAAGAATCGTAGGTCTCAAAATTCTCAAGTTTCGTTGATATTTATAAGTACTAATAATTTGGGGCAAGCTGGACTGAAGAATGGTATCAATGGACCCGTTCTATAATGAAAAGAAAGACAAAAAATAAAATCTTATATTTTTTTCTCATAATTGTAATGAAATTAAGACGCGTGCAGTAGTTAATTCAAGTTGTTGTGTTGTGTATGTGCCTAGCTAGGCTTCGGAGCAACAAGTAGCCTCGTGTAGGTTGATTATTAAACTCAACTGGAACAAATAATTTTGTGAACAAATAACAAACGAATATTGAGGAGGATGAAATATTGATTTACGAATCGGGGGTGGAAGCGGGAGGCGAGTGAAGCCGACCTTGGCACAGATTATCCCGAGGGATAGAAATTATCGTTTCACTGAAACTGGGGCACCGGGTACAAGGACGCGGGCATCCGGGTGCCGGGCTCGTTCGCATCGCGGCTTGGTTCTTGGAGTTCAAGGTTGAATGGGATAATGCGTTTTATGTGACAAGGAATCGCGTTATCCTTCGAAATATCCTTCCTCCGATTTTCCCCTGTCTATCGCGTTCCATATTCGATTTCATTCCTGACCTAATTGTACATTACTCAATGGTTAAACGTCGCGAAAGAACGTAACGTCAGCCATTTCTCACGGATGTGAATCTGAATCATAAAATGTGTTCGAAGAATTATTCGCCGAAGTCGTTTCAACGCGATTTTGAGTCAGGTGTTTCTGTTTTTGCTACAGGAAATTGCTCACCGTAATTCTAATAAGTTCTTACGCATATTTCAATAATTGCGCACACTATTAGCGCATGCGAGCATGTACGGCGAGAACTCACGCCGAACAAGATATCGGGACACAATATGTTTCCTAGAATTACTTTAAGGAGGGAGTAGAGTCGCTTTGGTTGTGTGGTGATGCGATTCCAAAAATAATCTAGTCATTCGTTACATCTGGGTGATGCCAGTCGACGAAAGAATTTCCAACCCAGATAAATATCTATATATATGTATACATAGATACCCAGTATGTATGTACATACATATGCATATGGACAGAAAAATTAAATAAACAAAAATAAACATGAACCCTCTCGCGGGTTCAAATATATCATTATAATTATTCACTCTTTATTTTTAATAAATCATTATATTATCACAATCGTCGTTATCTGATATTACATACTGATATTATCATCTACAAATCTGTTCCGGATCGCCCAAAATATCAATAAATATTTATATACTTCTGTATTGAAATATACTGACAGGTATTTGTATATCGGAACAGTGGTGTTTAATTCTTGTGGCTAGTGTAACTTCTGCATCGTGTTTATTTAACTTTTATCGAGTTAGTAGAACGACAACTGGTAGCTACTTTGCAATCGTGTCCCGAATACAAAACTAAAATATAGGTACATGAATTCGATTATATCTAGCTATCACTCAAGCTTACATAGAAACGCGGTATTCTCATGGTATGCGAAACCCAGTGTGACGCAGAACCAGATGATATCTAACGATGCACGCATTATTATTGGTCAACTACATTTGTGAGCCCAGCTCAGCACGCGTATATTCATGCTGTATACGTACAGTCCATTCGGGATATACAGGATGTCTATTATAATGCTATGAGTCCTCGGAGACAAGATTTTTCTCTAAAAAAGTTGAGTGGCTTCGGGCAAGGCGTGAGATCAGGTCAACAGATTTCTATTGCCGTCTATCCTTTTCGAGACGTATATATATTAACAGTAAACTCGTTTCTGGGAATCAAATATTCACTTTTTCCATGCTCACATTGTAGCCGACGTTTCAACGAATCCAACAAGCTCTTGCAGACCCATATCCGACTGCCCAATCGCGAGATATCGCATTTTGAAGTTTAACTTTGATGCTGGTCTAGCATGGATATGCACAAATGGCTCATGCTCGTTAAGCACCGCGCGTGTCTGCTAAAATAAGACCGTAACGCTGAACTTTCCCATATTTGAAAAGCAATATCTCGGGATTGGTTTGTTGGAAATGAACGAGTGAGGTATCAATGAAATCGTATTGGCACGGGCAACATTGTCAAGTCTCTGAAATGACGATTTGGTTGAAACCAAATCGTCGATTTTGATATCTCGAAAATAACAAACTCGTTAACAAATTTATTCGACTCGTCTTTGCACTAGAAACTTTTGTTTCAATCCAGGAATAAAGGTCGACCCTGTATGCATTCATTACATAGCACAGAGAGAAGGAGACAAAGAAACTTTGGTTAATTAATGTAATAACGCCGTTTTGCACGTGTGTGAGACTAGCGTGGACAGTACGGGGGCTCGTGGTATATAATTATCGTGGATGAGTTGTTGAATTTAGTGTAGATTGATAAGCGGGTTGACCTAGAAAGAAAATTTCAATTCATATAGCATAAAGTACGCATAATTGAAGGTCTTCACCTCAAAATTGAGTCGTCACGATAACGTGTGTTTATTGTAATATCAGTATATGTAAAACTGAGTTAGCCAGTCTAGGAAAATTATTTGAGAATAAGATGAAAGAAGAGAAGTAAGAGAAGGAGAACCAGAAAAAATAGAAAATCTTCCGATTGATCATAAACGATGAGTGAGAAATTGTTTACGGTATTATATATTTCTGCGAGGCCATCCCAAGCGATCAAATCTCTCAAACGAGGCCTTTGACGTGCGTCGGGACGATAATCAACGAGGATTTAGCACGGGGCTCTGATTAGCAAACCCCAAAGCGATCGATGTATACGCAATTTTTCAGAACCGAGCTAAACTGCGCTAGTAGAACACGCGCGTTGTAGGTCAGACCGTTTTTTGTCAGATTGGGTTTGGTTAGGTACCGGCATGTGGCGTGCTATACAAATAGCTACTACTCCACGCGCGCGTCAAGTACATGTAGTCGAACTGAGGAATTCCTGAAGAATTTTATCGACTGGCCATGCAGTTTTGAATTTACAAAATTTCCACATTCCCGTTTGAAACGAGTTAATGGCCAAAGGAAATTTCATTAGAGATTAAAAATCCTTTTTCACTTTCCTAATAAAATTCGATTTTCGTTGTCAATTTATGAGTTGAAGAAAAATGTCTTACACTGTTTCAGCAGAGTCTAACTTGGAGAAAACCACGATTTTCACTTTTTTTACAAATCTTTTAGTTTAAGAGAAATCTTTTTCATTAGTCTGAGTCGAAGCGACTCATTTTTAGTGCGCTGAAAAAATTTTGTTGGTGAGAGATCGTTGTCCACTTTTTTTCCGCAGCGCTCCGAGTCCAACAAAAACGTTTTTCAAAGTCCTAAGCAAATTTAGATCACAGGAAAGCATTTCCTTACGCTTCTGTAAACGTCCCAGTCGTGGAAGGACTTCATTTTCGCTTTGTCACATGCCTTCGAGCGAAAGGAAAATCTGATTCAATATTCTAAGTAGGTTCAATTGAAAAGAAACCAGTCTTCCCACTTCCCGAGATAACAGAAAATTCCCATCCAATTTTCTTCGCAATGTTCTCTGTTAAAAAAAGTCTTTCTCCCAATTCTACAAAAGTACCATCAAGGCAAACTCTTTTTCCATATTCTGCGTGCCCATAAGACAAATAAAAACCGATCGCATTATTCCAGAAAACTATCAAGAAACTATCGAAGAAAACCGCTTGTCCACAAGAGTTTGACGCAAAACAGCTTTTCAACATTTTTGACGTAGATTCTAATGATAATCCAGACTGCATAAAACACTAGTAATCCAATTCAAACAATCCTTGTGCACGCACTGGTACAAAAATAGTATATTACGCACCTAGGGAAGAAAAGTATACTATCTCAAATTCTGTGTGAGATAGTTTGGGACGGTCTACTTCACTTCCCGTGTTGCGTGTACCATTCTCCGCCACACCTGTGACGGAAAGTTCTATTTTTTTGCTCAAACAGGGTAAAAATATGATACTTTCCGTCGAGATATGGTGAAAAATTCCGAATTGTAAAAATTGATTTCTAACTTGACAACAGTGGATCTGCATACGAGGGACAATGGCAGAATGGAAAGCGCCATGGCCTCGGAATGGAGACACGTGGCCGGTGGCTCTACAGAGGCGAATGGACCCAGGGGTTTAAGGGACGCTACGGTGTGCGCCAATCAACAACGTCAACTGCCAGGTACGAGGGAACCTGGGCAAGTGGACTTCACGACGGCTACGGCTCCGAGACTTACGCAGACAGTGGTGAGTCAACGAAAATTATACCTATAAGAATTGAAAAACTTGCAACCAGTTGTCTTTTTCACCCTTCAAGGGTTCGAATCTCTCGTTCAGGATGGGACCTTAGGATCCAAAAATGGATATCATTGTGGGATTAAGTCTTGAGCTGATAGACTCGAGATTTTCATTCTCTAATAAGTCTATTGGTCTGATGCCGTAAGCTCTATAACGGCGTTCTACTAACAATAGCAAGGTGGATTTTGGACTCCTAATTATTGACATTCGTATTAACGCGCACCCTCCATCTCTGTGAATGTAGGATAAGATTTTTCCAAAACTTTGAAGAAATTCGGTGAACAAATTGGCCGACGAATTTTCGTCTTGGAGAAAACGACGACAGAGAAAGCGAAAAAGAAACAGAAACCATTTTCGTTTTGAGGGTATTTTTATTCCACGTTTTTCTTCCCTCACTCCTCCTCTCTCCCTTTTCCTCTTACAAACCGAGAACTTGTTCTGTTTTTTCTTCGCTATGTTTTGAAGCATCCTTCTCATTCAAAATTTACTAACCTAACCTAACTGCGTGAAAAAAAAAATATCGCGCTGATGCGCAGATTCGTAGATATAGCCTCGAGCCGCTCGAGAGCGAGTGATTTAACTTCGTCTGAGGAAAACTGTGGTACAGGCAAAACTCTGAGAACCTGGGGAATCAGAGGAGATCAGTGAGAGCATAAGAGCAGCGAAGAGGGAAAATCGAGGGAAAAGCATCATGGGGTGAGAGTGGGGTTGAATCAATGCGACCTTGACGACGCAATGTCGGCCGGCGATCGACGCGACATCGTCTGCCCGTATTTTCCTTTGACAAATTTTCTAGTTGTTCTCAGCCCTTTTTTCGTTAGTCTCGCATGCAATGCCTACTTTCTTCACAGAGATTAATTTTGCAATTTTTCATTTCCGAGTCTGGGCTTAAGTTTTCGGCTGATTCATTCAAATCACGATTGAAAATTGAAAAAATGGAAAATTTCTTCCAGTCGTTTTCGACCTCCGACAAATTCAGAGCCGTGACTCTTGCTTGATCTTTATTGCCGCACGTCTGTTCGCATAACGGAAATTGGTGCTTGAATAAAGCCACGTCCCAGAACGAAATAAATCTCGTAAAATTTATCATAAGGCTAAAGTCAAGTGATGATTTGAGATTCAGGGACCAAAACAGAGCTCGTACTCTATTCTGAGCTGCCCATAGTAGTGTTTCCTCCTCGGTCTTCCTTCTAGCGATGCAGCTATAAGCTGCTTTTATAATTTAATATCTACTATGAAACGGATGCTCGTTATCTTCGGGCGGGGTATATTTATTATTATTGCCGCCTGCTGTGTGGTTCGGGCTTTCGAGATGAACTCATCTCTTTTTCCTCCACGACCCCCTCGCGTCTTCTTAGATAGGTATACACACATATATACATGTATATTATTATATGTATGTACATTCATATAATACATGCACATACCTACAAGCTCGTAAAATTCTGTGGGTTGATTTATGTTCGCTTACTTCTTCTTTCGATTCTTTGAATGTTTTTTCCTTCATTTTTGTATCTTCGTTGTATTGTTTTTTGTTTTCTGCTTGCATTTTTATCTACGATTCATGCCTGAGGTGGGCTGAAATATGGAATATATTGTTAGAACGTTGTTGCTGCAGAGTGTTGGCGGTCTTTTTTTCACATCAAATTTGTAAAATCTCACATCCCGTATGATCCTGAAAATTTGTCACGATATTCTTTGAACTCTATCTAGAACTTGGTGAATATATTGTTATTATTAGTTCAAATAAAGGAAAGCAATTTGTAAAATTTTCAAACATTACAATTCAAATATGTTGACTGGTTGAATATTTTGAAATTTCAATCTCGTCAAATTGGGATTAGATATTGTAGAAAGATATCAATGAAACCGTCCAAGCCTTTTGGAAATGAAATTGAAATGATACGAGCGAAAAGAAAATTTGTCGCGATCTGACAGTGAAATCGAATCGGTCTCGTGAAAACAAAATCGTGGATGTAATCTTCTCAAGACATTTTTATATCCAATTTGACTTCACTATTGCCCAAAATTAGGTTGGAAATAAATTTTATTGTTAGAGTTATACAGTGGAAGAGAATGTGAACAAAACGGATGAAAATTGTATGAAAAGTAAAAAAAAAATCTTCCAATGAAATACAAGAATAAAATTTATCAATGCGATTTACAGATCCGAATAAAGGATCCCTAGAAAATGAAAGGAATCAGTGTGTAAAATCGACGAAAAGGAAAGGAATACATAAGAAAGATTAAAGTATAGTTGGAAAGAAATTATATATCACACAGTTATACAAATTCCATGTCAACCGCATCAATGATTTTCCCCCACCATTTTCATTTCGCTTCACGATCTCATATACGATTCTCCGATCTCAGAGAAGCACTCCTGAATTTTTACCGATTTTTCCCTCTGACCATTCATTTTTTATGATTATTCAAACCCATCTAAAAATTAGCCTTTTTTTTAAATCTCAAAAAATTCTCAAAAATCTTATTTTTTGTCCCGACCATTTCCACACCCATCCCATGATGGGCCGATTTTTTTTCTATTGTAGCACTTCGGAAATATCGAACAAATAAAACACCGCATGTTTCAAGGTTCCGAAAATTCTCAAACAATTACCAAAAGTTCGATTCTGAATCTTTTGATGCAAGCCCCATGATGACGCGTGGTCCCCTTCTAGGCTCAGTTCGGTAACAACTCAGAAAATGATGATCTGACTGTTCGGGTGGTTTTTACAAGGATGTCCGTCAAACGGAGAACATTTAGGAACTCATTGAAAAACGAATTTAAAAAATCCACACGGTTTGATTGGATCATACAAGTTTTGAATGTACAAAAGCCTATAAGGGATCGTCCGTCATCATGAGCCTTGCATCAAAAGATTCAGAATCGAACATAAAATGTTTGTGAATTTTTGGAATATTGAAACATGGTGTTTCATTTGTTCAAATGTTGGAAGTGCTAGAAAAAATAGGAAAAAATCGGCTTATGGGTATGGAAATGATGAGAATGAAAAATAAGATTTTGAAGAATTTTTTGCAATTTTTTAAAACGGAATTCCTAAATTAACCGTCAGAGAAGAAATCTGTAAAAATTCAGGAGTGCTTGTTAAAAATCGCAGAATCGTTGAAAAAATTGTGAAGCGAATCAAAAATGGCAAGAGAAAATCATTAACCGAGTTGACATGGAATGCCCCATATGTGTCTGAGAATGCGAAACTCTCATCTGTATAAGTTCCGAGAAAATTTCCTGGATTCTCAAATTAACAAATGCAAAACGATCTCATGATAAATTTTCAATAATTGATTTCAACCGAATTTCAAATAAAAATTGATATTAGGTTAGCAGGCACGTCCCGTGCGTCGGGGTCAGTCACGGTTGCCTATGAGCTCTGGCTAGGTCCGTAGCATGCAGAAAGACCCGACCTCCTCGGGCATCTGCACTGGCAACCAGCAACCGCCTAGTTGTAGCCTGTACCGGGTGGTTCGCCTCGCTTAACTCCGACAAGCCGTCGCGACGCTCGATAGTCGGGTCCCTAGGTGCTCTGAGAGTATACATGTATGTACGTAGGTGGACGTGTATTATCTAGTACGTATGTACGTATCGTATCCATCCTTCTATCCCATCCATCTATCCATCCAGCTCGTTACACGCTGTACTTACGCCTTTTCTACCCTCATAAATATTGAGTGTAAGCCGAGCTTACATTATGCCTCTCGCGTAGGTAAACCTGAATGCAAAAGTGTAAGTATGTGGGGGGAAAAGGGGGAAAGGGAAAAAAACGGAAATGACAGAGAGTTTAGTTCATCTCTCGAACCCTCCGACCGACTGCTGCTCTTCATCCCTCGCCCTGCCACACGCGACTTTCAAACAGCCGGAACAAGTTTGATATAATTTCATAAGAATGAACAGCTTTGATATCACAGTTTTGATTTCACTAGACTGAAAATGATCTGATATATGTTTTCACAAACAGACGTTTGTTTCGTACGTACATGCAGCTTGTTCCGTTCACCTGAAACATTCTCCATAGTAATTTGTTTTTTACGCAGTCAGACATCTTCCGCGGGAATTTTTCACGCTATAGGAATGCTTTGCATAAGTTTTATCGGACTAATGGAAACGTTTCGATCCAACTTTTCTAGACTAGGAATTTTTTTCAATCGGGCAAGGTGTCTGTATCATTTCTCTGAGATCTAGAAACGGTTCATCTAATTCATCGCTGCACGTACACGGCAGGACATGTTGTGTTTCGATTTTTCTTGACAGAAAACAGAAAAAAAAAAGAAGAAAACCACGCATGATTCATGTCCAATCTGAAAATGAACTACGAGGGAGAATGTTTAGTCATAACAACAAAATTGCGAAACCATGTTCAGTCCCACAAAAAACTTCATAAAACATGTTCAGCCTGAAAAGATGAAGGGCCGTATTCCGCAGTCGCTTTTCCGCAGAGGCGCCTCCGAATGAAAGTTAGCTGCGTCATTTTGATTGGTTCAACGGATATGCAAAGCCAATCAGAATGTCGCCCTGTCTTTCATTTAGAGGCGCCTCTCTACAGAACAGTGACTGCGGAATACGGCCCTACATCTTTTCAGGCTAAACATGTTTTATCAAGTTTTTTATTGTTATGACTAAACATTTTCCCTCCTAGTTCATTTTCAGATTGGACATGAATCATGCGTGTTTTTCTTTTCTTTTTTTTTTTCTAAACCGGACACGGGGTTTTTTTTAGTCGGATATGTTTCGTACAGTTTCTATTAGACTAGACGTGTACTATTCAGATCATCCTAGCCTCAGACATGTTTTTCGTTGAAATTTTGTTTTCCATCATACATGTTACGTCGAATGAAAAATCCGCTCAGTAATATTTCATATGCTTTTCATCAAACGAAGCATATATTCTACACAGTTTCTCTTTAGACTAGACAAGTTCGATACAGTTTTCTTCAGACTCGAAAATGTTCTAGATCAATTTTATCAGCTTGTACATGTTTTTGGATGCTCGTTTGCCATAGTTTTTCACCCCCTGAGGTAATCAGGTCTTTTACGTTTTCTAGTCAGACATATACCACGTAGTTTTCTTGTCCAACTGAACCTGCGACATCTACTTCTGATGAGACTGAACACGTTTCACACGATCCTCGTCGGGTTAAACATCATACAAAATAGCTTCTTTGTTTTCTTCTAGCCCCTGTCGATCTCGTTCATGTTATACGGTAGAATCTTTTGCCGTTTTCTTTTTCTTTTTCTCGAGTTAGTACATCTGAAGTTCTTTTCTGAAGTTAGTTCAAGTACATATGTCATATATTATGTATAAGCCACGGTGCAGGGTTGAGAGTTGCGTAACATTAGTTCAGTTCTCGTCTGGCAAAAACTAAATTTAACCTATAGACTCACCCTGCATTAGGTAGGTCGGTAGGTAGATAGGTAGGCTGGTCGGTTGCCTGTTTGCTTGCTAGATAGTCAGGTAGGTAGGTAGATAGTGCTAGGTACGTACTCCAAGTCTCTACCATCCTTCACATTCATCGCCACCACTCGCTAATCTACCTCAACATATACGAATAGCCGCTTGCGTCTACGCGAGTACAGATATACGCGAGCATATACATGAATAAATACGCATGTACGCATATATTACGCACGTCAGAATGTAAATACACCACGCGGGGGACACGTGATCGCTGCCAAACATCCGCGATCTCTTACTCTTTTTCCTGGCAACCCCGCTCCGCCGCCTCTAGGAAGATAAGGAAGGAAAGGCAGCGAAAGACGAGAACGAAAAATGTGAGCCGACATCTATCTATTTGTTCAATTTGCTCGAACTTTCATCCTGGATGCACCTTCAGGTTTATGGTTCAGTGGATTTACAGGGAACAAATTTGACTGTAAGACGTCTCAAGATGAGATTAGAAATTTAGAAGAAAGCAAGACGTCTGACAAGACGTTGATATACGCCTACAGGATATTCCACGTCTTAGGACGTCGTGAACATGTCTGCAAGACGACTTTTAATTTATCGACACTCTTCATACTCAGACGACTCTTGACTTTATAATGTTTAGATATTGTCGGTCTGTAGGATGTATCAATAGTCGGCTTGTCAACACTTCTTGAAAGTGGTGCCTCGAGACTCCTTAAATATGGTTCAAGACCTTCGGAGTATCTGAAGTCTTTGCAACCCCGTCTCGATGCAGCTCTCTACGTGGTATGTAATATATTTTCACATCAATGTAGTACGCATTGGTGATGAGGCAATACATATATATGTATACCGACAAAATTTCACCCCCAAGTTTCTGCTCACGTGCCGCATATATGCACGTAGTACATCTGCCATCGCTTAGTGCAATGTGTATTCCCCTACCATCTCCAGTGCCATTACCTCGAATTCCCTTTTCCCGTTTCCCAGTTTTCTAATAATTTTCTTTTTATCATTTCCACTTTACTCCATGTCTATAATTCCCGAAATTCGTTATTGCACGTCATTTTTCATCCGGTGCCACATTTTGATTTCTCGTAATGGCGACCCCCAACGGAAACGTCGACTTCCCTCCCACCCTGAATATCTGGCAGCCTGAAATCCAGAAGACTAAAAGTCCAGAGGACCAGGTATCGGCGTGGATGCGAACAGGTCAAAAGCTCGCTAGTCTGCAGTCCGGCGACCGCGCGGCTCCGGACGAAAATACGCACCCACCGCTAATTCCCTACACTCATACTCTTATAAATCAACGACATACTAGCGGACGACCAACTTACCAACACATACTCGAAAAACCAAGCGCTATTTCAGGATCCCCAGCCAGTGCCATGCACAGGGCTACTCACCGACAATCCCAAACCCCCTCCACGAAATATGCTAATCATAAATGACGAGGAGAAACGAATTCTAACCTAAAAAAAAATCTGTACACATAAATAACGAAATTAAGATTGAAAATTGAAGAAATAACAAATGTTTTTTAGGCCGCAAACTTTTATACTTTTCACTGCCGAAAAGCAGACCTTGAATAGAAGTCGAAACAATGATTCAAGTTCGATATTTCAAAGCATAAAAAAAACAAACGATCTAGTAATGTTGGTTTCAGATATCAGAGTGTGCCGATTCATATGAATATCCAATTTTTCTCTCATGACCAATCTGAAAATTGATTAAATCCTTTCCGTCGCAGGAACGTACCAGGGTCAATGGCTCCGGGGAATGAGACATGGATACGGGGTCAGGGCCAGCGCCCCCTTCGGCCTCGCGTCGCATTACAAACCCCCTAAACAGGTGAGGGCCTCCTTGACGTCCCTGAGAAGCGCGGATGGGGGTCCTGCGCCCCCTGCACCAACGCCGGAACCAACCGATCGACGCGACAGACGGGTCGACGATAGCCGGGGTGGATTCGTCCTCAAAGCAAGAAGCGATGATCCCCCCGCACGACGGAAAAGCCTGACCGAAAAATCAGGCCTAAAGAAAGGAATATTATCGGTGAGAGTTTCTATAATGTGTCAAACAAAAAGAATGAACAGTGAATAAAAATGCTTTCCTCAGATTATCGAATTGAAATTTCGTCCGATTATACAATCACCATATTCTTTGATAGGGATTGAAAATCAGAAAACAGAGGAGCACCGGGGACCTTGAGAAACGAGGTACCGGCGGAAGTATCAGAAGTAATGCGAGTTCGGCATCATGGATGTCAACCGAAAGTTCACAAAGCCAAGCATCAGCATCTGTTCACACGGATAGCAACGCGTCATTCGTCATCGAGGTAAGGTATTAAGAATCCCTTCTCCTTCATGATATTTTACGTGCCAAAATCGAATCAACTGATCGAACAATCGAGAAATAAGAACGACACCAAACAACCAACAACAAAAAATACACTTTACAGGATGAACAAATGGATGCGTCAGTCACGGAGACGTATCTTGGAGAGTGGAAGAACGACAGAAGAACGGGATTCGGTATCTCAGAAAGGAGTGATGGTTTGAGGTACGAAGGAGAGTGGTTTAACAATCGGAAATACGGCTACGGTGTGACGACATTTCGTGACGGTAATAAGGAGGAAGGAAAGTATAAGAACAACGTGCTAATAACAAGTCAAAAAAAGAAGCACCTATTTCTGATACGATCAGCCAAATTCCGAGAGCGGATTGAAGCCGCAGTTAACGCAGCTCAACGAGCGAGTAAAATTGCTTTACAAAAGGCGGACATAGCCATTTCCAGGACTGCAACGGCCAGAGGGAAAGCGGAACTTGCAGATATCGCGGCTGAACATGCCAGGGAGGATTCGGACATTGCACAACATACCGCGAGACAGTTTGCTCCTGATTTCAGACAACCTGGACTCGAGAGACTAAGGAATCGCGAAATACCGAAATATGTACCACCACCGCAAGATGCAGCACCAGCAAAAAGTATATTGCACAAAAATACCAGTCAGGAGCAGAGCTTTAGTCAATCAAATCAGAGCCAAATTCCACCAAGTAATCAAATTGAAGGTGTTAACTCGACCAGTAGTCCTAGTCAGAATTTAACTCAGTCGATAACACAGTCTATGAGAAAAGCGAGCATGAAACCAGCCCAAAGTTTGAACCAGACATTAATTAGCAACCAGAATCAAAACCTGAACCAAAACCAGCAAACACTCATTGGTAATCAAACGAGTTATGGTGCTGGGCAGGTATTCAATACTGGGCAGAATCAGTACCAAAATCAATCTGTTCAGAACCAGTTGAACGCCGGTCAGTCCAATGTCGGTAATCAGCAGTTCGGTCAACAGCAACTAGCCTCTCAAAATCAAATTACTTCGACACATCAATTCCAGCAACAGTATGGACAACAGAATTTCAGCTCTGGCCAGGGTCAGCAACAGCTTTCTGCACAAAATAATGGAGGTAACCAGTTCACCGTTAACCGGGATCAAGGCGGCGAACAGTATCAGGTATACCAGACTGGTCAGACGTTTCAAAACCAGTTCCAAACTCAACAGGGATTTTCCAGTCACCAGGTTATTACTTTCAATCCCTTTCTATTCAAATATCTCGATCAGTCACGCCGCGACGCCGTACAATCTTCCGGACGACTTTCATTTTCCGTTCTCTGCTCTTCACAGAGCATTTGACAGAGAATTTGTTGTTTTGTATTCCAACATTGTGAGGAATGACAAAGATTTGTTATCTTCCTTGCTTTTCTGTTTCACATGAATTTTTTCCCCGCAGACAACGGCGAACCAGTACGTTTCAGCGCAAATCAACAATCAAGTGAACCAAATGAATCAAATGAACCAACTCAACCAACCCCAGAATCAGTACATGCCTAATTATGCACAACAGCAGCAGCCGCAGCAACAACAACAACAACAACAACAACAACAACAACAGCAACAACAGCAACAGGGGGCTCAACAGTATCAAACCGACGCCGGTATACCTTCGGATCAGCAACGAGGTTCGGCAACGAATGCTAGTATACGAAGGAACAGCAGGATCCTTAGCCCTCAGGATAGACCTGGGGCTACGCCTATTGGTCAGGCCTTTAGCGACAGGTATGTACACTGAAAGTTACACTTTTATTCTTTTGTTCCTGTTTTCATTTTGCTTCTTTCATTGTCTACTCTTCCACAACTGTCCGTTCTAGTCGTGTTTTGTGTTCATATTTTTTCTCACGTGCTTTTCTTCGCCGTCCCTTTTCTTTTATTTATTTATCCCTTTTCTTTTTTAATTTTTGTTCGCTTTGTTTCATAATTTTTGTTGTTTTTCCACCTTCTGTCAGTTCTGTTGCTTTGTTTTGCTGCCTGTGTAGCTTTGTTCCGTCCGTCCGTTTTTTTCCCCCTTGTATCTTTAGTTTATCGTGTATGTTTTGTTCGTTCGTTATTGTTGCGATGTTTCCTCTCAGTGTCTCGTATTTTGTTTATTCCTTTGTTTGTCGTTAGTCACATCTCTTTCTCTTTCCATCTCCTGTCTTATATGACATGCTGGACTTTCTCATTCGTTCGTTTTCTTTCGTTCCTTTTCCGTCTATCCTTTCATTTTTCAAGGTCCGTAATTCATTGTCTGCTTGTTTCTCTTTCTGTTACTCCTTTTCTCATTCATTCATCATCTTTCTCTGATGATCGTTCTTCCACATTGTTTGCTACCAGATTCTTCACCACTTCCTGTTTTCCCCATTTCTTTCTTTCTTTTTTTCTCCATCGCTCTTCAATTTTGTTTCTTGTTCAGGAAAAGATTATGCTGTACTCCACTATTTTTATGAACAAACCTTGAAGTCTACTACTATTGAAAGTCTAAACACGTACTTATTTCATCTCATCCTTCATTGTCTTCCGTATGTTTACCCCAATCTCACAATAAATTTATTTTCAAACCATTCGTGCAGACTGGACCACTACAAACGACCCCCTAGCAGAGACAGTTCCGTCGATCGATACGCGAGGGCACATTCGAGGTTGACAGGTTCACGACAACCCTCAGTTGACAAGGCACTTCCACCACCGCAACAACAACAAGAATCAATGGACAGGTAAACTAGGCGAAAACAAGAGCAACAGACAATCCTTAACAACAACGACAACAAAAATCAAACAAAAAATATAGACACAAACTCATTCGATCAATTTGATTCAAATCGACGATCTGTTCTTCTTGTTCGTCCCAATTTCCTATTTTCCGCCTTCTTTCCCGTTCGAATCTTCCCCGTAGATCGGTGAGAGGCGCGAGTACGTTCAGATCAGCAACACCCCTGAATGGATCAGCAATCGGGAGCGGGGCGGCGACCCCAGTTTACACAGTTCCGTCTCCAAGTCAATTCGAAGGAGCACTCCTCCGCAATCGGGGATTGGGACAGGACATTCTGCCGAGCCCCGGACAACCGAAACGGACCGAAAGCCTCTACGTGAGTCCTGCACGAGGCTCAATTGCATCAGGCGGCGGCGGAGGAGGTGGAGGCGGTGGAGGACCAAAGGTGAGTCCTGTTGCTCCATTGCTCATATGTATAAATATACATTTTCTTCTTTGTTTTTGAATTCGTCTCGTTTTCAAATTTTTCGCATTCTCCACTTGATTCTTAATTCTCAATTAAACACATTTTCTATTACTATTATTTTCCTTAGTCAACCTATTCTCCGTTCTCACTGCTTACTATAGGTATACATAATTGATTGTCTTCCAATAGGATTTTATTGTCATAAATCTAGAGAGAATTTTTCTATCCTCATTAGAAACGTAGATAAATATACATTAAATCGTAGTTTTTAATAATAATTTTTAACATAGTCTCCTAATTAGAAGAATATTAGTTTCTCGATGTAATAACAAGTTATAACTAACAATTAAATCATCAACCATTACCGAATAAATTAACAAGTACAATACGCTGGGGACACACTAAAGAACGATCAAATAAACCTACGACTTTGGAGTAGGGTCCTAATTATACATCCCATCGCATCTCTTATATATATACTATACAATATCATTATTTGGTTGATTTTATCGTATATAGCTCTCTTTTGTTTCTTATTTTTGACAATTTTTTTATGTTTTCGTTGGCACTCTTTTTTGAATTGTAACCTATCTGTGGCGTTTTGTGATGTGTTCTGTGCATGCGAACCCAAGGATTTGAACAGGACGGTCCCCGCCTACGCCTCCGCTACTACTACGGGGCGCGCAACCCTATGAGTATAAGTATACCTATATGATGTATACATACTAGATGAATATATATATACATATACATATATATATATAATATATATTATATACATACACAGAAAATAATTTATAATTTTATATATCGAATATTTTTGAAACGGTTGTATTATTTCTGTGGTCTAATTAATGGTAAATCATATTAATGTTATCATTTTTATTGATGTTAGTGGACGTTAAGAATTCTAGCACCGGTGAGATTCGGGAATTTCATGACAGTCGACAAGAGTTGGTTCTAAAATGGACAATGTGCGAAGGAATTTTCAGAATATTATTTAGAGGCCGTAGAGAAATATAGAAGAATTATGTCGGATGATTTTAAAGGAATCCTGAGAAGAGTTGAAAAAATTTTAGAAAATGTTTGTTCATCGAGGAAAATGTTGGTTTTGGACCAAACCTTAGGAAAACCTGTGACATTTAACCGGGATCACGAAGTTACGGTACCTTGGAAAATTTTTACGAAATTCGTGATGCCGAGATCGAATTTGATGAACTCTGACATCCGAATAAGATCTTTAAAAAAATGTCAAAGTTTCAATGAAGTTACCGAAATATTTGTAGAAAATTGAAAGATATAATTGCAAAGAAACCGTGATAAATTTGAAACAAATTTCGGGTGATTATGTTAGTTGGAGGAAATTCTATGAAAACTTTTTCAATTTAACTAGGATCACAAGAAACGTCGGGAAAATTGTGAGAAAATTTAGGAGGAACGATTTAGGACCCAAACAAAAATTAATCGAAGGAAATTGATCTAATAAAATTTCGGGAAAATATTTTCAATTTTGTTGGAAAATTCAAAAAAGCATTGAAATTGGAACACGTGGAGGCAGACGTGAAAAACGTCAAAATGAATACCGGTGAATGTCCATGTTCTTCTCAAATCATGAAATAATACCGGAAAGTTCTTCTGAGAACGCTTCCATAAAATTGTGAAACGGGAAGAAAATAAGATTTTTAATTCACGTCGATCAAATGAAAAGCTTCGGAAGTATCTATTCAATTTCACTCATTGTCAGGCCATATTAGAAATATCTCGAAAAATTTGGATCAATCGGAAACAAATTATGAAAAAATTAGAAAAACTTTGTAGCAAAATTAAATCCTCCCAAGAAGGCACGAAATGAATTTGAAAAATTCATAAAGTAAAGCAGTAGCTACCTAATTTTCTCTGCAAAAGTCGAAGTTCCTGCAATAATAATGTTATACCTAACAAATTGATGCCGAAAACGTTCGCTGAACTCAAATATTTAAATAAATTAACATAATTGGTAAAAATCATTGAATTATCGTGTAAAACTGTAATCCTAATTGTTGTAACTGTTGTTATTGCTGTTGTTGTTATTGTTCCTGTATAGTTTATAATAAGACAATTTACAACTCGCTCTGCAGGATTCCACCCATAAATCCATCATCCCCTGAGAAATCTGTAAAGTGGCGCATTGTGAATCACTCTTCTATTTTGTTCAAATTACAGAGCTTTAGGTGCCATAGAACTCGCTATCACAAATGTACAGAAACTGTTTCGACAAAGAGAATCTTAAATTGCCGCAAGCGACGTGATCGATTTTGATGAAATTTTGAGAATTCATTGAATACGATGGCAGGAAGAGGCTAGGTGTTTCATTTTTACAAGACATTGATCGGATTCGATGGAAAATAAATATTCCCTATGCTAGTTAGGCTAGATTGCCAGCGGCGACTCCAATGATCTCTCAAGTGGGAAAATATATTTTTGGCATGAAAAGGAATATATAGATTTTCACAACGAAATTCCAGTCTTTTCGAGCACATATAATACTTCATTTCTCAGGGGCTAGTTTATGAATATACATACTAGGAGAATAACGATATACAACTATTCATATTACTGTTCGATATATTATATTTTACATATACAAAATATTTATATTATGATCGAACAATTTATTAATAATCAGTAGCTGATCCTGCTACTCAATACTGACGCGAAATGTTGTCAATAATTGGAGTTATAAAATGAAATGATGAGGCTGATTTTTGAAACACAGTATCGTTCTATTTTTGTCAAATTATTTTCAATGTAAATCAACGGTCGATAAGATTGCTACGTATGCTCGTTTCCGAGACGCATATTCAAAATAAAAGATACAAAATCCGATAATTTTTGGGAGAGATATGAAATGATATCTATATTATAAACATATATTCTCAAGTTGAAAGAGTTTGCCATTACTATAGATCACCCAAAAATTATCGATTTCCGAATGTGTTTCTTTTTCTTTTTCAATATGCGTTTTGAAAACACGCTGGTTTACTTCGTCGTGAGAAAAAAAGGAAAGACGATTCCGGGCCGTTGCGGAAAACTGGGCCCCACATTGACACTCCTGTATACTGGATAGATAACTGTAGATAGAGTAACCGAATAGATGAAGTAGTGTACCAATATAGAATGTTTTTTTCGAGAAATAAAAAAGCAAAAACAAATACGAAAATCAGGAATGCGATGGATGTAGCTGAAATCCTATGCTATAGTAGTAGTAGTGTCAGATTTAATTTATCTTCCGAATTTGAATTCAAATCATTAAAAATCTTATTTTCTTCATTTTTTTCTTTCTTAACTGTTAAATTTAGGAGAAAAAAAAATCTATACATAACGTATACCTACTCACCTAAAATACATCAATATAATATTGATTATAGGATCTACAGGTATAATGCATATGATGAGTAATGAAATAAACTAAGCTAATAATATACAGATAATTATAACACTAGCTGCTACGGAAGCTGACGTTGATGTTGATGTTGAGAACAATAACATATAAATAACGAATGAGAAGAAAATTAACCACATTAAATTACAATTGAGTATACGTAGGTGTACCCACCTATAATAATTATAATATGATCGTTGTACTACTCATACCATATAAACGCCAAACAAAATTAACGTACATAAATATGGCCTGGTGCTGAGCGAGCATATTAGAATTCGTCGAGTCAAGAATATTTAGTAGCCCCTCAGTTCGGGTCTCCGAAAGTTTGGGTTCCCCGAAAATACTGATGGGATTTACGAAAATTTCGGGATGCTGATATCGGAATTTCTAAAATAATCGGTTAACTCGGAACATTCAGAAACTCTGGTTTTTGGGAATATTTTGAGATTCTTGAAACTTAATTCCGAGTGTTCACAATACTCGAACTACCTATGGTATACAAACTCTAAAACGAGCGTAGGATAAATTGCCAACAATTTGGAAAATCCAAATCTTCATCGAATCAAGTCAGAATCCACTTAATAGACAGCTTTTGAAGGCTAATTCGATCACAATTCCTCATCGAAAGGTCATCTCAAACTTCCATTGACGAATTTTTCTTCCATAAATAAATTCATTTTATCAAGAATATAGAATATCTCTATACAACTCTTCCTGTTCAATAATTGTTGCGCCGTGGAAAACTATTCATTGAACACCATTCCCACGCGCCGCGCCGTCTTCGAATTTTCATCTTTCCGGGCACCTCTATATCACGGTCATATACACAGGTCCGGAAACTCCCGTGGTGGGGGTGGGTCTCTTAGCGTGATCAAAAAAGTTGCCTAAATTCGCCACATGAGCCTTGGCGCTGCGATTTAGTAGTTTCCTTAAGGGGAATTTGGACCCGCTATCTTGAATGTATAGAAACCGTTTCGAAAATGAGAATCGTAGATTTACGCAAACGATTCGACCGATTGTGATGAAACTTCGAGAACTTGTTGAGCATAATGGCAGAAAGTGGCTAATTATTTCACTTCTTAAGAACATTGATCGAATTCGAAGGAAAATGAATATTCCCTATGTTAGCTAGGTTAGATTGCCAGCCGCGACTCCAAACTCCCCTTAAGGCCGAGACACGCAAACTCCATAAACCATAAGCAGAGAGTGCAGAAGGCATAGCGCATGCGCACTGTAGTTTCATGAAGAAGAGCACTGTTTCAGTTCTCAAATCAGAACTGAAACTTGCAGGACTCATTGTCGATTTGGGCTGCAGACATCCCCATGTAGTACTCAGCGGAGAGGATATACTCCTTATCTCTACCCTCCACATCACCGGGACTCCCAATGGTCCCAATCGTTTTGGGTTTTCTGAAGATTTCCAGACTCTCGCAAGTTTCCGAGATTCTTGAGGATCTCGTTATTCGATACCGACAATTTTGCAATTTTTCGCCAAATAAACTCGACTTAGCGCGAACCCGTCCAGAACCCGAACTATTATACCTACATGCGTATAGTTCCTCAATAATTATTACATATAATACCTACGTACTCCTCAAGCTTCGAGTAGAGGAATATTTAAGAAGAGAAAAAAGAAAGAGAAATGAAAGATTTATTTTATTAAAAAGTGAAAAGAAAGAAATGACAAATTACAAATGCACAAAAATGAATAAATAAAGTGAAATAAAGCCCTCCATTTATTTTCTGAATACGAAATATTCACCACTGAGCCAAATAGCTATAAGTAAACGTATATTTAATGATGATTCATTGATAAATGTAACAATAATTAATTAATAACCAATAAGATTGCTTATTAATTCGTTGCTGTACGGCAGACAAGAAACAGAAAAGACATTGTTGTTGTATTTTTGTTATGTAAAATTACGTATATTATTATTATCGTACGGATACAAACATAAATATATATATATACCATACGTATAATGAACACGTATATATATATAAGAATGAGAAGGGGGGTTGCGCGGTGTGGTGCGGCGGGGACCCAGAACGGAAAAGAATTACCGATTGAAACAAAAAGAAAAACGAAATCGCTAGCGCGAGCACGAGTCAATCGGGAAAAAAATCGATCACACTTCCGCTCTGGTGCTTGTATTACATACCAGTCGCATGGGCAGGGGGGGGGGGGGGGGGCTCTTCACTGCGAATTGAGTGACGAGCGATTTCAATGATTTTAGTGATTCACCCGATTTCGCGTAATCACGAATGCGAATTATTTCTAACGATTTCAAATGATCCCAAATGCGACCAAGATTCCATGCCCTGCATTTTCTAGCGATTTTCATCTGAATCAACCGGAATTTGCATATTATTTGGCGATTTTCAGCGAGTCCGGTGCGCACAATTTTACATCGATTTCATTGATTTCAAGTTTGTTTCATGATTTTAAGCGATTTGCACATTGATTTCAAGGTCATCTAACACGAAAGTGGTTTGCCATTTCAGCAAGTCAATATCCCCTCGAGACGCGGATTCGTACAAAACAAATTGCACACCTAATTGGGCCGTATTGACAACATTGGGGATTGGCCATCGCTCAATGGGCCCATAGTGACTTAGTTTCGAGTAATGAAACTTAATTCGTTGCCGAACCCGCGATCCAATACTGTACCCTGTTACCGGCATTGGCAAACATTCCCTGGAGATCATGAACCTATTTCACTTACGGTGTAGCGAAAAAATTTCGCCGTCGAGCAACAAAAGAAATAATTCTGTAAAAAGACATTTGACTGAAAACTGTCCCTGATTCACACCGGCTATTTATAGGATGTTGAATCGGGAATACAACCGCGGTTCCTATAGTGCACAGAAGCAACTCGACCTTCCGGACTTGACGAATTTTCGCCACTGTAACAGAAATTATTGCTGTTCCTATATTTGCACTTTTTTCAACTAGACTAGTCAGTCTTTCATCCCGTGTGAAGATTAGTTGGAAACGAGGGCTGAATCACTCTTGTTGTCTGGCGAACACCGATGTCTAAAGTCCCATGAAATCTTTGAAAATTTATGAATTCATGTGAAATCGTTGGAATCTCATAAAGTGTTATGAGGTCCCGTGAAATCTGACAAAACCCTATGAAGTCTCGTAAAATCTGATAAAATCTCATGACCCCCTGTGAAATCTTATGAAATCTTTGAAATCTCCGGAGTCTCTGTGACGTCTGTGATAATCCACGAAGTCTTACGAAGCCCCATGAAATCTTATGCAATCTCATGGTCTTCAAAGTCAAATGAAATTTCTGGAAACTCATGAAGTCTCGTAAAATCGTATGGAATCCGAAGAAGTCTCGTCAAATCTTAAATCATCTCACGGAAGTGCCGTAAAATCTTATGAAATCTTCCAAACTTCATGAAATCTTTAAAGCCCCTGTCAAGGTTGTGGAATCCTATGAAATATTTGCAGTCTTGATGTCCGATGTATGCACACGATTTTCCGGAACAGTTAACCCTTCGGTTAAAAATTAATACAGACGATAGGTCGGAATGTAATGCTTTTGTCAAAATTCCTCTCTTGTTATAAACGAACTAACTACGTCCATCATTCCAGAGCGGCCCATTTAACATAAAATATTATTGATTTTCATTATAAATCTACATGCTGGCTATACACATGGGTATATATTCAAAATAGGCATATACTTAGGTATAGGTATTATATACCTACAAATTGAATAATTCTATGATTATTATAGTTACATGACCCCCGTAAACTCCACACCGCTTCTCCTTTTCATATTAATATATTAATAATTATAATTGTCCAGAGATCTATGTATATGTTATTTTTCTAACGCATGCTTATCGATAAATCTGATACTTATGTATTATATCTATTATATATGATATAACATACCACATTTTTTATTCTTTACATTTACACTAGTATTTGTATATTATGTATCTACTAAGGTGGGGCTGACTACTATTTTCTTATATAATACATAGGGAATTCCATGCGTTTTCATCTAGCCGCACAATAATCAGACCATCGCCATTACCGATATGACAGCGTGAATTTTGAGGCGCCTTGTAGTACACCGCTCCGCATTAATGGTTTGCCTCTGAAGTTAGCTACACTCGTGGCAACTCGCTCCACAAGTGAAGCAGCGACCAATCAGCGTGACGTATGTTCAAATTTGTTTGAATGCATCGCGCGGATTGGTCTCTGCCTTACCCACAGAGCAACTCACTGCAAGCGTGGTTAACTTCAGAGCAAAACCATCGATATGCAGGGGTCTACTATCTCAAATACAACTGCCCGTATTATGACTTTTTTTCTTCAACTTGTACTTATTGTTAGCGTTTCAGAATTATTCGTCGTTGGAAAATCATATTTTGGAACACTTTTACATGTTTAGAAAATGGCACAAAACACTGGATAAAATTATTAACATTCTAGGACCCATACGAAAGTTATATACCATATTACTCAATTCCTAACTTATTATTCATTCATGAGTTACGATCTCTTCAATACCTACAGTGAGAGCGCGTGTTCCGGCTAATGCCATATTTCAATTTCGACTATGCGGCGACTCAAATTTTTTTCTCTCTTTCTTGCAATACATTACTTCGCCATTCAATTTCGGATGACTAAAAGTGGGCGAAAATATTATTGTTCAAAGATGAATAATTACTCTGGAACGTCAAATAATCCGGGAAACTATAAATAGTCGGGTAAAGTTACATTTGATGGTACAGCTGCTACAAGGTGCTGAAGTTGGGTCAACATTGGGAATGATGGTGACCGCGGTCTAATGGAGTTTTGAGCACGGGGTCATGTGACCGATTTTATAATTTTTAAGCATCTCGGTCGTATTTTTTTCACAGAACTTTCAATCGATTTGGAATTTTTTGTAAAATAATTATACAAGTGTCAAAAAGTGCGCTCTGGTCACCTAGGGCAAAATAAATATCGTACAAATTTTTAATATATTTATTCCGCTGCTAGACGGGATTTGATAATATATATTTTACAAATCTTTCGATTAATAATCATTATAATGATGTGCCGAATCTAGTTGACCAGAGCGCATTTCCTGACACCTGTACAATTATATTGCAATAAAATCCAAATCCATTCGATGTTTTGGCAAAAAATGAGGCCGAGATTCTGAAAAATTTTTAAATCGGTCACGTGACCCCATGCTCAAAACTCCTCGAGTCTAGGTAAAATTTATTTATTAATTTCTCTCTTTATCTGGCGAATATCGCTAATCCCTCATAACGTCGTCAAATATGTAGACATGTGAAATTTCATGAGATTCATGAAAGAAGACGTAAAAACGTAGATAATTGTTGAAAATTTGAACTACTGTTGTTATTATCATTATTATTATACTGTTATTTGATTGAAAATTTTCGTGAAAATTGATATACTGTATAATATAGCGTATGTGTTGGGGAATAATTATATACTATATGAATAATATTTTTTGATCAATGTAAAATAATTTCTCCATGTATATTAATTATTATGATATATTTGAAAATAATTCGGCATTATTTACTTCTATGGGGATTCCTCACGAGCTTCTCACTCTTTTTTTCTCTTTTAAACTGTATAAATCGAAAGCAGAATTCATTTACCGTACGAAGAACAAAATTTCTAAACGCTTAGGTATAATTGCGTTGCTGTATATGCGCATGTATATGTATATATACCTATAATTAAATATACTTGTGTAAACGGGAATTTGGCCGAAGGCACCGCGACGTTTTGGCGCGGATGACTAATACCCTAAACTTCACATCAGGCGTCTTGAGCTATTTCGGAGGAAATAGTGGGGCAATCTATAATCTATTCCTGTTTCCCCCGGGCAGGGGCGGTCAGTTAGCGGACGATGCTATGAGGCAGGAGGATATAGGTTCGGAGCTCAATCCTCAACTCAAAACTTACTATTAAAAAGAAAATAGCTAAGTCGTGTCCGGGTCGAAGATTCGCGTGTTGATATTATTAATAATCGATTATTACTATTATTATTATTATGGATTAATAGTATTATAAAACTTCCGGTGTCGAAGAGCCACACTATAATATTATCGACTTTTAATTCGATATCCCAATTCAAATTGTACCACCCTCCAACAATCCGATTTCTTTTTTTGTTTTCTTATTCGCGACAATATGCTGTGGTCAGACCCAGATGAGGAAGAGGAAGCTCTTCTATGTAGCCCTGCGCTTATGGCACGCAGGGCATCAGAGTCCTGGATCGTCGCCCCACCCGTCGAGGTGATTTTTAAATCGATCAGAGTAAAGCGATTCTAATTGTTTGACAACGGTTTTTATCGCCGAAGATTCAAAAAACAAATTTTTATTCATTTTCTTCGACATGATGGCGTGAAAAACGGAAAAAGAATCTGCAACGTTTAATCCTGGGTTTATAGAATTACCTACAGGTTTTTGAATAAGACTAATGAGAATAATGGATTATTGCATATTTCTTTCTGTTGAATATTCACTATTTGTGGCGCTCTTCCAATATCCACGTAGTGCTACTAACTTCAAAATTGCATTGCGTTGCGACCGTAACTGCTTGCAATTATGCCTCATATCTCAATCTTCGTAGGAATAAAATTATTAAATTGTCCATGAAAATCGAGAGTCCAACCTCTCCTGAATGGCGGAGTTAAAATTCGCTAATTACAGAACGTAACGCCTGCACTATCTGTCGGTAGCGTCCTAAAGCGCTGCGCAGCGTGGCGCGGCGGGGCGCAGCGACGAATATTTCAAACCTGGAATCACTGTTACTCGGAGAGTAGTAAACTCCCGAATTTCCTGTTTTAATAATTTCAATTTGGTTTTCGAAGAAAAAGCAAGCCGTTGGCTTAGAAGGAATACAGTGGTGATTTTAACCATTTCTGGTTCGTTTTTTTAACTGAATAAGAAAAGATTTTTAATTCCTCTAGGCGATGCCAGTGGCCTCGATGCCTCTGCAACGGAAAAAATCACTACCGGATGTTGCTCAGGCCATGCACTTGACCGCTAGCTCACCACTGTCCAGAGAAGAAGTGAGTGTCCTGAGCAGCGCTCGGAGAGAAGAAATACGGAGACAAATTGACGAGGGTGAAAGACTCAGGGCAAATCCTTTACTTTATCTCGTCAGCCCACAGGTCAAAGTGAGTATTCGTGCGTATAGAATGTAAATAATTTCATTCCCAATATTTGAAATGGATATGTTATTCATTCTTTCAAATCCAGTAGTGATATTTTGATACAAAACGACAAAATCGTCGAAATGTAATGTTACGACCTTTTGGCATTTGTAATGAAAACAAAAGGAGAAACAAAAGCCAGAAGGTCGTATCCGCCAAAACATCACACAACGAAAAAATTCCCCAGATTGGAAAAATTCCCTAGTAATTCGAACAAAATGATTTATATCTCGCGGCTTATTTTCAGGACTGGTTTTCTCGGCAGCAATTGGTGATGCTGGTTTTGTTCATCAACATATCTTTAGCCCTGATGTTTTTCAAGCTGTTAACGTAGCAGGCCGATAAAATAATAATTTGGGACCGCCTCTCCGACCGCAGAATGACTCACTGCAGCCCTCGAACGGCGAAATGAGAAAAGAAGAAGAAGAAGACGAAGACAGTGATGATGAAAATGAAGATGAAAAGAAATCGTTTCTGAAAGCTAAAATGCTATGAATTATGGAACATAGTATAAATAATAGCGGAAGAAAGATTATTATTAAACTGCAATTATTACTATATTTGTACATAACTCGGATATTGGGAAATCGGAAACCGGAAATGGGGAATCGGAATCAAGGTACGCGACTATCGTACTAATTTCATAAAAAGATCGAAAGAAAAAGAGAGAGTCGAAAATGAATGATGAGATTTTGTGAAATGTTTTTCGAAGTGAGCGAGAGAAAGAGAGAGAGAGAGAAAGAATGAGAGAGAAAAAGAGCGAGAGAGAGAGGGAAAGAGAGAAAGAAAGACAGAGAGAGAGAGAGAACATGAGAGTGTGAGAGTGATTAATAAAGTATTTCGCAGGACGCTCATTTGCTCTAATAACTTGTCGTGTATCATACTATTTTTTCACTGACTACTATTTTAATACATAAATATCTACTGTATCGTATTGAACCAGCTAGATACCATAGATCTAGGTCTAGAAGTACGATCACACACCGAGATGATCGTGATGTTGAAGAGTTTTTGTATTTAATGAAAGTTTGCAAATGAGAAGAGGGAATAAGAAACAGAAAAAGGAGGACAAAAAACGAAGAACTTTGAAACATATGATGTATATTATGTATTATAGATAACTGATATATATACCAATTCAATACATGACATGTATAGATATTACTATTATATATGCATACATATATAATATATATATATGTATGAATATACAGAAAATACGCGGTAATTATTATACCTACGTAACGAAATACAATAAACAATGAAATCGTTAATAAATACCTGAAATAATGAATATTGTTCATTAATCATAACAATATAGTACTCACTATACCTTGAATTACATTATACCTATTCAAACAATATAGTATATATCACGTAATATTTTATTCAGTATAATTTTACTTAATAAAAACCAAGCTGTGTAACAGCTCTGTGCATTGTCGAATACCCCGAAGAAGAAGAAGAACAAGAACAGCGGGAAGAAGTAGAAGAGAAAAAAAAGAAACAGCAAGGGATCAATATTTATAACCTGCACAACGAAAAAGAAAATATTTAATATTAAAGCCAAATTTGTTTGAAATTTACAATATATTATGTGATACGATTTACATCTCCGGCTACAAGATTTAGGTATCTTATACGCTGATTAACAAGCGTGGCGTGATCCTTTAAAACCCGTTGATAACCTAAATTCTCATTCACGGATTGTTAAATTCGAACAAACAGAAATATAACAGGAACATTTATTCGCCGTGCAGGCACTTGAGATATGGAAAAAGCTACAATTTATCCAATATAGTATTTTATTCATGAACTACGATACCCTAAAGTCACGAGGTGGAGAACGCTTGGCGGCCATATTCACTTCTGCCATTCTTCCGAACGCTTTGCTTATTTTTTGACTGCAAGATATACTAACATCATGCTCGTCCTGATTAATATAAGAGATTATAATTAATATTATATATGCAGTACGATATTGATATTACCAACCGTGTGAAATATTGTGACAAATGGATTGAAACAAAAATTGAAAAAAGAGCGTAATGGACGGATGAATTTTTTTTTCTCTCTTTGGTGTCGTTTTCATGGGGAAAAAAATCAAAATGAAATGTATAATAATAAAAATGATGACAAAAAATCCAGGCATATCAATATTACACGCATGACCATTAATTATTGATCGCTGTGTTTATATATATATATATGATCGTTATATCTATTTATATATATCATTGATATGATTATTATCATTAGAGGTATAATAATAATATATAGTATATGAATAAAACAGAAAAAAACCAATTGTAAAATAAAAATTCATGAAGATGATAATAATTTCGAAAAAACGCACAAAAAAAAGGGACAAAGAAAATAGAAAGAAAGCTGATTCTTATACACGTATAACATATCAATTCAATTTATTTTTTATCGAGTTTTTCTCTCACCTAAATCTCAAATCAATAAAAATATATAATATACGTTAAATTGCAGCAGCGGGAAGAGCACCAGTGTTCATAATCAGTAGCAGCAACAGGAGGATGATAATAATATATATATATATGATCTTGATCACGTTATATATATACATATATATATTATACGCCGTGTGCCTTGCAGTAACTGGCCTTCGACCATAAATGATTTACAATTCAATGAAGTAATCAATGAATATATCATTATTATTAATGCCATTATTATTACTATTATGAAATTCTTCACTCGTTGCGATTATTATATGAAATATACAAAATATATATATATATCATACCATCTATGTAAGGACGTTTTTCTACTATTGTTCATTTTTATTAGTATACAATGAATTGTATTGGATTACTATTATTATTGTTGTTATTCTTTTTTATTATTATTGTTATTATTATTATTATTATTATTATCATTGTACTATATAGATAATTAATTAGGTATATTTATGACGTATGGCATATGATTGTCCTGCAATATCCATTTTCACAATTCATTATTTTCCTTTATTTTTCATGTTTGTCGTTGCTTAAATCGAATTCATATTAGCACATATTCATATACAACCATCTCAAAATGATATTGATAATAATATTATTAAAATATTATATTGTACATGTAAAGTGAATATTATTGGAAAAAAGAAAGAAAAACCCCACAAAATTTGAAACCAATGAAAATCTGAAAGTGGAAAAATTAAAATCATTACACTTTTCCCTGACATCTTGTTTTATAATAATTTTAGTATTACGGATCTGTTATGAATTTGGTCTTATATGCTTGATTTATCGATTGATTGTTTCCTCTATTATTATATAAGATCGACCAAATTTATGGAGAGATATTGGATATAATCATTAATGTAATAGATGAAAAGAAATTTTAGGATAATTTAACATATTTTTATTAATATTATTGTCAGGATTATTATTATTATTATTATTATTATTATTATTATACAAACGAAGATAAATCATTTCGAGACTTGGAGTGCCGAGGAAGAAAGAGTGCAGAGGGGGAGGGAAGAAAAGGGAATGAAACAGGGTGACGATCGCGTAGTACGCGAAATAAGTTATACACAGAATATTATACGCAGTTGATAGTACAGTAAAAAAAAAGAATGAATGACACGAGGATACACTATATATTATACATGGATATATACTATCGTAATTTTCTGTATATTACCTTCAAACTTTAAATTATTCTGATCAATGATTATCTGACCTATTTATACTATTTAAATGAATATTATATGATATATTCGCCCAACATGCCTTCATATACATATACTATAATACTATATACTATTATACATAAAATTCATGTAATAATATTAATAAATAATAATATTATAACTTAAATTACATACATACACACACATGATCCATTTCTATTGTAGGTTATATGGAATTATATGTGACGTAGAAAAACCGGCTTTTTCGAGTCGGGCATTGAGAACCGGCTATTACGAATTAGGCTCGATGAACATCGGCTATTTCGAGTCAAGTTCGGAAAACCGGCTACTTCCCGATTGGAATTTTCTCCCCGCAAATTAAGTTGGTAGCACCGGCGCGGCGGGCTGAATATAAAACTCCGCAAATCTCACAGTTATGAACGTTCAAATAATTGATGAATAGATAATAAATAAACATTCGAAGTTTGAAGAAAAATTTCATCGTATAATTCCATTTATTGTCGCATTTGAATAATTTTATTGAAATCCGATTGAATAAATTTATAAGAAAATTGGATTTTTCATAAAATTTGTTTTTTTCAATAACCATTCGTTAAATCTCAAATACATAATCTTTCTACCGGATAATTATTAAATAGATATTGATCTGATTTATACAAACATAGGAATGTTCCGGCCCGATGCTTTGTGCTTTCATTTTTGCATTATAATTATATGTATATAGTTACACATATAATCTATCTACAAAACGGAGCATGCATGGATTTTGTGAGGCGCTGACGCATTTCGTATTCAGCCCGACCGTGCTACCAACTTAATTTGCGGCGAGAAAATTTCAATCGCGAAATAGCCGGTTTATCAGACTTAACCATAGGACTTAAGGGGCATTTGGAGACCCATGAAATCTCCATTGTTACATATTGTTCAATGCATTGTCACCAATTATTGAACACAATGTGTCTCCAATGGCCCCTTAAGGGGCCATTGGATACGCTACCGCCACATGGCAAACGGAAATTGTTCCCTCTCACAAACGACTCAATAAATACAAATAAAACTTTGGGGATCGACTCAGAACATGTGCAAAAAGTGGCTAAATATATCAATTTGCCAAAGATTCAAAAAAAATTTAGCAGATTAACTTACCACCAGCATACTTTCACGAATATTCACGGTTTCATTCTGTTTATCCCAATTCTGAAATACTTAGCCACTCAGCGTTGAAAAATCACATTTTTTGAGCCTTGATTCGTTCAATTTGTTTGAAAAATAACGGAGAAAGAACGATTTGAAGTTTTTCCAAAAATTACAGTGCAGATCGCGACTTTCTGACACGAGTCTGTCACATCATACCGATGATAACACTAGTTCTTGAGTAGTCCGAGTCGTAGCGTATGCAGCGAATTCTCTAACGGCATAACTGGCACGTTGAAAAAGATAAAAGCGAATAGTTCTGACAGATGGCACCCTCACGTTCAGCGCGAGGACTATTGCAGGACAAGAGCAACCCAATATTGTCACATAGGAAGATGAGAAATATTGTCCCGAAATGCAAAATCCGAGATATTTAGCCACTTTCTGCCGATATACTGAAACATTCTCAAAAATATCGTCGACATTACTCTCGCTGATATCGAGAAAGAACGATCCGAAATTTGCAGATGATGACAGCCAAAGCGAGTCGCACGATGAATTCGCGCAGAACCCGTCGCGCAGGCGTGCACGCCTGTGTCAGTGCATACGAATAGGGCTGAAATAAGAATATGCCACCACCCGCACGGTAACGAGACCTACACATTTTTTCCCAAAATCACGATCATCCGAGATATTTAGCCAGATCGTTCTTTCTCCATATCGGCGAAAGTAATGTCGACGATATTTTCCAAAATGTCGCAGTATATGGGCAGAAAGTGGCTAAATATCTCGGATGATCGTGATTTTGAGAAAAAATGTGTAGGTCTCGTTACCGTGCGGGTGGTGGCATATTCTTATTTCAGCCCTATTCGTATGCACTGACACAGGCGTGCACGCCTGCGCGACGGGTTCTGCGCGAATTCATCGTGCGACTCGCTTTGGCTGTCATCATCTGCAAATTTCGGATCGTTCTTTCTCGATATCAGCGAGAGTAATGTCGACGATATTTTTGAGAATGTTTCAGTATATCGGCAGAAAGTGGCCAAATATCTCGGATTTTGCATTTCGGGACAATATTTCTCATCTTCCTATGTGACAATATTGGGTTGCTCTTGTCCTGCAATAGTCCTCGCGCTGAACGTGAGGGTGCCATCTGTCAGAACTATTCGCTTTTATCTTTTTCAACGTGCCAGTTATGCCGTTAGAGAATTCGCTGCATACGCTACGACTCGGACTACTCAAGAACTAGTGTTATCATCGGTATGATGTGACAGACTCGTGTCAGAAAGTCGCGATCTGCACTGTAATTTTTGGAAAAACTTCAAATCGTTCTTTCTCCGTTATTTTTCAAACAAATTGAACGAATCAAGGCTCAAAAAATGTGATTTTTCAACGCTGAGTGGCTAAGTATTTCAGAATTGGGATAAACAGAATGAAACCGTGAATATTCGTGAAAGTATGCTGGTGGTAAGTTAATCTGCTAAATTTTTTTTGAATCTTTGGCAAAATGATATATTTAGCCACTTTTTGCACATGTTCTGAGTCGATCCCCAAAGTTTTATTTGTATTTATTGAGTCGTTTGTGAGAGGGAACAATTTCCGTTTGCCATGTGGCGGTAGCGTGTCCAATGGCCCCTTAACTCGATAGAGCCGGTTCTTCGGCCATAACTCGAAATAGCCAGTTCTTCAAGCCTAACTCGCAATAGCCGCTTTTCGAAGCGAAATACGAAATAGCTGGTTCTTCAAGCTTGACTCGAAATAGCCGATTTTTCTACGAAGCCCTCGATGTCATACATTATAATGCATATTATTATTATTATTCTTATGATTATTATGTTTTTTTTAAATTATAATCATAGTTCATAAATTATTATTGTTATGATAACAACAAGAAGAAATTGGAAAAAAAATGAAAATAAGAAAAACAATAATGATATGATATTATACGTGTAATAACATACATTATGTACATTCTACATTAAACATACGTTTTTGGTTAATCACTGTGATTTTCTCATTATTTTATTTATCTCTTATATCTGTTTCAAATTTATGTTTTCGTGCAAAAAACTAATAAAACAATTTTAATCATATTTTTAGCATATTTATACGCTGTACCGTGGACTCCGATGATAAGTTAGACGATATTTGAAATTTAGAGAAGCCGAAGAAGCATATGCAGGGAGAATATATGCGGAAGCGCAATGCTCTCATTGTGTTCACAAGTTCCGTATTTAAAAGAAAATTGAGAACCATTTCTTAACCGACATTATTCGCCGATCTCATAGAGTTCTCCGCGAACACAATGTAATTGGGCATGAGCTCTCAATTTTCCTCGAAATGCGGGACTCGTTAACAAAATACGAGCGTCTCACTTTTTCATATCGTCTCTGCATAAAACAATCCAATTTACATGTAATAAAATTTTTGAGAGCGGAACTTCATATCATTTTACCTACCGATTGATATCATGTGAAAATTTTATATATATAAATATTTGCCGATGAAAATTCTATTTTCGTCTCTCTGATTAATTTTGAAGAAATTTTTACTATTTCAACCGTCAACACTGATGAGAAAAGTAATTAATCAATAAACAACCTATGAACGTGTTAATTTTGTGCCCCCGAATAATGGCAACTTGTCCAACGTTCCGGTGTCCGATAAACACCTGTTGTCTATAAACCGGGTTTTTTGAATTCTATATTTTCCAAGAGATGGCAGCAGCTGTTATCCCAGATAAAATGCATCACTTCAAAGAAAAACATCATACGTAGTAGCCAAGCATGCACCTGATCGAACCATTTATTTGTACTATCAAAGAATTTTGAACGGTCGCGAACACTGACTCCCGCCGATTTTCGAATAGATTTAGTAAATATCTCGAAAATTATAAGAAATACAAAGTTTGGTACAAAACTTGAAGGGTATCAAGGGGGGGAAATTATTCTGATATAAGTTCACTTCCGGTTTGGCCCACCCTCGAAATATCACAACTTCTGATTTTAGATGGGGAACACGTATTTCGGCTATGAATGCCTAAGAGCAGGATGAAAGAGAAATTCACTAACGTTGAATGACGAAATTTTGATTTTTTTCGTGATTAAAATAGCTGTAACTCCGGAAGGCATTTCAGTCCCAAATCCCTCTTGGTCTTGAAATATGCGAATTTCAATTTAGAATTTTGTGTGAGAATTGGAGAAGAATCGGTCACGGCGATTATTTTTTCAATTCAATTTCACAACTTTCAAAACAGAAATTTCGGTACTTCTGGGTTGCGAAAAATTCGAAAAATCTTCTGACTCCAAAGTCCATGCAGAAGCCCGCAAATTTCGTTCAAGGGATTTTTTCATACGACAACTCGGTTACGAATGACAATTGGTTGAAAAACTAGCCATTGATGTGAATAGAAATTTTCAAAAAATCGAAACTCCGAACATAATTATCGAAAAATTCTGAAATAAATCATGAGTTTTTTCTAAGGCTGGGGCTACAACATACAAAATCTATTCAAACATCGACGGGGGTCAGGGTTCGCGACCGTTCAACATTTTTTGGAAAGCCTCACATACGTGTATAGATTAATTTTTGTATAATGATGTTTTCTTTCGGTTTACACACCCGCACTACGCCGCCGGGCATAGTGCCAGCGTAGCCAGATGGTGTAGCCCAAATGGGAAACGCCTGAAGATACGAATTAAGCGAAGTAGAGAAGCGAAAAAAGATCAGAACCGGTCAAATTTAGAAGCAGAATATAGGTACATGGAGAGAATTTTATAACAAAGATTCCCATACTTCGTATAGCAATCTTGGGACATACTTGCACTATGGCGATCGGTCTCATACTTATGCATACGACTACTGTAAATATAGTAACGTACTACTTTTGAGGTGAATCGATAGCTAAACTATGCGTATTCTGAAAATTACAATTGTTCGGTTTCCTCTACAACATCGTAATGCGTGACCCTTAGTTAATTCAATTTGGTATAATTACGTCTATGGTCCCGCAATATTTGCCATACGGAGGATACCGATTTTTAAAAGACTATCGTTTACGAAGTTTTAGGTTCAAAATTATTGTACATCTTCCGATAAATCTAGCACCTCATGTCAATCGTATATCAATCGTTGCCCTCATACGGATATGATCATGTGAGAAACTATAGTACATGAGGTAGTGCAATAACTAATATAATATGTTTTCTAGTAAAGATTTCATATCTTCGCAAGCAGTATTGTTGTTATTGCCATACAGCATCGTGTATTATGTTCCACAACTCAAAAAATGAACCGGTGCACTGACTACATTGTGTCGTTACCTGTGCGCGTACCAATCCATGCAACTCGTATAGAAGAATTCCTATACTGTACAGGAGTGAGAAATATTGTGTCGCGTAACTTTTGAGCAATTTCTCCTACTATAAATCGCGCAAGTTGGCGCCGGCAAGCCACAGCGCCCTTTCAACGACCCAGTTTTCTTGTAGCATGTTTGTGAGACGGACGCTTGCAAATATAAAGTGCTCTTATTCAATTAATAGAAGTTCTTGTGAGTTTCACGAAATTGTTCAACATTCATAATGATCCTACTATATTATTCATCATATTATACTCCAGTCTAGTCTACTGCCAATTTGTGTTATACTCATTGTACACATAGGTATCGTCGATTTCTAGTCTTCGATATACGCATCGTTCCGAGAAAGTAATTCATTTGTATAGGCCGTAAGATTATTTGTGTTATTCCGGACGTGATCAATAATCTGAGAACTATCAAATTTTTTGTACTAAGAATTATTTGCCTCGAACCTTTTTTTAAATACTTATCTGAGTGATTTTTAGTTTGTATTACTAATAATCAACAATAAGCCCCAGAGCTGCATGCCGCCCCGTATCGGCACGGGGGTCAGGTTATAGGCTGCTAGGAGATCGGATCGACTAACATCACATCCTGTGTGTTAGACTGTTGTTGGACTGTTTTTTTCGTCAACACTGCCAAGCACGTAAAATAATGAGCTTGGAGTATTTTGATTTCAAATGTTTGAAGACCGAAGACTTACGAAATGCAGTTTTTACACGCAAAAATCACAAGGGTGACGGTTTCTTCTACATTACAAAAAAGTGGGTGTAATTCAAAAATAAATATTCTGACCATGATATTAGTACATGCATTCATCATTTTATAACAGACCTTTCCAGCTAATTATACTATACATATCCGGATGTATACGGCGAAAAATGAATTGTAAACTTTGCACCCCGGAAAAGTAAATATGTGGTTAGCATGCGTTTGATGTAAAATCTTCCACAATTGGACCAAGTCTGACTGGCTGTTTTAAACGTTACCACAATCGTGGTTACGGTTCACAACTTATCTCGTTAGACTTATTGCAATTCTCACAGATTTTATATTAAACGTATGGGGTCCACTTCGGGATGCAGAATTTACAATTCATTTTTCCCCGTATACATGAGGATATGTGTAGTCAAATTTCACATATCGTACAAGGATACGGTTCGCAACGTAGTATGTATAGGGATTTTAGCCATGCAATGTGGGCAAATGACCTGCATTGTCATACTTGGGTACGGAGATCTATGTAGGATGGAGGCTTAGTTATGCCGTGTGATAAAATTTCCAATATGATACTTTAATAAGGAGTGCTGTATGGTATAGGAGTTTGAGCAATGCCGTATGTTAAAATCTCCCATCTTATACTTGGACACATATTACTATACTCTCCTTGGGTGCTCGATATACCTATATGCAGTACGGCGATATTTGCCATACGGTAGTTTAGTGCATCCGCATATATACGATCTCAGCTCTTGCTGTAATGTTGCAAGGCGATTTTTCCTGTACTGTATATAGTAAAACTGACTCAGTGATATTTCCCGTACAGTATTCCAGAAACAACCATATTGTATGTTCCAACATTACGATACTGTATGGTAATTTTTGCCAAGATTTTTTTATGAATGACTCCTATAAAATTCTCTCCGTGTACGATATATCGAAACAGAAAGTTGTGTTTAGTGATGAATTAAAGAGGCGCGCTATTATGGATCCGCGAACATTTACATTCACCGTTATTATACTTAAATTCGATAGTTATTTAGATTGCAGAATATATGATAAATCGCCCTGTTCTTACTCTCTGTACTTGGGAATAAGTACATAAGTACATACATACGATCAATAGTTATACCCTTACACACCGAAGCCACACATGGATGAAGGATTAGATCGCGCCGGGGCAAAGCCCTCGGTTGAACCAGATACCCGGAAGAGGAGGAGCTCGGGTTTTATAGAAGTATATACCTAGTATAACGAAAAAATGAAAATATACGCACAGCTATACTACAGCTTCGTCATCTGTTTTTTCAAATAGTGCATCTACAGCTAGAATGACCTAAATTTTTGGTAATATCAGCTCATGTACAGTGATAACAAAATTGACGGAAAAGTTGCATTCTCTAAACTAACATTTTCATGGATTATGAATTCTGGAGGAAGAAAAACTATATGTTTCAGTTTCAAATATGATAAAGCTAGATTATGTCGTGATCCATTTTCATTCACTATATAGCAGACAATGCGATAATTATGTAGATATTGGATCCAGGCCTCGTTATAATACAGTTTCGTTAAATTATAATCTACGGCGAAATTGATTACAATTTATGCATTATACCCGTATAGCAAAATGCGAAAAACCAGCGCTCTCACGTTAGAGCTTCTTTTGCAGCTACGAAATGGCATCTAGACTAAACAAATGGTGAGCCTAAACTGACGAGGATAAGCCAAACGCGTGTACTGGGAAGTGCAAACACAGTTCCCACCGGACCGTTGCAGTTGCGTAGAACACATCCGATAATTTCCGTTATATCAAACTATACATTGTCCAATTATATTGCCAAACAAATTATTCACTACCATAGAAATCATGTAACTGTGTATGTGTGTACTGTGTAATGAGGAATTGAGGAGTGAGAAGGTTACTTAAGCTCGTTAATTATAGTCAACTTTATAGTTGAAAATCACACGTGCACGTGCGTATCTAAGCGACCTTGAAATTTAAGGCACGTGGTCGGTGCGTGAGCCGTTAGCTGTGAGCTATTATAACAATGTTTGCAAGGTTTTAGTTAGATCCCCTTCCTAAATTTAGTTCTATTATAGTATGGATAAACACAAACATATACTATACACACGTGTATTGTAATATTTGTTATTATGATTGTTGTTGTTATTATCGTTATTACATCGAGACCTTCGAACAAATTATGTGGGTATGTTCGAATCTTGCATTCGAAATTCAAATTAACGGGTAATTTGAAAATATCTAATTGTAAGTAAAGTGCTGCAGACTTTGCGATAATTTTATTCAACTATTCATACGTCATTATGATGTATAATTAACTTCATTTGTTGGATAGCTAGAAACGATATGTCATTCGTTAATCCCTATATTCTCCGTAATATCGTTAATTAGAGTTAATTCAATGAAAAACATACCAATAGGTATGCAAGCTCCCGCCTGAAAGTCCGCAACCCGTTAATAGTTATAAACTTTACTGAAATTCGGCCCGCAAGATGGCGACAGAGTTCAGAAACTCGCTTTCGGACTTGCAGCTGCGAAGGTTCAGGTCCACAAAGTAGGCAGCTGATCTGCGCAAAATCAGATGTTTGCGTCGTATCACGAATGCGCGAGCGCTCATATCACAGAGCGAAAAAGAGAGAGAGAGAGAGAGAGAGAGAGAGAGAGAGAGAGTGAGTGAAATATGGGGTATAGCGATTTATAAACAAAAATAAAATCCAGTATGTAAACGGAAAAGAAACGGACCGATCGCCTTGTGGCTGTGTGTATGGTGTATTTTATAAAATGGTTTCTCCTACAGGTAAACGATTGCATTGAACTTAGTAAAGATGTGAAATTATATCGGTGGATGAAATATAATTAATCTGGAGATATTTGTTTACGAATCCGTCTATCTATTTATTTATTTATTCATTCTATCGAGCTTGAAAAAGTCGCGTGAAGTGCAGTAAATTTCTTTATCGGTATGAGAGCCAGTTTCTTGGTTTCCTAGTTCATTGTTTCAACACCAGTGTAAACGAAGCGATCTCTGAAAAGCTCTGCGAAGTGTGAGGCAGAGTTCCTGAGTGAAAGAGTGACCCGTGTAAACAGCTGCTTCTCTTCTCCTCACCTCTCCTTTCCTCTCCTCGCCTCACTTCACCGCACCTTCTCCGTTTGGCCGAAGCAATGTAGTCCGCTGGCTAGTTGCCAGTCGAGAAAAACGAACAGAACTGTACAGAGCTGAAGAGAACAGAACAGAAACACAAAAGTCAGAACGGAACTGTGCGCGCGTACGAGGACGAGTGCGACGTTGCAAGGCATCGCTCTCGAGACTCGCAAGATTTTGGCATCGCGTTTAACTGTAATAACAAGCTAAAAATCAAAAACAATCAGCGTTTCTGTAGTCTTCTAGTTAGTGTACGTAGTATAGTATAGTATCGTGTCGTGTCGTGTTGTGAAACGAGAAATAAGTGGAAAGAAAGAACAAGTAAATAAATAACAATAATAGCGTAGAAAATCACAATCGCCTTCTGCTCTGAGCGCACGGTAAAATAATTTCGAGTAGCATATGAATTGTTATAGTGAAGAAATAGCCAAAGTCGGAAGAAAAATTGCTATTATCGTTGTTGTTGTTGTTGTTGTTTATGTTGTGAGTTTTGTCAGGAAAGAAAAATAATTATTACTGCACACTCAAACTCCACTTAAAACGTTACAAATAATGGATTTCCTAGTAGTGTATCATACAGATTTACGGATTCTCTTTGTTCCCTCGTTGTCGTAGTTTCCCCCTGACACAACATAGGTATCCACACAGTACACAGTGGTGTATATATGCACAGTTAGGTATAGGTATATATACACCTATGTATACACAGTGCGAAGCTTTGTCTCTGCGCATCGTTTGTACGGTACTTTGCGCACCTTCGGTTCAGTTTATAACTTTATACTTATACCTAGGCGGTACAACAGACTAGGTACTAGGTAGACAGACAGACTGACTGACTGACTGGCAAGTCTCATCGCAGTCACGGTTTGTTGTCTTTTTCACTTTTGTCGATGATCGCATCATCCTCGTTACCATCGTTGAATTAATATCACGATTATAATATTTATGTAGTACGGACGATGAATATGAGGTATTCATTATGCACCTTTGACGTGTGTACGTGTTAATTGACCACAAACACAACAAAAATATCAACAACGATAACAGTAACAACATCACAACAACAAGAAACACGCCACGCACATACCCACGCGCAGATATAGGCAGAGAGAGAGAGAGAGAGAGGGGGGAGAGAGCGCGCGCGCGCGCTAGAGAGAGAGAGACGAATACCAAGTGTAAATGTTAATAGGAAGATTCCTGAGGCGACGATTCGTTATAGATTTATAGATAACATACTTCACGTAGGATTTTTGTTATCTGTAACAATTATCTAGGATGTGAAAATAAACTGACGTCGAGTCGTCGCCAGTGTGTCTAGTTATTTCATTACTCCATACTAGAGGAGGAGGACTCATTGCCAGTCAGCGAAGGATAAACTGAGACGAATTTGATATGAATCAAAAAAATAGTACAGCAATCAATCTATCACCATTATCACTATTATCGTTGTGTTTATACATACGTCGGCTGATTAGCGAAAAACATTTTGGTGACATAAATGAAAAGAGGGGTACAATGAACACGGATGACGATTGATCAAACAAACGAATGACAATCAAATTGAATCGAATCGATTGGAGTTGGATTTGAAATTTCATACGGCATTTCATTTCAGTTCACTTCATTTCAGTTCAGTTCATTATTCTGCAATTATAATGTTTTCAGTGTCAATACCCTCATGTATCCCTATGTAATATAAAATTGAAAGAAGCGGTACGACATACATACAATAACTATTTATTTCTATTCTTTATTTCATCCTCTCGGTAAGATTATTATTATTAGAATTAAAATCAGGTATATTTAAGAAACACTAGTAAACGTAGAAGAGTAAGGAAGCTGAGGAGGAGCGAAAGAAGGTGGACGCGGAGGATGAAGACCAATTCTGAACAAAACTACACACGGATATGAGATCATGCATAAATACTACTGAACAAAAGTTGTGAATTTCTGATTATATCTCTCTAGTTATCTAGTATACATTCAACTTCTTCGTGTCGCCTTGAATACACTACGAGGATTTAGTGCAAAGACCTTGACGATACTTCGTTCTGTCTCAGAATTAAATAACGTTTTTTTCTTCTCCCCATCTCTGTCTCTCTCTCTCTCTCTCTCTCTCTCTTCCGCAATACACTAGGGAAAACTAAAATATCCACACATGTAGTAGTTGTTAGTGGTGCTATTTTAGTCGTATTTGGATAAGCATAGTGTATGATAGCAGTAGTGGAAGAAAGAAAAGAAAACATACACTTGAAACAACTTTTATGACGTTTCTTTATTCTGTTCTAATGAATCCTTTATTCGCGTTTGATTTATTTTTAGATGATATTATATATATGAACGATCAACAACAACAATAATATCAGAGGAAAGAATTGGTGAATTAATTCATCCTGAACATTATTTTGTAATTTGAAATTGAACAAAGGCATTGAAGAGACGGAGAAAGTTATATGAAATAACAAAATAAGTGCTATCGTTATTATTATACTACTGCACTAATATCTTCGAGAAAATTAATTGAAAGCAACGAACAAGAAAGAGAAGAAGAATAATGGTGTATTATTAATGAAGCAAGAGCACAAGACTTCTTTGTTTTATCCATGGAGTGATTGGCTAGCCAGCTAGCTAGTCGACCAGCTGATCGTACGAACGTCATAACAGAAATAATACTGGCTATACGACACTCAACACTACGCCATACACATAGAGATATATATGTGGGGTTTAGCGTGCGTAATACCTGGCAAAGCATAGTCTTGACCAGAAGTTGTATCGCTGAGTAGTGTGGGAAGTATGATAGAGAAAGACAGAGGAGAAGTAAAGAGAAGACAAGACGAGACAAGATAAGACTTGACTTGTCTCATAGGACTGCCAGTCACAACTTGTCTCATTATACGATATTTATTTTCCACTACTAACAATAAACGGTTTGAGTTAGTAGTCGGAATTTATTACTGATATATTAAAGCAATAATTAACGCGGTGCGGTTTTATTGCAGAGTCAAAACAAGAATGAATATTCTAACGTTCTACGTACGTATGTGAAAGGAAAGAAAACCGAAATAATACATTATTTGCTATTCTTGTAATTTTACGGAGTAGACTGATGTGCTATTAATTTTTCTTCGAACCTAGCGATCGCTAGGCCAATTGTGATAATGTTGATCAGAAAAACAACAAGGGATTCATATGAAAACTGATTGATGATACTCTGTGAATTCCAAATCATCTGTTATTGGTGTTATTATTATTATTGCTGTTATTATTATCATCATATTGACACTATCATCACTAATTAAATTGATAATATAATAATAATAATAAACAATATTTACGTCTTCGTCTTGACGGTCCGGTCGTTGTCATTTTACAATTCACTATATATACGTTGTGCTGCTCTGCGCTGTGTACTGCGTACGAGAACAAACACACGAAAATATAACTACATACTGTAAATATTATAACGACACACAAACGAAGATACTGGAGACGTATAAAAGAATAATAATATATACATCCATAATAAGTTGCAATAAGATAGTTTCTTCTATTTTTGTTGATCAATGAATAACAGGACAGCGGGGGCCGGCCTCGCGGTATGTCAAGAGCGCGGGGTTCGGCCCCAGTGCAGTTGACTAATGGTGAAAACCAATTTTGTTAAGCCATTTAATCTTGTTTGATGAATGATAAGGAAGTAATTTTTGTTCCTTCAAATATTTCACTACTATTGTTATATTTTTGCCAATTGTGATACTAATATCGAAACCGAAAAGGAAAAGGAGAAGGAGGAAGTTTACTTTTAAAGATAAGAAATTTACAAATATTAAGAAACCAAGATAAACGGACACGGGAGTGAGAAGTAGCGAGAGACAAAAAACAAGGAAAAATAAACAAAATCAAGAAATAAATAAATAAAAACTAAACTAAACAAAGAAAAACCGAATGCCGAGGGACTCGTCAACCCCGAATTCTACTACCTATAACTATAACTACTACCTCCACCTTCCACCGGACGAAATACTATTTCAAATCCTGTTGTTCCTGCTGCTTATAGATTCTTGACCAAAGACGCTAAAATGTTGTACATATTTCACGTTGACACTGGCACCACCATCACCTTCGACATGAAGTTGGCGCTCGAGAGGTAATATATCATTAATTACATTTTATTTATCGTATATTATCACGATATCACGCGTAGACATGTATATACCTATAACATGCGCTCAGAAATGTAGAAGTGAAACAAAATAATCAGTTAATTCATCATGTAATAACAACTACAAAAATGCCTACATTTTTTTCCCCTGTTTTTCTTCTGTAACACTTCTATCAAATTTTCTCTTATTGTGTTGGATGCTCTGTCACGCGACAGCATCTGGTTCTGCGAGCGAGTGGACGCAATTACACAACTGTAGTAGTGACACTCATTGCTATTATTATTATCGTTATTGTTGTATCATTATTTAACATGAAATATAACACCACAACTCGGTTTTCGATTAATGACCCGCCGGAAATATTAGTACACATGATGGCGATGGTGATGATGATGATGAACCTGAAACGTAACAGTACCAGTACCAGAACACTCGACCAATCGTATTCGAAGAAGTCTTCCTGATACTGGCACTTTTACGACAAATGTCCCAGAAAATTATTGAACCGGTCTTGATAGATAGTTGGAAACCTGTCTCAGGTACAATATTATTTGAATGACCTTGGATCGAAGACGTCTTGCAGATGGAAATTAATCACGTCCGATAGCCGATTTTCCTAACAGGCGCCTTAAATATGAGAAATGCGTCATGAACACGATATTCCTTGTAAAAAAACCTCGGATAATCGAATGATTTCTGAAAGACGTCTTACATATGAGTTCCTGCCCTAAGCATGACTTTATTTTCTTAAACGACCTAGAGTGAATAACTACGTCTGAAAGACGTGACGTCCCAAAAAGTATGAACGCGTTTCATATCACTCCACGCAGAAATCGCGTGTGGAGTCCGAAACATGCGTTTGACAGACATCCAAAAGATCGAAATTATGTTCTCTCAATGAAACATCTTTCCAACAGACGTCTTCGCATTGAAAAAAGTGCTCCATAGGATATAGACATTTGTGCCCCGTACATCAAAAAATCCAATTAAAAGATCTTTTGATGGATGCTTTTAGACTCGATATAGACACTGTGTAGACGAGTTTTGTGGTCAGATTAGAGAATTGCTTGAGAAAAGTTGATGATGCGAACCTAATGCCGATGATAATCTTATCTAAAACATGAAGAATTACAAGTTCAAAACCAACCAACTTCTTTCATTCTTTCTGTCTCAGTATATTTATGTTTATTTTTCTTATGTTTTTAACAAATCTGCGGTTTTCGCATTATAGGTATACATAGAAAGATATATAGCTATTGCCAATTACATCGGTACAGTTCCTAATCAAAATAGAATATAGCAAATGCTTTCCGAACACAGGAGAAATACCGAAATCAGGATAGAATCCATCCCAAGTCCATCTCTATCTTACGAAATGAGTCACAAAATGTAGGTACATTTATATTCACAAGCATAAGATAATCTTTGGTCTTGTTGGATTTGAAAAAAACCTTTGAGGCAAGAATACAGAGTAGTCCATCCTTTCATCAGTCTTTTACTACTCTGAAACGTTGTTGAAATTACGTGAAGAAATGAAAACAATTTTACTAAACTCAGGTAGTTTGAGTAAAACACACATTTCAAACATTTGCTAACTCTATTCATTTTTTTTTCCTTCAAACTACACCTGAAGTAAAATTCTGTGTAGTTTAAGGTGCTTGCGGGTTCAATTGGACACTCGAAATACTACTAACCATATTTGTTCAGATAATTTGTTGGGGAGTTGTGGAAATAAACTCGCTTTTTCTGCGCTCCGAGACAGTTTGCTACTAATCACTCAAGACTCTGAGACTGAAGACTCAAATGTCCATAATTTGACACCGCTTCAGATACTATACTTTAAAGAAATGTACATCAATGTAATACTACAAATACCGGTCGATCACCCAAGAGTGCACGTAGCTTAAATACATAATACATACATCATTCAAAACTCTTATCAACATACTCTAATAATATATCATAAGTTATAGACGATTTTTCTACCATCTATGCAATGTAGTCCAAAGTCTCCTAACACTCGTACAATATGCATACGTATATATATCTTTCGCAAATTAGGTCAACATGTCGCCTGGTTTATCTGTAACGAGACCAATAAGCTTCAGTTGGAGACCAATAAGCTTTAGCCAACTGAACCAAACCACCAGCACAGAATACATCATCATCGTCACCCTCTACTTCTCTCTTCTTCTTTATATGCATGTGTCGCGATTAGTATTTGCGTCTCAAAAACCACACGGCCAAGTGTAATTATAAAAATAAATCATTACCCAATAGACCATTACGCGGCTGCTGCACGGTAGATGCTGGAAAGCCTCTCACTCGCTCTCTCTTATTATTCGCTCTTTTTCATGCTAGCCATATAGCTAGTTGAAATATTGCGAATCATGGACAGAAATATTTCATTCTATTTTCTCTTAGCCTATGTGAGACTATTTTTTCTACCCTCTAAATAGCGTTGCGCAACTTAAGGAGGCCATAGAGAGAGAATGTGGAGTCGCTGCTGGACAACAAGTCCTACTAGTCAGTGGGGGAGAAAGCCTTGAACCGAACACAAGGGTTTGTACTTACTCTGCGGGCACTGACACCAACCCAATATATCTCTTCAGCAAAGCTTCAATCGAGAGCCATCAGCCCCCTATTCCAAGCATCGACTATGGCTCAGGTGAGCTAAAGCTTAGACCATCTCATATGTGATCATGATGAAAATAATTAATGGAAGAGAAAAACATTCCGTCCAGGGAGCAATGATTTTGTCTTCTTACTGTTAGAGTAGAAGAAAAACAAAACAGCATTATGTTTATGCATATTTATGTGTTTTTTGAGATGAGAAGAAGAAGCCGAGGAGCAGTATGATAATTTAACGATTACGCCCCTACACTCTTTATTCCTTTATTTCTCAATTGATACAGCATGAGCCGTTAAAGAATAAAGTATAGGGTGAAATTTAAAAGTTAGTTCTGTAGAATTCATTAAAAAATTACAGAAAGTACAAAAAACTTCTGTTTCATTTTTGTTTTCTCTTTCGTTTGTCTGTAATCGACATTTGTATGATACATTTGTGATTTCTGGAAAAATTGACCAATCAACAAAACAGATTCATTTCTCGCAGCAGCTGTTGACTTATATTTCATTACCCGGAATATGATTTCAGATCATTTTCCATAATTTGCTAATAGTATCGCACCACAACGGAATAATCTCAACTCCGACCTTTCGGACCACTTAATCTGATTTTTATTTTCCGTTTATTATGATTATTAATAGTAGAAGAATATCCATTCTCAAGAATAGAATACCACCAACATTTGTAATTCTTATTTCTTTCGTTCTATATGTTACATCCTAATTTTGGTATCGATCAGGAGAATATTATTATGTTGGCCTATTTGAAACGGGCAATAAGAGAAAAGGCGAATTCAAGACGAGACGTAGCTGTTTAACAAAAAGAAATATCATCGGTGTATATCTTTATACGTTTATCACCTATTGCGATTCGTTTATTTTAAACTGCTGGTGGCATAATTATTATAATTCTTCACTTATCAATTCATACTATTATACGTATGGTATGGCAACGTATAAATTGATTAACCTAGACGCAGTTTTAAATATCGCCGAATTTGTTTCCATCATGCTGATAAGGATTCTAATGTGAATCATTTTTATATTATTGCTATTCAACTCATATATATGTATACGTGACATATTTATATCTTAACTGATAGAACGTCTGCGATCGGTCTGACGTGAATTTATTTTATCACTTAACTCGGTGAAGTTGTTTAACTTTATTATTATTGTAAGACAACTTTTAAACCGAATAAAATTATAGTCGCTATTTTCTTCATCAATTTCCATCTCGGGTTCTATTGCATACTTGTTGTTCTACATTTCCTCGCAACTGTTGTTGCTATGATCGATTAGCCGAGGTCAACGATCGTCGTAGTTTTTGCCCCCATTTATTTTCATTTCATTTCATTTCATTCAAAATAGGATTAGATATCTTCGAGTCTTCAAACTTATCAAGTACTATGCTGATGTAACGTCCATAATGCTCCCACTTTTACATCTTAGTTCAATACTCACTGAAAAAATGTTAAGTTGCCATATTTTCGATTCTCCGCATGAAATATTGAAAAGTTTGACCCTGGATACAGAGAATAATGAGAAACCGAATAAAAGGCCACGTGTCACTTAGTTACTACGATGAATAATAATATTATACTCGGCTCATTCATCTCGTCACGGAAGAGCTTTATCAGCATTTGTAAACAGCAACAGAGTTTTTTTTTCTCATTACCCGTTTATAATCTTGAAAGGAGTTTAGTAAGGTCGAATGATGTAACTTCACTGTCTGGTAGATGATGCACGGAATCTCATTCGCATATGATGCATAACTTCATCGAAAGCCGTCGTTACTCTAAAAATTATCAAAAAATCTCCACAGACGTGGATCTCCAGGCTCAGATCGAAGCCTCTTTGGCGATGCCGGCAACCTACCAAACGGTCGTTACCAGAGCTCAGCTTGGACAACAATGCTTTGCTCTGGCTCGAGAGCAGACACGAATTTGTGAGCGTTTGGTACACGATCAACATCTTCAGCAACAAGGCTGGGCTGCCGTTGTAGCAAACCTCGAAGACATCACGCAGATGTTCCAATCTAAGGCTGATCTTCTTCAGCAAAATTTCATGCACTATTTAGCAGAACGACAACAGCACATCAATCTTTCAAACAAGTACGTTTGTCTCTCCCTTGAGACGAAATTTGTTTTAGAAGCTGAGCTTGAAAATCTTTGACTCGTTCCTTCTCTCTTTTTCCTTAGTTTCAACGAAGATCTAGGCATGCTTTCGAAAATTCCAATACTTCCAGCCCTAAGAGCACATGCCGAGGGTCTCCTCAGTCCCGAAGATCAGGAGAACGAAGATTCAACACAGAGCAGCGAAGCTCTCAGTCTGCTGAAATGGATTTCTGCTAAAGACAATCAAAGCAGTTTAGAACAAGTCGCGGAACAATGTTCTCGGGGTTTAGAACAGTTCGATGAGAAGGTTATGGAATGTTTGAAAGGAGAAGTTAGCGTGGCAGTGGAAGCAGCAAACAAGCAAGATATGAAGGAGATAAAGGGTCTTGGGGAGAGGCTCTTTGGCCTTGAGCAGTTGATGTTTGAGACTAAAAAACTTGTCCAAGAGCAGAGTGATCTCGCACACGCTTTTCTTCAGAATCAAAACCGAGCAAGCAATCTCGGAGATGCTAGCATACTGCCTGACCTCTGTGCTTCTCACAGGAGGCAGCTAATGTTCATGCTACAAAACCATAATCATCTTCGAGATATTCGGAGGAGATGTACCAAAGCGAAAGAGGAACTTTCAGTGAATTTATATCACCGTTTGAAGTGGATTATGTACGTTGAAAACAAGATGATGGAAGTTGATGGAAAGCTTGTTATGTATCATGAGAGTCTTAAAAGATTACGGCGGCACCTTGAACTTCTTCAGCAGATTCACTTAGCCCCTGAAATGTACATGAGTGCCGTCGCGGAGGTTGTTAGAAGGAGAACTTTCTCTCAAGCTTTTCTTGTATGGGCTAGTAATCTTGCTTGCCAACTGCTCACTGTACATAGCGAAGAAATTGCCAGAAGAAGAGACTTCAAATCTAAATTTGAGGGACATTTCCTGAACACACTTTTTCCCGGCTTGGAAGATACTCCTCCACCTTTTGCCACCCAGGCACCATCAGTCTTCGATAGTTCTTTGCCAAAGGCACGTATTTATCGAAATTATTCTCAATCTTTGGACGTGATTTATATAATATAGATTCGGTAGTATCAATAGCTTCTCTGAGTTCTATCATTTGTTTTCGAGTCCCGATGCATCTTCTGTCGTAAAAAGTAAAGTTATCTTGCAAAGTTTTCCTCACATCAATATTTCAAGGGTTGTAAATTATTTTCTGAAAAGTTGACAACCTATCATCGTGTGATATCGTTCAACAGTTAACATCCGACGACATGGAATCCCTTCAAGAAACTCTGCCTGATCTTGCTCTGATAGTTTCATCACCAGACTTGAATAGCATTACACAATTTTTCCTGTCACGAAGCTTGACCGAAGGCAGCAGCGACGCATCTAAAGATAAAGAGGGGCAACAGTCACCGGACGCTTCTAAAAACATGGCACAAAGGAGAGCGCCTTTACTGAGCGATCGGTAGGTCCGAGAGTTTGGCAGGTTACGAGGCCCTGATGATAACTGACTCTCCTATTTTCACAGGGGCGGTTTCGAGTCAGAAACGGACACTGAAGAATTTGAGAAGATTGGACAAAACGGTGCCGAAATGAAGCGACTAAATTCATACGAGTCAGAATCACGGCAGGATACTAAGGATAAACTACAATCAGAGGTTGGTCCCTCCCAAAGTGTGATGTCCCTGTCCTCCGCATCATCTAACGCATCGCAGATTATAAATAAACAAAATTTCAATATCATTACTAATACGATCATTCACGGTCCGACCAATTCGTCTATGAATTTACGACCTTCGCCAGCTCCCACGTTATCGAAAGTCCGGAATCCGCCTTCTTCCACAAACTTTCTTTCTGATTCTTGCTCAATTCCTCCAAGCGATCGCCCAAGTCTGCTTAGTCCACTCTCCGAGTGCTCAGAAAATATTGAAAAAAGCTTCAGCGATAATTCTGTTCATCTCGAATCTCCTGATCATATTTATCCTAATCCTCCAAACGATTCTTTCCCCCTTATAAATAATCCTGCGGTGTGCGGCGGCGGCGGACAACAGTCTAGCAGCCCTGGAAGCAGTGCGGCATCATTAGACAATGGAATGGCTGATTTTATGGCTACCGAATTTTATATGGATGAATCTTTGCCGAGCAGCCTTAGCGAACATCATACTGATGCTCATCAACAGGCAATCGTTTCGTTATTACAGGTACTTGATTACCTCACAATCAACATTCACCCATCCATCCATCCATCTTTTCTTCCTTTTCTTATACTGTGTATTATTTAGGCGGGGTTAATCGCTCGTGGAATCCTGTGTACACCGATCTGTCAAATCCCATGAAATACATATATGAAATTTGTCTCAAATCTCCTTGGAATCTTTGGGGCTCTGTAAAATTCCATGAAGTCCGATAAAATCCTACGAAGTTTGACAGAGTCCATAATTCTCGTGAAGTCTAATGATCTCCGGTGAATTCTTATACAATTCAGTAAAATCTTTTGAAATTCGTGAAGTGTTTTGGAATTCTGTGAATAGATCTGATATAGAGTAAATGCTGAGAAATCTCATACAATTTTACAAGCATGCGCAGTCTGAAACCTGAATTGAACTCATGAAGTTCTGATGAATTCTTGAAAATTCCATGAAAACTCGTTATGTCTCATATGAAATTCCATGAAATCTTTCGAAGTCTCGATGGAATCTCCAAATTCTAAAGTCTGATGTACGCGATTTTACGTAGAGATTAACCCCTAAATATACATATATAGGCGTATGTATATGATACAGTATACAATACTTTTCACTCTTTGTCTCACTCTCTCTCTATTTTTCTCTCTCTGTTATTTATATTTCAACCCCGTCGCTTGACTATAGTTGCTATTATCTTTGCCCTCCATTCATCTAGGTATGTATACGTTTAGCTATCTTCTATCGATTTGCTTTGTGCTTCATTTGCATATGTTTTGATTGACTTGCACCTGGCTCCTTTTTTTATTATTCGCTTCTGCATCGCTGCGATTGACAAGACATATTACTCACGTCTAATGATTTTACAAATTTTTGCATAAATTTTCACTAACGTTTTGGGGTGTGCAAATAATTCTTCAATATATTTGAATAATTCGTAAATGTTTCAATAATTCGTTAATATGCGAATCATTCTGCTACATCTGTACAGGCGTAGCAATTCAAAATTCAAATACATAATTTGTGTTTTCGAATGTTTGACGAATTTGTTATCATTTGAACGATAAGTGCATCCAATAAATACAAATATTCCGATAATTCGTAGATATTTGAATGCCTTTTACATTTGAAAAAATCACATATGGGGTCTCCCATCTCTAGCGTTCCGACTTGGACGAAAGAGATTTCAGATATTGTGGCAAATTATAGCTATATTTGTTTCGCTAGTATTTTCTCCGAGAATAAGAAACTGCTTCTCGAGTCATTGTTCCGGACACTGATACTTATTGGAGTCTAAAAAGATTGTAGTTTGGCACAATATCTGAAATTTCTTTCTGGGTGAAAGCGCTTGACGTGGAACGCCTCGTATTAAAATGATTCGTGAATATTCCAACGGTTCAGATAATCCCTGAATCCCTGAATTCGAATAATTCGTTGATTTTCGAATACGGCATTCAAACAATTCAAATATTCAAATAATTTGACCTTTAAAATAAATCACTGATGGCCCAATGTTCGTGGATTCAAGAGATTTAGGTATTGAAATAATTCGGTGATATTCTGGATAACTCAAATGATTCGTTGAGATTCGAATTATTTCGAATAATTCGTGAATTCAAGAGACAAAACACAAACAAATAAATGGAAAAATTCAAAATTTTAACTGAGCTTGTCGAATTCTCCGAAATGTTGGAATCGATGGCTATTATCACAGTACTACTAACACTAAATGTAATTCGATCGATTAATTATCATTCATTTCCGGTATGCTGGTATTTTAAGTTTGTTTTTTTCAGGACAATAGCGCCGTCGCACCCAAATCCTAAATCCCAATCTCTCTTAATAAAAGAGCAAATTATCCCAAAAAGTAAACCACACTGGGGTCGTTAGCAAAAACATTTTACACGCAAACAACGCATACATATATTACTATAAATTGTGTAACTAACTCTCTTTAATTATCTTAGATGTTTTTTATCAATACAGAAAAGTCTCTAACTTCCTAAATAATATATATAATCCACCAAAGGAATCTTTTCTGCCCTCTGAAAAAGAATTTTTGCAGGAAAACCTTGGAAATACACGTGAAGAAGTAGAGCGACTGCGCTCAGTTGTTCGGTGCATGAAATCAGTGGCGGGAGAAGCGCTTATAGCTTTCAGACAAGAGTTGGCGTCTATCAGAGAGCAAACTTGCGCGGATAAAGGAAGTCTCAACGAGCTAACTGAAGGAGTTAGGAGAGCGCTCGAACTACATTCTGCAGAATGTGAAAGAACTATTCAAGAAAAAGAACAGGCGTTGACCGTCGATCACGAATTGGAAATGGGTGATTTGAAAAAGATTATGCAGAGTAGAGACGAGGAGATAAGATCCCTCAAGCAAAATATTTTAGAAAAAGAATCTGAGCATTTAGAAAGAGAGAGATTAATCGCTGCTTTGAAACAAAAGATCGATTCCGATCAGTCCGAATTCAGAGCTTTTCAATCGAGAAATTTGATCATTGAAGAGGCTCTGGAGAGAGCTCAGCTAGACAAGGAATTAGCGCTTAAAGAGACGCAGGATGCTAGCCAACAGGAAATTACCGAACTTAACGAGAAAATTGCGCGGAGTGAAGAACAGATCAGGAAGCTAGAGGAAAGACTTAATGCCTCGAGAACTGAACGCGAAGAGGCCATTAAAAATGCAACTGACAAATTTCAGAAGGAATATAAAACTGAACTTGATACTATTAGGAGCAGGTTCAGACTCATGGCTGCGTCTAATATGGAACGTAGCCCTAGCGATTCTAGTCTCGAAAAAATTGAGGTGAGTCGTCTTCTTCTTAATTTCTCAATATTTTTTGGTATTATTTAGCATTTATTTTCTCTAATGAGGTTTCAACAATTTCATTTTGCAATTTATGTGGTAATATCTGATGGAATGTCCAGTTGCCCTAGAGAATTAACAGAACCTTTTGGAAGCTACTAAAAAGCTTGAAAATCATTAAATATCTTTTGAGTTTTTCCAAAATCTTTGAAAATCTTTACTAATATTATTAGAAATGAGAATATAAATGAGATGACATTATTTTTATTTCGTAATGAACAGCGTCCAGACATGATAGAGCTTGTGAACCACGAGGCGATAGTAGCGCAAATGAAAGAGGACTTGAAAGCGGAAAAAGTGACAGCTATTAGAGCTGCAATAGAAAAAGAGAGAACAGAATGTGCAGCAAAATTAGATCACGAGCTGCGTTTGACGAGGCAGAGGAACGACGCGGAGCGTCAAGTTTGGTTTAACGAGGCAATGCGCCGAGTGGTCGAGGAGAAAGAAAGACAAGTTGAAAATCACAGATCTAGAGAAGTCCTGCTCTCAGAAGAGTGTGAAAGATATAAGGAAACGATCAGAAGACTTGCAGAGTCGGAGAACATGGTGCGACAGACTCTGAGCGAAACGGTAAACAAAATATAACTAAATTTCAAGATTTTGATATATATCGAATAAACAAATTTTCCCTTTTTCTCCAGGTCGAAAGTCTCGAGGCGGACAAAGTAAGACTGGAGGCGAATATGGAAGCAGATAAAAACACGCTGAAAGAGCAAGAAACTCGACTGAGGAATTTAGAATCTGAAAGAGACAAACTGCGCGAAGAATTGTGCAACGAACGTCTCAAAATGAGTCACGGTGGTACTACGGGCTTAGAGGAAACAGTAAAAATTCTAGAAGCAAAGAATGAAAGATTAGAAAATATAAAAGCGGGGGCAGATTCGCGTTTGCTAAAATTAGAAGCAGAGAAAGACAAGCTGAAAGCCGAGCTCGAAATCCACAGGAAAAACGACGACATTGAAGTATCAGAGTCTAAGAAAGTGAGATTAGAATCAGAGCCCGATATTGAAGATATTTTAAGAAGGGCGGACCTTCTGGAGAGCGAGAATAAAAGACTAAATAATGATTACAGGATTTTAAGAGAAAACAAAGAACTTCTAGAGACTAAAATCGGGGTGCTCGAAAATGAGAAAGATAATTTAGAAGTAGAACTCGTAAAAGAAAGATCCAGACAAAATTTTCCAGCCGATAATATTGCCCCAGCTTCTTTGACTATCGCAATTAATCAGGATCCTAGGGATAAAGATATGACCGCTTCTGTAGCAGTAGTTCCAGAATCTTCCAGTCGAGATGCTGCAACTAGCCCTGAACCAAGTCGAAGAGATACTTCTGCTCATCTCAAAGATAAATTAACCCGAAGTACGGCGAATCTTATTCAACAGGCTAGAATCAGCATCTCAAGCTGTAATCCTGGAGACGTTATTCTTGTTGTTTGGGATACCCAACATAGAAATTATATTCTACTTCAGGAATCTTCTACTCTCTTTTTTCTCCATTCTGATTGCATCGATTCACTTGATCTCAGACTGAATTCGGACGCAAGTCCTAAAAAAATGTATGCCGTCGGTGAAGTTATCGACAAAGAATATTGCCACGCTAAAAAGGTATGACGATAATTTATTCACAGAGTTTGTTTCCTGTACAAAGTTGAAAGAGGTTTGGATACGAATTTCAAGTTCCTACCGGGAATAGGAGTGGTTGAATTTCATTTTCCAACATCTCCAATCTAATTGTGAAAGGAGTAAAAGGGATTGTAATTTACGTCAATTTGGAAAATTCAGATGAGCGAAAATGAAAATTGAAAATAACGTGAATCCTTTTTCTTCTATTCTTCGAGATCTGAAATATTTCACAATCGTTTGAAATTTCTTAGAATCTCTGAATATCTTTAAAAATTTGGATAATCTTTTAAAAGCTGTTCAAATGATTTCGAGTATTTCTGATTTACCTCTTTGTAAATCCTTTGCAGCCTCCTGAAATCTTCCAAAATCTATGAAAATGTTTTCAAGTTTGTGAAAAGACGACGCAATTGAGTGTTGAATCCCATTTTCCGAGATTTTGGATTTAAAAGGACGATGGAGGCCCTAAATTGGAGATAACTGGACTACTTTTTCAAATTTTTAGATCAAAAATATTCTGAAACAAATTTAAATTGTCTGAAGCCAAGCTTTGAGAATCTTACAAAAATTCTTTGAAGTATTTTGATGTCTACTATGTCCGCGTTCCTCTTTGAAGTGGTAGTCCTGCAAGTTTTCCTGGTCTCTTGCTCGCACCTGTAGGTTCGCGAATGCAGCTATCTCTGTTCGACGCAAGCTTGCAGTACTGCCAGTGAATAAAGGAACATATCATTGAAATTATTTTTAGCATCGTTTGAAATGTTCCAAATATCGAGATATTTCTTAATTATTAATCTTTCTTAGAATTGCTCGAAATTTGTTATATTATTCCCATAGAACTATGAAAGTGTGAATTCATGGAAATTTTGTCATGGAAACATACAATTGATCGTTTAATCTCATTTACAAAGATTTTGGACCAGAACGGAGTAATTAAAATCGTAATCAGAGTCAATTTTGAAGATTTTGTATCTCAAGGAATTGAAAAAATCATTGAAAATTCTTAGAAACCCTTAAGAATCTTTTATAAAGACTGAAAGCTCTTAATATTCCTGAAACTCTGTCAGAGTCCACCGGGAAAAATGGTATAATGGATCTTTGGATTTAAATAGATGAATGGAAATGAATATTGAAGATAATTTGGATACGTTTTCAATCTTGTGGGTTTGAAATTTTTCGGAATCGGTTTAAACTACAGAATTTTGAAAATACGCGATAATTCTGTTGAGATCTTTTGAAATCGTCGAAAAATCTTCTAGACTCTTGTAAAATCATATGAAATTTTTTGGCATATCTAAAAACCATCTAAAATCTCATCAAAATGAAAAGAAATCTTTCTAAATCTCTTTGAAAATCTTCTGGAATGTTGCAAAGTCTTTGGAGATTTATAAAAAATAATTCTTAATTTATGGTGAGAATGATGTAACCAATTGTTAAATTCCATTTTTGAAGATTTTTTATCAAAACGTAATAACAGAAATTGTATTCTACATAAATTTCAAAGTTTTGGCACCGAAGCAGAATGAAAATTGAAGATAATTTGAATTCTTCTTCATTCGTTTGGATCTAAAATGTGACAAGATCGAATTTTTTAATCCCTTTTCATATCTTCTTCACAAAAAAGGATTTTCATTTACAAAACCCCCGATTCTTGAATTCACATAAATAAATGAACAAATGAATAAGAAACTGTGTTTAATTTCAGCCAGAAAATCGATACAGAGTACCTCAAGGTACGAAATTTTATCGAGTGCGAGTGAGGCCGCAACAGAAAGATAACGGTAGCTCAATGACAACGTCGACCAAAATCGCATCCTCTCAATCTCAGTCTCAGTCTCACTGACAAATAATCAAATCAACTTTAATATTAACTGGTTCAAAAAACCAACGAATAAAAGAAAAACACCACGAAGATAAAGAAGAAGACAGAGACGAAGATGAAAACGAAAAAGAAGATCGGAACGTAAAACAAAAAACTGATAAAAATCTTCGATCTCCGATTTCAGAGCGGATAACAATTCATCATTTTTTAGATATTTCTTGCCTAGTGCGCGCCTTTTCTTGTTCCAATCTTAATTATAAATTGAATAAAAATAGAAAACAACAAAAGTCTCGTCCATTTGGGTGAATAAATTTTCCTCTTTAAAGAATAAAAAACAGAAAGAAAAGCTGCAGCGACAAAAAATGTCTTCAGATTCTATTTAGTATAATAACGCATAATAATAATAATGCTTATAACTTGAAAATATATATATTATATATTATGAATACCATCTACTGCGATTTCGATTGTCTTTTTCAAATGCGTTGTTGATCAGTTCTCATTACATTTTATTAATTAATTGCTAAGCATTTATCAAATCCGCGGTATTATGCGTGAAAGAAGAAAAGAACAGAGCGCGGAACGAACAAAATTAATGAATACGAGACGAAATCGAAAGAAGCAATTTGCGTTGATTGTCATATACCTACAAATCGTGAATATCGTGATATCTTATACCTTATACATAGGTAAAATTGCGTAGAGGCATACTTCATGCATAAATTTAGCAAAAAATGAAAATAAAATGAAAACAATTATAAAACATTGTGCATTGCAGTGAAATGAAATGGAATGGAATGTATGAATTATATAATTGTAATAAAATTTTATTATACTATATACGGGGACCTAAGAAAGAAAATTGAATACTGAATATTGTAATTATTCATTAATTAATGACAATTTACCTAAAAATAATAATATGCTACGCGCCGGCGTTTATTATTGTGATACAATACGTAAACTTACATTATTTTCTTTTCGTTCTGTTTCTTATAATTCCTTTTATTGTCGGTCTTCTTCTTTTTTCGTTGTTTTTATACACATACCTACTGTAGTTATAGTTCAATTAGAATCTAAAAACATACAAAAACAAAATCAGCTATAGCTATAGTTTACCGCTACTATAACTATTACGATACTCCTATTATTATTACTATTACGATTATTATTATTATGACATAATTCAACAAACTAATTAATTGATTAATTATATCTATATAATATACAATTATAAATTAGTCATTTCGATTGATTCGTCTGCCTACTTCATTTCTTTTTCTGTTATACTGTACTCTAATACCTATACTGTATACATCTTATTATCATAATACAAAAAATAGATAAATATACAGAATGAGGCATTTGGGGTATTACAAGTGGATATCTCAAATACCAAGCATCGTACACTACAGATGAATATATCGAGCAAAAGTTGCTGGGTTTTGAGGCGGATATTCAATGCTATAATGATAGTTTTACAACAGAAGTTGTGATGTTATAACAGAGAAATCTATATAACGATCATTTTTTTTTGTTTTATTAAGAATCAATTTTCTGCTCGAAACAAAAATCGTAGCCGGCGTTATGACGAATCTTATCGCTTCTCTAATTTGTTTCAACTGAGTTATGGTACATGAAAATCTTTTACATCGAGCCGCGTTTCGTCTTGAATACCGCATGTAAAATTTTTCACAGGCCAAGGTTCAATTTGTTACTTTTGAGTCGCATCGTCTAATTGGCTCAGAAAATTTCTGACTGAAACCCTCTCAGATTTCAGTGGGCGACCAAGGTCGAGGAATACTTTTTTCTTCTTGCCGCAACTCGAGTGGTTTCAAACAAGAGCGAAAGAGAGTTCCTCGAAGGTAGGCGATCAATTCATGCTTAGGCAAGATTGAACACGTGATCTTTGTGTTTCGTGAAGAGATATGGCTCGGTCTGAATTAGGCTTCGATGCACCGTATCTTAGTTTAAAGTCACAAGAATAGCAAAAACAGACTTCGTTGGACTCGCTCAAAAAAATTAAATGTTCATATCGATTTCTCCGAAATATTAATTTATGTTGGAAAACTAATTACGCCTTTAGATGTCCCCCTCGAAACCATACAACTTTCATTCAACAGATTCGTTTGTACGACTCCTGATATTCGAGATATATCCGTTTGTGCAAGATCTCGAATGCCCCACTCGGCATGTAATATTATAATACATGACTCATGTCAGCAGGATCAACCGATCACGTTTGAATTGTACAAAGAAGTGATGAGGATAAAATTAATTTCTCCTTATTTGTTTGACACGAAATATATTATAATTATAATAAATGAATGAAATAAATCAATGAATGAATCAAATACATCAGCCATATGGTTTATTTGTAGGTATACGATTACATATTTGTCCTTTTTAACGTAAAGAAGAAAAAAATGAATTGAAAATTCAGAAAAAAAGAGAAACCAATCAGGATGAAACTAGATGATACTAAATATATTCATAACACGATTGTTAATAATGAACCATTAACGTAAATAGCATACAAAGGCAGAGGCATAGAACACATTACCACAATACATTACTATAATCTTGTAATAATAATATTTATAATTATGTACCTATAGTATTACCAATTACTACAATATAATAAATTGATAATATTAATAATATGAATGCACGATTAAAATGAAAAAACAAAAGAGAATAGAGATTATGTGGAGAAGAAATGAACAATATTTTGTTTTTCTATCTTAATTTCTCTCGATTTGTTGTTCGAAGAACAGAAAAGAAAAATCAATAAATGAGTGGATAATTTAAGAATAATGAAAAAATATTAGTTTAGGTAGTATAATTGAGACTATTTGAATGAGATCATATTATAATATTATACATCCATATATGTATCCCTGTAATGCGATATTTTAAAAACTGTGATCACTAATTAGAATTATAGCTTAAATTAATTAGTATACGTAATACATAAAAATAGTAATAAAATAATAACAATAGAAGAAAAAGAAGGAGAACAAAAAGAAGCAGGCATACGTATGTAATACAGTGTCTCAAAAATGATCCTACTCATTCTACATTTCATTGCAGAGTGAGGTGCCATATGATATGAGGCTGAATTTTATAACGTTAAATTAATGTGGAGAATGGAAAAAAAAATGTAATCGCTGAATTATGAACAAAGTCGTCTGCAAACAGACGAAACGGCGAGGATTTTTATTTGTTGAAAAAATTTCAGCCGACATATTATTGTTCATGATTTTTCTCATCTTTTCTCATTTACGTTAACGTGGTAGATTTCAGCCCCATCCCGTATTCGGGTGCTCATGCAATGAGATCTTGCCGCAAGGATTTGAAAGGAAAAAAAATATTATACAGCAAGATCAAAAATTTCCATTTTTTATCGACACAGGTATATATAATGCCGGGCTTACACTTAATGCATGATTATAATCGTTATTTAGTAGTCGCGTATCTTTGACTTGGATGGATTTGTTTTCTTTCCATCTCTTTCCATTTCCGTAGTATATGTGATCTAGATTTCAATTTTCATTGATGATAATAATTAATAATTTATAGTACAATTACATAGTAATTGATTTGAAGAAAGAAAAACCCAGAAAATAAACACAAATTTCGAACATGAAATAACTTTATCGTCAATAGTTGGAAGAATGCTGTGAAATTTTGCATCGGACAAATTTTAGTTATGTTTTTTTTTTTTTATTTTTTTTTATTTACATGTCATCGCATAATCGACGATGCCTGATTGTAGGCAACTACTGCGTCAACCATTCAGACGTGTGTGATTCACCGGTTGCAGAAATTCGGGCGCTTTTCGTTTTTCTCGATCGATCTTCTCTTGTCTTTCATAACCGTTCCGTTGAAAATGCGAAACAGAACGCAACGCTTATTTCTCGTTATCGTCGTTTATCGAATACCTATTGACATTTCTGATAATCGTTGATTTGATTTTTTGCGGAACATTTGATAAAATCTGTTATTTTTTTTCATATTGTCTAACGGATATGATACCGAAGGGAATACAGACTGCGTTCCGAAATTAGTTGTCAGCGTTGAAATATCAGCGGGAGAGAGAGACAGAGCTTATTGAAATCCTGACGGAGCGAGAAAAACACAAGAATGCTGACTGTACTGCCAGCTGATTTTGGAACGTAGTCACAGTTTGTAGATCGTATTTTCGATTTCCTGGAATCAGTATTATTAATTGACGCACCGGATGAAATACACGGCGTTTTCAATTACTCAAATTCTACTTGTTTTTCAATCAATAATTTGAATTGATGCGCTTGAAATTGTATGTAGGAGCTATATAGGAGGGGAAAAAACCTCAATTATACACTTGCATATAATATATACTTTGATAATATATATTTATTATCGTGATAACTATAGACGAGAAAAACAAGTTACTCATCATTAGCATCATAGTACGTATGATAATGGATAGAAATCACGTTGATGTATTGAAAGTAGAAAAAGAAAAAACCAATCAAAAAATAAACATCAAATTCAACTTCTTTTCGTATCAAATCATAACGCTACGCTTCTCTTCTCAAATATATTACTCGTATTATGTATTGTGCTGTAGGGATAGCCTATGAGTTCATTCGACATTGGGGTTTTCCGCGTCAATTCTCCGTATAGCTCACTTGAAGCTCCATTCTGTAGTAAATCATTGTATGTATATATACACCTATTGTGCATCGTACCACATGCATGAATGTCGTGTGACATACGAGCAAGTTGGTATACATGTACTCTGCTCATAGACGATCATCACGAAGTATGAACCGATTGTATTGTAGGCATATACATACAAACTTCAATCACATTCGCACTCCGAGAAAAATTATATTTGTATATACATATCGTCATAAAAATCATAAATAATGTACCCGGAAGCTAACATAATTCACTGAGATTGGAAATAAAATCGGAATTGAAATTTCGATATGGTATTGCACTTTGTTTTTAAGCTCCTATCTTCGCACACATTCTTTGCATTGCACACAATTGGAACACATACCACGATCATGTATGCATCATAAATTATTGAATTTACTCTTCGGGCAAAATTCCTGACGATAAAAACTTCAACAATCCACCATGGCGGTTTTTGTCGTCGTTATTATTTTCCTCTCTTCTCATCATTCTATTATATATAACGCGCGTCAGGGTGAATTCTCGAAGTCTTTACACCGCGGTGAAAATCTCTACTTCTCTATACGAATCGCTGCGAATTGTTAGGAAAATTCAAACATCGCGTAGTTTTCCAGAAATAAAAAATTGCACATGTATCTTCGTAATTTTTCGTGTTTCAGTCAAAATTTTCAACTTTTATATAATAAATATTGTAAATTTTCGTAATTAATTTGTCACTAAAATGAGAAAAAAAATTGAAGATCATAGAAAATTGTAAATTCGTACAATAATTCGGAATTAAATTCGGCATTTTTCTCAATCGCACAAAAAGAAAGATAGAATAAGAAAAAAACTACAATTTTTTGATGATAAACAACGGAAAGTTTCAATTTCCCTAAGAGTTGGCCAAAAACGTCGTAGATCCATTTTCGCGAGGGCACTCGAAGCAGCGTCAAGCTAGTCGCGATAGCATCGCCATGAAGATTGTGAACATGCGTCACGAATCGACTTCTCATTCTTCTTCTTTATTTTATTTTAATTTTCATACTTCTTCATCTTGGGTTGCATATATATGCCTATACCAGTTTATGCAATAACGATACAGGCGTATCAATGCATACAATTTTTAAGTTATCACGATTATTCTAAGAAAAACTGAAACACAAACAACTGAGAATACTTTGAATGGATCGAAGAGCAAACGAAAATGAAGGAAGCAGAAATTCTGCTTACTGTAGTCACCGAGTTGTAAAATAATAATCGTTATTACCATTCGTTTCATAATTTTGTATTCATAGTTTTCAAAGTACGGTATAACTCGTTGAAACACAAATAAATCACATACATATGAGGCAAAAAGTTGTCCCAAAGTTTTTAGCTTAACATACACAGGTTCCACACAAAATTTGATTGCGCTTCAAAGAATTTGTTTATTACCCTTCCCCATTGTTACTTATTGCTGCATGCATTGTTATCGCCTCAAAAACGCTATTAGCCGCTACTCCTACACCACACAACCGATCAGAATGAAAATTCGGCGGTTTGGGCAGTATTTTGGCGAAAAGTGAACGAGTATTCAATCTCTCGAAAATGTTGTAAAACTCATTCGAAAGTTTTCATCTTTTCGAATCTAACCTATAAACTACACTCAACCTAACATTCGGAAATTCATGAGAAACCTGAAATATTCTAAAAATTTCATATATATTGAACACTCGGCCATTCTCTGCCAAAATCTCTGCATCCAATTCATCGAGTTTCGTTCTGATTTGTTCTGGGATGTATAGGATTGGCTGCGAATCGCGTTTTCGAGGTGATATACACTGAGAAAAAAATATTATTGGATTCACGAAATATGCGTTTGTATAGTCACTACTGGATATTTAATCGATACAACTGAATTCCATTGGTGTCATCAAGTATCATATAATATTAACCGATTTTCAGTCAAACCAATTGAAATCCAGATGCATGATTTGAATACTCGGTCGCGACCACGCAAACCCCTAGATTTCGCAGATCTGATCATTTTTTTCACAGTGTAACAAAGCGTTTAACAATGAGTAACAATACGTGCAGATAAGCGTTTGATAGCACCTCAATCACGATTTGAATAGAAAGGTATCATAATATTTGTGTTTATTTTTCTCCAAATGCTCTACTTCAACTGGCCGCTGCCACTCGGTTGATCGTATAATGAGAAAAATGTGGGGGATTTTTCCGGTGATGCACGCGGATTCGTCAAAAACATATCAATCCAAATAAATTGATCAACAAAATACGATATGAAATCATGAATAACGTCAAATTACGCGAATTGAAATACTCCAACTAATAACATCTGCAAGACGGATGATAAGCGAATCTCTCTCTCATTCGGTTATCAAAAATGAAGAGCAAATTCCCACCTCACGCGGAAGCAGTGTCGTATGATAATCGAAGTATCTGAGAGCCAAGAAAAATGATGAACAGCGTGCTCTTCTTCTTTTTAATTGTGAGATATTTGTAATTATACAATATTATGAGATTCTCGATATAATGAATTATACTATAATACATTATTAAGTAAAGACTGGAAATTCCACTCTGTAAGATTCATTCATTTATTAAATCGATATATATAAAGATTCATATAATCCATAATTTTATTTTCTGCGTACATAGTTACCTTCATATGTATATATATTCCTGTATAAATCTGCTATATCATGCTCAACAGCTGCCAAATATCGTCAGCAAGATAATCTCCCCTCGGTCGATGTATATTTATTTATCTCTTTTCCTTCTCCTTTTTCTTCATCTTCTTCTTCTTCTCCTTCTTCGTCTTCTTCTTCATCGAACTCGCAACATCATTCTAATCTTCAGGTCAACGCTATAAAGCCAATCTCATAATAAGTGAGAGTATTTATGTAAGTTGGTACGTATCCAGCGGGTTGAATTGTCTGACCACTTGTCAATGATTGTTCAATGAAATTTGAAACGAATATCAATATCGTTGAGGAACGAAGAAATTCTCAACATTCGGTATCATCCCGCGATTACATTCACTCCAATGTTATCTGAATTTAGAATTCGTGGAATTTGTTCATCCGCAGTTTCGTAAATTCCACTTCGGATCGACTTTTGGCCTTTACTATTGGACTCCTCAGAGAAAAACAGGACGAAAAGTGCTTCACTAAAAATTCCTGTAATTCGAAAACTATATCGATCACAGGGATCTTTGATGTGGGACATTTCGTCTCGAGTTTTCCCCAACAATCGACCCCTGCAATTTGGTGCAATTGTTCGGAGTCAGCCTGTATAGCATAAGATTAAAAATATGAAAAATTATGCGGAACGGAAAAAAAAATTTAGGTCAAAAACATATCGTGAAAGTTTACGCGGAATGGGAAAATGGGAGATCCGTACAACTCGATGTGAACAAAGAATGAAAAAAAAGGAAATACAAGTTAAGTCTCTGAAGTGCGATGCAATGTTTATATTGCCACGATGGATCGAAATTTTTCAATCACTCCCCATTGAATGCAAGGTATACCGCAGTTACCCTCATTTGTATGATTTGTATAAGAAAAAAATGAAGGAAGACAGAAAATGCCAAAACATTCTCCCGCATCGGTGTTTTAAATTGCGACGAAATTTTTCGATCTTTATCTCGCGTAGAATGATTATATATTTCTCTATTGTATTCATTTTATCTTCATTTATAAAAATTGATTTCCCCGATGCCGATTCCGATTCCGATTCCGATCCCGGATCGATAAGAAATCGAAAGCCTGCACCGTGCTTTACGAAACTACACGTACCTACATTTACTATAGGTAGGCATACCTTGGTGCTGCTGTGAATGAGTGGACTTGATGCTTGGGTATTTCCCAGGATTACTTGGGTACTGCAGGGAGATAGATATGCATGTATATCTCCTTCTACCAGATGGGGAGATGGGAATGTGGACGTTGATACATATCTACAGTGGACGAGCGAAACAGTGGAGAAGTGGCAAGAGAGAGGGGTCTTGTAAAAATGACTGCATATAAAACTGGTCGCGCAGTTGGAATTGGATGAACAGTAATACTGGTCACTGGCCAGCGATAGGTTGTGCGCAAACGTTCATTGATCATACTATATAATAATATAAATGGTAACTCATTATCATTGATTGAAAAATCGATAAGTGAATCAATTTGTAACAAACTTAGTTTATTGTCTTAGAATTTTTTATTTAATTTTTTTTTTTTTTTGTGTGATTTAGAACGAATTTGAAAACGAGAGAAACGCGATTCGGTTCGATACGACCTGCAGAAGTTTTTCAACGAATAAGTTTTCGTCATGAAGATCTCTATCGAGGTGAGCTGTTCAATTTCTCTTTTATCGCGGATGATAGTTTTGTTTTGTTCATATTTTAGACAATAATTTGAAGAAGAAAAAGTCCCCGCGATTCAAGTTATTGCAAAGCAAAATGCATAAAATCAACAGCTATGGTGACGTCAAATGTATGGAAACATGATCTCACGTTTCATTTTGTTTTTTTCTTTCGTTATCATTGAAATTAAATCATGAGCCGCGTATAGAAGTCGCTGTTCGAGTGCGGAGTCGTAATTTACAATGCGATTGGCCTCGCTCTACTAACATATAACAAATGTACAAAATACGGTACGACCATAGATTCGCCATTGGTTGTATAGAATTGACTGAATGAATGCAAAACGAACAAGGCAAGAAAGTAGTTAACTATTTAAAGTCCGTGTGTGCGTTTGCGATCGTATCCGATTGAACGTATCCCTATTTCGTTACGCTCTCGCACGCGTGTGAGGTGTAAAGTTCAGCCGATAAGTTTGGATACTCGAGGCAAACAGATTTCAAAATGAGTACAAATCAGGACTTTTTTTCAATATTAAATCCGAGCCTTTTCACACCCTTTATCTTGTAGCTGGCGTCGAGACAACTCCGATGATACCCGACAAGATAACATTCGGATCAATAGACAATGAGATATCACGGGTTTAGGTTCAATTACGCAGTGTAACACTACAGCGCGTCGTACGTCGATAAAATTTCAAATTCTTCTACCTCATGACAGAATAATTATAGACGTGCTTTGTAGGGTATCGTTGGATCCGCATTGATCGGAGCTACAATTTCCAATATAGGTTAAAACTCTACGATTGAATTTCGGAGCAAAAATCTTCTCGATCGTCACCCGTTTTCACCGTCGATTCCAAAATCCCGATGTAGCTATTCTCTGCCGGGTGTACGTTCATACATACATACATACATACATACATACATATGTGAGCATATTCTGTGAATTTCTGACAATACGGTTGTCAGAAATTTACGCAAAAAAAGTCCTCCAAGTGAAAAATACTCTAGGAACGAGACCCCGAATTTCTCTTTCGCATAGCCGTGTGTCAATATTAATTTTGGAGGACGTTGAGGGGTGTCAATATAAGGCATACGATTGCCGCTATTCACCGTACGGCTTGTCTGCGATGTTGGCAAATTCAGGGAGCAATAGATTTTACGTATGTTTATACACCGATGATTTTATATAATTCTTAAGACTCGCATAACGCTTTATGGCCGATTGTTTCACCAGCGGATATCTGGCGGATGAACTTATCTGCCGGATAATATAAGTGGGAGTCACAGCCAATCCGAGGTCAGGATTGGAAACTAATTCGGAGGATCAAATTTAACCAGTGATGATGAAATCGGGCATAGCGGCGATGATCTTGACCCGAGGAAAGTACCAGTTCAGTGTAGAGTGGGGGAGACCGGACGTAGAATTTCATTATAAATTATCGCAGCCTGGAGGAGGGGCCACTGTACCGAATTCTGCGCATGTATGGAAATCGTGTAGAAGAAAGGTGGGAGAGAGAAGAGCGTTTCGCATGTATTCCGTGCCAAATTGCCGTTCACAAAAATGATTCACTATTTAACGATGAAAAAAACTCCAAACTTCCGGTATTTTCTCCTTTTCTCCCCCCCCCCCCCCCCCTTCTCTCTCTCTATCTCTCTCTTCCTCTCGAACTCGAACTCGAATCTCGTAAACCGAGTTCGGCGGAGTTGACCTAGTGCTGAAGGTAATTGACTACTAGGTACATGAGATACGCTTCGTCGGTTACATTACACCTGTCCATACGGCGGCGGCCATATTGCCGTCCTCAGAAGGTTTCCCACTTATGTGTTTGCAGCATTCAAAATATACCATACAATATACCATAAGCTGTAGTATAGCTTGTTGTATCTGTATACATACGTATATAACTTCTAATACCAGCTCCTCGACTACCGAATACGAAAGCAGTGTACGAAAGTTCGAACGAATCGTTCGGATTCGTTGGCTACACAACACAACACAGCGTTAGTTGTGAATAGGAGTTCCAATAGTCGCGTTCTCCGTTTCGATTCACTCTCTGCCTTGTCAATTTTCAGTGTTAAATTCTGTGCCAAATATAGTTACTCATGTCCTTATATTTGTTTAATTATTTTCGTTCTCATTTTTATAGTTTTCAGTTTAACCAACAAAAGAGAAACTACGAATTTAATACAAGCTTTTTCTCGAAGTATATATAAACGTGTACGGCTTTTCTTTGGTATTTTTATTATTCCAGTAGTTTTGAGAACATTTTCTAAACTTCGTACCGTCGTTTTGAAAGTTCACGGTGAGCATATATATATATATATATATACCTACCGGCTGCCACGCCTAAAAAAAATATCTTCTATTTATATTGTTTATTGTTAAAGACATAATTATATCGAGAACGAAATTTTTGCATATAATAAATTGAGTATTGAATGATCACAATAAATTTTACCAAGTTTTTGATCCGGTTCCATTTTGCAGGGAATGTCACAGTTTTTGTAATCTTCATCGGGAGTTGTTTTATTCTCTCATCTTTCATTCAATAATTATGTGAATCATCGAATATATGTATACCGACTTTCAATTTACGCGGTTTGGAGTAAAATTTACCGCGTTCAATTATAATACCACGCAGTGATCTTCTTTGTATATGGATTTATGTTATTTCTGATATTCCAAAAACAACAATCATGAATACCGATCTATTTTTATATTCTTACCTAATAATTCGCCGCTGCGGTAATCACAGATTTCAAACGAGGAAGTTCCGGGTTTTCCGGTTTCCGCGCGGTATTACCTGGAAAATTATACTCATTGTGCAGACGAACGCATATTTGAATACCGCACAATGAACGATTATAGTTATCGGTTTTTTTTTTATTATTTCTCTTTTTTTTTCACATTCTTCATTAATTTCTGTTTTTGTTTCTCGTTGTTGCTCTTTTCTTTTTTTCCGGTAACAATAAGCCGGAAGGTCGCGTAGTACAGCTCGAGGACTTCACCTCAATAACTGTACCTACAATTGCATCATTTATACGAACATACATATGCATGAGAGAATTATACAATAATGAAATCGTTTGAAAAATCATCGTTCACATTTAAATATTCAACACACCTTGTCAATGAAAAGAAGAAAAACGAATATGAAAATGAAAATGAAAGGACCTATGTATGTGTATACAATAAGGAAATATACATATAGATATATGGTCCATCTTCCCGATATTACTTTTTCATTTCTGTTGTTGTTTCGCTGCAGAATCTGTCCGTCTGTTTGTCACAATTGTTTCACCAATATACTATGTGTGTATAATATACTTATACACGTAGTAAATAACCATAAAATGGCACAAATATGGGAACATAAATACCGATAAATTATTCTTTGCACGTTCAATTCTTTCATTCCTCCGCTATGTACAATTTGAACACTGTATACCATGTATCATAAACTCATGGCAAACTCAACATGTACCGAATGCAAAATGATATTATGCTGACACGTATCTAGCTATGTATGTACTATAGATACGTATATATGTATACTCAGGCATAGCAGAGTGCAGAAATTGATTTGATTTTCCATTTTTACAATCAGAAATAGAATATTCACGGTGCGGCAATGTTCATCCGCAAGTATATACCTAGAAAAGTCGTATTTTTCTTTTTTTCCTCCGTCAATCATTCCTTACGTAAAGAAGCTGGTTATACATCAATTATCGGTCATGAAATTCATCAATTTAATAGATACGTATACCTATAATATACTATAATTATAGGCAATAGTATAAGATTTAAGTTATTCATCCATATTCACAATGAAGTTGAACATCAAATCGAACGATGCGATTCTGATGCAGGGTATATGGGATATTTGAATTTCTTCTTCTCCGTCGTCGCGATTGGTACTGTTAATTAAATCGATGAAAGTTTTTGGGTAGGTATATGGTTGACGTCACTCGGTTTTATAAACCTGAACCTATACCTGGACTGGACTTTCACTCCTGGCAAACTTGTGTACGTGTGTACAAGGTACTATACACAAGCATACATACTGTGAACGTGACCAGGACGTCGCGTCGTGTTGTGTGTCATGCTCATGTCTCAAACTCTGCATCGTCTGCCTCAATACCTGCTTTTTACGTTATCGTCTACTACATATTCTGCACATTTCATGTCATGCATATACTCGCGTTACATGTATTCGTCACTCTCTCTTTTCTAGTTTTGTTTCATGTCGCTTTTCTTACTTTTCTGAGCCTAGATATCGGTTCATGTGCAGAAAAAAAATGTCTACAAGCTCAATGAAATTTTTACGTACTATCGAAATGATTTCCAATCACGATGTCACTCCAATTTCCATTTTATTCGTCGTTTTATACCGAATTATCAATCTTTTTGTTCTGCAGTAACCAAAACAGTTGATTATCCAGCGATTCGCATAAATTAGTTGTTCGTTCATTTCTTTATTCTGTAGCTCATGGAATGATAGTGGTAGCCTGATTATTCTCTAGAACGGTGACTCGTTCACTCAAATACAATTGACTCGGTCTTCGAATCGTTGATTGGTCCATTCATTACTTGGAATTGACGAATAAATAATTCAACAAACTTCTCCCTTGTTTCATTAATAATTTGTCTCATTCCTTGAACGATTTAGTTATTCATTTATTCATGAATAGCAGGATCACCGCAATTGCTTCAATGATCTCTGAATCTATTCGTTCGATCTTTCATTGACAATAAAATTGATCGATCAATTCAGCAAATTAAGTTCTCCGTGCATCTCTCAAGTGATTAACATTGAAACTAATTTATCGTTTGGAGGATACATTTCTTATCGATTATTCATCGATACTCGATCATGCGCAGGAAAAGAATTGACAACAATCTCTCAACAAAAGAGTAATTCGTACCGATGAATAGTAATTCGAACAAAATTGAAACCTATTGTTTCTCCATAACTGAAAAGCCACAACATTTATAGTTCGAAAAGTTACCTCACCTTCTCACGGTCATTCACAGGATGTTTATAATCTAGGCGTGCTCAGGTTTTATCTAACCACAAGAACCGCTCACTTCCGTTTCTAGCTCCAGAAGATAAAAGCAGGCTTTTTATTTTTATCACAAACTTGTGTTGGTTGAAACAACGAACAAGAAAAACAAGAAAAACGAGAAAATCGCAATTCATTTTCTCCATCTGAATTATAAAACTCAACAGCGATGTATCACGAATTGAAGACTTTTTAACCACTTTATCTTGTTTCATGATTCCAGAACATGACGAGTCCATTAATGATCCTGGCGATAATCGCCTCAGCCGGGAGTGTCACGTCCCAGTGTTTAACGGGTGATGATAATCCGACATCAATGCAGCAAGATTTCAAGCAAGTTTTAGAGCAAGCGCGTTTCGACTTTGCATTGGAAACTTTGAAAATAACGGCACAGTTTGAAACTGAGAATATATTCTACAGTCCGCAAAGTTTGCACGAGGCATTAACTCTGGCGTACTTTAGTGCCAGAGGAGAGACCGAAGACAGTTTGAAAAAAGCACTTCACGTGCCTGAAACACACACGAAAAATTACGTCCAGAGATTTTATGACTTTGAAAATTCGATCAGAAGAATGCTCGCACAAATTGGCAATTCGAGTACAGATTACGAATTCCGTACGGCGAATAAACTCTGGGTTACCAAAGAAAGACGTGTCCGCGATTGCATGCTCGACCTCTTTGGTACGCAAATTGAAAACGTTGACTTCAGAGCAGACCCGGAAGCAATCAGAGTCAAGGTTAATGACTGGGCTAGCAACGAAACTAAGGGACATATCCGCGACCTCATTCCCGTTGGTGGAGTCACTGAAGATTCTGACCTCATTCTCGCCAATGCTGTCTACTTCAAGGGACTTTGGAAGAGCAAATTTAATCCTGCCAATTCGGGAAAGGACAATTTTTATTCCAGTGGATCCAGAACAAGCAGTGTGACTTTCATGAAACAGAAGGGAACTTTCAACCACGGTAAGTCACTGATTCTTGAATAATCAACCCTACTGAAAATTCCAGGTGGGAATTTATGGAAAAATCCAGCTTGGAATCCATCCGGAAAGTCCATGTAAATCCGTATGGTTTTTCATCGGGATTTGGAACTGGGAATCTATGGGAATTTATATGGACCATGGTTCCTATATAAAATCTGCATGTCATATCGCATGGTATCTTCTGGATTTCGATAATAATTGTTACAGCAATTCACTTCGATCTGAGCAAAATCTTACTGAAAATTACATGATAACTGAATAATGGAAAACCATTGAATCCGATAAGCATGCTATACTAGCTGTAAATATGTAGCTGTATATACAAGGAAACTCAAAGTACACCCAACGCCACGGATTCTGTCGCCCCCGAAATAGGCAACCGACGATACATGTAGTTTCAAGTTGGCAATCCTTCACTCCACCTTATTTACTCAACCTATAACCTAAATAGACACAAATTATCGAAAAAACTGAGATACTCTTCTTGATAACGTAGTTGTCGTCAAATTAAATTCCCGCAGATCAAACAATTATTTACGGCGGTAAACAATTTTCCGAAGGATACCGATTTATTTATTCAGTTAATCATTTATCGAACTATTCTTCAAACCTTCAATTACGAGTTCGCCAAATTTTTCTCGGTAACGTTTGAATGGTTCGATCGCTACATCCTAGTTCAGCTGATTTTATGACGAAATTTTAATTGTATCATCAATAATGTATTTTTTTCCTAATTCTGAATGTTTATTAATAAAAACTTTGATGCATATGAGGTATCCCCGTAAAACTGATAACCTGCATTTGAATTGTCTATTCTAATCTGACGACAATTACGTTATCAATAAGAGTATCTCAGTTTTTTCGATAATTTGTGTCTATTTAGGTTATAGGTTAAGTAGAGGCCGAGACACACAAAACTCCATAAGCCATAAGCAGAGAATCAGAAGGCATAGCGCATGCGCACTGTAGTTCATGATGAAAAGCACTGTAGTGCGCATGCGTTATGCCTTCTGCATTCTCTGCTTATGGCTTATGGAGTTATACCTATATATATATCAGTGGGTACGAGCTTCATTCGCATACTGCCGCCCGTCGCCGGGGCATTGGGTGGAGTGAAGGATTGCCAACTTGAAACTACATGTATCTCCGGTCGCCTATTTTGGAGGCGACAGAATCCATGGCGTTGGGTGTACAAACTCTGGTTCCCAAACGGCATGCCGTCTCAAAATAAAAATACGATTTGAACGTGTGCATACTAGTTGTGACCAACAAGTGTTGCGTATTTTCATAAACAGGCCGCATGACTTTGTTCGTGCGAAGTTTTGCACTTCATGCATCCGTAGCGGCGAGCGAGGAAACTACCGAGCTCAGGTTTTCCACTAGTTATGACTGGATCCCACCGTAATATTTCCATGGAAATCCATATTCTCCTATGACCTTCCGACAACGACCTGTGGGATTATACGTAGATTTATATTTTTATTTCCCCGGAATTTCATGAAACGACTGAAGGATTTTGCATGCCAATTTTCATGGATTATCAATGCATATCCCCATGGGACTGTCACCGGAATTGACGTATTCGCGTAGACGGTCCCGTGTAAAACCGGATTATATCCACGTATCCATGGGCTTATCCACACGAACTTATTGTTAGATCACTGTTTAAGGTAGTAGAACCACAGAAAATCCACGTGCATCTTACTAGATTGTACACGGGGAAACCAAAGAATTATACCCATATGGATTCTCTTTGGTTCTGGATTTTGATGGACTTAAATGGGATTCTATATGGAACCACATCTTTTCATACAGATCCCCACCTAGAAATTTCCAGTAGGAAGTTGGTCGGCAAATTCGGTTGGATCAACTAAAAATCCCTCTTTTCTTTCGTTTTTTCAGTTGTCTCTGAGGACATCGGAGCCCACATTCTTGAGCTGCCATACAAAGGTGACGAAATATCGATGTACGTTTTACTGCCACCGTTTGCCGAGGCAAGAAGCCTTGGTGAGCAGTCTACCAACCCGACAGACAGTGTGCGTCAGTTAATCGAAAGAGTAACTGGAACTGGTCCTGGAGCAGCCGAGTTTAAATCGATCTTGCAGGACGGCATGGTCCCAAGGGAGGTAGAAATATCTTTCCCTAAATTTTCAATCGACAAAGAGCTCCCAGTTGGACTATTACTGAACGCACTAGGAGTTGGAGGGCTTTTAACACCAGCTGCTGATCTGAGAGGGCTTTTAGCTGACGGAGAACCGACCCTCCATCTTGGGGACGCAGTCCATCGTGCAGTCGTTGAGGTTACGGAAGAAGGAACAACTGCAGCAGCCGCAACAGCGCTTTTCAGTTTCAGGTCTAGTCGACCAGTTGATCCAGCTATTTTCAAAGCTAATCATCCTTTCTTATATATCATTTATGACAAACCTAGAAAGTCCGTTTTATTCGCTGGGGTTTACCGTAGCCCTCCTCCAACCACTACGACTAATTCTCAAGCTTAATGATCGGAAGATAATGGACGCTCTATTATGTAGAGAGAGAGAGAAAGAAAGGAAGAGAGATAGAAAGAAAAACAATGTGAGAAGGCGAGGAGAAATAAGTTATTCTCCTTTTCTTTTATCTGTCTCGTGTGTCAGTCCAGTCAGCGTTACCTAAAATTCGGTGATTGAAAATCAAGAATGAGATCGTTTATGATCGATAGAAAAATATAGTGTTTAAAATAGAAGAGATTTGTATGTAAAAATAAAAAAACCGTTCACCACTAGAAAACTTTCATTATTCTATCGCATTGGGGCAGAAATGAACTTTAAACAACATTCGAATCATAAAATGCACATGATGTCACGTCTGCATGATCTGCGCAAATGTGTTGCGCAACTGACAATGAAACAGGGATCGGTTCTGGCGCCGCACATACCCTGTTCCTATCCGAATTCAAATATTTGCTTTGAATTTCTGTAAATTTGAGAGATTTCATATCTTTGATTACCTAGAGCGTTGATCTTTCGATAGTGGATTGCAGGAATTCGTTAACTTTAATTCCGGAACTAAAATATCTGAGAAGTGTAATAATATTTCCGATCTAGATGTAGAAATATACCTGGTATATATTAGTAGATAGATGTAATTTATTGACAATTTTTTCATAGCTTTCCATTGCTTATGCGGTTCTCACTTTTCAATTTCTATCTTCCAAAAATTCATAGTACTCGTGTAACGAAGAATACCTCGCAGAAGTCTTTCGCATAGCCTGAAAAAACTTCGGAGCGTTAGAGGAACCTCTGCATATATATATACATATTGTAAAATAATTGCTGAGGCTTGATGTCAGAAACAAGAATTTTGCGAGCTTCAGGATTAGCTCGGCTGTATTACCTTGGCTAACACGTACTCTTGCGAATTAGTCTTGGGAAACTTTTGAAAAAAACTTGAAAGTCTTTTTCTCAATATGCAAGCATCGTAAAGCAAGTTTTATGGAAGCTTCATAGGTACCTATATCAGCTTATTGCGAGGCACTATTTCTTGCTAGGGTACTGTATTATACTTCATACTTATATACACCTGTAGACACAAGATGTATGTACGTATGTATGTATGTACGTGTATGTTCGCATAGATGAATTTTTTGTTCTATGTATAGTGATTATGTTTGAATAGTTTGTAAGAAATGACTACTATATTCACCTATACGCCTAATAATAAATAAGTTTAATCTGAACGGTGGAAAAATAAAATTCCTATTAAATTGTGTGTAACGAGTATGAAAACTTCAATAATATTTCACTATCTCGCCCCTTTTCTGCATTACAAACAAACGTAAATAAATAAATAATTGAACCTTTTTATCATGTTAGATCGAACTTCAGGGTTTATTCTTTCAAAATTATTATCCAAATTTCTTTAAACTTCATTTCCATTGACGCATTGCCATTGCTTGGCTTATACCTAACACGTGAAAGTATTGACGTTGAATTGACATGCGCGCGGTATGATGCCGCATATGAATTACTTACGCCGCGTTCATTAGCAAAGAATTGGAACCCAATTCGCAACGAGGATGCAGATTGAACATCCAATCCTATCCATACTCCAGATCTTAATTTATGAGAGCCTATCCGTGTCCATCCGATCTTTTAAACAGGGTTACAGGTTTTGAGAAGCCTCATGAATTTGGATAACCACATTCATGCGGAATGAATCTTTACGAATTTCTGTTGAATTCGAACAACAATTTTTCCGTCTACATGTAATGCAAATTGAATTTCTTTTTGCAATCTTATCGTGGGAACTGAAATTTGAAGAATTTTCACTGAGACCCAAAACTTCAAGCAAGGGATTAGACGCTCGAGGTAACATTAGATACTTGATGTTAATCGCATTTGCGGATTGAAGAATGTATACATATAGTATGTTGATGTTTAGTATACATACATTTTATTCATTTTAATGAAACAGAACAATTGAAATTGCCATTCCCGTTTATTCCACTATGCCTGATTAATATGTATTCCACAAAAACTGAGTAAGTAATGAAAGTCGAAGAGTCGGAAAGACGAATTCGAAATTGAAAAATCATTAGCCAGAAATAAAGATGAAAAAAATGTAAACTAGGAGTGGAGTATTGTGGATAAGCAAGTTAGGGAATTGGGAACGCCTGCATAGAGGCAACTCAAATATTACACAATCTTCTGACACTCGGATTGCCTGTACGCAGGCGTTTTGATTTTTCTATCACGCTATCGATGAGACTCTGGATATATACATTAACATCTACTTACGATATCCTGCGCCCAGACGACAAGCAACTGGAGTTACACAGAGCAGAACGGATTGGCATCGAGCAGGTGCTAAAATCGTAGATCGAAAAAGGGATTTTACCAAAGTACAAACAAAACAATGATTGATTCTTATCACATCCGAAAAAGAAAAAATAATAAAAAACAAACTCTTTCTTTTGATTATTTATTCCACGTTTCGAAATCTACGTGCCTCAAGAATAGCCTGTCTTTTATAGGTATATATCTAGGTAATTTATTTATCAGGAAGTTGTATGACGTTTTAAAAGAGTGTAATATAAGAAGAATATCATTAATATTATAATATAATATGGTAAAATGATTCGATTTGACTTTTTTGGGAATCCCTACTTCCTCTCTCTCTCTCTCTCTCTCTCCTTCTATCTATATATAGATATGTTATATACTACATGTACTGCCTCCATGCGTATGTTAAAACGGATGCGAGTGCGGTACAAAGAATTTGGCAAGTTTACATAAGTACATACATGGTACATGTGGTTGTATGTATGTATCTATGTATGTACACATTATAATTACGCAGGACCGCGCGTTGCCTGCCCGCCAATGAACTATACATAGAATAATGTATATAGGCTGTAGGCACTATAGGCACCGCACGAGGCAATTTTATCATCGCGAATCTACAGGGTTTTTTATTTTATTTTATTTCTATTTCATTTTTATGACTTTTTTTTCTCGCTTTCTTGTGTGTTTCCTGTTTTTGTGTATTTTTTTCTCTATTTTTCTACGTATTCAGCTATTATAGAAGCTAGTCATACAGCCTCTAGCTATATTATGACCTTGGCGCAGACCTCGGCTAGCTTCAGCTAACTCCAGCTCGGATTTTGGCTATGGGCTATGCGCGATACCCAAGACTCTTATACCTATATGTAGACATTCGCACATTATATATTTGAATATCTATCCATTGGGCAAGTTAGGCTGCAAATGCTTCTTCCCTCGACGATCGAATATTGAAATTATGATTTTAATTAGCTTAATTGATCGTTTCATTATATTATCGGTTCATTGAATTGTACGACACTCGGCGGAAGCCAAATTACAGGATTTTCACTATTACCGATTTTATACGCATTTCGTGAAGTTTTTGGAAATTTTCAGAAATTCACATCGATTTCATTATTCGCACAAACTTCTACTATACGCACAATTTGGAAAGTTTCATCGACCTTCCAATGAATTTGGTGGCCAAGATCACAGCCAATTAAAATTGCAAAATTTCACAGAAAAGAACAACCAAATTTTGTATTCTCCCAACAATTTCACCGTAATGGCCTTGGATTTTGATTACTCCGCAAAAACTTTGAACAACCCGTTCATACACACTGTTGAATCAACCGAACCGAATTATAATCATTTTTTGGAGATTATGGTTCAGATCGAAGAGTAATCGAACGATCATTCTCAAAAATTCTTCTCAGCTTCATTGGGCCATGAGTTGAAGATTTCAAATTCATAAAAATTCGTTTTGCAGTCTGTTGGCTGCGCATGCACGATATAATTCTCAAATTTCATTGTCTATCAGTGAGTGCAGGGATTCAGAGAAGATTTTTAATATTCAACGAAGAGATAGGATTTCGTAAAAGTCGGGGTAGAGGTTCAAAAAAGAGAATCAGACCAAATTCCCGCAATGCGGGAAAAAAAATCAAGAACAAAGTTTGATTACCATACCCAGCAGGAATAATTTGGAAGAATAGATATCGAACATACATTCTTCGTGATCGCAAAAAGGCATAAGCTAATCCAGACTTCACAGTTATAACAGAAAATCTTTGACGCTGAATAACTTTTAAAAAGGGAGCAAAAAAGAGAAAAAGAACAAAAAAATATCGAGAGAATGAGAATGGCGGCAAAAAAAGTAAAAAAAAAGAAAAAAAAAAGAAAGAAAGAAAAAAGAGCTTTGAAAGTATCGGAAGCAATTACGGTACAGAAAACCTGATTACAGGTGCCGAGTAGGAGCACTTGACACGTGCATACCAACGTAAGTACGTACTACGTACGTATCCGCGTAATTCCCATCTCTCGGAGGCGTGATAATAATTGACGTAGCCTGAACACACACTCGACATTATTTCAATATTCCCGGTTGTTAGTTTTTTTTTTTTTTCTCTTTCTCTTTCTCTTTCTCTTTCTCTTGTCATTTCGTCATTTTGTTTTGGGCCAAATTTCTTCCGAATATTTCGAAAGACTTCCATCGAAGAGAAAAACGTGATTCGAAAAGCGGGATAATTGTGGCAAAGAAAGAGACCAAAAAATGGAAAGCAAATGAAAAGAAGAAGAACAGAAAATGGATTCGTTTTGGAGTAAGAACAGACTGTTACCGCGGACGCGGCGGACGAAGAATAGTGGTTTTTTTCGTTCAAATTCCATCACACGATATACACAATATAGAATATTGTGTGAGACTTCCGGATCTAAGAATATAGCATCGTCATAGTAGTACGGGGTCAGGTAGGTTCTAGGAGATAATTTAATAGGCTAAAGAAATTACGGAGCTATAAAACATCGGGGTCGATCCAGGAGTCTAGTTTATTGCTAGATTATTATACCTACCTTTACCGAGCTAGGATAGCCAGCTGAAAACTCCACCCAGCAGGTATATACTACTATCGTATAACGAAGATATGGCAAAAGGCTGCAGCCTGCAAGTGCGCAGCAAATATGATCTTTCATCTCTTTCACGCTGGACTGGACCAGTCCTGCAGCATTGCGGACTCTGCAATCTCCAGTTCGTACATTGCAGCCAGTGCATTTCATGTGGATGTATAGTTATAGAGGCTAGGTAGGTCAGTAGTCGGTAGAAATTATATTTTCTGGAGATTCTAGACCTCACTAAAGTGCCCTCGTAGTGTTTTTCTTCAACCTGCACTACCGCAGCTGGAAAAAGCACCTACTATGCAACTATGTTCGAATTTACAGATAGAAAATCATCGTGTATATATGTAGTATTTCAAATAAGTTTAACTTTTTGTACTTGCTCCAGTACTTCTTGCGATTTTTGTTAAAACTGGTTTTTCTTTCGCACTTTTGGGAAACGTGTGTTCGTTAGTTACAGCTATATTTAACCGCGTCCGTTTGTCCGCCGAAAGATTTGATTGTATGAAATCCAGGCGAAAGACGTGTACGTTTACCTCGTTATCTATAGATTCTATACAGAACCTAAGTCTACAAGATCCAATTATGTTTCTTGTTTTATTTTTTCACCATTTCTCTACCGCGATGTATTTTTGTCCGAGAATGAAAGACTCTTTCATCGATTCATCTTATACGATCTACTTATAATTAGAAACACAAGTAGGGCTTTTTTCATTGTGCAGTTTGTTTTTTTGTGTTTTTGTTGCCAACTTTTTGCTCCTGCTTTCTAGTCAACTTATGTACAGCTCCGACACCTGAACATACAATTCCAGTGACAAAGATCTAACTATATAGATTCCCGGACCCAAGATATATCCGACTGAAATAGTTATGCCTACCTACTCTCTTTTGTTATAGATTTGATTTTTTATCTTCTGTGTAGGTATATACATATGCGTATATACGTATATACATACCTAATTTACTACTACTTCTTCTTTTTCGTCTTCTTCGTCTTCAGATTTTATTCTTCCTCTTCCTTTTCCTCTTCCTCTTTCTCTTCCTCTTCTTTTTCTTCTTTTATTATTATTCTCGCAGGTTTATTCTCAACGGTAGATACAGAGATAGATAGGCGTATCTCAGCAGGAAACTAGTAAAGTAAAATAAATAAGTAAGTAAGTAAGTAACTAAGTATAATAAGCATTACAGAGAGCAATGCCGCCGACGCCGACGCCGCCAGCAACAACAACAACTTCGACAACAACGATTACAACAACGACCAAAGCGACCACGGCGCGGCGGTCGGCTTCTCAGGCGACGTGCTCTACATCTTTTGTCCACATAGTAATTACATCGCGTCGTGTCGCCTCGTGCACAGTTTCTGCAATGGTCAGATTACTGAATAGCAGGGCGGGGTGGGACGCGGGAGTTCGGAAAGGGGGCACCAGCCAAGAAATTATTGTTCTGATTTATAATTCTATACACCAGGCGATCCGTCGTTCGGTTCTTTTTCGTTCCTTTTTCGGTTTTATTCTTTTATCATTCCTTTCTTCCTCTCTGTATTTAATTTCAATCTATATCCAAGGCGAGAGGGAGAGTAAAAAATCGTTCCGATTTGGAAAAAGAATGAAATAAAATAATTGAAAACATACAAGCAACAAATACAGCAGGAAAACAGAGTCTTCTATCTTTTTCGCATAAAATAATTGAACGCGATCTCTCGAGCTGGATACTGATGAAATGTTCGGGTATACATACATACGTATACACAAATTATACTATAAATGATTGCAGAGATAATTGGATTATGAATATTCCAAATGAATTGCTTTTTCTTTTTTTTTTGTCATTCGTTTCAAAACGAATCGATCGTCACGTTCTTCCGATTTTTTCTTCGAGTACATCCGTCAGACGGACAATTTTTTTTCCCCCGTATTATTAAGCATACCTACTGGACTCTCGTGAGTTTACTCGGACTTTTCTGTCGAGAGGAAAGAAGAAAATGTCCTGTACCATTAAAAAACGAATTCGTAACTTTCGGTATACGGGTTTTTTTTTTTCATTTCTTTCTTGATTTTTATTTTCCATTCGTCTGTGTCTTTCTGTTTCTGTCTCGTTTCAACGTCTGTACCGTAATACTGCGGCTATTACTGCAGCCGTATAGAAATGTGTGAAAATATCTCATCGCTTTTTCGTCCTTGGTCGTCATGGACTGTTTAATTTGGGGCCAAACCCAACACTGACCCGATGTATTAATTAATTATTAAAATTGCAGAGACATATAGCGGCGGTAGCCGCGACACCAACAGCAGCAAAAACCTCAAATAGCACAGGTAGAATTTCGCTTTGGAATGTTGGATAAGTTGAGTTAATCGATCTTCGGCATCTATAGGTATACAGATCAGTATACCATATTGAATATATAGTTGCACGAAGAGCGAATAAACGACATCAGGGTGAAAATATTCACTTGGAACAAACAAACGACATTGAATGAAATGAAATTATTGAATAAAAACGAACGGAACAAGACAACCATATACCTGCAGGTTTGTCGGAAAAGTTCTACCAAAATTCTCATCCTACCGTTGCATGAGGCCGGGACCAGGTCAGTATAGGATGGAGACATAAAGTTACACACCTGGCGAGAAAAAATAAAAAACAACATCCGCTGACTGACTGACTGGCCGACGCGCTATCAGGATATTCTGACATTATTTCGATTAAATTAGAATCGATTTTTATCATTAATATTATCATTATTTCTCTTTCTTTTCGGTTTAAACACATTTTTCAATCATCTTCCGCTACGAGAGACTGAGGTATAGATGCTGATCGCGTTAAATCAAAAAAAAAAAGAAATTTGTTTCAATCAAAACGTATAAAATGTTTCGATTCTGTGCCGCATTGTTGGAAAATAGTAGGCGGTAGGTATAATTCAAAGACTTTACGCACCGGTAAGATTCTGCAGAATTCCTATACCCATGCAGTACACCGCGCGTTCGGTTATGAAAATACCGAAAAATTCTAATCCCACATGGTCTCGTATAAAAATCGCACTGGGCAGATTCTGGTCTTATTTTCTCCCGATGCCGAATCACCGAACCATGTGAAATTTAAACACCGGATTACCGCGACGGTGCGAGGGAGTCCGAATAGGATACAGGAATAGCGTACCGCTGCGGCATTTCTAATCTACGTTTTTTTTCTTCCGTTTCTTCCACGTTTTTCTTCTCTCTCTCTCTCTCTATCTCACTCTTCTTCCGTGACGTGAGAAAGTGTTGGAGTACATAGAAAATAAAATAAACCATCAACTATTGGTATCCATATTTGTCTCGTATGTTTCGGAATTTGTCAAATCCTGCGCGATTGATTCTCGAAACGATTTCTGGACGATGATATTTTTCAATGAAAACAAAAAAAAAAAACCGACTCATCGCGATCCCCTGAAGATTCCCATAAGATGCCTTAACAACATACACTAACTTCCGCTTCCAAATAATATGGAAATTAGTGTACAGCCACCAGCTACTAGCTGCTATTAACTGGCAACTAGCGCTGCCTAGCTAGCCACTGTAAGCCACTTTGTACGGTTCATTTTAGTAGCATGATGCTGGACCTACTTTTTTTCTCACACCACTTTTTACCTCACCTACATATATACTGCATATTGTAGTATATTTATACGAACCAAAATCTTCTCGTATACATCGTACATATATATTCGTTATACTGGCGTATGGTATGTATATGGGGTATTCCATAATCACCCAGCCTCTGTACCCTGACCATCTCAGATTTTCTTTATTCCTTTATATACGATAGGTCTCGTCCCAAAAGACACTAAAAAATTTTTAATATATATTTTTTTTACCGTTATTTTGTTATTAATTATTTAAGCTATCTCAAAAACGCAATTTTTCTAATTTTTGAAACGAAATCCCACCAATTCTGCCATGAAACATGGTCATTTTAAAAGGCCATTGGAGTCGCCGCTGGCAATCTAAACCAGCTAACATAGGGAATAATCATTTTTCATCAAATCCGAGCGTTGTTTTGGAAAAGTAAAATACTCAGCCCATTTCTGCCATCGTACTCAAAGAATTCTCGAAGTTTCATTGAAATCGATCCAGTCGTTTGCGAAGATTTACGATTCTCGTTTCCGAGACGGTTCATGTACATCTAAGATAGCGCGTCCAAATGCCCCTTAAGACCAAAACGGGAGTGGGATGCCGATGTTTTCTATCTTTTCCAGAGGAATTTCAATATTTAGTCTCAATGATTTCAATAAAATAAGTTATAACATTCCTTCTGACGCGATTATCCTCGGGATTCAGCGAAAATAAATAATAATAGGCTGCAGAAGGTATTTTGGAGAGCGATTCCTCGAGAACACTTTCATAGATGTCGTTGAGTTCAATCCGAATGTTCGCCACTTTATGATTAACTAAAGAGGATTCTTTGGGATTAATTTTTATACAATTCCGTCGATAATGTCGGGTACATTGGGATATTTCCAAACTGTTGCAAGAAATCCAATTGAACATTCGGATTGAACTCAACGACATCTATGAAAGTGTTCTCGAGGAATCGCTCTCCAAAATACCTTCAGCAGCGTATTATTATTTATTTTCGCTGAATCCCGAGGATAATCGCGGCAGAAGAAATGTTATAACTTATTTTATTGAAATCATTGAGACTAAATATTGAAATTCCTCTGGAAAAGATAGAAAACATCGGTATCCCACTCCCGTTTTGGTCTTAAAATGACCGTGTTTCATGACAGAATTGGTGGAATCTCGTTTCAAAAATTAGAAAAATGCTGTTGTTGAGATAGCTTAAATAATGAATAACAAAATAACGGTAAAAAAAATATGTATCAAAATTTTTTTAGTGTCTTTTGGGACGAGGACTATCATATATCATGGAATAAAAAAAATCTGAGATGGCCAGGGTCAGAGGCTGCGTGATTTGGCACGGAATACCCCATATACATACATAAGTTTGTTATTTATCATAAAGCTGTATCTATACCATACGGCATATAGTATATAATATATATATTATGTGCTGGGGCAGCACGCGATGTGATGATCACAGAAGGACGAAAAAAGAGAGAAAAAAAGTAGAGAGAAAAACAACAAACAAACAAACGGATCGGAAGAAAAAAGATTATCTGTAAGCAACTATTTACACGTAGAGATTCACTGTACTTCTTAGTTTACGGTATTACACTGTACAATTTATATATATCCTATATAAATATAACACGTAGTAGTGCAGGAGATAGTTGGATACTTTGAAGAGGGAAATTTTTGTCGTATTTCTTCTCGATCATGAAACTCGAAATGAAACGAACCTCTAAGTAAATATTATTATTATTATTATCATTATCATTCATCTTCATGGACGTAGAAGTTGAAAGAAAGACGAAGAATAACTTACGACAATTTATCATTGGATTATAACCATATACCCAGTTTGGTGAATTCCATGATTCTGGTTTTCTTTCCACAAATTTCATTCGATCTCTCTGATCCTTGCAAACTCACTGATATTACGTACGATCAATCGTCAATTTATCATCGTATCGTAACGATCAACAAACGAATGAATAAATTCATTAAAATATACAAGTAGATCATGCTGCAAATCTACGTTTCCAATTACATTTTACTCACTTCTTCCTCTTTTTTCCGCTTCGGTAAAAAAAAGAGAAAGAAAAAGAAGAAGAAGAAGATAAGGAAAGATCAGATCTGCGGTGGGAAGGATGCCGAAAATAGGCTTGCTGCTCATCGCGTGCATTTGCGCCCATCAGCGCCGCCTATGCGGAGTACACGTAGAACTTGAGGTGAAAACTACGTGTACCTAGGTACGTGTATGCATGCGTGCGTTCGTATGCACGGGACAATCTTACTTATGCATGTGCGATAGGTATGGAGCTACGGCACCGGGTCTCTAGTTCATTAGTTATAATAACACATTCGGAATATACTGTAAGTATATCGGACCCCTGAGATCGTGATTCCTGGGCCATGTATGTCAATATGTCTGTGTATCGTTTTTTTTCACCGAAGTAGATGCCTATAAGAGATGGATATTCGTAGGTATAGCTGATTGACGTTATTGCAAAATCGTATTAAAAAGCGATTGGAGTCGCCGCCGGCGATACTAACCTCAACGTAGGGAATATTCATTTTTCATCGAATCCGACCAATGTTTTAAAAAAGTGAAATACTCGGACACTTTCTGCCACCATACTCAATAAATTCTCGAAGTTTCATCGAAATCGATCGAGTCGTTCGCGAAAATTTACGATTCTCGTTTTCGAGACGGCTTCCGTTCATTCGAGAGAGCGAGTCCTGCGGCAGCGTATAAGGACGACAAAATCAAAGACACTACGAAATGAGATGAAATTAACGGAAATAAAACGAAATGAAGTAAGATAGGATTGAATGGTGGAAAAAGAGAGAGACGAGAGGCGAGAGAAAAATTCAAAAGGATAGTCAAATAGTCATGTAGTCATGCAGGTAGTTACCTACTACCTACTTTGATGGATCTAATTACCGAATGAATTCTAATGGATTAGGAGCTTTCACTTGATTTGATGTATTCGTTCATTAACGGTACAGAGCATCTCGTTTCGTTTGATCTTTTTTTCCTTTTTTCTTTCTTTCGTTCTTTTTACAGTTTATTTTCTAAATTACTGTATGTACGCGATATATAGGTAGAAGGCATTCGTTCTCTTCTGCGGCGCTGACAGGATTTCTGCCGGCGATTTTGATCTGTGAAGATTATTATTACGCATGCTCATCGCCCGTTACACATATGTGTATGTTTCGTATTGCTGTATACATGCATACATAATTATGTGCTATTTATACATATATGTACCACAGCCTCGTTAATAACTCAAAATCGTCATGTGCTGTAACAAAGGTATGTAAGTAGACGCTAAATGTTTTGATATATTTGATTTGAGATCGTTAATCTAATCGCGGGAATAAGAATCGAAAGCTATGTGGTGATATTGATTGATATTCGTTCATAAAATATAATCTAGTATATATATATCAGCGTTTTTTTCGTATGCGTTTCTTGAATCTTATTCTTTTCCATCTATAACTTCTCAGATTTTCTGTTCATTCTTTCGAAAAACATTCATTTCTCTTATTTCATATTCACTATTTCCTATTCAAATTCTTCGAATTCGTTTATTCTATTTTTTGTTCTTCTAGATTTTGACCACTGCAGATTTGAAGAATTTGTGGCAAATTTTTAATCAATCTGATACGAAAATTTTAGGGACTTTCAATTTTGTATTTCTCTTCTTTTTTTCGTCCATCCATTCCGATTCTTCTCTAATTCGCTTTCACCTGCAACAATATCATCCTTCTCGTTTCCCCCCTCGTATTTGCATCGTACAATTCCATACGAATTAATCGTACGTTTTGAAAACCTGTCGAAACATCATCGAATACAAGAATTGAAAATTGTTTCATTTTTTTCATCTATGTCGTCCTATGATTGATATATTTCATCGACAAAATTTTTCCCAACTTTATATGCTGATGCAACTTCTGCAATCATTCATATCGAGAATTTTTGCCTCAACGACAACGAGAATCCTGCAACTACGAATATTTTACGGTATTTTTTTTTTAATTCCACATATTTCCTTTTCTGTCTCGTCGACATGAAAAATTCTTCCGTAAAAAATGAACGAGAAAAACAAAACTGTTCAATTCTCACAAACCCTATCGGTATAGTATATATATCGATGAAAAGATCCATAAAACAAAAATTACAGCTGCGTCACCGTATAGAAATACTAGAAAAATTTGCCCGTTGTTCCATTTTTTTTTTTACCCAATTTTTCCTCTATTCTTATTTATCATTCTATGTATACTATGTATATAAAAATAAGATATAATGCCAATATAATCAATTGATTAGATGCGAAAACTGGGTTCTAAAATTAAGTGAGTGAATTGCAAGAAAGATCTAATGTAAGTCGACTCAGGTATTGGCACTGAAACGTTCGAACAATTTTTTGAAATGCAACTTAATCGTTGCCTGGAAACACCACGAACTTTGTGGATAGCTCACTTTTGAGAGCGACTCTTCAGGAACAAGAAGCTATCTTCATTTTTTGAATCACGCAAACAGTAACGCGTGTTTCATAAGAAACAGATGCGCTGGTTCGGGGCCGTTTTCACATGAAAACGGTACTTCTTACGAATAATTGATCTGTCGCGGTACTCACTACTAAAATATGTTAATTCTTCGTCCGGAAATGCATCTCCAATTCGGTAATTGATAACGCGGAATGATCATCAGGATCTAAACCAACTACGAATTGAAAGAAAACCTCATTATTTTTGCACCAGTATCGGATATAACACCATATTCATAGATATTGCACCGTTATTAACATCATAACGGGCTAACTCGCAGTGCGCGGGATTCCGCCAGGTATTCGTAGAGCAATAGCGTAGCGCACATTTGTCGGAAACTACCCGATACGCGCGCACGATAGCAAAAGAACATTTGAACTCGAGTTTTCCTTCATTTTTCCCCGGCAATCAGGGATGTTCGAATGGGAGAGAAATGTGTGCCAATAATAAAAAAATAATTTGTCTATCAGGTGATAAAACATTACTATTTGCCGCACATCGAATTAATTTTATTCAGACATATTTCTACAGATCTTAACGTTCAATAATTCGTTTTTCAAAGACTTGCAAGTTTTCATTCTGGATTGGGTTATCAGCAGTTGACGATAGGCGTTTTCTGTATAAAAAGAAGATTTGAACTTGCAATTAATATTGCGTGTAACTTTCGATTCTCGCCCGTTCTTGCTCTGAATCTTTCCGGATACCTACTGAGGTACAATCTCTCTACAATTTGAGAAGAAGGAATTCATTTGCTACTACTTGCAATTTTCGACAGACCATTTTTTCAGTTATTGTCCAGGTACACGTGTCTTCTAAACCCGTTGGACCCGATACAGGTTAACCGGAGTTTGAAAACTGCATGCATATTTAAATCGTCGTTAAATCGTCCATGTCAATGCGTCTTCATTTTCGTTAAGAAAATCGGTTAAGCCCCGTGGATTACCTGACGAAGTATGAAAATTATTGAGGGACGATGCACCGATATTCGGAGACCGGAACGAGAGTGCAGAGGACGACGAAGACGGAAGCGGAGGAGTCATATAAATCCCATTATTGTATCATTTTTTGGTTTCTTTGACAAGAATCAAAACTTCTGTATATCTTTTCGAAAATTCAGCTTAAAATATGTTCTTATATACTTATTAATCGAGATAAAAAATTACCTGAATATATAGACCGATCTTCCTCACATATTTGGATGGATATAACTTCATAATGAAATTTCGCACCGACTGCATCGATGTATCAAATTCAAGCTTAGACTATTAGCTTCAATTTCGTCTGTTCGGAAATTTTCTAGCTCGTTTAGTAACAGAGATATTGATATTTAAACATTATGCGCGCGTATCGGGTAGTTCCCAAACAATGTGCGGCGTTTCATTAAGGGAACAAAAATCTATCCACGGAACGGATTCTTCCTACAAACCTACAACTTATAGCCGTTCTTGCAGCCAGATACTAGATTCATCCAAAGTTATTTTCATTGATTACCGACAATTACCAATACACACGATTACACTCTATCAGGGATAACCATTGGAATATTAACCCCATGATCGATTAGGGGAATAATGACACGGAAAACTCGAAACCCCCGACGAACGTGAAAGAGAAATAAGTGAAAAATTTCGTCGAAACACGGAGTTTTGAGAATTTCACTAATTGTGGTTCAGGTATAGGCATGAGCGGGATCGTAAATCGTTTTTTAATTTGGTGGTAATTATCTTCATGGGCCATAATCCAGGATAATTATGAAACATGTATCTGCGATTACGTTCAGGGTCTTGGCCGGCTTCAAACCGTAATACATGTTTCTGAACAATTTCAGTCATTTAACACGCGATTACTTGGCTATAGAAGAGTCATATATCACAGGGTTGAAAGATTTCTGTCTTTTGGGTATCGCAGATTATGACTGCACAATTAGCTACGAATTATAATGAACGAAAATAAAAATGTACGACTTTGTGTGAAACGAGTCTATAAATTTGGGTTCGTGAATTAAATTGGACAGGACCAAGGAAAGGAGGAAGGAGGTTGAAACGAAGAGGTCGAAAAAAGGAGAGGGAGAAAAAAGTTGAGTAAAATTGAAACTCACCGTAAGCTACACCTGAAATTGAAGAAAAAATGAGTAAATAGAATAGAAGATGTAAACGAGAGATATATAACGAGAAACGAGAAACGAGAAATGAGAAATGAGAAAACGCCTCAATAATCGAACACGAAAGAGAAACTCGATGCGTCAATTAAAGACGCGGGACGTTGCTAGAGACCCTGATGCCACTGCAGCGCGCACCGGTATCAACGTATACCTACATACGTCCTCCGCATACCTTGGCGCACACGATCTCGATGTGGTCTTTATATAAAATACCGATGGGACCACCGGGAAACTGCAGGAAATTGAAATGAAATTCTGGTCCAAGCCGTCCTCTGGAATACATGGACGTATATTCGTTTAATTGACTGTGTGTATAGTCTGCGACATAAATTATAAACCTATGTACCGCAACCTATGCAAAATTATAATGGGAGTTATTTCAACATATATGTTATACTCAGGTATCTGGGTACATCGATACTGGATTATTAGTTCATTAATTACTTAGCTCTACGGATGGTCGTACATAGGTGTGATGTGTCATGTATAGGTACCTATTACGTCATGCCATATTTATTAGATTCCACGGCATCCCGCGGATTTTTGCGCCACTGCGAAAATTTGCAGTACGTAGAAAAAAATGTTCCATCCGAGTGTTTTCGCAAATTTTCAAAAGCCACGCAGTTATTGTCGCTCGAATTTTTCAGAAGTCCCGTTAGAGCGCTTCACTCGGAAATTCGTACCTCCGGAGCTATCCATCGTACGGGTTTATTATTGCGTTATATTTCCTCGGTACCGAACGTGCCTTTACGGAGAAAAATATGGCCTCGAAAATTCCCTGTCTTTTACACTTTCTATAATCAGCGATTGTTTTGCAAATTTTGTCGCTCTTATCGCGGGACTGCACGGACAGCGACGAAGAGAACATTTTTTCGAATACCCGAACTCTTTGTCTGCAAAACAAAAGAAACAAATTTACGGAGACTTCGATAGTGCCGGAGCAAAAAATCAAAACGTCTCGCCGCGCGACGCCGCAAGACCCTCCGGGCACTCGCGCTATTCCTAGCTCCAGCAAGCTCGTGGATCTCTGCTGGATCATTTTTTCTCTCGTAGTACTACGAGTCTGTGAAGTCACGAAAAAATTCACGACATGACGGCTCTTTTCTCATCCGTCTGACGTGGAATGGCTTTATATAAGAAAAAAAACATTCCTGTTTGTTTTTGTTTTCTTGTGATTTTTCAGCGCTCCTATCGCTCGTACGGAGATGCTCAACCACTCATAAGACGCGGAATTTGTCATTTCGACAATATCCACATGTTTGTTTCAAGGAAACATTCAATTTTCACTATAAAAACTCAGAACACCTCAGAAATGTCAAACGTTGTAGTGGCCGTTTTCAAAATCCTAAATAGCCCCCCCCCCCCCCCCCCCCCCGCATCCTGTGCGATACAATACATTAGAGCTCTTCGATTTTTCCAAATAACCGAGTTTAGATGAAATGAAATTGGTGAGTAATAACTCGAAAACGAATAGACCGATTTTCAATCTTTTTCCCACGAAATATATCATCTTTTCGTAGCCTCAGCTTGACATATGCCACGGAGTCAGGTACCGCGATTCAAAATCCTCAGGATGGGGCGGTAGCGACATAGGCGGTGAATCCTCGGAAGCCCTCGACTGCTGGAAAATTGGTCGCCCTTGGTGCCTTGAAACCTTTAGCTTTTTAGTTTCTGAAATACGAGGGTGAAAACGTTTCAACTGAACACCCTGTATACACGTACATACACATATATAGGTATATCCGTTCACGTCCCGCACAGGATTCAGACGGCGAATTCAATCCGCCAGACATAATAACGGTAACCACATAAAAAAAAGCGATACCTCTATAACTATTCGTCGCGGCAATTCATTATACCTGGGCAGAAGTGCTCAAGTTGAGTTAGGATTGGGTTAGCTTAGGTTAAGATAAGTTGAATTAAGTTGGCTTTCCTAAAGTATCATTAGTATCTTCTTTCGCTTTCAATTTTATACCGATTTAAATATCGAATCAATTCAAGTATACATAAATGAACGGAAATAACGAACCGAAAAGCACCCCTTCGCCCCAAAAGCGGGAAAAAAATCGATCAAAAGACAACGAAAAATGATCATACGGAGGGATTGAGATCGGAGAAAGGGAATATTTGAAATATTCTATCGCGTTTCCATACACAAATATTGATCACTGAGGCGTCTGCGATGAGTTTTCGATGAAACAGGCCATCGCCAGACACTCGTCTACAATATTAGAGTCTGGAGTTCAACCTCTGGACTCTTCGGCGGCCAGTTTCGATTCAAACTCACGATGTCTATGTACATGGATGTACCTATACATAGTGGCGAGATATAGGATATGGAAATGATAGATGATACTAAAAATATCGAAGGAAGCTGTGTATAAATTATAAGAGCAAACTGGATCTGTCTAGATCGGGCTGTCTGTCCATCCATCCATCGGATACACGGAGAGGATCTTTGCTGCGAAGGGTTGGGTTTTACAGTTTTATAAAATATATAGTTATAGTAGTACAGTATCAATGCACTGACGTGAATATGGGACGTGGGGCCTGGCCGGGGCCACCGCCCCGTTAAGTAGGTCTCACATAATAAGAAAGACAGTGCAAAATGTACAGTGTCTATATCTCTTTCACTGCAAAGGCTGCAAGAGGCTGCGGTGAATAAGAACATATATATGTATATAGTATAATAGAAAAGAAGCAAAAGATGAAGAGAAAGAAGAGATGGAGGAATTTCATACGTTATATGAAAAAAGCGAGAAAGGAGAAACCGAGAGATTCAGAGAGAAAGAAAGAGAGAGAGAGGGAGGGAGGGACAAGGAAAAATGGGAAAAAAGGAAACAAAAGGAAAAGTTATCAGCGATAGCGGCCAGAGGGAAACGAGAACGTAGAATATGGAATATATGACCTGAATATACAAATTTTGACGCTTCAAAGAGGCATGAAAAACGAAAACGGAAAAAACAAGAGAAAATGAAAAGAGGAAAAGAAGGATAATGGAGAAGATCGTCTTGTCGCCGGAGCGAATTATTATGCGATTGTACATTGGTATATTTTACAGCGGGAGATAGGTATATATACACATATCTACGTTGTAATGAGGATAAGATTAAGTATAAGAACAAGAATGAGAATAAGAATAGAAATAGGAATAAGAGCAAGGCTTTGTTACCGCAAAGCGTGGGTTTCCACTGCGCGTACCCATGTATTAAACATCTTTTTTGCACGAATTATCAATTTTGGGGGAAACGAAGTATACACTACACACAGTGACGAATTTCCTCATTTCCTATCGTAGCTGAATGTAGAATTGTACGTACGTATCCACCTCAATTATTATCATGATTCTGCAGCTGGAAATGAAGAGATGCCGAATCATAATTCCACATAGATCAATAGGAAACGCAATCTCCTCAGGACTTCGGAGGATTTGAATCTCATGAAATCTGTGAAACTTTCTCACAATTGTCGATGGGTTTTACTAAAATTGAAATCATTGTGTTATCCGTAAAGAGTTGAAAAAATTTGGTGTACAATTTGTGACAGATCTAACACAGCTCGCGAATTTTATGCTGGTCCAGTCCATCCTGTGCGACTTGGGCACCATTGAGTGTCAAAAGATGCGTTCAAGTTAGGCCAACGAATATTCTATAGTGTTCCGCACCGCAATTTTCTCACAGTGTACGAATCCCGGATGAAAATTTCGCCGAAATCGGAAGAAAAAAGATTGTTCTACCGTTGGAACTCAGATTCTCGTGTCTTTATCTGTGAAAACAATGTCTTCTTACAGATACTTACGTAGGCAGAAAATCCGGGTAGGTGTACGGACATATACATGTACATGAGGCCGTAAATTGTTACGGTCTAAAAAAAATCAAATTACGATCTGTAGGTAAGCTAGGTTAACCGTTGTTCTCGCTAAAGTAAGTCGCCGATTACCACTTAATGTCCTGACCAAACCAATACCTGCGCCCAACAAAATTTGCTCCAGGTATTATCTACTATACCTGCGGTACTACTATTAGTATACTTTTACAAAACGTAATTAGGGAATTCCTATCAAATTGACCGATATGTTTTATATACGTATGAATGTATTTGCGCATATAGATAGGCGCTGTGTATAGGTACTGAACGACCCCACAGAAATAATAACCAAAGTAATGGAGAGACGGTGGTCTCGTCACGTCTTTGTCGTACAGAAAAAAAAGAAAAAAGAAAAACGTGAGAACAGCACGAATCGAAAAGTTCAATGCAGTTTTCAACAAATCTGTTATACACATATGAGAAACGTAAGAGTGTGTATCACTACATGCGTACCTATTTATTTGGAAATCGTGGAAAGAATTATACGTTACAAGGGATCGTGAACAGATTCTTGTTTCTCTTGATTTCGGAATGAAAATTTCGTCACACTTGGTCCCACGTTGGTTATACTATTATTCGATAGCTTCATTGAGCGACGAGCTACCTGAATCGAAAAATATACAGATTTTAGAAACCAAAATTTTCGAAAGGTCGTTGAATTTGAGCGAGGCCCTCGGAACAGAGCAAAAGAAAATGGACGACGTGTGTAACGAGACAAGGATATCAATTTGTCGATAATTTGGAGCTAGCACAGAAACTGTACCTATATAATATATTCTAATGATATACTCGAAGTGCCGTAGGACTTGCTATCTCGAAGATACAGAAACCGCTTCGAAGACGATAATCGTAAGTTTTGGCGAATGACTCGATCGATTCTGATGAAACTTTGAACATTTATTGTGTACGATGGCAAAAACCGGCTGCGTATTTCACTTTTTCAGAACATTAATCGGATTCGATGGAGAATGAATATTTCCTATGTTGGCTAGGTTAGATTGCCAGCCGCGACTAGAACGGCCTCTTAATAACAGTTGAAGAATTCTCATTTGCGTCACGGAATACTTGCTGCAGAGTATGCAGGTATTCGGGCAGGTAGACTTATTGTTAGTAATATACATTATACGTACAGTTTTATTCCGTAACGTCTCGCGATGGTCTTTTATTTCTTCGTTGAACCATAAGAAGCAGAGGCAGAGGCAGAGGCAAAGGGAGGCAAGCTCCGACTGGAGACTCAGAGCAAAAGAAGCTAGTATGCGATAGGATAGGAATATTTTTCTTAACTCTTTTGTGTTTGTTCAGCCACGCCTGCAGCAGCCTAGGAGATTATCGAACAGTTATAATATGCCATAAAAAAACGTAGACAATCGTTTCATGTAGTTACATTATGCTCTACAATACCTGATCGCATTTATATATTGTACCTAACTGGATTGTCGTTAGGTACTACGCTACATTCTATAGAATATAGGTATGTACCTATGTACGTACATACGTATCTACATGATAGGAATCGCGATCTGTGTTGTTTTGTAAGATATAGGTATAGCATCAACTATGTATTTAATTATGATAGAGAGAGTGTTTGATTTTCAATATCATTTCGCGTTTTCGGATTCATCAAATTTTCCTTAATCACATCGAGGAGAAAGATGTGTTGAAGTTTTCAGCGAGTTTTCAGGAGTCAAATATTTCGATACAGTAGATTCGAATGGTTTTCAATTGCTGCATTATAGCTGATGAAATTTGATTCGAATTCACGATCATTATTACAATACTGACTATTCAAGAAATTTCAGTACGATCAAAAAGATGATAGAAGTGAGAAAATTGAGAATGAACAAATTAATATAAGAATGAGCAATTCGTGATTGAATTCCTGACCCGCAGCTTCATGTAGGTATAGGTAGGTACTCGTGCATACCAAAAACTGTTTTGAGAAAAAAATAACCCAGATTTAAATAATTAAATTAACGATTTTTATTTTATTACTTTTTCCTGCCACTTCTCTCGTTTCGATAAATCACGTATGTGATATAATTTCACAAGACGAAAAAAGTGGTTTTACCTACTTATACCGTTGCGGGGATCCGGGCTGGCTCTATATAAAAGTAGAGTATAGGAGGAGCTATCGAGAGCAAAAAATGAGCACGAAAAAGCGAATGGTTTGAAAAAAATCGAGAAAACAAAACAATTAACAAAAATCTCACGAAAACGCTAAAGGAAACGACAACGAAAAAGGACAAATAAAATGAAAAATTGTCCTACTTGATGACCCGATCGATTGAACAAATTTTAATCACGTATTCCAACATCTTGGGATGCAGACGAACGAGCGCGCACTGTGTATGTATATGTATACACACACATATATATACGTATTTGTATGTATAGATCTTGTGCCGCATCCATAAACAGTTGTTTGTTTTATATGGATTGTAAGTACATATGTATGATACTTATAGCAGGATAATAATCCAGGCGATAGATACAACAGAGCCATTGTATCAAGAGTAGATAGTACCTACTGCAATGTACAGTGCCGCGTTTCTACCATATCCGGGCCAAGCGAGAAGGAGCATCCAAACGCATTCTCAATATATATGTGTATATATATATATATATACATACATAGCTAGGTGGATATTTAATCGTGAGATGAACAATTGGATCGAATATCACAAGTAGAATAGACTTTATAAAACTATAAGTATAACAATAATGTCACACAGCTTCACGTTACTGCGGCCAACCGAATCGAATCGAATTGAATTGAATTGAATTGAATCCCATTGCCATTTTATTTCGTGGTATATAGGTATGTGTATACCTATGTATTGTACGTATATTCACGTTCTTATTGTCAATATGCCATTTAAAAATTGTTGAAAGGTATAATAAACGGTGAATCTACGTTATCTTGATAATTTGATATGAGACAATCGACTGAGCATGATTTTCCATTTTCCGGATCATTTCATTTGGGATGTGTAATCGTCACTTTCTATCATCTCTATAATCTGATCTGAGATAATTACCGCTGTAAATTATCCGGACAATTTCATCCGTTATCTTGATCATTTTATCTCATGTGTTCCTCGTTTTCCGTAATCTAGGTAATTTCATCCCAGGTAGTCACTGCAGTGATCAAATAGCGCTATTCACTCGAGGAATCACCGAGGAACTCTGTGAGAAATCGAATACGATGAAATCATTGGAAATGAACAGAGAATCGTTAGAAATTATCGTAATCCGGAATACAAATGATTTCCTACGATCTTTATTAATTCGCCGTGATCTTCAGTTTCACGAAATCGTAGAAATTGAATTTCAGAATTCATTCGTTGCCATTTCAGCAAACTGGGAATCGCCAAAAGTGAGGAATACCATTGAAATTCTCTGGAAATCACTTGCTGGAGAGAGAAATCATCGGAAATCACACCGATGATTTTTTTCCGACCGCCGAGTGAATGGCGTTCGACTGTTCTACAGTGCCAAGACAACTCCTCGTCTGAAAAAATACCACCGTTGCCATTATTCAGATAATTTCATGTACGGTATCACTGGATATCATCATCTAGATGATCTCATCTAAAACCATAATTGAGAATACAAAATCTTTCCCAAATGATGAAAAATCAATAACAACCGAATTAAAGGAATAATTCTGACAGATAATTAAATAGACGTCGTCAATTATCTGGTTACCATTGAACGCGAGAGTATCATCTCTGTGAGATAAATTAGCCTGATTTCTTTGTTCATCGGCCAACAAGAGACAATAATATACAGTATCTAGATTCGAGATTCCGTACAACGATAAAATATGAATGTAACTTTAATTACATCTTTTATCGCGATTGAAAAGTGCTTTCAAAAAGAGTAGGTGCATACCTATACATGCGCTCCATTTTTCATGCATATACATGCGCAAACGTAGTATGCATGTACATACGCACACTGCGCGGGTATGGTATATATATATATACCTATATAAATATATACAGTGCTGATGCATATAATTATGTACTTGCGACGGTATAATCGACGCTGAAATATATATGTACATACGTATGTGCGCGCGCGTGTGTGTGTCTGTGTGTGCATAAATACGCACCAGAAATGTGAATTTTTGTCCTAGGTCGTGAAATTTGAAAGTGATAGCCTTCGCGAGCGGTATAACTTGTGGATAGCTACCTTAACGCCTTACTATCTAGCTGAGCTAGCTACAAGCTGGATAGGTATGGCTTGTAGATATACTCATTTGCTACGACACATCTTTGCAGGTATATAAGTGGGGAGAAGATACATCGTTATTTATAATACCAATAACAGTACATATATACAAAATGCCCTGCAGAGTGGCTCGCGCCTCGCAAATGCCCGCAGGATGACCGTCTTGCGTATTAATACCTGCTTGCATGTATGCATGTACGTATGTGTGTATGTATAAGACATGAACTAACCGGCTGACAGTCTTCAACCGGCTGAAAAATATTAACCGGCTAACCAAGAAATCGTACGGTGGGTAATCATATTCTAACCCGCCGAACGAGCCGATTGATATTTATTGCCCGGCTAATTCATGTTAGCCGGCTTGGAATTAGCTTCGGCTAATCAGCCGGATATCAGTCATTTTAGCCGGATATGCCGTGCAGTGTAATACCTTATACATATCTGTGATCCCTGATGAGGCTATCCGGCGTGCGCAGCGCACACTCATGGACGTATACTCGTATCTCGTTGCATTATGAATCTTATCACCTATGTACAGGAACTTGCGCATTTGTTTTAACGTGAAAAACAAAATGTTGCACGCATACCAATTTATTCTTCCCTCCCGCAAACCGCGAACACTTTTTTTTACGTATTTTTCATTCAAATTTGAAAATTTGCGCAAAAATATTGACTAACAAGATCGTTCTTGAACGTCAGGAGGCCGAGAAGTGACTTACAAATTTTCACTTTGTGCTATAACGCGCGATTTCGAGATGAAGAAATTCCGTTGGTAATACAGAAATCGGCCATATCCCCGAGCCCGCATTAGGATAGCAGGCTTTTGGCATCCTTCAATCAATGCTTCGCTTCGTACGCTATACCGATCGACAAAAACAATGGCCGATGACCGTAGGCGGAGGTGGATATAATTAATATACATACTATAGTGTATATGACATGTACTACATGCGTATAACGCGGGATTTGATGTAGTGACAAGGTCAGAGAAGTCTGTTAATGAAATGTTATCGTCGTGAAGGTAGGTGGCCAGGTATACATGTATGTACGCCCAATTATACATGCATAGATTTTACATACATATACATGCATACATAGCTTGGTATAGACGCCGTTAGTAAATCGTAAATAAGTTATTATACTGTATATATATATAGAATAATTGCAAACGATTTCTTTCCGGACACAAGTATGTGCATACATGCATCTCTGCGTGTAAAATTAACATATGTCCATTATTATTATTTGTATGCGTAGCCATCTCTTATCGGTCGGTATAGGTATAATTATACCTGGCGGAACGAGCAGCCGGTGAAGAAGTATATGTATGCTTGAACCGATACCCTAATTATAACGTCTGGATGCCCGTACGTTGAATGAAAATAAAACGAAGTCGCGAATTTTTTTATTTTCGTGTTTTTTTTTTTTTTTTACTTGTTCGCGCAAGTTCATATAATAGCGCAGATGTATGCCGATTTTTTACGTTTTAATACTGAACTTTTGAATTATAAGTTGCAATCGATACATTCATCTTCAAGAAATTCGTGATCAAAGCCAGCCCCGCAGGTATATATAGGTACCAGTACCGATCTTGAGAGATAAAATGCCGATCAAGAGATTGTTACCGATTTTCAGTGGAAATAATGTAAACCATCGGAAAAGTATACGATTTAAACGATTACCGATTTTTCCGCTGGGATTATCCAAGTTTTCTAAAAATATCTTGACGAATTTTACGATTAAACTGGATAGTGAATTAATAAATTATTACCGGTTTTCAGGAAAAATATTGTGCTGATTTCCAAATGAATACCCATCTTATCATGCAGTTTTTATTGCAAGGATTATGGATTTTTCGAACAGTAGTACCGAATGAACAGTCGGTCTTCGGAAGAAAATTGATTGAGATATAATTATGAACAATATATTTAAAAATTGTATACGTCGGAACAAATGCGAACCCGAAAGAGATAATCAGTATCGGCAACTGGATATAATGTTATCTTTAGACAAAATGCGCATTTGACGGAGACGAAATAGCAATTTTGATATACAGCTACGGTAAAAAAAAAAAAAAAAACAATTCCCGTGATGGAGAATGAAAAATACCGATTTTAAGTAGGATCGTGCACATATTCACCGAGCAAATATTATATATAAATGAACTTGATCGAGAATACACCGATTTTTCATTTGAAACAAAAAAGAAAAAACACCGTACCTACACATCGATTTTTAGTATACGACATCCCGCGGTAAAGAGGGAACCGCTTATGATAAAAAAACCAGAAAATAAAAAGGATCCAGGTTGATGCAGCACCGGTAACGATCGAACAAAACAAAATCGATTCTCGGATCGAAAAAAGAATACCTATACATACCGATTTTTGCTATAGCTTTCACTTGATCCTTTGGTTCTAACGGAAGTGCAAACCTGTGACCTTGAAAACCGATTTCTATACAAACGATCATTACTATGAATTCTGACTAAAATTATTGCTTCCCCTGTCATCGAATTACTCTTCCAATGTAATCATCTAATTTAGTTTCACATCAATCTCATACATATACCTGATGTATGAACGGCGGCACTGTATCCTATGAGAATGGTGGGCGCACATGCATACAAGTAGGCGTGTGTAAAGTATTGTACATAAGTATACTACATACAAATACAGGTGTACCCAGGTATACGTATGCCTGAGTATATAACGGCTTTGATCACGTCTTTAGCATCTCATTTTGATTCCCTGACGCGTTACAGTTTCGCGGTTCTCGCCCCGTAGCCCCGGCCCCCGCGACCCCCCAACCTGCATGTAGATCGGTCTCGACTCTCGTTACAGGTAAAAGCCTCTGAATTATCTCAGACAGACTGACAGGTAGGTGATAGGTACGTGGGTACATGGTAGGAATAATAATAATAATAATACCGACGCTTTACAGGTCCATGGCCATAACCTGAAAAAAGAAGGATAAAGCGAGCCGACTGCTGCAAGCAACTTGAAAATAAATGGATCAATCCAACCCGAGACCAACGGGAAGCGGGAAACGAGAGAACCTGAAAACCTGCAACCTGCAGTGCGCCAATTGGGTTCATTGGCAGTCATACGTATACCTACACACATGGTATATATATATATATAACTACCTTCACCCAAGCTAACAAACTATCTACCTGTACGTGCAGGTAATCGTTCTTTCCGACGCCGGCTGGCTACCGTTTGGCAATTTTAAATTGGCGGGAAAATCGTGGCGGCTCCCTCACGAAAGTATCACTCCAGAACTTATCCAGGGTCGACATAATGGTCTGTGGGGCCCCGAACAAGATTCTCATCTTTCCACCTTTTTTTTCGGTTTTCATATGATATACGGATTCAAAAAGCTTGTTCAGAGCTGGAGGAACACCGATGAACGGGGAAGAAGGGGGGGGGGGGGGGGGGGGGGGGGGGGGTGCATCTTTTATTCTGTAATTACAGATTTGAGAATTACGAATATTGGAAAATTCGAATTTCTAGAAGAAGAAAAGTGACCGAACGAATTCCTTGCTTCTACTTCTATTATAGATACGTCACGTCGATGCGGCTCCACGGGATTCGATTATACATGTATATAGGTATAGCTCAGGTAGGTGTATACCTACATCAGCAGAGCGTGCAACAGTATAGCCCGCGAGAAAGTTTGAAATCGGTTCTACGATTTAAAGATCGTATCGTATATATTTTATACCGAGGAAAATTGACGATATGTATATATATAGGTATAGGTACCGCGATACAAAAGATCTAGAACAATATTATCGGGAGAGACACGCGTGTAGGCCGTACGCTAGATGTTTTTTATATATAAAAAGGTATGTATACCTGAATATCAGGAATTCGATGTGTACGCGCGTGTCTCATATGTGTCTCGAGCATTGTATAGTATGTTCTTATATAGACAGACACGTAGAGTAATCTTATGCCAGGATCAAGATTTTCGAAATAATTGGATCACGCGTCAATTCGTTTCGCAAATCTTAGGTTATCACGCGAGATATAGGTAATTACCTTCGTTTCGTTTATCTTATGTATAGAGGCTCTCGGCTCAAGTATAGGTGCAATACAAGTACAATATAGTTGTAGTATGGAATCTACTGCTGCTATACAGCTGTGCCTGTAGATATACGTATACGATCTACGTACTTAGTTGTGATTATGCTCAATGCTCATGAAGATCCGTCATGCAGACCATGTACGACCGCAATCTCACCAGTCAGTCAAATTCAATAAAATATATTTAAATATTGAATTGACGAATTTTAGAACTCGGTGCAAACCATTGGAATTCATCTAAACCGCAAAAAGACAAGTTTCCTTTATCACCGAGAACAAGATTCTGACTTTTGAGATAGTTCGGTTGGGTTAAATTGGCTTTCAGTGCGCTGAAAGATCGTTGAAAATGAAGTTCAACAACGAACGAACTATTGAAATCAAATTTCAGCACTATCCTGAACCCTGATTTCTGAAAATTCGTGTGATACTCAATACAGTTTCCTCAATTTTAGTTGATGGCCGAACCCAGGCAGCACAAGGAAGCTGCCTGGCCTATTTGAATCCGTAGGGCGACTGAGAGACGTTTGGAAGTCGACGAATGTCCGATTTCCAGTCTCGACTGTAGAAAAGACATTAGACGTCTTCTCGTAGTCTTCCCGTCGTCTTACGAATTTGAATGAGCTGTCGAAGGGCGTTCTGTGCTGGTTGGGAAATAGATCTGTCATAACGTAGTCTCAAAATTGAAATATTCGGAAATCATCTGTGCTCAAAATGAATTTAAAAAAGTTGCGGCTGGGATTGAACAAGATAATGTCTGAGCTGTGACGTTCAACTTCATTACCAAAATGTACTTGAAATTTCGATGCAGTCATCCGTCGAATATAATTATTTCGAAATCAGTATTGGAAGATTGAAATTAGAATAATTACATAACGAAGTCTACTCCACGACCCGTTCAAAATTTCGAGTGAATTTGGAAAATAAGTTGACCAATGATGAGAGTTACCTCGTTTCATCCTGGCAGCAACTTTTCTTTTATTTTCGTTTGAAGACTGATTTTTCAAACGGTCGTTGCTTTTTTCGGCACCGTGACCTGCAGGCTTCTTCATTTTCAACGCGCCCAACGGAAGCCTGATCCCTCTAGTTTTTAGAAAAATGAGGATCATTACGTTCGATCAACGCGTTCAGATCCTATTCGCGATTTTTATACTGACCCACCGTTTTTTGGTTTTTCTTCGACCCACCCCGTACGCTATCAACATATGCAGGTATCTCTACTACATATACATGACGTATGAATTCAATCTCTGAATCGCTGTTTCAACGCGTGTAGCTCGACTATATACTACATAAGTACATTTACAGTATGATATATACATGTATAAATGCATGTAGACATGTATGCAGTATAGTGGTAGATATGTATACAGATATGTAGTTCCCATGTATGCAGATACTCACCTGCAGCTAGTATGAGGCGAGGGAACTACTATATACGGCCCAGCAGGGGACCATCGAAGCGAAAATCCTGTGAAGTAGAGCCCGCGCACTCGGGTCCTCCGGGGTTGGCATGTCTGAATCTGAATTCCATATCCCATAAAGAGGGGAAAACGAACTGAACCTGTATACCAATGTGTACCAATGTTCCGCAATTATGGATAGGTAGGTATAGGTATGAGATATTTAAATTTCGGGAATTACTATTCGGCGGGTACATGCGGTTACCCAAATCCCGAATGAACGAATTCGAGAAAGGAACTCACTTAAAAATTGACTAGAAACTCAATTTTCATGCCGAATAAAAGAAAATTCGAAAATCAAGAATGAGCTGTATGTGAATACCTATATTATACATAGTTGTACCTACCCGGGTAGGTTTTAACTCCGCTGCCAGGGTTTTAACTCGGCGCCGGCCAGGGCTGGTCCAGTGCTGGCTAAGACTGGCTCAGGCCTGGCCAGGGCCGGCCCAGTGCTGGAAACCTACTCGGGTACCTATATAACATTATCACGGGTACGTTGAGCGGTCTGTAGGCTGTCGATAATTCGACATTGATTTGCGGGCTTCAGCGAGCCGGTCGCTAATTAGTTTATACGAAAGAAGAAGAAAAAACAAAGAAAAGCCATAAAAAAATAAAAAAATGATCTCGGTTAGTACCACCGCGTCGGTGTCTTTTTTTTTTTTTTTTGTTACATATACTTGTCGTTTTCGCTTTGTCTTCCGTCCGTCCCTCACCCCGCCGGTCCTCTTCAGCTCAGCCTGCACCTTTCCATCAGAATTTCTTAACCGCGAAATCTTATAGTTCTATTACAATTATTGTATACCTATATACTCCGTGCCTATATTGAAGGGCTGTACTTTGTACAATAAATTATAGACGTTGCGAGTTCGGTGCAGGTGTAGTGCAACGTGTTGTGCGTATATACAATATACATACCTACATGACATATGAATTAGGCACATGAATTCAACATGCAGGTATATAACGATTGAACAAAGCGGAATAAAAAGATCAGATAAAGTAATGAGAATTCGAAATATAACAATGATGAATCTGAATTGAATGGATAAGTAATACTGGTTGATGGTATATTTTAATTACATAATAACATATACCTGTATGTATTAGGATACATATATTAGTCATGGAAACTAAACGACTCCGATACGTAATATATACATGCTTATAAATACATATACCTAATGGAAGATATTGTGTAGTCCGATTGTGAGACGACGACGCGTTGTGCTATACCTGTACGATATAACTAATAGTACCTAATCGTGATATATGTATAATAATTTAATTGAGTTGAGAGAAACAGGAATGATCGGTAGGTATATACATCACACAGTTTACAGGTTTGATCTGGTCAATGATCATAAAAAAAGTATGAATTTCAAGAAGTGCAGTTCCTAAGTTTTTGTTTATAATAATTCGGTAAGTATGTGCATATATGTGTGCATTATACGTACGAAGTACATGTGATATATAGTCATATTTGGAAGTTTCTCCAGCGGCCGAAAAGCTATGCCTACATGCTTGGTACAGTTCATCGTGTTTGAACAGCGCCGTACATCCACGCGTTGAAATCACCGCGGAGACTTCAATGCCGTAGGTATATAGGTACTGCTGGTAAATGAATCACGAACTATGAAGCCGCACAACCGGCACCTAGCTAGCTTATAGATATGTCTTAGATTTAGAATATCCGATGGATGAGTAGGTACGCCGGCTATAGATTAACCGTTCAACCCTCGAAATTTCGATGAAAAATGGAAAATGGAGTTGGAGATTATTTTCACACATCAGTACAACGTTTTTCGATCCTCGAGGGACCGAATCATCGATCGCCAATTTTTCGAACGTCTGTTTCTCAGCAACGGAGAGATATTTTTTCGATTTCAGAATCTCAAATGGAAGTGTGATTCTCCTAGTTTGATTATCAACGAAAATCGCCAAAACTGATAAACCCGTTCGAATTTTATCGGCGGCTTAAAATGCCGATAGGCTTTTGTGAGGTACCGCCCTGTACATATTTTATTTACTTAGTGACACGTTTAAAGAGAAACAATTACGATAATCAATGGTTGAGGGTATATATTTTGACATATAGATATGTACTGTATACGATATATGTCTGTACGTAGGTACATACGTAAAAGATTATTTTTGGCCCCCGAGGCTGTCACTAATGATCAAACCTTTCCACAAGCGTCTACATACATACATCATCGTAGTACCTGGGTAGTGCACAATACCATACATCAGAATTTCGGTTACCTACATATCCACCTGATGGGCAATCACACGTCAAATCGGACGAGAGCATGCAGGCTGACCTCGAAGGTATAATTTTCAAATTTATGGAAACTTATTTGGAGGGATAGGTATTTCTTGTTATTCTTCTTCATTTTCTTTTATTCGTTACGAAACCTCCGAGAAATTTAATTTTGTCCAGAATTACGAGCGCACCGCCAATCAATTTAGAAGATTCGAAACACGCTGAAATTCTCTTATCCGAGTAAGATCTACCACACCGTCATGGATTTTGTAGCAGGTACCGATACCTTCTGACTTGAATATTTTTGCATTTCTCTCACGGAACGGAGGAAATAATGATCTGACTCTGATTGAAATTGTATCGAAATAAATTGAAACCAATTACCTCAACTAGTTAGACTCGGAAGCACGGATGTAGATAGACTTACTGAGGTTGATCTACGCGACGCGGCTCCGCGGTTCTGGACAAAAAATTTCCAATCGCCAACTAATGTAAATAATTTCTCTGACTACGGGGACTGTCCCGAAATCGACCGCAACAAGTGCAAACACCTGTATGCATATAGTTAGACATTAGGTAATCGATAATCTAAGTAATAGAAACCGATGTTATTACCGTGGACTCTGAACTAGTTAGACGTAAAGTTTAACCGCTGTATGTACACACAGTAATGAAAATAATTCAATGTTATTATTGTTGATGATTTTGCGTCTAACTAGTTTAGATCCTATCTCACCAAGTGAGCATCTAAACTCAAGTATATTATATTCCTGTTTCCTCCCTCTCCCTCTCCCTCGCGCCCTTTCTATGTTTCACTTTGCTCTTTTCCCTCTCTCTTTCTCTCTCTCTCTCTCTCTCTCTCTCTCTCTCTCTCTCTCTCCATAACGGCAATACTTAAAGGCGGGAATATGAGCGGGTATAGGTTATAGACTCGTTCATACCAGCTACTACCAACCTATATGACATCTCAACGATTCGACCTTGACAGTATAATCTCACGTGGCGAAGTACGAACCTACTCCAAGTGTGATGGTAGTAATTGTGATTGCGATTGTGATTGTGGTGGAGGTATAGAGGTAGAGGTAGAGGTAGAAGTAGAGGTAAAAGGTACTGCCTCATACCACTATTCCTCTTTCTTTCTCCGACTATAAGCACATTGAGTCACTCAGTCACTCAGTCAGTCAGTCAGTCAGTCAGTCACCCAGTCAGTGAATTTATGACTGATTCTTAATAAAACATACTAGAAGAAAATTTCACACTGCATTCGAACAAAGGCTATAAGCTAAACCGTATAGTTCTGCGTTAACCGAACCTTTATTATTACTACTCACAGCCCCTACCAATAAACGTGGCATTTTACATATTTCATATTTTCTATAGAATAATATAAGTACATTCTGCATATTTCCCATTCCTTTTTTTTTTCTCTCTTGTTAGGTAAATTCGACGAAACTCATTCAAACCGCGGTTGAACTTATCTCTGCAGCTTCGAGTTATATACCTACGACGACGAATATGTGAAAAACCCCCGATGGCCGTCTGACGGAAATAAATTTAGGGTGACAATAAAAAAAAAAAAAAACGAAAAGCAGGACATCCATTTTTTCTCATTTTTTTTTTTCTCATCGACCACCACTTTGTTTTTATTCGTTTGATACGGAATACCAAATACTGCAGAGATATTGAAAATGATATACACCAATATAACTACCGCAGACGTGTATAGATTTGTTTCTAAAAAGTTCTGCGCCTCGTAAGATTTTGTTGGTTATAACGGTACCGGAACTCTTGTAGAACCGGCGGTGTTCACCTGCGCGGTAATATGCTACGGGCCGTATTATGGAAGGGGCAAATGTAGGTCTCGATTTCTGATTGGTTAGTACGTTATATCTACCTACATATAATAGCTATATATATATATATATATATACAGTGTGTATACCTACGTAACTATGTATGATACTAATACTATTTGAATATGCGACTATGCGTTTATATCACGTGTATATGTATATATATACATACATACTATAAGTGCGCAACCATGGATAATCGTGGAGAAGGAAGCCGAGATACACGTACGTATATGAATATATATATAGCATATATACGTATAGGATAGTAAGTATATGGGTGTACATACCTACCTACCTACCTACCTGGTGAAATAATAAAAATAGTAAGAATAAGACAGAGACGAACGATGAAATAAGAAGACGAAAAAAACCAGAAGATAGATAGAGAGAGACAGAGAGAGAGAGAGAGAGAGAGAGAGGGAAGGTAGATTTTTAAATATAAATATAGTATAATTTCGTGTGTTTGCGGAGGTGCGTAATTTGTATTATAAAGCCGGATGGTTACTTGCAAAGCCTGACATCTCGACTTTTGAGTCTCTTTAATGCGGAATGATCATAGCTTATTAGGGATTGGAATTAGTTATAACTGATTAATTTTTCGGCTCGTTCGGCTCTAGCATTTTATTTGTTCGTATGTTTGTTATATAATAGATGGTGGATATGGTATGTTCGATATATATCTACTATATAGGTATAACTAGGTATGAGGAAAATTTTGTTTTTAGGTTACGTAATAAAATTATTACATGATCATGTATATTATATATTTTGTCGGATTCATTAATCTGTGTTTTTCTTTTTGCCTGACGTAAGTATTATAAAATGAAAACGCGAAAAGCAGAAGTAGAGAATTTTGAGAATGAAAATTTTAACTTAATTTTGCAATCGCAAAGTCTCGATTTATTTCAGTACCTGGTTATACATCGAACTTGAGTTTTGATTACGTTTTCGTTATTCTTCATTCTCTTCTTAATTCTTTTCATTTTTTTCTTGTTTTTTTTCCCTCTCCCTCTTCTCTTCTCCTGCTTTGGAGAAAGTATTCACTTCTCGATTGATGTTATTGCTATTAATAGGTGAAGTGAGCAAGGAACAACAAATATGAAAATATTAAAAACGAAAATCATGAATACATACTCACTCATATAGAAGGAGCTTCGGAATCTGCACTTTGACTCCGTGAGGACAAAGGGGGATAATAATATATGATGATCTTTGTCCAGATTGGGTAGAGACACATTGAAAAGCATGAAAAAGAAAGAATAAAATATGGGGGAAAAAAGAAAACGAAAAATGATAATTGAATATTTTGTATTTAATTATTTTTTTCATATTGGAATATGAAATAAATTTCATGATTTTAAAAACGAGATATTCAAAATCTACGATTAATATATTCATGAAAATCCATGATTTACGTATTCGAACTTATGATATTGTTTTTCATAAATATTGAGAAAGAGGAAAGGTAGAATGAGAATAAAAAAATGGAGAAGAAGGAAAAGAAAAGGTAAAAGGAGCGCGCAGTTCTACGTGGAAAGCCTGCAGCAGGAAAACAATGGAAGAACAAAGAAATCTCCCGAAATCCATGAAGATGAAAAGAAAGAAAGACAAACTTCAGAGTTTCTGACAATGAAGAAAGCTCTCTTTCCTCTTCTCTGATCTTCGTCTTACCGCAGACCGTGACTCCTCTCGTGAGTACATACAATACCGAAGCCGAATACAAAAGCAGTGTGTGCAACCACAAGAGTGACAGCACAAACACGCAAGCATACCGTGTAAAATAAAATCTACAAACGCAGAAAACACAGATAAAACGCTTTCCTCACTCTCCGCGCTTCTTCATCATCGTCATCCTCACCATCGTCATTACAAGAAATAAATACTCGTAGAAGCTGGAGAATACAGAAGGAGGGACCGCTTGATCCGCGCAAGTCGAGAGACCATACGGCTAGTGAAATCCCCCCGTTGATCCACGTCGGTAAAGGAGGAAGGCGTACTTTCTGGGCCTGCTGAAGTTGTAACGGAGGGACGACAGGGGTGTGAGAGCGCTGGTCCACGCGGGGCGCGTGGGGCACAAGGGGGGACGGGCCCCAACGTTGGCGGTGCGGAGTAGGGGAAGTGGAACCGAAGTGGAAGCAAGCAAGCCCGAAGTACCGCTACGCGTCGGAGGTGCCCGGCGGCGAAATACCAACCTACCTACCAACCCAGAACCTACCTTGCAGCTAACGTAAGACAGGACTCGAGCCTCGGCTCAGCTCAGCTTGGCTCAACTGAACGCAACTCAACTCAACTCAACTCAACTCAACTCAACTCGACTCGACTCAGCTCGACTCCACAACGGGCGTAGAGTCAGTCCTCCGCAGTGTCCGTCTATGAGAGAGTATTGGCCAAGCGAGCCAAGTACCTAAGCTAGGAATCGGGCCCCGAGGAGACGGCTACATCATATAAGTAGTGTGTTGGTATATAACATAGACGGAGAAAGACAGAGAGAGAAAAAGAGTGAAGAAACAAAACGTAAAAAAGCAAGAGAGAAAAAGACACTCTGTATAGTATTCGAACACTAAAATCGCGCTCTCATCGATGTGCTTACCAGCTATATCCCATTTACGTTGGTACCTACCTACACCTACCTACCTACACATCGTACCGAGCAACGGTCGTTGGGTACCGGAGTCAACTTTGTCTTCGGCTAGGCCCACGACCGGCTGGCACTCTCGTGGCCGACGGCCTCCGACGCGGACCCAGTCGTAGTAGTCGCGAATAAATGAATAATTATTTGAGTGTCCGGTGAAAAGAATTTTTTAATTTTTCATTTGTTTCATGATCGATGTGTAAAAGTGTGAAGAAATTAGATGCTCATACCGATAGTCAATTGAAGAGAATTTATTTTTCTTCTCTTCGTTATAAATTTTTATACGGCGTTCCTCTGTGTAATTATATGCATATATATCATATACATATACCTGTGTATGTGAAACTATAAGAAAGAGAGAAGAGGCTAGCACATAGGAACAATTGTTGTTTAGTTTGATTTTTATTTGATTTTTTTCCCAATCTTTGTGATACATTTTGCGTCCTCTGTAACAGTAAATAATACGATTGTCCTGGAATTCGATAACTCTTGGAAAGATTGAAACTCGAACAGCTGGATCCTTGTGCGGACTCCAAGCTGACGGAATTTGGAGAAGAGAAAAACCGCAGAAAGGAAGATATTAGTGAAGTGCTTTAATTCGTAAATAGTTCTTCTTTATGGACTGATGTCGATCGTGGTGCTGATGTTAAAAGTGTCCGATCGGATCGATAAACTTGATAGTTTATCGTCAGTAGTCAAAGTTTGCTAGCAACCATAACGATAATTGACCAATTTATCGTATTAACAAATGCGTATTCGACCGAACGGCATCTTTTCAGCTGGTTTTAACTTGTAACTTCACTCTGCTGGAGACGTTCTCTGTTAACATAGTTGATGAACGGTACACTGTCATGCCGTATGGATGTCTTGCCTGCTACTATTTGATTTCAATTTTTTTATAAATACCACGATGTCGATGATGATGTTGAAGTTGATAATTATGATGATGGCGGTGTGCTTTGTGAAATTGCAATCTCAATAATATTGTGAGTTTTTAGTGGTGCGTTTTTTAATATTGAAGAAAGAAAAAGGAGAATAGTGAATATCCCAATAGTTCCGACTTCCAATTCTACTATTTATATTGCCTTGACAAGCTGACGACGCACACAAAATATAGTTGAAAAATAGTTGAGGACGAAAGTGCCCGGTGAACCGTATAAGAACGAACAGCTTTAAACCCAGCCGGAGGATTCTTCGACGGTTTTAAGACGCCGTACCACCACCATCCAAGTCTGATATCATCAACCGGTTTTTAAGGTTGGTTTACCCCTTAACCCATATTCTCTCTTAATCCCGATGCTTCAGGCAGGAGGAAAACCGGGGTATCTTCCTACCAACCTACCTCATTTCAGTCTGATATGTTTTCACGCTTACATCTGGTATACCGTTTCTCCACGTCTTATTCTATTTCAGCCGTGATAAATTGTCAGATTTATGTTTCACGAGGATCACATCAAGTAGTTTGTAACTAGAAACAAACAAATGTCACGCGGTACATGAATTTGGCCGCATCTATTTGTGGCAGATGGATTTTATTTAGGCTATAGGTTACACTCGTGAGAGGACTGTTTGAAGATTGGGATTCGTCTATATGCGCTAAAAATAGTAGTTCGAATGTTCGAATTAGTATCTCTCTCAGCATTTTGACTACGATTGAACAATTTTTAACCGAATAGTTGAAGATTTTCACCATTTTCCTTGAATACGGGCATCAGTTTGGTTAGAATACGTCTGTGAAATGTCAAGACTACTTTTATATCACTTTGCTTCCTCGTACACTATACTTGTATAGAACGAATAGTTGAAGATTTTCACCATTTTCCTTGACTGCGACCATTGATTCAATTAGAATACGTCTTTCAAATATCAAGACTACTTTTATATGACTTTGCTTCCTTGTACACTATGCTTGAGTTAATCGAAAACGTGTTCGATACGACAACTTTTGACGCATTAAACAGATTTCGCCAAGATAGTTTAAGGTCCTTTACTAGCTTTCACGAATACGACAGTTGATTTGATTAGAAAACGTCTTTCAGGTCGGAGGAAGACTTCTGAACTACATTTTTCCCGTGTATGCGATAGTATTCGAGTAAATAGTTGATTAGTATTCGAGTAAATAGTTGATTAGTTTGACCATTCTTCTCACATACGACATTTTTATTTACTATAAAAAAAATCTCCCCTGCAACAACTTTTGTCCCACTTTTGACAAACTTTGTTTGTCAAACTATCTTGTTAGCAGACGATCTTCCCTTAGACCACATACGACTTCACTGAAACTATTTTTGTCTTATATGTAGGACAGATTTTCATGCTAAACAAGATGTCTTTCGTTCCAATGATCGGTGAATAGAAACCAAACAAATTGTCCTATATTCAACTATTCAAAGATATGACAGTTCTTTTCCGGTTTCATTCTCATGTTTTATACGCCCTGGGGGTTTTTTTTTCTTCCGAATGAAAAATGACTACTATTATTGACCATTTCCTCGTTATTTCTTCAACATGACAATTTTCCGTGGAAATTACAGGGCTACGAATTTTCCGATTAATGTAACGACCGCCAACGTAGGTACACGTACGCCTGTTATATGGATGTCATGTTATACTCAATAGCTCTCCATAGATATATAATATATAAAATAAAAACGTAGGAATTGGTGCGATTGCAGTGGGCCAGCGGCCACGGTTTGCGTGCAGGAGGGCATAAATATAATTGGCTCAAATTCCTTGTGTCCATGAGCCCATATAGCAAGCCACACTAGAACGGTGCAGTAATTAATATCAGAATCACTGCAGGTACATACTGACGTATGCTCATACATACCCATACTTAAAAAATTATGGACACACATACACGTCTAATTGTAAGTCTACTTACCGGTTGGTCAATATGGTTAATTTGCCTATCGGGAATTTCCTACACACCCGCGTATAATAGACGTATATGTAAGACTCCGCACGTAAATATGAGAGGAAAGACCTTAAAATAGCGGAATTATAACTATTATGCCGCCTAAAGATCAGGTAGACAGTAGCAATGGGTATGCATGTGAAAGATGCCTTAGATACGAAAAATGATCACCTTTGATACGTATTACAGAAGAATGTGATGAATTATTTTGAGAGTCATTATTAGACAAGAAATTGTATCAAAAATCTTTTACAGACGCCTAATCGTATTTAAGACGTCTTGAGTCGTATAAGAATACTGCAATTGTGTTCAGAACGTCTTCAAGACGTATACACGCAATCAAATAGACTTGAGATCATCTTTACGAAACACAGGTGTATTTGTATCACATTTACGGCGTGTTTGAGACAGGTGTAATCACATTCACCAGAAAAAAGCGGTACACGCGAAAAGTGTCTTAGATAATAAAATTAGCGGAAGAATCTCGTGATTTTCGAGAGTCATTTAGACAACAAGTCGTATTTGAAATCTTCTACAGACGCCTAGTCGTGTTTAAGACGTCTTAAGTCGTATTATAAGAATAATGCAATTATGTTCAAGACGTCTTCTAGACGAGTGGACGCAATCAAGCCGTCCCCAGATCGTCTTTGTGGAACACAGGCGTATTTATATGATATTCACGACGTGTTCAAGACGGGTATAGTAATATCCAACACGTACGCAAGAAGTACCTCTTTCAGACGCATAGGTGTGTAAATAGCCGGTAGCAATATTTCTTTAAATACTATACGAGTGAACATATGATTTGCGCCACACTAAATACCTACTTGTATCAACATAATCTCGTCGTTATAGTTGTGTCGTATCCCGATGTCCTTCGAGGTCAGTCACGCACCTCTATAATCATTCGTTCAAAGATCCAGGTCCTATCTGCTTACTACCTACCCACCTACGTTCATATACCTACTCACAGGTCCGTAGGTATATATTCGCTTATCTCCCTGCCTATAGATCCCAACTCAACCTAAGCCAACCTAACTAACCAGCCGCCGAGGGTGTCGCAAGACGCGTTGACGCATCGACCGAAAAGACGACTACTTAGCCAACGACGACGACTATGACCAGATCTACAAACTTGCGGTTCAATCTCTCGCGTGAATAGCATCGTCGGAACGCAAACATGGTATACAAATACGTATATTATGCTATACTGAATGAATTGTCGAGACACGTTCTTTGCACTTCACAATAATAATTGTTCCATGCTACCACAGCTATATACCTATCTGTAAAAGTATATTGTTCCTTGAGCGTTATTGTTTTTCTTTGCTCTTTTCACGTGGTTAAACATGCTTGCCGAACAACAACAAGAAAAGTTAGAAAAAACTAAAAATTGTATTTCAAGCTTCCCAAATGTGTTCTACTACCTATAGTGCAGTAATATTTTCATCTTTGATCGTTTGCTCTTGTTTTTTCTTCTATTCGGAATTTGGTTTTTTCGTTCGATTGTTTCTTACTCATTCATCCGCCGATTTTTACTTCTTTGTAGGAATTAATTTCTGATCTTCTGAAACGGACTCGCATATGTTTCATTGACATTCGTTCTCGAACGGATCTCTCCAGTAGGGTATAATTGTTTTTTCTTCAAGCTGCAAGTTTGCTAATTTTTGATATTCGCGTTCGTTTAGTTGGTAGATCGGCACATCCAATGCTCGAGACTTCAATGCTGGAGACTCTAATGCCAGCGCGTCGAGTGAAGCTGTGGTGGTAGTTGAATCGAGACCCGGCAAATGTCAGAGTATCCTGCTCCTAGCCTAGCTGGTGCTGAGCGCACGAGAACCTGTCCCAACGTGCGGCGTACGTACAGTCATCCAACCAACCAGTCAACCAGTACCAAGCGACCCACACGAGTTTAGAACCTAGTTGCTCTGATGCGGTACATACGAACCGGCATACATGTAGACTCTTATATACATACATACGTATCTGTGTAACTATGTATCTCGTCGCGACGAGATGCAGAGTTACGTTAGTTTCGATGCAGCGTGATAAATATATGTATTCATATATGTATATATATATATACATATATATGATTATAGTTAGGTAGACTTAAAAGTATGTTATATAGGTATACTGCCGTCTTATATTTATATCTCTATGTACATGGGATATAAGTAAGCGCGCGAAACTATTGCGAAAACGGAAAATAATGGCCTCCGTTCCAACCGTTACCAACACTTGCAATGGGATCGGTATACCTGTAGATATTTACTATATGTACCTGATACAAGTACGAGTATCGGCATTGCGATTCCTATGACGCCTCGAATTCCATTAGATGAGAATTTGGCTGCAGAAAATGTGTTTGTTGTGATTTTTTTTTTTTATATCTTTTGTTCAGTAGTTTGGTTAGTCAATTTTTCACATGTTTCACACTTTTTCTCAATTTCGTTATCGAACACCGTTTCGGTCTTTCGTTTTTCAATTACGATCAACTTTTATCATTTTTTTCTTCCCTGTTCCTATTTTTCGTTTCGGTTGTATTAGTTTTCCATTCAACTTCACCTACCTTCATTTTTTTGGACATTTGCAGTAGTCCTTCGTGAAATTTTTCCTATTTTCGTTATTTTCCGTTCAGTCGAGTGGTTTTTTTCGCTCAACTATTTTTCATCTCGTTTCTATAGTAGTTTTTTCCATTTTTGTTCTTTGCCATCTCCTTGAGCATGTAGTTTTTCATTTCAGTTTTTCTACATTTTCTGTACGTGTCTTGTTTCAGCTTAATAGTTTTCAACCGGATCAAGTTTTCGTGCTACATTGTCAATATTTTTACATCAAGTTCATTGTCAGTAATTTTCCGTTACTGTTTTACAGTATCTGCGTTTTTACTCAACCTTCCTCTCTGTTATTGTTATCTGTTTCATTCAATTATCAATCATGTATTGGTTCTTCATTAGATTATACCTTCGTCTTCTCCAGTTTTCTTATCTTTTACTTCGATCAATAGTTTCCCATTACAACTACTTGATTCGCAACGTTAAATAATTTTGTTAACAAATTTCACTCATCTTCGTTATTTTCATTACTGTTTCCCGAGTTATTCTCATTTTGTTGACGCAGTGTAATTGGTTCGAGTTTTTTCACGCTGTCGTCGTTATCGTTATCTTCAATTCAGTTTGGCGGATTTTCATTGAACTTCATTCAACTAGTACTCGTCTTCATTTTTTGATCAATTTTCATTCCCTATTCCCTATTCCTTATTTAATTGTCTGCTAAGGCGTTATATTTATCATAAAATTATTAATCCATCCGACTACGTGTATGGAGATTTTGTTACAGTCAATGCAATATATAGTATAAAAGTGAGGCAAGGAGATTCTAGCTATGGTTGTTAATTATACACATATATTAGTATACATGTACAATAGTTATTCATATTTATTCACGTTACAAAGAGGTTGTCCGGGATTCCGGCTCCAAGGCAAGATAAGAGTGTACTAAGGCTCCCACGCCAGTATAAGATGCATATCTTTCTCATTTCGGAGCTTTCTTTTGTTTTGCTCTGGGTTCGGGCGACCGAGCTCGAGGCCCGCCAACTTCCTGCTATTTTCTATTCGCCACGAAGCAACCTGCACCCGGGCAGCACACACAACCGACCAACAATTATTTACTATTCACCGCTCGTGAGCTCGCGTTCCCGATTCTACAATAAGCAATCCTTCCCTCTTCCCCTCCCATCTTCCACATTATTGCTATACATATACATACTATCAAAAGAACAACTATGGCATCAGGATCATTCCTCGTGTATCTCATACCAGGCTCGACAAGATCCAACACATTTTTCATCTATTATATTTATTAAGGTTGCCATAGGACCCGCTATCTTAAATGTAAGGAAAACGTTTTCACAAACGAGAATCATAAATTTTTGCAAACGATTTGATCGATTTTGACAGCACTTTGAAAATTCATTGAGTATGATGGCAGAAAGTGGCTAAAGGCCTGCGCGCACTGAACAGCGGCAAACCGCGGTGACGCGACCGAACAATGCCATTACATTGTTTCATTGCCAGCGCGTCCACTGAACGTCGCCGACTATCGTTGTTTGGTCGCGTCGCCGCGGTTCGCCGCTGTTCAGTGCGCACAGGCCCTAAGTATTCCATTCTTTCAAAACATTGATCTTTTTTTGATGAAAAATAAGCATTCCGTATGTTAGCTAGGTTAGATTGCCAGCGGAGACTCCAATTCGGGCTCTCAAGGTGCTATTAAAGACTCACGGCATACGTCAATACGTAACAATGCATTCAACCATGTGTAACAATCGAGATTTCATGCGACTTCAATAGCACCTTGAGGGGAATTTCAACTCGCTATATTAAATGTACAGTAACCGTTTCGAAAACGGGAATCGTGGATTCACGCAAATGACTCGATCAATCTTGATGAAACTTTGAGAATTTATTGAGTACGATGGCAGAAAGTGGCTGAATATCTTACTTCTTCAAAACGTCGATCGGTTTTGATTAAGAATGAATATTCCCTATTTCAGCGAGGCTAGATTGCCAGTGGCGACTCCAATTTTCCCTTCAGGTCATTTTTGATTGAGGAATGACTTCCGTTTTGAACACAACGATTTAGTCAATGACGCAGAGACTATAAGGAGCCGACATTGGCAAATGCAACACGACGCGGTGGTTGTAGAGTGTCGCAACGGTCAAGGCGTTGTGGCTGCTGGATTGGCCTTTTATTGTTAGCTTGAACTTCATTTTAGTAATTCATATGAAATATCGGATTTCCGAAAATCGTTTACTAACGATTGTCTCACGGAAAGCTAAATGAATCGTCTTGTTTATTTCGAGAAAAGCTTTTGAGATACGAATTTTATTTAAAATCGGTTCGGCTATAAGAGATTTCAAATGTGTAAAGATTGGTAATCGGTGAACTGTTCTTCTATTGGATGTTTTTGGAAAACCGAGTCGACCACCTAGTCCATCGTATCAACCCTCTTCAGATATCAATTTTGCAAAAACATCGGTGCAGCCATTTTCATAAATTCTAAATCCTAAAAAACCCGGCCATCCTTGTTTTTAGACTGGAGTAAATCCATTGCGCTGTTCCGGCTGTACCCCCAGCTGCAGAAATACATAATCGTTCTGTTTCACTTACTTTTTTGAATGCCGCAGGGGATCGCCATAAGACGCACTGAATAGTATTAAATACAAGATCCGTCATAATTTTGAGGACGAATATTTTCACGATTATGATATACTTTCTCTTGATATGAGAAAGTAGAAGTGACGATTTTTTTATTGATTCTCTATGTTCGTTCAATAATCTTTAACTTATTATTTTTACTCAACGCATGACCAGAGCTAGCCCCAAGCCGACATTGCATAGGTTATATTCCAGCCCGCGCTCATGTGGTCTTCAGAAAAAAAGTGTTCAATCATTATAATAATTATAACTTTTGTGTATCGATACTATATTATAGTATACCAAGTTTCGGGGCTAGGATATAAAATAATTCAAATCAGATATTAACATAATATGTGACTGCTTCTTTCCGGAAGAAGTTTTCTGGGTGACTGTTCCGGTCTTTCGGGCATCTCTCCACTTTGATCGCGATTTTTGTTGTTTCGGAGTTCACACTCCCTTTCGATCTGGAATCAGACGTCTTTGGGATAAAGGTGGACTGTCAGGTGATGTTCTTCAGTAATTCAACTCAAAATACGCGTTCAAAATTTTTGAACTATTTTTCCTGTTCGGGACGTTTTGGAGATAGAAAATCTTGTTCGTTAGAATACCAACATTGTTGCCATTATCGAAAAGATGTTCTTGAAACCAAAATAAGATGTTTTTGGATCGCGTATTCCTGTTCCATGAGCCTGAATTAGTTCCAACCAACAGACGTCGTTCGGAGCTCGAAGAGCTCTTTTAGACATCGATTACGTTGTACTAGTCAGAGTTTTTCCACTGTAAGATATCTTTCGCTATCCTTCCTAAATCGTCTTTTCAACTTGAAGGATAATTCTTTCTTAGGCCCAGAATTATCCAATCTCATAGCGTCTTCCGAACTCTTTCAGAAGAGTAGACCTAGTTAGACATCTTCGTAGCAAAATTTTCGAATCCGTTTCTCTTCTTTTGTTCGAAACGAAAATGGTGAATAAATGTAACGCGTATAGGTAAACAAGGATAGTTGGTGCACTCATATATGCATATTCTGACGCCATACTGTAGTAGTAGTACTAATAAAAAGTGAGATCATAAAATATTGAAGAACTATGGCTAGCGTGCAATCGCTCGGGCGAATACCTACATACATTTATACGAATGATACAATACATACAGGCACATATAAATTTCATACAAACAAATAATATCGCACATAGTTATGGCAGTACTATACTACGTTTGTATATCATTGGCAAACAGGCCTACAGCCGGGAGGCATCAACACCAAGAGAAATCCTGACGAAGGAAACGCGAAGGGGAACGGAGCGCCGCGGTGCGGCGTAGTGGGGTGGGCTTAGCGAGGGGGATAGGTATACTTCAGAGTTCTCGCTGGCTAGTTTATAACTTCTGCTGCTGCTCTGATACAACATAACTTTAATCCGCGCGTCACTCTATCACTGACTAAAGTGGACAGGTAGGGACCCAGTATCCTGACCCAGTCTGTAGTCTAGTGTATGTACATACCGTATGATACATCACGCATATATACTGCATGTATATATGTTGATAGATGCAATGCATACATAAAGATCTTCAATGTAGATACATCGATATTTATTCACACTCACACCGATAGTGATCGCATAAAATTTCACATATTTTCAGATCTTTCAGCGTCCCGCAAAACTATATGAATATATGAAGATGCTTGTTCTATCTCAAGATTCATAGAGATCTTCTAAGAGGTCAGAAGGCATTTTTGAGTCGTCCGAAAGACGTCTTCAGGACTTTGAAAGAGCTCTGAAGATATTTACAAACGGTTCTATAACGTAGAACATCTTATAAGATATCTAATTGTAAGGACGACGCAAGTATGTTGAAGCACCTTAAAATATCTTCAGACTTCCGGATAGCAGCTCAATACGCCTTCCTTGACAGCTTTTGAAATGACGTAGGATTTCTTAGACTGTTCTCAAATAGCACGAAAATGGTTGTTATAAACGTTCTATGATGTTCGAAGTAATTTTTTCCAGATTTCTCCGGCCATTTTAAGGCCCCTCAAACAGTTTCTGGAGTGCTCCGGGGTACTGTACGACGTCAGGTGTAGTTTTGAGAAAATTTTGAACAATTTAAAGACACTCGAAGTGTTTTTAATGACGTCTACGGTGATTTCAAGACATTCTAACGAATTTTCAAATGATCTCGAAAGATATTTCCAGCCAGGTTCAGGTACCTCAGATTTCGGAACGTTTCTCATGACATTCTCGCGTGTTTAGTAAAAAAGTGTACAAATTTTCAAAGACGTCTTGATAAAACAAACACAATGGTAGTTAGGATATTTTTTGGTTTCATTCTTTAATTCCAACTGCGCCCATCTATCTCTCATCGATTAAACAAGTATGTCAAACGATGTACGCGGCGGATACGGAAACCCTGCGGTATTTAGGTTGACCAGGTAAACGTGCGGGTCGCCTGCATGAGCACCATGTCTGCAACCCAGGCTCGGGACTCGGCAACGGTGGCGACGATGTGGAAGGCTCGGTTTCAGTTTTCGATGACGTTTTTTTCCTTCGTTTTTACAACCTTTTTTCTTCTCCCTTTGCTTTTTTCTTTCTCTCCATCGCCCTACTTATTCCCCTTTATATATAGTACACATACATAAGTTCTCGATCTTCAATATTACAAATACCTACACCTACCTATCTACCTACCTGCCTACCTGTCTCGAGTAGATGGGAATTTGAGATGCGCGTCGTGCACCGACTTCTCTTCGAGGGTATCGAATGACAGCGCGAACTCTACGCCCGGATTGCCACTGTCAGTCACTTCTACAGTATAATGTACATGCGATGCGTGAACCAAGAATCAGTACATTGTCGGATAAGGAAAGAGAGAGAAAACGAGACAAAAAATTAAATAACTATAATGGAATTCCGTGGATAGCAGTTCAGTTATACTACTACCTATTTAAATATATTGTATCCATAGAATAGATCTCGAACCGTGTGGAACCCCAAACTGACTTCTTGGTCTTTCTTGGCGCGAAATTCAAATGAAACGATGCGTAACCTCTGTTTAAAAACGGCAAGACTCGAAGTCCTCAAAAGCTATTGAAGACGCATTGAATCCCAATGATTACAAACTATTGCATGTATTGTTACCCATTGTTGAATGCCAGGAGTCTTGATAGCACGTTAAGGGCAACCGAAATTTATGGCGATTTCGTTTGACGCCGTACGATGTGCACTGAGGGTAGTTTTCCTAGTTTTCAACCAATGAGCATCCTACGAATCTAGGAGAACTGCACTCGGTGCACATCGAGTAGGGCCAAACGAAATCGGTATTAATGTGTCGAGCTATCGCCGGAGAGGATCAAATTCAGTTCTACCACAACGAAGTTGAAGTTTGTTAGTTCAGATTCCACTTTGTTATAAAACTGTATAACTACACTACTGCAGCTGCATTACGGTATAGTACATAGTAACATAGATATAATAATAACTTGATATACCTAGTATAGGAACATAGCTATAGTTTTTCTCGTGCTAATTACGTTCAGGAGAAACTATGGATTTGATACCTGCAATGCAACAAAGTTGTTAGTTGAGGAATTACGGTAATTCCATGCAATGAGATATCTAGTAGTCAGTTTCTCGTCCGGGGTTCACTGTATCTTACTCCGGCATAATTGCAAACATTGTCAATCCAACCACATACGTATTTATAGATTCATATTTTCTTTTGTGAATTTGAATATAGTTGTGGATTTGAACTTTGCAGAATGTATTCTGAAGTCAAATATGTGAATTTTTAGTCAAGTATTGATTTTGCTGAAACTTTACCCACATGAGAATATATTCTTGTAAAATATTCGAATAAATTTCTGAATTCCAAAACGATTCGTCAAATTTTGCATGATATTTGGACGAAATCTTACAGCATGATGCATTTCGAGACTTCAGAGTAATCTGTAGAGTAAGTTGGTAAGAAACTTCAAAATATCATCAAACTTTCAATTCATTTGAGCAACTGTCATTTTGGGTTTTAGAATTTCACGAAGGATGTCTTCAATGTCAATGAAATTTTGGAAACATCCATTTGAAAATTTTTTAGAAAATGATAGAATACTCGCAATCGAAAATGTGGGATAATTGAAGATCGATCGAAAATGAAAGTTGCAGATTTATATTTATACGGCTGACAATCGAGAATCGTGTTAAAACGGTCAATGGCCATATCGAAGATAAACACTTATGCGAGCTGCAGATCATTGAAAGCTAAGAGGCCGGTGCTCATTATACCTCTCTTAATCCACCACACAATTTACAAAGACGTTAAAAATAACTTGACGGCCTTTTGAAACATTGTACGAGTTCCTGCTGATGATATTGCTTGTAAATTAAATCTGAATTCGTAAATCGCCCCAATTAAATATCACAGTTTCGAACCGATGCAATTTTTGTTTTTTGTTCTTTTCCCTGGGCTCATGCCGAATTGAGATCAATTTTTCTGAAATCCTGTGTTTTTGCTGAAAGAATAATTTATTAAACATTGTATATGATTGCCGATTTTATATAACTGATTTTCGCATTGGGGCTTTTCCACTCGTTCTTATACTCTTTTTGCATGTTTATAATGATCTTTATCATAATATTTCTCAGCAATCGTATTTTGAGATTGTTTGATCGATTTTTGAATGGTATTTTTGTACGATATTTCAACTCGGATGTTTTATTACCGATTTCCCTATAATTGCTATCAATTAAGAATATTTTGACGATTTTTTGAACGGTTCCGTTTTCGATCAAGTTTCGGATGATCTAATTCGTACACCTTTTCGCTGCCGGTTTCCAAGATCGAAAATACTGACTGAGTGAAGTACTTAGTTTGAGAAACCGTAAAAATCAGGGCATAATTAAAGAACTGAAAAATATTTCAAACTGATCTCAATGCCACGTGCTGTCCACATAGGTATATAAATAGGTATGTAAAGCTAATATGTGGGTATATGTATGTATGTGGCTCTATATATCGCAATAAAATTTATCTCCAGATACGTATAATACATGAATATATACAAAAAGGTATACATAACATGTACGTAATATGTTACAGTATATCTAGGTAGTATGATTCGTTGTTATATACATGCCGATACATGTGTCCTCCATATGCATGTGTTACATAGATATATAAATATATAATGTACACATGCATATATACTCTCAGGACTTAAGACTGAGAGTCATGACAGCTCGGGGCTATGTAGGCGGATTTGCCGCCTTGCGCAACATTCGTCGGACCAAGCTGTGCCTAGTATCGTTCTGTCGGTTATTAAGTAAATAGGTTATACCTTAACGCGTTGTTCGAGTTGCCCGAGTCAACCAACTACGTAGCTCTCTAGCTAGAGAACTAACCAACCAACTCACGGCAATTGGTTACCCAGGTTGTTATACTATCGAGATACTTACAAGCTATTACCAACTACTCTGCAACGATTTCAAAACACATACTATGTATAATGGGATACGATCTTCGGAAACTCGAACCGATCATCATTACGTTCTTCATCCATGCAACGCGTTACATTGTTTTTCACATCGTGATTAAAACAAGAAATCGGTATGAGAAATCGGTATTGAAACTTGGCTGAAACCGTTGTAGAACAGTATTAAACAGCGTCGAAGAATTGTATCAGTTATCGGTTTCAAAAGCGGTTCATAACTGTACATTTGTAAGAAAAATGAACAAACAAACTCATCGATATGATGACAAAATCGATATGATAAACCGGTAGGAAACAAAAAAGATTATGCAAGACATCAGTACCATAAATCTGCAAGAATTAATTCAAAACCGGCATCAAAGATCCGCGAAAAATGATCGTGGACACAATTATTCAGGATAATGTGTATAAAAAAATCAATTTGAATATGAATCCTAAAAGAAATCAGCATTACAATCATTTTCAAAAGTACTTTATAAGAAACCGTTCTTATATGTATATGACAAACCGGCAGAACATTCTAAATCGCGCTATAAAAAACATCGGTACGATAAATTGGCATGGAACAGTGAATTTGGAACGATCAAAAATCGACAACAAACACAGCAGGAGCAAATGGTTTGTGAGAAATCGGCAATAAATCGTTATAAGAAATCAGCGCGATTGTCTGTCATTTTTTTTCGTTCGTTTGTTATCAGAATTCTCAAATATCCTTTGATCTCTATGACTTCTACCCAGTCTTCGTTCTTCCGCGACGAATGTCAATCATGACCCTGGTTCAGTACGAGGTCATTAAATGACAATGATAGTGTCGAGGACTATTGCTGCCACCGCTGTTATACTAGCAACTATACCTACTATTTGACACTGAGTTTTTGTCATCGCGAGCGGGACAGCGGCGCTCACGTTCCCCGGAACGTCGCCGGCGTTATTGTTATCCTTTCATAACAAAAAGAGACGTATTTTCTATTTTCCTCCACATTTGTATATGCTTACAGGCATGTATAACTAATCAGTAGATGTATATTACAATACACAATAAGACAATATACCTATGCATGGCAAGGACTACGTTCAACCTCAAGGATCCTTAGGACCCGAGGAGGAGGCGGGTAGACAGGCTGCGAGCTGGAGACTAGCGAATCATGATCGGCCAAGGATTACTCGGTATAATATAGAATCCTGTACCTATATACGTGACCGAAAAATTCATTTCTCGTAATTCCGGCTGCCTGACCTCGCCAGGATCTAGGAAATTGATTGATTTCCAATCAAGAAGTACTGAGCCCGAGTAAAGACCGACAAAAAAGAACATATTTTGATGTTGTTTATATCTTGTATTCTGGGTGTAGAAGCTATAGATAACTATAGCGATCATATAGGTGGTCGTTTTTGAAAGCATTGGAATATATTCAGGCATTTATCAATATGATTTATTTAGCGAGGAGATGTACATATAATAAGATTTCCGTTTTCTTTCCTAGCTCGTGTCTGATTATAGACTGTGCATACCTACATTACTCCAAAAATGATCTTTAAACACTTGAAATAAATAATCCGACGTGGCAGTGGCGTCGCGCACGACTGACTCAACTAGAGATTTCTACTGAATTGCAAAACTCGAATCGCCTTCGGGCATTTTGGATAATATTTTCGTTTAGTGGTATTCGTATTCGTGACCGTGATCGTGATCGTCATCGCCTGATGGTAGTGGTAGTTGCTGTCATTGGGCTCGAAAGTGTCGCTCTGCAAATGATTCCGATTTGTCTCGATAATATAGACCTTGTTATATTATGAACATGAACATGAAAGAGCCTGCGGTTTGCTAATCATTAATTATTTCACAACATACTTATGTATAGCATATATCTACTTGAAGCTCAATAAATATGTACGCACATGTATATATGCATACATTTGTGCTCCATTTAAATTGGAGTAATTAAATCGGTTCAAATCAGTTAAAAGGAATTCCAACAGATCATTAACAAATTTCTAAATTTCGCTTTTCTTTCAGTCGTTCTTCTTACCGACATTTTATTACTGACCGGTCTTCTCTGTCGATAATACAATAATCAATCTATGCGCTTGCGGTTTTTGTTCGTATTATTCATGTTTATACATATATTATATTATTCCCGCATGTATCCTTATTTATCACACCTATATAAACAGATAAGCATATTTTCTACAGCTACATACATATACGTACGTATACATACTTACATACTCAGCATAGATATATATGTATGATTCGGTCGTCTCGTGCATCTCAAAACAGATTTCTCTTCAGAGCAATGAACACGCGTTAATGTTCTCTACGAATATGTGTGCGTTTTGTATATAATATACCAAGGTATATATTAATGTTTGAGTTAAGATCTGTGAGCGAATGAATTTCTCGTTTGTTTAACGCGCACTCATCACCGGATGTATAAATCTGCATCCATATTTTTCACTTACAGGATACGATTCGATTCATATAATAATACATAATTTCATAATCTTCCCTGACAAAACAATTAATAAAAATCTTTTGTTAATAAATTTATGGATATTCATCAACATCATCATTTTTCATTGTCATCATCATCATTTTTCACGTTAAAAACTCGTAAGCCACTTCTTTACAATTAAACAATCGAGTGGCATCAGTTTCGGGCAAAATGCACACATTTATAGTGGATAATTTTATCCTGTTTTAATTTTGTGAAATCTTGAGTTATCCCAGCGCGCGCATACCACCGTGAAAAATGTGGGGATAAAAATAATCCAAGAGAAATCCGTGAAATGCTAGAGAGAGAGATTTTGAAGAAGTTAATTAATGTGAAATTTCATTAAATATTATTGAAGCGCGTTAACATTTATCAAATTTTTCAATGGAATTCAGGAAATAACTTTTGTCATCCCATTGAAGCTTTGTTCAGATTATTTGTCAAGATCACAGAGAAATTGTATTCAAATTTGCCACATGCTTATCGATTAAAGTTTAAATGGAATCCTAAAATCTCGCAGCAAAATAAATCATCACTGTTTTGATCAGCAAATCGTTCTCATTTTACCGTGAAACGCAAAACAGGACAGAAGAAAGCAAGGATTATGAAACGAAAATAAAGATACGAAAAGAGTTTTCTAATTCACTCAGAAGCATGTACACGGTTAGAAAAAGAATGTTGTATTTAACATTATTTGCATGTATATACCAGCAGGTCCACTATAGAATTTATGTTAACTCAACATGAAACATTAGTGTCAAGTGTTAATTGAAAATAATGTTAAATATTCAATACGACGGTAACATCTTGTTTTCGTAATAATCACATTTCCGAGAGTTGATTCGACGTCAAAGTAATGTATGGTATGCACCCGGATGACAATGTTCCAGGCACACATGAATATTTTTGCGTGGATAATTATTAATTTGCTTTAGATTCTTTCCTATAAATACTGTCAACTTTCGATATAATAATAATTTTCAATTTCACCAACACCGAGTTATGTTTTTTTTCCACTTTGGTTTCCATGTGGCTAGTGACCAAGGTCAAAATTCATACGCGAGTATTGACTTGGTTCATGTTCGGAGTTTCCGAGTGAACCGGTAATCATAGACTCTGAATTACAGACACTTTCTTGTTCCGTCGTTGCACATTTTCAATCGCGAGAAAGTTTAGCACCTCAGCGCCCCTGGTGGAAAATGCGGGCAGCAAAGTGACATCAAATTTGATATTTTTCGTGCGAGGGAGCTTATTCACATCTCCTTTATGTTGCAATTTTGAAAGTTAATGTTAAACTTGAAACTCAACATTTCCATGGACTCAACATAAATAGGTGATGTTGAATCAACGCGAAAAAAGGATTGATTTTGACGCAATAATTTTAACGTGCGAAACATTTAACGTTTACACAAATTAATTCTAACCGTGTACGGATCAGGGTATGAATCACTGACACTACTGGGTAAAATGCCTTATGAAATCTATTTGAAATGGTAAATGGAAAATGCTTCGAGAAATGTATTTAAAATGAAAAATGGGAAAGGGTTTTGTAATAGCGTTTAAGATGGAAAATGGAAAATGCCATTTTCTATTGTGAACATCTATTTAAAATGGAATCATTAGGTCAAATGCTATTTCTAATTTATTCAAAATGGTGAATCGGAAAAGCTTCGAGAATGAATTTAAAATGGAAAATGAAAAATGCCATTTAATATATAAATATAAAGATATATTTTAAATGGAACCATTTTAAATGTTGCCCAGCAGTGATCATTGAAATACATACAGTGGTATAATGATTGTAATTCATACACGATTGCTTGTTCAGTGATCATAATTACCGTAAGTAATCTGAATCTAACGATTCTCGTCATTGACTGCGTAAGTCTAATCGTAAACTCTGACAAGAACAAAAGAGGAAGACGAAAAAAGACAACGAAAAAGTAAATAATGACTAGTGGTAGTAGTATCAGCAGTAGTAGTAACAATTATTGTCGAAAGAAGGTAATCTACATAATAATGTTACCATACGTTTAACGAGGATAGGTATATACAATATACGCTGTATGCATGTAGAATGTGTTATCTACGAAGGTGTGTCAGAGTCTGGCCTCCAGTCTACCGGGAAGTCTGTTGATACTTATACGATTCGTTTTACGTCTTCCTGGTGTTGTCAGCGGCCTGTAAGTGAGTGCGCAAACACCTGATTACAGGAGTCCAGGAGTTTAATGATGTAAAACGATTCTAGGTTAGGTTCTTCATATTTAGATACATTTTTCATTACAACGTCTGAACCAGATTATATACCAACTTATAAATAGTCTTGAAATCTCCCTCCCTCGATACAGAATTCCGTGCGATAGCTTAGAACAAATTTATATCTCAAATTTGACAGTATAACCCCCCCCCCCCCCCCCCCCCCCCCCTCCCCCCTTTGCAATTTATCGACACTTTGATACACTATTTACGGCCTTTCTCAAAGTGCCATAGAACTCGCCATTCTCAATGTACAGAAACCATTTCGAAAACGAGAATCTTAAGTTTTCGCCAATGACTCGATCGATTATGATGAAACTTTGAGAATTCATTTAGTACGATGGCAGAAAGTGGTAAGTATTTCACTTTTTCAAAACCTTGATCAGATTGGATGAAAAATGAATATTCCCCATGTTAGCTAGGTTAGATTGCCAGCGGTGACTCCAATGGCGCCCCAACCAAAATCGTTATTCGTACAATATTTTTGCTGCTAATTGAACAAACAGCGAGATTGTGCACGAAATTTGATTACAATCTCACCAGTTTAGTAAATTCTCGAAAAATTTTAGACTGTGCCGGAAGACGATTTGACAATTTTTCCTCTTCGTTGGCGCCATCGATGTCTATCTGATTTGGAACCGGAGTCCATATAACGTAACACATGTGAAGATATACGAGGCATGTATATACATACACCTGCATCGGAATAAGCTGTACCTATTTTATGTTCTTACGCGTTCTTGCACGTACTACCTGCGCAGCTGAAGGAAAGATGGATGACAAAAAAGTTTGTGCCCACGTCGTTTCCCGGCTGCATCGCATCGCTGGACGTTAGCTACGGCGCGGCACGGCGGTGTGCATACTATGGACAACATTATTTTGTATGCCGAATATGTACCTTTCGTCGAGTTGAATTATTTTTTTCATTGTAAATCGCCACACAGAGAACGCAGAAGAGATTATAACCCCGACGATGAACGGATGTGGTCCCTACGAGTTGAAAATTATTTAAATTCACACCGCGTTTTATTCTCAACCTGACTACTATACACAATACACATGCTTTTACTTTTCTTGTGAACATATCATGTTATCTTATTGTGTTAGTATTTTAGTCTTCCTTTTTCTATTCATTTTCCCCCGTTTCTTGAAGCTTCTAATCCTAATTCTTATTCCACCTAGTTCCCCATCTCCTGTCCTCCTTTCCTTATTCCCCGTTTCGTATTTTATTTCATTTTTCTTCTGTTGAAACTTAGGTATACAGTTCATAATTCTCTCTGTAGCAATTCAGAGTTTCTAAACAATTAGGTTTTCTAACAAATACTCGTCGAGCCGCAGTCGATACAAAAAATGGATTATTCTAATGCGTACTGAGCAGAGCCTGCAGATTATACTTTCTTAATTACTGTAACGTGTGATTAACATTTTTATCGTACCTACTCTCGTTTCTAGGTATATTACGTTCTCCACTCGGAGGTAATATTCAAGATATATTTTTGAATCACATTACGAGAATATGATTATCAAGATTTTTACAAGCTGTTTAATCCATATTCATTTTCACCCCTCTCTACACATCTTTCTGTTATTTATTTTCTTTTTCGGGTGGTCGTGACTATAAACGCCCAAACTATGATAATAAAACGCAGGTAATTCGTACAAAATAGAATACGTGAACTATTTTCGGGGGGTTCGTTCCGCGCTTTTCAGCCGTTATTTTGCAATTCACAATTTTCAACGCAAATTCGTGTGTTTCCGAATCGAAACGGAGAAAAAAAAACGAACAGAAATATATTCAGAAATCAATTAATAACCAAAAATTCAACGACTGGTTGATCCTCGTTGAATCTGCTCTCACGCCATATTGGATCGCAGAATTTGAACCTCAAATTGAAAGATAAAGCTTTCGTACCTGTCTTACACGGGCTCAGGGAAAGCGCATTTCCTACAAATCACTTAAAATTAGTTATACATAGTTTCCAAAATAGAAGATCTGCCGGACGTGATTCGTGAACGGACTTATTTATGCCTTCATCCTGAATCGAAGAGGCTAAATAAATAGTCTTTCTGCAGGACTGTGTATGCATGTAATAATTAATTAGAGTGAACGCGGAGAAATATATTCGTTGAATTTTTTTTTAATACTAAATATACCATATAACATTATATGTAGGTCGAACTGCTGGTCAGTTTATTCATGTATCAGTTATATTTATAACTACAAGCTGCTATCCACTTAATGGTTACATGTATCAGCAGATAGACAGACCGGAGAAGTACACTCCTGTTCATTATTGGTTTCGCTCTGAAGTCAGCTGCGCTTGTGGTGAGCTACTCCAAGTGTGAGGCAGACACACGATGTAAGAAGGAAAGGTTGACGCTCCGACAGAGGTACTCGGAAAGGTGGCAAATTCGAACTTCTATTCAAGCAATGATTGGAAACGAGGCGTTTTAAATTTTATATATATCCATATATATATTTATTTAAATATATTATATATTGCATATAATATATATCACATTGATGCCCATCTTATCCTATTATATTGCATAACTGTATATTATAAATTATCCTAATATAATATACCTGAGTATATTCTTTTTTCAGTACATAGACTAATACGTATTATCACATCAGGACCGCGCGAGTAAAAAAAATATTGATTGGAATAGTTTTTTAATTTAAGTGTTATATAATTTTGAAAGTTTTTTTTTCTCCCGGCTTTGTTTGAAGTATTGGTTGCTCAGTTGCTTTGCATACTGTCTCATACGCATTGCCACATAATAGTGCAATGCGTATGTGAGTACTTCATATTTACGTTCCGCACACGGAAATGTAAAAGGTACATTTTTTAGAACGTCATCGATTGTGTCATTATAAATGTCAGCGGTCTTAATATGTTTTTGAAAATATTCTTCGATGTTACGAAAAAGGTTGAAAAACATCTCCAGCACTTATAATAGAAGATCTACATAATTCGCAATTCGTTCTTCGGAGAACCTTCTTAGCTAAAAACCCTGTTACATAATAAATGATGCAGTCGTTAACAGTTGCTTGACAATAAGCCAAAATACATTTTTTAAACAGTATGAGGCGAAAACGGAATTATCGAATCTTTCTAATTTCCGGAGTAGTACTAATTGAATACATACAATATTCTTTTAAAAAACATAAACACATTTACTATACATACCTGAAGTAGTACATTTCTGTCTGCATCCACAGATCTGTATTCTTTTTTGACGTCCTCCTGAGTGAAGTACTTTTCACAAACGTAAGCGTATTTGGGATCATTTTCAACTCCGTTTTCCTCTAAAAATAACAGCCACTTCGCGCGTGTTATTGTATTTGTTGGAAGGCTGAAGAGTGAAACTGTATTCAGCGCAATTCCATTAATTATCTGTCCACTCGGGCAGTTTTTCACGCAACCCTTTTTGCCCATTGCGTGAAATTAGATCACTCACAGAAATCTGATTGAATCTGATGTCAACCGCGCGCGACGTTGATAGTTCAGGTTAGGTTCAAGTTAGGCTTAGATTAGATAACAATCAGCTCGAGTTCTGATTGGAGTACCGGTGTCGCAGCGCCGTCTGGATGCGGCCGTCAAAAAATACCATCTAAAAATCACAGGGATAGGGGCCTCGTCGACCCACCTCTCCTTCTTACATCGTGGGCAGAGACCAATCGGCGCGACGCGTGTGAATGAATTTGAAAATACAACGCGCCAATTGGTCTCTGCTTTACCCTTGAAGCAACTTACCACGAGCGCAGCTAACTTCAGAGCAAAACCATTAATGAACAGGAGTGTACCCGTCTACTACTACCTCATGCCTGCTTGCCTGCTTGCCTGCCTGCCCACTAATTAGTAATTAGGTCTCCGCAACTCTGTCCGGCTGGGCATCGCGTCCGATTTTCTAGGCCAAGCAACTCATCTCGATTCTTCGTATCTCCGTGAATCTTATACCTAGGTATATACAATTCATGTATACATACCTATATGAATGTATGTTACATACATACATACTTATATCTGCTCATACCCACCTTCAGAGAAACTAGGGATCTCTTAAATCTTAATTGAACCCTGGCAGGTGGCCACTCCAGGCTAACTTAACTCCTCTCTTTATATTTCGTGGGCACAACTTCTCCAACAATGATAATGGTGATGATGATGATGATGATTATTTCTTGTATTTTTGTGCATATACTTCATTCAATTCAATAGCAGAGTCGAGCTGAGCAGTCGTTTAATTAATTGGACTTAACGGTGGTCGTTCCTCGTTAATTTCTGAGAGTTGGTAGAAATCCTAGTATGAATCCTATATAGTATGTACAAATACTCAAATACGTATAGATAAATATATATATATGGTATATTTATAACCTTATGTAGATGGATGCTGTATACAGATAGTTTTATGTATACAGTGTACGCTACAAAATATACTCATTAATGAGAAGAATAGGTAATGCAATTCCTAGTCCGAAAATTTCATGAAATATTTGTTCCTAAATCTACGATCAGAATCGTACTGTATCAAACGAGAAATAATTATGGTGAGGCGTAGAATAGCAATTCGGATCATTTTGTGCTGATTCACATCTTCCACGACTTTTCAATCGTAGGAATATAATAATATAGGTAATAAGAGAAATTGAGATGCATATTTTTATTTTGTTTTATTGGAACAAATGCTTCCATACGAAATTGCTACAAAAGGTCATCGATCAGTCATCATCAATCATTCATAAAAGTAACAAGCATGGGGATTAGTTGAAATCAATTTATGATGTACGGACTGTGATGATATTATGAATAATCCATCACATAGTGTCACATTTTCTGACGTTCTACATCTTTTGTTTCTTCATGTTCTGCGCTTTTTGATTTAAATATTCTCGTTCAATTTTTAGCGCCAGTTCCACAATCCAAGGTCAAAACTTAAACCACGGTTAAACCGCTGAAAATTGCTTGCCATTGGCGGAATTTAGCTTTAAACCACGGTTAAATTCGAATTGTGGAACCGGGCCTTAGTCCATTAGAATGTAAATTAGATTGGGTGAGGATTGCGGTAATGTGGAAATAGTTTCATAATATTCATCATCATTACTCTTATTAATATCATTATCATTCCCTGCAGCAGACAACACAAATTTTGAGTTACCAACGAGACGTCTCATGATGACGCGATGTTCTAATATTTTCTCAACTGGAAAAAGGCATCTTGACGTCCAAAAGACGTCTTCAGTCTTCATGACAGTAAGATGCATGAGATGTATCGTTTGTTGGAAAAAATTTTGGAAATTTATGGTTGTCCGTAAAGCTTTTCATATGGAATTTGGAATTCTGTGCTACCGAAGGAAAAAAGTCAAATGTACATTTCCAGTTTCAAATATATGGACACTCCTTTGGAGTAAAATTTGCACCGATTGTGGTCAACTCAACATGACATGTTGTAACTCTGATCAAATTCTTTATGAGTCTTAACACAATTGCTGTAGATTGTACTCGAAACAAGGCCATATATTCACCATTGAAAATGTAAATTTGACGTAAATTATTTTTTCACCTTGTATCGGGGTTATATATACTGTTTCAGGTTGAGCATGACACGTTTTGTGTGTATAGATTCTTTGAGAAATTCTGAAACGAAAAGTCCTTCGCCAAATATGCCTGTGACCTCTGGTTTCAAAGCTACAGAGGATCTAGTCTGGCCTATCACAAAGCTTGTGAGTGAACATAGTCTTTGCACACTAGCATATGAGCGTTGCGATTGGTTACCTCAAACATTCTGCAACTCGCAAACTATCGATCACAGAAATTTTTGGTAAAGGACTTTTGGTTTCAGAATTTCTCGAAGAATCTATCGACAAAATGTGTTCTGCCCAACCTGAATCACCCTGTATATTATTCTGTTCGTTCCAGCCAAAATGATTGGGGGAGTGTTGACCTGTGTAATTTTTCATTGAGTTAGGTCAGTTCAGGATTGACTTTATGAAATTACGTCTAAAATTCGTAAAGGTAGACCGTCATACATACGAAAGGGTAGACTTCGTCTGGAAACAAGCATGCCTGTATAGATAATGATGGCATTTTGCCTGGGCAAGTGATTTTTCAACGTGTGTTTATGTATAGGTGTGTATCTGTAGTACATGACTACTGGTACGAACAATTATACACATTATAGTGTATAAGAAACACGAATGTATATGCAAATGGAAATGGGAATGGAAATGTCAATAGCTTATAACTACGGTATGAATTCTATAGATATACCCATAAGCTTAGAGTCCGCTGTGTCTATACATAATAAATATTGCAGTATAGTATGTACGGCTATAGTATATCATACTGTATCTCTGGGCATGAATACATATAATATACCTGTAATATGCGAAAGCCTGCGCATGCGTAGTCTTATATACATGTATACATCGGCAGCTATGCATGTATTTACTTGTAAAATTATATGCATAGGCATATTAAGTACCTGTTTCATAAATACCTGATCACGGTTCTCCTGAACCAATACATGTGTAGACGCTTTGTATAAATTATATATTATATGTTTATAGATTTGTGTTTGTATTGTGTTAATTATCGACCGTTCCGGATATCCGTAACGCGTATCGGTCTCTGACAGTGATCAGCAGCCTCATGGATACATGTTACATGTTACGTTATAAACATATATCATATAGGTTGGTACAGGCACGCGCATATTTAGTTGTAAATCAGACTCGATATACCTACTTAGTTATAGGTACTGTAAGCCACCAGGCTACACTAAACTGGTAGTTCGATAGATAAAACAAAGAGGGGGGAGAAAATAAACCGTTGATGTAATTATAAATCACAATCTTGTTGTATACATACATACAATATATTTCTGTATTATATCTTACCCGCAGATATTATAAATTATATCAGCAACGAAAAAATTCACTAATGCAAAGTTTATTACTTAGCGACGCAGAAGTTGTATCCAACAGTTATTTATTCGGATGCATGTATGTATTTACATGTGTATCAATAAGAATACAACACTCGAATCTCGGTACCCAGACTATGTATGTATGTACCTGGTTATTCCACTTATAATATTTATGGAACCTAACATAATCAACTTCTATCAACTTAACAAGTTTATTCCGCTTGTAAAAATAGGATCGTAATTTACTTGAAAATTTCTCTCTACGATCGTTCGGTCTCACGTTATTGTCGATTGGAATCTAGTAGGGATAGCCGATATGTGCCGATGTACTGGAATATCGATATTATCGAGCCCAAGATATCGATATTCGTATCGATATTTCAGACACCGATATTTTCTAATATCAATATTGAACTTGCAGCTATCGAATTTTGATATTACGCTTTTTGTTGACTGTCTTGGGCGCTTGGTGCGCTTTAAAGGTATCTTTTTTCCATGAGAGGGTCAGAAAAAATACATCTTTTTTTGTGAATTTTGGTAGTAATTTACTTTGCATACAATAAAATTCGAAAATACATTATTTTTTCGTTATTCCAATGAACTTTTTGTCCGTATCATAGATTCGGATATGGAATATCGATATTTGAGCACCGATATTTTGAACATATCGATATTATAAACTCCGACACGTATCGATATGGAATATCGATATTCTTGGGAATATCGCCCATTCCTAGAATCTAGTCGATTAGGCGCGTCGCATGAGCACGCGTGTTTCGGTGAGCCGCGCATACGGCTGAGTGCGCATGCGTCACAGCAGACGGACGCGCTTGATTGGCGTTTCTTCTCAATTAATTGTCTGCCACAATCTATGGCTCGTAGGACAAAACGGTAAAGGAAATTTCGAACCAATTTTTAACGAGAAATGCTCATGTCGTATAGGATTCCGTGAATACCGTTACACTATATGTATATGTGTATCAACTTGGCCATACGTCCGCTAGCTTCGAACTATTCTTTAATAAGCTATAATCTAACGACGCCCGCGGTAACTTAGACCACAGATTTATTCTCAACCGGATGTGGGTGGCTTCTATGTTCTTATGTTACCACACTTTATATTCCTACAAAGTATAAAGACCTTATCTTTTCGTCTCTTTATCTCTTTCTATATCGTGAATTTTAAGTACCACACAGGCATACACACACACACACGTAATCGTACGATTACGACCACTTTGTATGATTATCATCATCATTGTTTCCGTGTCTTTTTGAAATCCTATTCAATTTCTCTCTACCAATTATATCTCTTCGCTGTTATCAACATTTCTCTTTTCTGTGTTCTTTTTTCTTTTTTTTTGTTTGTTTCATTCTTAGACTCGGATGGATTTCTCCAAAAATATCCCAAAAATTTGGTCTTCATTTACAATTTCATGGTCTTATTTATTATATGCTGAATATATACTGCTTAAACTTGCATCACTCAATTCAATTGCTCGCAGAGTTGTGGACTGATTGTGAGTTGGGTCGGCATGGTCGCTATCGTATTATATCAATATTCGATCTATACGTATACTACTAAGTTAAAGTATATATAATAATAAGTAGATAGGTATAGATAAATAGGCACCGCAGGTTGGCAAAGGTATAGGTACTGCACTTGCCAGTTGCCACCGACTTGTCGTGGACTAGATTGCACCAGAGTGGAAATACTGAATAAATAATTGCATAACGTATCTTGTTTGTGCTACACGAACACATTATTATACTCTATGCTTAGGGGGTTGGGGTATTGGTACATGAATGCATAATATAGGTACAATATACGTACATAATTATATCCTATCTCACGTAGAATTACATTCCACAAATTTGAAACTTTCAAAACAAAATCCCTGAATAACAAAATGAAAAACTATTTCCAAAAAATTACCTCGTCATCGTGATAGCGAAGCAATTTATCTTCATTATAATAACGATAAATAATTCGGAGTTCAGATTATACGTAATTATTATATTATACATTTTATCTATCTGTGCCATTTATTACTACCTCGTCTGTCTTTGCTGTGCTCTCACAATCAGCATAAGACAGTGCCTGGGTGCACACCACGACGTGGATGTATTAAGCTCAGATCTGGACAGATAGATTAAAACTGGGTTGTGAAACGTTCTGCAGTACAGAAACGGTACCTAAGAGCACTTTGTAATTTCAATAAATTTTCAGTGCTGCAGAAAATAATGCTGTTATTACACTTCTTATTTATTCTCTTCTTTCTCCATCTTCAAGTATATTTATAAGGATGCGATTATTGCTCTAGAAATTACTGACGCAGATTATTTACAAGAGAAAATTATCTGGAAAAAAGTAAAGATTCTTTGCGTTCTTTAACTCCCAATCTTTTATCCTTGCTGTCTACATCTTTCTGCTTTCCTTTCCACGCTCTTTCATACTGTACGCCACCGAAGTTTCTCCAGATAATCTTCCACTGCGAAAAGTATCTCGAGAGCAGATGAGATCGTTTTGATTGTCAGTCATCTAGATTATGAAAAGATGACAGTAGATTGATGTGAGGAAATTGTTATTTAATATTGTCTTTGGAGTAGGCCAAAAAAGATGAAAAATGAAAAGATGAATGAGCGCTTGATTCAAATTTCTGCAAGCTAAAATAAAGAATCGTGAATCTCAAATCCTCAGATGATCACCTCAGATGATATACTATCTGGAGACCTAACGCGAAAGAAAAAAAAACGAACAATTCCTTGAAGAAGTAATTTTTAGGAATCATTGAAGTATGAGCGGGGGGACGTGGTTTTTTTGTTGTTCGTCGTTTCCTTACCTCGGCTGCCGGCTACTAGACTTGACAGTGGGTACTGATGCTTGACTAACAATAACAATAACAATAAATAAAATAAATATATCTATACACATACATAAAGGTCCGGCGCAACATCCTGGTCTAAATTCGAACCGAGCGAAGCAAGCAGGCAGGCAGGCAAACAGACGGACGGGCACTACCTAGACCTTCGAAACAGCCTTGTATCCAGGCGTATAATCTAACCTCAGAGAGCAACCTATCAACAAGGAACTACATATATCCCCCTACCCGTGCCCCTTCCCCACCCCTCGTCAAGTTTCTTGGCACTGGTATGTTTTACTTATATTTTACGTCCTCCTTCTCCTTCTTTTCCTCTTTTTTCAAAGCTGAGTCATTTATAATTGCGTACCTATGCATAGATACTTTGTACGGGGTGGGGATTCGTGAATCGAACGCAAAAAGTTCTACGGAATGTTCAAGTTGTTGTTGTTTTATGGTGAATTTCCTTCTCCTATGCATAAAACCTCATTTTCTCAACAACAAACGACATAAATGAACGGGAGAAAAGTTCAAGCTAAAACAAAATCGAGAAAACCGATGTTTCGTTGGTCTAATTTTTTACACACAATTCACGGTTTTGTAATTTGTTCGTAATTTTTAATTTCTTACATAGCCCGTCTGTTATATACTTTGACACTGTCGGTTGGCTCACCAGCCTGATATAGGAACGAAATGAAAGAATCAGAACAAGAACAATCGGTAGACCTTTGTGTTCGTTAAGAGTTAGATCGTTTGGTACAACGAAATCGGTATAATAGATAGGCAGGAAGTTTAATTTAGTTATTGTAGATATCGATAAATGAGCCAGCGGCCGCAGATTCCCCCCTTTTCCCTTCCCATCAAAGCGGGCAGCACAGTGCCGGTTACCTTGCTCGATGCTGCGAGTCGTAGATAGAGAAAGTGCGGCACTGCGCACCTCGATCTCTGTTATTTTACGCGCCTGAAGTACGGAGACCGGAGATCGAGGCCGGGGAACCTGACCGCTTGCGGCACCGACCATCCGGCCCTCTGTACTACTATTGCAACTTTTTTAGTTAACCAATATACCAAACAAAGAAGGCTATATCTATGTTATTTGTTTTTTCATTACCGATCTTTTTTTGATTGATGAGCATTTTATTTCATCATTTTTACGATCGTTCGTGCATTAGAAAACTTCTTTGGAAATACCAATCTTTTCGCATCCCTACCGATGTTCGCTTCATATACTAACAATGTTTTTATTCATTTAGGATCATTGTTGGAATAGAAATCGTTTTCGGGAAATACCGATCTTCATTTTTTGAAGAGTAGTTTAATCGTGAAGGATCATCTTTCTATGAGGATTCGTGCGTTTAGCGCTCATCTCATTCACGTTACCGATCCTTCTGTTCTATCGGTTGATATCGGTTTTTTCATGACATTTCAAAGCCTACGAACGCTGCGGAAGAAAACGAGACCACGCCGTGTAGCCGAACGTTCAGGTAACTGAAAGGAGCAACAGAAAAGAAAAGGAAGAAAGACTGGTGAAATCACTCAGCTAATTAACCGATAAGCGATCTCACGCAGGGACGATGGCGTGCCGTATTATTAAGGCGTGCATTAAAACTGCGGCCGTAAAACTTCGCCGATTTTCAATTAACCGGTTTTGTACATTCCTAATTGAGGAACAAACCAGCACTTTTGATAAATAAAAGAATTAGATGGTTTTCGAACTTCTTCCGTAACGAAATTTATCGCTCCGATAATTTAAAACAACGTTTCCATATTTTCATATAAATACCTGTTGAGAATAACAAAGAAACTTAACATTCTATTGAAAACCGATTTATGCATGTTTGTAGTTAACATACTATAAATAATTGTACACAGTGCAAATCGTTGTGATGGAAAAATACATAGAGTCACAGACGTATATTATACAGCATAGGTAGTACAGGCACGGAATTGCTTAGGGGCTTGCGCAACTTGCACTTAGCTCGGTGTCTCCGCGACTCTGTTGCCGTTGTGTCAGCTCCCTCGCTGTTGCTGCTGCGGCTGCTGATGCTGGTTATATACATATACTGAATTTATACCCGGTCATATTGCGTTCCCACGCCTAGGCTATGTTGAGCTGGTCTTTCGACCCAGTGCGCACCTATATCCAGCATCCTTAGATCGTGTATCTATACGTATCTACGTACACACAACATGCCTATAACCTCCACCACTTTGAAGTGCACAGTGCGCAACATGCATAAAATATGGGGCACACACACAGTAATTAATGGCGAGACCGGATGGACGATAGTCACGTTACCATGATGACCTTGTTATCGATTGATGGTAGTTTTCATGGAAAATTGCCGATTTCTGAACCCTACATTTCAAAAGCTGATGATTTTGTTTTCATATCTGTTGCAGATCATCCGGCGTTGCATACCTGCGCAGTAGAATGCGCGAGAGATCTATAGACCGTAAGAGTTTAGGTGTATCTTGATCAAACAAACCCTCCGGAAGAGGGTAGAAACTTGAAACTCTCGGTACATCGTCATCCGGGTAATCAAACTATAGAAAACCGTAAAAAGGTGAACAGGATTATCGACTGGAACCAGTCACCATGGATATAACAGAGGCGTTTGCGCCTGGGGGTGGAAGCGAGGACTTGGCCAAAACGGACTTTTTCGACTTCGTCGTGTCCCCGGCATCGCACGGTGCATCTGGAGACGCGGTTTCGGACGAGGAGAGTTTCCTCCATCGCACATCCTGCAGGAGTATCGGTGTCAGTTTTCTCCAAGATTCCAGACAGGACTCTCACGACTCTAGACACGACATCCATTCTTCTTCGTTTGTTAAAGAGACAAATAACAACACTCTGACTGCCCTTCCTCCAGTATCAACCATCACCGGTTCACTCACCCACCACCATCATCACCACCATCACCATCGTAATCACGTGTGCGCAGTTCAGAACCAAGATGTCACTATGCAACAGCCGGACTGCGACTACTGGGGGGATGATGGAAAGGAACAAACTTGCAGCATACTGCTTGAAGATCTGAGCAAATACTGCTGGTCAACCACGACGAATTCCCCATCCCAAAGCCACGGGGCCGACAGTATTGTTCAGGGTGAAACGGCCGGGAGAGGGTGTACTGGGAGTGGTTCCCACAGGCAAAATACGGATGGAGCAATCTACACCTTGACAGTCCTTAACAACGATGCAAACTCAATGGATGCTTTGGACTGCTGTAAAAGCCCAGCCGCACCTTCAACCGATTCGTGGTCCTTGAGACCTAACCTCGACCTAGATGCTATCTTGAGTTTAGACCCCCCAGGAGACCACGACCACGATCCGCTTCCAGAAACATCGAGAAGCGATAGGTTCCACGTCTTGCCTGTAGCCAGTTTGGGATCTCAGTACTCGACTGATGACAGTGGCTTCGTTGAGAGCAAAGAAATGTGCCTTAGAAGTGGACAGACACCTGGATCAGGAGATAACAATAACGACTGGAAATTATCCGACCAAAATCACCTAACTGACAACACACCGACACCCGTTAGCGACTCTGCAGAAAGCTTACTGCGCAGTGCTCTTCAGGGTAAACTATACTCCGGTACAACATCACAGGTCGTTTCTTCCTCCTCACCAAACACCTCCCAAACTCCAACTCTTACTCTTCAAAATGTAACGAGAAATCCTCCCCACGTTCAGATCATAACCGATCACCAAGCCGATGAAACAATGCACCCTTGTACTGAGGAAGACCTCTTACTCTCCCAGCTGGACGCCACAACCTACCGGCCAGGCGATTACGAGAAGCTTGAGAGCATAGCAAACGAGGTACAAACATACTGTAGTGTTTCAGCAACTACGACAGTCATGTACACTTTAGATCCTGCCAGTGGAAGCTTGGGGACTATCACCCTTCCCGCTGATCTTAGTCAGGTTAGCACAGTGACGGTTGTGACAGCCGGACAACAGGAACCAGTTATCAGCCAAGGGGCAGTAAGACAAGAGGCCGAAGCGGTTCCTAGCCAGATCCAGATATCACCACCACGAACAGTGTCAACGACCAGTACAAAACCAGCGAAAAAGTACATCAGGCGGGTTAATAGGAACGGAAGTAATAGTAGCGGAGGGACCGGGGGAACCGGAAGTACGAATGGAGGTCAAAATCAGAGCACCGGAGGTTCTCCTGGGAGCGTCCAGAGGAAGGAAAGGTCCCTCCATTACTGTAGTATATGTAGTAAGGGTTTTAAGGACAAGTATAGCGTCAACGTACATATCAGGACACACACCGGCGAGAAACCATTCGCTTGCTCTTTATGCGGTAAAAGTTTCCGACAGAAAGCACACCTCGCTAAACACTATCAAACACATGTCGCACAAAAACCAACAAACGTTGGTACCGGCGCAACGACTACTCCGTCAGCTCAGGCTACTACTAACGCGGTTCAAACTTCACCGACGAACGCAAATAACAATAATATTAACATTAATAATAATAGCAATAGCAATCAAGAGAACACACCTTCGCCTGTACAACGCAACCAGACACACGCCGTTGCTGAACAACCAATTAGTGGCAATACGACTGTCAGTTAGCCGGTAGGAGGAAATTTCTAGAATACTTTTTTTTTATTTTGTAATGAGAAAGGTGTGCGATCCGCTTTCAACAGAGCTCAGAATTTACAGGGTTCAAAATCGTCCTCCATTGATTCGTTGAAATATTATACCTACTCGAGTTTTCTAATGGTGTATATTTTTAACAGAAGACAAGTGGTTAGAAAAAAAGTAACTAAAACTAACATATTCAATACATAGGTATACTCAATCGTGGCGACTTTGAACATTTATTCATCAATTGATCGATGCATTTTTTTATTTAGCATATAGTTGCATGTAGAAAAAGAATTAGTTGAATCACCTATTTTAATCCACTATTCATCAATTGATTTAATCGAATAGCTTTCATTTATAACTCGCCTGCTACCGTACTTCTTCGACTAATTACTAATTTTTTAAGTCGGTTAACTTTTTTTTTCTCAACTAATCATCGTTTTCTTTTGTTTTTCTTTATTTCCTTTTTTTCAATCCAATCGTGTGCTATTCTTTTCAATAAATTCTTGTTCAGTCGAATCAAATCTTGGATTTGACAATAATTCTGTAATTTACTGTAGTATTTCCCATACGTACAATATTTTGCATCCGCTACTATTGGATTGGATACAACATGATTGCGAATCTCAAAACTATTTCACAAATTAACTAGCATATATTTTTTCCAAAATTAATGAAGAATTATTTGTTCCGACGTGTAACTATATACTTGCAGCCGGCAACTATTTTCTTTTTTCCTTCTTGTATAGATGTAATAGAATAGTTTAAAATCAATATTATTATTATTGATTCGAGTCAGCTATAACCGCAGTTTTTCATTTTCTGGCACATCCTAGATAAACTACTATTTTGCTCGGGTCAGTGACTAGTTTCGAAATCGGCTATGATATTTCTTCCCACCCGCTTTCTTCAAAATGAATTATTTTGGCTGCAAAAAGATTCTCTCTCTCGTAGCGCTGGGACCAATATATACCTATATACACGCACGTAGGATTTAATGTACGTATTCGAAAATAGTTACCGATACAACTATTGACCCTCGTTGAGTTGAAGGTTGTTTCAGAATTTTATGTTGTTTTCCAATTCTTCTGAACTAAAATAACCGTAAGAAATGAAAAAAAACGATGTTTATTTTATTTATACGTTTGTATGTACATGATACGTTGGCATTCAACATATATATAAAGATACATATACATAATACGTAATTAGTTATGTACTAGTTATTTTATATCAAGAATGGTTTACTATTCGAAAAATACCCACTAAACTATTTTACCTATTATGGAAATTATAACTTGAGAGATAATGAAGAATATACTCAATTATGAATAATGAAAAAAGAATAATGAAAAAGTTTGTGTTCCTAAGAAGTTCTATGAATATGTAATTATTCGTTCAATGATACTAATGTTCTAACTATGACAGAGAACAACAAAGACAGCATTAATAATAATAATAATAATAATAATAATAATAATACACTAATAATAATAATGATGAAAGAACAACTATTGTCATATTATTGTTATAATATTATACATTAGCGTGGCAATATATAAACGGTTGTAGTAGTAATTGTGTAAACTATACCTTAGCTGGTATGTTATCAATAATAATAACCCAATGAAAAATGACAATAAAAATAATTCGAATACTAATAATAGTAATAATAATAATAATAATAATAATACCAATAATAATACTAATAGTGACAATAATGAAGATATATAACTATATTAGGTATATACATAGTAATATATATATAATTATAAAAAAAAAATGATAAATAGAAATAAAATGAATTGCGTACCACGTGACGAAGAGATATACTATATTTTTCTTTCTTTTTGTTTTTGTTTGTCTTTTTCTTTTCACTATACTGAATGATAATGAATATATGATGATAATAATAATAATTAGTAGCATGAGCTGTGATTTAGATACATACTCAACGAGTGATTTTAATAGATGCATACATACATATATATATTATATATTATATACTATATTATATATATTTAAGTACCTGCATTAATAATTAACGAAAAATCAACCGTGTCGTTGCGTCGTCCCAAAACAAAACAAACAAATGAAAATGAAATGAAATAAAAAATAAATGCAACTAAAAACCTGCACAAACTATGCATTTTGAACCATATTTTGCAGGATCTCTTGCCAATATACAAATATATACATATTTATGTATAATAGCGGTAGCAATAGTAGCTTATGAAAATATGTAATTTAGTGGGTTTTTTTTTGTCTACATATAGACTATTTATGAACTTTCATGCGTTTTTCAAATTCGATTCCAATTTCTCGTTTCGCAATCTTTTTCTTTTTTTTCCTCTCATTATAATCCCATACCACTCCAAATTGGATAGTATTTGATATTTTCGTAAACTATTGTCTGTATTACATTGAATAGCCGTTATTTTTACGTGAAACATATAAAGTCGACTGTCTTCAATGAGATTCATTATACCAACAGCAGCACCACGACTTCAAATACAACTATTCGAGTACAAATATTATTACTCGATTTTTATAACGATCTACATCACTGAAAAATAGTGATAATCGTAACTAAACAACAACAATAACAATGAAAATATTGTATTCTTGCAAAGAAATAATAATAATTGTGCGTGCTGAAAAATGTTGGTGAAGCTAATTATAATAATACTCACAGATGAACTCACTATTATTTAAATATACTGATCTATGCGAAGAGTTTTAAATACGTAAGAACAAACGAAATTTTATCTCTTACTTCTCTTTATTGTTTATTATTCCATAAGTTTTTCGTTTTGTTATCATTATCATTATTACTTTTAATTAGCAAATTATAAACTATATTCTATACTCATATACCTACCTGTATGCATATATATATTACACAATGAACTATAAATCGACAATTGGTTTTAATTATCTTTATCACTAGCGATATTTATATAAATAAAATTCTGTATTTATAGTTGTACATCAAATAGTGAAAATAGTTATAGAATTAGTCTGATTAATATTATTATTATTATTATTGTTATTGTTGTTGTTATTATTATTGTATTATGTTTATCAATAATACTGTATTAGTTAAATTTTATTAATTATAATGAACATATATTTATATAATATATATAGTATGCGCGTCTATTATCTCAAATTGAGGAAAAATATAAATCCCTATAATACATATATATGTACACGTACGATATATATACATATATCTAATCATATAATATATTGAATAATACAGTTACCATTATTTTGGTAACTTTGGCAGAGTATTTTATACCATTAATTAATAAAAATGAGAAAGGAGAATAAGATGATTGAAAAAATTAAAAAAATATCTTTACAATACTCAGTGGTCACCACACATCGTATGGTAGTGGTAGCGTGGAACCAAAATATATGTAAAACGAAGCTAATTGTAATTGAGCAAATACCACATCATACATATATAGTATGAAATACTATAAAATAATAAAGGAGCGCTTAACGCTTGGAGCCAAATGATCTCGCTACCATGGAAGGTAACGAATTGAATTGGATTGCCGCTACAATATTTAGGCTACCTTTCGCATGATTTCGCTTCGCATGCTACTATGCTAGCGAGTATAATCGCTCTATGCATTAAGCGCAGCTGATGATGATTGATGATGATGATGACGATGACGATGATGATGCTGATCACGATGATCATAAGAACGAATGTACTATACCTGTATTGAACGATTTATTTAATAATTGAATTATAATTGTCAGCTGCAGTAGGAATCTATCTATTTATAACTATTAATATATATATATATAAATGCTATATTTTTTTTTTTTTTTTTTTTAAATATGTGTGCGTAGAGGGTGGCTCATTTATATTATTCACTTTTGAAACTCGATACCGAAGAGTAAAGGAATGAAAAACTTTTTTTCAATTGTTACTTCATGAATATCTTCTCAAATTCAAGAATGGGCTGTCCTGTATACCATAATTTATGTAAACAAATTATAATATATTATACTACACGAAATACATCAACGGCCTATCCAGTACAAACCGCGCGGATAATTGTTATACGTATATATATATACATACACACGTACATACATACGTCACAGTACAGTAGCGACGAAATAAATGAATGGAAGAAATATCATTCGAATATCATAAAATATGATTAATATTTTTACTATTATTATTATTATCGTTATTATTATTATATGTGGTGATTTTATCGTTCGTAGTCTTTACATTGATGGTATAGTGACTCCATCGGACTAGCCGAACCAAAGTTGCAAGTTAATGCGTTTGTCTTTCTCTGCAGAGAGATTCGTCCTTTATTCGAGAGAGACTGAAAGAAACTGATAGAAACGGTTTTTGAAAATTTTTCGAGCAAAAATTTAAAATAATACAAAAATCTAGAACGAGAGGATCTTCACTCGAAAAATTTTCCAAAACTGTCTATTTCAGTTTTTCTCAGTTTTCCTGAGGCTTGCACGCTCGCATAAATGGAGAATCTCTCCTTAGGAAAAGACAAATACCTTAATTTGCAACTTTGGTCCGGCTAGTCCGATGGAGTCACTACCATCAACGTTATTATTATTGTTATGTTTATTATTAGATGGATAATAGAATGCGTAATGGGGTAAACCATGGAGTTATGACCAAATAATCGCTGACCCTCGACCCTCCTGATATGAAAATAAATTTGTTGTCTGTATTATAACCTTAACATCAAAAAATACTCGTCAGTTATTTTCAATTTTTTTTACCCCAGGTTTGAGGGTTACGAGATTGAAAAAATCGGAAGATTTTAGAAAAATACATTTTTTTCAATAATTTTAGCTTGCAATCGATACGTTTCTTCGATAAGTGGTTTATACCAAATTTGTGGATCTTTGAATTCATTTTTCGTGTACAACGATTTTCTAATTTCTTTCCAAATTAAAAAATGATTATACATATAATATAAGTATATTATTATGAATTAAAACTGGAGAAAACAAAAATATATACATACTATATTTACATGGAACGTTATAATTTATGATCTAGAATACGTAATGTTAGGTAATTTTAATATATATGTATATGTCGCAAATCGTTCACCAAAATACAATGAAATTGAACAAATAAATAATGTAAAATATGGATATACTATAATATATAACGGATACACATCATATAAAAATATACGTACATATATATACGCTTGATATATTGTTCTTTTTCCCCTCTATCGGTTGTTATTCATATCTTTATTGTAAAGCGTTGATCAATTATTTTCGAATAATAATGGTAATGATAATAATAATGACAAGAATAATGAGTATAATAATAACAACAACAACAATATGATAGTAATAACTATGGATTTGCTGCAATGTGACGATGTATCGCAGCAAATAAAAATAAAAACGAAACGGGAAAACAAAATATGAGAGAAAAATGAAGAGAAATGAGTAAAATGAAGAGAAAAGGAAGAAAAAATATTATATAATTATCATATTACAAGTATACAGTACATATACATACTACCTGTAGGTAATTTATATATCTCATTTAATTTATGATTAACTATACTATATGATATATTAGATGAGAAAAAGCTTATATATATAATATAATATATACTAACACAATTTAAACAACCCTGGGTGTACAGTATACATAGTTTCGTGCTGAGGAAAATGGCACAAAAATGAAAAAATCGATAACAAACCACGAGATATGAAAACGAGAATTGTATCAATGACAGTAAAAAGGATGATTCGTTTTCATTCCTCTATCGCTGCTTTTTTTAGGCGTTAATCATTCAATTCAATAAATTGTATCATTATACCTGCAAATTATTATATTATACACACACCGTAGTATATTATTATAGTGCATATACCTGTAAAATGATACATATTACTGTATATGTATATGAACTTATTAGTTCACATTACGAATTATCGATACACAATATTAATAATAATAATAATTATTATTATTATTATAGAACAGTAGATATACATGTATACCTATGAATATATTTTATATGCGCGAGCGGTGATAAAAAAAAGTAATTTCCGAATCGTCATGGGAAACAGAAAGAAAAAGAAAAAAAACTGTACCAGCAGGGGGTAGAAACGTAGATTATTTAAACCAATTTTTGGTTTATTGCTCGTTTTCTTTTTTTCTCCTTCGATATCACTTCAATATCATTCAAATTTCACTTCATCTAACGATAAGTATATATCTACTGTACCTTACACAGTGGTGATAATATTATTATTGATCGCCTTTTTTTTTTTGACAATTTTTTGACACGATTTCTCGATTCTATGAAATTTCTTGCTGTTTTTTTTTTTTTTCATGTTTTACTTTTGCTGTATTCAATTTCTTTCTTTCTGTTTCTTACTACAACGAAACGTTGGGAAATGTACCTATTATTTTTGTAACTAGAGATATTTTATTACAGTATACGTATAATTATATTATACATTATATATATCATAATAATTGTAATTATAATGATAATGAAAAAAATAAATAAAAATTTGTATGCTTTTTTTATAAAATGATGATGATAAAAAGATGAAATATCTGCGGTATCTTTATTTCAAATTGCCCCTCCGGATATTAAAACAAAACAGAAGAGAGAAGAGAGAAAAAGAAAGTCGTATTTGTAGTCATGGAGGAAATTAAAGCAGCAGTTATAATTATAAAAGCAATATGGCGGGTCGTAGGAAATTGGGGAGGAACGGTGATTCGTCGAGATAATTCAATCGGTTGTGAAAATTGGTTATTGACTCGCAATCTTTGACTTTTTATTTATTATTTTTTTTTTTTCATCCATTCTCCCAAGCTTTGTATATTTTTTTTTTTTTATAACTTTGATACGGATTTCTATTTTCTTTGCTTTCGTTCTGATGTGAATTTTGGGAGAGAAATTTTTGAACCTCAATTTTCAATCGTGCTAATACAAAAGGGAAATATGTCGTACGTTGAACACGGTCCTCGTATTTTTTTGGCTGACAATAGTGAAAAAGGGAAGAGAAATTTGTTCCGTAATGAGAGTGATAACAAGCCTCTTGTATACGGGGACTATGTATTACCAAGAAAGAGATCTGAGGGACGTTTGAAGGCTTATGAATCCTGCACTGATATCAGAGCCTGGAGCCAAAATTCACTCGATAATTCTAAATATATTCGTGAACTTACCGAACATGCTAAAACGGTGAGAAATTCGCAAATGTATTTTCTATTCGATATTCGGATCACAAAAATTCCGATAAAATCGTCCCACGCAGTTTTCCAATAAATTTTGTAAAATTATTGAAATATGTATTCGTCAATAATTGTATTACCCAGTCTATGTAACGAAGATCAGCAATACAATTGATCGATTCATTCATTTTCTTTTTCTCCCTGAGTTTAATTCGTCAAAGAAATTCCTATTTCACATAGTCAACAGAAGCTAGTTTTTTACGTTTTTTGTTTTTTTTTACAATAATTTCGGAAATGTGCGATAAATTTTATCGGATTTACGATAAAATTAATTTTCGTATCAGCTCTCTTTTTTCCTTTTTCTTTGAATTCCTTTTATCTATTTCGTTGACAGCCAGGAAAAATTGTGCCATTAAATGTGGTCATTGATAACGTGATAGGCCTCGGTGCAAAAACACAAAATGAGCTTACCACATGCAGAAGAGAACTTCAAAAATACAAAAGCCTAACTCTGACGAGCGAGCAACAACATCAGCTCCAATTAACAGCTGTACGTAGACTGAACAATTTCAATAAGATTCATATATTTTTTTGAAACATAAAAAAAAAATATATAGTATCTTTCCGTCGTTTTGGAAGGCTGAAATTTTGTAAAATAAACAAAACAGAAGATAAATACGTAAAATAATCTTAAAAATATCAAATTTTTATTCTTCATAAATCTCCAGTGTACATTTTTTGAAAAATCTCCACTTCAATGCAATAATTACCGGCGACACTTGGGGGATATCGACGATTCCTATAGTATCGACTCTGTATTATCAATTTCTGCAGTATTTCCTTCCTAGTTTCTACATTCTTTTCTTTCAGTTCACAATTTTGTATTATTTGGCACAAATTCTGCAATATACCTATAATTCCATTTCTAGCTTTCAGTATTCCCAATTTTACATTTTCATTCTTTCCTTGATCACATATTTCGATATTCATTTTCGTAATCGTATATAAGTATGTAATTGATCTTCTTCTCTGGGAAGGTTTCTGGCTCGCCTAGGTTGACGAGATCTCGGTCAAAACCACCGGATTCGGTTATCCAAAAATCTGAATTTGGGGCAACAGTAAGATCGTATTCAGCCTCCCCTGGTAGATCACCGAGACGAGGCGGAGGTGTCGATAAGTCGTTGCAGACAGAAGAAACGATCTTAAGATCGAGGGGAACTTCTGCTATCGAATTACTAAATCATATTATTCAAGGTTCAGAAGATATTAGATTTGAAAATACCGAAAATCTCGAAAATCCTGACGATCTTGAGGATACATCAAACGAAACTGCATCTCATGCTGGAAAAGTATTACCGTATTATAAATTTGAATTATTTCGAGTATGTTTCACGATTTTCGTCTTTTTTCGTTCTAATAATGTTTTTCTTCGATTTTTCACGGAAACAAGACCAAAAATCGATTTTTAGTTCATATAAACTTGAAGCGTGGGGTAGAATTCAAATGCATACATAGTTTAGGGAATATTGGTCACAAAATTTTCTCAATATTTTAAGAACAAAATTTGCAAAATATTTTCAACACACTCTAATATATTTCCACAAGATTCCCTGCAGATTTTCATGTCTGTCGGATATTCCTCGAAATGTTTTGGAATTTTTTTCGAAAATTTACTAATTCCATGTTATTCGATAAAATATGATAACGGAAATGATAAAATATCACAGTTTTTTGCGAATTGCTGCAATAATTTTGCAGTATTTTTCCACATTCCATGTTATCACGTCCAAAATTTTAATATGTTTAATAAAGTTTCACAGATTTAGTCGTAACAATGATTTATTGTGGAACAAAAACGAAGTAAAATATACCGAAGATATATATTTGTGTTCCACAGAATCAGGACTTTGTGTCATTCGGATCGGCTTCGGACGAATATACTGGCAATGATTATGATAATGACGAAGAGCAAGAGGAAGAAGAGGTCAAGGGAAATGAGAACCGAAATTTGGGATCGCCGTGGTTGACTCCTGACAAAACTACTACTGGAGAAACACTGTCGACTCCAGAAACTCCTGGTAGAACTGATACAGAAACTGAGACTGGAACTGGAACAGCCTCTATCACGGATTATGATACCGACGATGAAACTAACAAAGCCACGATAATACAAAAGGATTCTGAGATTATCGCTTTAAAAAATGAACTCGGAGCAAGTTTCATTCAGTTGTAGTACTTCTTATGGTTTTCTTGAGCAGAAGAATGCTATTTTCGTCTGTCTGAAATGAATTTTTGTATCATCAGGCTAAAGAGGCAGAGATCGAAGAACTGAAAGACATCAATAAACTGCTGGAAAAATCGTTAAACGAAAAAGACGAGGGTATCCAATTCTTAAAAGGAAATCTCATGAAGGTTCATTATTTGATTTTTCAAAACTAACAAATAAATGAACAAAACAGAACATTTTCTCTTCCAGCTATCGGAACAGCAGCTCGCCGGAGTCGGAGATGACATATTATACGAGTCCGAGAGATTGAAGAAGAAGGTAGGCTGTTCGGGTATGCAATTTAGTGTAATCGAAGAACCAAATATAAATTGCTGTATCTAATACGCAATTTTTTTCCTCTAATCTAGATAGGCGCCTGTGAGTGCTTGATATCGGATCTCAAAGGAGATTTGAAAGACAAAGTTTCAGCATGCAGAGCGCAAGCACACGAAATCGAAGACTTGCGATTTAGATTTGAAGAAACAGAGTTGATACGAGCCGAGAGGGACTCTCTGGCAGTAAGACGCTGATCTTTGTATACTTCAATATTTAATGAAAAACAATTTTCGTTCACATTTTTTTGTGAAATCATTTTTTGCCAAAATCATTCTCTGGTCGCATCCTTCTTTCGTAGGTGTATTCCTTGCGGAAAAGTGAGACCATTTTATGTCAGAGAAAACTTTTTAGGGTTTAATAGTTTTTAAATGTGACCGATTTTTTAATTAATTAATCACCGCGCAGCAAATAGCGACGATCGTCCTGACGCGAATCCTTTGCATTGGATAAAGGTACCTTTTCATTCGGACCTTTGACGCTAGCGTCTAGATCTCGAGGTATGGATTTGTCTAACCTCAACAGTCAATCCAAGAGTATTTATCAGTATCAAAATTGAGTGCCATTAATTGTTTTAACAAATTGTTGGTCAATTATAATCACATGACTGTTTTGATGCTCTGACGCTAGCATCAAGCGTCAGTATGAAAAGAGGTAGCTTAGGTCATCACGTTTTGAAAACTGTTAGACTCTCAGTTTGTTGTTAAGGTGCCATAGGATTCTATCTTAAATGTACAGAAATCGTTTCGAAAACGAGAATCGTAAACTTTCTCAAACGATTCAGTCGATTTCGTTGAAACTTTGAGAATTCATTGACTATGATAGCAGGAACTCGTTTAGTAATTCACTTTCGCAAAACATTGATCGGATTTGATAAAACCTAAATATTTCCGATGTTAGCTAGGTTAGAATACCAGCGGCGAGTTCATGGCCTCTCAATGAGCCCCGCTGTTATCCGTTGTTGAATGTATTGTTGCTCATTGTTGAATTCCGTAAGTCTCTATTAGAACCTCAAGGGGAATTTGGACTCGCTATGTTAAATGCACAGAAACCGTGTCGAAAACGAGAATCGTAGATTTACGCAAACGACTGGATCGATTTTGATGAATCTTCGAGAATTTGTTGATCATGACGGCAGAAAGTGGCTAATTATTTCACTTTTTCGGGACATCGCTCAGATTTGATAAAAAATAAATATTCCCTATGTTAGCTAGGTTGGATTGCCATCGGCAACTCCAATTGCGCCTTAACAGAAAACCAAAATTTGTTTCAAAAACTACGCTCTCCGAAGGACGAATACGTGTATAGGATTATCTCAAAAGACTGAACTTCATCGAATTATTTTAAACCCCAGCGTAAGGTAAATGAGATGGGAGATCTTCTAGTGGACGCGGACAAGTGCACGCGAGCTCTGACAGAGATGAAATCTGCGTTGAGGGAACGGGACGAATTGCGGTGTCAAAATCGTGAGCAAAGCTGTCTCCTCGCTGACCAAGAGGATGAAATAAAACGACTACTTTTACTAGTCAAACGTCTATCCGCAAAGTACGAAGGCCGGCAGGTATTATGGAACAGCTTTTTCACTTTTTGCATAAATCCAAGGATGGTGTAACGAGTTTCAACCCGTTTTTTATTTATTAGGTCGGTGCGAATCCGCACGCACGTTGTTGACCACTGCGTGATTTTTTTCATAATTATAATTTCTCTGAGAGATTTTATCAAAATGGATGTGGATCACTCGAGTTTTTTCGATCCTAAAGGTAAATACATAATCACAGTGAGTTTTTGCTCTGATCGTCAAGTCGGAGTTATACCGATACTTCCGCATACATTTTGATAGAATCTTAATTGGTGATCATTTTCGGATTTCGAAATCGTTTGAAGAACCACTGAATTTTTGTCAATCAGGTGAGAATGAAAGGAACGATGGAAAACATGAAAGTAGAAATCGAGGAGAAAAATAGCAAAATATATCAATGCGAGGAGCAGCTTTCAGCAATGGAGAAAGAAGTCGGTTGCTTGAACGTCAAGTTGAAAAACAGTTTGAACAGTATGGATGATTTCAAAGTGGCCTATCAGGACGCTTGCAACTGTGCTGATCTAGACAGGGACATTTACTCACAGGCTAAAAGCGCACTGTGCAAATTGAACCTCACGATGGCAGAGCTCAAGGAATATAAATTCGAGAGAGAAAATCTTCTGAGACAAATTGAAGACATGAAAAATCAGATACAAAGTAACAACACCAAACTCAACAGGTTTTGTTGCCAGAACCAACAAGAATTAAGAGACAACAAAGTTGGTTTGTTCAACTTTATTCTAGTACATTCTTTCATTTCTGCAGTTGATGGTGATTATCATAATCGTAAAAAAAACGTTTCAGCGAATGACGATCCTCGATTGATTGAAATGTCCACATTGGATCTTCGCAAACGTAAATGCATGCTGCAGGAGGATATCGAGGAGTTGGATAAGGAGCTTGGAAACCGAACGAGAGGTGACAATAGGGACGGGGTTGTGTTGGACAACCAGTTAGACGTGGTCGCTTCTGCAAAACAGACCATAAATCGTCTGAATAATGCAATGCTTGACTTAGATGCTTGGGAGTGTGAGAAGGTGAGTGCGATGGTGAAAGATTTCAAGGGGATTCCCCCACCACCATTTTCGGCTGTACGAAGGAATAGTGTCACAGAGCTCTCGATTTTTTATCGGAGGGTACTTTTTGCGCAGAATTCAACTATCAAGCAGTCGATCGTGAGATGGTTGTTGTTCACCCTCTTTGAATTAATTTCCAACGAAAAAAATGGGATATCGCAAAACCCATGCGAATGATTGTTCGAAATAGAATGAAAAAAGTGTGCGAATTTGTTCAGATCTTTAGCTTCCATTTTGACCCGTTTGATGTATAATTTACGTAAACAAAAATGACCTTTAGGTTGAAAACTGTGTTTTGTAATGATTGTTCTTTGCGTTTCATATGATCTCCACACTTTTCCACAACGACGAAAAAGTATCCCAAGGAAAAAAGTTTTCCTATCATCAAATAAAATTACATAAGATTATATTCCAAATTCATCTCGATAAAATATGTACAATATATTGAACAGCATGCGTATAGTTCTATAATTTTAGAAAATCTTACGGAAGTCGAGAAAATATCAGTACACACAATTTCATAAACTCAGACAATTCTATATGCATAACATTTGATATAGTTTTGAATACATCCTTTTATAAAATAATTTCATAAAATTTATCTGAGCTTATGAAGTTATGTGTACCTATACTCATATTTTTTCGACTTTTGTATGATTTTCTAAAATTATAGAATTATACGCATACTGTTGGATATATCGTACATATTTTATTGAGACGAATTTGAAATATAATCCTATAGAATTTTATCTGATCGTAGAAGAACCTTTTTCCTGGGATACTTATTCGTTAACACGGGCAGAACACGTTTTATTTTCTGCGCAATAACACGATCGAAATTTGTGTGGAAATCACATCAACCGGAAAGAACAATCATTATAAAACGCAGTTTTTAACCGAATTTATTATTTTTTTTTTTCCTTACGTAAATTATACATCAAACGGGTCAAAATGCAATTTAAACATCAGAAATAATTCGTAAACTTTTTTCATTCTATTTCGAACAATCGATCGCATGGATTTTGCGATATCTTATTTCATTCAGTGAAAATTAATTCAAAAAGGGTTAACAATTATCTTACGATCGACTTCTTGGTAGTTGAATTTTACACAAATAGTATCCCCCGATAAAACGTCGAGAGCTCCGTGACAATATTCCTTCGTACGGCTGAAACTGAAGGTGGGGGATCCCCTTAAGCTGAACGTCCGAAAATTGGTCTGGTCCGCAGGCAAACATGAAGGACACTATCGAACGTCTGAAAATTCAAATATCGACTTTGACCGGAAACGGGGAAAGCGGAGGTGGAGAAAATGTTGAGAAACGAATAGTTGACCAGGCTTCGTACTCCTTGGTTAAATTAGGCCAGCTCTTGAACGAGCTGAAACAATACCAAACCGAACGTGAAGGGATGAGAAAACAGATCCGCAGCCTCACAGAGGCTCTGAAAGATTCCCAGTCCGCCGCTAGCTGCAAGGGTACCGAAAATAGCCATTTTTATCTACTTCACTCATTCATTTGTTTACTTATCTGCAGGGGTGGCGCTACTGAAACAACGTCTCATCGATTTACGTCTAGAGAGCGAAAAGAATCGTTTAGCATATGCCGTGGAACTAAAAAATTTACAAGGCAAGTTAGAAGAGGCTGAAAATACGTCGAGCTGCGCCGGCGTGAAAGCGCTTCGTCTGAAACTGCGTGAAGCCCAGCGAGTAGCTGGAACAGATTCAAAAATCGATGAAGCCTTAGCAATCCACGTTAAAGAGTCAATCGGAAAGGTGGAAAATATCTCCAAGGAAATCGGCGGTATGAAGAGAAGGATTGGGAACCTATTAAAACTATTATAAAATAAATTTTGCCTAACCATTCTTCATCCCGTTTGTAGAGATCGATGAAGAACGAACGGAGATCGTTAAAGAAATTGCTAGACAACAGAAAGAAATCGAAACAAGAAACGTGGAGATCATTAGACTGAGAAAGCAGATGACACTTGAATACGCAAAGCGTCAGGGTGAGGGGGACCGCGCGGAAGAAGGTCTTCAGGAGCTCACAGAAACCAGAAGACAACTCGCCCTGAAGACGGGAATAATACATAATCTTGAGGACCGACTCCAGTCACTGGAATTTCAAATGCTGGGTTCTACAGAAGAGCAAACCTCTCTCAGACACCGAATAAAAATCGCGGAAGATGAAAAAAACAAACTGCTCATCGACAATGATCAAACATCTAAAGAACTGGAGACAAAGAATGAGGAGCTTACTCGCTTGGTCAAGAAAATCAATTCCTCGGCAAAGATACTGTCCAATTTCAATGAGCTGGAAAAACAAATCGAAGACATGAATCCAAGGTGATTTTTTTCAACGTCTTTAGTTCCGACGGATCAAATTCAGGGGGCCGATTCCTCGCCAAAATCTGAGACGAAAGTTTTTTTATAAAAACTTCGAAAGGCCGATGGTTTTCGAGATACAGACCTTTCCAACGGACCAATCCGAGCGACGTGGGTGTGCCTTAGCTGTGTGACGTTCATCTCTTTGATTGGTCAACTTAAATCTTCTATAACTCGGAGGCTATTAGTCGTACAAACTTTTTGTAAAGGAACTGTAGTCACAGATTTGGACAAAGAATCTACTCACCAAATTTGATGATTTTTTGCGCAATTCAAAAAGCTGTTTCACTAAATTTTTTTTTTAAGACTCATTGCCCTGCAAACGGAAAACGAAAGGCTAACGAACGAAGTCGTAACCCTGAAGGGAGTTCTGTCGGAACGAAACGAGAAGATAATGTCTTTGGTGGATGAGAGGGCGAAGAATCTAGACGCAGTTTCACGAAACGCTGCATCCTTCGAAATTGAATTAGCCAAACAACGGAAAGAATTCGATCGCGTTTTTAGAGCGAATAAAACTTTGACAGTGAAACTCTCGGAGGCCGAGGGAAAGATAAGTTACCTAAACGGTCTGATATCGGAGTTTGACGCCGATCGTGCAAAACTTGATCAGATATCAAACCTTCAGCGTGAAATCGCGAGATTAAGAAACGACAAGCGTAAGCTGGAGGGCGATTTACGAGGTTTTAGAACACAGCTCCTTTCTTTGGAGACATCGAACAGGAAACTTGAGAATGATCTCAAACGAATTTTTGGTGAAAATGAGACTCTGAAAAATGAGATCCAAGATTTAAGTAACGAGACCGTCAGAATGACTTCTGAACTTGTTGGAGAAGTATCTGCGAAAGAACAGCTTTCCAGACTTCCTGATAAATTGAACAAAGATATTGCCGGACTTAAAAACCGCTTGAAAACAACCGAAGAACGTGCTAGCAATGTCCTTCAGGAGTTGAAAGACAGGGTTGAGGAACTCCAAGCCAAATGCGATCATGATGATTACTTAATCGGCGAACTCCAACGTATCAACAAATTTCAGGATGAGCAGGTCAAAATTTTTCGAATTAAGAGTTCTAGCCAAGTAAGATAGTCAAAATCCCGCTTCCGGGAAAATCGCTGTAGAGTTTAAGGCCACAATTGTAATGTAAAAATAGCGGAATTTCCAAATTTTGAGTCCCGAAAATGCCCTCTAGTGGTCGTGACCTTGAATAAGGTGTCGTTTTCCGTATTTATCGTTTTTTCTCAGAAACTCCACGACCGCATCGGTTGCCTATTTTTTTGATGGTAGATGACTCGAAGCTTCATAACTTTCAATTTTTACTTCCAATTGGTGGCGCAAAATTGAGGTACAAAAAAGTTAATCGAAATTTCACATCGTCATATCTCTCCGCCCGGAAATATTGCACCCTCTATGATTCACACATCGTTCTATTTTCATATCATCTACCGCTATAAATTTTTTCGCGTGGTGCGCGGCAAACAAATTTTCTAAATCGATTTTTTTCTCAGTATTTTAATAATTCCTACTCATCTCTGAAATATCATTTAGATATTCGCAAACGGCATTTTCCCCATACTTATCCCCCTCTAGATGTCCTTTCAGTTAAAAATGTCTACACCCCGCCAAATCAATGAAATGTGTAGCAATTGTTACCCTGATGTATTTCAACGTTATAGTATGCTCGAAATCACTTTCGGTGAATGGAAGATGAAAAATATTGCCAAATATAAAGAAAAAAAAATCGTTTTTCCAAAATTTGCCTGCCGTGCACCACTCGAAACGATTTGCAAAAATATGTCGTGGTGGATGATATGAAAATACAACAAAGCGTAAAACATAGAGGGCGCAGCATTTCTGCGCGACGAGATATGACGATTAGAAATTTTGAATAATTTTGTTGTAACTCAATTTCGCGCCAAAAAAATTATCAGCTATCAAGCTTCGAGTCAACTACCATAAAAAAAATAGGGCAACCGATTCGGTCGAGGAGTTTCCGAGAAAAACGATAAATACGAAAAAAAACACCGTTTTCAAGGTCACGGCCACTTGAAGGCATTTCCGGGTCTCAAAATTTGGAAATCCCAATATTTTCACATCACAATTCAAGCGTTAAACTTTACAGGGAGTTTCCCGCGAGGGGGATTTTGACTATCTTACACGTGTAGAGCCTTTGGTAAAATCTGCACGGAAATTTGGAAAATTTTTGAGGAATTTGTTCAAATTTTGGGGGAATTTTATCATCATTCATAAAATCATCAAAAATTGCGTGTTGAAAATCGAATTTGGCACAAAATACAATCATTTGATGTCTAATACTTTGCAGGCAATAATCCACAAGGATAAGATATCAGTGCTTGAAACAGGGAACAATGAATTGAGAGCAGAGTTAAATGTGCGATTAGAGGAGCTGAAGAAGCTGAGTTTGAAGTTGAGAAAACTGGAGACTGAGAAGTCGTCTAAACCGAATGTCACCCAGAATAAAAAGTCCAAAGAATTAATAGAGGATACATCAGAAAATGACACAAACAGTTCTTCTACGGTGGCGGAAATGACTTGCAAATTGAATAACTCTGAGAATGAAAATAAACAGCGACAAACAGAAATTTACAAACTCCAATGTGACGTGAAATCAAAAAATTCAGAAATAACTTCTCTGAGAGAAGAAGTCAAGGCTCTTGCCCAGGAGAGAGACGCTCTCAATGAAAAAATCAGGGTAAAAGTCATACTTTTCCTTTACGAATCTGCATGTTTTTGTCTATTTGGCGGGAGCTTTCGATTTTTGAATTTTTTTCTACTTCCTTTCTAAATTTATTTTAGAATAAGGAAATCCAGAACAGTAAAAGATTACAGGCTGTTAAAACCTCGTACGACGGATGCCTCAAAGTCATGTACGAAAATCATAACAAAAGTGTTGCCAGGCTCCAAGCACAATATGAAGAGGCCATAAAGGACAACGACTATTTTGACTCTGAGAGTTGGCTCCGCGTAAATATTTTGCCATTCATTTATGTTGAAGTCAATGGAATTGATAAATTTATAGGTCTCTAATTGATAAGTATGCCATTGATTGAATATAGTCGCTGGGTTTGAAAGAGATCGCAGCTCTTCACGACAGGATTTGCATGGCTACTAATTCGTGCTCGATTAATATATCGAACGATCAGCACTCGGAGAATTCAGAAAAATCCTTATCCGTTACAAGTCTCCAACGTCATCAGCCTGATAATAATGAAAAACATCAGCTGAACAGGAAAATTGCTAATCTTGAGAATGAAATTGTTCAGAGAGAACAAGAGACGAGACAAAAAGGTAATCGATAACAGGTTGTTTAATTCAATTTCGTTTGAGCAGGCATTTCAAAATCAACTCTGGTTTTCCGAATTTCTGATCAGGATAATTTGTCGCATTTTGATTTGTGCAAAAATTGCCAAAAAGCAATTAGAAACAAGAAATAAATGAAATTAAAAAGTTAGACGCTTCTGATTTTTTCACCCCATACTCCTACTTTGGATTGTCGTCATTTTCTCGCGTAGCTTACGAGCTTGAAATAGCAATAGATGAGGAGAAAACCAGATCGCAGGAATATGCGGGAGCGTTAAGAAAAGAGGAACAGAAAAGCTCGGACCTGCAAAGGCGGATTATTTTTTTGTCTGCTGACAAGAAACATCAAAATATAATCACAACTAAAAATTTTGAGAAAAATTGCAGTTCTTCCGCTTCTTCTTTCCACGAAGTTGTCGCGAATTTTAATTCCCATGAAAATGAAATTGACGGTGAGGCAGATATACTACGTCGACGATCGGCCTACAATCAAGATCGTGCAGAAAATTATGGGTAAGAGAAAAGACTGAACGAGAAAAAGCAAAACACAATAAAACGAAAGAATTTGAAGGTGATATAAAAAAAAAGAAAACAATCTTAGAGTACCAGAGGATTTTATCCTGGAAAAATTCGATAGGAAAGGATTTCCAACTCCAGTTGACCGCTTTTCCGGCCTGACCCTCCAGGTTTGAGCGATACGTTGGTCGCGTTTCTGTTCCGAATAAGAACCTCCAGTATTATTTCCAGAATTTTCCGGGCACTCGTTTCGCGGATCTCAAGGGTTGAAATTTGGCAAAATTTGAAATCAAAGACATCTCGATTGATGTTCTCTTGGGATTGGGAAGACGTATAAATGAAAACAAGGTAATCAATGGATTTGATTCGAATCTAACTTTGTGAAAAATAGTTTTTCAGAATTTTGCGACAACATTTTGGCAGCTAAATGGAAACACTTGGAAGGTGCCCAAACTACCAAAACCTCAAATTTTCACTTTCGAGTCACTTTTTTGGAGGCAAATCGTTTTTACAAAATTCTGAAATAGTCTTTTTCAGAAAGTTGAATTCAAGTCGAATTTATTGACTACCGATTGTTTTTGTTTGTATGATTCTCTAATCCAAAGAAAACCGTGATCGAAAAATTCTTGGATTTCAAACTTGGCCAAATTTGGACTCTGAATACTTCCGAAACGGAAGCCGGAGAAATTCTGAAAGTAATACAAGTTCTTATCCGAACCAAACGAACTCCGAAACGTGGTTGAAATTGATTGGAAATCATTCATGTTATAAAATAATTATGAATAATTGGCACAGATCGATATGGATAAGGACCGTGAATTTGATGTTCGAATAATTTATCTTCTCCAAACATTTGTTGTAACTTTTTTCAGAATGTTGTTGGAACAGCAAAAAAAGATTGTGAAAAATCTGGAAATGGAATTGATGGATAGTTCTCCAAAGGAGAAATCGGTAAGTTTCAAACAAAAGTGGAGTTCATAAAACAGGAGTAGCAGTAACAGCGGTAAAAATTTTATTTTATGCAATCATTATAAAAATAAAACTGATCATTACGATTTTAATGATTTCAGCATGATTTTCGCAAGAAGGATTTCATCTACCAGTGCAGTACTTATAAGAAATATGAAAATAATTGACTGGTCAATTCATTTTCAATTTCATTTTGTTCTAATAGTCTGTTAGAAAAAAAACCAGATCAAATAACAATAGAATGCATGACAGATATTCGGAATTATAGATGTGTGAACCCGAATTTATAATTATTAATTAGTATACTTGATATTTTGATGCAGTCATTTTATTTTTTAGTCACACCGACGGTTTATTTTTCATCGATTTCAAAGACTCCTGAAATCTAACGTGAGCATATATCGATTTTGTAATGAAAAAATACTTACTTTGGGTATAGCTTTTTGTCTTTGTATATACGTCAAATGATTTACATTTTTTAAATAGACATTTTATACGGTATTCATGCAACCCCAATGAAACCATGATGATAAATTCGCTGAAATCTCATGATAGATCGATATGAAATGTTTGTAATTTTTGTACGAAAAAAATATAAGAAACATATCGTGGAAATTCACGAAAGTCTGAAGTGAAATTACAATTCCTATAATGTTATATGCTATAAAAATTGACCCGCAAAATTAATTAAAAACTGCGGTTGACTAGCGAGATTGGAATCGCGATGAGCCCGACAATTTTAGTCGGGTGGAGTAACAAAATTCTACTAGAGTTCGCCAAAATTTTCATTGAATTCTGGAGCAATTTTAAATTCTGTCATATTTTCCAAATGTATCTTCAAAAATTTACGAAAATTAAATGTATTGTCGTATAATCCTGAGGACATACGAACAAACTGTTTAAAAATTTGCATGATATTATTAAAAACATATGGAAAATATAAAGGCTGTTGATTCCTCAAGTTACCTTAGAATTTCATAGAAATTGAGAGGGAATAAAGGAAATTCAATAATATTATGATAAAATCCCGTATACATTAAATCTCGGTGGAATCGTCGAAAATTATATCACAGGACATTGAAAAACTCGCAGAAAAATGTTCTGGTTAATAATATCACTGAAATGTGATTTTTTATAAAACTCCGAGAGATGCTACGGGGAACTGAAATGAAATACTCAAAATAACGACGAAATCACTGCGAAAACTCATACAAATATCTAAATCCGGTTTCGAATTTAATGAATAATGTAACATTTGTATAAAATCGGATAGAAATCGACAGATCTTATTAAAATTCTATAGAATATTTGAATATGAAGCCTCAACAGAATTCGACGACAGTAAACCCTAGGAAAACATTCTGCAGTGTACGAAGTAAAATAAAATCTTTAGCGCATCGAAAGGATAGATAAAACAATTGTCGAATTTCATAAAAACTGATTGGCTTTTGTACAAATTCTGCTGATTTGCATTAAATTTAATCAGAATAAAGAGAATGTGATTGGGAATCTGGAACAAGTTCATCGAACGTCGACGAAACGGTAAGAGAACCGAAAAAGGAACATTTCCAAATATACCAAACTGATAAAAATCAGATTCCGAATGAAATTTCGTATAAATCTACGGAAACTTCACATATTCCATAATCTTTGACATATCCATGAAATCTCGATGCAATATACGAAAAAGCTCATTAAAATCTCTAAAAACCGTGTAGAATAGTTTTGAAATTTAACGAAACTGTGGAATTTCTATTAAAATACCTATTACAAATTCGCATGAAATTCGCTCAAAAACTACAAAGCCTTACTAGAATTCAATGGGAATTTTATGAAACGATAACAACATCGTGAAAAAAAAAATATTACGAGAGGTTCGGCATAATATCTAAAACCGACAACATTATTAAAATATGAATAAAACCTGAAAAAAACGTAGTAGATGGTAAAATCTTTCCAAAATGTACTAAACTGTACTGACTGTACACTTAAATGTGAGGAAAATATTGTGGGATTTGATAAAGGTGGTTCTAAAAATCACTTTTCGCATAAAAATTGATAACTATGAATTTTCCTGAAATTCGAATTTATTTCAACTGAGAAACGTTACCATTCCATATAATAGAGAATGTTACGAACGGTGCCTACTTTTATTGTAAAATACGCAAATACAGGTAACCGAAAATGTGATCAATCGATCGGAAAATAATGATTATTAGATTGTATCATTATGATCACGTTGTGAAATCATCTAGAGAAGAAGAAATTATCGAAAGAAGAATGCGAAGAAAAATGAAAAACGTGATCATTTCAAATATCTAGTTTATTAGCCGGACTTTTGTTAGTTCCACTAAATTATTCTACTTTGAACCGGCCACTGCGTGTTTTCTTTAATAATAGATAAACAAACGTGTGTCTAATTACAGTATAAGACAGTTTGAAAATCTGCCTCTCTCTCTCTCTCGCCCAGAGCTCTATTTATCTTTTCGTACATAATGATAATAATAATAATAAATTCCGACGAAGACAATAATAAATAGATAAAATTATTTCTAGTAATAATAATATATTTCTTGTAAATTAAAATGGATTTTTTTCTTTCTTTTTTCCTTTTTACCTCTGTTACGTTTGACAAAAATTTAGTCGATTTACTTCAATTGGATGCCGCACACTTGAACTTCTGTATACGACTTTCTATTTCGGGTCTGAAGTGTCTAATTAGCCCTTGAACCGGCCAGGCAGCACCGTCACCTAAGGCGCAGATTGTATGAAGCTCTATTTGCTTACTTATTTCCCATAACATATCGATCTCATGCTCCTCCGCGTTTCCTTCGACAAATCTAAAAATGGGAAAGAAGAGATAGTTTTTTATTCTTATAGTTATCGGAAATTAGAAATTCAAAGCGTATAGAACGTTAATATCATATGAAATTCTTTTTTTGACATTTCATTAGAATCTTCGTGATGGATAAAATTCTGCGAAGATACGATTCAAATGGGATTGAAATTCCGACAAAATTTGTGAGATCGGACTGAAATCTTGGAAATTCTTATAAAATTTGACGGAACGAAACTGTCAGACTATACGGGAAACTCATAAAATCGGAATGATATTCTGTTGAAAAATCTCATGAAATTAGTGGAAACACTTCAGAATCTAGAGTTTGTGGAGTTTTAGGGAAATTGTCAAGAAATTATTGATTAATTTGATAAGATTGGCGGAGCGGCTTATTGTTTTGAAATTTCATCAGAAATTTATGGAAATCTATAAAACCTGAAGAAAATTTAAATCGCGTAGAAACTGACGGGTATGTGCGAAAATAAAAAAGAAGTTCGTAAAAATCTAAATGAAATCTTCAAGATTATTATACGAATCTCATAAAAGACATGAAATTCGTCAAATTCTGTGAATGTGTAATATTTGAATGAAACCAAATAGAAATTGAAAAACTGCACTTGAGAAAATAGAACTGAAATTCTTAGAGTTCCCACAAAACTCGTGAAATCTGGATAAAGTTATCAGGAAACTTCATAGGACTTGAGAAAATAGATTGAAATTCTTAGAGTTCCCACAAAACTCGTGAAATCTGGATAAAGTTATCAGGAAACTTCATAGAGTTGGTAAAAACCCCTCCAAAATCTAAAATTCATGAAATCCTGCATAAAAATGTATAAAACGACAATGAAAACTGAAACAAATTCTTGGAGAGGAAATCAGATTAAAAGAAAACTTGTAGAATATCGAAGAAATTCGTGGAGTGGAAAAGTTAGAGAAGAATTATCTCATTTCTTTCTCCATTTACCACAAAAAATCCTACAACATAATTCGTAGCATTTTTGAGAATCCAAATTTCTAATTTCTTACCTCCACATTATTTTGTACATCCAGTTAATTCCCTCTCTACACGGAGTGCACTGACCACACGATTCGTGTTTATAAAAGCTAATTAAACGAGCAATCGCCTTTATAACGTCCGTTTGCTTGTTCATAACAATAACAGCTGCGGTTCCGAAGGAACTCTGGACTCTTACGAGATCGTCAAAATCCATTAGGACCTCGTCACAGACCCTAAAAGTATTTTTTTCATTATTATATTTACAATCGATGAAGTAATTGTAATTTCAGCCAAACATGTTTCGAACTGAAATCAAGGAAGAAATTGAACAGTTTTCCGTTTTTCTCTTACGTTTTTGGAATTATCGGTGTCGACGATCCTCCCGGAATAACTCCAAGAAGATTATCCCACCCCCCAATAACTCCGCCAGCGTGTTTTTCTATCAATTCTTTCAGCGGCACTGACATCTCCTCTTCTACTGTACATGGATTATTCACATGCCCCGATATATTGTACAATTTTGTGCCGCTGTTACGGGGTCGACCAAATGAAGCGAACCAGGATCCGCCGCGTCGACAAATTGTCTGTAATATTGATTAGGGTTCATCTTCAGTTTCGAGATTGGAACGAATTTGTAATAAGATTACTGTTTATTATAATTTTCTATACTTACAGGAGAAACGGCAACTGTTTCAACGTTGGTAACGGTAGTAGGACATCCGAATAATCCGACATCAGCAGGGAAGGGAGGTTTTAGTCTTGGCTTTCCTTGTTTTCCTTCAATAGATTCGATCAAAGCAGTTTCTTCGCCACAAATATAAGCTCCCGCGCCTCTCTGAACGAATATATCAAAATCATATCCAGAACCGCAAGAATTTTTGCCGATCAATCCACTCTGATAAGCTTCCGCGATTGCCACCTGGAGGTTTGATGCTTCGTTGTAAAATTCACCTCTTATATAAATGTATGCGGCGCAAGCTCCCATTGCTCTACCAGCTATCAAACATCCTTCAACAAGTTTATGTGGATCGTGTCTAAGGATTTCTCTATCCTTGCAAGTTCCTGGTTCGCCTTCGTCCGCGTTAACTACCAAATACTTTGGCCTTCCGTCAGAAGGCTTATTCATGAAAGACCATTTCATTCCTGAGGGAAAACCTGCTCCACCTCTACCCCTCAGACCTGATACTTTTATCTCATTTATTATCCAATCTGCTCCTTTGTCCAGTATCTCTTTTGTCTTGTACCAATCACCCCGCTGCAAAGATCCCTTCAATCTCCAGTCATGGCGACCGTAGAGGTTCGTGAATATTCTATCTTCGTCGGATAAGTTGCCCCCGACTTTCTGTTATTTGAAAAGAGAGATGAGTTTTCATACACAGCTAGAAAATTAGTCAGGAACAAAAATATGAATTTCTCTGAAGTTAAGGTAATTCTAAGCAGCTTCAGATTAGTAGTTTTCGTGTTGGAATATAATATATCATTGTTTATCGGTTTGAAATCAGAGTATTGTACAGTTTTTCAAAAGTTCCTTCCGCGGTTTTAAAGTTAAAACTTCAACATCATATAATTTGTAAGTTCAACTACGGTAAATCTTAGTTTTTTAAATGTTTCTCAACGATATTCAAACTGTACCAAATCAGAACATAGCTTTCAAGTCTAACTCGAATAGCTCAAGTTCCAGGTTAGCACAGTATGGTTTGCGGATGACTTACCCCACTAGTTTCAAGACAAATCATACTGTAACATAATTTTCAACTTCAACTATCTTAATTTCAGAATTCAGAAGCTCCATAAAGCTTTCATAAAGCTACACTATAAAATAGTTACAAAGTTTCAACTATGATACACCGCCGGCCCAAAAGTTCAACTATATTAGTTTTCGAACTTGAGTATAGTATAGCATACTTTTCGTATGTTTAACTTGAATCTTTTTCGAAAATGACTATACAAATAAAATAGTGATAACGTTTAACTACGGAGGAGAGTTCTATGAGAGACTATTTTATTAGTTTTCAGGTTGAGCCGTAACCTAGTTTACGTACTGGACTGTGGTTCACCACAGTCTTCAGAGTTCAATTTTGTTGAATGGTAGTTTTTTAATTCCTCACTCTACTAGTTCTTAAACTAAACTACAGTAGCTGTCCCGTCTTAATCCTATATCAATAAAACACTTCGTAACGACTTACCTTTCCCTCGGGGGCAGCATTGGCATAAGATTTTGGATGCTGATTGTTGGTCACAGCACCAAGGATACCTGACAATCATATCGTGATCACAATAATAGTAATAATAATGAATACATCAAAAATGAATTTCTACGTCGCACAATCATTAATAGACCTAAATCTAATCACGAATATTGACACATAGTGAGTATAACTATTACTTATATAACCTTGAGTATTAGAAGACCTATGTGATATACGAATAATCATAGACATTTGGAAGTAGAAAATCCACGAGAGAATGGTTCCAAGATTGAATGATTAAGTTTTTGATGCGGAATAGGAATTCGGCCATTAAATATTGTTAATAATTACCTATTTGTATCCTGGGAAGTCGATGAGTGCATCTTGCGATAACACCCGCCATCTTTGATAGTTGATTTTCAGTCCGCAATTTTTTTTTCTTTTTTTGGTTAGTTTTGGTTTTTCGATTTGCCACTTAATCGTTGGCTGGCAGCGCTACGATCGTTGAAAAATACCGCACCGCGGTTGAACTTCAAACGTCAAAATAAAATTGACCTAACTCGTTGGCTTTCGTTTTTTTCTGTTATATAAATGGTACGAGTTTTGATTGGTTTGAAAAAGAACGCAATCGATGAGTGCGAAATAACCTGATTTCATGATTCTTGATGAATTTTCTCTCCCTCAAGTTCGAAACAGAACAAAAAACCTCTGACTCGGTCGATAAAGAAGAGTCAGGTGCTTCTCGCTGTATTACCGAACGAGAAAGAAAACAGCTGATGTTGACGCCTGACAGTTAAATGCTAACCTCTAAATGTGAAAAGTTGAATTGAGTGAGGAAGGAAATAGAGATTGAGCATCCAGTTCCTAAGTATTATTATTGTTCGTTTGAAGTGAATAAATAAATAACGAAACAAAATGACTGTTCATAATTTGTACATTTTTTCACGCAATGGAACTTTATTGTACTACGCTGAATGGAACAGATTGAATAAATCAGGTATAACGAAGGAGGAGGAAGCAAAATTAATGTACGGTATGTTATTCTCGATAAAATCATTCATAAACAAGATATCGCCGTTGGATCCAAAGGTCGGTTTTCTGCACTATAAAACAAGTAAATATACGTTGAACTATCTTGAGACACCATCAGGCCTGAAATTTGTATTGAACACCGACAATTCCGCTCAAAACGTAAGGAATTTGTTGCAACAACTTTACAGTCAGATATACGTTGAGTTTGTTGTTAAAAATCCACTCTGTAAATTGAACGAACCCATCGAAAGTGATTTGTTTAAGTCGAAACTTGACGAGCTGGTTAAATCCTCGCCGTACTTCTAAAATGGAAGAGAAAAGAAAACAAGATCAGAAGAAATCAACTCTAGATTCTGTCTCACATCTCATTCAACAATTTCAATATGTTCGTAATGTGGGAATTTAAACCAGAGTTTAAACTATGCGAAGGATGGGAGAAATTGAACCCATCGACTCAACACTCGACTGCTTGATATAGTCTCAAGAAGGTGGCGCCGCCACGCGGGACTCTCTCGAACATATAAATAGAGCGTCAATTTTGAAATGAGAAGAACGGACAAAAGAGAACTTTTTCATAATCTATTCTCCAATTTTTGTTGTATATTGTGGAAATTATATTCTAAGATTCAAGATTATACCTGGTTAGAAAATTCAACATAGTTTACAACCGAATTTTGCTAATTATGATAATAATCACTCACGATCTCGTTCATTCTTTTCCAATAATTTGATGTGCTCTTCTGTTTTGAGTTATTTTTTTTTTTTTCCGTCGTCATCTTTTGTCAACGATCACATTGCATCAACTTTGCTTTAGTTACGTCTTACTTTCGAACTTCCCTATTATTGTTGAGAAGACGTTTTCAAAACTCAATAATTATTGTATTTTTAAGGTATATAACATAATGTAATGTAATAGATTATAATATAATAATTGTAAACCTAATTGTAGTGGACAGGAAAAATAAAGACGCCATTATAATAAATAGTAAATGAACGAAGTAACGATTACTCCTGACCTAATTTTACAATTCTCAGTGAGGTGACGTCGTGGCGAAGTCGAGTTATTATAGGTTATACTCCAGTTTATAATCATTCATTTGTATTAGAATACATTACGTTGCGGATGTTTGATCGAAATATGAACCTATATAACGTTAGACATGGTTCATCGAATTGTATTGTAGTAATATGCCGTTCGAAGCAAGATCTATGAATATCTTGTATTTAGAATATGAATTGTGGAGAGAGCATTTATAACTCGGACGTAATTCTAGTATAATTGTCCCGCGTGTAATTGTCGCCTCTGCTGATCGATATATGGGGCATTATTAATATCGTGTGCCGCGTTACTAAATATCCATGTAATTGTGCAAAGTGCGAACGTTGGTTGCTTCCCTTTCCTTCTTTTCGTGATCTCGTCTTTTCTACGGTGACGTAACCTAAAGCCCTTGAAGCTGGGTCGATTTAATTCCAATACCGAACGAAACTTAATCGCGAGTCTCATTCAAATTTCGTTCCACTGGCCACTGTTTGGCGCCAAAAATAACAACAGAAAATGTAAGCGAGACTGCAGAATGTTGAAAAACTTATTTCGAACACAGCGCAGAACAGCAATGAGATCTACATATTATATTCATATCTAATCGTGAAAAATATCCATCATCTAGTTACATGGGATTAGAAAATAGCAAAATATAAGATTAGCACAAAAAAATGATTGGTTGATCATTCAATCAATTATTGATCTAATGTAGGAAAATAAAAAAGGAGAGATCGATGCTATTAATAATCAAAACAAAAAGCGTTAAACGACAATATTGAAGAACAAAAAATGACCGCGGTAACGGTAAATAATAGTTTTGGATGCGCAGCCTTACGCCGGTCACTATGGCTGACGATTGGAAGTGGCTGTAAGAGCGGCATCTACGATTCAAATTTAAGTACGTATGCAGATTTATTACATCATACACACATACATACCCTGTCAATTTGATTTTAACGAGTTGGCAAATCGTGAGTGAGATTGTGGTATACTGGATTGAAGAGAACTCAGAAAGAAAGAAAGCATAATAAATACATCGGAGAACTGCATACAATGATATTCTAGTTATTCATCTTCCACACAGAGAAGGGCCAAATCGTAAATTTGACAAAAAAACATCTGCCACTTCAAAAAGAGTATGAATACATAGGTGTGTTTAAAAATCGTAAATCCTGAATTAAATCTTATTCAATTTGATCGTGTACACCAACGTTCTTCTACTTCTGAACGAACCTCGAAGGCATTCTGATTCAATATTATTATTAAACACTATCAAGCAAAAAACGTGGAGTAGAATATTTCCAGATAAATTTGAAGTTGATCGTAAACGAACAATTTTTGGTTTTTGGTCGTATGCATGAAGGCTAGATCATAACAAACAGGCGTGAGCAGCTGGCTCACGTCTTGCGTAATTCTTTCACGATCTGTAGTCCAGTCTCTTCGTCTTCGTCTTCGGACACAAGTTTCGTTTTCGTCTTCGTTCCTTTTCCGTTACAGTCTCGGTCGGCTAGCAAGTGGGTAGGTAGGTATATGTAGCTACGGCTATAGCTATAGCTGTCGCCTACTGCGTGCCTACCCAACCCTCTGAAAGTCTGAACTGACCAGAACCGTTCACTCTGACTTTCAGAGTGTCAGTAGTAAGTAAGTGTAGAACCGCGTAGAGGTATAAAGTTATCTCATCGTCAGGTTCAGACCGGCTTCTCGAAGTAGAACCGATAATATATCTAATTATCGTTATAGGTAGAAGGAGCAAATCTCTCACTTTTTTTGCTATCTTCGCGTTTAGCTGTATATATTTCATAATCCGCACTTCTGTTAAAACTACAGATTACTCTCGTTATCTTCGGCATTTGTACTTCCTATTTGCATCAGCGTATATTATAATACGTGTAAGTAGTAGGTGGGTAGGTTTATGAGATCTACGTTCCAACAAAAAGATATCATTCCATATCACTGCAGGAGTGGAAAAATGAAGCAATTGAAAAAATTAAGGGAAACAAACTGCTTGTTGTCATTCGAAGAAATGGGAAGAAAAAAATTCAGAGTAAATGCAGAGAAGAGCACATATTTTTGACGTAAAAAAAAAACCACAAATGAGAATTGTGCAAAAACTGTGAAATAAAAATTGAACATCATTGCGTAGGTCGCAAATCATTATCTCTACCCATATCTTCGTTGTCTTTCTTTTCTTGTTTATTAATTCTTTTCAATTTTGATGAAGGAAACGAACATAAGAGAGAAAAAGGAAAATTTTTCACGTAGAACTAAGGTTCCATGTTATCATGCAGATACACGCGTAGCGGTATGGATATAATTGCGCGGGTTTCAGAATAAGTTTCGAACGTAGCGGTTTTAGGATACCTGCACAGAGATCCACAGCACGCGTATCGTCAGCTGGCACTTACTACTCGAATCACACATCCATGATATACACACAGTAGACGTGTATGCATGTATAATACGATAGTTAGAAAGTTTCATAGTGTTGTATTCTTTCTTTCCCCTCTCTCTCTCTTTCTCTCCATTTCTTCATCTTTCTCGGTCTGTGTGAACGCGGAGGCAGCTATGACTGCAGCATGAGCTACCAAGATAGTCATGTGGGAGAATGAGTGAGTGAAGTGAATTCGAAGTCAGTCTGCAGTGCAGAGTATCTTTTGAACCTACCTACCTCACGAATTGTGAAGTAGAAAACCTCAGAGATTTAATTCTTTTTGTCCTTCGTTTTCCGTCTCCTTCTCCGTTTCTATATGGTCACTCTGCCTCTTCATCATCTTCTTCTTCTTTAGTTTCGTCGTGTACATTTCAAAATGCATTTAAATTCTCTAGTGTTCGTATCAGTGGAATGAAGAGTGCAAGTGCATATTGCGTGAGTGGAATAAGAATTGTAAGTGCGATCCTCAATTGGATTTACATCGAATAAACGACATGACGAAAAATACACGCTGCAATGAATGATGGATTTCGTCGTGCCGTGTATTACCGTTGAGTATCATATTCTGGCTGCATTCTGCAAGTAAAATTTCGGACGACAAGTGCAACGCGAGCAAGCAGCAGTGTGGTCTTCGAAGTGATTTTGTCAGTTGTTCGCTTTGGACTACAGGTTGCAAAATGGATTACATCATGGAATTAGGAAGATCAGAAACACGTTATAGATAAAATATACCTGCCTATGTATACACGGCAGGCAGACACCGGCCACTGTATACTGTTTAACTGTATACATAGATATAGATTCTGGTTTCACGAACACATTGCGAACAAGAGAAGGAAGGTGCCAAAAATACTTAGGAGCTAGGTACCCTTGTACCTAACTGTCGGTTGAAAAAGATTATACGATTAGCTAGCTAGCTGGTATACGTTGAGTTAACACAGCATAGCTGCAGTTATAGCTATGGTATTTTTTAGTCGTAATAAGGAACGGGGGAGCCATCCCGTGGAAGATCGACACCTATTAGCTAGCATGGATGCGGTTGATGGAGGCAAATTTCAACACCACCACCAGATCGACAATGGTAGGGTTTTGTAATGGAAAATTACATATTTTTATTCCTATTCCATGGTTTCCATAAATTTTGTCGGTTCTTTCATAATTTTGTTTCCCTCCGCATTCGAGGTGAATATCTATTATAATGACATAGATAACAGTGCGTCTGGTTCATTTGTGAAATCCGTAATGCAATGCGTTTTTTCTGTATGATGGATTATGCAGTATGTAATGTATTTGCGAGCGATAATGTTTTGGGAGAAATAAACGGTAAGTGTGTATTTGATTATTATTCGTGAATTTTTATCAAAATCACGAGTATCTGCCACAATGAATGTGTAGCCTGATCCCGCATGAATTTGAAGAGCGATGGAGAAAGTTATCGAATATGTTGTGTGGACAGAAATGCACAATTCTTTGATCTTCAAAATTTTTCATGAATCAATAACGAATTTAAAAATACTATGAAATCGTAATTTGAAAACTTTGTCGTAGTTTCAAAAACCGTGGAAAAGATTAAAAAAAATATTGAGGACTCTCACTGTTCAAAAATTGTTCAATAACTTGTGGGACGGGTTCAAGAACTGTGAGAAAGTGGAGGACTGTGATGTGTGAGGAGAAAATGTATTAAGAGCATTCACAGATTTCATGAAATTTGTGAATGTAATCGACATTTCTTGAAAAGTACAAAAACCGTCGAGAATTCTATGAAAATCTTTTGAAGTCTTGAAAGGAGTGAGAAACGAGCGAAACCCCATGAAAATTAAACATCAAATCGTTCTAAAAATATTAGAAAAACAGATGCTAATTGCGTAAGGTCCCCCTGCGAATGTTTCAAACTGTCGAAAATTCTTTAAAACCGTGAACTATGTCAATCAAGGCTCTAATCTATGCCAACCAGACGCCTTAGATAGTCTGAAAACGTGGAAAAATAGCCAAGGACTTTGAGGGAACCTCCTAGAACCGTGGATAATCTCAATTAAGTCTACAATCTGTAGCAATAAAATTCTTAGAAAATCTCAGGGGCTGCCAAAATTTGTTAACAACCGTTTAAAACCCCGAAAAGAGACCAAAAACTATCTATAAGCCCCTAAAGTCGTGATTGATCTGCATGAAGTCTTTGTTCTTTGGAGATAAAATATTTAAGACGTTTCAAGAGCTGGAAAAAACTGTCAGAAACAGTCTAACAAAGACCCTGAAAAAAAATTAAAAACCGTCAAGAGCCCTTTAAAACCGGCCAATCGAAGAATCTCGATCATGTTTTTAATCCGTCTCAATAAAACCCTCAGAAAGTCTTCAAGGCTGCCAAAAGCTGACAGAAGTCTCCCAAGCCCCCCAAAAAAATTACAAACCTTCAAAATTGCCGTTATAAAGTCGTGAACAATTTCAATGAATTCTTCAACCTACGGTATAGAAAATAAAAATATTGAAAACGTTTCGAAACCTGCCAAAAACTGTCAGAATTAACGAATTCATATATTTCTCTAGTGTTGCTAGAAACCTTATAATCGAAATTCAAAAACTGTCATCAAACATTCAGTAATTTCTTGCGAGCAAATTTGTTCAGCTTGTTGATTTAGGCTCCTCCAGCGCAATTTCATGACCTGAAACTGGGTGTATTGTGCATAGCCATACGATAAACTATGATTGCCGGTTCGAACAACTCTGATCAATCGTTGATCGTCGATTAAATACATTGGCTTGAAATTGGGTTCAACCAATCACATCAGGCAATCTTTAACGACGATCAATGATTAAAAAAAAAATGGTGGAACTGGCACCAAAGTATGGTTCCCATATAGTATTTGCTATGTATAACTGTATGGTTACATCATAATAATGTAAGATCTAATGAAATGCGTTCGAGGCGCCATTCGACCACCTGTGGCTTCTCGGCTATATATTGATCCCGGAGGGGTAGGTGGTTAGTCGGGGGTGCAGCCACACCCGGTCTTATAGCGACACTGTGGCATCCCCATTCGCGAGCCGGAAGCTCGGTTCCAGTAATGGAGAGTTCTAGTTCTGTTCCAGCCGCGTTCATGCACGTCCGTGAGAACATCGAGGAACTTGGTAAAGTTGCGGACGACACTGACCTCGTATTCCTGAAGGGTTTGCTCGACAGTCCAGTGGTCTCTTCGCTTATCAAGGTATTTATATCTATATATTTCTTTTGTGAGATACATATTTTAGCATGCTAGCTATATATATCGCATATATATAACGACTATACCCAAAACGGCACAAGCTTTCGCAGTATCTACAGCATATATTCGCGGTCATTCACGCGAGTGACTATGGATGTACATACATAATCCTGAGAATGTACTATTGCATTGCTAATGCCGTGACATGCGTTCTACGTTTCACCACGTTCTACGCATGATCAATGATCATTCATGAATTCAATTTCGCAAACCAACGACAATGACAATGTTGATACACTATAACTATTGGTATAAATTATATCGATATCCAGGTACATATACATACATACAAGTATGTCCATAATAATGTGCCACGTTGAAAACTCGGGATACCAAATTTTCTCGAATTTTTGTCCCGAGATGGCTCAATGAACGTGATTCGTTTCATAGAAGATTGAGAAATGCATAATCTGCAGGAATAGCCAATCGACGGTGTTTCCGGTCTTACGATGAAATCTTTGTCGATGGTTTCAGTGAAGCTATCATGGAACTTCGAAAGAAAAATCCGAAGTGTTTTCAAAGTATTCCCGTCGTCGGAACCGACATTTTTTCCTGATTCTTTTTTTCTGCAATATGGTACTGATGTGTGCAAACAAAAAAAAAAGAGTGTTCGAATTGATCAGAGTACAGAATTTCTTCATTTCAAAATGATGCGTTCGAATATCTGTGCATTCACATTTTCATTATTTCTGCACTAAAATTTTCCGAATACTTAACCCTGTCGGGGTGTTTTCCACAGACAATAAGAAAATTCCGTATCTTTTTCCTGATCGAAAAGCTGCGAGCGGTCGATTCGGGGCCCTGCTAAAAGTTGCTCAAAGCTTTCCAAAACCATGCACAAAATAGCGTTAAACCGTGCAATTTCTCCGAGAATTACAGAATCTGTGAGGAAACTATCGAAGAGTTCTAAGAGTTTTGAAAAAGTTTTCAGAGCTATGTGAAAAAATCCGTTGAGTAACGGTTTTACGAACGAAAGAAAAAAGCAAAAAAATCGGAAGGACGTTAGACAAATACTCCGGAAAACCCTGACAAGGTCCAAAAGTAGACTCCCTTTTGTCAACTCTTCGTACTACAATTAGTTATCAACTTCGTATGATTTTTTTTCTGAAGACAGTGCAGGGTTTCCGTGTAAGTATATCAAAATTTGAAAAACGATCACTGATCGTATTGGTGAAATGTGTTCGAAGCTGTCTGCAGGTATATAACATTTAGCCGCTCGAGGTAACACACAGACGTGTGTTTATAATTCCTCTCGAATATTATGCTGAACCGTAAGTAGTACGCGATGACGTCACCTCCATACGTAGGAACACATGCGCACAGTGCCTGCAGTTGTATGAGCACAAATATATGCACAATAGTATGTAATGCATATTTGTAAAGCGTTGTTACACACGCGACGTACAGTGGATTGGTATACGGACATTGGACATCGTAGTAGAATTTATAGTGATGTAGTAAAAGGGGAAAAAATGAATAACGGATTAGACAACGGAGAGAAGAGGCAGTGTGTAATATAGAACTTTAGCCCACGTGGAACATACCGCTTGTAGAATTTCTTCAATTTTTTGCCTCTTTTCGGTAATTTGGACAGAAATATGCCCCTTGCAGGATATCCATAAACATGAAAATATAACGGCGGGACGGAATCACGGGTTTGGTTCTCTCCTGTTCTTCGTGGGGCAGTGCGAGGTCGGAGGGCATATCTGACTCGTGCGTTAATGTTAATTGTTATAATTGCATGAAGAATCATGAATCATGATTCATCATTCTTGGTTCTTCTCCTGCACCGTTTAAATCCCACTTCCATGTTGTCGCTCCAGCTACAGCATATACCTAATTGTCAGACGAGTAATAATTGCCGCGACCTTAGGCGACCCACAATTGTTAGCAGGGTCGCTAGGATCAGATCGTGCGTACGTCGCCACTCCGATACAATAGATCATACAGTAGTAATGTAGTATAAGTTCATGTAATTCGAATCCGCGCGCATACATGAAATACAATCCACATGGGTATATATCCGCATCAACTTAATGTATCATACTTCGGATATGCGAGTATCTAACAACAAGTAATTCATTCGTTCTCCATTGGTCGATCGTCGTGGTTATGCGAGATGTAATTTCAATCGAAAACCGCTTCACTCCTGAGCAAGACAAACAGAGAGGAATATTAAAAAACTGCAGCGTGCACGACAAATAAGTACTCAAACTTATTGGGATCGAAAATTGTTCATGCGGACCTTCATCTATCGGTTGAGTTTCATAATTACCGTGTTCCGGTACAATGCACAACGTAAGAGTCCGCGTTACACGATACATACCGTACCAGTTTGCTACAATGCGTTGAACGCGAGTTGTAAATTTCGAAAGTAAACAACGGTGTACAATACGGTACGGTACGGTATAGTACGTAAGCGACGTTTGTGAGTAGCTGTCACATGGTATCGCATTTCACAATCGAACAGGAGCCGCTACAAGAGTGTTTAACACAAATATCCCGCGCGGAAGAAACTCAAAAACCGTTACAAACAAGCGAAATGTCGATATCCTTGAACACGGAGTAATTTCCCTCTCACAAATCGTCATCGGTTAAGAACGTTGAGTACAATGCGACAGGAAATCTCGCTTAGAGCACATCGAATACGCTTGAGCAATTTAGGGGAAGTTTGTGCAGATACTGGATCTGCCCTTGCATGTAAGATTGAGCCTCAGTGTTTGATGCTTTATTCAGCTAATTTGATATTCGTGGCCAACAACGAGAATAATTGTATCCCGAACAACGCTCCGATATTCCGGAGATCGTTGAAATGAGAATGAGAATTAGAATGAGAATCGCTGGCTTGGATTTGAGAGAAACACAACGTAGCGGAGTATCGCATACCGGGGACGATGTGGCTGTGTGGCTTTTGAGTCCCCCACCTGTTCGTTGAGTTTCTGTTCGTCTTCTCTCTCTTCAGCCAACAGCATGGTTCGAGTCGAGCTCAAACGTTACGCACGTAACGAATAGAACGAACGAAGTGATTCCAGAGGCGCGGCACTCCTCACAGCCGCTCAGTCCCAACTTTCCCGAGGTCTTTACTGCCGCGCAGCTTTCGCGATCGTTTTTTTCATTTGTGTTTGATGTGACATTAAGATTGGTTAGTTTAGTTTTCGCCACTGAAACCGTTTCAAAAGTGTTTCAAGTTTTGTTTAAACTGTTTTCAACCAACTCCCAGACTACCAACTTCTGTGAATTCCGCGAATTAACCACGTAAAAGAATATCCTCGATATCTATAGAACAGGTGAGTGGTCGCAAACTTCGAAGAGACGCCGCGCCTTGCAGCAAATTCACAGCGCGCGCCGCTGTAACGCGGGCTGCCGATTGACGGGCGCAGTTAACGATAGGTTTATCGCATTTTATATGATAACGATGGGTGCCAAATGTCGAAAGAGACGCTAGGAAGTAGTTCCACCGTTTTTGAAGAGTCCGTTACGATTTTGGGCAGGTTTGAAGAGACTTCTTTCTTAATTATTGTCGCTATGGGCCTATTGACTCTCAGTTTCACTGCATTCGCGCCTGAATAGGGCACAGGCACGCCTAAACTGGGCGTTTCCCTGATTCAGAGCACAGGTAAACAACTTTGACGGTCTTGTTTCTTCTTCCAACATAAAAGAACTGGAGATGATTTATAGCTTCGTACGTAAACGACGTTTTCTGATACCAACTAAACATCTTTTTGCACACGGGAATTCCATTACGTCGTTGGACGATTGTTAATGACCTTAATGGCTAAATCTGGGCTGTTTGAACGTCGGATATATGAATTTATTGTTGTAGCGAGCCGAGAACGAGAAAAACAATTGTTAATGATTTGAAAAAAGTAAAAAGTTACCGCAAAATCAGTTTCTTGTTACCCAAAATTTTCGAATTTCGATTACAATAACACAACGAGCAATTACACACTTACGAAGCAGCGTATAAGGACTACGTTTCAGATAGTATCAAGCTACGTGTCGGGAGCCCTCAGTTCAAAGCGTGGGCAAGGCATAGAGACTTATATAAGTCTATGGGGCAAGGTAGTTCAGAGTTGATAGTAACTCTTTGAACAAAACGGCGTAGTGGAATTTGAGAAAGAGAGAATTTGTTACATACATACGTGTTGAATCGAGGCGGAAAATTCAAACAACTTCTAGGTGACAAGAATTGATTTAGGTAGTTAGTTAGTCAGTGCTAAAGTTAAGAATTAACGACTTCCGGTTCAGAAATACTCTGATTTTATGTCTGTAAACAGAAACGGTCCATGGCTTTCCGATGCTAAGCATGCAGAGAAGCAGGAAAAGAGGGCAATTGATACTTCATTGGGGCTACTTCAAGATCGCGGCTATGATATTGTGTATATGTATGCACATACATTGACTCGCAAAGTACTTCTCGCAGTTTCGAATCTTCAAATAATCCAATACTGTTGGCAACTCCGTTTTACCACCTAACTATAGATAAACATTAAACAGAGTCTGATTGTGAGAAATGCAGCCGATCAAGATCGGCGTTTCCGGTCTTTGAAATAACAAACATCATAGTATACGATCAATGATCACGTTTTTCAATAGTATACAGTATTTGTAACCGTATAGATACCATCAATTCATTACCGTAGAAGTTTTCAAAATAAACGAATCAACAATATTCAGAGTATATATAAGAGTAACAAGCGTGTATTCCTTCTGGCTTGGCAGGAACCGGTACCATGGCCGAAAATTTCCGGCTGCTGGTACTTTCAGCTCATGGAATGAATGATATGGATTTCTCCTACACATCAACCAAAATGCATTATATTTTATTTGTCAGGTTCAAGATCGATTAGAAGAATCTCCCGGTGGCGCAAGTCCGGTTTGCCAGGCTTGTGACATAGCGGATGAAATAGTCCATGGTTTCAAATCATCGGTAGATCAAAACGCCACAGAGCTTACGCATCTTTTGAAAAAACCTCACCTCAAGGCGCTTCTGGAAACTCACGACGCAGTGGCCGAGCGCCGAGACGCCGCATCGACACCGGATCAGTCCTTTCTCACTATGCCGGCCGACGATAGAGCTGACGCCGTCAGGGTCGTTGGTCTGAGAAGAAATCCCGACGAGCCATTGGTACAAATCAGAATTAGAAGATGAACTAACATTTTTCTAGACCGTTTTTAACGTTATTCGGACGTTTTCCTTCAGGGACTCACGGTGCAGGTTGACGATGTCGGGAACCTGGTGATCGCCAGGATTCTAGGAGGTGGAACCGCAGCACGACAGGGTCTTTTGAGGATCGGTGAAATTGTGCTGGAAGTCAATGGACGGGACGTCCACACACCTGACGAACTCCAGCAGGCTATACACGAGGCGAAAGATAATCTGACCGTGAAACTCGGACCTGGACTAGCGAATGATGGAACCAGACCTCTGAAATCTACGGTTTGTAATAAAACAACAAATCAACATCGCTTGAACCGTTTTCCACGTAAATTTTAACGATACATGCTCCCGATCCTTGGTCGACATCTTGGACCCACAGAATTCTGTCTCCACTGAAACTTCGTATCCCTCTAAACATAGCCCGAAAAATGTGATCCCTTTATGTATGTATACGTTTTCCGAACATTCACAGTGTTACATGCGGGCTCTGTTCGACTACGATCCGTCAGAAGACACTCTGCTGCCATGCCGAGAGATCGGATTGCCTTTCCAGAGAGGAGATATACTGCAGATCGTTGATCAAGCGGATCCGAATTGGTGGCAAGCCCGTAGAGTAGAGGGCGATGGTCTGGGGGCACCTGGCCTAATACCATCCCTGGAGTTGGAGGAGCGGAGAAAGGCGTTCGTTCCTCCGGAGGCAGACTTTGTACATAAAATAAGTATCTGCGGGACTAGGATATCGAAGAAAAAAAAGCGGAAGATGTACCAGTCGAAATCTAACGGCGAATTCGACAGCGCGGAGCTTTTACTTTACGAAGAAGTTGCGAGGATGCCACCCTTCAGACGCAAGACATTGGCTCTCGTTGGGCCCAGAGGCGTTGGACGGAGGACACTGAAAAATAGGCTCATCAATAGTGATCCTGATAAGTTTGGCACCATCGTACCTTGTGAGTGCTAATTCGTCTTTGACGGGCTTTTTTCATTGGTTTTCTCGTCAAGATTTTTCAGTTTTGCACCGGTACGGTGGGGAAGAATTTCGCGGAATTCCGTTACGATTTTCTATCTTTTATTGGACAGCCAGAGCACGGCTCTGAACGGTTTTCCTTGTTTCCATGCAACGGCTTTTTGAACCTCTGAATTATTCTTCAAGAATCTTGAGGGCTTTTTTTCCAGAGATCTAGATATTCCCTGATAGATAGTTATTGGTCAGCTCCTAGCGGTTCGAGAGTCTTTTCAAATGATCTTGAGAGTCTACATCAAATTCATAGGGTCCTTGAGAATTTTCGATTGTTTCTCATGATTTTGAAAAATTCTGTAAATTTTGTCTACGGTTTCGAAGGTACTCGACAGTTCTTTACCATCTTGAAGTGTTCTGTAACTTCCTCAAGGCTCCTTTCCCAGATTTAAATGGCTTCTGATAGTTCTGATTAATTTCAAACTGTTATAAAAACCTTCTTTTCCAATTCCGATGACTTCATGACAGTTCTTGGCGCTTACAAAGCCTCAGCGTCCTACAATATTCAGGATATTTCGAAATTCGGAAAATCCTCGACAGTTTTAGCTCCTTTCAAAATTTAGCAAATTTTTGACAGACTGGATTTTGTTTATGCCAATTTTTCAGTCTCGGAATGTTATTGCATGTTTCTTCAGGATATCTGGCGATTTAGACTGTTCATTCTATCGTTCTGAACGCTTTTGGAGCATTTCCATAATTTTTTCGAAACTCGCAGAGCTATGAATAGGTTTTATCAGTTTCTAAGTATATTTTCGCGAAGATTTGTTTTTTGAATGTTCGTCAAAAATTCACGTTTAATGAATTAGGGATAGCCCCAGAAACCTGTTCAATGGAGAAATTTTTTTCTGATTCTAATAGTTTTCGAACGATTAGGTACCAGAGTTCTGAACGATTCGGAGGGTTTTTAACAAGTCTTGACCGATATGTGGACAATTTCTTACCATGTTCAAAAGGTTCTTGAAAGCTTCTTCATAATTTCGCGTATTTTCCCACCGTCGCCGATAATTTTTCACCAATATTTTCCTTCTTCAACAGCCCGCGATCATTTCTCGATAGTTCCTAAGGATTCTTGAGAACCTCAACAACGTCACAAGGATTTCTGCCTTCTTCATGACACAGAATCATTATCATACAAATTTCATTAAAAATCGATTTTATGAAATCAACGACGGTTCTCTTTCAAAATCACCAGATACTTCTCGTCCTCCACGAGTGTTGGAAGAAGATGGGAGAAGCTACTGGTTCACAGATCGACCATCAATGGAAACAGACATCCTGGAGCATCGCTACTTAGAGCACGGCGAGCACGGTGGCCACCTTTACGGGACGAGGCTAGAGTCTGTTCGGGAATTAATCAGAGCTGGAAAAATGTGTGTACTCGACTGCAGTCCGGCTGCCCTGAAGATTCTTCATAACAGTACGGAGTTCATGCCTTATGTGATTTTCATTGCTGCACCTGGCATGGAACAACTGAAGTCTCTGTACGATCTGGGCAGATCGACTGGAGCCAGCAATAGGAATTTGACGGTAATTAAAAATCATTTGGAAAGTATTCATCGAATGTATTATCCGAATGAGTGGTCTCGTAACGTTTCAAAATATCATTGGTCTTGTCTTGCGTCAATGTTGAGCGCGATCGCGGAAGCGAATTATTATAGTTTATCGACCTTATACAGTGATTCTCATTATCATACCTATTATATTATATATTATGCGCTTGAATTATTTGTTGTGTAGTATTTTGACATCCGTAGGCCTTCCCCCTCTTCCGCAGATAATACTTGATTCAAATATTTCACTTGTGAATGATGTGTTATAGGAATGACGTATGCGATGTATATAATTGCGACTGAATGCAGATTTTTCATTTATTACGTATTTCGATGTTAGCTTTATTTTTATTTTTTGCTAGTTTGATCGTCAAAGCTCCATCAGATTTAGCTCAAGGCGAGCTCGTACCTTGGAATCCCTAGCATCCCTATACGAGGTTTGTAACAATGGAAAAAACAGAAACAATACTATGCATGAAGTATGTGAAATGTAATAATATGTCACGTAAGAAGGTGAATCTCCAAGTTAAATTATATCGAACATAAAAAGAACAAAAGAACCGCGACGTAGCTCTATTTTGTCTTATCCGTCGCTTCGTTTAGGAGGACGACCTTAGATCGACGCTCGAAGAATCGGCCGCTTTGCAAAGAGCTTATGAAAAATATATCGACCTCGTTATCGTCAACGAAGATTTTGATCAAACATTCAGACAGGTTGTGGCAGCGATGGAAGCACTCGCTACCGAACATCAGTGGGTACCCGTCAACTGGATATACTAATTCATAATTCATAAACTTAGGTAGGTGTAGCATATATATATCTAGCGCGTATCCTAAAATTATTGATTATACATATGTTATATACATAATTTATAGTATATCATATATTTCTATAATATACATAGATTATTGTATAAATAATTGGATAGTAACACATACTTTAATGAGAACAAGTTCAAAGCAGACAATTTTTTCCCATATAGCGATCGTTCCATCGGCGCCTATATATAGCGCGAAGCCAAATCCGTCGGGCCCGCTGCGTAGGTATCGAACCGTTCTCGAAATCACCCAAAATCCCACGATCTCGTCGGAAACTTGAAAAGATTGCTCGCGCGTGTCTGATCTGTGCGCTATTTTTGTGACTTTATTTATTTTTTATTTTATTTTTTTTCAACATTTTACCGAAATTCGAATACGATTCGATGCGGATCAGGGCAGACGGATGTTTTGCCATTCAACGATTTCACTGTCAACTGAAACAAAAATATAATGCGTGGTATTTCTCGAAATATCGAATCAGATGACGTGATGTCATCTTATCAGGCCGACCAAGCTTCCACAGCAAATCACGACGAACAATATCGGCTGAAATTTTACGCTGAAAAAAGTCTTCACTTTTTTCAAACGATTTTCCGGAATCCATATGCTGAACGTAGACGGGGATTTCCGCAAATCGTTCAGAAGAATCCAGATTTTTTGTTAGTCGACAAATTTCACCCGATGTGAAATCAGTTGTTCGTGATTTTGTTGCGTCAACGTTACAAACTTCGGCCTCATATAATTTTCTCACTTAACGATGTAACCACTACGACGATGAATGATAGTATATGTACTAGGTTTATGAGCTAGGACTTGTAGTCGAGCAGCTGCTAGCTATAGGTTATCGTAATATAATTAGATATTTATAATATCTACACCTATCTTTTTATCCATACAGTGGCAAATAATGAATCGACTGCACATAGAAATTGTTCAATCAAATATCTCATTCTACGCGCAGCAAATGATAGTCTAGTTCCATTATATACCTCCATATATTATTTTCGGGTATGAATCTTTTTTACTGAATTATTATTATACGAACTTTGTTTCGCATACTTGATATATGTATGCGCGATTTCGAAAAGTGTATAGATTCTACAGAGTTGTGAATCAAGGCAGCTATGTTATACCGCCGAAAATAGGGAAAACTACAAATATAAATAACAATAATGAATTATTATTACCAATTAGTACCTATTATTAATTTTATTCGGTTAATATACGTATAAGAATACTATATATATGCTATATTATGTATTAGATTGCCGTCCAATATTGTTAGGAAAATAAAACCCGCGTACTCTCATTAATAGTTTATAATTATGATTATAGCATAACTTAACATAGTATAATATATAATATAAGATAGAATCATTATCTATAGATTTGAATCATATATCGAGCTAATCATGATCGCTGTCAATGAAACAATACGATGCATTGAAACAAAGGACAAAGAAATTCGATAATATCTGAGGTAATGCGTAATTATTACGCAATACATACCCAATTCATATGATATATGTATGTATGTATGTACCTATATCTACCAGCTATAGTATCTATACCTACTATATGATTAATAAAGATCAATACTATTTTAAATTCCTATATTTCATTGTACAATATTTCTATTATGTCTCCAAACGTGTTCGTATTATCATTATTATTTTCATTAGTACCGTTATCCTGGTGAGAATGATAACTCTTCTTATTTATCTTCCATGAGAAATTGTTTTTTTTTTCTTTGTTTCTTGCTCTGATCGACGGAGACAAAGAATTTTTGCCATTTCCTGTATACGGATTTACAATTTTCCGTGACAAACTACCAGAAAATCGACAACTTTTTATGAAAGACTATATATATAGAAGAATTCATAATAATTCTTTTATGACAAAACTGGCAAAATCTGCATAGGGAGAATTCACACAAATTCTACACATACAGTACCGTCCATAAGCTCGAGGTATCACTTTTCAAATTTTCAAAACTCGCGACTCGAACTGTTTATTTAAAAATATAAACAAATTGCGACTATGACATTTTTTCTGTTCGCTATCGTATTCCACAGAGAAAATCGATCAAAAACCATAAAAAGAACAAAATTTTCAGTCACGGATTGTTTGTATTTTTATATTAACAATTCGAACAATTTTGCAATAGAAAATTTTGTCACGAAAATCTTATATTACAAAATTCGAATTGTTTGTATGACCATGTAAACAAATTGCAACTCAAGATTTCGTTCCTCCGATGGTTTTCGATCTCCGTAGGATACGACGGCGAAAAGAAAAATTTCTTATGTGCGAGATGTTCATATTTTTAAACGAACAATTTGACGTTTGCGATATAAAAATGCTATTTTTTATCCGAATTCATTTTACTTTTCACCAGCAAATCAACACCCGAGGAGAAAACTTCTTTCACTTGAATCGGAAAGTTGAAGCACGCTGGTGCACACGCGTGTTCCCATCGATGTAGGGAGTTGAAATTTTGGGCAATTATTTTTTTTTAAGGATTCGGAATAGATTTGGGAAATAACACGATGAACATTTCTTCCAATGTATAAATAAAAAAAATATGTATAGATATAAAAAAAAGCCATCTTCCCCTTTTGACGCGGGCCTGGGGCCCCAAAAACTTTGGTATGTTGTAACCGCGGTGAGGTGGTAGGGTCGTTTGGGAGGATGATTTTCAAATCGCGCGGGCCACGAGGTCTTTTGGTGTTCATTCGCAAAAATCTTTGGCAGGGCCATAACTATAAGTCGCAACGTCCGTTAGTCACACTTATTCATATATATGTTTTTTTATACATATATATATATGTATAAAAAAACATTATTCACTCATCACTTGTGACCTTTTCATTCAATCTCCAGTAGCCCTTCAAGCGGTACCATTGATGAGACAACTTGAAAAATTTCGAAACGGAATGGTCATAAGAAAAAAATTTCTTCCGAAAATTCTCAACAAATTCTGACCCGTTCGAAATAAAATAATACAATTTTTTTCCCTCTTGACATTTGATGTTGAGCCCCATAGTTCTTGAGTTGCTATGGATTTTCAAGAAACTGCACTATATTGTACAAAAAGTTGCACAACTTTGCGGAAAAAAATCGTGAAAATTTTGTGCACAGGCGAAGTTTAAGCCGAATCTTGCCCCTTTCGAAGTCTTATGAGAAGAAATTCCAATTGTTATTTCCTGAAAATTTACGACCGACTCTATGGTAGTACGAAAATCGGAAAAAATCAACATGTTCAACATCACTTAGTGTCGAGCGCTAGAAAGGTCGTACAGAATTTCAAAGAAAAAAGATAATGAATTCTTTCGGATTCTTTCTACTTCCAAATGCGACCTGGAACAATTATTGACGCCGTTTTTTGGCCGTGACAACTTTTTGTACCGATCGAAAATTTGGAAAGTGATCCCGAACTGGTCATGGACAGTACTGTAGGTGCAGTGTATGTGATGATACGCGATAATTTTAGGTCCGGAACGGACAGCTGTTTTCTGAAACCAAGTTTCTCCCATTCTTAATGTATATAGGGACTAAAACATGTATTCTCAGTAGCTTGAACAACAATATTACCTAAATTATATAAATATTTTAAAGCACAACAAAAGTCATAGAAATTTTTTGGATTTTCTGGATCGAAAAAGGTAGCGGAGGGGGGCGGGGGGCTTTTTCGAGGGATTCTTCGAAAGAGATTCAGTTTCATCATTTCATTTTTGGAGTGAGATAAAAATCCCCCGAAATCTTCACTCCCGTCTTAGTCTCAGAATATCATATCGCGTTTCATCAAAATATTATGTAAGTATACAGTTCAATTGGTTTGAATTTTTCGAAAATGAAAGAAATGGCGTTTTTGAGAGAGTTCGAGTAATCCACGAACAAAGAAAATTGATAAAAAGTAAAAATTTGTTGGTAAATTTTTCTGTCGTCTTTGGCGTGAAGAGAATTGTATGAAAATAATTATAAGAAGATGTAGAATTGTAGATTATGATCAGGGTGACAATAAACTAGATGATTCGGCATAGAAGACCCTATTGCATTATCAGGAAAAAAGGCGGGAAAATAAATAGCATTGCGAACGGAATATTGACGAGTTGAAGTTAGACAGCTACGTAAAAAATTAGCCAAATCTACGTTCTTTTATATATCCACAGCGATGTCTATAGCGGAAGACTTTCTCGAAAACTATGCATAGAATAGATGGACGTAGAAAACTCCACACTCTTAGAAAAACGCATCCGTCTCGTGAAGCTGCGTGAAGATATCGAGCTTCAAACCCAGACGTCCCGACTTATTGGCGCGGTTGTAGTTTCTAATATTAAAAATTATGCGCGCGCACATAACAATTTATTCAAGTTGAAGATGGCAGCACATCACGAAACAGGAGCGGCGACGAATGCACATCGAGCACGCGGAAGGCTGGGACTGCGGCGAGGACCTGACTGACACCGTTGCCTCTATACCCTTCCACTCCCGCTGACACGACGATACACGTTATTACACATGCCGAGATACAATATTGACAGATACACAGGAGTATTTTTTTAACACAAATTGAATCATTGCACAATATAGTACTACTCATTATAAGATAATCGTTTCTTTTTTTTTTAATTTCCGCGTTATGTGACAGATATAATAACATTATTATTATTATTTTAACTGTTATCACTATATTTTTATAAGAAGGACAATGAGAACAGAAAAATACTTCTGGATAAACCGCAATTAGTATAATTGATAATAATATATAAAAAATAAATAAAATCAGTATGTTATTATGTTCAATATAATAAAACTATATTATATCTGATAATATTGCATAAATATTATAGGTTCATTTCCCTGTTGTTGTTATTTTTATTGTTATTATTGCCATTATTATTATTATTATCAATTATCAATTAACAAAATAACCGGCGTACGAAAATGAAGATTTCGGAAAAACTTCGTCAATTTGATGCATATCCAAAAACTATGGAAGACTTTAGCGTGAAAACCTTCGGCGGCGCTATCGGTATATAAATCACATAATATAAACTATATACATACGTAATACAATCGTCAAAAAATAATAATATATACCTCTATGCATAAACTATTTTTTTCTCTCATCCATACGTTTTGTCGCATATCACGTTGGGAAATATTGTCGAAGATCGAAAAACCATACGGGAAGAAAAGAACGAGAGAAAATAAAATCATCCCACAAACTCGTGATATCGGATATTGTAGTAATTTATTACACTATACCTATAATATTAAATAAATAAGTTGGGAAAACAATTGAAAGACTTAATTGCAGGCAATTCGGCAGTGAGCATGTGAAGAAACTCGTTGTTTTTTTTTTTTTTTTTTTGTTTCTGAATACTGATAATTAGTAAGACCGTTGATCGCAGATTAATTGAGACTCATTATCTACTGTTGGTCTCAAAAACGATTTCAACTTTTCTATTACCGTTATAACTGGTATTCTAGTTTCGTTTTTATATCGAAATTTTCACGGTATAACTATAACCATACGTGAAATTAAAATCTGAAACTCTAAAAGAAGAAGAAGACGATGGAAAAATTTGCAAAACATAATGTAAGGCATGTAACAAATTATATAGAATTTTGTTCAATTTGTGAATTTCTTAATTTTCAGTCACGATAGTAAGCACAATTATTATTCTTGTGCTGTTTATCTCCGAAGTAAGGGATTACCTGACTCCTGGTTTAAACGAAGAATTGTTCGTCGATACTTCGAGGGGATCAAAATTGAAAATCAATTTGGATTTTATTATACCTTCCATATCGTGCGATCGTGAGTAAATTGATCTACGTTAAGTTGTAGTTATATTCTCCGTGTAATTTGAAACAGAGATGTAAGAGATATTTGAAAAATGAATAACGAAGCGCCAAAGAAAACCACCCATCACAGAATGCAAATCAATCGAATACGCCTTTTTTTTAGTACTTTCTCTGGACGCTATGGATACCACCGGCGAACAACACTTACAAATCGATCACAATATATTCAAAAGAAGACTCGATCTTGCCGGTAATCCTATAGAAGATCCAAAAAAAACTGGTGAGTATGTGCTTTCTGTACGAATAGGATTTAAGAACTTATTCTTTTTCTTCTCTTTCGTAAAATATGTATGTATTTCGAAATACAAAAAGAGAACTGGAAGTATGTAGTCGAATTTTGGAACCTGTCGTGATTCACGATTATGTTTCGATCTACGAAAAGCAGAGAAAAAACTTGAAGAAAAAACTGTAGAAGTGTAAAACTTCGTTTAAGCGTTTGGACGACTTTTGGATACTGTTTGTCGAATGCGATTGAATATTCCCCTTCAGCGGGTCACTCGGGCTTTCATGCGCTTCCTAAAATATAAAAATGAAGCAATTATAAAGCAATTCGATGAATTCATATTTGGGTATAAAGATTGTTCGGCGATTCATTCAACCATAACTAATAACATTTTACTCCTATATTGAAAATAAAATAAGCAATTCACGAGTGATTTTATCATTACATTGTGAAAAATGAGAGAGTTCCAAAACGTGAACAACATAACAGATAGGTATCATAGGATTAGGATGTTCCTTCATCCTTGTACCTCAAAGAGAGTCGAAAACTGATTCACTGGCTCGTTCCAGTATCACAGAAAAGGAAAAAGATGAGTACGACAACAAAAATACACTAAACTCACTAGATCTCGAACGTTTAGGATGATTTTAGAAAAAAAATAGTTTTTCAAACTCGAAAAGAGTGTTAAAATCACCGTGAAGTTCAAGTACGCTGCGATTCTGGGAAGGTTCAGCTCTTTTGTTTTTAATCTCGTAAAGAAATTCTTTTGCTGGAAATCAATATGTCATTAGTAACACTGTAATTGTAATTTAGCTTGCTTGTTATTTTTCAGACATAGCTACGACGAAATCGCCTGAGAAATCAATAGAGCAAGTGAGTGAGCGCCGATTTTGCATGATATTTCATTTGTTATAACATAATTTTATTATTTTCCTAATGTGAAAATTACTGACGATGAATAACTCAAGTATCACAAGTCTCCCAAGTATATCTATGGAAAGATAAATGCTAGAATGCATTCAGAGCATATCTTTCAAGGAAGCTAGTTTGACGCAGATTTTCATCAGAATTCATCCAATTCTGGTAGTTGGCTATCACTGTTAGAATTTTTATGCTGTTTTTTTTTTGTTGATCCAGAGCCTAGAAGTTTCGCCGCTTTAATCGGGTTTTGACTGTTTTTTTCATTTCAGCCTGCAGACAACAGTACCGCGATTGAAACTTGTGGCGATTGCTATGGAGCGGCAAGCGAATCCTTACCGATAAAGTGAGTCTTGAAAAAATCAAAGAGGAAACTAAAATGAAGAAGAATCTGATCAATTCTTACGATACTAATTTGAAAAACGTATTTCAGATGCTGTAACACTTGCGACGAAGTTAGGGAAGCTTATAGAATGCGGAAATGGGCGTTTCCGGATCCATCGACAATAAAACAGTGCCAAAATGATAAATCTGTTGAGAAAATGAAACATGCATTCGCCGAAGGGTGTCAGATTTACGGTTTCATGGAAGTGAACAGAGTCGGAGGCAGCTTTCACATAGCGCCTGGAGAAAGTTTCTCCGTGAATCACGTTCACGGTAAATTATCAAATCTCTTCAATGTTTGCTCTTTTTTTGGTCAGCCTCATTCCGCAAATCACATTTCCCTCTTATCTTCCACAGTTCATGATGTCCAGCCTTATGCATCTACTCAGTTCAACCTGACGCATACAATTCGTCATTTGAGTTTCGGCAAAAATATTCAAGGCAAGACTAATCCGATCGACGATACGACCGTCATCGCTACTGAAGGTATGTCTTCACATTATATCCACATAATGCAATAATACTATTGCTTCCATGTATTCATTTATTTATCTATTTACAATAACAAGCACAGCAATAATAATCAATCTATGTGTATAATGAATCGGTTGGATATGAAAACAACCAACTTCATCGATGTGGAGTTGCGTTTGGGGTGTATTTCATAGGATACGATATTCCTACAATTAGATAAACTCCGGACACTTTAACACCAGGAAAGCCGCTCCAGATTGAAAAATGGCCCAGAAGGGTCATTCCCAAACTTCTAATTAGGCGTGAAATTATTCAGGAATAATTCATTTTCGTATCGATTCGCCATGAAAATATCTAGAACGCATGAAAATTTGCATTTTTTTTCATCTAAAAATGCAAACATCCAGGAAATTATCATTGAAAGAGTGGATAGTGGGCTGCTTCCCATTCATATGGACGCCAACATCTATCCAGACTAAAATTAGAAACACTAAGAGGTACCTAATATCTTGTACGGTCATTTTTGAACATGTTTCTCTTAATTATTGTTACGAAATTATCATTTATCGGGTAGTACTAGTGAATAAACATATCATGGCCGAAAGAACGGCGTTGTTCAATCGGGATCAGTTTTTGCCAAGATAATCGCAGATGGCGCTAGCATAGCTCGTTCTCTGATTGTGAGACGTGAAACTGGCAAAAAATACGAATGAAATAGATGCACAACATTCGTTCGAACTCTGGTAAATTGATTTTGCAACCAGACAAATCATAAGACCAAATTTTCGCCCGAAAATGGGCCAATACTGGAACTACTGCCATGTAGCAAAGCTTGGCAGTCCGGCTCCCTCTCATAAATCGTAGGGAAGAAAAAGAACGAGAATATCAATAATATCAGTAACGATAACAATATTAGGATTTAGATCAAGGTGACCGAAAAATTGGAGCGATGTCTCATAATGCATATATTTATATTTTGACACAGATAGTTTCTAACATAACATAAACTTTTGCTTTTCGATTCTTTTATTTCTCATACATACAATAATATATTGCTCAGATATACTCTAGCATCGTATCCCAGTACCAATTGCCATAAATGTACCAAACGTTCCGCCACCCTGGAGCATTACTTTACCAACGTTGTTTACGAGCTCCCTTCCTCGCATTCCGTATCTACATTAAAATATGATTATCAAATTATTCATATGTTGTTTTTTTTGCTTCTCGTAGTTGATTGAAATAAATTAATTTCCTCTCTGTGTGAGCCACAATCTTGATTTTAATCAAATTCTTCTCTCTTTCGTATCCGTGGCAAGTAGTGAACAGAAAATGAATTTTCACCAATTCTCCGGAATATTTTTATTCAGCATTTACGTGAATAGATGTTGGAAAATTGGAAATTTGTAAATTCTCTCTCATGTCTGGAATATCTCTTTTTTTTCTCATATTGCAAAATCTCTATACCGAGAACACTTTCATGAAGCGCGCTTTGAAATTTGGAAAATCTTTTAGAATAGATTTAGGAGATAGAAATGAAAATTTATATATTCACGTGAATTTCTACGTAATGGGTTTAGTATTTCTAGCTTTCGTTTCCTTCCAATTGTCCAGATTATGAAAATTTTTCAAATAATACATTCTCTCGTACCAGTTTTCCATTGTTTGTCTTCTTTTTTTTTCCTTCATCTTTTCAACCAGAGAAAAACATTGCCTCGGTTTTTGTTCATAACTTTTTTATTTTTTCAACGTTTTAATCGTAAAATTCGATTGAAAAGTTTATAATTTTTGTTTTTCCAATGATTTTTTGACGCATACAGTAATTCATCAGTTATGTAAGACTGTTTCATCTCTTCCTTTTTCGGAGTTTGGAAAGGAAAAATAAAGAAGCAAAATCAATCAATTTTTTTCCTCCCTTATCCAATTTGTGGATGAGTTTGCAAATAGTCAATTTCTCTACCTAAGAGCTGAAAAACCGCCAAAAATTGCGCCGGATGCCATACCGACACAAAATCCGATCGTGAATCCCATTTTCATTCTGTCCCAACACGAGGGACCCCCCTGTTGATAAGCCCCTCCCGGTACGACGGGCATTTCGTTGATTAATTGTTAATCTACAAAAGAAAAATTAGAGGCTTGAGGTAGTTCATTCATAGAAGAAATAAAAGCAGAGTGCAATAAAGGAAAAACTTCATTCGAATTATTCGAAAATCACCTTTTCCTTTACTTATTCTCTGAAACCCCTAATATTCGAACAGTTTTGAGTACATCAGAGAAATCGATTCATGCCAAGTTTAATTTGATTGTGTTATTTCAAAATTTCTCAATAAGCGTAACGCGAGTTTTTCTTATTCTCAATCTCTACATCTCTAGCTGTATATTTATTCTGGCTGAAAAAACTGTTTTTCTGCGGTGTACGATCCCCCCCCCCCCCCCCCCCCCCCCACAATACAACGAATGTGATATGTATTACCAAGAAAATACCGACCGAGTAATATACGTACTCACTATTTTTTGGTCCGTTAAATAAAAATAGCAAGAAAACTCCGGAAAAGAGTTTCCTTATCGCTCTACGTTGCCTGTTTGTTTTTCCTTATTCTTCGAATCAATGTAACGTAACTCTACGATCCAGTTACAGCGATTCAGTTTTACGCCATTTTGTTTTCCCTGTCGTCGGAAATTCGCATATGTAGCGCGATGGTTCAGAAAAATAGAACTAATTTCTATAATTCTGCGCATGCGCGGCGCTGTTCTTATAGTATAATTTTTTGAATTATCAATTTGTACAGTACTTTTTAATTGACACTCTTGCAAACGGTCACACGGATTTACTTCATGTTTTACATTTAGATCCGCATGGGATCGAACTTTGATTAAGAACCGAAATTTCGATTCCAGCTAAAATCCTAAAGAGTAGCCTTTCGACGACAAATGTTCGAAAATTTTCAATCCCGGCCGAAAATGGCATCAACTGCAACGATTGCGTAAATATTGATGTTTGCCGAGCGTTTTACATGATATTTACGGAAAAGATGTGTATCATAATGGTTTTTCTTTGTTTTTCAGGAGCCATGATGTTCCAATACTACGTGAAAATCGTGCCAGCAACATACGTGCGAGCTGACGGTTCCACGCTATTGACAAATCAATTTTCAATGACGCGACACACGCGTCAAGTATCATTATTCACCGGCGAATCTGGTATGCCTGGTATATTTTTCAGCTACGAACTCAGTCCCTTAATGGTAAAATACTCGGAGCGTGAAAAATCCTTAGGACATTTTGCGACTAATCTATGTGCTATCGTTGGGGGTGTTTTTACAGTGGCCGGTATAATAGACGCTTTTCTTTACCACTCGGTAAAAGCGATACAGCGGAAAATTGAAATAGGAAAATTTAGCTAAATCTATTTATTCATCGTCGGATTGTTCGTTTGTTTTTTTTTTTTTTTCTCTCTATATTCTATTTTAATTACAAGTGTGTGATTTGAATCTATTATACGTATAGATATGTTTGTACGATGGTGATGATAATGATGACGATGATGATAATGATGATAACATTGTGAAAGGTTTCTTAAATTAAATAAATAAAATTATTCTATAAATATATAATATATGAACGCGGATGTGTCAGCCATTTTGTTTTTATTTTTTATTTATCAGCGATTCATTATCATCATTTCGAAGGAGAAAATAAAAAAAAAATATTTCGACAATAAAAATACAAGAGGTGGGTACAAGTGTTGAAAAATTTGTTACAATTGACTATATTCATTTTGTACAGCATATCTTACAAGTTTCATATCGTTTTACATATTTTCTTCATTTATTAATGAAAGTTATCAATTATTATTAATGCTTTCTCTTGTTTTTCTCTACTCTCAATGATTAAAGCGATTTTAAGAACATGTTGTATGTTCCGACGGGTGCTTTTGCTACATTCATAGAAAATTCAGCATCTGTATCGCTTATCAATGATAGGGGAGAGACGTACAGCGGCTTCTGGGGGTCATACTGGGCTCTATTTTGCGACACCAAGAACATATGTCTTTGTTTCAGCCGCTCCAATCTACAGGTTAATATTCCTGGCTGTTGGGATATTATTGTGTGGGATAGCTTCATCTCGTTGTGCGCGTAGTCGAAAGTCTTTACTATGAAATCACGATCTGAAAAAAATATAAGTAGTTATGAAGAACAGATATTTTCAATGTTTTCCAATGTTATCCATCTCTCACGGTTTTTATTACAAATATAATTATTCCTCTGAGAATTGGGTAAGAAAATTTGAAAATTTATGGTCTCGAAATTTCCCATCAAGTTGAAATATAAAATCTAAAAATTTAGACGTTGGTAAATGAATTTTGATACTCAAAAAATTTCGAAAGTAGAAAATCAATTCGCAATTGAAGAGTCCAAAGATTTCAATTCAAAATATGTAGACAACCAAGAATAGGTATCAAAATTTGAATATTTGCAAATTTTGTCTCGGAATTCGGGAAAAATCAAACATTCAGAAATCGGTTCGAAATCTAGGAATTTCAGGATTTTGAGTTCCAGATTCGATGTGTTAAATCTCTTGAACTTGCATTTCAACTCGAGATTAAAAAACCGCAGATTCTTACAGGATCAATTCAGAATGCACAAAAATTTAACACTTTCAAAAATTGACACGAATTCCGGAACATGAAAATTCCGAACCAATTAGAAATTGGAAATCTCTGAATTTTCTACATCCAAATTCCAATTCAACGTGAAAATACTTGTGCAAAAAATGATGAAACCCTTGTACCGTGTGAAATGTAAAAAGAAAAAAGTATGAAGATCATATAGGAATTGAATGAATTGAGTGAAAAAGCAACTTTCTTCCAATAGGCGAATTAAGATATTAGCTAACAAATCAATGCTTACTCTTCATCCAGATTCTTGGTTTTTTAGTTAAAATAAGTTTGATTTCCGATTCATTGAAACCCATGAGTTCCCTAACGGCGAAAGTATTCTCTTTGATGTGCTCCATTTTGTAAGTAATAAGTCTAGGTAGCCCGGTAGCAAGATTACGAATTTCCTTTCCACTGAGATGAAATTCTTGCTGAAAAAATCCTAATCTGGTATCAATGCGTTTAGTGCTGAACATGACCCAGAACGGATTGTTGGTAACAATTCTCGCGATCATATTACGTGAGAATTTATGCGCACCAAGGTATCGGATTCTGGTATGGAGATCGTCTAAATCCTCTTTAAAAATTAACGGATTCTTTGTCAAATACTCGCCCATTTCATCGGCTGGGACACCACAATCGCTCAGAAATCTAATGTGGTATTGCATGTCCTTTTCGAAATCTAATCGTAGTATGAACTCCGGCAAACCTTTCCGTTTCTCAATTTTCGAGAAATCAACACCTAATTCGGCCAGCCTCTGTATCGTCGGGGATTTGTCAGCGTAAGCAGCGAAATTAAATGATACAGGAAAATACGGAGATATGTGAGACAAGTCGTTGACACACGGGTCAAATACTCCGGGGCGTTTTTCTTCAACGTCGTATAAAACGTCCGATTCATTTGAACTCAAATTACCGGTTTCTGAATAACGTAAATCCGGCGATAGTTTTTCTCCAAATTTTGACACGAATTCGATGGGTTGTTTGGTTCCTCCATCGATTTTCTCATTCGTTAGAAGAGTAGAATAATTCTCATGACTTTTGTTGTTGTTTGCAATATCGTTTGATAGAAGCTTCGTTTGTTTGTTCAAATTGTTTGTTAAACGTCTTAACAACACTACAGAATAGCGTGAAAACACCATTTTCATATATTTCCTCCTCTCCTGGATTGTTCAATAAGTTTTCATTGCTGATTCTCTCCTCTATTATTCCAATCTCGTCTATTTTCTTTTTATAGTCAGATTGGTAAACTGTCGGTGAAATCACGACAAATTAACCTAGAAAATACGAACTATGGCGAAATCCTTGTCCCAGTATTTTCGTTTGTCTAACGCCATTGGTTAGTAAAACTACGGAGATCGGAAACTCGCCGCAGTTTTATTTTCGCACAAATGTCTAACTAGTTGGAATTTTCGCCTAACTATCAATGAAGCGCGAAAGTAGATAAAATCTGAACGCGTCAACAGAAATTTGTTATTTTCTACCAAAAATCTGGTATGAGAATCAGGCCGTGACTAGTGTCGCTTGGAATTTTTGTACAGTATAGTATGCATGTGTACGTACATACATTTTTATTTCGTCTGGATACAGGCTTACGAAATAACTATACACTTTTGTTCACTAGTCAATATAAATCCTTTATTATAATTTTAAGCACAAATTCGAGTCACACATATTTACTCTGATTCTATTTATTTTACCGCGGTACTTTGCGGCCTTTCTAAAATCATTGTGTCAGTAAAAGTTCCTGAATATTGTGTTCCATTAAAATCATAAATGTTACAATAAATTTCGAGGCAGGAAGGTTGACCTTTTCATATTAATGCTTCGAGTCTATCGTCAAGCGTCAAAATATTCACGTGATTGGAAATGAACAACAATTTGTTGAAACAATTGATTTTCAATTTCCTGACGCTAGCGTCAAAAGTTTGAATAGAAAGGTGGTTTTTTTTGTGTTCGTCTGTACCCAGCATCAAGCGGAGGTATCGATAAGTTTGAATCATAATCAATTGTAGATTGCATCGCTTACATATAGATGTATGATATTTCATGAGATCAGTTGAAACCAACTGTTTTGAACATCTAAATTGTTCATCCAGCAAGCAGGGGGACTTTCACTGCGCATTTATTACCGGCAGTGGCATTGAGTCTTCTAGATTTTGCCGGGGCTGGACTATCAATTTCCTTCGACATTGTGGCTCATTCTATCTTCACAGAAGTTATGTTCAGTCTCTGGCCACACGCCTTTCTAGCGCTCGGTAATTTCACTAATATAACTGCCTTTTCAGAATATTCTTTGATCTGTAGAAATAGAGATAGAAAACAGATTTGAGAAATAGGAATTCGGGATATGGAGCATATTCTTTAGCATTGGAAAGTTAATTCCTCGCCTTTGCCATCTTTAAGTTATCCAAATCGGTGAGGAACGGAGATATAGCTTTATCCCCGACCAATTTCATCGCTGTACCAATAGCTTCTGCGGAAGAGTCTCTCACAGTTGGATCTTGAGGATGAAAAAAGAGTGATTTTTATGCGATACAAATTTCTTCTTACATGTTCAGATCAGATCTAAAACTATGAATACCTGGTTCGTTCAGAGTTTTCAATAGCATTCCGGTGTACGCCTTAAGTAGTTTTTCGTTCAGGCTTGGTGGCGGAGTGCGTGCAAAACAACGTGCCAAAAATGCCGCTGTTTCCGCCTTCACAGATGGATTTTTACTATGCAATGCTACCAAAGAGTCTTCCATAATAGCTTCGATGCTTGTCTGTAATTGAAATGAATAAAATTGTTTTGTTATTATCAATAACTGAATGATCACACACAGAATCCTTAAAATGATGTATTTTTAACTAACACTGAGAAAAATCGCGTCTGTGGCTTCCCTCAGAGCTTGAATAACGGTTTGTTTCTTTTCACGAAACTTTTCAAGTATCGCAGGCAAGCAAACCCACGCATACGGTTGAAATCGCTTTTTCAAACCTGTAGCTAGTCCTGCTAAACATTTGACTGCTGATGCTACTACCAGGACATTATGATCTGTGCGCACAATCTGGGAACATGGAGCAATGATGAAACAATGAACTCACGAAATTGACTTTCTTTGGAATATAATCAATGAAATGTGATTCTTGAAGTTTTATGATATGAAAAGTACAAAATATACGTTTTTCAATGCTCGGACGACGTCTCCGTAATCCCCGCTTTGGAGTTTTGGATTTTTGCAAAGATTCTCAAAAAACTCAACGGTCTCTTTTCTATCTTGCCATTTCTCAGCCTCGAGTTTCATGTAGAAATCTTCAGGAAGTTTTGAAAGAATATCAACAGGATCTAATAGTTCATACGGATCGATTGCTGGCGTTGGCATGTCATCTTCTTCCTCTTCATTCCCTTAGATATCAATTAGAAACGGTTTAATATTATTAGATAAAGATTTATCAATATTTCGGATGAAGAAAAGAGGGGTTGGTACCCAGATCAACGCCGTAATCAGCTGCGAGCTTTTGTGATTTGGGATAACGGATGGGAAAAACTGTTTCGCCTCGAAGATTATTGAACCCTATTTCCAATTCAGTTATCTGTACTTGCTTGAGTGTGTTTACTTGCTGTTTCAAAGGTGCCAGAATCCACCTGAAGAAATACACGGAACACCAGTCCACAATATTATTTTCAAAGATAACATCAATTGAGGAGCAGGATAATGCTCTCCAGTATATCTTCCATTTTGTAAGAATAACTGAAGGATTGATAATTCACCTGTAAATTTCAATGACCATAGCTTTCCCTTCCTCCCTCACAGCCTTATCTCTGTCCTCTAAGAAGCTTGGTATTTTTGCAATCAAGGGTTTAACGTCGATGACACTGGACCCAAATTCTCTGCAAAAAAGAAAGCAGAAAAAAACCAGTTCTTTTGGTAATCTCATACAATTTTTCACAAAGTGATTTTTCTCCATGCATCGTACCTAAGGGCAAGTGTTAATGTGGCCATGCAAGCTGTGACTATTCTGGGATACTTTGCTTCCGTTCCTTTCAATAACTCTTCCTGAACAGCTTCATGCTGGCCTATCTCAATATACATGAGAGTTATTTGGACAGCCAATTCCTTGGTCTTAGATTTAGGTGCTGCGATACATTTTGAGACAATCCCACTCATCACATCTCGGACTGTGCTGTTCATATGAAAGATATGATATTATAGGCTGCCATACAAGGAATGGAATGAAAATTGGAATTATATTTTCGGAAAGGAATACAACAGCTGAAGGAAAATTGCATAGTTTCCGTATATTCTTGTATTCATAATTTCACGCACTCTCCAGCTGCCGCAGCATTCTCGACGAAGGCCAATACTGCCTCTAATCCTTTTTCTTGAGCCGCAGCATTGCTGTCCGTAACAAACTTCGGTATGAGTCCATGAAATTTGTTCCATTCTGCAGATTTTTCGTCATCTATGTGGCGAAATATCTTTACGCATTCCTCATATCCGTGCAGTCGAGCTTGCCACAACTGAACAAAGTTTTGTCGTTCCATATTATTAAATGTTGTATATTCTTTTAAGATAAACAAAAATCATATATACTTTTTTATACCTTATGCTCGCAACGATTTTCGACCGGTAACTTAGTATATTTGGTACCTTCGTCCATTTTAAAAGCAAATCTGCGAAGGTGGAAGAAAAAAATATCACAAATTTTGATTCCACTTCGAAAATGAAAGAAAATTCGTTTTCGATTATCCTTCAACAAAATACAAAAGATGAAGCTGTAGTCTCAATAAGTCTTGTAAAATTTTGGATCCCAGTTTCCGTTGATTCTTTCGTTTTGGTCATGAGCGCTTATAACTACTATAGTCTCTGTGACTGAAACTGTACAGTGCTAGCGCTACAATGAGCGAAAAAGCGCGCAAGATGAATGCGACCGACACGAGTATCTATGGGCATTTTTTCGTGAGCCTCTGTCCGGAAATGTTCAACGGTAGTATACAGGAGATTTTCCGTTTATATACAGGGTGATTCAGATTGAGCAGAACACATTTTATGGATATAGATTCTCCGAGAGATTCTGGAACGAAGACTCGTTTGCTAAAAATTCCTGTGACCGACGGGCTTTCAAGCTACATCAGATCATCTAGGTTGACTTATCACAGAGCTTGTATATACAGACGTGAGCGAGAGACAGCAGGCTTCGATTTAACTATAACTCGCAAACGATCAGTCACAGGAATTTTTGTTGAGAGACTTTTCGTTTCAGAATTCCTCGGAGAATTTATCCACAAAATGTGTCCCGCTCAACCCGGATCATCCTGAACCCTTATTCTGAAATTATATCGCATCGTATCTCGGGCGTATGCGTCGACATTCGGCCAAGACGGCGTATATCTTGCATATCACGCCCGTGATACGATGCGGTACGATTCTAGAATAAGGGTCGTATAAGCTCACCTCTGATTATTCGAAAAGACGCGTTCAAAACTTAATCTGTCACTATAGTGAGATAAAATTCAGAATAAAGCCCCGAGTACCGATGTGTATGCGAAAACGATAGTGTATATCGCGTAAACTTATATATGATGGCATACGTTGGTAGTATTTGCTACCAATACTATACTCGTTCGCCGAAAAGATAGAAAAAGACATATCTCACGCCGGACACGCCAACAGTGCGGCGTGATCACATCATTCCGACAGTGTATGTCGGTAAAAGTTCAACAAAACACGACATGCGCATAATCAGATCTAGCTTATCCCCATGCCGCGGACTTTCGCGAATTTTGGGTTCCTCGAAGAAATGAATCATCGATAGAAAATAAGATATGACTCAATAAGATGAGATTAGATAAGATAACATGAAAATTGTATCGTCGAATATTTTGTGAAATAATTAGCAACTTAAATACACCTTTTCCAGTGAATTTGAAAATATCCATCGCCGATTAATTGGAATGAACTTTGAAATTTCAAAATCGAGCCGTTTGAGCGAAGAATGTTCATATATATCAAATTTTTGAATGCAACGAATTTGATGGAAAAAAATGAGAATTTTTCTGAAATGATCCGATTTTGAAATTCTAAGGCTCATTTCAATAGGCGATAAGATCTCCTCAAATACCCTGGAAAAGATTTCCGTAAGACGCTTTCATATGAGAGAGAAATGTAATTGTTCGACTGCAGAACCAACTTCACCAGAATGTACAACCAATACATCCTTAAGCGGTAAAATCCTTTGCAAGGGCAAAATCTTATTCACCTGAGCTAACCTAATTTCAAAATAAGGTTCAAATCTTTTACATTATTGTCGTAATTACGGAGAAGTCGTACCAACAATTTTGTTTTCGTCCTACCTGCACCGAAAGTATGTCTTTTGCGCAGGTAAAGTGCGCTCAATGTGACTTGTTGCTGCCCGGAAACGGAAACGCGGGCGCGAAGTATGTTTTTGCGCCCGGCCATGATAGATATACTTCGCGCCCACTAGCATTTTGCGCACTTGTATTCGTCTCCGGGTCGGAAAGAGTCCCTTTGCGCGCACTTTATATGTACTCAAAAGCGAACTTTTGATGCAGGTTATGGACAAAATTAGTACATTGTGTATCAAGGGTGCGAGTGCGTGTTTCAGCAAAGCCGAGATGCGAAGGGTCGGCTGACAATGAATCTCGCACAAGCGTCAATCGCTTTCCGCCCATGGTACAGTCTAAAGCCGTTTACAAAAGAGCTGAACATACCGTAGTAAACTATGTGATACCAATCAATGACTGGATCAAGTTTTCTATATTCCAAATTAAAATGATTGTCTTGTCGCAGCTTAAACTGTTATGATAACTATAATTCAACTGGTTACTGGTTAGTGCGGTTTTTCATTTTTGATTATCCTTATATATACCTGTAACGGTGGATGGCGGGTCTTAATGATGGTGGGGAGCCAATGAAAGAATTGGCAATGTCGAGATCATAGACATTTTAGATGTCTATGGTCGAGATAGATGTTTTGCTATAAATTGCAACCACGGACTTATGGACGGAACGCAAGCTGGAGTTGTGGGCGAGGGGTATGATCATGGGGGGAGTACGTGAGGTAACGCGTCGGCCATATTGACTGGCGCCATTTGCGCGCCACGTTCAAACCAGTGGCCCTATATATCAATTACTATTGACGCATGTTTTTTGTGCAACCTATTGCCGCACAGTGCGGCATATTGTATCTAGATCTAAAAGCAAGAATAATAATGTATGTCCGTTGGGGTATAAATTTACCGTACATCCTAGCCTCTAAACCTCTAAAATTATAAAAACGATGTCTCGCAATAGATTACTACACTTACTGAGCACGTGGCTGAATTCACATTAGATATAATTACCTTGCCGTAGAATATTCGTAAAACTATGAAAATCACTGAAAACACTACACACAAACTTAATGTTGCATCAGGCACTACGTAAACAAATATGTATGTACACGGTGGTATATCTATATTGATAGCCCCTGTTAAGATGGCCGACCATTTGATTCCCCTTCCGTCTTTCGCTTCACCACGGCAAGGAATGACTCCGTCCATAAGTCCGCGATTGCAACGCTTCACTCCCACGCTCGTGCTACCGACACAAGTTGTCAGTTTGCCTGGTGAGATCGTTGAGTGTAGGTGAGATAGGGATACAGAGATTAGTATATTGTGTTACAAGTGCAGAAAGTGCGTCTATTCGTGCTCGTCACACGCCAGATTTTTCGCAATTCCTGCGAAGGGAAATTTGATTGAGGCTGTGTTCCGAATATTTCGTAATTAGCTGCGCTGTCAACAGTCTTCTGTCTTTCTCGTTCTATCAGGCTTCCGATGAGCACCCCTCCAGCTAAAATTTCAGCGCTGACAGCTAATTTCGGAGCGCAGCCGGAATTAAATCTGAAACACAAACAAGTCGAACTCGAGAGTTTCTAGGTTACGTTCGTTGAGGTTATGTCAATGGAAACAAGTGACGTAAATATCGTTACAAATGTCAAAATAAATAAGAAATTCAACAAGTGAATAAATATTCGAATTATTTAATTAGTTATTGATAATTCAAATCGTGAAAAAGTGGAGCTGAAAGATGAACGACAGTGATTCCATATATGGGACTACCTTGTCCCAAGAATCTATGAAAGTAATTGCCGAAAGTATCGGCGTTGGTAATCTGCCCGACGAAGCTGCTAAGGATCTTGCTGAGGATGTTAGTTACCGGCTTAAGGAGATAATACAGGTAATAAACAGAATTTCAGTCATCTTGCATTTCACTATTCTTTGCTTCATGTTATATTCGTTTGCCTAGGATGCCGCCAAGTTTATGCATCACAGCAAACGGCAGAGGATGACGACAAACGACATAGATCATGCATTAAAGATCAAAAACGTGGAACCTACTTATGGATTTTTTGCTAGAGAAAACGTACCTTTTAGATTCGCCTCTGGTGGCGGTAGAGAACTCCATTTTGTCGAGGAAAAAGAGATCGATCTTAACGAAGCTATTTCTAATAGCCAAACTTGGCCTAAATTACCTCTAGAAATCACTCTAAGAGCTCATTGGCTTTGCATCGACGGTGTACAGCCCACCATTCCTGAAAATCCGCCGCCCGTTTCTAAGGGTAAACTCTTTATCAATCTCAACGTTTGTTCCATGTTTCTATGTTTCTTTTTTTATTTGTTTAGCGGTTGAGAACATAGTTTTGTTCGTGCTTACCACCGGTATGCGACAAAACACAAAACAAGCTGGGAACCCGATTCTCAAAATGAAATTACTACATTTTTGCTAATGTCAAATTCTTCCAGATGCTCAAAAAATTGAGAGTGTTGATCCAACGAGCAAGTTGAGCGTAAAAGGACAGGGCGTCGGGGTAGGGAAGCCAGGAGGAGGTGGCAAAGGTCAGAAATTACGCAATGTAGAAACCGTCCATGTCAAGCAGCTCGCTACGCACGAGCTGAGCGTCGAGCAGCAGTTGTACTACAAGGAGATCACAGAGGCTTGTGTAGGATCTGACGAAGCGCGCAGGGCAGAAGCCCTACAATCTTTATCCGCCGATCCTGGCCTCCATGAAATGCTAGCTAGAATGTGTACCTTTATTGCCGAGGGAGTTAGAGTTAACGTTGTACAAAATAATCTCGCCCTTCTTATCTATCTCATGAGAATGGTCAAGGCTCTTCTCGATAATCCCAGTCTTTATTTGGAGAAATATGTAAGTGTATCTTCGTTTTATCATCTTTCATTTACCGTTTTAATTAATTCTTGCTTCCAAATATTTAGCTCGTGTAAAATAATACTGCTCAGAACGATATTTCATGGATTTTAAGCATGATTAGTTTTTTTTCGCTATGTCTGGGCTGCTTGAAACATGTTCAGACGATTTTAGTACAATTAAAACACGTTTCAAATAATTTTATCCAGTTTTAGCATTGATTTGGGTAATCCAAGGATATTTTAACGATGTTGTGGATGGTTTTGACTAGATTTATCCCATTTCAAACAAGATTCGGTTAATTCTCACTGTTTTAAACATTTTTCGATAAATTCGAGCTTGGTTTGAACGTGTTTTGTATAATGTTCTCCTATTTTGAGCATTTCCTGGCTACCATTGTCCGCTTTGAAACTTGCTCAAATCAATTCACAATGTTTTAACATTCCAAACTCTGTTATGAAAGTATGATCACTTATAAACCAACAAAAATATCATAAACATTCCAGCTGCACGAGTTGATCCCGTCCGTAGCAACGTGCATAGTATCTCGGCAATTATGTATGAGACCAGAAATGGACAATCATTGGGCACTGAGGGACTTTGCCTCTCGTCTAATGGCTCAAATATGTAAAAACTTCAACACATCAACAAACAACGTTCAGACTAGAGTCACGCGGATGTTTAGCCAGGCACTGGCTAAAAACAGTCAAGTAAATCGACAAGATGAAACAATGAGTACCTTTCCAATGAATTTGAATGAGCAATTGTTTTTTTCCTTACTATTTTCAGACTCCTTTGGCTTCTCTTTACGGCGCGATTGAAGGCCTTTCAGAACTTGGACCAGAAGTAGTGAAGGCGCTTGTTATTCCGAAGATTAAGTCTATTTCCGAAAGAATCGAAAGCTGTATTGAAGGTCCGGTGCTTTCTAGTGTCGACAAAAACGGAGCTGGACATATAAAAACACTTCTAGTTGTGAGCTGATAACTTTTATCCTCATTTTCCGGCAATCTGTTGTCTATTTTTCTTTTTTTTCTCTTCGTTGCTTCTGAAATTACAATTTGTTAAAAACAAACTATTCCTTTTTTCATAGATTCACATTTTTATCAAGTATTATTTCTCCTCCGCACAGAAAGTCGTAGCACCTGTTTTAAAAGGCATGCGACCAGCCCCAGACTATGTCGAGGAGTATAAACAAGACTTTGGATATGTCGGACCAGCGCTCTGCGCTGCCGTTGCCAAAGCTCGCACTCAACCTGCTACTCTGACTACTCCTGGCACCGCCACTAGTAATACTACTTTAACTGCAAATCAGCAACAAGGACCCACTACTCCGGCAACCAAACCGATCGTTCAATCAGGTAAAGTTTTATTCATGGGTAAAACATTACCCATTTCTAATCCTGTATATCAAAAAAGTTATTCGCCTAATAAAGTTCTCTTATTTATCAACGACACAAGTATAAAGGGAAACAAGAAGATGGTAGAATCTATCATCTCCAGGCATGGAATAATCCCTTTTTGCTAAATTTGAAGCAATCACAGTTTTTTCACTCTTCAACGTATGCTTTACGGTTTTGGTTCTTTTTCCTTTTCTTTTTCTTCGCCCAGTTCCGGGAGGAAGTCCCGGACAGCCGCCAGGAGGAAGAACGATAATGATAGGATCAGGGAGAGGTGGAACAACGCCTACAGGTGGCGGACAAAAGTTTGTGATTCTTCAATCGAGATCGCAAACACCGACTGCACCTAATATTGGACAAAATACAACTTCTTCGTCTTCTTCTTCTGCTGTTGCCGCTACTCAACAACAACAACAACAGCAGCAGCAGGTCAAGATTACCCAAAATAGTTCTAGTCACACTTCAAAGCAACATCTTCACGGTAGCACCCCAAAACTGGTGGTGGTTTGCATGCCTAGTAGTAACCAGAACTCAACAACCACTGTGTCTCAGGTATTAAATAGATAAGTTCTCTAAAGATATATGAACAAAATTCAAACAAATACAATCACGAATGATTTTTTTAGATAGATTCAATTTTCCGATGTTAAATTTGCAACTATTTTAGCTACTATCTTTTTGTTTTTTTTCGTTCAACGTTCCTTTTTGTGCTTTCCGTTCTTTTTCTTCTGTCGTGGCTGCTTATCTTGCAGTCCTCCCTATATTTTCTTTCTTTCTCCCTTTGCCTCACAAAGTGAGACAACAAAATAATGGAAGTAGAAAAAGAGAAAGAGAGGAAGCAAATGAAACGGTAACCAAACTTGAAAAAAAAAAAAGAGTTTTGTTAGATTGAATTATCCTCAAGTTGACAATATTCCAATTTGTAGCGAAAGTAACAATTTAGTCACGGAATTTATGAAGATAAATTATGAATATTGACCGAAGGCACAGTGTATTATTGTATCTGATTTATTTATTTCAAACTTACATGATGCGATGACAACGATAAATAATGGAAATATTAACATTTTTTTCTTCCAAACGTTCAGTTTCTTAATTATTAGTAATTTTTATCACAAGTTTCTCAACATTTTCTAAAAATTTTCTTGACAAAACTTGACAAAAGTCTATATTGGAATTTGAATTTTCATCGTCATGCGAAATTTTTTTGTTTTATTTTTGTTCTATTTTTGTTCAATTTTGCAGCAAAGATTATAGCCCTAATTTTTGTATTAATTTTGTTCATTTCAGGTCATATGTAGTATATAACGTATAGGTATATACATTGGAATTGACATGAATCCAATCATATGATTTCTTTTATCCATTTATTTATTCAGATTCCTTTCTTGCAGGCAAATCTTAATGCAAAACCGCAGACTGTTTTCGTTACTCAACAAAGTGTCGAAAGGTCTTTGAGCCCCAGCGATGAACATGGATTTCAATAAACATCATGAATATTATTATAACAACGGTGCGAATAAAGGAGATTTTTTTTTCTCTTCTCTTTTCCTTTCAACAACATTGATTTGTATAAAATTGAATTTTTGTTTCAGATTATGTCTTTTTCCACTCCTTTTGTTTTTTCGATTTTACAGATGAAGTTTACATTACTTTGACTCCTGACGCACCTACCTACCCACCTATTTCCAATTTACATATCTATGTATACCTGTTGAATTAATTATCGAAATTAAATCTAATTATTTTATTATAGAATTTGAATATGTAATATTCGATCTTTGTTTAATAGTCCACGGTTCAAAAAATGAATCTATGTTTATAAAAAGAAAGAAAAACAGATTAAAAACTATGTAATATCGAATAAAATAATGCTGAGGAGGATCTACGACATCAATAGCTATGAATATAATAATAATGAACACAACTGATGAGAGTTTAAGCTCATGGAATTCTTTAAATGCAGAGAAGCAGTCGGTTTGTTCTATTCTATGGACCATTTCACGTCAGTTCGACAGAAACGAAAGGCTAACAATTTTTCTCAACTTCGTGCATGGCTCTTATGGGGAAGGCGACACGTAAAGCTAAGCGCAGAGGGCAGCACTGAGTTTTCGGCCACAACTCACCTCACTCGCGGCACGTGCTCATCGAAGTTAGTAGTTTAGTATTGTATTGGAGTGAAATGAAAATATAAATATTATGACCGTCAAAGAATTGAAAAACGAACTGAGAAAAAGGAATGCGCCCTTATGTGGAAAAAAGGCTGACTTGATTGAAAGGGAAGTAAAGAAGATCGAGGTTAGGTATAGCTCCACAATACGTGTTATCTTTGATACGAATTTCTTCAATTCCTTATATTATACAGTTTAGCACATGAATTTACGAATTTCCAAGTTTTTTGGAAATATGTGTCCACTTTTGTTTCTACAACCCACTGCGTCGCACATAGTAGGCATATTTTTACACAATTATTAAAAAATTAGAATGATTGGAACACACGTAAAATTGCATCAAACACACGAAGCGGCTTGGCAGATGTGACCGAAAGCTCGCTAGCGCTCCTTGCGGCAGAGTTTGGCAGTCGCCTTCCCTATGGGTATATGATTATTTCTGGACACACGACGACTTTCTTGATCCTTCACAGGGAATCGGAAAAAACTCCTAACTTCAGGGCCTCGTTGACACCCTTTATACCAACACTGACGACTTGTCTTGAACATGATTGCTGATTATCAATGTTCAAGAGCAAAGCAAATGATAGAGCAGATCGGAGAGATACGTGTTGACAATGTAACGAGTATACCTGCGACTGCGATCTTCATAAACGATTATACCACGATCAGTGCTTGTATACGCTGCGCAGCTTGACGAAAACCGAAACATCAAAACAAAATACGAAATTGACGAAGCGAGACTAGATTCGACAAGTCTATATATTATAAATATATTCAAAAATTGGCATATCATAACTAATAGACGACCATGAAATATTTCAAAGGAATTGTGGTATTCTGCATTAGATTTTCGAATCACTCCGAAGTGATCTGGAAAACTACGAGCGTACGATGGCATACATGATCGTGTATGATTTCGTATGGGTGATTAGTATTTGTATGAGGGTTGGTTATTCGGATTTCTTAGCATCAACAAGTAAGGAATGAATAGAAATATAAGAAATTAATGATTTACTTATCGTCTTGTCGTGATGTCTTTTGGCAGGTTCCACGCCGAAGTATAGCCAATACACGGCAAAAACATATTACAATGTACAAAAACGGCCGCCAAGTGCCACGGTATTTCACCTGGCAAAAAGTATGACAAAATAGATCAATGGGGAATAATAAGACTCTGGAAATATTGAATCATTCAACAAACGAAAAACAAAAAGCTACTCCTCGTCGTCGTCGTGAAATCATAGTATAACGCGAAGTACGTACCGTAGACTTAATCGAAAGTTTCCAACATCGGATAACAATATATTGAATCAAATGAAGAAGAAGACTGTAAATATTAATATGTGCGGGACATCACGAAAGCCGGATACCCATATATGAATTAAATGACAAACTGACCTACTGTCGAAATAGAACAGTGCGGCGATCTGAAAGCAATATAATTTCTAGGATAACCAATTGCAGCACCCGTAGCCAACATATGTTTATAATTATAAACCGAAGTGAAACATTCCAAAGTAAAAAATGTGTAGCCTTGTTGGTTTCGAGCCTCAGAACAAGTGAAGCATAAAATGAATAATATCAAATGGCAGAGTGAATTTTCATCAGAAAACTAACATTACGACATCAAACATCCTGAAGAAACCAGGGACGGGAAGTATTCGTAATCCAGAAGGAATCCAATCGGTAAATTCGTAGTTCATTGTTAATGTACTATTATTAATTGTAATTCGCATGAGAAAAAGGTCAGGTGAAAACATTGATAATAAAACAAAAAATATGGTACAAATTTAAAGTACTTTTATTATCAACTACAAATCTAATATTCGCTCACCTTGTCGACAAAAAATAAACTTTTCTTTACTGAAGATTTCTTTGTATTTGCTTATAATTACAATTTGATACTGCACAACTCATTTTTATTAAAATAATAATTCTTATCTTATTATTAAATCTTTTTACCTAATATCAAACTGCGATCATATGATCCATGCAAAACAATCGAATTGCGCGGATAGCATCGTTTACAAAGCTTTCATTGAATTCCGCTAGGGGCGCGTCGATACGTAAATACCCAATACTACCTGTATGTATACTGACTGCGGTTGATTCGCGGACGGTTTTCTCCCAATTGTTTTCTGGTTGGGCAATATCAGACAATTTGTTTTGGCCACCACTGAACGCTGACGGCAGCGCCGGTTGAGTGCCAGCGAATGGAAGTAACTGCACGATCTTCTACTGTCTAGTGTCCGATCTCCGAGTCTCCGATGACAGTTTAATACCGATATCTAACCTCGTAATCTATTTCGTAGCTGTATTTTCCTATACAACGAGTATTTATTATTCATTCAGCAACAATTTTCTCAACGATTAACACTTTCGAATGACAACTTTCAATTTGCCGAAATGGATTACGAGGTTAGGTATCGGTATTCAACTGTCATCGGAGACTCGGAGATCGGACACTAGACAGCAGAAGATCGTGCAATTACTTCCATTCACTGACACTTAACCGGCGTTGCCGTCAGCGTTCAGTGGTGGTCAAAATGAATTGTCTGATATTGCCTAACCAGAAAACAATTGGGACGAAACCGTCCGAAATTCAACCGCAGTAAGTATACAATATTAATATCACATTTAGAGCGCACAAAACGAGACCATTTACCCAGGAATGGGGCGACTAAGCTCGGTCTCCTTACCTCTAGTCTCCATATCCATCAGCCATAAGCAGAGAATCTAGAAGCCGTAGCGTATGGGCACTGGGCACTGCGAATGCGCTATGGCTTCTGCACCCTTTGTTTATGGCTCATGGAGCTTCGTGTGCTTCGGCCTTAATACTTGAACTTGGTTTAAAGTCGAATTCGACCATTGGCAGGCAATCTTTAGCGGTTCAACTAAGGTTCAGGTTTTCACCTTTGATTGTCGAGCTGGCCCGGAGCCATCTGTTGTTGTCATATTCTGTTTACCTTCGCAATTATCCCTAATTACAGGATGTCATTATTTCACGTTATTATTGCATGAAATAGTATATTGTGTAAAAGACTTTGCCTCCTAGGTCCACACAATATTTTATGTAACAGAAGCATGTTTACAAGTCTTTTCACGAAAGGAGGTAAATAATCAAAATAGAGAAAATGTAGGCAAGTGCGCATGCGCGGAGTACAGTGGTTAGACTAAAACGTACGAGTTGAAAGCAAATGCGCATGTGCGGAGTACAATAATGGGCACTTTTAACTCCTAGGACTTAAAAGTGCCCATTATTGTACTCCGCACATGCGCATTCGTCAACTAACTTTCTCCGGCGCTAAAACAGTTACTTTACGTACCGAAAACAAACGCGAAAAGACGCGTTAAACATGCTTGCGTGATATAAAAAATCTAATTTTCGGGTCTTCGTGTTCGTAGTGCTGTGCGGAAGCCCTGATGCTGAAGCCTTTTTACGTCAGGTATGCCGCGGCTCTGATATTAATCGATTTCAGTGAAGCGAGGCGCAGGTGAGGTTGGGTCGCCATGATTCGGCCAATATGAGTATAGCATCATCTTAAGGCTCTTTATAGATGTGCGATTTAGCTACGAGCACAAGTGACGGTGCCCTTCTTTAATTCCTCTTCAAATTCAGGGCTGAGTAAATAAGCGCTCTCGGCTACCGCTTCGAGACTTTCTGCCACAGCCTTGCCACTTTGTCGAAGCATTTGTGAAAAGTGTCCATTGCGATTTTTCAGCAGCAAATGCGGATGACCGAACTCCTGTTGAAAGAATTCAAAATATATGGGTACACTTATTTGTCAACATTCTAAATACAGTACTGTCCCACTTGATGCCTGGAAATACTACTTACCACGGCGCAACCTTCCGCCATCACTAATACTCGATCACTATCCATTATTGTATTCAATCGATGCGCTATCGTCAAAACTGTGCAATCCGCGAATCTTCGTCTAATCGTCCTTTGAATCAGAGCATCGGTACTGCCAAATAAAAAGCGTACATTGTTCGTGAAGTCGTGGATGCAAAAATTGAGTGATAAAATTGATTGCTCGGCTCAAAAGAATCACCAAACTATCAACAAGGGACAAAACCACAATGATACGGTTGATGTCATCAACGCTCACCGTTGGTCAACATTGGCTGTGGCTTCATCAAGCACAAGTAACCGATTGTTTTTGAGAGTGGCTCTGGCCAGGCAAATGAGTTGACGCTGCCCAACGCTGAAGTTGGCTCCACCACCGGCGACGTGAAAGTCAAGGGATGGCACGGCATCACCAAGTTCGACTTCCTGGAGGCTCTTCCACAGCTCTGCGTCCGAGTGCTGTGCGAAAGGATCTAAGTTGTGGCGTAGACTCGCCGAGAACAGAATTGGATCCTGGGGAATGATTGTGATGCGGGGACGCAGCTCGTGCAATCCTACCGATTTCGTGTTAATCCCATCTAACACTACTTCACCGTCGAGTCCGTCTCCAGTCAAACGAAACAGCGCGGAAATGAGTGATGATTTGCCAGCTCCAGTTCGTCCCACTATTCCCACTTTCGAGCCTGGCTTTATGTTCAAATTGAGGTTCTGCACAGATTGGAAAAAGAACAGAGACGTCAGAAGATGATTGTAACGAAAGTACTCACATCATGCTTCAGCTTCAGCCAATTTGACATATTAAAACTATAAATATATTAGAAAGTCCCAACGAAATACACTGATAAAATTGTGCATCATCGACCAAAGTAATTCTGTGAAATTTACCTTCAGTACTGGTGGTTCATCATCGGCATATCTCATGGAGACGTTCCTGAAGACAACACCACCCTTCGGTGGCCAAGTAGATGGAGGAGGATTTTCAGTGGTGAACGGTCCCTCTTGAGGTAAGTTTGTATACTGTAGTACTCTTTCCACGGATGTCATCTGCGAAATCATATCAGTGGTTTGTCTAATTCCGTACTGAACCATTCCAGTCAGAACAAGGGACTGGGAAATCGCAAGTCCCACAGATCCACCCAGAATGAGTCCTGAAATCGTAATAATACATCACTTTCTTAAATCACTTTTTGCAATGAGGATTCGCTATTCGCGTGCTCATTGCCTAGTGAAACCAACCGTCATCCATCAATATCATCGAGAAGCAGACGCAAGCGACGAAAGAGCACGATACAAGATCTAACATAAAGCCGAACGCATTCGCAGAAGCAATGGTAAGATACCAGGCGCCAGTATGCGTATCTTGATGACGATCGAATTCCTTCCGCAGCAATAATTCTATCGGAAGACCTCTGCTCCGTATCGTTGCCAAACCGTCGACGGTAGAAGTGATATCAGATAATACAGGACTCTTTGCTGAAATGAATCAATTCACGTGAGGATACTCAGCAATATCTTATTTGCATTCGGTATCAGCTGAGAGCAGTGCCCGTGAGCATTCCAGCACAATCAATCGAAATGTTTCATCGATTGTGATATGCTACTTACCAATCCCTTCAATTCGCTTGAGATTTTGCGCTGTTTTGATGTAGTAGATTGTAATCAAATAAAAAGATACACTTATGAAAATCGTTGGGAATATCATCCAATAGTTGACGGTGATCACCATTATGAGCAACCCTATCATAAGCATGAAGATCTGGAGTGCATCCAGACACGCTTTAGGCAGTAGCTCATCCATCGCTCCAACGTCTTTCGAAGATCGATTCAAAATTCTTCCTATGTGAGAAAACCAGGGAAAGTTACTTGAAACTTGATACTCCAAGAAATATTTCAGCATTTGCATCGGCAAAGAAATTGCATATTAATCAGCACTCCGTACATCTGGATGATGATGTTCAACATACCAGATGGATTAGTATTGTAGAATCTCATAGTCGCCCACAAAAGATTAGTGAACATGGTGTCGTGTATATTTTGATTGGCGTTCATGCATATTCTCATAAACAGCATACTACGCAGAGTGATCGTGATTATACAGGAGAGAATACACGCAGTATAAATGTAAATCGCTGGAATTGAACGTAGTAAGCCGTATTCATCCAACCATTGCGATTCAGCGTCCTGATCATCGCGTTCAGTCTCGTTGTGATATGTCATGTTCCTACTGGTGGATGCATTCAATTGTGCCGAGCGTCTCAAAATTTCCTGATTAGTCCAGTACGATAGCCATGAATCAGTTGCATTGGTTGTAAGTTGCCCAAGTATGAAAACTACTATGACAATGAACAGCGAGCACAGATTGCCACCCGCCGAGAAGTAGTTCCAATATACGTTCCACGATATTTTTCCAGTAGCCATTTTTTCCTCCAGGATATCCGGGGATCCCTCACTGTTCTTAGAAACTTCTGATGGACCGTTATTAACATTTGCAGTCACAGCTGGGTTCTAAAAATATGACTGATGTAGAAGGATTGAAACATTCCCATGAGTTATATGGAAATCCGTCTCATCGAAATAATCAATTCTTGGTAGGAATCATGTATTGATGAACGAAATTAATGAGCACGATACGAATCATCTGAACCGTTTGGCACACCAACTTACTGTAACTACTTTAGATTCCATGTTTGCCTCACGCTTTTCGTCGGTACACTCGAGTTGATCGGGTTCGCCAGAATTCTCGTAATCCAGAATATGGGAATTTTGTTCTACTAGTTCTTCGTATGTAGCTTGGCATTCCACGACACCCTGAAATCAACCAATTCCCAAAATATTCCTAATAATTTCCCAATGCATGTAGTCTATTCCGAGACTCATCAAAATTTGAATATGGCGTATGAAGAAGGCGATCCAGTTCTTACACGATTAAGAACGACGACGGTGTCTGCCTGCCGAAGATATTGCAGCTGATGAGTGACAAGGATCCGGGTTTTGCCTCTCAAGAAGCCAATGATGCACTCTTCGAATAAGTGACGACTCACGCGAGCATCCACGGCGCTGAGAGGATCGTCGAGCAAGTAAAGGTCAGCGTCTCTGTAAACGGCTCTGGCTAGATTTACGCGTGCTTTCTGGCCCCCTGATAAAGACGCTCCTCTTTCTCCGACAAAGGTCAAGTCGCCACGAGAAAGCTGGTCAAAATCTTGGAGCAGTGCACAAACTCTGGTCACCTGTGGGCAGCGTTCAGAATTTACAGAAATACGTAAGCAATCGACCCACGACTTGAAAATGGATTCTAGAAATCATTCACATACTCTGGTTAGAGTCTGATTCATTGAGTACCTCTTGGTATCGCTCCGCGTCGTACGGCTGGCCGAAGAGAATGTTGTCACGAATAGAGCCCGGGAAAAGCCATGGACTTTGGCTGGTGTAAGAGATGGAAATGTCTTTCCTCGTGATTTCAGTTTGACCATTTTCGTGGCCAAATAATAAGAGTTTTCCAGCTCCCACCGTTAACTCGCCGAGCAGAACGTTGAGCAGAGACGATTTTCCGGCGCCAACTGGCCCCACAATAGCACACAAAGAGCGACTCCTCACTTCCATTGAAACCTTGTACAGGGTAGGTGGTAGCTGCCCGTAAACCCAGTTCGCTGTGACTTCATCCATCTTGATCGCAATTTCGTGTTTAATTCGTTTGATTTGTGGGTCGAGATTGCTTTTATGCATTTCTTGGAGCCCGTCCTCTTCGGTGAGCAACAGTTTTTCCGTGCATTTCACTTCGTCCAACAGTAAAAACTCCTACAGAAATGACTTTTGACGATTATAGGTAGTCACCGAGGTTAATAAAAGTACTTAATCTTCTAATTACCGACCGTCAATCTTTTCAAAGACACGAAACCTTCGCCAGCCATGGTGACTGCTGCCGGAAAAAAACCGGCACATGTATACTGTAGAATGTTGGACAGAGTTGCAAGTACGTATGCGGTATCCGCGGTGAGGTTATTCCCCATCAACACAAAAGTAATCAATGTCAAGTAAATCGTAGTTCTTTCTGTGAACACCGATACGCTCACGGTTAACGCCCTCAAGTAAGACGTTAAAGTAATGTACTTCATCTCCAGTTTACGGGCTTCGGATACTATCACCTCGAACGGTTTTTCCCAAGAGTACATCTTCACAACCTGCGATGAAAATATATAAAGGATAACATTTTTCGCTTCAATTACTGCAATATCTTCCACCTTTGAATGAAAAAATGACATATAACAAACTCAACATTCTCGAACAGAATACAGTTCAGTTTATGAACTGTTCAACTCTACGTTTATAGACACTCCTACTGCAGGTAAATATGCGAAAATGTTGAGTACCTGTATTCCAGAAATCAGTTCGCTCATCAGCTGCACCCGACGGTCCGTTTTCTCTGCGATTTTGAATCTCAGTTTTGAGCTAAGCTTACTCACGCATCCTTGTATAGGTATACTCTGTATCAGAACTACTCCGATTCCCACACACGTAGCTACACCAACAGATTCCCACATCACGTATCCTATCAACACTACCTACAGTAATCAAACAAATCATATTCCGTATTCGAGGACAACTTAACGACATCGTATCTAGGATTCGAATGTCGAATTATGTCCTGCGATTAATTATCACCTGTAGCGGCATTATCCAAACGTAGTGGAGATTCATGGGGACCCCATCAAACCGAGCAACATCATTGCTTATCAAATTAGCGACCCGACCTACAGCTGTGTTATTAACTGCAGTCTGATTGAGCCTCAACACCTAAAAAATGGTACAACTGTAGCGTGATGAATTGCACTGGTTAACCTGGAGATGAAGAATTGCTTGCTACATTGTTGACTATCACCTTCCTGTATATCAACGAGCAGCACGCAACCCTAATGCACATTCCAATTTCCTGTAATTGCAGGGTCGTGTGATGTAAAATAAAAAAGGCGAGAACTGTAACAAGTATCAACAGTCCTGCGTAGATAAGAACATTGTCCTGTGTTATTCGGTCTTTGCTTGGAGTGAAGTAGTCGATTATCCATCCTTGGATTATTGGCTGCGCCACTTTCAGTACTACTGCCTGGATGCATAAAATCAATCCCTGCACCGTGAACGGAATCCAGAACATCCGGGTTATTGCCCACAACAGATTTGGCTTTTTTTTCCTATTTTTGATCCCACTTTTTTTCAGGCTCACTTCTTCGTTTGCTTTCATCAATTCCTTATTCCATTCTCTGTGTAAAGAATATACTAATGTGAGTTGGAGTGCATAACTTACGAGTTGTGTCCCATCCACTAAGGTAACGTACTAAACAGATAAATATTCGTTGTCTGATGATAGGGTCTACAAAAATCGTACACGAAAATCAGCGATGTGCTTGATTGCATGGAAAGAAGGATTCCTGAGAACGCACATTCGAATTTGAATTACTGTGGTTTTTTTTTTTCGTTTTTCGAAAGAATGAAACTGATTGTATCAACTATCGCCGTTATATCATAATAATTATGTAATTGCATGTGGGTCTAATGAATATGAAGCCATAAATCGACGTCTTTATTCTCCGCATTAGTCGGAAGAGTGACGTGAGTACAATTGAACAAGAAGTGAACAACAGTTTGTTTGAACAATTAACTGCATTGAATTCTGAGGCCAATAATACGCTAGAATTTGACGCTCAAAGTTCGGACGATACCAACTTCAATATCTTGACGCGCGTCGGTTGACGCGAATGAAATGGCACCTTCATGGATTAATTTTACGGGCATGTTACTTTTTTTCAAAGTAAAAAGTCTCCAATGTTGGTAGCGCGCGCCAATACGGTGGCCACGGCGGCTCGACAGACGATGCACGTCAGAATATGCATCTACCGTTGCAGCTTCACGCGCGCATTCATTTTCACGGTGTTCCAGACGGTTTGTGATGCTATAAAAATCACTTAAATCCTTCAGTGATCGCTCAAAACGATCGCCAAAATTTCAAGCAAGTTCTCGTGCCCCTTTTCATCATACTGTAATCGAATTGAGCACGACACATCGATTTCAAACAAATTCTTCATAATTTCAGACGTAGAAGCGAACTTTCACGATTTTTGCACCTGCAGTAAAAATGAACTCTGACAAGCTCGTAGTTTCGAAATGATCATTCTCAAACAAAAGTTCCAGTTTGGCGATCAGTAACGTCGTAACTGCATATACTTGTCACTCACTGAGAAGTTGTTAATGCAGATTTTAGGATGGCAATGATTGCGGAAAAATAAAAGTTCAAGTTAATTTCTTTAACATTTCAAACGTACATGTGTAGTCAGTGGTTTTGTGTTACGTAAGCGATTTTTCATTTACGGAAGAGCTTACGTATCGGAGCTCAACTTGAAACTTCATTTTGACGCAAACATTGGCACGCTCAATTCTGCATCAACATCCTGTAAACGCCGGCCAATATACAGTTACAAAGCTACTAATCACCAATTCAACAATTCAGCAAACAAAAAAATACCGCTATTAGATAATCAACTGAGGGAGAAAAAAGTCCCATAGAAGTTTTCACAAAGTATCCCAAAGTTTATTTTTGCAAATGCAGAAATCTTGAAGGCCACATTCAGGAAAATTCACACATAATTATATTATCAATGAGAATAGGAAAATATGTTTATGAAATAACGTAACAACATGTTACGACTACTGTTTCATATCATACATGGCTATTCGGATAAATGTTATGACACGGCAGTGTTATTTCGCAGAATATTATGAAGTTATACAGGGTGTCCCAAAATTGAGTACAAAAAATTATAGGGGTAATAGAGAGGATCAAGCTGAGTAAATTGACCCAAGGAACATGTGGTCTGCGAATTCGCGAGATATGACCAGTTAAAAAATATTACCAAGCGCCCACGTGTAGGCAACTGAGCACACAGCATGCACCGGTTAGAAGGCATTTTAAATCCAAAAACTCAATAACATAATTGGAATAAACGGATTAATGATAACGGTGTACTCTGGACACAGCTTACCGTGAATGAATGTAATTTCAATTTTGAAAGCATTTTCTATCACGCATCCTCGTTGTTGTGTTTCGCGAAACTTGAATGCCAAAAGAGTTTACGTTTGAAGGTCGTAAATTTGAAAGTGTTGATCAGCAGTCGCGCGCTTATCAACAAGACTTCTAACTGATGCATGCTGTGTACTCGGTTGCCTACATGCGGGCGCTTGGCAAGATTTTTTAACTGGTCATATCTCGCGAAAGCGACTCCGAAGACCACATGTTCCCTGGGTCGATTTACTCATCTCGCCCCCCCCCCCCCCCCCCCTCCCTCTCCCCCCCTATTGCCCCTATCATTTTTTGTACTTAATTTTGGGACCCCCTGTATATTAAAGTTATACTGAGATAATTCCTTGAAACTATTTACTCAACTGCACATGTGCTGAATAATGCACTCTTATTGACTGTTTTGATTTGTGCGCGGCCTCACATTCTGATGTTTATCAGTGCCAGCCCAACCGACTGACGAAATTCGCGCGCATGCGTAGTTTGATTAGTTTCCAGGAATCGTCTCGGTACGATGATCAAACGCGAAGTGATACCATCTTTTGCCGGGTCTTATAACATGCAGCTTAAGACGATTCCGTTTGTCAGATTTTATCATCCCACAACTAATTGCGATCATGAACGGAACAATATGTAAACTGATAGGCTCATGAAAATCATCACAATTGATAAAAAATGACTTTTTTATGTCGTAAAAACTGGGCGTGTCACACATTTCGATTTATATCTGAGCCTGGGCATCGGAAACGATGAAAAGGGGAAAAGAGCGCCATTCCGTATTTAATTCTGAACACATATCGCCAAAAACATCCCCGGTTCGATCTAAAACAAAACCAAAAAAACGGAACCAACGGAATACATAATAATCGGCGATTGATAATCGCCTGACGGCCACTTATCAAAGTCATTTGGGTTTCCTGCAGAGCTTAGCCAGTTTAATGGATACTTCCACTAGCGAATTTGTGGCGCGTCGGTCATGCCGGTGAAACAACTTTTCGTGTCCGCTCACCTACGGAGATCCTGACCAGTGTACAGTCGCTCACACGCACCGCCGACCAATCACAGACATGTGTGAGCGATCGTGGCGTCTGTAGGTCAGGTCGGTACTGTGTACCGAAAAATTCGGGTTGCCGGCATTACCAACGAGTCACAAATTCGCTGTTAACAGTACCCATTGAGCCGGCCAAGCTCGGCGGAGATCCCCGAATGAATCTGATAAATGGCCACCGGGCGATTGTCAATCGCCAATTATTATGTATTTCGGAAGGTCCGTTCTCTGGTTTTGTTTTAGCATGAACCGAAGATGTCTTCGGCGGTACGTGTTCAGAATTAAACGCTGAATGGCGCACTTTACCTCTTCAGCTCGCTTTCGATGCCTAGGCTCAGACATAAATCGGAATGTTTGACACGCCGACGACTTTTTACGATATGAAAAAGTCACTTTTCAGTGATTTGGATGATTTTCATAGGCCTATCAGTTCCCATTGTTCTGATCATGATCTCATCTACAAGGGAAAATTGGTTTGGTTGCGCCCTTTCGTAACCAGTTTTGGGGTGATAAAAATCGAGTACGGGATCGCCTTAAATAGCAATTGGCTAACACGGTGAAATTCTCTGTAAAAGCATGTCGGAAGTTGTTTTTTCCTCCGTGTTTTATTTTGTGGAAATTTGCATACAATTTTTTAACGTCATTTTTCACCTACCGGTTTCAGTAAACCGATAATTCCACATTGAAGTATGATTTGGGAGTATTTTTTTAGTAAAAAAAATTAGTCAAGGGAATCATGTCCAAAAATTTCGTAATAATTTTTGGCAATAAAATACGAAAAAACAGCGGAACAGTTGGAACGTTTTGCGTAAGCCTCACCGTATCTGAGTGACGGAGCATCTACCAACGAGCTGGATATATTTCCAAAAATAATTGATGTCACAAATGTTCCACAGAACGAATTCAGAGCTTATGAAACGTACTTTCAGACGGTGTGTGCAAATTTACCCTGCGATGATTTTCAATGAAATCATGAACGGATAAACATTGAAAGATAACACAGATACAATTAGTCATCGCTCGTAAAGGATTCAACATAGGCGAGCGGACGATGGATTATCACGTAACGTAGTTCCCGCTCTTCACAATGGTTGTTTAAACATCGTTCTTCGATGATAGAGCAAGAGCTCGTGATCACCAGACCTTCCTCATTCTATAAAAGCTGAAAGTTTTTCTGTGCATGTCCCCAATATAGGTAGGAACGGTCGGCGACTATGAAGTTTGGATCGTGCGTCGTGGCTTTGGCAGGTAACCTAGGTAGCGAGGGTGTATAAAATTGTTACTCGAAATCGTCAAAGTATAAAGCGTAATTTTTTTATATTTTCTTCGGGATAATATGAGAAATCACGTCATTCATTGCCAGACACTTAGTATGGTGGATTAAAGCCCTTAAACTTTAACAAATTGTAATTCTACTTTCGTTATAGTATAAAACCTGAATTTTATATATGTTACTTGCGCACCCGCTTGTATGTATATTGCCTCGTGCTCGTACCTACGGCTGCCTTCAACTTTGTCTGGCAAGATGTTGGAACATATAAAATTCAGGATTTATACCGTAACGAAAGTAGAATTACATTTTATTGAAGTTTAAGAGTGTCCGGCGGGGGGTTGCCACCATACTAAGTGTCTGGCAATGAATGACGTGGCTTCTCGTATTATCCCGAAGAAAATATAAAAAAATTACGTTTTATACTTTGACGATTTCGAGTAGCAATTTTATACACCTTCGCTACCTGTTACCTGCCAAAACCACGACGATCCAAACTTCATCGTTGCCGATCGTTCCTAACCGCTCATGTATCGACGGCTAAGGGCGACGACATCGTACTTCAGATTTTGGGTGAAAAACATCGTAGGTATTCCAAATTAAGATTTTGTTCGTGAAATTTCCTGAGGCTGCGCCACCAATGGGTAGATAATTTCGGAAGAAGTATGGGTCCTGGTTCACTCAACAGTCTCGGTCAAGATTAAACGTCTCTTCACCAAATCGTAACGCAGTTAATTCTTGGGAATAATTACGGTAATAATCGCCTGACGTACCCAATAATTTTTATAAATTATAAGACATAATTTGAATAAGTTAATTATGTTCGGAATGGGAAGATAATGAGTGATCAGTTATACGTATGAGCATATATTATGTTCTTGTAATGAGAAATAGATGATGGTTATTATTGAATGAAAAAATGTCAATGAGGACATTCGATACCAATTTTCAATATAATTGATAAAGTTGTTTAATTCGGAATTGTTCATAATTATGATTGATCAGTGCAGATTTATGAAAATAATTGGATACATCAGCCGGTGATTATTAGAGTGATTATGCGCAAGGATTGTCTTATGATTTGATTAAAAAAACAGTAACAAAAAGAGCAAAACTTTTACGTTAATTACCAGCACTTATATTTTCTCAGAAATCATGTACTGGCCAGTGGCGTAGCCTCAGAAAATTTCAGAGGCACAATCTTTACTTGAGATACGATGTTTTTGAACTAAAATCTGAAATACAATGTTCTTGAACCAGAATATAAAATACTATACCTACGTTGTTGTTGCCCTGCGCCACCGATATGTGCACACTATCTCTCGATGAATTTTATTGGTGAAGTGAATACCTGGAATTATCTTCGTTGGTAGTGAATTGCCACGAATTTCAATCACGAAAAAGCCGGAGATCTCAGAGTTTTCGAAGTTTATATTATATTGATTCCAATCGCGATATTGATTCACTGACGATTCGGTGCCACTATTGTATACGTCAAATGCTACTGCAAAAGTTATGGTATAATTTCTCACCTCTCAAGTTGATCGCCGAGACGTTCAGATTCATCGGATTTTGAAGGGTCGTATATGTCTCCAATATCCAAGTCGCGTTTCGCTCCCTTGTAGAAAATCGGCGCCAACCACCTATCCTCGTTTGTTGAACACGTTTCGATCAAATACACTTTTTCTATTTGCCGACAAATCATTAGACTTGGGCATACTTAGGTGCTACATACCCGAAAAATAACAGGGACAGAAGATTGGATTTTTCTTTGGGATTTTTCCGGCAGCCTTTTTCTCTAGTATCCATATTTTCGTTACGTTAATAGCACCAATTATTTGGGCAACAATATTCTGCGCCGGAGATTTCTTTGAGTAGAGAATAGTTAAAATACTTTAATGTGTCAAATTGTTCGATTGATGAATATGAGCCATCACCCAGGAAACGGAAAATAGCTTATACGTTTTGAAGTATCGGATGGTTGCACGTAACAAACGTTTCTTTAGACAGTGCAACTTATAAACCCTGCATACGCAGCACTAATTTATTTGTATAGTGTGGTTCTTTTTTATCATTGGTCTGTTTGACAAGGTAATATGTTATTCTCCGTCTGCTGTTGCGATATTTTATCAAAGACAGTTAGTTGGCTCTGGCTCAACTGTAAGGCACATATTTTTCCAGCGATATCGTCGACCTAACGTTGGTTTGCCGCACAACTATTGTGGCTGAATTATCACGATCGACTTTTGAGCTAGGAAAAATATGGTAAAAGTTACTGTTTTTCACCCGTTGAAACGATTTGCAACGACGATGAGCTCATGAAACTTTGTTGAACGTACAAAACAATTATCTCCTAGCATATTTTACGGAATTTAAAAGCCTATCGTCGTCATTCAATCTCAATGATATATCTGTGCGGCAAGCGAAGACTAGGGCGACGATATGTAGAAAGATACTTGCATTTCTCATCTGGTTGTATTGGGAATTGGGCAGTAAAGATTTTTCCTGAAAATATGACAAAGTGACAATTGCATATTGCAGATTATTGGCGAAAAGCGAGTCGATTGGACCTGAAAAAGATGAGACCCGAATTCCATAAAAATAAATGATTATTCTCAGTAGAAAACTATACTGATAAACAGCTTATCAACGAAAATGATGAATTATTCACGGAGTTTTATGAGAATGCGAGAATATTTTTGAGGTTTTACAAAATCTTTATAACAATTCTTGGATTTCCTGTTGAAAGTTAGAGAATGCTTGAGTACATCATAATAATTTAGAAAATTTACGTAACCCTTCTGGATATGAAGTTTTTGTGATAGTGCGGTAGTATGATTCTTGTAATCCAAGATTTACATAAGAAGATTAGATTATTTAGACCCGTGTATAGTATATAACTATTGCGTAATACATAGGAACGTATGGATATCACGCGTTGCGGCAACTATAACGAGACTTACCAACGCAGCGTATGTCCCTTAATATTAAAGAAATGTGGAACAACTATATGGTCAGGGTTAGAATATATATAGTGACAGCAAGATGTAACATTGGAATTTGAAATAATGAGGCTCTTCGTAACTTCTCTATCATATACATACTCTATCATATACCGCGAGGATGAGAAAAGGCGCCTTGCATATGGTATTCCATGGAATTTCAACCAATCGCCGAACCACAGTTCTCCCAATTTCGAAATAAATTTGTTTCCATCCTAACATTGATCCCAAAAAATACTCATGAATTATTTTACATTTTTTATATTGTCGAGGAATTAAGATTTGCATTTTTCTCTCCGTTATTCGATTTAGAATTACAATTAGAATGTTCCGAACGATTTCCAAAATTGACTTTTTCGACATTTTACTTTTTTTTTTTGCAATTGTAAGAACATTTGTTATTCACCAAACACCGATCATGTATGCGCGGTATTGATGAAGAGAAGAGTTAAAGTTAGCACAAGAAATTGACTAATAAAATCTAATAACCAATCCCGGAGTCATTGAATTGACCATAACTCGGAGACCCATGCGTGTCCCACTTCCGTTATGGTTTCAGAGGTCTGTCTTTTATTGAAGAATCTTGTGTGAAACTATCAGCCTAATCGGTCCGGGTAATTCCTTGTAATCTCAAGTTTTCACCATTCTGAGCCGAAAAAACGTCTTTGGAAATTTGAAAATATTGGAGATTGGTTTTTTTTTCCGAAAAATACGAGTAAAGACCCACAAGTTCAGCGTGAACAATTATCCGGAGAAAACATGCAGATATTAAGCTACAACTGTTTGAAAAAATACGTTATTTACAAATGTTTAGATTTTTCGAAATTCGTAGTTGATGTCTAAAGATCCCGAAATAATTCATTAATTATCTCTTTAGATCAAGGTTACATCAAAAAAAATTGATTTTGAAATCGGCAGGGCTGTGGCTCAGCAAGTTGTCGAAATTCCATACAATACCCCGTATACCTATATTTAATGAACTTCGCTTACTCGTACGACTGAGAACTAACCAAAGACTAACTCTTAGTTCAGCAATGGACCCCCGATAAATCATTCGTTGTACAGCGAACTGTCGTCGACTGCAAACTCCGATTACGACACGATCGAACGAAAAAGAATGTTCGTTATTTTCAGTACTATTCTATGGTGGCCCGGGTAACTGCAATACTCCACAACAACTGACTACATACACGTTAATTTATTGGAACTCCTTATTCCACGCGTATTAGAACCTCTTCCTCCGTATTGGAACCATACCTGTTGATGACGAGACCAGAATTTCTCGTTAAACTTGCTCAGTAACAACGGGTATTACTGTTGAACCTGAAGTATTGCTTCTCGCGCATAAAGATATTGCGTAAGGGTGTTCAATAATGAAATGAGACAGTTGACCCTGCTGAGCCGGAGGAGATGTGCAGGCTTGATGTGTATATTCATATGGGAAGAACAGACGTCAACCATGAAAATAGACGAAATGGAGCGAATGTTTCGTAAATGAAAGTAGGTGTTTGGGTTTTGTTTCGAGAGTTGTTGATGTTTGTAATGAAAAGGACTACAATCTATTAGGCAAGGCGGATTAGACAATTATTTTGTGCACGTACCTTCCAATTCATTTTCACAAGTCAAAACATCGATGAATCGCCGTTTCTTGAAGCCCTAGAGGAGGGACTCATTTTGCTCTGCAAGATTATGAAACCATAAAACGTTATGAATAATTGTATGAACAAAAAAAAACACCTTTCCTGGTTTTTTTTTTCAAAATATCTTTGAAACTGAGCGAGTAGGGTTGTGAACTGTACGTATCCACCTTTTGGAGAACTAAATTGCGCCCAAAATTTATCTGAACAACATTCGTCGTCGAATCAGTCGTTCGCTCCTCACGCGCCTTCAAAGTTGGATCTTCGATCGCGAAAATTGTCGATTCTGTCGATTTTCATAGGATGCGTCGGTGATTTTTTTTGAGCATGCAAACTCTAATGTAAAATCTAAAGATTCAGGCACCATTTTTGAACTACAACGAATCTTCCAAGCGGTCAGACCGATTTTTTATATCGGTTTTTGGCTGTTTCCCGCGAGTTTGCACATTTTTTTCCTCTTTTTGTTTTTGCAATAGTCTCAGTTTTTTGCCATCATTAGGTCTAGAAATTTATTCGAGACAAATTTCATTGTATGCATTTTGTTCAGGAGGAAATTTACAAAAAATAAGGACTCCTGGTTTTATGCAGTACGATGAACGGTGTGTTTTTTTATTACGGTTAAGTTTACCAATATTATAGATATATTATATTACATTATTATATTATATTACGAAATATCGTAATTTTTAATCGTCCATAGAAAAATCAGCCCTCATCGTACGGCAAAAAACTAAGAGTCCTTTTTTTTATAAATTTCCTCCTGAACAAAATGCATGTGACGAGATTCATCCCGAATCAGTTGTCAGACCTGATAACAGAAAAAAATTGAGACCGTTGCAAAAAACAGGAAAAAATTTGCAAAAAATGGTATAAAAAATCGATCTGACCGCTCGAAAGATTCGTTGGACCGAAAAAAATGACCAACGCAACCTCTGAAAATCGCTAAATCGACAATTTTCACGATTCAAAAATCCCGATTCGAAGGTGCGTAAGGATCTAATTTTGGTTCTCTAAAAGTTAGGTACGTATAGTTCACAACGTTATCTCGCTCAGATATTTTGAAAAAACTGTGAGAAGGTTTTTTTTCATTCAATTCTTCATAACTTTTTATGTTTGCATAATCTTAGGGAGGAAAATGAGTGCCTCTCTTAGGACCTCAAACAACGCCGAGTCATCGTTGTTTCAAATTGTGCAAATTAATTGGAAGGTTCGATGTCTAATTCGCCTGGCCTATATTGATACCACGTATTATCAAGACCCCGATACTAGGGTGAGGCTCCGACAACCGGGGTCACCGATGGCCATAACGCTAACTAAATTTCCTCTATTTGGACGCCACTCAGTTTCAATAACTGAGAAAATTCTGAACTTAAGTTTCAAGCCGGGGAAGCTGGAAATATAAGACTCGTCAGGGGCGTGAGCGCGGGCGCTTAGGCCCTCATTCCTGTTTTATGTCGCGGGTCTTCTTTGTTGGCTCTTGATTATCTCTAAATCTTCTCTTCGAGAGTTAATCATCTATAATCTTGAACGACGTCACCCGGAGTCGTCTCGTACGCACCGTAGTCAGAGAAATGGAGAAATAACACACTGGTTCTACTTGAACAGGATAGACTCCCAGCTTTATTCCACAGGCTACGAATTACACCCACACCATAACTTCGTTTAATAATTTTCTTTCCATTTACTCTCACTTTGGGAACGTATAACTTATGAACTTACGGCTTTGAGTATATTTTCAATTCCCGAGCAGGCTAATCATTCATCTAGGCCTTCTGGGGTCTAGAGCCATACTGCAGACTAACTGACTGCAGTAATTCCATTCCCAATTTGCTAACTATACGCAGTATAACGGTTTGAACAGAGTAATGTTTAGCTAGCCAAAGAGCCGGGAATCTCATACAGCCGCACGGTGATAACTTAGTGACAGGTCGCGTAATTGTCACAATATTCATATACAGGGTGGATTTTCTCCGGGGTCCGATCTGGGAGGAGCTTCAACTGGCCGATGCTCCGCCTTTTACCATTCATACTCGTTCCGTAAAATTCCGTTTTCGTAATAATATGTATAATCCGATGCTATACGGGGTGTTCCGTATTGAACGCTCCGTGGAATGACAGCAGATTCATCGTTGAATTTCAGACGGAAATCTGCTCAACGTAAATTGTCAGAGTGCTACCGCGCTCGGCCGTAGGAGGCGTTCAGAGTCGGCCAATCCAAAAGCTCATGTGATCCTAGGCCAGTACTGTGACAAGTAAGAACCGGTCCCGCGCGGCTTATGTTAATATTCCCCGTGTTAGCTAGGTCAAATTGCCAACGGCAACTACAATTGCCCCTGAAGGTCTATATCCGCGCGTGGCCGGCTCCAATTTGTGAGGACACGGCCTAGACGCCCATAAGTTCTTGGATTGGCCAACTTTAAACGGCTTTCACGGCCAAACGGCTCTACCCTGACAATTTACGATTTACGAGAATTACGTATGCAATTTCACGAGGAATCCGCTGTTATTTCGCGGCGCGTTTGATATGCACACCTTGTACATTCACAGAAAACCGGGATCTTTTTTGATGAATATTTGATTGGAACGTGTAAAAATTTCATTGATGGGCATACACAAATTGGCGCATTAATAGACTAATAACGACGAAGGATGCAGTTTTGGAAAGGTAGGCTTCGGTGTGACGTTTCAAGCTATTTTTATATCATTCAATATTGTTTATTTTTTGGTTGGTTTTGTTCGAATGGATTTGAATTTCGGTGTTCAGTTGTATACGTGTTATGAATTTGGTCTCATAGACGAACGTGTCATCCGTACAATTCATTTCACGACAAATGACCAATTTGAAATTAGAATCTGCTTAGTCGCAATTATCTTTCGACGATGATAACAGTAGGTATCTTATAATCTTATAACCGTTTTCATCACCTTTATTGTTATAAAATGAAGTGAAAAATAGTGTTTTACTAACGAGTTCTAGTACACAGTTTTAATTATGAAATGAATTTGTTGCCACTATTGTATAAGGCTCACTACAGACGCGTGATCTGGTTGCTAGCGTCAGTAACGGAGTCATTCTGTGATTCATCTCCAAATTCAGGACTAAGTGAAAAAGCACTTTCCGCTACTGCGGCGAGTTTCTCCGCTGTTGCTTTACCAGTTTGTTGTAGCATTTGGTAAAAGTGACCAGTCCGATTTTTCAACAGCAAGTGCGGATGACCAAACTCCTATTGTAGCAATCAAAAAGAAACACATAGTTATCGAGACTCCGGTCAGAGTTCTGCGTTATTCAAGTCCTGAGATCGAACGGACTGATCGAAATACTACGTACCACGCCGCGACCTCCTGCCATCAACAAGACTCGATCACTGTCCATTATCGTGTTCAATCTGTGAGCTATTGTCAGGACTGTGCAATCGGCGAATCTTCGTCTTATTGTGTGTTGAATGAGAGCATCCGTTCTACAGAATCGAAAGCACACATTGAACTCAACGTCGAATTGGAGAATAGAAGAAACGACTCATGGGGATTAGAAAATTATCAATGAGGGATAGAACGATGATAATAAAGTTGACGTAATCGATACTCACCGCGGATCGACGTTCGCGGTGGCCTCATCGAGCACGAGCACTCGATTGTTCCTGAGAATGGCTCTGGCCAAGCAAATTAGTTGACGTTGCCCGACGCTGAAGTTGGCTCCACCTCCCGCGACGCGGAAGTCGAGGGACGACACGGCGTCGCCGAGTTCCACTTCCCGGAGGCTGTTCCACAGCTCTGCGTCCGAGTACTGTTTAAATGGGTCCAAGTTGTAGCGCAGGCTCGCAGAGAACAGAATTGGCTCCTGGGGGATGATTGAGATGCAGGGACGCAGCTCGTGCAATCCTATCGACTTTGTATCGATGCCATCCAAGACTATTTCACCCTCGAGCCCATCTCCGGTTAAACGAAACAGCGCAGAGATGAGCGAGGTTTTGCCAGCCCCGGTTCGGCCCACTATGCCCACCTTCCAGCCTGGCTTGATATCCAAATTGAGGTTCTGCATTCCATTGAAAAGAAAAGTTATCAGAAGATGATCTATACAAGGTTACCCGGATTATGGTCCTACCATCGAGAGACCTGACACTATGGAATACGAAGAAGGTCCATGCTATCATCAATCCCCGTTTTCTAAGCGAAACATCAGCAGTGTACTCGGAGCGTTGCATGATCCGATGAGTAATTTTGTTAAATTCACCTTAAGTACTGGAGGTTTATCTTCAACGTATCTCATAAAGACATTCTTGAACAATAAAGCACCCTTCGATGGCCAAGTGGGTGGCGGAGGATTGTCACTCGTGAACGGTCCCTCCTTGGGCAAATTTGTGTATTGTAGAACTCTTTCTACTGATGTCATTTGCGACATAACGTCGGTGCTCTGTCTTATTCCGTACTGAACCATTCCAGTCAGAATCAAGGATTGGGAAATCGCGAGTCCGACAGATCCCCCCAGAATATCTCCTAAAAATCGTAGGAGTGCAGTGTGTTGTCCAATTATTTCATGCAATTATACATTGCAATATTGAATTCCTTAATGCTTCAAAAAAACCAACCATCATCCATAAGGATGAACGAGAAAGTAACACAAGCGATGAAACAGCACGATACAAGATCAAGAATGAAGCCAAAGGCAGTCGCAGTGGCCATGGTAAGATAAGAGGCGCCAGTGTGCGTATCTTGGTGACGATCGAATTCCTTTCGCAGCAATACTTCTATCGGAAGACCTCTGCTTCGTATGGTTGTCAAACCGTCAAGGGTAGAACTGACGTCAGAAAACACAGGACTCTTTGCTGGAATGAAAAAAGACCAGTTCACCTATAAGGACGCTCAGTACTCAGCAATATCTTATTGGCAGCGAGCATTACAGTAGAAATAATGAAGAATGCTTCATCGGTTTTGTTAAACCAATGAATATATGCCTGAACTTACCAATGCCCTCGAGTCGCCTGAGATTCTGCGCCGTTCTGAGGTAATAAACTCTAACGAGATAGAATACTCCACTCATCATAATTATCGGTATGATCATCCAGTTGTTAACGACGGCCACCATCACAAGGATTCCTATCATCACACTGAAAATCTGAAGTGCTTCCAGCATCACTTTGGGCAGTTGTTCATCCATCGCTCCTACGTCTTTCGAGAATCGATTCAGAATTCTTCCTGCGTACCAAAATTGACTAATGTTAACTCGAAGCTCAATGCAGAGATGAGAAGATAAAGGTACCAAGAACAGTTTTGAAGTTGTAACTATGCCAGAGTTTGGCGAAATTCTTTTAGTCATTATAGTACATGCAATATTGATCGATTTTTCGTTAATCTGAAGTAATGGTGTTCAACGCACCAGCGGGATTGATATTGAAGAATCTCATAGTCGCTCGCAAAAGGTTGGCGAACATGGTGTCGTGTATGTTGTGATTAGCCGTCATGCATATCTTCATGAAAAGCATATTGCGCACGATGACCATAGTGATACAGCCGATAATACCGAACGTATAAACGTAAATTGCCGGCATTGTACGTAACAAGCCGTATTCGTCGTACCATCTGAATCCGCTTTCAGTCTCATTATGAAAGCTCGTATTATTGGTATCAGATACGTTCAGTGATTGCCCGAGCTTGAGAGTCTCGTGGTTAGTCCAATACGTTAACCAGTAATCGGTCCCACTTGTCACTATTTGTGTTGTTATAAAAATTATTGTTAAAATAGCCAACGTGCAGAGATTACCACCCGCCGAAATATATCCCCAGTACACGTCATTTGACATTTTTCCAGTCGCCATCTCTTCCTCATTTTTCTCTGTGCACCCTTCGCAGTTCTCAGAAACTTCTGGCGGTAAATTATTGCTATTTGCAGTTCCGGCCGCGTTCTGTGAACATGACCAGTGAATTCAAATCCAGTGATATCGGTACAAATTCACTGAATCATCGCAATTGACGGTGGCTCGTACATCAGAGAATTGCAGACACGTTGCAGCGATATTCTTGCAATGTTACAAAAGTGCAGAAATATTGCTGCAATGCTGCTACGATTATCTGTGCGTGTGGCATGCCGTTGATCAGAGATTCAAATAACATGTGCTACATATCGAAAGCTCACGCTGTCACAGCAATTACAAGCGTCGCTGAATGATGTGAAAGGGGATCAAAATATCGATTGAAAGCATTTAACATCAGTTCCGATGGAATGATAAATACTGACTACAAGTATCACGACTTGATAAATACAACTGAGGAAGTCATTTTGATTGTTCACACGATTTATGGCGTCGACTTACCGAAACTACCGCATTTTCGATAGCATCTTCACGAATTTCCTCTGTACAGTCGACATCATCGGATTCCGCGGACCCCCCATGGATGAAACTGTGGATATTAAGGTTGGACAGTTCTTCATACGTACCCTGGTTCTCCACGGTACCCTGGAATAGAATAACGTCACGATGACGATCATTGTACCCTTACTGGAATTGCTCTATTCATTCTGCTCTTACACGATTGAGAACGACGATCGTGTCTGCCTGCCGAAGATATTGCATCTGGTGAGTAACGAGGATCCGAGTTTTGTCTTTTAGGAAGCCAGTGATGCACTCTTCAAACAAGTGACGACCCACGCGAGCATCAACAGCGCTGAGAGGATCGTCGAGCAGGTAAACTTCAGCGTCTCTGTAAACGGCTCTCGCCAAATTTACTCGAGCCCTCTGGCCCCCTGACAAAGACGCTCCTCTTTCCCCGACATAGGTGAAGTCGCCCTGTGGAAGCTGCTCGAAGTCTTTGTGCAGCGCGCAAACTCTTGTCACCTGTGGACAATGTTTATGACATATCCAACTTTCCAGGAACTTGACACTTCTTCAAGATAAATTTGAGAAACCATTTTCATACTCCGATTAGAGTCTGATTCGTCGAGTACCTCATTGTATCGTATCTTTTCGTACGGCTGGCCAAAGAGAATGTTGTCCCGAATAGAGGCGGAAAATAACCAGGGATCTTGACTAGTGTAGGAAATGCAAACGTCCTGAACGGCAACTTTAGTCTGGCTATTTTCACCCGTGAAAAACTCCAGTCTTCCAGCTCCTGCGGGCAACTCGCCCAAGACAAGGTGGAGCAACGATGATTTCCCCGATCCAACTGGCCCCACAACAGTACACAGCGATCGACTCTTCACTTGCATCGAAATTTCACACAGTGTAGGTGGTAGCTGACCGTAAACCCAGTTTGACGCAACTTTTGTCATCCTAATCTCGATTCCGTGCTGCGCATGCAGACCTGTGTTGCTTTTTTTCGTTACCTGAAGTCCGTTCTTCGCGAGGGGCGCATTTTTGTCGGTGCGTTTGGCCTCGTCCAGCAGGAGGAAGTCCTGAATGGAATCAATCAGTGATCATGGCTTATCACTGAGAATAGTAGGAATAAATCTTCGCAGAGTTCCTCACCGTCAATCTTTCCAAAGACACGGCAGTCTCCCCGGCCATGATGAGTGCATTCGGAAAGAAGATAGCGCACGTCCCTTGTAGAATATTGAACAAAGTAGCAAGCACGAATGCAATATCTCCGGTAATTTTGTTCCCCATCAACACAAAAGCAACCAATGTCAAGTAAAGAGTGGCTCTTTCTGAGAACACCGATATGCTCAAATAAAATGCCTTGACATACGACGTGAAGCTGATCAATTTCATCTCTAGGATTCGAACTTGCGATACTATCACCTCGAACGGCGTTTCCCACGAGTACATCTTCACAACCTGTGAATAAAACACATGGGATGACACTCATGACTTCATGACTTCGTGTACAATGTTTATGGCCTTTAGATCAAAAAATTGATGTGTAAGAATTTCACAATTTTCAACGAGATTCAGTTCATTTTTCAAACGGTTCGAGTCCCCGTTTATAGACACTGACTGCAATTCAAAATGTATGAGTATTCAGTACCTCTATCCCGGAAATCAGTTCGCTCATCAGCTGCACACGATTGTCCGTTTTCACTGCGATCTTAGACCTCAGTTGCGCGCTAAGTTTGCTCAGGTATCCTTGTATAGGTATGCTCTGTACCAACATCGTGCCAATTCCAACCAGTGTAGCAATACCCACGGATTTCCACATAACATATCCTATAATGGCCACCTACAGTGATTGTAGAAACAAATTCCGTGTCTTCAGTCATTATGTCGACGTTATATCGAGGATTCATGTAACTGATTATATCCTGTGTTTAGTTTCACCTGTATCGGCATTAACCAAATGCGGTGAAGAAACATGAGAACCGCATCGAATCGAGATACATCATTGCTGATTAGATTAGCGACTTGACCTGCAGCCGCTCTGTTTACCGCAGCTAAATCGAGCCTCAAGACCTGCGAATGTCACAATTGCAGTGTTACCAAAGTGCTTTGATGAATTCAGATTGGCAAATGAATTTCGATAGGTCATTCGGTTTCACCTTTCTGTATAATAACGAGCAGCATGCAACTCTGATGCGCATGCCGAGTTGCTGACAACGTAGATTTGTGTGATGATTTATGATGATGGTGCCGAGTGTGGCTGCTACCATAAGACCAGCGTAGACGAGAACCTGATCCCGTGTCGTCTCTTGTCCGTCCGGACTAAAGTAGGCAATTACCAATCCTTGGAATATTGGTTGTAGAATTTGGAGTACACATGTTACAATGAGTACCAGTAATCCTTGCAGCATGTACGGAGCCCAGAACATCCGTGTTATTGCCCACAGCAGGTTTGGCTTTATCGAATCCACCTTTTTCCCATCTTTTCCTAACTCCCGCTCTTTGGTTGCTTTCATCAATTCCTTGTTCCATTCTCTGTATATCGAACACGCAATTAGAAACTGAAGCACAGTACTTACGAGTTATCATTTATGCCTAATAATTTATGTTAGTGTAGCTAACCACTATTGCATCGATGTAATAATCACCGCGATTAATACAACGACAAAAAATACAATCTTTTCAAGCACGTATGTACGTGTTCGTATCATGATCAACGGACATTTTTGTTCGCCATTACGCTCTGCACAAGATGAATATCAATACATGAATTAATAATATATGATTTGCAACAGTGGGAGTGTAATGCTACGATCTTTCAATCGTAGCAAATACAAGTGTCTCACAATTTCTATAAAACGGACCATCGTTGAGGCACTTTTTGATTTGCATCAATCGCTGCTTCGATTGGTGAACCCGGAATCACTCTTGTTTGGAAATTCTCAGCCCCTCAATATTTTCGATACCATGAATTCTGGCAGTCCGTCTCAAATTGTTTCATAAACAATGATGAAGAAGGTATTCAAACAAATCTCCACCTTCGACCGTAACATTGATACTGCACTAAAGATTTGACACCGATATTTGTAATATTAGATGCAATTATGAAAGGGCATTCTTACTTCTCGAGTCGATCGCCGAGACGTTCAGATTCATCGGATTTCAAGGGGTCGTATATGTCTTTGATGTTCAAGTCACGCCTCGCACCTTTCCAGAAAATCGGCGCTAGCCACCTATCATCGTTCGTTAAACAAATAATGATCAAGTACACCGATCTTGTTTGCCGATAAGTTATCGCAGTTGCAAGGTGCTACTTACCCGAAGACCAACAAGCTCAGGAAATTCGATTTTTCTTTGGGGTTTCTTAGACTGTGTTTCACTTTGGTGTCCATATTCTTGTCGTGTCGAAGCCGCCGTTTATGAGTTCAATTGATATCCCGCGATGGTGTTTTCCTGAACTGAAAATAAGGAAATTACCATATGTAGACGTACATTCAAATTGTTGTTCTATATACGCCCCTCTTATCACTTGAGTGAACTAAAATAGCTGATACGTAATAAATTATTGGACAAACACGCTTTTACAAGTGTTTGACGGCTGTGCATTTTTTTGTGTATTTCCATACTCCTGACTCGGAGTATTTGTCTAATTCTACACTTTCGCGACCGTCTTATTTGCTCTGGTGATCGGGACACCTGTAATACCTACGTTTTGTATTGGGATATGTTTTGGTATAGAGTCGAGTTTGAATAGTGTAAGAAACGCGCGTTCTTAAGAGAGCATAATAATATGTGTTCTACTTTCTTCGTAATCAATATTCATAATTCAGACAAATAGAACGTTTGAAATGATAACTGTAAACTACAAGCTGGAACTATCGGCAATAAACAAGTCTGGCAAATTCTTCAAGAGATCCAAACACCGCTCGCTCGACGTGTCTTATAGCGTTTCCGACTGGGGCTAAACCGGGCTGCATTGGTGTAGTGTAGATCGTTCTATCTCTTGTTTTCCTCCGATGGAGAGAGAGACACAGACGACCTACACCGCACCAGTGCAGCCCGGTGTAGGCCCAGTCGAAAACGCTATTATTTTAAGTATTTTCAGCAGCACACTACTCAACAAATTACTCATAAAATTTCATTGGATTTTAATAATGTTGTAAAAAATTTACCGAACCCCCGTGGAATATTTTGTTGATTCTCAGCTGAATTTCATATAAAGAAGATAAAAATGGATGACGGAACGAAAATTGTGCTGTTTGTGACTATTTCTCTGGTCCACAAAAAAATATGGTAGGCGTTCGAGCGTATCCTCCAGGATATTTTACCCCCAAATATAAATACAATGCTGTTCCGAGCACCGCTGAGCAACCGTCCAGTTTCAATGTGCACCGGGGATGGCCGTTGCAGGTTGATGTTCTCACTTATTCAGATCGAAATAACTTTCGACATCGTTCGCCGGAAACATTTGGCGTTCAACCTCGATTCGAAGATGAAAAAACCGGCGTCGGAATGATCTACTAACGTGACACAGATATTGAACGGGGACCAAAATACCGTGAATCAAACTTTCTCGCGATCAATGGACACGTGGTGCAGGAGGAACGACCTTCACGGGACGAATCATCATTCGACTGATGATAAAACTGCCAATAACATTCAAATTATGATATACTTGGTCGAGATTTTCATACTCCGGTAGCCGATTTCATGCCAGATACTATTATCAAAGATTCCAGGATCGGTTTTTATTATTCGCGCGTTAATCGATCGACTTGGGTATAATTACCCTGTACAACATTTCAGTTTCCAAAATCCCTAGTACCCACTACGCGTTGAAATAAGCCACGCGGAACACATGCGGCTACGTTTGGTGATTACTGGTCCGATACTTTTCACTTCACAGCCACTGTATTCCCATATAAGAGCTTTCGGGGCGTAGAAGAGCGCCAGTACGACTGCGTGACAGGTTTCGGTGACCAGCATTAATGTACCTTAAGTCGAATTATAATAAGATGGGCACACGAGTACCGTGCCTCTTATATAATTTATGTATCTTTGAATAGCAAATAACTATAAAATTATAAACCGGTCCCGCTCATTCAAGACATAGCGGTATACATACTGAAACGTTTCCAGCTGAGGCCCTCGGACTCTTGAGTCCATCTCACTATTGACTATATAGTTTCGTAGGACACCCCCCCCCCCCCCCCCCCCCCCACCGCAGAAAAATTCTGCGATGAAGTAAACAGGATTTCGTATTATACATAGGGTATTCGATGCCAGATCTCTTTTTTGCAGCATTCGCGACTTGTTTCGAATTTTTACTTCAATCAGCTGTCCTCGAGTTATGAATTTTCGAAAAATCGCTGCAAACCAACACTGTGACAACTTCAAATGCATGTGACTCCGTGATAAAAAATGATGTTGATAAAAACAAGTACATCGTATTCAAATTTTCTGTCTCAAAACGTAATTTTTCGATGAAGTCTTGATGAAATTACAGCTTCCAATCACGAATGGTTTGTTGAATGTCATGGAAATAACATTTTGCTGTGACGTACAGTCGGACCTCGGCTATCGCAGGAGGTCAGGATCGGGCGACCCGAGCGACCTCGGTAATCGCAATACGCGGAGAGGTTCCCACTCGCTGTAGTCGCGCAGCTCATACCCAGTGAGAGTGAAAGAGATAGACCGACGTCCCGCGGTTATGGCAGGGTGTAGGGGAAACTAGATCGTTTGCGGTAGTTCAGGCTCTCGCGATAGGTGAGATTGCGATAAACGAGGTCCGACTGTATGTCCATTACGATTTTTGTTTTCTTTTTATTCTCATTTTTTAATACAACTGTTCTCTTTCTTCTTCAAATCCTAAGTTAAGCTGAATAACCAACCATTGCTAGTTTTGGATTTGATTTCTGCATATTTTTCGAGATGTCACAAAAGCGATAGCTTTATGGTCGAGAATATTTTCCACTTTTCACATTTAATATGCCATTTACATGAAAGAATACGATTCAGCTTCCGTGGTGGTGGAATGGCTTTTACATTTTCAACTCGAAGAATGAAGTCGATATTCAGCACCCACCATCTTACCTTCAGCCAAAGTCCGTATACCTGTGAATGAGTAATAATCTAAAAAAGATTTTCAGCGACCTTCCAAGCTTATTAGTACTGTACAGAACGGATCGCAGTGCCACTTTCAGTCGGCATTCATAATTTGTAAGATGAATTCGGAAGCTGATTCTGAAATAGAAAGACCGAATGGAAATAAAGAAAAGATACATGAGTAGGTATACCCATATTCAAGAGAGCTGAAATTATTTATTTTATTCTTATCAACTGTAACAATGTTTATTCCATACCTATACAATATACGAACGTCAAATAAATTACGTAGACTCAGTGACGTGCCAATACCCTGAACTTGGAAGCATATGCGGCAAATGTGAGTGGGGATAGATAAATTTTATTTTTCGATCATTTTCTACGCGCTACAACGTGTCATTGTTATATTTCTATATTTTTTCCCTTTCCTAATTATGACTCTTATCTACCGAACGATAATTGGATATGTTTTATGTCCTTGAATTACCAGCGATTCGAGTAAACCTATCACCGAGGTCGTGCATGGGTGAGGCAGAACAGCCTTGCGAGCGAAAACTAGGCAGTGAGTTTGAATAGAGTTTTATGCTTGGTATTAAAATTTCGGCGTTCGCGTAGTTCACCAGCTGTAAGTTCTAAATTTGTGTTTTTCGTCGTCCGGGTATCCATGGATTATGGATTTTATCGTTCGGATACTTCTTCCTGTAGCTTTCGTCGTCGAAGCCTTCCCTCTGTATAGTTTTTGTCGTCTTACGATTAGTCATTTTCTTCGTAGTTTCAATCTCCCACGTCTTCCTCCTTATAGTTCTCGTCGGCCAGGTCTAACAAAACATAAACTGCGGACAGAGAAAGAGAAAGAGTTAGACTTGGAAGACGAGAACTACGGAGGCGAAGACCCGGACGGTCGAAACCGCCAAATTCAAGACCGCAACTAACGAACTACGGCGGAAACAAAAATTCGAATACAGCGAAACACTCGATTAGTCACTCCCACTTCCCAATTCGACCCAAGACGGCGATTGTTCGCTGATGTTTAGCCTCTCTGATAGGTCAGCTTGGAACCTCTGTGACCCGGGAAGTATCGGTTTGGAGCTTTTTGGTGAACCAAGTTTGGACTGCAGCTTTTCACGAAGAATCCTTCCTCATAGAATGGCCCGGTAGATCAGAATTACCTTATATATAACAAAAAAGTATGCGGTCGACGAACGATTTCAGAAAATAATATAATATTAGTTGTGATGTTTAGTAATATTATTATTATTATTATTATTATTATTATTATTATATATTCGATGTATAATTTGAATCAAACACGCCATATGGCCACAGATTTACAATATGAGGTATATTTTATCCGTAGGTAAAAATGTAGATCACGCATTGATTTTTTGTTTTCAATTTTATCGTTATAAATTTTCAATAGATCTGAGGTCCTGTTGGGGCACTCATACATCACGCCTCTTTGCGACGGGGCCAGCTTGAATGTGCAGTGTACGAGGTTGTAGTTCATAGCAGCGGCGTAACCAGGGGACTAGGCGGCCCCTGGGGCTAAAAATATTTTACCTGGAAGATATTGGGCACTGACCGCAATGAAGCCGATAATTTTGAAGAATGAGAAGATTCCGTTACACGATACGACTTGAGAGTGCGGCCTACGCTGCAGTCGGCGGAATCCATCGGTCTGTTTTTCGAGAATTGATCATTCGTCAAACAATATCATAGATACAGATGAATCTCAGACAATGAGAGCTAAACGAATTTTCACCTCAATGTTGCGTATTATTCTTTCGACCGTGAGACGTACTATGGCATGTTCTGAAAGTTTCTCGAATGCAGGGGTGACTCCTTGATTCACTTTGATGTTTCAGTCGAAACAGAGGAGTTTTCTGATCGTCACGAGTTTTACTTCATAGGTGGAGGTCAAAAATGAAGAAAGTTAGTAGTAATAACATTCGTAATTTGAATTTGAGTTCCTACGATTAAGGGAAAGGGCGGGCGCCCCTGGTCGAAATTTGACCCTTCGAAATATTAATGCATGGAAATTACCGATTTCTTTTATTGTATCATGTTTAATGAGAATCAATATCCCGGAGCGAAATCAGAATCGAACGATTTTCAAAGGCCTTGCAAAATTATTGTTTTGCGAACGGATTCAAATAACCAGAATCCCAAGTGATTGATTGTTCATCTTGGCTCTGAAAATTCACAGACAAAAAAATCAACAGCTCATAAAATTTATAATTCTAGCAGAAGATGCAATTTGAATCCGGGCTGCTGAAATAAAATGGTCAAAGCACCGGGTGGTTTCCTTGTTCCATTTACACAAATATTAATCTCTCTATAACACCACATGGATATGAGTTCCATTTCATGCCTGCGGGGCGGCATGGAAGTACCGCTTCTCGAACTGGTCACGTGAGCGGAAGCAAAACCTCACTTCTACTCCACAGAGAGCAATTAGCAAGAGTGTGACATCAGAGGTGTATATAGGTATACGAAACGAAAATGTCATGGAACTAGCATAAAGCGTGCCACTCGCGCGCTACGAATACCATCCTTGTATCTTTGTACTTTACTCTCTACTTTTATATTATAACCATGTTGTATCACGTGCTCTTCATATATACGTGTTAAACGGCCATAATCATATTTATGCCTGTGTTATAAAGAATATGGTGTATACCTCGCGGTAGGAGACTTTCTGCGCCTCGTGTGATACTTTCAGTGCCTATATTCGTCTTCGGCTCATACTGAAAGTATCACACGAGGCGTAGAAAGTCCCATTTCTCCCCCTTGGTGCACAATATACTATTATTATATTACATGAAATAAATGTTTATGATGAATATACAATTCATGATATGGGCATAATCAACGGCCTCACTTTTGCTAGGTTGCAGTAGTACCTACTTCGCAATCCACACGATTATAGATATTCATGGATTATGGAAATGTGATATGTATCCTAATTTATGCGATGGAGAATTATCCAATTGAATGTTATTTTTACAAACTGATACTGATTCTTGATGATAATCTCAGCTGCGCAGAGAGATTGCAATTTTATCATACCATGCAAACGTGCATATAATATATGTATATGATCCATATTCTGAATTCTTGACGGACAGCTACGCCTTACCGCCAATTTCTTCACCTCCGGATATCTGTTAGACGAACTCATCTGCCAGATAACTGAGAGTAACAGCCAATCAGACGTCAGGTTTAGGAACCTATCCGGAGGATGAAATTTAGCCAGAGGTGAAGAAATCGGGCATTATTGCAACATGAGCCTGTTTTCAATTTTTGACACTAATTGCAGGCCTACTTATTCGAAGGCTATGCTCAGATAAGACTTCTGTATAATTATATCATTTAAAAATGCGAACACTCCATGCAGTACATTCGTATCGAAATTCAAACTAGTTGTCGCCTGGTTCGGCTCACTGTGTGATTAAAGTATACAGCTATATACAAACTCATATAATATACGATATGATACGATTCAATTATGCGTACATACAAGAGAGTATCTGGTGTAAGTAGTCCACCTGAAGATATGCAAGCGGACGTACAAGGGTTCGAACAATTTTCGTTTATGCCCACTTGAATTTATGATTCAATTACGCAGACACACTTCTGGAACCAAATACACACCGCGATGGATGAAATACTCGTGATTTACGATTAGCCAACGTTTTCAACGACACAAAACCTTCGCAGTTTTTCACTTAACCATGCGAATGATGACATAATGAGAAGGTACCCCGAAAGCCCTTCGCGCCTGCAGCCGCGGTAGATACCTTGGTGTTTCGTTGTCGGTATTTGAGACGTTGAATGTAATCATGGAGGTAAATTTAAAAAATGAACAAATTCTTCTGAAGATTTGCCTTGATAGTCGGAATATGATAGACTGCACATCCACCACAACTATCAACGATTAGTATTCGATCAGCATTTTGCTTCAGTAAATTCATCTCGTTTATGGAGGATATTTATTCACGAACTTTCGCGAGTTTAATTGCGTTATATGAGCACGTGGATCGATTGAGCTATGTAGATTGTTGGACTGGGACCTGGGTACGGTATGAAGGGACGATTCATTGTGCTACACAGACAATTGAACATGAAGAAAAAAATAGAGAACCAGATTTCATGAAATTGAATAAACTGAATAGACGCATGTGAGAATAAAGCTTGACGCCCAACGGAATACGGGCGCTGCACCGTGACGCATCGCGATATTTTATTGTTCCCATGTTTTCAAATGTAGGTATTCACACTATGCGGCAACGAAACGCGGTGACGCCCTGGAGCACCGCAGAAATCCCCGAATTCTAAGGTGAGAATATTCTTTGCCGTGCAGCGCTGCGCCTTCCGGTGCTGTGCTACGCTGCCGTGTAGTGTAAACACACGAGATCGCTGGTATGACGTCAATGCACCGAATATTGCCCTAGCTGTCAATCGGATGCAATGGGCCACAGCTCGCTGCAATGCTGACAACGGGTTGTTAGGCATATGTTACATAGGTAGATCGTTCATATACCACGTGGAGATATAACTATGTCTTGAAGTGGTCCTCAAGAACCTGATTTTTTAATTTCGACTTGTTTGCCCGAGGAACTACTCACTTGGAAATCGAAATCGAATATTATCGATTTCTCACGAACTCCAGTTTGAGGAAATTGAAGAGAAAAGAAAATTGCGAACGTTGAGCGATTCACAATGAGTATGCTCGGGAACAAGTCCAAATGCCGTACTACCGCAAAATAATCACAGAGCTTTACATGGGCAGTATAGGGCAGTCGGACCACCTATTATTCTTACACTGTGAGTATACAGGGTGTCCCAAAATTAAGTAAAAAAAATAATAGGGGTAATAGAGGGGGTTGAGCTGAGTAAATCGACCCAAGGAACATGTGGTCTGCGAAGTAGCGTTCCCGAGATATGACCGGTTAAAAAATCTTGCCAAGCGCCCGCATTTAGGCAACCGAGTACACAGCATGCATCGGTCAGAAGTCTTGTTGATAAGCGCGCGACTGCTGATCAACACTTTCAAATTTACGACTTTCAAACGTAAACACTTTTGGCATTGAAGTTCCGCCAAACACAACAACGAGGATGCGTGATAGGAAATGCTTTCAAAATTGGAATTACATTCATTCACGGTAAGCTGTGTCCAGAGTACATCGTTATCATTAATCCGTGTATTCCAATTATGTTATTGAGTTTTTGGATTTAAAATGCCTTCTAACCGATGCATGCTGTGTGCTCGGTTGCCTACACGCGGGCGCTTAGCAATATTTTTCAACTGGTCATATCTCGTGAATTCGCAGACCACATGTTCCTTGGGTCAATTTACTCAGCTTAATCCTCTCTATATTACCCCTATAATTTTTTGTACTCAATTTTGGGACACCCTGTAGTAAACATCTATTCGTATAATTGACTCACGGTCTTTCGGGTCGCGGAATGAGGGCGGGGGGGGGGGGGGGGGGGGCAGTAAGCTGGGTAGCACGGACACCCATACGGAAGCTTCCCACATCACTTGATCTAGCAGATTTTGAATCAGTATTCAAGCTGAAAACATCGGCAGTCGCCTTAGGAGCAGTCGGAACATGTGGAGCAGTAGCAGCAGCGGCTGCCGAAGTAACACACTACTCGCACTCCGCAGCCGCCCTACCGGAATCACGGATTCAGCGATCGTAAAGAACGTATGGCAACTTCCGCAACACACACGTGACAATCTCAGGCGCACACGCACATAATTTACAGTACAACTTTTAGAAATAGTAGAGCAGATCTAACCTACGAGTACACCGAAACACCGAACAGAGAGAGAGAGAGAGAGAGAGATAGGTAGATAGATTTTATTCCCATGGGGCAAGCCCCGTGGGGTCAAGTACAATAATCTTGACTATCGTTAAAACAGAAAGAAATACGGAAATATAATAATATTAATGTATACAAATAACATAGCAAAGCAATATGCAAAGCAGTACAATAATCTTGACCATTGTTTGAGCAAAAGAAACGCGGAAAACCAACAACATGTAGTACACACATGAAACATATAAGCAACTCAATGTGCGACTGGTGCATGCCCTTAAGATATAATGAACCCGGAAGCGAGACGCGCATTGTTGCCCGTTGTTGATTGCATTGGTACACATGGTTGGAGCCGCTTACGGTTTCATTCCACGAAAATCGTTCTGTTGCCAAATTTTGGTGGTTGCAACGAAAAATATTGTCAGGATTACGCATTATTGATGGCACAATAAAATCGGTCCGATTCGTATCGTTAGTCGTATACAATTATTTTGTTGGTGATATTTTGTTGTTTCAATGAAGTATCTTTGTTACGACGTCCGAATGCGTAGAGTATATATACTTTGGCAACCAAACTTCGGATAGTCTGGTCAATAGCCCAGTTCCCTTGGAAAAAATAGCGGACATTGGACCCAAAGTTTATTAGTGATTGTCACAACAAGTTTTATCCTTGTGAACATAAGTTTGTAACTTTAACTCGTCGATTTCATCAGAAATTAATAGCCAGACGGTTTATTTGTTGAAAAATATCAATAATGGAACCGAAACTATCACTTAAAATAATGACGAACATCGGGACGTGTAATAACATAAAGATAAGATAATGAGTTTAGTTGAATGATTGAGGTTTCAGGAAGCTCTAGAATCTAGTATGGATAATAAAATCACTTGGTCATTGTATAATCTCATACAAGATTTTATTACAAGTGTGTAAACTCTTCTTCGCTGCTAGGAATATCGCCGTGGATAATTTCCTCCCTGAATTCAAGACTCAGAAGATAGGCGCTCTCCGCAACTTCAGCGAGTCTCTCCGCCATTGCTTTTCCGGTTTGTTGAACCATTTGCCAAAAGTGCCCGTCATGATTACTCAACAGCAGGTGCGGGTGACCGAACTCCTATTTAACGAATCGGAAAAAAATATCAAGACCCATTCCCGTCGAGAATGTCGTTCGAAGTTCGAAATACTACATACCACGGCCTGACCTCCAGACATCACCAAAACTCGATCACTGTCCATTATCGTGTTCAATCTATGAGCTATTGTCAGGACTGTACATTCGGCGAATCTTCGTCTTATGGTACTTTGGATGAGGGCATCCGTACTGCAAAACCAAAAGCACGCCTTGAGTTTGAAATTCTCCCGGCCGAAGTCCAGCGCGTAACAGTTGAGTTAGAGAATCGGATGAACGGCACAGGGGAATCAGGAATTCATAAACGAGGGACTAGTCGGTAATAACAAACCTGACATAATTATCACTCTCTGCTCTGGGAGAATCAACCAACTAACCCAGGAGTGAGCAATTGGCGCATCTGGTGCACCAAGCGCACGGAGCAGGTATACTGGCGCGCTTAATCCTGTGAGCGACCTAGTTACAGGGAAATGAAAGCCAAAGGCCAAGAAGTACCTGCGTGATCGCCCCGGTTCCAAGGAGCAATAGAATTCCCGATTTTGTGACATACACAACAAAATATAAAGTCCTACGTCGAATAATTCCAGTATTAACGAAGTTTTCGATAGAAGAACAGATTGGTTCACTTGCGTTCAATGAAAGGTATCGTTTCAATCATGGCAATAATACATGCATAAAGACAGATGAGTCTTGGGAATAGGGTGATCAAACGGAATATAGCAATCTCACGGGCCTCTACAAGAGATTGTTCTCTTGTTGTCGGTCGAGTTATCTGTGCGAGTCAATGTTATCGCCGTTGAGGCACATCAAATCAAGGCTACGACTAACGGATGGAAATCACGAGAGCTTGTTGAGGATTTCCGTCACCTATCACGAACTCGATTTCCAGAAATTTGTTCAAGATACCCGAACGACTCCGCAGCACTGATGTCCAGCGGAACCAACAAGCAGGCCTCTATGTACCGAAAAATCGGCTCTTTTCAGAGCCACCAAAATATTTTCACAAAAACGAATCGCTTACAGCATGTGAATTGGGAGCCTATGCATTTCTCCAAACAATCAACCGGACTTTTATACGCAAACAAAGGAATGAGAGAACTTCTCTTGACACAGGTCAAAAGCTTAGCGGGCCCATCGAAATGCGTGCAACGACCAGGTAGCGACGCGCACCGGGAATGCACGAAGTTGCCCATCCCCGAACTAACCTAACCTAATCAACACTCACTTTGGATCGACGTTTGCGGTGGCTTCATCGAGCACGAGTACTCGATTGATCCTTAGAATGGCTCTAGCCAAGCAGATGAGTTGACGCTGCCCGACGCTGAAGTTGGCTCCGCCCCCCGCGACGCGGAAGTCGAGGGACGGCACAGCGTCGCCAAGTTCAACTTCCCGTAGGCTGTTCCACAGCTCTGCGTCCGAGTATTGTTCGAAGGGGTCAATGTTATGGCGTAGACTCGCCGAGAACAGAATCGGCTCCTGCGGAATAATTGAGATGCGAGGCCGCAGCTCGTGCAACCCTATCGATTTCGTGTTAATCCCATCCAACACTATTTCACCCTCGAGTCCATCTCCGGTCAGAGCAAAGAGCGCTGAAATGAGCGAGGATTTTCCGGCCCCGGTTCTTCCCACTATGCCCACTTTCCAGCCAGGTTTTATGTTCAGATTAAGACCCTACGGCCGAATAAAATCGGAACAGGGTTTTATGACTTGGCCATTGAACAGCAGTTTCATGACGCTGCACTACAACTTATAATTATTCAAAAGAATTCACCTTCAACACCGGTGGTTTGTTATCGGCGTATCTCATATCAACATTTTTGAAGACTAAACCTCCCTCGTGCGGCCATGTGGCTGGCGGTGGATTCTCAGTGGTGAACGGTCCTTCTTTTGGTAAGTTTGTATATTGTAAAACTCTTTCCACTGATGTCATTTGTGAGATTACTTCAGTGCTCTGTTTTATTCCATACTGAACCATTCCGAGCAAAATTAGGGATTGAGAAATTGCCAGCCCTACCGATCCTCCGAGAGTGTGTCCTGCAAAGGTCAGAATTGCCGATCTCTATTAGATCGCCTATTACTACTATATCTAAGTATTGGTCAGCAAATCTGAGAAAATCCAACCATCATCTATGAGAATACATGAGAAGCAAACGCAAGCGAAGAAAACGGTCGTGATAGAATCAAGGATCACACCGAATGCAGTTGCAGTAGTGAGAGTGAGGTACCAGGCTCCAGTGTGAGCATCTTGATGTCGATCAAATTCTCTGAGCAGCAATGCTTCGACTTGAGCACCTCTGCTTCGTATGGTTGTCAATCCATCAAGGGTGGAGCTGACGTACGAGAACACAGGGCTCTTTGCTAAAATTATTGATTACCTTCAGACATGCGTATTTTGGTTTTAGCTGAAGAGTGACTTAGTTGAGCGAGACCACTCCACGACAACTCACCAACGCCTTCAAGTCTCTTGAGGCTCTGTGCCGTTTTGAGGTAGTAGATTCTAATGAATGACAACAGGACACCGATCACAATCGTTGGAAGGATCATCCAGTTGTTGACGATAATCACCATCACTAACACTCCAATCATCACAGTCATGATTTGAATTGTTTCTAGAAACGCTCTTGGCAGTAGCTCGTCCATTGCTCCTACGTCTTTCGAGAACCGGTTAAGGATTCTTCCTGCGGATTGATAACGTAGAAAGTTCCTTACCGGAGTTATATATTGTTATATATCAGGAAATGATGATCATCGTCCGAGCAATATAATTTAACACCCTTTGAGCATAGGTACAAATATTGCCCAACGTACCAGATGGATTGATATTGAAGAATCTCATCGGAGCTTGCAAAAGGTTGGCAAACATAGAATTATGAATGTTACGACTGGCGTTCATCGAAATTTTCATGAACAGCATACTGCGGAAGGTGATGAAAAGAATACTGCAAACAATGCAACCCGTGTAAACATAAATTGCTGAGCTTACACGTAAAAGTCCATATTCATCAAACCATTGCGACTGAACCTCGGTGTATTCCGGATTACTCGTGTTATTTGCTAATGATTGGTTTTGTTGAGACGCGGCTCTGAGAGTCTCATGGTTCGTCCAGTACGTCAACCAATAATCACTTCCACTGGTCATTACTTGCCCAGCTATGAAACCCGCTACGAGAAGTGCCAATGTACAGATATTACCACCAGATGAAAAATAGTCCTTGTACACTCTGCTCGACATTTGTCCGGTTGCTATTTCCTCCTCATTTACATCTTCAAGTCCTTCGTTGTCAAGAGTATGTTTCGAGAGTTTATTTTCTTCATCTACAGTTAGAGCAGTCTTCTGAAAGTGAAATCCTTTTTCTTCATATGTAAGAGAGAATCAATAAACTATCTGCGTGGAAAATAAAAATGCAAGTCGATTAGTAACTCGGGTGACGTTCGATAGTGGAAACGCTGCTACGATATGTCAACAGTGTTTGCAAGAATTAGGATGAGAGCTGAAACTCAAACTACATTGAACACGAATTTATCCTACGTATCATTGAACTCAACGGCAAAGAGAATTCCAGGTGAATATTAGTCACCATGTAAGTAAACTGCAGGCTTCAATTACTTTGCTTTCCACGGTTTCCACGGTTTCCTCATAATTTTCCATGGTGCACTTTACTTCCTCAGGTTTCTCGGATTCTTCACACTCAAGAATGGAAGAATTTGACTTGGCCAGCTCTTCGTATGTCCCCTGGAATTCTACGGTACCCTAAAAGTCATCGCTGTGAGGATTATGCTCGTCATTCTACCGACGGAGAGATTCATTCCAGAGACTGATTCTCGTTCGAAATAGTAGACGAAAGAATATTGTAAATGGAAGGAAATTTTTACCCGATTTAGCACAATGACAGAGTCTGCCTGCCGGAGATATTGTAGCTGATGAGTGACGAGGATCCGAGTTTTGTTTTTCAAGAAGCCAGTGATGCACTTTTCAAACAAGTGACGACCCACTCGGGCGTCCACGGCGCTTAGAGGATCGTCGAGCAGATAGAGATCGGCGTCTCTGTAAACAGCTCTAGCCAAATTTACGCGAGCTCGCTGGCCTCCTGACAGAGACGCTCCTCTTTCTCCGACGAAGGTCAAGTCACCCTGAGGAAGCTGCTCGAAGTCTTCGAGCAGTGCGCAAACTCTGGTTACCTGTGGGAAGTTACGACAGTTCAAAGGTATGAAGTAGTACAAGAACTCTAATATTCAGCAATCTTTGAAATCTTTCTCCTCTCGTGAGAAGTCAATATCAAGTTATTCAACGAGATTGCGGTTCAATATGAGCATGTATCATTGTGATTCAGGCGGAATTCGTTTAGTCCTTCGAACGTACTTTTCCATTGCAAAATATATTGAACATACTATATGACTTATCATAGCCGTCGATTATCAGCAATTACGAGTAGCTATGGCTCGTAATACGTAATACGTGGTTATTGTCACCTGGAACCAACAAGTTCTGAGATACGTACGCATGTCTTCGGCATTGCATGTAGCATCGCGTTGATAACAACTCTTCCGGGTCAATAATACATAGGTTGTGATAATATTCAAAATAAGTGACGTGCTCACACTTTATAATGCAAAAAAGTACATTCCCCCTCTACTTCGTCAACTTTGTCTACCGACATGAACCTATTATTCGCAAATCGTCCAAAAAATACATTTCATTACGCTATTTTCAAGTTAATCGCGAAATAATAGAAAACAAATCATATCCCAGTAGGTCAGAAAGGACTATGGCATCTTCTCAATGACGCGTTACCATCGGGGAAGAATAATTTTATACAAATTCGTAGTACTCACGCAAAAGGAACGAGAAATTATTTCAAACTTGTATGAGGCGGGGGTCTGTGACCATTGGGATGTTTTTTGAATAATACATTGACAATGAGAGTCATCGAGTACCTCATGGTATCGCGCCTCGTCGAACGTCTGGCCGAAGAGAATATTGTCACGAACCGAGGCAGAGAAAAGCCAGGGATCTTGGCTGGTGTAGGAAATGCGAATGTCTGTACTGGTGATTTTTTTCTCACTGTTTTCGCCTGAGAAGAAGGACAGTCTTCCGGCTCCCACCGGTAACTCGCCCAGCATAAGATGGAGCAAAGACGATTTACCCGAGCCAACTGGCCCTACAATAGCACAGAGCGAGCGATTTTTTATTTCCAATGAAATTTCACACAAGGTAGGTGGCAGTTGACCGTGGACCCAGTTTGCTGCAACCTTGACCATCTCGAGCCGAACTCCGGTTTCAACACGTGTATCTGCAGCCGTCTTGTCCGCAGGTTTAATCCGTTTCGCCGTAGAAATAGAATTTTTATCCGTACACTTGACTTCGTCCAGAAGTAGGAACTCCTGATGAGGATAATTTTATGACTTATTGCTAGCAATAAAGACGAGAACGGCCAGCACAGACGTAATCTCCTTGAAAAACTGACCGTCAATCTCCTCAACGATACACCAGTCTCGCCAGCCATGTTGACTGCTTGTGGAAAGCAGAAACCGCATGTAAATTGTAAAATATTGATCAGCGTTGCCACTACAAATGTACGTTCAGCGGTCAGAGAGTGACCCATCAGTACATAAGAAATCAAAGTGAAATAGAGCGCCACTTTTTCCGTGAGCAGCATCATGTTCGTGCAGAATCCCCTCACGTACGACGTATAGCTGATTAGCTTGATCTCCAGTTCCCGAACTTTCGATACAATCGTTTCGAACGGCTTTTCCCATGAATACATCTTGACGACCTGTAATCGGTATCGAGAAATGTAACAAGTTCCATGATCCCAAATGAGAAATCTCGTCGAACGTTCGTACACATCGTAATACCTGTACACCGGAAATCAATTCGCTCATCAGTTGTACCCGCTCGTCCGTTTGCACTGCTATTTTGGAACGCAATTTGGCGCTAACACTGCTCAAGTACCCTTGAACCAGTATCGTTAGAATGATCATTATTCCAAATCCAACAACCGTTGAGACACCAACGAAATTCCACATCAGGTATCCCATCACCATCAACTGTAATAATTGAAGACAGTTGTATCAAACCTCCGTCTATTCGATGACGTATCAAAGACGGATGATCTGTCACATGACGTGACTTCTCATATGTTATAGGCATCACCTGTAACGGCATTATCCAAATGTAATGCAGAAACATGGGACATAAATCAAACCGAGCCACATCATTGCTAATCAAATTAGCAACTTGCCCTGCAGCTGTGTTGTTTACGGTAGCCTGATTGAGGCGAAGAACCTGAAACAAATAATTGTTGAAGCGTATCAAATCGCCGCATCAATGAATCGATATTACACTAGCATGAATTCTTCCAGTTAATTTCGTGGCACCTTTCTATATATCAATGAGCAGCATGCGATTCGTATGCACATTCCAATGTGCTGGAACCCCAGGAATGTATGATGATATACTAGTAGAGAGGCGAATGAAAGTATGATCAGGAGAACAGCGTAGAGAAGAACTTGATCCCGTGTCATTGTGTTTTCACCTGGGTCGAAATAACTGATCACCCATCCCTGAAGTACCGAATTCATAATTTGTGGCAGTATTGACCCGACGAACAAAACCATCCCTTGGAGAGCGTACGAAAACCAAAACATCCTCAGGATCGCCCACAACAGATTCGGCTTCCTTGTTGGCTTCTTGTTTCCATCTTTTGCCAGTTTCAGCTCCCGATTTGCTTTCGTCACCTCCTTCTCCCACTCTCTGTTTTCGGAATAGACGATCAAAAGCTTACGCTCATTATTTACAAATTACGAGTGGTTATTCATTCGTATAAATTCACCCAATCGGTGTGATAATTACACCATCCGTTTTTACCGGTCAATTATCCTAATTGAAGCAAATCGATAGATGGTGCGATAGCGTCGAAGTACAAAGACCTCTGTAATCACTATAAAATTTTGGGTGTTTCCCCGTTTCGGTATTTCACACTCTTTTTATTCAGAAAATGCCATATATTCAGACAATATGATTAGATCTTGTGAATTTGATGAGGAAGTTGAGGCCACGGACTAGAGTCGTTATCAAATTCCTTACGAGAATGTGCTACTCCAGCCAGACACGACTGTGGCCCGAATTCGTTGGAACAAAAATTTTTCTGCATACTGAGTGGGCCATTGAAGATGTAACATGTAATAATAATAATAATAATAATAATAATATGTAATATGTAATGTAATATGTTGGACAGAAGTTCTCGGGTTTCGAGGATGGATTTACAAAAAACAGTTGGAGTTTTAGGGAAATCGATATAATGACTACTTTGCCATTTTCGTGAGAATCAATCTTCTGCTTCGAGCGAAAATCTTAGCCGGCATTGAGATGTATCCGTTTACTTCTGTAACTTGCTTCGAATGAATTATGATACATGAAAATCTTTTACATCGAACTTTACTCCGTTTTATGGAGAGCCGCATGTCGAATTTTTGTCAGAATAAAGTTTACGTCGTTACTTTTGAGTCATTGTCGAATTGGCTCATAAAACTTCTGATTAGAACCATTTTAGATTTTAGTGGGTGACCAAGGATAAGGAATATTTTTTTCATATCGTTGCAACTGAAATGCTTTGAAACGAAATTCAAAGAGCTCCTCACACTCAGAAGATCAAACATTGCTTAAGCGAAATGGAAAGAGTGGTTTTCAAGATTTGAAACAGAATATGGCTCGATCTGAAAAGCTCTGATCCACCATATCAGAGTTTTAAAAATCATTAGAATGGCAGAAACGTACACTTCTTCGGATTCGCCCCTACACAACGCCTGCAGCTTTATCCGGGGAAACAAATCGATTCTCTGGGGAAAAAAGAATGGTTCTCATATTGTTACTCAAGAACATTGAAATTTCTATTGTTAAACTAATGTTGTCATCGGATGTTCCCTTCAGAATCCTACAACTGTTATTTCACACATCCGTTCGTGCGACACTCTGTCGTGGAGATATCCACTCGTGTGACACTTTAACTGGCCCACTCGATATAGCAGTAATCTCATTGTCAGTAATAAGCACAGAGCATTGTTATCAGAATGCATACCTGTTTATCCCGTCGCATGCTGACTGATTACGGTCAGTCCATATGCATGAGTACGTCACAAAAAACAGCAGACATGTATTACCGAGCTAATTTTTTTGAACCAACGATACTCCAACACATTGAAAACGCATAATTCCGGTTGTAATTTTTTCCTGGTAAGTTTCACGGAAAAATGTTTCAAGCAAAAGTTATTTATCTCATCGTTTCGCAAATTATCAGCTCTTAAGAAATAATTTATCATTGTTTATTCAAGCCACAAGGTGCAAATGACCAGAGAGTTTCAGATTTTCGTTCATTGCATACCACACGCTGACCTATTACCTTAACGACTTGAGACTCATCCTACATTTTGTATGACTGTCGCCGAAATGTAGGTTCAATGATCATTTGGCTATGTTGCATGGTTTTTCGATAATGAGCGATCTGCGAAAATCCGTAAATTCGCTGTAACTTCGTGCCGGATCGGCTCACAGTGTATTAAAACATCGTGGTCGTAGTTTGTGATATGTAGATTCACAATATATTGCGAAACAATTTTTTTCTCCATGAAATAGCATTTATTTGGAGAAAATAAGATTTTTTGTCATGAACAAATGGAAATAACACCGAAAATTGACAACTTACATCAAATGTTCTAATTGGATCGTGTTCGTAATTTCAAAACACGTAATCTAAAAAAAAAAATCCCGATTCCTTCACTGTAGCCGGAGATAAAGTTGTTTTATCTTTTGCTACATTATTGTTGGTATAATTGTTATTTAAGATTCAAACAAAATATCTATGCATTCGCAAAACTTCCAGGATCAACGGTGAATTTTTTCATGCACCTCTGAGTATGCGTTTCGTCGCAAAAAAAACTTGAAATGCGCGCAAGTTTCAAAAGAAGCGCAGCGGTTTGGGTCGTGGTCGGCGGGGGCCTCTCGCGTGGTGCGCCGACCACGCGGACCGGGTATCATTAGTTGCAAAATGAATTACTCTGTTGAAAATCGTCGTAGAATAATTTTTTTTTTTTCATTTCTCTATTTTTCCCGAGCAATTCAAAATTGTGGCCCAAATTCCATTTAGCTCAACGCTTGGCGCGTTTATTCTCGTTTTCTCGTTCAGTCTCGGCAATCCTGGCTACAAACGAATAAATAGTTTGTAATAAAAAATAAGTATTAGTATTGTTGGAATTTCAAACGTACGATCACTTGAAGTTGTTTTAAACCTTCTTTCAAACTCTGAAACCTAGTAAGTGAAACCGGACATTATACTCGGAGATATAATGGGCCTTATGTAGTAGTCTGTAGGAACAGATGTTCGGCAGAAGGGCCCATTTTTTTTTTTTCAACAACTTTTTCTTCTATTACAATGAAGGAACGGGGACTTCGTTTTTTCCGATTACGCGTTTTGAAATGCCGAACACGATCCAATCAGAACATTTGATGTAAGTTGTCAACTTTCGGTGTTATTTCCATTTGTTGATAACCAAAAATCTTATTTTCACCAAATCAATGTTATTTCGTGGGGACAAGAATCATTTCGCATTATAATTCGAATCTACGTATCAAAAACTACTACCACGATTTTTTGGTCGAGTGTGAGCCGATCCGGCCAGAAGTTACAGCGAATCTGCGGATTTTCGCAGATCGCTTATTATCGAAAAATTATGCAACATCGCCAAATGATCATTGAACCATCATTTCGGCGACAGCCCTACAAAATGTAGGATGAGTTTCAAGACCTTAAGATGATAGTTCAGCGTGTGGCATGCAATGAATGAAAATCTCAAACTCTGTGGTCATTTGCACTTTGTGGCTTAATTGACTATGATAAATCATTCTTTAAGGGCTGACAATTCGCAAAACGATGAGATAAACAATTTTTGTTTCAAACATTTTGTCGTAAAACTTACCAGGAAAAAGTTACAACCACAATTATGCGTTTTCAATTATTTAACAATTTTTTGCGGCCAGACCCGGACCGAACTTTAATGGGAAACTTGGAGGGAAGTTCATTAGGGTCCTATAAAATTCTTTCCGCGCCGCTCCTCGATATTCTTGCTACTCGGTGCAGCTTTCAAGGAACAACATGAATTGCCCATTCAAAGAATGATGAAGGAAAAGGTATTCTGAAAGATCTTCACCCCTGGCTGCAGTATTCATACCGGAACGATTCGGCGCCGATATTTCACATGTTAGAAATAATTGCGAAAGTATTGGATACAATCTCTCACCTCTCGAGTCGATCGCCCAGGCTCTCGGATTCATCAGATTTCAAAGGATCGTATATGTCTCTGATGTCCAAGTCACGTTTCGCGCCTTTCCAGAAAATTGGCGCCAACCACCTATTTCCGTTCGTTGAACAAATACCGATCAACCAGACCGATTCTAATTGTCAATAAATCAGCGTGGACATGTATAGGAGGTGCTACTCACCCGAAGAACAACAAGCTCAAGAAATTAGATTTTTCTTTGGGATTCTTTTGGCTGTGCTTCTCCTCGGTGTCCATATTTGTGACGCCTTTTCAATACCCTTTGTAGTTCGATTGATTGTACGTACTCTTCCCGTTATCACTGCTAACATATGTATGGATATACGTGTGGGTATGTGTAAACAACCAGCGAACACAAACTGTTATATATATGTACACGTGTATATCCGTTATATCTGACAGCTAACATCACAGATGTTAGTTTCTTCTTCTTCTTCTGGATCCTCAGGCTTGACAGATGTTACGTACACGAATGACTGTACACATAAACCATGTACAGTACTGTTCACTGATGCCTTCCTTTCCGGCTTTCAGGCCAAAATCAGAATAGCAGTATAGGGATATCTACAGGCAAAATGAAATTTGGAGAAACTAGGAGAAATCACAATGGGAGCCTCCGAGATAGCCGCATCCTACGGTCGTCGTCAAATTTATAACCTGATCATTGGCCAAAAAATAAACACCATTATTTCTCTGTAATTCTTTTCCGACATTTCACAACCTGTGAATTTGCTGAAGAATGAATGACATGCTTCGCAATTTTTCCATGTACCGGATAACCACGGAATTTCCAGAAAGTTGGGTGTATAATTTTTCCCGTTTTTTTTAGAAACTTGTTGAAATCGGAGTTCTTGTACTTGCTCTCTCGAAAAGAAACTGCTTACGCGGAGGCGAGTCGTCATATATTATGAATTAACTTACAAGGATAGCATCAGACCTCCGGATGCAGCTCAAACTGCAGGGGTGTTTCCTTGGCCCAAAATATGGAGCCCCTGGTGCAGTATTGTACTTTGCTTCGGTTTGCTCCGCCTCGTGTGTGCATACGTTTCTCCCGGTTTCTCCAAATTTCAATTATATATACATGATATAGATAGTGGCACTAGGTACTATTTTAACTTTTGCCCGAAATCGGAAGGGAAGGCATCAGTGAACAGTACTACCAGTTGCTCAGATATGTCGTCGAGATATAATAGTTATACAACATCGTTATGTAGTAGTTCCATGAAAAATTGTCACGTATTTACCGATGTACGACATTTAATAATAGAGGAATGACTCGTAACGATCAGCGCTCTGACTTCAATCCCGAGTGATTGATGGTTCAGGTCTTTCGGCAGTCATGCAATTTTCGATCATTCAAAGATTTTCACATCATTCATATGTCACATTAATACAACAGGCACTTCGACTGTTACATAATGGTTGTACACCCACTGAGTAAGAAATCACAACCGACCTAGATATCACATGTATAATAAACAGGGGATATCAAGGGCTACTATCACTCGTTGAAAGGGCTCCGCACTTGATTTCCAATTTACAAACGATTTAAAGTGATTTCACCTCATTTCATTTAGTTCAGTTGGGATTGCACGTAATTTAATTACAATTTCATGTGGTTTCAAGCAACTTCGAGTGATTTGTAATCAATTTCGGATTGCTGTAACACAACTGTCTTTGCCGGACAGCATCAACTCTATACCTTCGTAATTTTCACGGTTCTTTGAAAATTCACCGATTTATCGAGACATTCGACTGAGCAATGTGGTCACTGCAGATGCACAAGCACTTCAATCAATTGAAAAACAAAATAGATTTATGGAAGCCAAAGACCCGGTAGATCCATTCGGAGTAATACAAAATATGCAACAATCATTATAACGGAAAAGAATGAAGTATTTCTTTACGCTGTTTAGATACCTGTCAACCATTTTCTCGATTATTTCAACCAGCGAATATAGAAGTATCCATGAAATGAAACTGACGTCTAGGAGCTCTCGACACAGAGTTACGGACTTCTGTTGCGAAAAGGAATTCAATCAGAATACCTACCGGCTACCGTAGTAAGAAATGACTGACACTTTTGTGAGACATTATAGATTTCTCCGACAAGATTTCAGGAGCTCTTTGAGTGGCCTGTTCATACACCAGCAACTTTCCTCGACTGAACGGAGCCTTGACAATATAATAATGTAACCTTCTGATCACTTATGGGCACTTGAAAGTAGGTATGCGTATGTACGTCTACTAATTTCAAGGTAATCAAGTGAGAACTTTCAGTCTATTCGGAATGCCGCAGTTTCGACATTCATTCTTTGCAAGTCAAATAGCCCCATTTGAATTAGAGCAGTAATTATCGGTTGTGCTCATTGTAAAATATTCACACTCTGGCATGATATCTACAAGACCGAATTATACCCGCCCGTAGGGTGGCAATGTTTGAAATTTTTGCTGTAATGAAAGATAAAAAGCGAAAAGCGAAACAGACCGAGAGACGATCAAACGATGTAGTTCATCCATCTGTAATCAACTCGAAAACCCTGGTTCCAAAATTCCTCGGGTTTAACGCCGGCTCTCGCACAAGTCTCTCAGCGAACGTGTTTGAATAATATTTATAAGATCGAGGGGTCGATTGTGTAACTTCACGTCAACTTCCTCACTTTTCTGGACCAATCATGTATTAACTTTAACTAGGGAACTAGTCTTTTCTAGTTAAAACTACTTTATGATTGGTTGGTCAAAAAGTATCAGCGACTGAAAAGTGACACAATTTGTGTCAAGTTACACAATCGACCCACAGAACTTTGCCCGTAAATCTAGCACCGTTTAACGTAACACCCGCGTCGACCGATTCCAGCTTCAATGAAGACCGGTGTCCGTTGGAGGTTCGTTTTCTCGTTTATGCAAATGAGAATAACTTTCGATTTCGGTCACCCAAACCAGCCGGCGATGACTCGTTCGAAGGATAATGACACCCGACTTCAAATTTACGCTATAATTACCTTGACATTGAACAGGGGCCGAGATATTGGCGATTGAAGTTTCTGGTCCTCTGTGAATCCCCGGTGCAAAGAGAACGCTCTATCCGCGAGGAATTACTAACCACTTCGTGATATACAATTGTCAATTGTTGAGGAGTCTGATTAAGAGTTCGGGGCAGCGATTCTCTTCATTTGACGGTACATGCCGCTGGCGGTAGCTTAATTAAGCGGTACTCAAGCGCGTTCACTCATTTATTCAATGATTCATCGAGGAATATTCATTTTTTATCTTTCCTTGACATGTGGATGAATAAATGAGTGATCGTGCTCGGCTTCCGCCCTAGCTACCGCCAGCGGTAGGCTATCGCCGCCGAAGAAGTATGGGTCTCGTCTTTGTCACGTCTTGATTTTCGAGACGAGATCAAGACAAGATCACAATGAAAAAATTCGAGACGATACTTGGGCCCACCCTGACGCTCCGGCAAGATAGTCTCTCCGGCAAGAGCCGAGACTAGTCGATATTCAAAGGGAAACCGTAACGAATGAAATCCGACGTTCCATTTTTCCATAATATCGTAAATTTCTCGTTATAACAAATACATATTGTTTATACCAGATTTGTTTTCTCGTCCACCGCAATATTTTGGTGAGAATTACTATCAACTGATACAAATATACAAAATCTTCAAAACACATGCATTCTCTTGTTTTGCTATTATTTCACCGAACAAGACCAATAAGACGATACCAAGACAAAACACAGACCGAGACAAGACGTGAAAATTAAGATTTTCTAAGACCAAGACAAGAATCTGCAAAGTCTCGTCGTGTCCAGCGCTATACACTTCCACGAATGCTCTGAACTGCAAATAATACTAAGGGATACTAAATTTGGTATTCGTTTGCAATTGATGAGACGATAATTGACCAACGGTGGTGAAATTCTGCACTTCGCGTGTTCGGTATTCAAAGTTAATAAACATGGACGCCCCGCACGTTAAACATGCGGCGACGTTCACGGATTATTGAATAAAACTGTTATGGGAGATGGCGTATCCTGCTAGGTATATACATATGTATGTACTACCAGTAAGATCGCAGTGTCTGATATAAATCCAAGGATGTCGACGGTGATTTCGTCTGATACTTCACAGTAGCAAATGACGTGGATAATTGTTCAGGGTCGAAGTACGATTTGCAAACGTATTGGAAGTTTTTTTGGCAGTTACCGTTTATGAAATTTCAAATGCGGTATTGAAAATTGAAGGAGTGGTATATCAAAACAGAAGTGCGAATAGCGATATTACTATACCTGTGTAGGTATACTTGTGCGATAATATGCATGTCAAAGAATATTGGACTGTACGTGAATATAAACAATTGCTAATATCAATACAGGGTCGTATTTCAAATTCCCTTCACCGCCCTATTTTTTCCAACAGGCAGTTATGGCAGCTGATATGATTTTGTCTCGAAATCAGTGTAGAGTAAAGTGTATTCAAAAATTCAATTCCAAGTATATTAAACGTGATGTGCTGGTATAGCAATTTTTGACTTATATTACGCCACAAGACGACTCACAAATGTCCAAAAGTCGCTGAACGTCCGATTTTACAGTCAAGTCTCAAAAGTGGACATTCGACGACTGTTAGGCGTCTTTGAGTCATCTCTGGGCCTAAAAATCGGCAAACAGGATTATGTGCGACCTGGGTTAATTATCATACAAATATAATAAATTTACTATGCCAATATAGATAATATCTCGCATAGCATTAAAAAGAATGTGAATAAGAATATTATGTGTAGTGATATTTGACGGAATATGTACTGCGCTCTTTAATGATGTTGCATTAAGAATATCGTATTTTTCAGTGATGTTTTGGATTCGTCCATGACAGGTTCAACAAAATTCTACAAAAATTCATTCTAATATTCAGTATTTGTCTATAGAAATTCAATGTCTACGTGTAGCGATTCATATACGATCTAGGAAGTCTCGTTTCGGTGAATTGGATGACGACGAGGAGAACAATTTCACCGGGATTGCTTCTTTCGAGATTTCAGGATTTTCGTTATCAACTACGGTTCGCCAAACAGTTTTTTTAACGGATGAAACGAACGCGGTTATACCCAGATAGAACATTTCCAGAAGCTTCCGCAGAGCCTATCCGAATCATTTTTCATCCAACTCCCAAGAAACTTCACGATAGGCCTCGTTTTTGATCCTGTCCCAGATCCCAGATTTGTATGACTTACCTATACGAACACAATTTACGATCGCGCGAGCTTCCATTAAACGTTTAGCTGTGCATTATCGCGAATGCAGCTCCACCGGAGTCAGTTTTATTAAGTTTCGAAAAACGATTCTCATGTGGTACAGCACCTAACTTACTTGATGCTCAGCCAAATAAGTAACGTAATTTTTTAAAGACTACTATCCGCGATACAAATGCTTCATTGAGTACGAATGGAGTGGAATAGAGTGGTCTGGCATATTGCGCTGGCGCTGTGACTGGACTAGTAGAAATTGAACTGTCGGCTGCTGTGCGTACGTGGCAACGATTATTCATGTTCTTGCAAACGTACGAAATCGTTCGGAAGTCGTAGAGCCGAAAAGAATCCGAATTAACTCCTTCATTGAAGATAATGAGATAGTGAACTGGTAAGTCGAATCGATGAAGATAACGATAAGGATCAATATATCAAACAAACAGGGTGAAATAAATATTTAGGTTTGTAATTTGTTCAGTTTCCATTATAATTGTAGACTCGAGAAACTTCATTTGATTTTTCTTCGTGTGACGCATCAATGAAAGAGTGTAAACGTGTTGTGGTTCAAGTAAAAGGTTGATCGGAAAGACACAGGAAAGAATGTTCCGAAGAGGCGTCCCTTTTCGAAAGACCACTTGAAGATAGCAGTCGAGCATTTGCGAGCATTTTTTTGAGTCAAATTTTGGGTGGAAACAAAGAAACAAAAAATGGTTTGATCTCAAATTCCGCAGAGATTTTTGCAAAATTCAAAACAACAAGATGGACAACGAACAAATGTATAAACGAATAAATACGTTTTTTCTCACCATAGTAGCGCGATGTGAAGCACTGGAAGGCTGACGCTTGGCATGTGAACGCATATTCAACGATTGCCTAACGTTTGATTGATGGATTCCGGGATTTTTCCCGAACAGAGTATACTTTTGACCTTTCATTTGGATATACGCCTTTGCATAATTTCATGCAGAGATCAATAGAGATTCTTTCGTGAATCTTAATTACTAAAATAATGACGGACATCGGGACGTGTAATAACATAAGAATAAAATAATGAGTTTAGTAGAATGATCGAGGTTTCAGGGAGCTCTAGAATCTAGTACGGACAATAACAGCTCTTGGTCATTGTATAATCTCAAACAAAATTTTATCACAGGTGCGTGAACTCTTCTTCGCTGCTGGGAATATCGCCGTGGATAATTTCCTCCCTGAATTCAGGACTCAGAAGATAGGCGTTCTCGGCAACTTCAGCGAGTCTCTCCGCCATTGCTTTTCCGGTTTGTTGAACCATTTGCCAAAAGTGCCCGTCATGATTACTCAACAGCAGGTGCGGGTGACCGAACTCCTATTTAACGAATCGGAAAAAAATATCACGACCCATTCCCGTCGAGAATGTCGTTCGAAGTTCGAAATACTACATACCACGGCCTGACCTCCAGACATCACCAAAACTCGATCACTGTCCATTATCGTGTTCAATCTATGAGCTATGGTCAGGACTGTACAATCGGCGAATCTTCGTCTTATGGTGCTTTGGATGAGGGCATCCGTACTGTAAACCCAAAAGCACGCCTTGAGTTTGAAATTCTCCCGGCCGAAGTCCAGCGCGTAACAGTTGGGTTAGAGAATCGAACGAACGGCACAGGGGAATCAGGAATTCATGAATGAGGGGTTCGTCGGTGATAACAAACCTGATATAATCATCACTCACTCAAAAGGAGTCGCGGTGGCTCGTGGTAAAGAGCACAGACTACCATCCGGCAGGCCTGTGTTCAAAAATCCCTCCTGGTACCCCTGACATTTTTCTAACTGAAAACTTCTCATGTACCTTGTCCGCGACTCTGTTGGTTCGGAACCCACCTCAAAGGAAGGGAAGAGATGATAGAGGGAGGAATAGGCCAATAGAGGAAAGGAAAAGAAACTCACCAAGCCCAATCAACACTCACTTTGGATCGACGTTCGCGGTGGCCTCATCGAGTACGAGCACTCGATTGTTCCTGAGAATGGCTCTGGCCAAGCAGATGAGTTGACGCTGCCCGACGCTGAAGTTGGCTCCACCTCCCGCGACGCGGAAGTCGAGGGACGGCACGACGTCGCTGAGTTCGACTTCCCGGAGGCTGTTCCAAAGCTCGGTGTCCGAATACTGTTCAAACGGGTCCAAATTGTAGCGCAGACTCGCCGAAAACAGAATCGGCTCCTGTGGAATGATCGAGATGCAAGGACGCAGCTCGTGCAACCCTATCGATTTCGTGTTAATCCCATCCAATACTATTTCACCCTCGAGTCCATCTCCGGTCAGAGCAAAGAGCGCCGAAACGAGCGAGGATTTGCCGGCCCCGGTTCTTCCCACTATGCCCACTTTCCAGCCAGGTTTTATGTTCAGATTAAGACCCTACAGCCGAATAAAATCGGAACAGGGTTTTATGACTTGGCCATTGACCGGCAGTTTCATGACGCTGCACTACAACTTATAATTATTCAAAAGAATTCACCTTCAACACCGGTGGTTTGTTATCGGCATATCTCATATTAACATTTTTGAAGACTAAACCTCCCTCGTGCGGCCATGTGGCTGGCGGTGGATTCTCAGTGGTGAACGGTCCTTCTTTGGGCAAGTTTGTATACTGCAGAACTCGTTCTACCGATGTCATCTGCGAAATTAGTTCAGTGGTTTGTCTTATTCCGTACTGAACCATCATCGTCAAAATGAGTGATTGTGAGATTGCGAGTCCGACCGATCCTCCGAGAGTGTTTCCTACAATTGGCATTCGTCAAATTCATCACACTCAACCGCTTTTCACATCACTACAATCCTGATCTATAACTGATGATTGTTGAAACTCAAAGATATACCAACCATCGTCCATCAGAATGAAGGAAAAGCAGACGGTGGCAATGAAACAGCAAGAAATAAAATCTAGGACAAATCCAAAGGCGCTCGAAGTTGAGATTGTGAGGTACCAGGCACCAGTGTGTGCGTCTTGATGATGGTCGAACTCTTTCCGCAGCAATCCAATCGCAGGAGTTCCACGACTCCGTATCGTTGTCAGTCCATCGAGAGTAGAACTGACATGCGAAAAGACAGGACTCTTTGCTGAAATGATCAAAACAATGAAAATTTCAGATCGGCCGGCATATCGTCGTCTTTCATCAGTTACAATATTCAATGAAGGTGCAACTTACCGATTCCCTCGAGTCGTTTCAGGCCCTGCGCCGTTTTGAGATAGTAGATTCTAATGACGTAAAAAATTCCGCCAATTATGAAAATCGGTATGATCATCCAGTGATTCACGATCACCACCATCGTCAGGATCCCTATCATGACCGTGAAGATCTGAATAGCTTCGAGCAACACTTTCGGCAATAACTCGTCCATTGCTCCGACATCTTTCGAGAATCGATTAAGAATTCTTCCTGCACAGACATCGCAAGAGAAAGTTCGTTTTTCGATCCATGCAGGATACTGGAAAACGCCTCATTTTTAGTCTACACCTGGAATCTTCGATTTACCTGTTGGATTGATGTTGAAGAACCTCATCGTAGCTCGAAGAAGGTTGGAGAACATCGAATTATGAATGTTACGGTTGGCGTTCATGCACAGTCTGGTCATAAGCATGCTACGCAGGGTGACGAAGAAGATACAGCCGATGACACAGCCTGTATAAACATAAATCGCTGCATCTCCGCGTACTAGTTGATATTCATCAAACCAAAGCGATTCAGCCTCTCGATAATTGCTTTCGGTGTCATTCCCATCGACTGTGCTACTAGCGGCGGACTGATTGTATTGTAATGCCCGTCTGAGAGTTTCCTGATTAGTCCAATACGTTACCCAGTAATCAGTCCCACTGCATGCTACTTGTGCGGTTATGTATATGAATGCGATAAAAATCAGCGAGCAGAGATTACCAGCACCGGCTAAAAAGTAGCTGCTGTATACTTTGCTAGACATTTGTCCAGTAGCTATTTCCTCATCATTGACATCTGTGGATTCACAAACATTCTCAGGTACTTCCAGTGCCTGACCGTTGTTATCCGATGTCACAGTTGAGCTCTGGAAGTATAGGTACCAGCTTACTATGAGCAAAACGAATCTATGAAGAAATGAACACTTGGTAAAAATAGCTGAAAAATAATTCACTTCAGCTACCTTGTACCCCACGATCTCCTCACTATTCTTTTCATTTTCCTCTGATACGCTGGATTCCTCCGAATGAGAACCCAGAACATGCGAATTCGACTTGGCTAGTTCTTCGTATGTGCCCTGGCATTCCACAGTACCCTGAAATCGAGTCGCGCAAAGATTAGCCAAGTTCATTGGTTTCTAAACTTCAGTAAGAAGTCCGACACCTACGCGATTGAGAACGACGACTTTGTCAGCCTTCTTAAGATATTGCAGCTGGTGAGTGACGAGTATTCGACTTTTGGCTTTCAGGAAGCCGGTGATGCACTCTTCGAACAGGTGACGACCCACGTGGGCATCCACGGCGCTGAGAGGATCGTCGAGCAAGTAAAGGTCAGCGTTTCTGTAAACGGCTCTCGCCAGATTCACTCGAGCCCTTTGGCCCCCTGACAAGGACGCTCCTCTCTCTCCGACGAAGGTCAAGTCGCCCTGAGGAAGCTGCTTGAAGTCTTGGTGCAGCGCGCAGACCCTGGTCACCTGTGAACGGTGTTTATAATTCACAAAAGTTCACAAGCAATCGACTCGCGACTTCCAGATGGATTCTGGAAAGAATTCTCATACTCCGATGAGAGTCTGATTCGTCGAGTACCTCTTCGTATCGTCTCTCGTCGAACGGCTCCCCGAAGAGAATGTTGTTACGAACGGAGTCCGAGAATAGCCAGGGATCTTGGCTGGTGTAAGAGATACGAATATCTCGACTGTTGATTCTCGTCTGACTGTTTTCTCCGGTGAAAAACGACAGTCTTCCAGCTCCCACCGGTAACTCACCCAGCACAAGGTGAAGGAGGGATGATTTCCCCGAGCCAACTGACCCCACAATAGCACAGAGTGACTGACTCTCCACTTCCACTGAAATTTCAACGAGGGTAGGCGGTAGCTGACCGTAAACCCAGTTTGCCGAGATTTTGTTCATTCGGATTCCAACGCCACATTTAATTTGTTGAGCACTCGCCAACTTCTCCGGCTCTCGGAGCCCTTTATCTACAGCTGATGAAACTTCCTCCATGGATTTCACTTCGTCCAATAGCAAGAAGTCCTGAAAAAAATCGATTATACCGAGTCCATAAAATAGAATAACTATATCCACGCATCTGACTGACCTGCAATCTTCTCACGGACACAATAGCTTCTCCACCCATGATAATGGCTTGAGGAAAAAAAATAGCGCACGTAGCTTGTAACGTGTTGAACAGAGTTGCTAGTGCGAATGTTATTTCTGCTGAGAGAGGATTCCCTGAGAGCACAAAAGTGATCAATGTCAAGTAAAGGGTAACTCTTTCGGAGAAGACTATTATGCTTTGAAAAATTCCTTTCAGGTACGACGTGTAGGCAATTAATTTCATCTCCAGTGCTCGAACTTGAGATACTATTATCGCGAATGGTTTTTCCCAGGAGTACATCTTCACCACCTATATACAGTCCAATCAACGTGCAACGTGCAGTGTTCGGTTAATATTAATATTTGGTTTTGTATAGAGAACCATTGAGAACTTTTTGTTGTGAAAATATGGTACCTGTATCCCAGAAATCAGTTCACTCATCAGTTGTACTCGCTCATCAGTTCTCCCTGCGATTTTAGACCTCAATTGTGCGCTAACTTTGCTCAAGTACCCTTGAATCGGTATACTCTGCAATAACATGGCTCCAATTCCTACCAAACAAGCAATTCCAACGGATTGCCACATCACGTATCCTATAATCGCAGTCTACGTGCCAAATTATACAAAAAAATTTCGTGTATTAAATCCATTCGACGATTTGATAAAGCGGGTTAAATACTATATTCCCCTCGCTGTGAGAGAAGTTTTTTCATGATCGCAATTAATCAAAGCAAAGTTGAATATGGCAAAGTGAGTGCCACCTCACGAGATGATAATATTTGATATCTGCGGATGTTCACAGATTCGTTTGCCTGCCTGTTAAGCCTGTTTCAAAATTCAAATTTCAAAAAATACAACGTAGCAATGTTACAATACCCAGAAACATAAAGTATAAAAAAATTATCGAGAAATTCTGATAGATAAGATTACATAACACAAGATTTACAATTCATCTCGTTTCAAGAAGTCGTCAAAAATGATTGAAAATACTAAAAAATAGTGAAAAATACTTGAAGATAGCTGATCAATAAATTATTATATTCAAAAATGGTAAAAAAAAAAAGATCAATAATGACCATCAATGAAAATCGTTGGAAGAAATTGGAAATAGTCAAAAACCCCAGGTAGCACAAAATCCTCTTTATTACTTATATTAGGCCCCAAGACGACGCACAGACGTGTAAAAATCGTCTGAAGACCTAATATAAGTCAAATAGGATTTTCTGCTACCTGGGAATACCAGAAGGTATCGACATAGATCGGCAAGAATATTTAAAAGACAGTAAAAAATGTTGTCGACAGTTGTTAAAAACGTCGCCTGAAATGGTCAAAAATAGTCGGATATATCGTCAAACGTCTTTGAGAATGGTCGAAGATAATTGGAAACAGGCAAGAAGTTAGTTGAAAATAGCTGAAATAGTCGAAAATGGCTAGCAAGGAAAGACTCAGATCGCGGAAAATGGTAAAAAGTAATTGAAAATGGTAAAAAATATATTGAAACGTTGTTGAAAATTATCGAAGCTCATTGAAAATTCAGTCGAAAATGGTGGAGAGTAATTGAAAGTAGTCAAAAACAGCCCAAATGATCATAATCACTGATCTGTTGTTATTAAATTCTAATTACCTGTATCGGCATAATCCAAATATGGTGGAGAAACATGAGAACCCAATCGAACCGAGCTACATCGTTGCTTATTAGATTAGCCACTTGTCCCGCAGCAGTGTTGCTTATGGCAGATTGATTGAGCCTTAGAATCTGGGAAAGTGAGCATTGCAATACGGGCAATACATTTTCATCATGAATTCATAACGGAAGAAGTTCATGCGGTCGACGCAGTTTTACCTTCCTGTATATCAATGAGCAGCATGCAACTCTCATGCACATTCCAAGCTGCTGACACCGAAGGTGAGCATGGTGAAGTATGACGACAGCGAGAAATGTAACGACAATCAGTAGAGCAGCGTAGATGAGAACTTGGTCTTTTGTCATCCGATTTTCTCCTGGATTGAAATACATGATTATCCATTCTTGGAGGATTGGTTTGAGTATTTGTAGTACTGTTGCCTGGACACACAAGAGCAGTCCCTGGATCATGTACGGAACCCAAAAGATCCGAACTATTGCCCACAACAGACTTGGCTTCCTTGTTTGCCTCTTTTTACCATCACTTCCAAGCTTCAACTCTTGATTAGCTTTTTCCAATTCTTTATTCCATTCCCTGCGTGAACATGCGAGAAATTCATGAAACCTATCGGTGGATTCGAAAAATCTATGCCATATTTTCCTACACCCGTGGTTGGTATCTAATTGTAAAACTAAATTCCGGCGAAATTATCGACATTTTCGCCTACAACTTTTGTAGCCACGTTACTTTGACAAATTTGTATCACATTCTTTGATGCATTCTCTTCATTTGTATCTCATAAGTCTCGCAGTTATCTATAACTTGAGAATGGTGTTTGTATATCATCATTATCTTGTATACATCCGAGGCCGGAGGGCACGATAACGGCAAGAGAATACGCCACAGAATCACGTGTAGCTATGAATATTTTGCTCGAATATGTTCAAAAAATCCCTCATGCAATGCCAAGTGTCCATCCGAATTTCAAAATTTCATTTATCGTAAGATCAGAACCTATTGAATCTATGTTTCCAATTCGAAAATCATGGCTGCTCATTCACTAGCGCTTTCCAATGATCATCTTTGTTGACTAAAAAATTTAGCGCCGTCATGCATCAAGCTTCTGATATTGCATGACTTACGAGAGACAAGGCACATGCTTCTCGTTATCAGGATTAAAACTTGTTTGTTGTGATTGTTGGATAATTATAATAACGATACTTTATTGTCGCTACTGGGTTTCATGCGAAGCACACATGATATACAAGCTGTGCCATGACATCATACGGTAAATTTTATTTCTTGTTTGTTCAAACGTAAGTTTTGTACAGATCCGCGTTGGAAGTCGAGGTATATTTCACAAGTCGAAGAGTCAAGAGTATTACGATTCTCAAACGGGAGCAATTTCAAGCTTATACTGAACTCCAAATTCCGTGGCGTAACGACCCGTACATCCACATTCTTCGCTCGGCGATCGGTCCGGTCAAAATCGCGCCGCTATTTGAGAACGATTGGAGACTCAATGTTCTCATTGACACAAAATCGTCACAATTGTTCACAAAAAACGCTAACAATACTAGTAAAAACAAAATTATAAAGAAGATATCTCAAAGGACTCTCACCTCCGGCCGCTGTATTGATACACTATCGATTCGGCGTCGATATTTCAAATATTAGATTTGAAGGCGAAATTTAGAATATAATCTCTCACCTCTCGAGGCGATCGCCGAGGCGTTCGGATTCATCGGACTTCAAGGGGTCGTATATGTCTCTGATGTCTAAGTCGCGCCTCGTTCCTATCCAGAAAATCGGCGCCAACCACCTATCATCGTTCGTTCAACAAATACCGATCAAGTACACCGATCCATAATTATTGTTAAGCGATTACTCACCCGAAGACCAACAAGGACAAAATATTAGACTTCTCTTTGGGATTTCGCAGACTATGTCGTTCACGGTTGTCCATAGTCTTGTCACTCTATCGCCGATCTTTACTGCTTTTATTGACTCTCCGGAACGGTATATGCTTCAGCAAAATATAGACAGTGAATTTGCTTAGAACAATTTGGTGAACGCTTGTGCGTAAAGTCACGAGCAAAAAAAATGTTTAGAAAAAACTTTTACAAAATTATCACACCTTGAAATAAAAAGGCGGTACGTTACGAACGTTTCCTTGTTGCGCATCCACGGCGTTGTCTGTCATACAAGACCCACAGTTTCCGCATCAGTACCAAATACACGGGAGATACCAGAGCTTAAGAACATTTATTTCAGGTACATGAATACATACGTCTATGAACGATAACGATAAAAATTTCAGTACGTCCCCACTTTCTGACTATCGTGTTCGTCGCTTTTCAGAGCGTTGAGTTCCTTGATAGTTAATCTTAATAAACATGGGTACATTATAACAATTACACAATGACATGAAAATAAAAATAAAGGAAAGGTCTCATAATAAATAATATTTCGTCATATTTTATGATTTTTGGGTAATTTTTATCACCATGTATCATAACGACATGTAATAAAATAATATTCACGCCCGATATTCCATGACATTATAATTATCGTGGACAATAAAACTGATTACTCAGCTAATGAGACAGTTCAATTTTAGAGAGTGTCAATATTGAGCGGTTAATTTATGAATTGTATAAAATGAAATTTAGTATGTTACAATTGTCACGGTGATAATATTTCCGAAAACCCGTGTGAACCGAAAAGTTAGCCTCCAGGAAAATCTGCGCATATATTACGTGGCTTGAGTAAATTGTTGATGTCTATGTACCTTAGCCCCCCCCCCCCCCCCCTCCCCCCACCGTCAGAAAAATAAAAAAGGAATATCGAAAATAATGAGCTCTCAGAACAACCGAGCCCTAATTTTTGAGCACCAGCCCATGAGCAGAAATTCGCGTTTTTGAGGGGGGAGAGTGAGTAGTCAGCCCAACTATACTCAAAAATTGGCTCGTAGAAAAAAAAATTGCAGAATTGTGAACTATTTATGAGCTTTTTAGTCATACTACTTTTGATTTTTGAGCAGCAACCCTTACGGAATTAACACCAAAAATCCGGGTTCCCAGAAAAAATATTGCGGCAACAGCAAGTAGTGGGCCCTCCTACGCGTGCAAAGTGCTACAAGAAAGAAACCATAATCATAACCTATTTATAAGCTCCCGAAACATCGTGATTCCAATTTTTGACCCGCAGCCCCTAGTAACTCACCCCCTATAGCTGTGCTGACCTCAAGTCAGAAGTACCCTTATGAGTGGTCAGATCAGAAAGTTTTATTTAGGTTTTATTTAAGTTAATTTTTATCGGCCAATAAAGTTCTCGCTCGGATAAAAATTGGGGCTTTGTTTGTCCGAGAGCTCATAAATAGCTCATTATTTTCGATATTTCATTTGTTATTTTCATGAAGATGGGGGGATAGCTATACAGACATTAATTGTTGGGATACGTGAGCTCCTTTTTTATGACTGGACTTTTCGCATGTTAATGTTTGTTCCAGAATACACAATTATATGAGAAGGGGTTTCCAAAACACCATAATTCCTTGCAAAAATGTATTTCATGTTTTGATGCAATACATGATGCATCGTCAGAAGCTCACTACAATGGTGAACGAGGTGAAAAAAAATCCAGCTAGTAGAATAAAGTGAGACGATAACGATAAAGACTGAACAAATAATTTCATCATCTATAAGACCACCCTGTTTCTTTCATTTCAGGTGATCTGGTACAGATCAGTTATCTCTGTGCTGACAAGACAAAGATAGCATCATCGTCATTGGTTTGTATAAATACGCAACCTGATCATGACTAGCACAACGCCAACGTTGGTGAATTCGTTTCTAAATTCGGGCCAAGGAAGGACGGACTTTTACATCAATCTCAACGAGCTTGTCCAACATTGTCTTCCCGGTTTGTCGAATCATTTGAGATGAATAACCACCAAGATTTTCCAACAGTGAAGGCGCGCCACAGGCCAGACTCCATTTTCCAAAATCAAATGGAAACACTGCCTCATCGACACGGCACTACGCCGACATTCTGATAATCAAATCTGGAACCTGATGAACTTCGAAAGAAAAGTGACACACCACGATGAGACTGCCTGCCATCACCACGACACCATCACCGTCCATTATCGTATTCAATCAATGAGCTATCGACACTGTGCTATTGGGCAATCTGTGCTTTTTCCTCTTTTCAATGTCTTCATCGGTGCTGTGGGTCACAAAGCATTCATCGAACATCCCAGACGACACAGACGGTCCTAAAATATCAAGACGAGGCCTCGAATACCCCAAAGATGCACGGGAAGTTCCTCAGGAGATCCTGAGAAGCTCCCCCAAGATTCTACAACTGAAAACTAAAAAAAGACGAAGTTCAACATCAATCAGTATAGACAGTATTTCATTGTTTCGAATGTTTACGATCTCCAATTCGAAACCGAAGAAATAGTTTTTCAGAAATTCGTGTGGTATATCAATTTTTTATATCAATTATAAAAATCAACGGGCAATTGAAAAAAAAAGGACGGAAGAATTTTTCATAAGTCGTTGTTGACAATTTTCCATTTCAACGAACAAATAAGAAATCCATCATTCAAAAATAGAGGTACAATTTATTTTCCATATTCGTGTGGAGTATTGAGAATTCAAAAAAAAATGTGCAAAAATTTACATACAATTAGGGAGAAAAAAGAAATATAGTTTGTCGGAAATTATCCCGATAACTATGAATTTCTCTAAACGATTGCAAATGTGTACAAGTAAGAGAAAGCGAAAAAGATAGTTTGTCTTAGATTTGTTCAATCGCAAATTTCAATTAGGTACATAATATTGGCGAGAAATTCAATCAAAAACAGCTTACCGTTGATTATTTCGTCGAGACGTGACACTCCTTCCTGTCAATATCATTACACGCATGAGGAAAATGGATTGCACATGTAGATTTCCGTTTGTTGAACAGTTATAGGCTTACAGCGTTGCGAAGAACATGTCACTCGTAATCACTTTTTCGCCTGGTTGGAAATAGCCGCCTTCCCACCCCTGCAGTGCTGGTTGCATACCGCGCAGCACCACTGCCGAGCAAGCGACCAGTTTTTGCACCACGCTAGTATAGTGGTTTGAAAATCCCGCGTTAGCGCGCTAACAACAGATTCGGCTTCCTCACTCGATCCGTTCTGCTATTTTCCCTCAGTAAAAATTCTTTGGCTACGTTTCAGATATGTGCATGGAGGGGGGGGGGGGGGGGGGGGCCTATTTTTTAGTTAAGGTGAAATGAAACACGTTTTTCAAAACCCAGTTGCTCAGCAAAAATACATCCAGTTCATATCAAATTGAGATCAGCGATAAAGAAAGAGAGAAAAAAAGGCATGACACTCTTTGATCCCCAAAGATCGAGAAAAAAATTAGACAGATTATTTATCGACAGTTATAATTTGTTGAGCTTTTTTCCGATTCTTAAAAATCGAAGAGTGTCATGCCCTTCATTCCCTCTTCCTCCATTGCAATATCAATTTCGTAGCAATCGAGTGTGTTTACGCCGAGAAACTAGGATTGAAAAATTCCAACTGAATATACCTATTATTGATCGCATTGTTACACATACGCTGTATCCCCCTATAACCTTTTGTAAAAAAACTACGAATTGTGAGAAAATATTTTCGGAATGTACGATTTTCTGTGACAATTTCATTACACTCGCGACTCAGATTGAAAGACATATTTCTGCTGTAGAACTTCGCATATTTTCATAGTATACCATGAAAATTTACGCGCATTCATGTTTTCATATAGGAGTCAAAGTAAACGGATTCTCCATTTTGCTCGAAATTTGTAGAATGGCGTAAAAAACCTGGAATTTTTCACTAAAAACTACGAAAATGTGTTATTTTCTTCAAACCACGAACTCGATTTTTGTTCCGTGAATGGCCGCTAGGTGCGAAGTACAGCTAGCTCCTCTCAGAAGTGAAAATATGGCGTCAACTATATCATCTGCTTACGCTAGTAGCGCATTGCGTATTTCTTGATTGTGAAACAAAATGGTTATCCGGAAATTATGCCCTTGACTTTTCATAATACCTTTGGTCATATTCCAGACTCCAATTGTTGGATACATGGTGAAAAATAACATACATAATCACACATTGTAATAAGATCGATAAATCAAATCGAAAATACAATATTCTGTCGAAATATATATATGAACATCTACGAAACTTAAAAAGGGATGTTTATGAGATTCTTGCCTTTTCTGCGACAATCAACGAAATATTACTACAATCTAAGAAAACACACGTCAATGATCCAGTTTCTTTACAAACTTGTAGAAAATTAACATATTTTAGCGTAACAATTTTCCATATGTTGGCGTGTGAGCTTCTTTCACCAGGGTGATAATCTAACATTTCGGAACTTGCCCGAACCTTGAAATTGTTGAAATTCGCGTCAACTTGAAATGTACTAATCGTGAATCTGAATCGCGCTTTCATTCCACTCATTTATTCTCAGTTTGTGTTATGCTGTCTTTGTTCAAAAATAATGCATCACTCAGGAACTCCAATTACCACTAATCAGCCTCAGCCACTTAATTCTCGTTCGCTCATTATCCATTGATTTCTCTTCGGTTTTAAAACTACTACAAATCGAATGATAAGCATCATTGTAAACCCGAAAGACAATCGACATAAGAAGTTATTTCCTCTGATTTTTTTCTGCCGAGTGTCTTCATGGTTTCCACATTATTCTCTGACGTTGTCACGTGACGGTTCAGCATTAACAAAAATACTCTAAGCACATGTCTCTCTGAAGGACCTAATGCATCAGGCAGATAAATAATTGCGGCAAACAATAAAAATTGAAAAAAAAAGTACACGAAGGCCGTAAGAATTATTGTCACATGTATTCGCAATTGTCGTTGCATGCACATTGAATTTCTTTCCTAATGTTTTGCGCTCAGGATCAGTATCAACTGTTTGCGTGAAGATTCAAAACGTCAGTCAACGACTAATGGATTTGTGTATGCGTAAAGCTTCGACTCCGGAATTCAAAATTCCGTATGCCTATGTCAAGTATAAAGAATTGAAAATGCGAACATTCAATATCGAAATCTGCTTGTGAACTTTGGCAACCTATCTCATATTTATCCTTAAAAGTGATGAAATGAAATGAATCGTGTCCGTTCATTTCAGTTTCAATATCCCGAGCATAGTCGTCTTTCTCACAATTTGCATGCATTATATCATAAATTACTTATTACAATTTGTACGTGGCGGTCTTTTTTACATTCACTAAGTAATGATGACTCGTGAGTCACGTATGCTCGGTTGTCTCTCATGAGGCGCGGAGTGACTAATATAACCCAATTAATCCCTTCTCTTTTTACATAAACATGCGTCAACAACAGCAGAAAGTGATCTCAAGTCAAAAAAGCACAAATTATACACTTAATCGCATCCTTGAAGAGTGCCGATATAGGGGGATTTTAGCGTAGCAAATATTTTCGGCAAGATTCAGCGCCCTCTGAACAAACCGGCCTCATTTGGTGTGAACTAGAATTCCGAGTAACACTAGTGTCTCGTGTCGGCGAACTAGCGTAAGCACCACGGACACGTAATTTCCCCCGTGGTAATCTGAAGAAAGAAAATCCCCTGAAATACCGACAAAATCTTGCATACGTCAGTAAAGAAGGTAGCCGCACGATGGGTTGCCTGTATCGAGGCGCTAGAAAATGCATACCTGCCTTACCCACATGCATTCACACCACGGACTAAGTCCGTGATTCACACCTGAGAAGTTCAATTCCGGTTTGAAATAGCGTGAAAATATTTCTGCGCTCAATATCAACATCAAATTAATAAACGACTCAACTGTTTTAGGTGTTTTGAGGGATTCGAGGTAGTCGATTTGGCATGGAATGCATAGTACAATATCTTGAATGAATAGACGTTTTCACGTTTAATCTGGGAAAATGGGCATACACTATAATCCGAAAAATGCATGATTATTGAAGAAAATTCAACATTTTATTCAGAAAAATGAAGAATTGTGTGACTCGAATAGAAACCGTTCGATTCGGCTCAGAATACCGCGTATGCTACTAAGCTATAACTATCTCACGCCATCCTCTTGTAAGTTGTACTACTACTACATTTTGAGAATTTACGCGTAGCGGTAATGCATGATCATGCGCGGTGCGCATTTCTTACGCGCATCACACCACACACCACAAATAAATACGTAGCTAGTAGCTAGCTATATGTAACGTTGAGTTGGATCAAACCTAGGGCTTAAAGTAGCGTTTAACGCTGTCGCACGGTTTTGTTTCTCCTTCGCTATTCTTCTTTTACATTAACCGTACTACATACATACACATCGGTACGCATAGTACATACTCTGCTTCGTCTAATTCTGGTTTTCCGCTTGCGACGTTAGTCGACTGGTTGGCATTTTTTCAAAAACTACTCTATATACCTTATACAAGAGTGTAATATGTGCGGTATGGATAAAATGGTAAAATCTCTGTACCCAGCTGATGTAATGTTATATGATTTATAGCCTGTCATATGACTATAGACAGTTATCTGGAAGAGTTAGACCGAGAAGTGAGGCAAATGAAAAAAATCGCCGTAGTGTCGTAACTAAAAGAATTCGTTTCGCGTTCACTCCACTCTTCCTCCTCCCTCTTCTACTTCTTATTCTTCTTATGTCTATTCTGTTGCGGATCTGCGGCAAGTGGCGAGGTGGCAGCGAGGTGGCGAGGTATAGGTCGCGCGTTGTCGGTGCATAACCACACTAAACTCAAACTGGTACGATACCGTGCAATACGGGTGACAGCATGAGTATAAAACTGAACTGAAAATCGTAAGAAATACCTCCAAATTTCCAATGAAATAATAATTGTCGATTGTGAATTGTGCCTTGTGAATTTTCGGTACAGGAATCGGGCGATTTCCGCGAATAAATGTGTCAAGTGTTTTAAATAAACAAATAAAAAATCGTGAAGAATAAATACATGAATTGAAGAGAGATAAATCAAGATAAACAATTTTCCGCAAATTATTATCATCAAATGATCAAACTGTACCATAACGACACACTGCTGCGTTTCATGAAGAAGGATAATTATTATCGAGGTGAGGCATATTAAACGATGTACTATATTTATCATATGGCCCAGGTTCATTATTATCATTATTTCCTCATTATTACTGTACTCATAGCTATAACCATTATTCTAGGTTAACCCCATACGTCATAATCATTATACATTACCGAAGTACTATGTATGTACGCAAATTTTTTTTTACTGAAACCCAATTTACAATGACTAATAATTCCTCCACAAATCACAAGTTAACTGTTGGACACCGGCCTCCACTTCCTCTTCCTCCCTGCGATTAGTATTACTCATACCCGCGTCTTTTTTTTCTCCTTTTTTTGGGTAGGGACATACCATTATCTTTTGGTCAATTCATGTTCGCATATTTCAGCCTATTTGACGTTACATAGGTAGACACACATGCATACAATTGTTGAGCTGCATATACAATCCTATTCATCTACCTACGTGTACCTGTAATTATGATATTATTCTTGTCGACGTGGTGGAAATGCGTATTGTTATTATTATTATCAACATGCTACGTATGTATCTACAGACCTATATTAATTTCTCACATTCTCACGCGACGATAATATAATAATAAAATTGATAGGTATACCTAGTGCATACGCTTGTAATAACAATTGTATATACGTACGTACAAACAATATCATCAATCACATGTTGAAATTATGAAATCAATTTTACCCAATTATACCTATGCATACCAACCTATGATATACACGTGAGTTTAATTATAGTGAAAATAAACAAACGGAAGACAAAAAGAAGTATAAGTAAATACAGGTGCATGCATGTATGTATGAATGTAATAGCATGCAGCGGAGGTACAGAAACTGAAAAAACAGAAGAAAAAAACGGCCAGTTTCAAAACGCGAATAGAACCTGAATATGCGGATAAATACGGAATGATTTTTGGTCTCCCAGGAAATAGAAGTATGATAGCTCCAGTTCGATATTTCTATATTGGAATAATTGAAAAATAATCTCTGCTCTGTGGACAAATTTTATTGACGTTCTAACATAAGCTGGCCTATTCTGTTTTTCTTGATTTTCATATATATATTTATCATATAAGCTAAATTTTAATAAACTATTCATTTTGTTGTTGTTGTTTTTTTTTTTTTTTTTTATTTGTTTTGGTTCACACGCAGCCGTATGCCGTTCGATAGGAAAAAAAGAAATTGGAAATATTGCCAAACAGTAGGAGCCACGGTTAATGAAATTGATAAAATAATAAGAAGAGAAAAATAATAAGAATACAAATATTCAGATACAGAAGTAATAAGATAGAGAAAAAGGAAACAAATAAGAGAGGAGAATGTCAAGAAAACGAGCGAGAGAATCAGAAAATATGACGACGATGATCACCACAACGAATACGAGGAATAATTTATTGATAGAGAATAATCACAGGGATGATAATAACGATGCTTCTTCAAGTTCCAGGGGAGAATCTCCTGCTCATCCGGTATATTTTGATTTTTAAGTTGTATTTTTTAATTTTATTTATTGAATATTATTGTTGTCTGGAATTTGGAATATGAAAGAAGAACAAACTATGAAAAGTTTGAATGTTTTTAAGAATTTTTCGAATTCGATAAGGTGGATTCTTGAACTCTTTTGTTTGAATTTTTGTTCAGAATTGAAGGTTTCTTCTAAAAAAAGTTGAAAAAAAGGAAACAAACTTATTTCAAGTATCCAATTAATTCTATAAAATTGGATGAAAAAACTTTGGGCAAACTAAATCTTCTATTGCATGTTGAAAATTTGAAGCAATTTTGAGTCATGGATGAAAATTGATTCTCAAACTGTGAAAAAGCGGTCCGGAAACAATCACAAGAAACAAAATTTCAACGGCTGAAATTTCATTTCAAATCTACTTTCAATAGCTTTAGAAAGCTTGGCCATCAAAATTTTATCTCTCAATCTGATTATTCAATGATGAAAAATAACTAGAGATAAGTGATTCATGGTATTATTCCATTTTATGGGTCACGGGCTCACAGCTCTCAGGTATATCAATTCACAATCAATTAATCAATGAATCAACTAATGAAAACTCAAATCGTCTAAGGTTCATATTCATTTTTAATTATATTTGATAACTAATTCATACTATATACCAAAACTAGTCCAAGCTAACTAAATTTAAGACCCAATTTACAATGCTATTAGAAAGAGGCTTCAAAATTGATTAAAATTTGATAAAACTTTCACAGCACTATACGATTCCTAATGTAAAAAATCATACTACGTGCTATTTGATACTCAGAATTTCATTTTCAAATACGCAGTTTCACACTCTCATTACTAATAAGCTTTGCTTATCTTGCAATCAATTATCTTTTGCTGAAATCAAATAATCAACTAGTCCAAATCTCTCCGGCAGATTTCCCGATTGAGGATCCTAAGTAGATTAGAGTATTTGATCTCTCAATTAAATTCTCACATCAAGTTATATTCTTCTTTAATCAAGTCGAGAATGAATGATATTCTTTATTTTATTTCTCTCCCCTCAGTCGATATGCAAGGAGGCACCGTTCAGCGACGAATCAGAAGCACAGGCAGAAAGGGACGCCTGTGATTACTCGACTCGAGTCGCATTAAAAGCTGCGAGAAATGGAAAAGGTGATGAATAAAAGCACTTGCCTTTTTCGCTCATTATCAATATTCTTTATCTTGAATCTTACAGCACCTAGGAAAGTCAGGGTCTACGCAGACGGTATCTACGACCTATTTCATCAGGGTCATGCGCGGCAGCTCATGCAAGCTAAAAATATATTCCCGAACGTTTATCTCATCGTCGGAGGTACATTTTGTCTACCAAAATATAAAAATATTGTTTTTAATTATATTGCTACTGCTCGAATTTCATTTGAACTGTAATACTTTATGCTACTTAAATTTATCAAAATGAACATATTTCACAGTATGCAGCGACGAATTAACGCATAGTAAAAAAGGGCGGACTGTCATGACCGATTCCGAGAGATACGATGCCGTGAGACATTGTCGATACGTCGACGAAGTCGTTCGAGATGCTCCTTGGGAATTGGATGACGATTTCCTAGCTAAACACAAGGTAAAGTGAAAAAATGCAAAAGATGTATACTGAACTTATTGCAAATACTTGAGATCTAGGGAAATTGTTGATATTCTTCTACAAATCTAATGAAAATATTATTAGATTCTCTGATCATGACCTTCGGAATAAAGAAGTAGATAAAGCGGGAAGAGAACATATTAGATAAAACTTGAATCAATGTTCATTACGAAACTCTAATCTTATTATTTTCAGATTGATTTTGTTGCCCACGATGATATTCCGTACATGACTGACGATAGCTCAGATATATACGCAGGGCTAAAAGCTAAGGGAATGTTTGTAGCGACTGAAAGAACTGAGGGAGTATCTACTTCAGATATTGTCGCGCGAATCGTTAAAGACTACGATATTTATGTAAGGAGGAATCTCGCCAGGGGATACAGCGCCAAAGAATTAAACGTTTCATTTCTCAGCGTAAGACAATTCTAATTATTCAAATTTCAGGCTACGACGAGTAAAATTAATTCGGTTTTTTTCCCCCACGTTATCTTTTTCTCAGGAGAAAAAGTTCCGACTGCAAAATAAAATCGACGATCTTAAAGACAAGGGTAAAAGAGTTATGGAAAATATCGGAGAAAAAAGGGTCGATATGATTAGTAAATGGGAGGAAAAATCTCGAGATTTTATTGACGCTTTCCTTCTTCTATTCGGAAGGGAGGGTCGCCTGGTAAAAAAACATTTTTATATTATAATTTTTCATTTTATTTTTAACAAAGATGCACTGTTTCAATCCCAAAAGTTGTCAACAAAATATGAAGAAGATTTATTTCAGCTTCTGCGATACAAAAAATCATCCAATCTTCTCAATTCGTTGAAGAAGAAATTAGATTCTTTCTTTCATAATCACATAAAAGTTTGTACAATCAAATCTATTCGACATTCAACCAGAAACAAGGTGATAACTTCTTTTATGTAGCTGGATCCACCATCTGATGGAATCATTCCTCGAGAATTTACCAATTAGAATATCAAACGAAGCAAAAACTTCACAGAAAGCTTTGATACACTTGTTTCTTAGTTTTGGGGATGAAAGAAGTCGTCTAATCTCTTAAAATCAATGAAAAGCGAGCCAAAATAAAACCGATTTTGATTAGAGTTATTTTTTTACAGTCGACGATATGGAACGAGAGTAAAGGTCGTTTGATGCAAGCTCTATCGCCTCCAGCGAGTCCGAAGAGAGATGGTAGTCCAAGTAGTAGCAGTAGCAGTAGCAACGGCAGCAGTATTGGTATCAATATCGGTATAAACAACGACGACGATCAGATAAGGTACATCAAATCGTTTGAGTTAATCGATTAACTCAAATCGTCTTATCATCAAAATTCTTCGATAATATCTTCTCCTTCTTCTATCGTGTCGAGCTTTTGCTCTGCATATCGCCACCAAACACCAAACTACTACTACAACTACGTTACCACCTTAACACCACCACTAACACCATCCGCTTTTTAAATGTGTTAGTATTGTTATGTTATTAACATCAATGCTATCATTAATTTTTTAATTTTTATACGTACTCATATATTGACGATCTTTCTCGTTTTTGTTCTAATATTTCATAAATTGACAGAAAAGAAACAGAAAAGCTTTGCGTTCATAATTTAATTTTACATGTAAACAATACATTCCACCAAAGACTGCCAAGGATTTCAACCATGAGAATTTTGTTTCATTAACACTGTAGGGTCTCGTTGTATGTATGAAGAAACGACAATTTGTAAAGTCTAAGGTATTTTGCTGAAAAAAAAAACCTCTGAAATGCGATTTTGAATTTTTTATTCACATATTCTTTGTTCACTGCTCATGCATTGTGAAACTGAGAACGGAAATGAATGTGACACTGTTTTCCATTGCAAATATTGCGAACTTTTACAAAATCGTGATCAATCTTTTTCGAGTAGATGCATATGGCGTTCAAAATGATACGGATTTTTGGAAAATCGAGAGAGTTATCTGACGGAAAATTCTGCTTCCCAATTTTTACCAAGCATGAACGGTGGACGAAAATTATGCAAATTGAAAACTCAAAATCGTATTTTGCAGAACCAAATACTCAAGGCTAAAAACAGATTATCGTCTTTTCATACATACATACAACAAGACCCTATAATACGAATGACGTCAAATTTTTGCCGCCAAAAACCTTGGCTTTGCTAGTGGAATGCACCAAATGCTTTTCTAGATATTTTCTAGCTTCCAAGAACACAAAATATGTTAGAATATACAATATAATTATTTTACACTTTAGATTGGGAAAAGTCTATCGATATTAATCCAAGGAAAACATATACCTAAAGTATACCTATATCAGAGAAACTTGTGTGTCTAATTACAAAAATCATATGATTAAATTTAAAAAATCGATTCGAAGCTAAAATTCTGTATTACCACTCAAGATTGGTATTTTTCATTCTATTTTTTTGTTTGTTTTATCTATATATTTCTAACTACGAAAAAATTTCTGTGCTTTGTTCTATTCAGTGATACAGAATACTGTTAACGTACAATTTCTGACTATCAAGTAGTATATTGATTTATATTTATTTTTACCTAATTTTCTGTAATTCTGGATTTTCTATTTTGAATTCAAAAGAACTCTAATTGTTGCAGTCCGCCGCCAAAGAAGAGCGGTCGCTATGAATTTCCCATACAACAAAATAATCATTATACAAGTGATGATTATAGCGACGAAGACGAAGATCAAGAGGCACACCACCATCACTCAAAATAGCTAAACGCCTACGAGGAACAAAAGTAGTAGTAGCAGCGTTATCTAATAATTTTAATCATTGTTTTCACATTTTTGGCAATAATTATTTTTTCTTTTCTAGTTTTTTTCCTAATTTTTTTGTTTTCTAACTTTTGTTCACGCTACATATCTATTTATAGATATACGAACACTGTGTACTAGATTATTATAATTCGTCAAATTACAAATTGCAAAAGTTCTCATCGTCATCCTTTCTTTTCTTTGCTATTTTTTTTTTTTTACAGAATTACATTTTTTTTCTCTTGTAGATCTGGTTGCTCTTCTTTGTGTTTCCTGATTATTATTATTATTTTTTTTTCTTTCTTTTTTCTTAAACATATTTGAGTTTACCTTGCAAAGAGATATACGAGACAGAGGGAGAGAGAACGAACGAAAGATGAATGATGTGATAATGTGATAATTAATGATACTTTTGAGAGGGGCGGGAAGGGGGATTATTTAAATACTTTTGACATTTTAATGCGTATTATACTATTATATTATATATATATATACAGACACACACATATATATAGGTAACAAAATATACTATAGATGAATAAATGAATGAGATCGCAATATTTGACTTTTTTTTTTTTGTTTTTTTTTCTGTGCTCTGACGAAGCAGAACTCAACTCGAACATTTTAGTTTTTTCCTTGTTTGCTGTTTGTAAGAATCTTATAATTATCCAATTTGACGCACGTATTACTGGCAAAATATTTCGAGATTTTTCTAAGTCACGATGCTTATGATAATTATTAAATGAATAATAATTTTGATAATTTTAACATATAGGTAGAAAGTACATACAACCTATATTATATTATGTCACGTGTCTAAATCCAAAAGGGCGTATATCCTATGCTTATACACAAGGGATAAGTCTTTTTGCTTTTATGTACATGATGTATAAAAAAGTACCATCTATTCATTGAAGTTTGTAATAATTCTATTTCCTAATATACATGTAATTATATTAAACATATAGGGATTTAAATTGAATAACGATAATGGAAGATCGAAGAAAAAGATTGGGATGATAAGAAATGAACGAATCGAAAAGAAATTGGTATATATAGGTAATAAAGAAGATGATGGGAGAGGATATTTTATGGTAGATTTTTCTTTTCTCTTTTGTATAAAAGACTAAATGAAACAATAGTAAAAAAATATAATAATAATAATGAGAACGAGTAATTTCAATAGATGATGTAAAGAAGAAAAGAAATATAAAGACTTCTTCGAGATTACGTACCCAGAACAAAATAAGGAGAAACGAAAACGATAATGATAATGGTAATAATATATACGTACTTGTGAAATTATTTTGAATAGCGAGAACAAAAAAAATTGAAAAGCGCTATCTATATTTCATTATGTGTATATGCATGCTATAGCTGTCGAGTAATAATATTATATTAATGACCTACGTATATATAAATCAGTTTATTATTTGCGTCTTGGCATTACAATTTGGCTTATCGGCCAGCTAGGCGTCACAAATTCTCTGTATCATGTACGTACTTTCATTCCATATTCTGTTTGTTCACCCTCCCTTCCTATTCTGTCCATTTTCCTCATCTCCACCTCCGACAGTCTCACGTGTGACCTGCAAAGCCTTTCCTTTGTCATTTTTTCTCAATCTGCTCCTTCTCTCCCTCATTCCGTGGCTTCTCGTCCTCTTCCTCTATTTCTTCCACTGTTTCGGCACAGCTCTTCTTTGCCTTTTCTTCTTCTTTCTACCCTTGCTCTTCTTCTCTCTTTTCTCGTGTGCAAACTTTTCTTTTTGCCTGCTCATCGACCTCGATCCTCCTTCGTGCTCGCTTTTTCTCTTGCGTGTTCCTCATCTCCTTTTCTGCCTTCCTTCCATCTTTGCTCGCTTCTTTTCTTCTAGCTTCCTGCCCCTGTCATTTCACCTCTCTTTCCACCTTGCATCTGTCACGCGACTATGACCCCGTTTTCGCACTTTTCTAATTACCTATATATTTATTTATTTATTTATTTATTTATTATTTATTTTATATATATCACGGAAGTTTGTTAATTATTTAATTACAATTAGAATATTGCTTATCAATCAATAGAAGTATAGTTACTATGTATGATTATTATTATTATTATTATCATCATTGTTATTATTATTATTATTATAAATTCTATAATAATCTATTGAAATAGATCATATTAGTATATACTGTAATAGTATAAATACTCGGCAACAATAATACTATACATTGAAAGACAAAAAAAAATGAAAATAAATATACCTAGTATAAAATGAAATAATATATATTAGAATGAAATGAAATAAAATATAGTATACAAACAATAATCGAGAATTCGTTCGGCATTCACGAATAAGTTATTTTTCTTCGATTCTGAATTGTCCTAGAATAGCATATTGTGCACAGAGAGCGAAAACGGGCATTTGCACGCCGCGTATAAAATTTAGTCCCCGACCCGAAGCCGAGGGGTTTTCAGTTTTATACACCCCGCAACCGCCTGTTGTTTTGCGAGGTTCACACTCTATTTTTTTCAACAGCGGAGCGAAAACGCTTTTTCCGTGATGAGAAGCAACTAAATTCCAGAAAAGCGTCAGTTTCGTTGACCATTGGCCAAAACCCATCACGTTTCGCGTGGAATACCGCATATACAAACTTGCAATTCGGATATTCCATGCCATGTAATAATCACAATTGTAATCAAAATACAAATTTTGTCGATAATTTTTTTAGTATCATTAATATTGAAGAAGAGCTCTTTCACAATATATGCATATTGGAAATGACTAATAGTCGGTGACTTGGAATACCCCACGGATTTATTATTTCGAAGGATGTTAGCGAACATAACCGATACAGTCCGCTCTGCCAATAGTGCCGCTTCCCCTATTTTGTGCTCGAACGCTTACCCCGTGGCCAAATTCTCGCGAAGACTCTTGAAAGAGAGTGATTCGAATGTTTTTGCCTTCGTGTCGTGTCATGAGTGGGGGTACTGCTTTTCTCGGAAACCTATTCCCCTATAGCCCCGTAACCGGCACTATTGAGACAGCGTACTGTAGTAACAAGAAAAGAAAGAACGAAGAGAACTGGTAATAATAATACTATGCCCATGGGTATACCTATACATAGATAGGTATAATTGTTACAATACGAGGCAGTAGTAAGAACTGAAGACCAAAGATACGGAACACTCATCAAATGCATTCAAAATTTCGAAACGCAGACCAAGTAATTCATTCTTCAATATTCCTTATATACCCTCAAATTATTGCCACCTGATCATTTCCTTGAATTATTGTTAACCGCTATTTACGTAATATGTATACCTAAAGGTGTTTGGTATCAAACGTCCGTCTGAAAATCGGTAGATTCCTCGTGAATTCCGAAACAGAAAAGTCCTCAGTGAAAATCGTCAAGGTGTTACCGTTTGGCCGTGAGAGCCGTTTGAATTCGGCCAATCCGAGAGCTTATTCAAGCCTCTGCCAGTGCCGCCGTTGGTGCCGCTACAAGTGTGAGCCGTCAGGTACACCCTGACGATTTTTGCTGAGGACTTTTCTCTTTTGAATTTCACGAGAAATCTGCCGCTCTCCGGACGGGCGTTTGATACCGAACACCCTGTGGGTATGTATGGAATGTATGTATAATGGGTATTGAATATACGCTATTGGGATTCAGCTCCATACATTTAAGCCCTTGAAGACAAGAGCCTCATTTTGATTATATGAAGATCGAAGTTTATTCGTATGTTAGTTTTGCGCGGGCCGGTATTTACTATCAATGTTCATAGTTTTTGAGAGACCAGGGGAAAGACGATAATCAGAAGAGTGACATCATATCTTTCACAGATCTGATGAGCCGCTTTTCCTTCTTTTTTGAATATTTTTGTCTCTCCTTCTCTTCAAGTTCAGCATTTTTGACTGGGTCGTTTTTTGTCTTTTTTCTCAAATATCCTCCCACTGGCTCAGATGTATCTACCCTGGCGCTCGAAACGCCAAAAAGCCAGGGTGAGGACGTCAGAGCGGTGACAAATTCGAACGTAAACTTGAATTGTAAGAGAATGCGGGACTATATTCAAGCACTCCAGATTAACTGAACGCCTGTACTAATACATTGTTATTCAGGCACGTCGAACCGCAGATGATATATACAAATAGTCAGAAATATACCTAACGGGGGAAAAACAACATTCACTGGTAAGAGCCTCATGAACGGAAAAGACATGACTAGTTTACACGTTCTTCGCCTAGAACTGCTTGTTTGAATGACTCACCGCCAATTTCACTAGTAACGCTTTGACACCATTGAGGTACAAAACGAAGCGCTGTGTTCTACCGCGAGATTTATGAATTCGAAAAACGCCAGGGGAGGTGACCTCACAATTAGGGGACGTGAGAAACAATGAATAATTTCGAAGATCGTAGCGATCGTTCGAATAATTCTATAACCAAATGATTCATAGGAGTATTAGCTTTGATAATAATACAGAAAGGATAACGGATAAACGTTTGTTAGAAAACAACATACGGAATCATACCAAAATGCGGGAAAGGGACAAGTCAGGGAAGGAGGCATTTATGGCATTTTAGATTGTTTTGCTCAATAAGTATGATTCTATATTTGACAATAGAACTATGAGGCCCTACGAAAGACATTTCTTGCGACCCCACGAGCATTTTAATTTCACCATCAGTTATTTCACATCTCATTTTCCCTTGAGACGTGCACAAAGTCTGATCAATACCGTATATTCACCCATAACGTCGCATATGCACGTGTATGCGGTTTGAACCTCCTATCTCTCTCCTTATTGACCGTTACGAATTCAGAATGACATGTAGCGGTGAGTCACAGTGCCAAACTAACCCGCGATAATATTATATACCTATACTCTGAATGCATATTATCGCTATGGCACACCTGTACATGATTGATATGCATGCATATTTTGAAGTGTCCTATTCAGAAATCGAAAAAATAAATAAATTGCATAAGAAACGAACCATGTGAACATGTCTATAAACGAATTTTTTTTCAGACGAAAAACTAACATAAGTAGGTCATAAAGTATTATCCTAAGCGATGAATCAAAAGAAAAATACAAACGGAAATTAAAGAGTCCATTCTTCGCCCCGCAGAGATGAGTCGGGAGATTAGCCAATGTATATACCATTATTACATCATGTAGGCCACGGTCGTATCCGGAAACTCCTATGGCGGGGGTGGGCCCCATAGCGAAGGTCCCCATTGTGGTCACGGAAGTGGAGAACGGAACGGAACCGTGCATGGCAGGTGCGTATACCTATATACACACACACACATTGAAGAGGTCACTAGATTCGTCTGCCTTCCATTCCGTCTTTCCGTATTCCGTCGATCCGTCTTTATACATGTGACTGCAGCCTAAAGGTCGGTCTACAATTGACGCATACGTTTCCGTTTACGCTCCCGTATCGACTTGAAGTCATAGACATGCTTGAAGTATGGGATTGGTGCAGTGCCGTCTACAATGAAACGCATACGTTAGCGCACACGTCCCCTTTTCCGTAGAATATGGGATATTTTAATTTCTAGAAGCGTTTAGCAGACGTTCAGCCAATCAGGAATTTATCCCTCCAATCTCCTCGGAGTTGGTCGAGTTTCGCGGGTTCTGAACTGAATTTAAAATTCGTAAACACCGTCATCGACAATAGATATCGGGGACGAGGCGTTTCAAATCCATTTTGTATGCGACGGTTTCCTTAAATAATTTTAATAGTTTGTTTATAGCATGTTCGAATCAATGTTTATAGCACGTTCGAATTAATGTTTATGACAGGTTTGTTCATGTATTTCAGAGTATCTTGTAGGTTATACAAGCACTTTGTTCCTCTGCAGGCTGCTTATTGGACAGAGGGAGCGACTTCTTATAGGTTTAACGCTTTACATGAGTCAAGTCGCTGGACGTCACTCGCGTGCACCAGGCGAAATTCCCTAGGACTGATCGCGCTTAGTTGTAAGCAAATTTAACGAATGGAAAATCATTTTTCAGACGTCGGGAATACGCTATCAAACACGGTCCGACACCTCAAGATGTCCGACAAACGATTCTACGTCGGGAAAATGTAATTTCATGTCAAAGTAGCAAATGGAGTGGTGACTTCCGGTTAGTAGGAACCGGTCCAGCGGAAATTCCCTGTGGCTGGAAAAGTTCCCAGGACCAAACTTTTCTTTCGATTTTTCCGGAAAATTGGTTGATTAGCGAGACTCGGGAATAAACTATTGAACACCAACAAATGCCGAACAAACGATTGGACGTATACAAAATCGAATTCGATAATAATTGGCGGTGATGAGGGGCTAACATAACTTAGATTCCCTAGCAGTTTTGTTTTAATTCTAATTAATTAACGGATCACCGACAAACGTTGGGAGTGGATTAACAATCACCAACAAACGACGAACAAACGATTAAAAAAAGAATGAAGCTGATCCGAGCAGATGAGGGGCTTGAGTATATGGAGCTGACCGTGGTATACAATAATATGGTAGCAGGAGTTAGACGACGCCAGGAATACGCATTCGAACTGTAGCCTATTGAGTCCCCTAGCGCCATGCAGCGACGGATCTTTACTGACGTATTTCACTTTCAACTTAGCATAGCAGTTCATGCTCCTATCTCTACTCTCCATGAGAATAACATTTGCGCATGCTTAGTGGTCGGCCATTTTGTCAAACAATCGGCTAATTACCAGTCACGTGATCCGCGAACCAATCGGATTCGGGGAAATCGACGCGGAGTCATGAACTAGTCGATACCTATGTATGTACGAAATACGAAAATCTGAAATCCTATTGGTTGGTTCGAATGACCGACCAATAAGATTCGTAAACGCATAACTAAACACGACGCTCATAAACGAAGCCTAGCGTAGCGATATACATCCACATCATGTATATAAATAAGAATAATGATAATATCATCCGAAGTGTTTTATGTTAATTCAATGGAAAGTAACGGATTTTAGTGAAGCAAGACAAACGTGGACGTTTATTATGTAGGTACAGATCGATAGTTAAGAATATGAATTATTAGTGGAAAATAGAAATATTTCATCTTTATTTTTTCTCGTTGATTACTATTTATTTATTTGTTTTCCGCAATAAACTGTTTTAAAACCGCCCGCGTTCGTAGCCGACCAATTTTTTCAAACATATTAAAGATTCATCACAGACGACAAAGACGGAGAGAGCGAGGGAGATAGTGCTATAATAGTCTCCTCAAATAGATCTCAACAGTCTGTAATGTGTGTACTGCGATGATCGAAATGAAATAAAGTGAAGTGTGAATAAAAAGAAGTAAATATAGGCACGCGTTTTATTACCTATGCCCGAACGATGATGAACGTACAAAAAATGGACTATAAATGATTACCTCAAATGACGAGGAAGGAAACGATGACGACGACGAGAAAACGTTAACGCGTTATGTTCCATCTACATATCTATGTAGCTATTGGATTTTGCGTTGCTTGTGTGAAAATAAAATTGAAGCGTGCCTAAATATTATCGTTTGTAGTGTATGCGTATACATTGGATATATTCAGTGCATCCAATCGACCATAAGAGTGTAGTGTATCCAAGGGAGAGAGAGAGAGAGAGAGAGAGAAAGAAAGACCGAGTAAGAGTGAGAAGCATCATCGGTAAGAAAAGAAAATAAATAAATAAGAAACCATACAGAAAGAGAGAAGAGTGAAAAAATTGGGCGAATCACTAAAAAAAAAAAAAAAAAAAAAAAAAAAAACTAAAAACGATGCTTTAGTACATCATAATACTTGGTTTGTTTCTTCTCAATCACCGTTATTAAACAAATAAAACTGTATTCAACGGTAGCAGGCAGCCCGCAACGCGCAGCATAGCGCAGCGCGAGCCAAACCTTCCCGATGTTGTAATTAATTGAAGACAAAAAATCAAAACAAATAAATAAAATAAAAGAGAGGTTAAAAGTCTCAACTCTATTGAACCTAGCCTTAGCCTAGCCTATCCACTGGCTAACCCTACGTAAGTGCTTAATTAGATAGCTAGGTTTGTGTCTGTGAATTGTGAATTGTGATACGTGTGGAGGAGCAGACGTTAAAACCGTAAACGTTACTAAAGAGAATATATATAGATATATATACAGTGTATACACATAATACTGGCCGAAATGGAAGAGCAGAGCGTTCACAGCAGTACTAGTGATATAAATAGTGAGGAGGCAGCAAGGACAGAGCGTGAGTTAATTTTCAAATACCATTTAAACAGAGACAGCAAAAAATGCTGGCATCTCGTTTGTTATATTTTATCCTAGTATGTATTTTATTTTGGGTTAGCGATCAATTCTCGTCGTCGATGAGAATCGAGAATGCATATTTAGAGAGGAGACAGAGATAATAATTTGTTGCAGAATTGAACGGGCCTGGTTTTTGTTCATTCATATTGATTTAAGCTTATATGTATAGGTGATGTGTCGGCGAGCAGCGAAAGAAAAAAAATGGTATAATTACATCTAAATTCTAACCTAACTCCATATAACCCTAACCTAAGAACTTCTGGCAAATTAAGAGATAGATAAGAGACTCGCGCACGTTTTACAACACTTCCTTCCTTCCTCCCTCGCGCCCTCTTCGCAAAAATTATAGGAACAAAACATACCACATTTAGGATTTGCATAGATAGCGTGTATAGGCATTATACCTACTATGCGTGTGTGAGCACATAAGATTGATGAATTTATTGATAGATAACATTGAAATGATGACGTATGTATGTAGTATGTTTTTTACTGATAGTCACGTACACCGCTGTTGTTACTTACGAAGATATATGTGTGCGTGTTTTTTTCCGGCAATTCTGCCCGACAAAAACGTCAAAACCACCATGCCTATCCTGAAATTTGTCTTCCGCAAAATTCGGTGTGACGTTCTTCCTCATTTCTCATTATTTTATTGTTACTATTATTATTATTATTCATCTCATTCATGCAATTAGCGGATGCGATGCTTATTCATTCTTGAATCTTACGAGAGATGATATTTTGGCAAAAATAGACTTCACTCTATACCCCTTCTATTCCTCTAGTTCGACGTACGTATTCATACATGCATACATGCTATTGGACCGTTTTGGACAGGCTCTAGCAAGTATAATACACATACCGCATACCACTACAAATACAAATGCAAATACAATGTATAGGTATTATTATTTTTACGCATATTTTGAGTTATGACTATCGACTGAATCACGCTTATCTAGAGATGCATTGTAACTATGTATTAGTATTATTATTATATCAGTATCGTTATGATTACTGCTGTGAACATATTTCACTCCGTCACAAATGTTTATTTTAAGATTTTGATAGGTTGTATAGCGATCGGAATCATTATCAATCTATCTTACTCGCTTTATGACAGAGAGACAGAAAGACGAGAATCGTGCAGAATTTTTCGAAGTTATGTTGGTTTCCAATTTTTATGTGGGTATCAACTGATTAAGGAAAGACCCTACCAAAACTCAATGATTTGTATCTTTTCAACAATTTTAGTCACATATTCAGATTCCATGGTGTAGTGCGGATTGCAACAAACCAACTCACATTCTAAGATTAAAAGTTGAATCAAAAACGCAGGAATTGTCAACCGAATACCACAAAATCTGAAAATAATCCCAATTCGAGGAAAAATAATAATTTTTTAGCTTCAGTAGGGTCTTCTCATGACACTGGATATTACTCGGCAAGAATTAGAAAGAATTTGCCACTAAATTCTTGGATTAGGTAACAGCTTGAGAGAACTATTGCTATTCATTTTACTGTTTTGTTTGAAAATTTGCTCATTTCTCATATTCGAATATGGTCTTGACAATACCTTGGGAACCAACGCGCAGATCAATCTCAAGTTTATACTATTAAATTCCTAGAAACAAATTCGATCGTTGGATGACCCCAACATTCATTGGAATCTCAATGAAAAAATATGTAGCATCAGCTTTGTCTTCATTATATTATCACTATAGTCACCATTTTCCAAGTATATGTACTCTCCTTTTGTTTTTATCATCAGTAAGTTCTATCAGTTGTGTCTTTCTCGCATGATTACAAGGAAAATAAGTAACAGTTAAAAAAAAAAAAGAAACTCACAATTTTATTTATTTGTTCGTTATTCTCATCATCTTTTTCTCCTAGATCGTTTCCGCAGAATACCTGAAATAATCGTCGAAATAAGTGTACCAAATAACACAAAATTTGTACCTGTTTAAATTTTATTGCTAGTCGAAAATTTGAGCAGCTTGAATAAGTCCCTGTTACATAAACTTTTTCATCTTTTATCATACTCAGATGCTCAGTATTTTTCACAGCCTCAGTGGTGTGATATAAACCCAGCGAAGAAATTTAATTGAAAGGAAAAATTTCAACCGTTTATCAAAATGGCATGAAATTTCCCACATAAGTATAGGACTTATGCAACTCGTCAGTTTGGCCACTTATTATTATCATATAAGTGTATATATACTGATCACATTACGTCGGGGTCGAATCACTTTGATTCGATGACAGCGATATTATCTCTAAGTAGGTTGATCCTAGCTGATAGTATCTAGGCATATATTCTTGTTGCTCGAACATTTTTATTTCGTATCTTTAGCGGTTTTTTTTTTCTTTTCTCTCTACTGAAAGAGATAACGAATATCTTTATATCTTTGTCTCCCTTTCTCTCTTTCTCTCTCTCCCGCCCTCTTGGCTTTTTTTCACCAAAGCGATAACAAGACAGAATCAATTTTTAATAAAAAAAAAAAGGAGGCTGGAAAGAGTTTTGTAGCGTTACCAAAACAAAATTGTAGAAAATAATATTTGCTGAAATTTTGATCTATTTTCACATAAAAACAAAGGGGAAAAAAGGCCCACTTTGGTTGTGAGAATAAAAATCTGATCCTTTCTTGGTTTCACGGTTTGTATTCCAAATAAAATCATCGGAACAAATCAATTTTGTTGCGTGTCATGTGAAAAAATGAATTTAAACAAAAACGATAGCATCAATGACAAATATAAAAATATATGTTCCTCCTTGAATATTTCTCAGCACTTATTATACCAAGAAAAAAAAGGATATGTCTTGTGGGAAGCAGCGCAGAAGATCCGGCGCTGGGCGCCGCCGCACAACAATTCAGCGTACCTGTTCTAAAATCAGAAACGGGGAAAGAATATATCGAGGATACCACTTATTGCACATATTTTATAGTTGGTAAATTTGAGGGAGCAGAATATGACTCTCTTCACCAAACTGCGCACAGGTAATTGTGTAATTAGTTCTTCTATCTCGTATTATCGAAGCTGTAAAATTTCCTGACAAACTACAGTTAATTATTCACTTGAATAACATTCTTATACACTCGTTAAAACCTTGTATCAAATATTTTTTTTACAGAATACTCGGGCCAACTGCCTTACTTCAATTAGCTGAGAAGAAGGATTCGTTACCGAGTATAAATCGACCGATGTATACGCAGGCGATGTTAGGAACCGTTGTGGTCTTCACTGGTTTTAGAAAAAAAGATGAACTGGTAATAATGAACAAAGAAATAAAAATTCAAGAGTTCAATATTTTACCATTTTTCTATTTCTTCTTTTCGGTCCTTCGTTCTTCTTCATATTTCAGACGAGGCTTATCAATATGATCCATAGCATGGGGGGTAGCATAAGAAAAGAAATGGGCGTAAAAGTTACGCATCTCATTGCCAACTGTTGCGGAGGCGATAAATACAGATACGCAGTTACGTTCAGGGTTCCAATTATGTCTATGGATTGGGTAACTGCTCTGTGGGAAGCTAGAGACGACGTCAAAAGCTTCGGATCTAATGACAATCTGGTGAATTCAAAACTCTGATTGGAAAAATAACAAAATCTCAAATAAAGATCAAAATAACTTTCGCTTCTCTTGCTACAGTAAATAATGAAAAATGATTAATGACGGTAATTAATTTTTTAGATATCAGAACACAAACTCAAACCTTTCTTTGGTGCTAAAGTATGCTTCTTCGGTTTTCCTGATGAGGAAAAGACACATATGTGCGAAGTACTTCAACAGCAGGGCGGAGAACCGGCTGAAATTGACGATCCTAACTGCACGCATGTGGTAAGAATGATGTCACAATATTTTTCATACTCTCGGATGAATTAGAACTAAAGTTTTAAAGACTTTTTTCAACTCCTTCTATCATTTTTTTCGTATATTTGTTTACGATTTTCCCACTTTGATTAACTCATTTCCTTTAATTTACTTTCATTGTTTACCATTTCTTGACTTATTGATTAAAACCATTTTTCATTGATATTTGAAGAGATTCTGAGATCCGGTATGATAGAAATCAAGGAGAATATTGAATGGGTCAAAAAAACGCTTTTATCAAACTAGTTTTGAACAATTCTGATAAATTTTCACAATTTCCATTTATCAAGCTGTAGAAAAACTTTACCCCAAATTCCTCGATATGTCGATATCATATTCCGGTCGAGAATCTCTTGAACTTAGTATTCGACAACGATACAATTTCAATGTGGTTTCTAATTATCTGACTCGCTTTGCTTTTGAATAGAATGTTTCATTTCGTTTTATTTCATTTTATTTTTTATTTTTTTCTCACCTCTCTTCCGAATGCTGTAATTTAGGTGACTGACAAAGACGAAAAAGGGGAGAAATTGAAATGGAACTGCAAAATAAACAGATATAATATTATATCATTAAACTACGAAGACTTTAAATCCTTAAATAAGAGTGCGAATTTTTATCGTAGAAATAAATCCGAGGCAATTTTTTCTTTCGCTTATTATAATCCTTATACTAACGAGATTGGAAAAAATTTCAAAGACATATGTCCTACAACAATGATGACGGCACTTCCTAACAATATCAAAAATTTAATTTCACATAAATCAGAGACTGGATTAAATTATTTAAAGAAAAGAAAACGTAGCGACGGAGAGGAGTCAGAATCGGATTGTTTTTCTGATCTCAAAGATCCTTCTCTTCTTTCTGTTAATAATCAAAATGAATCTGCTGAACTCATTGAAGAAGCAAAACGCAAAGATGAAGGTTTTTATTTTCATCAAAATCCACGATATGATTCAGCTATCTCCTTAGATTCTTCTTCTTCCAATTATCGACCAGCTAGTACCACTATGCCTTTCAATGACGATTCTGATACTGCGGTCGACCAATTTGATTTTGCTGCTAATATTTCTTCTTCCACTAGGCTTTCTCAGGGTTTTGAATTAAATCCTGATATCGGTTTCATGTCTTTCAATTCTTCGAAACATTCTCCGAGAGAAGGAAAGGTTGAATTTCATTCTAAGTATAAAAAAAAAACTTCAACAGCAGCCAATCTGACTCCTAGGCGATACGTTTTCTGCAGAAAATCTAAATCCTGCGCATTGATAAATAAAAATAATATTAATATTAAGACTAAGACAAAATTCGATAAGAAAAATGATAATCATGATGACAATACATTTTTTAGAATTTATTCTCAACCTAATTTATCACGTAAATTTTATCCAGCTAATAATCAATCTCATTCTTATTCTGATTCTCGAATTAATTATTTACCGAGAATTTTGAAAAAAAATAACAGCTTCCCTAATGTTAGATGCAGAATTAAAAACCTTTTCTTAAACAAGCATGAGAATAATATTTGCTATTATTCTCCCGGTGTGAAAATTAAACTTGAAGATAATAAAAGAAAAGAAAGTCCAAGTTCGAGTTTCAGTTTTAAACGGTTTTATTCTTTACATCATCAAAACTTGATGAAGAATCTTAGAGATTTAGACGATAGGTCATTTAGAAACAAAGAACATACTCCTAATGGACTAGAGGATTGTTCTAACGATTTAAACAAAAATGAAGATAAAAATTATCGAGTTTCTAAATGTGGTGAACAACCCAAGAGAAATGAGGACCAACAAGCTTCTTCTACTTCTTCTTCTTTTTCGGTACCTTTTTTTCCAGGGATTCTCTTCATTGAAGGGCGTAAAATAAGTTGAGACGACGCAAAGCTAACAGAGATTTTTAGTTCGAAAAGCTTTTGTGATCATCGATACTTAGCTTGCGATTTTGTTTTGTTTTAACAGTTTTTTTGTTGGTACTTCAGCTTTGTGGGAAAAGAGAAGCCAAATTTTTTTTTTTCTTCTATTCAAATAAAAATCAATAAAGTTTTTTTAATTTTAGATATATTATGAAAGCTTTTCCCGCATTGCATTGGATAGAAAGAGTTCCAGGGTCGATTGTCTGTACAATGTTATTTATATACAATGGTATTCGATTAGGATTTTGTGATCGAAATGAAATAATATTTAGTAAGAACATGATCACCAAAATTTTGAGAAATTCATTCTCATTCTTGTCAAGACAATTCCGCATTGTATACAAATTTTCAGAATATTCGGGTTTTTGCATGAAGAATTGATGTAAATGCCAAAGAAATCAATAAATTCAGCAGAATCGGTATTTGATAGATAGAATTTTTCAAATTCTGGAGTTATTTACCTAAGAAAATTTTGGATTCTTCAATGAAAGTGGCCAAACTCCAAGACTTGAAGAATTTTATGAATTCTATGGAATTGCCTGATAGTCTCCTATATCTTTGAATTTTTCCCGCATCTTGAGTCTTTTTATCAAGAAACTTGAACATTCTGAAAAACTGTTGACAATATCTTCAAAATTTAAAGAATAATCGTCATAAAGCTCAAAGAAGTTGGTAGACACTATAGAATCATAAATGAGAAAATTTAATAAATCTACAGAACATATTTCATGAAGAAATGTGTAAAAAAAATATGTCCAGTACTCAAATAAGTCTATAAACTTGACCAATATGCTTCGGAATCTCATGATCTTTGGAATTTTTGGATCCGTCTTACCAAAAGATTTTGGGACAATATCGACTCCTGGTACTCGATGATCTTTGAAATAGTTGTAAAATGAGTTCTTATATTTGTTTAATCTTCTTATGTGAAATTATGAACCTAGTAAAAAATTAATATGACAAAAATCGTCAAGCTAGTCCCAATCTACTATTTCATGATCACCGAGCTGAAAATTACGTCTCGTTTATCAGTTTGTCTGTGTCAATTGTGTTAGATCTATTAACAAAGTATCTCATAATTGTAAAACAAAGTCCCGAAAAAATAAAAAATAAAACATTTTTGTATTCTAAAATTTTGTGTGTAGCTCATAGTCCTTGTCTAATATTCTCGTTGTCTACGTTTTCAATTACTGTGGCATACTTTTGTCCATTCTCTCCATCTACAAAAACCAACGTTCAAATAACTTTGATATTATTTCCTTCCCTAGGTCGTAGACGAATCGAATGTTAACTCGCTACCTGATCTGGCTTCCGTCAGAGCCCACATTGTTAAGGCTGAGTGGTTTTGGACTTCGGTTCAAAATGAGGGCGCGGCTGACGAGAAAGAGTACCTGTTCGAAGATGTAAGACCATCATTTATCTTCTTAGAGAATTGAAAAGAATGAATAGATAATTTATTACGTTTTTTGGGAGAAATTTTTCTCATTTGCCACAGGACCAAAAAAAGCTCAGTTTTTGGTCCGGACAGGACTAGGAAGCCAAGAATATTTTCCATTTCTTGACAAAAAAAAGTGCTCTGGGATTAATTCAGCTGCGTACATTTTTTCAACAAGTTTTTGAAATGAATTTGAAAAACCATCCAAGCTTGAGATACAAAAATGACAAGTTAAAAGACGAAAGCCCCTTCTAGTTGTAAAAGAAAACTCTGAAATATGCATTAAACTCGTATATCTTATCTTTGCTAGAGAAAAAAGCAGCTTTTTTTACCTCTCAAAGAAATTTTCACTGATAAATTTCAATAACAATCGATGTTTGCAGCTAGAAAAGCGCAATAAGCCATGCCCCTTTTATATCTAAAAAGAAATCTCAAACGACGAAAAATGTTTTCTGTTTTGAAAAAGAGAAAGTTTAGATGAACTTCAAATGGGACGCACATCTTTTTTATTCCAGATGCGGGCAAAATTTTTTTCTTTTCTTTTACAAAAAAGCTCCAATCATGAATTCAACTTGTATTTTTGCTTCTTGAAGAGAAGACAGAAACTTTGTTGTCACTTTTAACGAATTCGAGTCAAACAATAAGAAAAAATCTAACAATAAGTTTCGAATTGGAGAAAGACTCAGAAAGAAAGAAATCTTTCTTCAAACAAAATGCTCTGGGATTAATGAAACTTGTACCTTTTATTTTCAACTAATGGAGAGGATTTTTCTCCGCCTTTTGGACAAGGCCCTGAAAGTAATTTGCCAAAAGAAACTAAGTTTTCAATCAACGAACAAATGTGAAAATCGTCTTTATTCTTGAAAAAAAAGCTCCTGAATGATCCGAACTTGTAATTTGTGATTATAAAATTGAAAAAAGGCGATAAACCAACCCATTTACAAAGGAAAAGAACCACTAACAGTAAGGTATGAAAAGAGCGCTTTTCCAAACTTGTTTTTTTTCTCTTCCATAAATATAGTATTTGGAGTCTGTGTTATCTCCGATGGCAACAGCAAGGAGAGACAGTCAGGCAGCTACACCAAGTACAGCATCGACACGAAGAAAACGAAAAAGACTCGCTGAAACTTTATCTAGTCTAGTTCAAAATGGCGCAGATTCTCCCGCTGTCCATAAACGAAGATCAAGTGTCAGCGACGCCGGACATCTTAGTGTTAGCGGGAGCTTTTTAGACTGCACCGCAAGTCCCGACAAACAGTTGGATGGTGAGAAATCCTGGAGAACTAAAATTAACAAAAATTTATCACTTGCTCTTGATTATGTTGGTAAAATTCTCCGATATTTCCAAGATTCAGTTTTACTTTCATTCATCTTCCTTCAATTTATGGTTCGCTTCGTTAGACATGCTCAAATCTTTCCCTCGATTATTAGAATAATCCAATTTTCAGAATATTATTCGTTTATGCATCCAAGTATGATAATAATCAGCAGAAATTCTGAAACACTCAGACAAAACTATACTAGACTTTGGTTTAGAAAAAGACTTTCTTTATGTCAAATCAATTTTCATGAATCTGTGGAATTAAATCTCTTATAAAAATTCTCAAATTGCATGGAAAATAAAAGCTTTAAATGGATAGAATTGAAAAACTTGCTCATTTTCATCTTAAAAAAGTTGAAAAAAGAAATTAAACTAAAAAAAAAAAAACACTTTTAAAGAAATTGTGCTACTAACTCTTCTAACATGGGCCATAATATACGAGGGAAGAAATGATATATGATTGAATTATTGTTAAAAATAACAGCTATTCCAGAAGTTGAAGCTGCGAGTACAGAATCTACGAGGAAAAATTTATCTCCCAGACATCAAGTGTTCCTTGAACTTGTCACAACGGAATCAAACTACGTTGGAATACTTAGCACCATTATGACGGTAGTTATGAACATTAAAAAAAAAAAATTCTCTTTACTCTTCACTTAAACTTTTCATTAAAAAAGTTCACTTTTGATTTTTTCGTGTTTTTCAGCTCTTCAAATCCCCTTTGGAAGATTTGATAGAGACGAGTGGTGAGCTATTGAATAGTACAGAGGCTAGAATAATATTTGGAAATTTTCCACCCATTTATGAAGTTCATAAAAAAATGTTGGAAGAACTCAGATACAACGCTTCACATTGGGCCGAGGATGTTAGCATTGGAAATATATTTTTAACCTATGCGCCTGATCTTGTTAAAGCTTATCCTCCTTACGTTAATTTCTTTGAAAATACCAAGGAAATGTTGGATCAATGCGATCAAAATAAACCCAGGTTTCACGCTTTTCTTAAAATTTGTCAGACTAAACCTGAGTGCGGGAGACAAAGCCTTAAGGAACTACTTATTAAACCTGTTCAGAGGTTGCCCAGTATTAGCTTATTGTTAAATGGTTTGTATTATTTTCTTTTCATCTCTTTATCAGATACTCCAATTCATTTGTTAAGCTTACTCCATGGTTTCAAAATTGGCGAAGGAATGCAGAATGGCAAAGAATTGTTTTTATCTGGTGGAGAAAAACCAGAGCTGATAAGATTTGGTTTTTGTTCAATATTTCTTGAATATTTTATATATTGAAACAAATCTAGAATCTAGTCCAAACAAAGCGACTAAGCGCCTTTATCGTTCTATATACCGCAAAAGATCTCCGATAAGCTAAAAACCATGTTTCTTGCATCCTGAAGATCCCAAACCTTTGAAATCGGGTATTCAATCTGCTGTTTTCTGCATTTCCCAGATATTCTTAAGCACACGAATAAGAACAACCCAGACCACAGTGCATTGGAATTATCAATAAGTAGTATTAAAGAAGTGATGACGTATATAAATGAAGACAAAAGAAAGACAGAGGGTCAATTAGTGATGTTCGATATATTCAACGACATAGACAACTGTCCTCCTCATCTGGTTTCATCGCATCGTTCATTTATTGGAAAATGCGAAGTAATGGAACTTGGAGAAGGTTTAAGTGGACGTGGAGATCACCTAGTCTTATTCCTATTCACAGACACTTTAGAAATTTGTAAAAAAAGATCTAAAGCTTTTAACTCCCTTAAAAGCCCCAAAGAAGCGAATGGATTACATCTAACCAAACTTAGCCAAGGGAAACCATATAAACATATCAGAATGCTTTCTCTTAGCACGATCAAAAGAGTTGTCGATATTCGAGAAACTGATGGTACGTTCATTTCCTCTTCCATCTAGCATATTATTCATGTTTCTATGTATCAATCATTCTTCTTCTTTGCCCCAGAATGTCATAAAGTATTCGCCCTCATGGTACGGAGCAATCAGGAATTAAAGGAGAAACTTTTTTCATTTACTATCACCGACGAGGAAGTTAATAAGACAAATTATCTTCGAACTTTATGCAGACAGATGGCTAATTCCGTTTGCAAAGCTGATGCGGTAAGTTTTCCTTATTTTTGTACAAACAGTCAAACTTAGGAGCAATATTTCTCACAATTTTTACCAAATCCTCCATTATTCTTTGTCAATGATACTCTGAAATTTTTTATTCTCTTTTTCCCCAACTATATTTGAAATTCTCAAATTTTTTGATAAATCCTATTGTTCGAAGTTCTTCGTTTTTGTTTTTTAATACTCTGTCTCTAATTTTCTAATTTCTATTCATTTAGAACACTTTTTTACTCAGTCTCGATTCTCGTCAGCTTGAAATCGATACCAGCAACGTAGCTTTAGGAACTTTAAGCAAAGCATTTAGGTAAGTAACGTTGAAACTATCTTCTATTTATTTATTCATTTTTCATTTTCCAATTCATTTTCTTTCCACGCCTTTTTTCCTTTTTTTTTGAACATCTTCATACAATTTCTCTGAAGTTTTATTTCTATTCCCTCACTCTTTTTATCATATATAATTTTTTTCCTATTACTCTTTTTTTATTTATTTTCTTCTTCGGGTTTTTCTTTCAATCATTTCTATTGAATTATAATTTCTTCTTTAGTATTTATATTGTATATTGAAATGATATTTTGTAAAAATATGCATGTTGTAAAATAGAGTATAATAGTTGGTATTAGCTTCAATAATTTCTTATTTTTTTTTTTGTCTTTTGTAACTTTATATACTATACTTTTTCAAAAAATCTATGAATGAAAAAAACACTGGAAAAATAAAAAACCCTAAAGATTGAATACAATTGTTCTTTTACTACTCTTTTTCTCGCTTCAATTCATCCATACAACATATAATACCTACTATTAAATTCGAGTATGTACTTTGTAGTGAATTAAAACTCGATATATTATTATTAAGTTCTAGTTCAACAATTATAAACTGAGAAATTTATATCGTAACTTATTTTTGTTTTGGTTTCCAAGTTGTAATTATAGAAAAAATAATAAAATGAATATCAGTCTAAACTCCATACTGTCAATGTAACGAAATCATGAAACATAATATCACCTGTCTCGACACCGAAATGTAACAAAAAATGCATTGACACCGAAACATGGTGAGAAATTGCATTGCATTACATTCTTCGCCGTGTTTCGGTAACTATACATTTTCCACGAGGTTTCTATGTTGGAACAGTTGATATTATATTTCGTTGTTCCCTTGCGTTAGCGTTATAAACTCAAGTCTCATGAAATATTAGGAAAAAATTTCTCAATGATCGGTTGTAATAATGATTAAATATTGAATTCTCTTCTTTTGCATTAGTTTTTCGTATTCTTGCATTTAAATAGTATATGAGAAATAAATATAAACATAACGAACTATAACAAAAAAGAAAAACAATAATTTGGGGCATTATCGACCCCGTTCTGGTTCCAGGAATCTATTTCATAACTTTTACCTGGAGTATATGGACCCGTATGTTTTCCTACTCAATAGCATGTGTGAAACTACGTTACATGTCTCACTACCGTCAGTTTTTACCGCAACCAAAAGGCTGATTATGACTTTACTTTTGTTTTTCTCTCACAAAATTTCTATAATTTTCTGTTCTTATCCTTTATTTTACTTTATTTAATGTCGCTTTCGTTAATTCTCTCTTCATACCCCCAAAGCAACCCATAATAATTTCTTTGTTCTGTCATTAATCCATTTGTCTCCCCTTTTTCGTTCCTACGTATGTTAGTTTGTTTTTACCATTTTTTTGTCCACTTCTCTGTTATCGGCGATTGTTTTATCACTTTGAGATCAAAGTTCTGTTTTCGAAAAAAGAAGATACTTTGAATTTTCTCGATTTTTCGACTACATATCGAATCTCTATTATCAATTGTACTTTTATTTATATATTCGAAATCTTCCACTTCTTTTAGATGTAATATGTACACGAACGTACAAATGTTTCGCTTCAATTACGTTCATTCTTGAATTGATATTACACAAAGTTTGAATAATAAGAGAACGGGATATTTTTGGATTTTGGGTTTATTATTTTTTTTATTCCCGCTTGAAAACCAAAGTCGCAACCTTTTCCTACATCTTTGATCAATTTTTTTTCTCCCTTCTCTCTCTTATCAAAATTTTCCACTTTTATCGTTCGATTTGGTACCTAGTATCCATTATGTAAAATTGGAAATATAAAAGAAGAGATAGGTAGATACCTATCATGGATTTTTGAATTTGAGGCAAATGAGATGAAAAAAAAATAGTGGAATTGGTTGCAACTATGAGGCATTACCACGGCTTTAAAAATACCTCCCCTCTGTTTGTTCAAAGGATGAGTTTTTCTTCGTCTTCGATGAGAAAAAAATTCGATATAATGAATTCTCTAAGGACATGCAAATTGAAAGAAAAAAAAAAACGTAGAAAGTTTTTTACATTAAAATGTAATAAGTTTTTTCTTTTTTCCATCTTTGGGAAGAAAAATTTATTCGATTGTTGCAATTTTTCATAAATTATAATAATGATAATAATAACATACAGAAAAAAAATGAAATTAATATGTCTTGGAATATCTTCAGCAAACTTTTTCTTTTCTTTTCTTCTATTCTTCTCATCCTTTCTCTTTTTCTTCTTTTTCTTATTTTTCTATTCCTTTTGCTGTTTCTTTTTTCATATTTTTTTTTCTATACATCACAGGTTTGCTACTCGGACTAGAATGAAAGTCGGACGGGCATTTAGCTTCAATAAAACACCTAGTAAATTAAAAAGAGCTATGTCTACAATGATGTCACCATTTGGATCTACCAACAGCCTTACACCAGCGAGTCAACAACTTGCTCAAATGAGATTGGCAAGCTGTAATAATATTAACGTTAGTTGACCAATTTCTTATCTATTGTTAGCTCGTATAATTGTTAATAATCTTTTATTCATCAAGATTTCTTTGTCTTCTCGCTTGGTTCTCACATTTATGTTTTTCTCTGATATTCATTATTCATTTCAGTTTTCGTTCTATCCATTTTTGTGTGTTTTGTATAAACTTTATTGAATATATGATGATTTGAGCACATATTTCTATCTTTTTTTTTTTTTTTTTTTTTTTTACAATCATTTTAATTTTTAATCTACTCAAAATTTGGTTTAACAACAATGCAGAAGATCTTTTCGCAAAACTCGATGCATGTGGATTTTTATATAAAATTTCCTGCTATAATATTTTGAAAAAGTTGAATGGTTTTGTTTTATTTTTTTTCTCTTTGGCACTTGTTTGATCTAATATTGAAAATAAATTTTCTTCATGCCTTCTAAATTACTAAATTTGGAGGGAGGAAAACAAAAACACACGCGCAAATACTACATCGTTGCGTAAGTATTAAGAGGGCACCCATAAAGGACGTCCGTGATTTTTGCGAATTTTTGCCCCCCGCCCCCGTGTCGCAGTTAGTCATAATATTCGAACCTCTCCCCTCTACGAATCGCCCGATGGTCACAATCGCAGACGACCCCCCCCCCCCCCCCCCCCATAAGCACGAACGTCCTTTATGGATGCCCCCTAAGTAAAAAAAAGCGAAGTCTTACATACTTGATAAAATTTGTAGATCATGGTTCTTGATAATCATCAAATGTATGGTTCGATATAACTTCGAAACTATCGAATCTACCCTTCTGGCTCTGAGGACCATTATGGTAAAGATTTTAACTATCTACAAAAATGGTCCGTTGAATCAAAAGGGTAAATTCAATAATTCACAAGTTACCGACGTGCAGCATGTGTTTAAAAAAAAAATCAAAAACAAAATGCATTATGCAAATACCGATATTTTTCTGACTGCTTAAACCTTCTAATATACTGAGACCTGTGATCGTTTCCACTCAATCCAGTCAGCAAACACGGCTTGAAGAAGACTCAGACAAAAAGTGTCACTCAGATTACGATAATGTCAACGATAAAAATTATACAAAAGAAATATTCAAATAAGATTTACGAACATCAAAATCAAAATATTCGGGGACAATTAAAATACAGTAAAATTAAAATGACGAACATTGAATTTGAGAAACACTGTACCGCACGGTACAAAGCAAACAACAAAAAGGTGGCGGGGGATAAAACCGTTATATAGTACCAAGTTCGGAGTTGACTCTCCGCGCAGATGCTACGCGCACAACAGTCACGTGAGCTAATCAAATTCAAATATCGGCGCAAACGCCACGCGCATGCTGCGATGTCAAACCAAGAAACAAAAGAAAAAGGGGAGGGGTGGTATTTACGGTTCTCTACATTAATTTAGGGAGCACTGAGTTTATAATGATGGGCTCCACCTTTGTCATATCGCGAATATAGTTTATCGTGTTTTACCACCCAGGTGGCTGTGAATAAAGTCGGGGGATAATATCACCCCAATCACACATGTCGAAGATTGTCCTTCCCTACCCCCGATTCTCCTCCATCTGTTCCACGATTCCTCAGGCTTCGACTGTAGTGGTAGCCTCCTCTTTACCCGGTCGCGTGGGGGCAATGTTTTTCTCCTACCACCGTTGGGTCGTGAGCCACTATTCTGCTGGTTGGGCTCCTCCACGATCACGCCTCGAGCGGTCAGGGCGACGGTAGCGTATTTCCGTTTCCGACTCCGGTACAATATTTTGGGGGCATTGAAACAGTAAAAGAGGGACCACAATAATTAATAACCAATAGTTAATAGCTAGAAATATTCCCTGGGAAGTCGAGCTTTCTTTCTTATTACTTAAGATTCTAGAACACTCGTCAAGAAGCCCTTTCATATTGAATCTATTTGAAACTACGGTCGTTCCGTGCTAAAGAGGCGGCGGTCACGACATGCGCCAACACACCATGTCACAACACATACTAACATCTAGATTGTGAATAATTGATTAAAACACTTTTCTCTATTATTCTTTTCATTGTAGCATTGAATAGAATATTGTGGAATTTTTCTGACAGTCATTTTACACAATATTCTTCCCTTTCTAGGTATCTTTTTTTTTTCTATCTGGGTGTCTTGATGAAATCTTTATGGTATTTTTATTTTTACAGGAGTTGGGTAACGGCGGTTCATGTTCACCTACAAGAGATGAAGTATTAGTTGCTCCGATGTCGGTTCAACCAACAAGAAAAGCAAAATGTAGTTCGCTGAGTATGGCGTCGTTGCGAAGGTTGTAATAATAAATAATTAATAATAATTAATCAATAAATGAATAGATGATAAACAAAAATTGATCTGCTATAAAACGCTGAAATTTAATTATCGCTAATAAATAAAATAAATTAATAATGAGCTATTCCCACAATCAGCTTCAATATATTTTTCATTCTTTTTTATTTTTGTTTTTTGTTATTTTGTGTTTCCTTTCCTTTTTGTATTTTCTTCGTCTCTGCTAGCTGCAAATTTACGGCTTAGCGCCACATCATCATCATCATCATCATCATTGTCATTGCGATTATTATTATTATTATCGTTGTCATTATTGTTTATGTATATTACGCAAGGATCATTCAATTTCTCTTCTAGTTTTTTATTTCTATTTTATTTATTCATGAGGCCAAGCTGCTTTCTGATCTTTTTTAAAGCCATAACATAAAAGGCGGAGAGTCAAAGACATCTAATTAACTTTATCAATGATCCTTTCTTCTAATAATCTCATGTTTCACCATAATTTCCAATAAATATTACTATATGCTGTGACCTGCGATTTTTTCCACTCAATACAGTCAGCAAACACGGCTTGAAGTTAATATAAATGAGAAGGATAAGGAAAGTCTTTAGGTGCCAGGTACTCTGATAGTACCGTTACAATTTTAAAATACCAATTATTTGGTCTAATAAAAGGAATGAGACAAATATTAATATCCTGCAAGGACCATAGCTACACAAATACGGAAAACAAGAAAAGGAAGGTTCGCTAAATTAATCAGAACAATTTCAATAGCATCAAAGCTAAATATAAAAATCTTATTGGGACACATGGGATAGATAGCTCAGGTAGAGTGGCAGGGTTTGGAAACGAGATAGGGAATATTATGTTAAAAATATAGAGAAGGTTTATTGTCACTGGTTAAAGAATGACCAAAATTGACTCAGACAAAAAGAGTCACTCAAATTACGATAATGTCAACGATAAAAATCATTCAAAAGAAATATTCAAATAAGATTTACGAACATCGAAATCAAAATATTCGGGGACAATTAGAATACAGTAAAATAAAAATAAGAAACACTGAATTTGAGAAACACTGTACGACAGTACAAAGTAAACAATGAAGGGGGGTGGGGGGACCGTTATACAGTACCAAGTTCGGAGTTGACTCTCCGCGGGGATGCTACGCGCACAATTCACGCTAGCTAACCAAATTCAAATATCGGCGCAAACGCCTCGCGCATGCTGCGATCTCAAACCAAGAAACAAAAGAAAAAGGGGGAGGGGTGGTATTTACGTTTCTCTACATTAATTTCGGGAGCACTGAGTTTATAATGATGGGGCTCCACCTTTGTCATATCACGAATATAGTTTATCGTGTTTTACCACCCAAGTGGCTGTGAATAAAGTCTGGGGATAACATCATCCCAATCACACATGTCGAAGTATTGTCCTTCCCTCCCCCTGATTGTCCTCCGCCTGTTCCACGATTCCTCAGGCTTCGACTGTAGTAGTGGCCTCTTTACCCGGTCGCGTGGGGGCAATGTTTTTCTCCCACCACCGTTGGGCCGTGAGCCACTATTCCTCTGGTTGGGCTCCTCCACGCTCCTCCTCGAGCGCTCAGGGCGACGGTAGCGTATTTCCGTCTCCGGACTCCGGTACAATATTTTGGGGGTATTGAAACAGTAAAAGAGGGACCACAATAATTAATAACTAATAGTTAATAGTTAGAAATATTCCCTGGGAAATTGAGCTTTCTTTCTTATTACTTAAGATTCTAGAACTCTCGTCAAGAAGCCCTTTCATATTGAATCTATTTGAAACTACGTCGTTCCGTGCTAAAGAGGCGGCGGTCACGACATGCGCCAAAACACCGTGTCACAATGCTTAATAATTTGTTCGGAAAAAAACCAAATAATTTTATACACCACGATTAACTGGGCTAGAATTCTATGTGCAACGAAAAAATTCCAACTCCTTCTTGAGTATTTTATGTGAAACTATTGAAAACCCCTCACTTAATTTTTTTACTATACTATTATTTAATAGTACAATCGATGAAAATTTCGTATACAAATAAATAAATGAAATTATCAATATTTATTTATCAATATTTATTTCAATTTTTCTTCATTCATGTTAGTTTGGGGAATTTGGAAGTATATCTAATAAAATTAGGATCTTTCTTTTTCCTGTTCGTTCATTCGATTTCAATTCTATGTGCATGAGGTAATGATTAATCGCAATAATAAATTGTAATAATAGACAAGAAGAAAAAAAAGGATTACAAAAAGAAATTTCATCTTCTATCGTCATTACATATTTTGAAAACGATATATCAATCATGTTGTGATATAATTTACGATTCTTATTATTGATTATATTACTTACTAATGGATTAATCAATTGCTAATCGCTAATTGCTAGTTGCTTTTAAATGCGCTTTATCATCACAGTAACAGGTGTAATAAATTACCTATATTTACTATTATCTAATTATTATTGTGTAGAAAAAAAAACACAAATTATTATATTTATATAAGATATGTTTATTATTATTCTGTCTCCTTATACTTCTCTCTCTCTTTTTATTTATCAGAAACTGTTCAGAGGAGGTTGTTCAAGACAAGTCTGAGCTATGTTGAATATGAGTAATGAGGTGTACATAAATATGTATAGCTACCATACTAGAATACCAGAAAAATTGATTCGTCGATATACTATACCTATATTATAAATTAGAAAATACTACATAGGAAAAGAATGGAAAATAAAATATACAACGAGAACAACAATAACAACGACAAAAAATCAACACGTCTATATATTTGATTTATGTACTTTTTTCTTCTTTTTCTTCTCTCCAAGGTATCTACTAGCTAATATATTGTCTCCACAATATTTTCTCAAAATATTTATTCACTATTCAGGTATCTTATGGTGCGGTATTATAATAATTATCATTACTGTTATTATTGTATTGTTATAGCATAGTACTATGTTAGAGATTACCTATATTTTATCCATCTTTAGTATGTATTATAGGTATACTATAACAGCATACAGCAGCTATTAACGGGCTTTTCATTCAAATAATTTATTATAGTAATTTAAGTATGCCTACCTATACCTATAACTACGATTTCTATTAAGTTTTCTTTTCTCCATGTTTTTCTTTCTCTCATTTCATCTCTATCACCATATCTATCCATCTACCTATACGATGCAATACTATGATGCACTTCGCAACGTTCAATTCATCAATTGAGTTATAATTAACTGATCCATTATTGTTTTACTTTCCATCATTATGTCTCTTTGTTCTCTTTCCCAGGATCTTCTATATGTATACTATCATTATAGATTTTATTAAATTCAGGATATTTGATAGCATAAAACAGAAAGAATCGAAAAACTTATCATCGCATACCTCATGTACAGATTATACCGAATTTACATATATTTAACGTAATCATTCGATACGATTTAAGTACGCACAAATATGTATTGTAATATGTATAATATAGGTAAAATAAATAGATACGTATATTGAATAATATTATAATGGTAATAATACCTACCTAATAGAATGCAGAATAAATAAAAAGAAGGAAAAAAAACCTAAGAAAAACAAATATGGCTAAAACGAATTTTTTGTTCAAATTTGATAAATTGTTCGTATAGATCCTTAATAAATTTTATTTTTTTCTCTTATTTCATTTTGATTGACAATGATTCAAATGATTATTGCTATTGTTATCATTATTATCATTATACTACTATATTTATTGTTTGTTTTCTTGTATTAGAATGGCATTGAGTTTCGCATCTTTCAGTTAATAGTTAAATATTCTATGCATACATACATACATAATGGATTATAAGATTAACAAAAAAATGAAGAGAAAAAAAAAACAATTGAGTGAGTTTGGAAACATTATAAAATTGGATACTCTAAAATTGTTTAAAGTAATATAGGTTGAATATTATAATATTATTATACTACTGTGGGTAAAATTTGACTATAATTGTATAATTGTTATAGAAAATTATGAATCGAATGTATAGTACAATAATTACTTCTGTTACATGTAATATCTAGTATAATATTGCTATATGTCATACGTATAGTGGTACTGTGCCGCTTGACTCACAGTAAGGATGTGTAGGTACGTGCCAAAGAGTTCAGTATTATCGGAGAAGGATCCAAACAAAAGGACCCCGAACGCTCTTTTGGTATTGGAAATATTTTATTTCCTGCAATCAGATGGCGGTGAAAATCGATGAGCTAACCGAATGTGAGCTCCTATGAAATATTCTGAGCCAAAAGCACGAATTTATGTTGAATTAAATGAAATTTATTCGTTTTAGAAGTTTCTATGAATTTTGAACTCATTCTGAAAATACCTCGTACAAGTATTGATCATGTTAAGAAATTGAAGAAATAGAGATACAAAATTTCAGCAACAGTTAGAGCTCATTTCGAATCATATGAGCCCTCTTGATTTTGGAATCGTAAAAACATTTGGACGTGTATTATTTTCATGTTTCATCTTCCTCAGTATGATTATATATACTGTTTCCATATTCCACAAGTTTCCATACGCTCGTTCGTTAGCAAAAAACTATAACGAGGTAGATTGGCTGATGGAAGAAATATCCGATATAATATGTGTCAACTCTGAATCCAAATGCTCTTTGCATTGAAAACTGAAAAACTGCGTTCTCAGTCGTGTTCTCTGGACTTTGAAGATTCGAGAAAAAATATGTGATGTTCGTGTGGAAAAGTTTGCTGTTTTTCTCTACTTCTCATGGCATTCCATATTATAATCCATCTTCTGCGGTATTTCCAAAGGTATATGGCGAATAGCAGTAGAAAATGTTATGGGCTACGGTATTAGATAACTTGCAGACTAGAGGAGAGATAACATTTTGCCACACTTGGAAATACGCGTAAAACTTCGGGGAACATCATACATGGTTTTTAATACAATTTTTCAAGTCAAGAGAACACGATCGAGAATGCAATTTTTTGAGTTTTTTTTTTCTCACAGAAACATGGGTAGTTAGAGTTCATCCAGAACGACAGATATTTTTTGCATCAATCTCTGATCCGTTTCACGCCAAACCACCCCAGGGATTTAGAAATGTGATAGATAATCACTAAGATATAGATTTTTCAAGAATTTCATCGAAAGAGTTGACCATACGGGTCAGGAGTTCAGGTACATTCAGTTGAACTGGAATCACCGACAGCATGTAATTTCTACGTTATGATGTAGAAAAAAATTTAAGAAATTATATTGCAAATTGCAAAGAGATCGAGAGTTGAACGCATAATGAATAAATATACCCATGTTTTGAAATTTCGATGACATAAAAATTGAAAGAGGAGAAGCGAACGAAAGAAAACTTTTTACTTTTCTTTCCTTCATTTTTTTTCTTTGTAATGACCAGAAATAAATTATTACAATCATAATGCTGATAATGATGGATGATGATGATGATATAATCTTGTTGACGACGAGTTATTGAATAAAATAAGAAAGAAATTGTCGATTATACCTATTCATAAGAGATCAAGCGTTATTACAATTAATTTTTCATTTCGTTTTTCATTTCAAGCATATAATATGTACTATATCTTCTTATAATTAATATTAATATATACTGTATTATGTATACTTATATACCTAAATTAACTGAGTTGTAATGGTAATTTAAGATTCAGGATGTATAAATTATATATATTTGACCTATAGATTTATCAGCGATAATTATCTTTTGAATTTCTTTAGGACACGGTAATTATAATTGAGAATTGCGAACGTGCGCGATTATATTACTATTATTATTATTATTATGCTATATTTTTATAAATCGTGAATTATTTAAGTACATATTCGAAATTATCATTACCTATTATTATTGTTCGATTAAAATGAAAACGAAAAAGAAAACAAAAATACGAAAACAAATGAGAAACAAGAGAGAGAAAACAATAATTACATATCCGTATGAATTGATATAAAATATATAGAATATATGAAATAAAGAATAAAAAAATATAAATATTGTACAGATGAAAAAAAATATCCTGTGTGCGTAATTGATTTCTTTCTATTTCCTATCCCCCATTTGATTGCTATTTTTGCTTATCGGAATATACACAGGTAGTGAAACAGTGAAATAATTTCGGCAATTTAAAATCGTAGCAATATTATACTTTGGTAATTCAACATTGTGTCTGCTTTATAACAAATTACAAAAGACATTCGTCAAACTTTAATCGTCGACTTACAGACTTGATTGAACCGAAGAGCGCTCTTGTGTTACTTGTTGCGGAATCACTGATTATACCAGTCCTTAGGATGTATATTATACCTTCATTCAGTGAATACGTATGTAAAAGAATTTTCTAAAGATTCACACGCAGTGACAATACACGTTTCGTTCCTTTCATATTTCCCAAAAAGTCTGATTGTTGCTCGGCGATGAACAAGTATGAAACAGCTCCTTCTGATCCTTTACACTGGTTGATGAAAAACAAATTGGTGTGAAAGTTTTCGACTCCGAAGGAACATTGTACAGCTTATAATGAAACGAAATATTATTGTAAATTATAATTTTGTTTAAACGTGCGTTATAGCAGTCAAACTAATAATGAGGAACCATTGAATCCATTCACAAATTCGAAAACATATATTTCTATCATTTACAAAATGATTATGATATGATGAGCGTGCTTCACTATTTGGGAAGGCACTCACATTGAAAGAGGGACCGAGTAAAAAATGGTATCCCAGAATAATAAATTCTCTACCTAACGAAATTGAATAAGGAGCAGGATTTCTATGGAATAATCGATAAACATTGTAATTATAGTTTATAACAATTATGACCGGTAATTTTTTACCAAGTTATGATAAGATCTTCTTTCTATACTTCCAGCATTCAAATATGCTTCTGTAGATTTCCTTCACTTCCTCGCGAAAAGTAGAACCAGATATATCAATGCTATTTTACTGAATTATTCTGTTAATCATTCAAGAAGTTGTAAGTATATTGAAAAATTGAGATTTTTCAGACTCTCTGTTATATGGATGCAAATACGTGTCTAACGCAGACGGTCTTGAATTTCAGAATTTTTGAATCGATTTAGGTCCTTTTCTGGCTTAATGTAAAATTTAAGCCAAAATCCATAATCTAAATTCAGGCCCTTATTGCTTACATGCCTTGAATGATTACCAGCGCATAATTTCTGAAAGTACATTATATAATATAAGAATAAGGCGTTTTGATTTGAGTGCGGAAGATTTCTGGCATGTTTAAACGCACATAGGACAATGTGAGAATTGCCAATTAGATGAGTAATCATTATAGAGCAGTTGGCAATCTGGTCTCCTGGCTCTTATGGTCTCCCACCGTCCATGTCTGTTGTTGTTGCATACTTTTCGAGAAAAACTGCTCAATAATATTATGTATAATATGTGTCACCGACAAATTTATTAGACAAATTGGTAAATTGTGTTTATTCAAAAATCAGAATTAATTACCATATATAGTATCATACATCCAAACATCGATCAAACATAGCAGGTTCGAAAAATGAAAAAAAATATATATATATACCATTAGTTACACAAATGGTCGATTCTTGTATAATTCTTAGTTAATTTCATTTCTGGTCGGCCGTAAAATTTACAAATACATAATCGCCGAAGGACCAGAAGATAGAGACTTCGACAATCGACAAAATTTCACGGCAAGTGTACCTACTTAAAATATACGATTCTTTAGGCATCCCTTCATAGGATCCTCGATGGCTCACAGAGCAACATCCTCTGAATCGCTCGAAGAGCACAATCATTTTTCGGTCCGAATTAGAAAAATTATTACGAGAAATATTGCGGGTCTGTTGTCAAGGACGAATGAATGCATGAACAAATCATCGATCATTTGATGATGAAATCACAATGCTTTATATTTCATTCACCTTTCAACATTGATAGTTCATTATTATTTATCATATTCGAAAACATTTCAAGCTCATGCGGAGTACTACAAGCAAATTATTTGTCATAGTACTTTTATAATCAAGTATCAATAATAATAATAATAATAATAATATAATTATCACAGATATGTAGAAAACAAATGGACAAACATTGAAAGAACAAGTTACCATGTATAATAATAATAATAATAATATGAAATACAAAATGTAATTCTTTATTTCTTACTGTATCCTAATAGCTCATCGTTTGGGGCTTAATTTTTCACCGAATTCTCAAAGACCAGTCGACGAAATTTAGCTTGATCGAGAACAACGAATTTTTGTAGTCGCACAGTTTAAGATCCGTTCGTTGCGTCAATCGATTAAATTCGCGACCCATCCTCAGCTTCTTTTTTGGTTTCAAAAACAACGGACATTACAATAATCTCGGGAATGGAATTAGAAGGAGGCGATGCTTCATTTGATTCTAATTTAATTATACCATTTCTACGATCAATAAAATCTAATTTTCTCGAATCTTCGTCTGAAATATTCTGAAAAATGAATTCAAAATATTATTCAATGATATATTCATAACTAGACTACGTAAATTTCACTCTTCTCTTCCCTAAAATATATAATCGATACCATGAACCATTCACCTCTTCTAATCCCGGAGTCTCTTCTACTCTTGTTTTCATATTTTTTTCTTTATCCCCATTGTTGATTGTCGATTTTGATGAAGTTTGCCGCCTCGGAGTCGGTTTCCTCGGTTTAAAACTACCAGAAGCTTTCTTCGGCAGCTGAGGAGCCGAATGTAATCGTTTTATGTCGTTAGATGTAACGTCACAGTTGTGTACTATGAGTTGTTCTTTCGATTTAAAAGCCTGGAAGTATTCGGATTTGAATGTTATTATTTAATTCTATTCGAGAGTGAATCTCGAAATAACAAACGCATCATCTAGTTCATAAGAAGGACAAAGTAAAGGCAGTTACAGATGTTCATTATACTAACGTGAGAACAAACGTCACACTTTACACTGTGCTTGTTAAGCTCGTGATGCTTCAATGCTTGAGCTCGATGAAAATTACGACTACAGTGACTGCAGCTAAAACGTTTTATGTTACTGTGTGTCAATAAATGACGCTTCAACTTGTCAGGTCGAGAAAATTCACTCATACAACCTAGGTACCCTCGGAACGGGCACTTTAAACGTTTTGTTAAATCGTGGATCAGCATGTGGCGACCTAGACGATCTTTTCTTTTGAATTTTGCCGGACAATGCTGTGGAATAGAATATTTTTGTTCTTGTTGATTAAACAGTAAACAGCTGCTTCAAAAATGGTATAATATACAATTGAAAGTGTAGGAACGTGATTATAAATGGTCAAAAAATATTCTTCAACAGCGAAAGTATATTAACAACCGTTCATAAACAATCAATCTAACGGATAACAAAAGAGCAAAATATTATGAAATGAACAAAAAAAATAATGGTATTAAAAATATTATTTCGTATATACCGGGCAAGGAAAAGGAGTCTCTTCGCTATGGATCAATCGATGATTAGCCAAATACTGTTCAGTTTTGAAAGCCTTGCCACAATCTTCGCACGCAAACCGCGCGGAAGTAGCATGCGTTTTTAAATGCCTTCTCAAATATCGCTCGACAGGGAAACTTTTACCGCAGTTAGGACAAGGATAATTATGAGTTGTCGTTTCTGTGTGATGTTGAAGTGCCTCGAGATTGGCGAAAGAAGATTTACAAACGGAACAGCAATAGTACCTTAAATTGAGAAAAAAGGTGATCATTCATTGAGTGAAAATTATCAGTGAACAATATATTCTTATTGTGAAATGAAAAAAAATTCAATTTACTTCTCCGAAGTCTTTTGCTTTTGGAAAGAATGTGTGTACTGATGAAGCCCAAGATCTGACAGAGTGTTAAACACCTCACCACAAACATGGCATCTATATTCAGATCGTTTATGGCTTCGCGTATGCTCGAGGAAATCTTCAAGCTCTTGAAACATCATGCTACAGCTACTCTGCACGCACTTATAAACTTTCAATGTTAAATGAGAAAGTATGAGGTGCGCTTTCAATGCTTTGTAAGAATCAAATATCTCCTTACAGAACTGGCAGTGGTATGTTCTGTCTATATCGCCGTCTGGCGGAGTCTGGAAATTCGAGTAAATTAAAAATAAGAATAAAAATAAATATTCAAAGATTTTTACGCAATTGAATGTCTTACGTCAGGAGGCAAGGAATGTATAGCAGTACCAGGCCATACTTTGTGAGAAGACATGTGTTTCTTAACGTTAGATTTCTGTGCGAATGCTCTACCGCAAACAACACATTGATATGGTTTTTCCCCCGTATGAGAACGCTCGTGTTGTTGCCAGTAAAATTTTTTAGAAAATTGTTTATTGCAGTAGCTGCATTTGTACTGAAAATCGAGCAAAGAAAGGAGTCAAAAACGAGTATCAAAGAGAAGAGTTCATATTGAGAAGAAGTTTTATCACCTTTAGATTTTGTCCTGCTTGACCAGGCTCTTCTTCTTCGTTATTATTTTGTTGATATGATTCTATAAGGTCGTCCGTAGCAATAGATGATTCGTGATCCTCTAGTAAACAGTGCTCAGAAGGTAAATGAATTTCCTTCAACTCTTCTGCAGCATCGGTTTCAGTGTTTATACCCGGATTCGCGAATGTCTCAAGGTTTTCGGCGGTCAGAATTATCGGAATGTTGAAACCTGAGTCCTGAGTCAAGTAGCTCGCACCTTCCTCCTCCATGCTATTAATCGTGAAGAAACTTTTTAGAATCTCCTTCACGATCAGAACGACAAGAAATTTCCACAATCCTTCTCACCTAAAGAGCATATCAGTTTCTTCAAGTATGATTGGCTCTCCGATAGGATCAGCCTGGATAAAAGATTCCTGAGAATTGAACTGCGCTGTATCCTGCGGTTCGGTGTCATTCTGATCCATGGGGGTCTCATGAGAAGTGAGATACTGTCCAAGATCGACAGTCTGCTCCTGTAGCTTGAAATGCTGCTTCTTATGCAGTATGAATAAATGCAAGGATGTAAATTGGCTCTTGCACTTTCCGCATTGGAATATGTCCTCTTCGTCTTCATCTATTCCTGTTCAAAGATGATTGTTGAAGGATTAGAGTTACCTTATCTTGAGATAGATATTGATGTAGGTATCATCAATTATGTTGTAAAATACTTTCAAAAAAATTCTCGGATAAAAATTAAAAACAATAACGTTTTTCGTAGCTTTGTGGAATTTCTATCTGTTTTATCATCCAGATAAAACTGTCTAGGAATTCTCTTCTCACCTTCATCTAGATGATCGTAAGAATTATTTTGTATAGTGAAATAAGTGATTTCACATAAATGAAATAAATAAATTCAGTCAATTCAGTCATTCACGAAATAATCACGTCTAGAATTATGGTAAATTTGACTCGCTGCGATCAGCGCGTATTCTGTAGTTTGGGACCAATGTGAAGCATGTATAACTATGCAAACCGGACTACGTGCATACTGAAATGTGGAGTCAAATTAGGCATCAGAAAACTGAATCCAGATACTAGAAACTAGCATGCTAATGAAAATCTTTCCTACCAGCTTGCTCAACTTCTGTGATCAGCGCTTGAGATTCTAGGAGCGATTGGACCGTCGAGTTGTCTAAGGATACCCCTGCGATTGAAGAGGCATTTTTGTTTGTTATTTATTTTCAACCGGTCAGGAATAATGAAGAAGTTTATAAATATAATATCGACAATTAATCATCTCACCTGTAAGAGCATCGAAAATAGATTGTGCCATGTCTGCTGCTAGAAGAATTAAGCATGTGATAGCACAATAAATTATCGTAGTTTATCCTGTTTCAAATATCTAAGGTGTTCATTACAAAGACTTGATTGACCTGAATGAGGACGTTGAAATTTGAGAATGAGAATTTGAAAAAGTAAGATATTGGTTTAAATTTTAGCTGATTTTTGGTTGGATATAGGTGGGTATAATAGTCAAAATCGAAGCACAACCTCCTTATTCCGTGTATTTCTATAGGGAAGGTGTTTCATACCACTTGCTCGAGGATATTTTATTAGTTTTGTAATGCGGAGATGGAGAAATCGATATGCTATGTTTCGTAGAACTTGATCATTGTAATCTACTAACCTCAAATTATAATTTTTAGGTTATGAGACGCTCGTGTTGTGTTCTCGCCATCTTGTATTCTGCTCACTGCTGTAGTTTACTAGTTATTTGTTTCTAACTAGATCCCGATGGAGGATTTTCTAGTGTTACCAACTGTAGATGATCAACCCGCAAATTTCAAATGACCCATAGCCAAAACCAAAACGCGAGTCGCATGTCGAGTTTTCCAAATAGGATTTCTTCATTAAGGTCTATTAAAAACGCATGGAATCTCCATTGTTACACATTATTCAGTGTATTGTTACCCATTGTTGAATGCCGTGAGGCTTCAATAGTACTTCAAATGTCTTTCTGAAGAAAATCGACCTTTCGAATTGCCAAAAACTGAGACATTAGCCACGTAACTTTTTACCTCATGGATATCTGAGAAGAATGCGCATGTTAGAAATTCAAATTGTTTGCCGGTTGTTTTTTCAGGTGCTATTTGAACACCCATTGTGGTGACAATTGTGCACTAAAGGTGCTATTAGAGACCCACTTGCACCGATTGTTACTTATGGTTCAAAGTATCGTTATCATTCGAAAACGCAATTCGTCACCACTCCTACACCAAACAACCAATTTGAATGAAACTTTTTCGATTGGATACCGTATTTTAGCAGGAAGTGGCTAACTATTTCATCTCGCTAAAATTTTGACAAAATTCGGAGTTTTAAGGAATTTCTAATTGTTAGGTCAGGTTTGTTCGTAGGTGAAATTGGACAAACTTGAATTTCTGATAGACATCTCCCACAATTCGTGGAGATGAAATACTTAGCCACTTTCTGCTAAAATACTGCATCCAATCGAACAAGTTTCATTCAAATTGGTTGTTTGGTGTAGGAGGTGCTGCCGAATCGCGTTTTCGAATGACAGCAATGCTCTCGACAACGAGTAAGAATGGGCCCAAATTGTGTTACAGTAGATCTTCAATAGCACTTCATAACATTTTTTGAACAAAAATGCAACGTTTGGAATGCAATTTTGGTTAATTCGAATTCGGGGTGATTTTTCAACAGTTTTGAGTTATAAAACTACGTATTACTTTGGGAATTATTATTTTAACAGTTTTTCAATAAACGATACTCGGATTTTCTTCTGACAGATTTGGACTCCGCGGCGTAGATCATTAAATGAATAAATTCGACGATCAGATGATCAAAGAAATGGTTGAATGTAAAAATTGTGTTTTATATTTGATCATTGACTGAAGCGGCAGTCGACGATTTGAAGTCTTCAGTTTTCTAAATATCTCTATGAAATTTGAAATCGAAGGTATACACTATAGGGAATTTGTATTTTTGAATAATTCATTTCGGAAGCCTGTTGGTGTCGAAGATGGTGGTCAATGGTGGTGGCTGTCAGTCACGGTTGTATACACCGTGCTGTCAGTCGAACTTTTAAATCATCTATTTATTCAACGATAACTTGGAAAAGAGAATATAATTCCCAATGAGACTCGCTTCGTATTGAAAACAGAAGAAGTACCTTCAAAACGCATACGCATGACGCTGCAAATTCGAATTATAAACTTTTGAACACGAAAATATAATTTCAAACAGTAGACAACGGAAACAATTCCCAATTTTGTTTTTAATTCAAAAAAAAGATGCCATTACTTGAATCTGCCATCGTTATAAATTTATGAAGTTATTCATAACGCATGTTTTGATATTTGAAAGTCGCTTATCGAGCATAAATCATCTTCTCAGTACTGTGAAAACCGGTACACTCAATTAGCGGGAAATCTAGTTCGGCCATATTTGAAAATCGAATTTTGATCGTTTTGGATTCCAATTTTTCGTTTCTTTTAAAAGAAAGTTTATGTAAAAATCGAGAGATCCAATCATCGATTTATCATCTTTCGACTATCTTCGTTTTGTTTATAAGCCATTAACGCTTTCACGCTGAATTATTCACGTTATACTACGTCCCAAATTCAAATTTCGTTGAATATTCCAATTTATAGATTCGAGCGCGGAAATGCCGTTAAAGACTAGAACAATGCGCAAAATACTGGAACCGATCGAAATTCAGGTAATATAAAATTGTCGTTTTTCATTGTTAAACCTATATTGAAAGAAAAAAAAAACAGAGAATCCGTTTCATTTTGTGATTTACCAATTTCATAAATTAATTTGTTTAAATATTTATTTCGCTTCCAAATTCAAATTCAGGTATCCAAACTGCGGAATTTAGTATTATCCTCAGAAATTCCTGACCCTCCTGAAGTTGTTTTGGAATTAGAATCTAGTCTTGCCGATGAACTATGCAAGCTAGGAGAAAAGCTTGAAACATTATTATCGGACGACGATACTTCCAGTGACTACAAGGATATGAAGACAAAGATAAGCTCTTTAATAGAGCAATTTTGTTCTGCTAATAAAAGAAGTGACTTATTGAGTAGCACAGATGTACGAATTCCAATATGTTGACAATATAATCCCCTCCCTCCATCCTTCATCTTCGTTTCATCACTTTTAATCGCGCTCTTTCATCTTTGATCATACAGTTCAAACAAGCCCAAGAAACAAGCTACAAACTTGCTACCGATCTCTTGGAAAAGTTTACGAGCACCTTAGAGGCCCTCGAGAAGCTAGAATTTCTTCCTTTAAAACAGAGCCTCCAAGATTCTTGGGATTATGTTAGAGACATGGGAGTAGTTCAGGAGATTGAAGATTTCCAGAATATAAAAGTAACTTTTGTCATGAAAAATGATCTAATCATATTCACAACAACACATTCTCATTCTCGATGACTGTTTTTCCATCTGATTAGGAACTCGGAGCCTCAATCGTAGAGGTTTTCAGCCCTTTACAAAGATTCAGGAAAACCCTGGCATCTAATTTGCTCTCAGAGAGAGTTGCACTTTATTCAAGTCAGCTTTGCGCAGCTTTAAACGTTCTCGTCCAACTTGTTCAAGAACAGCATCAACTCAACGCTCCGATTTACGTAAAAGAACATTACAATCTTGTAAACTATAACTCCGATCATTTGGAACATCCAAACTACATTCGAATCCCTTTTTTTGCCAATAGAGCTGCAAGAAGTACGCTTGCGAAAGAATGGGCTGGTGCTTCAAAATGCTTATGGAAGTGATTGACGCTGCTCACCCCTCCGATGGGGAAGAGAACTTCGAAAAAGAAAACCATTTTGTTTACAGGTAGAGAGGAGGAGCCTGATTGTGTGATGGGAAAAAAAACACGACTATTAATCAATTCATCGTTATTCAAATTCATTTCTCTTCCAGGATGGACGTAGCGCTCGACATTCTTGCAGGTATGTCCAGCAAAAATGGGGAAGATCAAACTCACGATTGTTTGGACTTGTGGTTTGCTATAGAAGACGTATTCTCACATGCTATGGCAATCGCGCAAGTTTGTCATCCCTATAACTTTAATGCTATCACCGGAGTTTCTCAGTCCATAATAACAGAGTATGAAAATCTGAAGGCGCAATTGAATTCAGAAAAACCAGACCCAAGCATCAATAATCTATTCATGAATACTCTGAACGACGCTCTATACCGGCTCGAGCAAAAAGTGAATGTCTCTGTTTTGACACTCGTCATGGAAGTATTCAGCGACCCAGTTGGCGCTCTTAGAAAACTCATTAAAACGTGCGGCAGTTCTCTCACCGCTAAAGAACGTAGTAGCAGTGATCTTGCTTCTGCTATCGAAGAATTTGACCAAGTCACTGACAAAGCTATGCAGATTGGAATGTTTGCTATCGCTTGCTGCAAAGATTTGAATCGTAAGTTATGGATGATGTAACACTGATTAAGGAGAGAAACTGATTCTTCTTTCTGGTCTTTTTGTATTGAATTCTTTCAACTTTTTTACTTCTCCTGTCCAGGGGTAACAAAGATCAGGAACTGTTTAGCGAGTCTTGAGTCTTTGGAGCCAGAGCTGGTTCCTGCGATAACAGCTTTCTACTTGCATCCAGAGAATAAAGAATTGAGAGCAACCGTTAAGCTTTTAACAGGCCAGTGGCAGTCTGAAATGAACAAGTTACATAAGCTAGTCGATCTTATAGTCGACTCTGGTGCATATTGTCAGGTGAATGGCCAGCGCTTGAAGACATGACCGGATCTGGTTCACATCTGTGCCACTTTCATCCCAAATAAACGAACAATTGCAAATGTTTGTTTCTTTTTCAGGTAATCCTCGATGATATTCAGAACCGGGTATCCACAATGTCTGATTGTCTTGATAAAAGGGAAGGTGTAACCCAGGCGCAGGTCCAGGGTGTGGTTCAGAGGGCATTGTCGCTTTCTAGCCAAGTATCTGCGACTGTTGATGATATCGGAAGAGAAAAGATCGAGAGACAGACTATTATGATGATTCAAGAGTTGAAAGCCGGTAATGGGATTACTTGCGCAGTTTAGAAATTCACCGTTATTATTTTTTTTGTACACCTTGCTTCATGTATCTTGTGATTACTTTCAGCCACTTATGAAGCTGGTATGGCCTCCAAAATACTCCTTGATAATGCGACGGAGCCACAGCAGTTGAGAGTTATTAAAAGATGCGAATTAATTTTCAATGTTGTCAAGAGACTTCAACCAACTTTGGTTGCGCTGATTAATAACTCGACATCGATGCACATGAGTTACGGAAAGGCCAGCATGGGCCAAGGAGACACTTTACATGGTATAAAAAATGTTAAGCATTGTGTTTGGTGTTTGGAAACCGTTGTTTTAGAGATTCACAAGTTTTTTCAGTTATATTCAGTTCCATCTAAAAGCTAAGAATTCCTAATGAATCAGAGTTTCTTTGTAAAGATTGAATCCCAGGAATGAACGTTCACATGGCTAGTCACAATACCCATTCTACGTACATCTAGCATATCAAAAATATAATTTGTTGATACTCTGGACTGTATGATAACAGGATGGAGCCTAGATATAACTAAAATTGCTGACAACAATCATAACCCAGGGAACATGGGCTCGTGTTTAGTCCGAAAAACTTAGAAAACTTGGACAGAAAACGATAGAAACATTCGAAACTTGAGAAATTCAAAAAGGAACGTTTGAAAAATCATGAATGAATTTGAAATGAAATGAAATTTCAGACGCGTAAAACTCCAGAAACTTCATAAAAGTGCTCAAACAGATCTCACAGACTTTGAACGCCTGTAAAAAAGTTTCAAAAATTTATCAGCAAAAGTCTTTTTATCGATGTCGTGCAGATCCAGGATGTGAAAACCGAGATATTGGGATATTCTGGATTTTATAATCTGGAGAATCCACTAAAAATAATAATAAAATACTTTCGCAGATCCAGGGCTAACATTTCCCTCTGATATCTATGGCCTGACAAGAGATGAAAGGACTTTCACCTATATCAGAACTCCATACACAGGTAATTGAGAAACCTACAGTATTCAATGACTAGTACTTTGCTGATATTTGGGCGAATTCAAAGTTCAATCAACACACAAAATTGCTTATTTTTCAGTCATAAGCAACAAGCCGCATCTCTCCATCCAGCCAGCAAATAGCGTGCCTAGGACCCCGGCAAATCAATCACGTTTAATTCCTTATATAAAACGAGGGAGAGAGATGCGAACAGATAGATCAATCATGTACAAAACACCAAAAGCGAATGATTTCAGAGATCTATCTCGATCTCTCACAAAAAATCAGACAAAGACAAAGAACTTGTCTATCGTTAGACAGCACCTTTTTAGTAGGGACAGTTTTGCCCCTCATAAAGACATTGACATGTATTCTGAAAGCCTCGATCTGACCGGTAGGTGGAAAGCGTGTCATCTTCTTATTTTTCCTGATCGTAAAAGAGAGAAAGAGATATAAACATACGGAATCCACTACTTTTGTGGTTTATTTGCATTTCACTTTTCTGTTTTCTAGGAATTTTGGACAAGGTAACATGTCTCTCCGACACGCTAAGTTCAATGGTGTCCAACTCCCCGGCTGCAAAGTTCCAAAGTTTTCCTGAAGCAACAGGAAAGAATCTTTCCGACAAAGTGCTAGACGTGGGATCTGATATGAGCGTGGAAAATTCGAGCACATCAATTGGGAGCGAGAAAATGGACAAAGTTTCTACAATTGGAGGCGGAGATGCTCCCTCTCAAATCAATACACCTGAGAGAATGGGAGATTTGAAGAAATTGGATAAGAAAATCGAAGCCTTGCAGAAAAAAAAACTGGCTTCAGAATAACTAGGTTTCTCGCTATGAGAGAATTTGAAGAAACAGATGGAAAGCAATAGAAGCATTTGTTCACAGATTTTCACGATTTAGAAATTAATGATTATGATCATATACGCAGAGTTTTTTTTCGAGATCAAAGTAAGATTAGTTGGTTGTTGATATATCCGTCCATATCTTTACGAATTCAATTAATATTACAATTTTTCTTCTTACTTTAGTTAGGAGATAATAGTATACAAGTTTTCATAGTTTAAGATTACTGAAAGCATGGCAATAATAAATACTTCGATAAATTGAAGCTTTTGGCTTTTGTTGTTTACAAAAATTTGGGTATTTGATTTTTTCATTTCCCATCTATCTATCTGTAACACAAATATTAGCATATTGTATTCATGGAAGAATATTTACATTATTTGAGCAGCATAAGAAATTATTTATTTTCTCCTTGATATTCTAATCAAATTGTTTATCTCAGCTACTTGGTGACGTAATTTTAAGCATTTCAGCTTCTGACGAGCGCTCCAGAAGTAATTAAGTGGTCTAACTTCACGATGTGAATTTCTAAATTTAAATTAATCCCAAGGAGTAAAAAAAGACACACATTTTTGTAATCTCAGTGAATGATTTTGAAAAAAAGATAATAAGCAACAAATTTCTTAAGCAGCTTTATATTTCTTAATACTTTTTCCTATAATAATAATGTTACACAATATGTATACTACTATCATAATGAAAAACTAGATACTACGACATAGCAATGTGCTTTTTGTTTTCGTTTGAATTTTCAAGAAATTCAATAATGAATTGCATGTTATTTATACAATAATAAAATTCAATTTATTCGAAATTAAATTTATATAAATTCGTCCGGTTCCCTTGGCGCATCCAAATCTCTGTAGTGGATAACTGGTCTGAGTTCGCTTCCTCCTCCACTGTAAAATTTAAAAAAAAAAGTAAAATTCATTGAATCCAAAATCTCGGTCAATTTAGTAAATTGGTTCAGGCAAACATTTGCTCTGATATTCAAATAGTTCAACGATAATTTAAAAATAACAGAATCAATGGAATCCTGGCCTTTTATTTCATTTTATACATGAAAAAATAAGAAAATTAATTCGAATACAGGTTTTTTTATTAATCTTTTTCCTTTTTTGTCGCTAAATAATATTCAAAACAACTGCTTCCATTTTGCTTCCCTCTAGTCGTAGTTTTCAGATTAAAAATACGGAAAATGAAGGATAACGAAATTCAAAAAAGGATAATAACTATTAATTGGTGAAATGCAAAAGCCATCGAAATTGAAACGAAACAGAAACAATAAGCTGCAAGAATTCAGATTTCATTCAGAATAGTAATTGAAATGAAAAAAATAAAGACAAATAAAAAACATACAGAAGCATGCAAAACCAAGAATACAAAGTGAGCATTGATTAATATTTTTTCTAATTGGAAACACGCCAAGCCAGTGTATGATAATGGTTATTTGAAATACATTTTTTTTTTTAAATAAAGATTTGAGTTACGATATACATTTAAAAACGTGACAGAGGACCAACCGGACAGATGAAGGAAAAGAAAATGGTAATTGGTAAAATAATTGGGGAAATAGGATAGTAAAAAATGAAAAAACGATTTTGTTTAATTATAGAAAAAAAATATTTATTCATAATTCTTATCTGCTCTTATGATTATTTAATATTCGTTTTTTCCTTTATATTTTCTCTGTTTTCTGTTTATTTACAAATTTGATACTATAGCTTCAAATCTATTACAATGGTAATGAAGAGATGAAACAAATTGGTTGTTTTGCGGCTAGTGATTGAGGGGAAAATCTTAATTAAAAATAATGTACGTACTTTCAAATGTTATAGGTAGGTAAATCAAAACTAGTACGTAGCTCATTAGATTAGACTATTGATAATGCTAGTTTTGTTTTAGTTTGTAAAAACATTCCCATCTCACAATATATTTGAATTCTCTGGATAGGTGAAACAATAAAAAATGAGAAGCAAGGGTTTGAAGAAGAAAAAAAGAAGAAGAAAAAGAAGAGTTTTATATTTTTATGCTTTATATTATTGATATTCGAAGTTTCCTGCTTTATTCACAAATTGTCTTCTTATTTTAATTCTATTAAAATTAGTTTATTTTTTAAATTCAATTTCAATATATTCTTTAATATAATAGAATTTGAAAGATTGCTTTGATCTTGGTTTTTTCTGTATTTAGAATTATTTAAAATAAAATAAGACAAAGTATACCTATCAGTAAAATACGTAATTGGTTTCCTTGGCACGGAATAAAACTAATTGGAATTAATTTCAAAGAAATCGGCAGAAGAAATGTAAAAATATTAACGTTATATATCGGGGAATGAAATCAATGTTAAAAAATGTCCATGTCAGGCTGGTCCAAGTCGTTATAACTAATTATAGGCCTCGATGCCGAATCTGGTGCAGCCCTGTAATCATTGTTTTTTTTCTTTTTTATCTTGATAATGATGAATCCTTCGATCCAATTTTTATAATAATGAACTAGAAAATTTTTTTCCAATTTGATTTTGATTTTTTCTTTTGATTTTTTGAACCAGTATATACAGTTTATGAAATGATAAATATTGTTTTATAACAAAATAGAAGAAACATGCTTTTCTTTGGAGAATTTTGCCTATAAGTTTAGCAATGTAGTTGGTAGGAATAAAATTGGAAATATTGATTGATAAATGAAAAGTGGATTGAAATTGGATATTGATAATAATTGCTCCGAAAAATCAATTTTTTCTAATGGAAAATTAATCTTTGAGTACACGAAAATTCGATCTTCGGTGAAAATTTATATTAAAACTGATTGAATACTCGATTTTAGATCGAAATTGATCATAATAGTGTTTGAAAATTAGATTTGTGACGAAAATCAATGTCTAAACTATCTAAACACCTAATTTCCCATTGAAAACGGTCTCAGAAATACAGAAAAATAGTTCTGTTGCTGAAAACAGCTTCTATAAGTATGTAAAAATTTGATTTTCGATGACAATCGGTCTTATAACATTGTAATAATTTAATTCTTGACCGTATAATGACTCTATAGTAAGAGAAACATATTTTAAATTTTGTGAAGTTTAGATTTTTCATCAAAAATTTATATGAACTTTTCAAAAAGTCATCTTTTGATTAAAAACATTCCTTGGGGTACATGAAGATATGATTTAAATTTTCGATGAAACAAAATGATCCCGATTGAAGTAAATTTCTATTTGTGGTTTGTTTTCAATTCCAAGATAAATGGATATGAGGAATTGTAATATAAATAAGAATTACGGATGATTACGAGGAGACACAACGATATTATAGATTGTTACTTTTTCATGCACGTAATTAATCGGGTTTCTAGATTTTTGTTTGTTATAATTCATTGAAAATGCTTAATGTGAGTTTCACATGACTATTGATTTTATGCAGCGTGCCGCAGTGTGACTTACCGTCCTCGATTGAAGCCTCCGCGATTTGGACGTGGCATACCAAATCCACCTCCGAATCCACTTCCGTAACCAGATCCTCCGTATCCTCCTCTACCGCCGTAAGCTCCTCCGTAACCACCAAATCTACTGGGAAATGAGACAAACAAAATTTTGTTTCATTCAATGTGTTGACAGAGGTTAAAAAATCGTATTTCTGGAAATGGTGAGGAGAATTTAGTGGGAAAAACTTGTGAAACTGTTCAGGCCACTCTGAAGGCAAACGAGACAGCCAGAGAACTCCGAAAATGATTAGACAAATTTGAAAGAATTGGAAAAAAAAAAATTTTGGTTCCTCAAATAGTCAAAAAAAACTTCAAAGTATCTTCAAAAGCATAAAAACTTGGGCTTTATCGTATGGAATATAAAATTTGATCATTTTCTTGGCTACATGTACTGTAAAATTATGAAGAATCTTGTAAAACTGTCCGAAATCTTGACCATCTCGTGAAAAGTACTCAAAATGGTCAAGAAAATTGGATAAAAAACTTCAGACTCCTGGAAAGACTGATAATAATATTAGAAAAGTTTGAAAACCACAAGAAAATCTCGAAAGACCAAGACAAAAACCAGAGAAAAAACTTTCAATACTTCCTAAGAGGCTTGAAAGGCTTGAAAAACTTATATTACATGAAGGAACTGGAGCTTTATCTTATGAAATACAAAATGAGGCAAACCAGCACAATCTTCTGAAAGATTTGAAAAATAAGGCCAAGAGCTGGAAAACATTTTCTAAAACTGAATTTCATCAATTTCATGATAACCTCAAGGGTATTTCTTCTCTGCACTAAAATAAAAAAACTTGACTCCATCTTCTCAATTCACATTAGATGAATAAAGGACTATACTAACGCGGCTGCAGCACCACCATAAGGTGGAAATCCATCGCGAGGTCCTCCCTCCCTAACAGGAGTTTTATTTCCAGGATGTTCAGAAAGCTGAGGCCTCTTCGGATCCTTCAAATAATTGTTAAAATATTCAGCTTCAGCTTTCACCTCAGCTACCTTCTCTCCATGTTTATTGAATATATGTTTCCTGATAAAATCTGGGCCCTTAAACTTCTTCCCGCTCAAAGGACACAGCCACTTATCCTTTGAAAGCTCCTGCGTATTTGCCTGAACAAATTTCTCCACCTCTCTATTGTTTTTATGGTTCAAAATTAAAGAAAATTCAATTCTGTTTATGAATTTAGTGGTTCTTGGATCTTTTCATTGGTTTGTCGATAATTTTACAACACCTAGATACCATATTTTCAAAAAAGGATACGCTTCAGAGTTTTTTGCCCCAAGTTTATCGAATTCATCGGAAGTAGTCGTAGCCATCGGAGTTAAAAACACAGACATTTTACTTTCAAAATTACGACAATACTCGGATAATTCAGTAGCGGAAACTTTTGCTGTAGGCGGAGAACCGCGAACATGCATGATTCCGCATCTGTTTGGCATTTCATCTTCGTTCGGGTATTCACAATGGTTGTAGTAATCGACAGAATGAACGATTCTCAGATAGAGCACAAGCCGATCTAAAACCTGAACAAAACAAAAAAGTATACATTTTTTGTTCGATTCACAGCAACAAATATTCGCTTTGAAAACTTTTTTCTTCTCAATGAACTACCTTGATCAACTGCGGATCACGTTCTATGGGTCCGTCTCCGTCGCCTCCGACTTGACCTTCTTCCTGGTCTCCTGACATACCAAGAAGCTCTTCTTCTTCCGCAGATGCTTCTTCTATCAAATAATCGGTGATGTTTTTAAGGACTGGATTTTTCGAGGAAAGACCGAAAGCCTGGCGCCGTGAAGAAAAATAAAAAAATAGAAAAGTCATTGTCAATATGGTAATAAAAGTATGATGGAATTCGGATAATCTACAATATCATTCACTTCGAACGGGAAAAATCCATTCATTCCTACCGCCTGCTCAGCTTCATTTGCTGTTTTAGAGTCTTTAGAACCTTCGACATCTTTGGAAGAACCGGAATCCTTTTTTTCATCGTTCCAGAGCCCGATTCTATTGTCTAGATTGTGAACAATCTTTGCACTGAGCTTTATATCATGTCGAACAATTTGTTTGTGCGAAGTTAAACCGTTGACTGTTCTTATTCGACGAGATAAATCTCTGTTTACTATCGCTCCAAGTTCACAGTCTCGGAGCTGCAATTTATTATAATGGATAAAAAGAAAAAAAAATTAGTTTTTCAATCTTTCTATTATTTTTCTCAATGTTTGCTAAAAGAAATTTTGTTTGCTTTTCTTTGTTTTATTGATAAAAGCGAACGGAAAATAGTTATTCGATTAATTTTTATACGCACTCTGATGTTATTCAGGCTCCAGCAAATTTCTTTGATGTTAACTTGTCTCTCAAATGATACCCAGCCTCGACGAAACCATCGTCTTTCTGGTTGCGGATCTGCTATTGCGACGCGCAAAAAACCAGGGAATCTTTTGCACATCTGTAAAAATGATTTTTTTTTCAACGTTCAAATTTTATTCATTTTTTTCCTCTGTTCCTATTTTTCAGTATTCTGTGCAATTTTATAGAATTTCTTAAGATTTCCATATCATTTATTCGAATTCTGTTAAAATTTTAATAGAATTTCACATGGTTTAACAAAATTTGCAAATAATTTGCCGAAATTTTTGGAAATTTGAAGAATCTGGATAAAATTTCAGTGGTGTTTTTTTTATTCTGATTGATTTCTATCAGACTAACGTAGCCGCTGGTTCAGCGAATAAGTGTTAACAACTCAAAACAACGATTTTCGTTGAAATGTCATATGTTTGAATCAATTTGCGCCGGAGTTTAAACCATTTTTTTGAAACCTTCATACATTTTTCCCTAATAATCTGGTAAAAATATCGAATTTAGTTCATATTTATGAAAAACTTCCTGTAAATTATTTCAAACACGAATTCAATCTTGTAAACCTCATTTGTAGCTTGTTTTTGTATCCCTTTCGCCCGAAAATCTGGTAAACAAAAACGAAAGTCAAACTGTTTTTTATATTTCTGAATGAAAAAATAGCCCACCGCTTCGACTTCAGCTTTAGTAATAGTCGGAGCTAAATTTCTGAGAAATATACTGCTAGTTTTGTGCAGTGCTCTTGGTTCTTTTTCCTTATCTTCGCTAGCAAGATCGATAACAGTTTCCGGTTCTTCGTTATCTTTACTCGGAGGCTTGTCCTCTTCCTCACCAGCCTCTTTTTCTCCCTCGCCCTCTTCCCCTTCCTCTTCTTCTTCATCAACTTTCTCTTTCGCTTCTTGTTCTTCAACTTTTTCATCTCCCTCTTCTTTATCGCTCTGTCTTTTCGCCTCTGCTTCTGTACAAATATTTGTTGAATTCAAAAATATATATTGACTAGCACGAAACACAAGATTTTGCCTCGAAACTTACGTGCTTCCGTCTTTGGCGTATCTGGTTTATTACTATCACTATCCGAAAGACTGCTATTACTGCTACTACTAGAACTGCTGCTATTGCTATTGGAACGTTTACGTTTCTTCGTATTGGGCTCCTCGGCTTTCTCTGCTTTAAATAAATTCTCGTCAGTTAATGTATCCTCTTTGCTAGTAGTCTTTGCATTATTTTTTCTCACCTTTTTCCTCTGCTGGTTGAGTCTCATTAATAATGTCTTCCTTAGTTTCCGTGTTTTCCTCCATTTTCTCTAAGTCTTCTTCTTTCTTATCTAACTTCTCTTTCACCGCCTCTTCCATTTCAACATCGCCATTCGTTTCCTCGGTACTCTTTTCTTTCACATTTACCTCTGCCTCTGCTTTAGCAGATTTTTCTTCCTCCCTAAATAGAGAGAAATAAATAATTTACGTTTTTTCTAGAGTTTTTTTGAAGACAAAGCTTCAAAAGTGAAACCTACAGATTCTGTTCTGCCTCTTTTTCAGCTTGTTCTCCTTTTTGTTCTTTAACTTCTTTCTCCTTTGGCGCCGGAGTAGTTTCCTTAGGAGTAGGAGGATTTGGAGGTTTAGCATCAAGAATTTTGAGATCCTCTTCGGTTCCGCCTTCTAATTTAATGACTACTGCATCTAAAAGATGCAACAATGCATCTGCCTGATCTGCGTCAACCGATACTTTCTCTATTTCTCCGAGTTTAAGCATCTCCAAGAATACTTCGACCCGTTTCTGTAATTTTTCATTTCAAAATTTGTAGTTTTTTTCATCAATTTTTTTTGTTATATCACGAAAAATAAGATTCAAATAAGATATCTTCAGTCTCTCACCTTAAGTGCTGATATTTGCTCATCTTTTCTTTTCACTGATTCTTCAGGGTGGTATTTTATCTTGAACCTAATGCCGCAGAAAATGATTGTATTGATTAACGAAAGTATTTCAAATTTAATCCTCGTTTATTCTTTTAGGAGACTCAGCTGAACTAGAATTTCTTGACTTAAATTTGATATTCTGAAATGGGACTAGTTATTTCAGCAAGAAGTGCTTCTAAATTTCTGAGAAAATGAAGAAATAAAGATCACAGATGAATTTTTGATAATCTTCATCCCCAAATTATGAGAAAGAAAAATGAACAGTTGAAAATCCTTGAAAATAGATTTCTTCAGAGGTTTGTAATCCCTTCAACAATTTTTGTGATTAAAAATTCAATAGAATTTGAAATTCTAGCTCATTTTCGTTTCTTTTTTGCAGAATTATTCATCGAGGTCTTCGATGATGATTTTAATTTTTCAATGGAGCAATTTCTCGCCCACCCTTGTTCTGTGTTTTCTTTTTGTGTCTCTATACTCATTTAAATAAATAATTCATAAATATATAGCAATAGAATGTCCCGTCGTAATCTCACCGCGCAAATATTCCTTTATCCGTTCAATCTTTGCCAATTGCATTGTAAAAAATGACTCAATTCTCAAAAATAACGTGAAGGAACTTGGGAAAACAATACTTTTTTGAATGAAAAGCTTGAAAATCTTTCATAAAAAACGAGTACCATCAAAATCGAAACAGAATCATGCATTTCAGCGTGCACTAGGTATCGAAATTTCTTCAGAATAGTAAAACGTAAATGAATTGTGATAAAATTCGACCATAGCGTAGTGCAATCTATGAAATTCCAAGTTGATAAATTTTTCGCTTAAAAACGAGAAGCTTTCGTACTTCTGTTGGTTTTTTTCAGTATCAATCTGAAAAAAATGTGAATTTGAGGGGAAAGATTAGGACGGTAAATGAGAAAAAAGAAAAGATTACATAAGATAAAGTTGTGTGTTAATGCGTGTGAATATGGAACACAGCATCATATAGTTTCATTTGAAGAGAATGGAGCCTCACCTGTGATCTGAGAAATATTTGCTCGCATTCAGTTTTCTCGACGAATATTTTCTCGAGTATAAATTTCTACTACGATACATATCGTATCTGATATATCAGTCTCTAATTTAAAGTTCTAAATATTTGCGGGTTTAAAAACGCGGTCTAAAACGAGCATATTTTTGGGCCTTGCACGCCCAGCTCGCAGTTTCATTCTAAATAACTAAGAAATTGTTTTACTTATCATTTTCTCTTTTGCATTTCTTTATTTTGTATTTTTGTATTTTTTTCTTCGTTTGATGCGCGGAACGCGGTTATTCATTATATAATCTCATATATAAAATCGTGTCAAAAAATAATCGGACGTGACGACCTGCGCCCGAGGCACAGGGCGACGGCGGCTGTGTGCTGTAGGGATAGACAGATCTTATCACATTTTTACAATTTTTGGAAGTCACTTCCATACAATTCCAGATTTTTTTCATTTTCCAATCCAGTCTGGCTTCGAATATCGCTTTTTTTTCACCTTCATTCAATCGTTTTTGATCCGTTACCGTGATTTTTAACGTATTCAAATGCAAAAAGAGAAATTAACTTTCTAAAATTATGTAATTCATGAAATTTCACTATTCTTTGTCAATATTCGAAGTATTCTCAAAAATTTTCATAGATTCGTATCGATTTCCTGAATAATTTCATTTGAATTTCACGATTTTTGTTAAAAGTTTCATAAGTTTTTTTTCAAATTTCTAGTGATAATTTCAAAATGCCGTGTCTATGAATAATAATTTCGTCGGAATTCCATCATCTGTAATCAAATTTATCGAAATAATCTGGAAATTCCAAGGCACTGGTAAAATTTATGATTTTGTGTGAGAAATTTGAAAAATTGTTTTAAATTCCACAAAATCATTCCAAATTTCTTAGATTTCCATGAAATATCGTTGCAATTTCACTCAAGAATGCAATCCGAAGTTCACAATTTCAGTTAAAGTTTGCAAGATATCTTTTAGATTTGCTGAAATCATTTCGAACTTTATTGATTTCCATAAAATTTCTACAACTTCAATTACTAATTCTTTGAAATTTAATAGAGTTTGCTGATAGTTTGATGAATGTTGTTATTCTATAATTGATTTTCTTGAAGTTATTAGTATGTTCTAATTGTATGAAAACGAAAAAATTCAAGAACAAAACTTTTTGATTAACTAATAACAACAATGTTGTCAAAAATGAATAGCAATATTTATAAGCGATAATCGAAGCCAATTGTTGAACAGCTGCAGAGATATATATAAGTATAGTTCATATTCTATTTGAAAGTCTTCGAAAATCCTGCATAGAATTTATTTTTAGTTATTTATGAGAAATTTATAGTCGTGCCAATGAAATTGGGCAGATCGCCGCATCGTATGAATAAAGTACGGTAATTTTTCTTCAACTAGACAAAAAAAAACAAAAACAAAAAATAGAAAAAAGGACCAGAAAAGAAAAAAGATACAACAACTTTTTTTCCCAGAATTGTAAATAATAAAGAATTATAGAGAGTAACTGACCACTCTTCGTCCTTGTGAGCTACAAAGAATTCGTTGAGCTGCTGTCTTCTGAATTCAAGCTTGTATTCGTTGTAACGTTTTATAGCTTCTTCGTCAGTTATTGAATCTTCCTGCGTACCAAGAAATGCCTTAAACGACATCATCGGTGGCTGCGTTTCTACATTTGAGTTACTGAAGTTACCTGCCACTTCACGGCTGTGAAAAAATATTGGGAAAATAAGATATGAAAACTTTTTTAAGAGTAGAAAAATGATCGATTCGTTCTTCGATTTGGAATAATAATTCTCTAGAATCCTACAGATTTTAATTCCAGTGAATAAAAGTTTGTGATTATTTAATTTGTTGAATTTCTTCATTTCATGATTCTTCGACCATTTGTCACAAATTTCACGAAGATTGTAGAATTATAAGATACAATAAAATTCTATTATAATTCCACAGATTTGTTCGGAAATTCATCAATTTTCTATGCATTTTTCTACTAACTTTCCAAAATTTCATTGAAAATCTGTCAAGTTTACAGAGAATCTCCATCAGGTTTCTCGATCAAATTCACTGAGATTTTGAGAAAATTTCTTTAGAAATCAACAGAATTCTTTTAAATCTTATGGATCCAAAATGTATTTCATTGACTTCTTTCAATTTTTACATTGTGTTTTGAAGGATTTCAGCAATATTTGGCACATTTATGTAGAAATTTCAAAAGTTTTATTAAATCTTCTTTCAAAATTCTTCAAAACCTGAAAGAATTCACTTGTATTCTAAAAAAGTTTCGCAGATTAATCAAATTCCCATGAATTACTTGACGGTTTTAATAAAATTTTGCAAATTTTCTGTTGAAATTGTAAATATCTCCAACAATTTGATGAAAGATTCCGAAAACATTGCACAAAAAATATCACAATAACGACATAAATGATTATTGTGAATAATGAACACCACGGACAACACAGTGATCAAATAAAAAAACAAATCGAGCACAGGAGTACCTCAGCCTAGCTAAGAGTCTAGGGGTAAATCTGCTCCGTCTCTGCATACTATTGTTCCAAGCAAAATATAACGAAATTCAATAAGAACAAGCAGCAAAAACGAACAGGGCTTCAAGAATCTCAAACCAAGAATTACCAAATGACAAAAAATAAAAATCAACAAAGATAAAAGAAAGATTGAATAAATAAATGAATAAACGGACAATAAACAGACCTGTTGTTGTTAGAATGGTTTCCATAGTGATGGTTGCTATGATGTGGGGGTGCGTAGTGATCAGGACCCCACGATGTTCCACCGCCGTAATAATCGTGACCACCGTATCTCGGCCGATCTTCCCAATCAGTTCGCATCCTTTTCATAGGTGGCGCCATTTCTTGCGACCGAGCCGGACTGTATCTTTCTCGTCCGCCTCCACCCCCGCCACCGCGATATTCACGGTATTCTGGCCTCGCACGCGGTCGACTTGACCATTCCCTGAAAATTGAAACGTTGCAATGAATGATCGGATGAATAATTCACGATTTTCAATGGTTCTCGAGAAATATGATATCAAATTCACAGGATTTTCGACGAATGTGATAAAATAACGGTGCACAAAAATCCTTGTGTAAATTGCAGAGACAGTTCGCACCTTGTTTTGGGATCAATAACATAAAAACTTGTGAATCCTTGTGAATAATTGAGATATTGATGTGAAACACTCAGTTTCGGACACAGGAATGTAATCCTTTAACAAACTGATAGCTATGCTCTAAAATTTACGGAATTTGGATCTAGTCCGTGGAAAACTGAGGATCTATAAATGGAAAACGAACTGAATGAATGAAATAGTCTTGGTGCTTAATCCGGAAACGTAATATTTTGTCAATTGGAGTGCAACGCTCCTTACTTCCGAGAGTTTGGGTGGAAAACATAAGAAATTGAGAATGTCAGTACATAAAAATCAGTCGAATAAATGGAAAAGCTTCAGTTTCAGACTCAGGAATATGATTTTTGAATAATTTGTGTAATAACCATAGTCTAAGTATAAAACTCATGCTACATGATGCACCTTTGCGCAATAAACTAGTTGAATGACTGAGAAACTCTTCGCCCTTGTCTAGATACAGACTTTGGCTCTAATATTCGAGGGATCGAGGGGTAGAATACTTGAGAAATTCAGAACTTTTATAAATGAAAAAATACTTGTAGGGGAGGGAAAATCTTTTCTTTGGAACCAGGAATATAATCCCCAACCAAAATATGAGTCATGCTCCATGATTCGAAGGCTTTGGAACCGAAACCTGAAAAATTATAGAACTACGATAGACTCCATAAATTAAACTCCACTAGTTTCAGAGCAAGAGTCACAAGTTTCTAGTACTGCGATGATATCATTATTCCTAAATTCATGCATCTTACATAAAAAACATGAAAAATTGTGGTTCTTCATGATTTTCAAATGACAATTTTTGATGAGATAATGAAAGTGCGATGCTTACCTATCGACCCATTCTTCTCGGCGGCGATCATCTCCGCGCCTTCCTTCCCTAGAATAGGACTCAGTTCTTTCGCCTCGAAATTTATCCCGCCTTTTCCTATCATACTCATCGTCAGAGTCTGCCATGTTTATCAGTTAGTGAAACTTGTAATGCAACTGAACGTCAATATACCTATTTTACTCACTAAGGTAAACTTTCCTAGAAGAAAAAGAGAAAGAAGACTGAAGAAATTAGGTATTCGTTTACGAAGACGGCCACTAATTTCTCTAATTCTACATGAGACCGAATGTGGGAACCGAATTTGGAATCTAGAATCTGGAAATCAGGGAATATGACTGAACATTGAGGAGGGACTTTCGAGGACCACTTGGAAAACGGCAGTCGGCGAAATCTTATTTTTTGTATTTCTGGCATATTTTATTGGCCTGTGGATATTTGTACATTCGTTTTATTATTCAGAGGTCTATGAATTATGATTAAACGATCGAGAGATGTTTGTGATTGATATAACTCACCTGAGTAATCGGAAAATTAAAACTATCAGATTCACGATACTGTAAAATACTGTGATACATTCATACATACTACAAACATGTCCGCTAATCTAGTACAGAGTTTCGCCACTTCTCGAGGCTTGGCGCTGTACCGCAACGCGTGTCAGTTCTGTTCCGCCGATCCAAGTTGTCTTACACCTTTTGTGGATCGCGGAACGCCGGATGGCGAAAATTCTACTGCGTTTCAAACCAGACAAGATGGCGGACGTTTTAGACAATTCTGATTGTCGCAGTCATCGGTCGTATTTTCATTCTTTGATTTGAATTCACTACTAATTATATGATGGCAGCGGTCTTACGTGTCAAACGAAGAAATGATGAAGAACCTTTAGAAGCGTTGGTGATTGCTTGTAAACGGCGTAAGACGGTTAATCCCGAAAGCGAAGAAACAGCCAACGATGATCCTCCTGTTACCGCAGTTCTAAAATTTGCGGGAACTCTGAAGAATCAGGTTAGGATTAAGGATTCGCGGAAAGGGATTAGTCAGGGGATAGCATTAAATGATAACGTAACATTATTCATATTTGAGACAACGTGAGGTCATGTTGAACATTCGATTGTCTTGCGAACTACGAAGATTAACATTTATGACAATAATACGAACATGATAATAAACCGGTACCGTCCCCTTCCGTGGTTTTGGTTGGCATTTTATGTGGTTGTTTCCGTTTCTGTATTCATCGTACATAGTAAATTCGATGAAAGATACTTCAATTTTCCAAATAATTGAGATCGAATTATGTTGAATCTGAAATTTCTGGAGGATACTTCCTCTCCGAAGTCCAATATTTCCGCATAACACGAAATTCGAAAATGACCATCATAAATCTCAGATTCGTCAAAATTGAGATAGTTTCAGATTATGATGTTTCAAAGTTGGGTATTTTCGAAAGGAAAACGGTAAAAAAAAAAATTACTGCTAGAAAGAATTCGGATTTTCAAGGCCAGAAAACCCTGAATTGGAATCTCTGGAACATAATAATTTTCAGAAGACCAAATATCACAGAAATTCGAATTCATAATTATCAATGCTCTACGAATAAACTTTCCCTGAATAATACAAATTCTCGAAATAAGTGAGAGGTAATTGATATATCCAGGATAGCATTAAATATCTGTACTTTTTGTTTTTGGTTTTTTTGTGTCCAGGGGGATAATGTGGTTGAGCATTTGACCAAAACATTAACCAAGGATGAATTGAAGGCAAATTTCAAACAGCATGTAGTGAATGTAACAAGAAAAGTTCGCGAGCAATCGAAACAAGAGTCACAGGAGAGTCGTTTCCGGGTAGTAAACTGTTTCAGATCTCTAGAACCTAACGATCTCCAAGAACTCAAGGATAAAGAAATGACTGTGATTGATGTAGAAGATTCAACATCATGTTCAACAAAGTCGAAGCCAACTACTTCAGAGGCAAATAATAAAAACAATAATCAAATTTAAATTATAAAAATTCCTCCCCTGTTCCTTCATCAAATTATTGCCGTGTTTTACATGTTCCCAGGCACGAGAATCGATCCGAAAATTCCAATTATTTTTTAAATTGTGAGAGCCTAATTTCCATCTTATCATTCTTTCTTCATTTTCAGGATGAAAATTTCGTCTACGATTTGTATTACACCCAAACTGGTGATGAGATGTTCATAGATGATTTTGTATCAGTTCACCCTTTCCAAGAGGAATTGGTGTTCGGTACTTATAGAGAAAACGGTTTGGATTCGGACAAAGAGTTTGAGTCAGAAGATTCAAACTCAGAATCCAATTGGCGAAATGATTACCCTGATTCTGATCATTCCGAAAATTCAATTTGTGATGAAGACATGCGTTCAGCTGTAAGAAGAATAGACCTTGATGATGACAGCGACTTGTCTAGTGACGATTACGATGAGAATCTTGTTTACTCTTTACAAGAAGACGACGTGAAAAATTTTGGCTACAAATATGCCAAGTATAAGGCTAGGATTAAAGCCGAAATAGATGACGGTTTTCCTCCAGAGAATACCGATACCGAAGGCGATGAGGATTGATACAATAGAGGCAGCCGCTAGTTTTCAAATTCACTGAAACCATTCTTGAGGGAATTCGTTTGTTTCAACGAAATGAAAAGGAATGAATTGCTAATCGAGGAAAACCAATCTCCAGAATTCTGGATTAGCTTCTAAGTGCAATTGGTGAAAATTTCTGTTATTTTTGTTACATACTTGTTGAGATACTGTACAAATTGAATGAAATAAATTCTTTCATATAATGTTTTTCTTTTATATTTGATAATCGCGCTGCGCCGTATCAACGTACAAAGCGCGGGAAAATATTTTTTCCGGACTTCTATCTATTCTTCTATTCCCAGAAACGACTTCAGCGATAAACGTGACGACTTCGGCTTTTCAATGCTCGAGTATTCCACATTTTCATTGATATCTTGTTTTTTTTTCTTGTTTCTATGTTTTAATTTTCTTTTTTAACCGATTTACCGGTAAGCTCATTCTCAAAAGTGAAACTTGAATGATCGATCAAACAGATTTAAACCCGTAGACGTTTGAGGACTTCATTTAGTTGCATTTAGTTCGAGGAGTGGCGCCGCGAGCTGGAAATTCGAGAACTACTCTAGCCGCAAAAGGCTTGAATGAGTATAAATCTTAGTCAGACATTCAGCCTGAAATCGATGTATATACATACAGATCTAGGTTTCGAAAAATGAAACATTGAAAGGCGAAATTCTTCAAATTGGGAAGAATATTGACAAATTATACAATTTTCATCGATCATGTGAACCGACAGTACTCAACTCCATTGCTGCAACGCATACGCATGTAACAGAGGCCAATTAATATGTATATTTTTTATGTCTGCCTATCACATGAAGTTCCTCTATGGGGGAGGAATCCCCTCGCTTAGTTGCAGCAGTAGCAAAAGTGCAACATGCAGTTTCGTATCGCCCCCTAATCGAAAACGAGGTTCATTTTGATTGGCTGAATGATTCAATCGCACACTCCACCCACAGTTTGCAGGGTTTCGTCTACTCTGGGTTTTCATTCGCCGGAGGCGCGTTACAATACTGGAAATAAAACTACTACCGGAGCAAAAAACATCGGGGAACGGAAAGAACGAGATGAAACAAAGCGAAAGACAGTTCAAAAATGAATTAAACACGTTTCATCTTTCAAAACGCGGATAATTTGAAAATTTGTATCCCTTACAGAACTCGACTTGATTTTAGGGATCGAATGCACGCCACACCCGCGAAGGCGTGTTTTCTCATTATGACAATTCAAAAATATTGCAATTAACAACTCGAGTTGATGAGAAGCAGAAAAGTATGAATTATAATATAGTGCAGCTGGGGATTGGCCCAAAATCTGCATAGAGTGTGTCATAGGGTAGGTCATGAGACTAGAGTAACTCAAAGAAGTGGAATACAAATGAATGCGTATAATAAGAAAAGGTTTCTTCGGCTTGAGCAGCGGGTCGCCTATAGCTTGGTCATAACTCCATAAAACTGTCTTGCAATTTGTCGTAAGGATTCTTAAGATCTGCGTAACGGCTGGTGCGGTGCACAGTACGATTTTACGAAGAGAAGGGTTGCAAGTATGTATGTAAGTGCTGCCAAATAGTCTCCAACGGTAATAACGGTACATAAACAACAATAACTTTCTAAAGCTTCTATGTAGCGGCTACTTTCCTGGATCGCGTCATGCAGGATAGAAAACCCGTTAGTTATTGACCCCGCGCTAACTGCAGTTTGTGCGACCTGGTCTTAATATAACAGTGCGTTTAAAAACAAGGGATGAAACGGGTTAATCTCTCTTCACCCAGAAGAAACTGTTTTTTATTCTTCTTTTTGTTCCTGGCAATTTGTCTACTTCTCCCAGTTTTTATATTCCGTTTTTTCTCTGCTAGAGAGAAGAGAAACTCTCGTATAACGGATATACATTTTTTATCATAACCCTGGAAAGATTTGAGTAGGTTTTCTTACGGAACTGTTAGCTACCGGTGGTAGTTAATGCACATTGGATTTTTTCTTTACCGCCTCTGTTGCTCACAGTTTAACTGCACCAAAATGTGGCCGAAATCAAGGTACGAGATGCGGCGATACGTAACAAAGTACTATTTTGATCCCGAGATAACGAGATATTGCCGTTTGAAGTCTATTGGTTCGTTGGCATTAATGTTCTCATTCAGAGGTTCTAGTTAACGTAGGTACAACGTAATGTCTTAGCGAATTTGTTATGGAGTCGTTAGGATAGTACCTTGTGGGATATCGTTCGAATCGTCGTGAAATTGGCTCAATACCTGTGAATTGATACAAGCACGACAAGCCGTGGAACAAATGTTGACGGCATTTAACGTCTACAATAGAAAACAGAATAACTACATTTTCTGAGCTACATTAATATTCTCAATTGGAAATCGAGCATTAATCTTTCTCGAAATATTTGTTTATAACTGAAATGTGAACCGAGATAATCGCCTCGTGAAATTAAAACAGTATCCTTTGTTCAACGACTGCATGCCACAATCTAAAGTACCTATATACTACACACATTGACGAAGGGATTGTCTGTAAAAATTTTCCCGATTAGTTGGAAAACTGTTTGATATAATTGTACAGCATTGCGTTACCTAGTTGACTCACGATGTACCTAGCTACATACTTATGTATACAGTTGTTATTATAATAATGGTATTAAATTTTTAATCCGAAATAATGCGGCAGCTTTCTCCCTTCTTGGACCCAAGGATCAACTAGGGCCGGCTGTCAAATCCTTTACCGGCAGGTATTGTTCTCGGTTTTAACTTTCTGCGAGGAAAAGCCCCGACAAATCTTTCCCCAGCTTGCTTTCGTTCGCTCGTCTTTATTTTCGCACTTTCCTAGAATAGTGTACCGGCAATGCCACTCCTCTTCGCTTCACTACACAGTGTTCTACATTGACGAAAGAATATTTAATCTCTTCGCGGGGTTCTTCCAAAAACACTTTTTAAACACCTGCGTAGCACCGGATTTCCGCTATACTACATCGACGAAAGGTTCGAATCCTGTAGGTACAGATACAGAATATTAACTCCTAGAATTATTATTGTATTATGTAGGTACTGTTTCGCATAAAATAAAGGCTTCCTTGTAACGAGCGCAGACTCCGCTATCAGGTGAGGCGATGTGGTATAGGTAATTACCACAAATGCTAAGATGAAGGGATATGTTTAGCGAGTCCTAACAGAAGTTTCACAAAGGCTGAAGGTGGAGAGACCCACCTTTAGCAGTTCAATAAGAGATGTGCTTGAGTACGCTCATATATTATTAATGATTACGAATAATTGTAATTTATTTTTCACCAAATCCGAGTGATGTCTTGAAAAACCGAAATACTTAGCAACTTTCTGCCATTATACTCAACGAATTCTGGCATTTTTATCAATATCGATTGAGTCGTTGGCGAAAATGTATGATTCTCGTTGTCGAAACGGTTTCTGTACATTTAAGATAGCGACTCCAATTGCCTCTGAACGGATTGTTAAAAGGTGAGCTACATAATACTTTGTGGTATCATGAATCAACCTGAAACAAGTCCCAGTTCCGAAGCCAACGATATTGCGAAAGAGTTTGAAAGAAATTCATATCACCGACCCACAGCACAACAGTAAAGAAAAGAAATGAACAAATTTTTATCAAAATTCCGTGCATATATCTGTTCGAAAAACATCCTCAAACAAATAATTTGGCACTTGTTTTGAATTTCTTTGAATCAGTCACTTTGAATTACGCCCTTCTTTCTCCATCTAATCCCTCTTCTATCTCTACATGGATATACCTGTTCGATGACTAAATATACTATAAGCACCCTGTTGAAAGGGATTTTTTCCAGCCTGTATGCCCGGAGCATTTTAGATGGGGGATTTTTTTCCATCGGTGTTAGAAGTAGAAAAAACTACCCCTTGACTCTCACCTCAAACATGGGAGCAGGTGAAGTACCATTTTTCGTATTATTTTTTCAAAATTATTAGTAAATTGAACGTGGTTTGCGACGAGGGAAAATATCTGTTGTCGATATTTTTGGAAATTGAAAAACGATGTCAGTAGGTATGTGACACCGGATTCAGATATATTGTGCACATGTCTATAGGTGTGTATATATATAGCACAAAACTAGAAAAAGACGAAAAAATTTGTGGGGAGAAAAAGAAGAGAAAAAAACGGAAAAAGCAGCTTGCGTTTTGCTACGAGGGGGTATAATCACCGGGCTTTTTTCATGGACCTAGGGGAAAGTTTGGACGATGGAGGACCGGACGAGGGAATTCGGAAGGACTTCGATGCGATGCGATGTGATGGTCAGCATCAGTCCGCTACGCTACGCTACGCGCACGCGTCATTGTCCTCTCGCTGATGGACCCCTTCGTAAACTAACCTATGAAATTCGACGGCAACCCACACTACCACTCGAAATCTATACTATACACATTGAGGGGAGCCGAGAGCCAAACCGAGCACTGCAACACCCCGATGTAAAAAGAGAGAAGAATAAACGAAATAGGGGGGCGAAAGAAAAAGGAAATGATAAATATATCCAACGAGAATATATCCTCACACTCTTTTATAGGCTGGGGTTCGAACACGTACAAAGACCGCCATTTTATTTTTCAATCCCTCGTACTACGTTTTAAACATAGGTATAATTACAATAATATACAATATGTTAATATACAGATTCAATCATTTTGTTATTTCGTTTTGTCAAACATTTCGTCAATAAAGGTACTGCAGGTCTCACTATTGTAGAATTTCACATTTGAGCACGTAATATTGCAGAAATATTGCAAAAACGGTTCCATCAACTTCAAACAAGTATGCAGCCTCTTCTATCACTGATGAAGGGTTCGAACCAAATTTTTCACATTATAAAAGATTGCAGGTTGAATAATCGGAAGAAAGTGCAAGTAAACCCACTATTGCAATATTTCTGGAATTTTACAACAATATTGTGCTCTGTTCTGCAATCTTTCCGCAGTACGTTATGTAATGTTGCTACAATTTCACTGCAATATTATTGTGTTCTAATCTACAATATTTCCGCAATGTCCTGTAATAATATCGCTATTCTCTATGACGTTTGTGATATTGTCACATTGCTGCAATTTCATTGCAATATGTTCTGTTTTACAATATTTCTTCAGGATCATATGATACTCTTTGATGTTCCTGTAATATTGTGTGCAACATTGGATCGCACCTATGCTGCAATTCCACTGCGATACTACGTGCTATTTCGAAACATGTTTCTAACATTCTAATGGTGCTGCAATTTCAATGCAATATATGTTCTCTGTTTGCAAGATCTTGGCAAAATTATGTGCTATTTTGTGACATTACTGTGAGGGATTTTTCTGCGCACAAATCAGAAGAAATATTTTCACTTGTAAACGCAATTGCATATAAAAATGTTCCTAGACTGAAATGATGGTTATTCAGTTGATAATTCATGGCACATTTTTTATAGAATATGGGGAGCGAATAATTACATTCCTGCACTTGTTGTCATACACCGACTATGCAATACATGTTACATAATACCCACAATAATTCAGTGATAATGCGGCAAAAAATTTCCGGTCTATTCCTCTACTAAAAAAATCAAGTATATAATAAGTATAACAGTTTTTTATATTTCATTTTTTTCCGCATCTCCATAGAAATTCTATTGGCATCTTTCTTCTTCTTTCTTTTTTTTTCATGCGGCTCGTGTAACGGATTTTGACCGTTCTTTGAATTTTCAGTTCTATTATATTCGAGGCTTCTTTGGGGTTCTTTTGCCCAAAACTCACCACCGTCTTCCTGGTTCTACCGTTTTACCACGGAGTCGGAGCTCAGTGACCCCACGTTAGAATCAGGATGACCCCGCTCGTGCCTATTTTTTTTTTCTCTTTTGTAGTCCTGTTCCTGCTGCTGCTGCTGCTCTACCTACCCAATCCTACCTTCACATGCTTGATCCTATTCACATAATGAATTGAAATATATCCAGATACATGTGTTAGATTTTTCAAACGAATACTTCGCGATTAAAAATTAATCTTCATAATATAATCGGGAGAGTTCTAATAATTAATTTTCGATTTGATCGGCAATTGCTTTTTGAATACCCACTGCGATTTCAAAATCTTTTAATATTCTCATCAGATCTTTGAAATTCCATTGAAATTAAGGACATCAGACTCTTCGGCTTGAAACGTACATTCCAAAAATAAATTCATGACAAGAGTCCGGACTTAATTATGACAGGAACTTTTTATTCAGATACGAAAAATCTGGATTTCAACGTGAGCGCCAGTCTCATTAATTGGCAATTTTAGTTATCTTTTGTTTTCTGTATTCGCGACGGAGAAAAGACAAAACTTGCGATTCCTATATATTTTAGAGCCGGGCGATAATTCTTCTATCTATCACATCCAATGCGCCTTCAAAAGTAATAATGCAGGTATTTGATCGAAGGTGTTGATGTACCTAGTACAATACTGATGATGCACTTGTTGTGGGTATAATAAGGGGTGAACCTGTCGCGTGTATAATATAGGAATGGAGTTTTCCCCCTGAGCATAAAAAAAATTCAGTGAGTGAAAAGTAACAAGGTAGAAAAAAAAGCAGTGGAGAAAAAAACCGGGCCCCTCATCTGTGCCCCTTCTAATAGAGCGATATAAAAAAAACTACCCCTCGCAACAGGTTGATACCCAACCCCGTTTCTCATCGCACTGTGCACTATTGCAGGTAGGTGTAGGTATACTCAAACTTTTTTTCCAATCTATTTTTTCCGATTATATATTTCCGCTAGTCAACTAATTTTGTAATCCGTAAAATATAACACTTTTGGTCCTTTTCTCCTTGTGTTTCACTCTTATTCTGTATTTTTTCTAAAATGTGTGAAAAACAAATAAAATCCTGTACAACTTTTAAAATATAGTGACGATCAGCAAACAACACAGATAAATGCGGCAACAATCTAGCAATATTTTTGCACTCTTGCAATATGGCAGCGATATTTCTGCGCCTTTGCAACATTTCAGCAATATTTCTGCACTTTTGCAATATTGCAGCAATATTTTTACACTTTTGCATTAACGCTGATATATTTCTGCACTCCTATAATATTGCAGTCATATTTTTGTACCCTTTTAATACTGCTGCAATATTTTGTTGCACCCTTGCAATATTTCAGCAATATTTCTGCACTTTTGTAATATTGCAGCAATATTGCTCCAATGTTTCTGGAGGTTCTGTGCAGTTGTGCGGAATATTACTATTATTATTGTTCATCGCCATTCAACTTCAATGTTGCAGTTTGTGTTCATATAATACTGCTGTCACGTAATTAATTGCAGTGCAGACGAGGCGAACAGACTCTTGACTAGTCGATATAGGTATACCTATGTATTATTTTCCGTTAATGAGTTGTTGTGCCTTAGAAAAACTTAGAAAATGAGACCAACTGGTTCGTCGTTGGGCGGGAACGCTCTAAGAATATTAATCAATGAACCTAATTCCAACATCTGGGGGAAACAAATTTTTCTAGATGTTTGAAAATACACTATTCGTTAGCTTGGAGAAAAAAAATTGATGAAACACAAATTTTCGTGTTAATTTGTTTGACAATATATGGATTGGAGAAATTGGTGGATTTCTGGGAAAAAAAATAAAAAAATTTAATCCAAACAGAAAAAAGAATAGAAGAGTATAATATATTATTCATGATTTTATCATATTATTGATATTGGGAAAATGTGAAGTTTATATTGAATATTGAGAAAATCTCAGCTACAAAGTGGAGATAGATAGATAATAGATAGATAGCATTTAATCATCCCTGATAATGTTGGATCCGTAGGAGAAGTAACAGTGTATAATATGAGACATAAAATCGAGCTACTAAAGAAATAATAGAAAGATATAAAGAAGAAGAGGAAGAAAGAGAGAGAGAGAGAAAGAGAGCCATTTATTAAACCTACAGCGATCGATACGACGTGTGATTATTGAAAAATATGTGCACTTTTCCCCTTCTATCTTCTTTTCATTCCCCTCAAAAGGAAAAGGGCAAAAATATGGATCCTGAAGAATATCAGTACAATTCGCTTTTAAACGAGCAACGTGTGTAGAGCGCACTGCACCTTTTTCTTTTTACTATACTATACTATACTCACCGGTGTAGTGTGCGCTGCATCGCCAAATGTGCTACATAAATATGCTCACTACTATAATAAAAGAAAATATCATTCCGTCTCCATTATAATGGATTTCCATGCCACTTCTGAGGGCGGTGGTGCGGGGGCAGAAGGAGGAATAAAAATGTAGAAAAAGGGGGCCATGGAGAGGAAAAGTAGGAAGAGGAGGGAAAACCGGAGGGGCGGGGGGAGGGGGGGGGGGGGCGCCGGTGGTAGTAGACCCTGTGGCAGTGGGGTATAACTGTCAATATCTCTTTTTCCTTCCAGTTTCTATAAATAGCGTTAAAATTGAACACAGAAGCTAGGAAAAGAGCTGAAAAACTGTAGTATGTATTTTTTTTCTTCCTCCCTCGCCATCATTCTCCCTCTATTCCCCCGCGCCGCTGTTGGAACTCGGTGTTATTTTATTTTTGATTTTTCAACCCTGAAAACTTATATCTAGAGCAACAGTACGTATGTATATATACGAGGATAGGGTAAATAACATTCTTAGCACTACATCGTAGGTAACGGCAGCCATTATATCTACTCAAAATCCTCAAATATATCTACGTAGAACAACTCGTTGACTTTCCAAAATACCTATTTTAATTGCTTTTATTTTACTTTCCGTTATACCGTATTACAGAAACTGGCATATACATTATTCACGTACTACGCACTTATCGATCATTTTATATTCACCTACAATCGTTCAATTATAGTTGTAGCCGGTATCTCACGCTGCTGAATATAGAGATTTTGTGTGATCTTGTATTTTTCACGTCCCAATCCCATGAACCTTTTTCTTTTCTCTTTTTGTATTTTTCAATTCTTCCTTTTTCTATATATTCCTGGATAATACACTTGCGTGTATATGCATTATAATGTATAATGTAATTATGCTCATCGACTAATTGGGTTTGTTTAACGGTGTATAATATCGTGCCTATAGCCACAACTATGACTATAGTATAGATTGATGGTCAGTCTATTTGTGAACTTATTTGAAACCCATATATATTACGATATGATCAAATAGGTTCCTTAAAAACTCACGGTGAAGTCACATTTTGCAATCTGATAAAAATATATTGTATCTAACATTATAAGTATACATACAATTAGTCTTCGTTTTGGGCATAAGTTACCTTACGAATCGCTAACGATCGCTCCAATTGTGGAAGCATTATCTCATACACCTATAACCGAGCTACCTCTATACGTAATAATTAGAACAAACATTATATTGTAATGTATACTACACTGGGATAAGCAGCCATCATTTCTGTACGAGATCTACACCTACGATGAAGTTGCGAAGTGGAGAAGAAGTCTGTTTTCAAGATATAATTAACTTGTTTATACGCTTGGAAGAAATGGTAATACCGAGAGAATAGAATAACCGGTAAAGTGTCCGATTTTGAATCTACTGAATCTATAGAAATTGATACATCACTTATATTCTTCATAGAACATCCAACGTACCGCAGGCCTTCGTGGTTTTTGATATAACTTGTGACGGTAAAAATAGTTGTGAAATATGACTCAATATAAATTTACCAAGACAAAACCCACGATGACAGACTGCAGAGCTATAAGCCTCAATGAAATGACGATGTGGTATTAGTACATATGGTATGACATGACCACACTTCGTAGTGTTATACAACTAAATTTGACTACTAAATGCGTGTCGATGGGCCACATTCAATTATGGAAGACAACTAAACTTCAATGAAACGATGATGACTTCTCCTGAATGTGCACTGATAGGACGAAATTTCATCACGATATAACTAATCATTAGATCGGAGATTGGTTGCCCGTGCTAATGATTGAGTTTTTTTTCTTGTATTCTTGCTAAATGATCACTTCATCGAGTATAGACCAGGAAGGAGACTTCGCACGCATATATAGGTGTATAGTATAACAATAGTAGTCATGTATGTACTATTGTATGTACATACATATACGTGCACGTAGTATAAGGTAGTAGAGTTTTAGGAGGCTGCAGCGTAGAGGCTAGCCTCTACATTCTACAGTGTTGAACGAACGGAGCCTTAGCTCTCGGACAAACAACTGGGACAGCTGACCCACGCGCGTGCCAAGTTGACCCACACTTATGGTTCATCTGCTAACTTCACTGCGCCGCCCCTATTCCTAGATTTTTCCAGTTTCGATGCCTCCGTTCTTTCGTTCTTTCGTCCTTCCCCTTTGCCGCCCTCTTTATCTCTTTCTCTCTACTACACCACCACCATCGCCACCGCGCTGTGCTGTCCTATGCTTAAACGCAGGCTTTTCCATACTTTTTATACTTATTATACTCCCGAAGAATTTTAGAGATGCGACTCCGGAGTGATTCCGGGCTTTTTTTATACATCAATAGCAGGCGTCTTTGAGGGTCTCGTTTCTTTTTCTGTGTCCTCTCTTTTTTTACCCTTGGGACCTCGGCAGGGTTTTTTTTCATCCCTCGGGATTATCAGTCTTCGGAATTATACTCGGCTAGAGAATTTGCGTGAATTTTTTCGTCGTGAAAAATTTTAGAAACGGTAAAGAAATCCGAGATCTTAGCTTTTATTCCTCTTTTGTTGTTTTATGTGTACGTACATTTGTAATTCGGCATTCATTATTACATGCTGCCACTGCAGGATTATAACCTATCCCATAGAAATTGTTTTTTTTTCTTTTCTTTTTTTACAATTGTAAAACTTTTACAATACACGGCTGGATGAAAAAATTTTTCATTCTTGTTTAAAGATATCTTGCTCTCTGCACGTTATTCCGTATATTTGACTATGATTAATAGCTAATATAGTGTTTGTCTCCTTTCATTTTTTCGATTATCATAAGTACTATACCACTCGAGGGCCTATGATATGACTATTTTTATGACTATAATGTATGTATGCGTGTATGTATAGTCAGAAAAAGAAATGTAGTCAATTAATGCTCATGCACGTACTTACTAAATTGACGTAGAAAGATTGCATTATACGCTTTTTCCAAGATTCGTATTACAAAACTATAGATAAACAAAAAAATATAACGACATGTACTTCTTTCTCCTCTCCATTTTATTTCATTATATATTTTTCCTCAGTCTGTTTATAGATTTTTCCTCAGTCTGTATATGGATAATAAATTTTGGAAATCATATCCTGAGAATTCTATTTATATGCCTATGACATAAGCAATGAGAAAAATATAGATATCCCCCGATTATGCGTAAGACAGTGAAAAAGAAGAAATATATATCTGCTTTTTAATTCTCATCTTTTGTGTATTTTCAGATAGTTGGTTTCTTAAATGTATATTGTTTGTTCTTGAACATAAGTAAATGAGTCAATATTTTTCTCTTTATTATGTACGGTGACAGTTTAGCGAGCTGTGATAATATTCTTTCTCTATCGTTGCATATTATGTAGTATAGTGCCGCAGTGGTTAATGAGTCATTATTTTGACAAAACCGATTTCTCTATAATCGTTATCTTGTGAGAGAACGGTGTGTATCATTTTGTATTTGAATATAGATCTACGGAAGGGAAATGAAAAAATTACAAATTTGTATCTATATAGGCAGAGGAATGAAGTTGTGGACTTTAACTTCTATATACGTCATCCGTAATCACAGCTCAAAAATGAAGAGAAAAGATAAAAAATCGCAGAAAATTATGATCCTAAATTATTCAGTTAAAAAATTACGATTTTCCGAATATCTAAGCAGATTAAATCTTGCAAACTAATTAACGATTACTCTTTTATTAATCATTCTGAGACCAGAACCAGTCACAATTTTTCAATTATTCAATATTCAGAATCGAAAACGGAGAAGATTTTCGAACACTTCGCTATTGAAAAATTGGGGGAAAGCCGATTTTCCAATCATTCGTTATTCAATGAATCAAAATCAAGAGATTTATGATGTTACAAGTTCTTTAGCAATTCCAGATCTAACAGATTAACCATTTTTTGATGAGGAAACGGACAACACTTTCTCGAACATTTGATATTGAAAATAGGAAACGAAGGTGACTTTTAAAATGATTTGTTATTCTGATTTGCAATGATTCAATATCCCAAATCAAATGAGATAACGGTTTGGAATCATTCACTAGCCCAAAATTCAAGAAATAACGATGTTTTGATTATCTATAGCAACCCTGATTTGGTCTCGTAACATCGATCTTTGAAATACTCGAGCGAAAACGATTACGATTTTTAGGTAGCCGAATTTTCGAAAATGGATAAACCCTTCCTCATTGTGGCTTACTCGAAAGCAATTATTTCCTGGGAAAAATGAATCTCCTTTTATCCATTCCAGTTTATTGACCGTTAGAGCTCATGTCCATCGCGCAGGATCGGATCAGCGAAATCGGTAGTCCCATGCGTCGGTCATCAGATCTGAAACCTCGGCTCTTTAGAGTACGCGGGGTGGTTGAGAATTGGGGTGCGAACGAACGAACCTACGAACGAACGTAACCCGATAAATAAGAATCGGAGTTTCTAGGGGTCACCTAGAGGCGAGGGGTCAGTTTCCGAACAATGAAAATGTATGGCCTTTGCTCCCCAGGTTAATATGCGGGCAACTAAACATTGCCAGATACAATACAAGATTTATAGTTTGACCCCGCGGGTTCTGCTGCTACATCAGGACCACGCTTTGTCGAAAATGACCACGGTCAAGCTCGAGCCGATGTGCATGTGCGAAATTTTACAAATATCCATTCCCCAATTCGAAATATAACTCGAAAAGAAGGAGGAAGGAACGCAGTTGGCCCATTACGTCGAACTACAGAATATTGCCCTCACATTTTATTACATACATAGGTTAGATATACCTATGTATGTGTGTCCGAGTGTGTGAAATATTCCAAAGACCGCGCGGAATTTATCCCAGAACCACGTATTATAGCGCAACCGAGAACCGTCAAAATTTTACTCTAAATTACATTCTCAAGCTGCCTATACTAATATACACCAAAATCAGTGAATATCGTCTGACGTCAGTGTGGAACTAAAATTCAAATATATATATCCATGCATTTTTTTAAAATCAAATTCGAACACTAACTTAGGAAAATATGAATGAAAGATAGAAGGAAAAGAAGATCGACTTTCGTTCTACGAGGACTTTTAATTTATGGAATAGAATCGCACTGCTGCATTCGCTTTGTTATAGCCACTGCAACGATCGCATAAAATCTATGTGTATAAACTATCACACAACTATATAATACATATAGCTAGATATTCTGGATATTCATCGCCGTTATGATTTTTGGTGGAATGAGTGAACCGAATAGTGACAACGATAACAATAATTTCACCGTTGCTTTCTATACCTATAGTATAACGGGTAGGGTAAAAGGTTTGCCACGAGTAAAGGTGCATATTTTGTAGCATTATAACAGAGTTTTCTGTTTGATCTATGGCTGCGGGTTGTCCAGAGCATTTTCGAACTCGTATATTAACGGAAGGCCGAGTGCAGGCGCGGGCGGCGCCAGCTTCCGCGAACGAGTGACCGTATTGGTGTTGTATAGTCCTCCGAATCCTGTCACCTCCTTATAATTGAACGAATTATGACCCCTTTTGTTATACGAATATTACATAGTAATTTAGTATGTACACAGGTCTGTATACATGAGAACGCGTGCAATTTCAATAACTGCAATATAATGAAGCCTTTCCGAATTTAGAGTATTCGAATATTGCAAGCTTATCGTGCTAATTGGCCGAATGGAGGCGGGTATGTCACATAGTATCTTTAATGCTCTGTATCACTTAATATTAAACGTATTTTTGTAGTTTGATCTATGTAAAGTACACATTTTTCTGTACTAAATGAGACATTCGACGAATAATGGCATGGGTTTTGAGCCCCAAAATTTAGATTTCAAATTTTCGTTTATATTTTATTAAACACATTGAAATGAACGAACTGTGAAAATTTCAGACCTTTTGCTACGTAAGTAACAGAGAAACGCCTATTTTTGCGTGTTTCTAATTTTTTTCGTGTTCAAAGTTTGAATTGAATCTGACTGGAAAAGAAAAGAATAGATCGGTAATACTATTTTCCATCAGAAATTGTTTGAATTTCAAAATTTTTCATCCGAATTTTCACGATGAAAAATGAGCTCAAGAGTCGAAGAATGAAAACGACTGCGTTCTACAAAAAACTTTTTGACTTTTTCTTTTTGAAAGCTGAAACTATTTCCCACAAAATCCATACGTAAAAGAAAGCGGTCACCGTCGGTTCAACGAAAGACAAGAAATTGCAACATAGTCATTTTATTGAAATTTCACGCGAACGCTTCTGCTACCGTCAAGTTTGTTTCGGGTATTTACTATTCATGCGATTGTCAAATTTGATTGATAAAAAACTTGACGGAAGCGAAAGTGTTTACGTGAAATTTCAATAAACTGACTATGTTGCATCTTCTTCTGTCGTTAAACCCACAGTGGCGGCATTTTTTTTACGCATGGATTTTATGTGAAATCGTCGCAAAATAGGCGTTTCTCTGTTACTTACGTAGCAAAAGGTCTGAAATTTTCAGTTCGTTCATTTCAATGTGTTTAACAAAATATAAACGAAAATTTGAAATAGAAATTTTGAGACCCAAAACCTATGCCACTATTCGTGGAATGTCTCATATACAATATACGGGGCAAAATTCAACACGATAGTGTATCCAAAATCGAGAGACTATAGAAAACGTGTCAGCAGTTTGTTTGTTTTCGATCTTTCTTTTTCTTTCATCCATCGATAATGAGATTGCATCGATTAATGGCGATCTATAAATCATGATGGAAGCTATCCGGAACAAGTATAAGTACCTAGCAAAGGACAAGAGAGGAACAAACAAAACAAAAAAAGCTGGCATACCAAAAAATGATCGGTTATACAATAATGCAGTCGCTCGTTCGCGAGGAAGTAACCAAAATGCTAGTTATCCGAACAAAAAATTGTTGAAATCCTAGTTGTTTTTTCAAGAAAAAGTAACCAAATTCTATTTCATTGATAATATTTGGTTCCAGCTGGCAAACTTATAGGTATATACATGCTAATATATTAACATGTTTCATTTTCAGCTGGCTGGCTGTTGAAAGATTGACGTGTCAATACTGTTGTGTAGTACCTATCTATATCGGTATATGTTATATATCTACATGTGTGATGTGAGCAGTTGCCGATGTATAATGTAGCGTTTCTGAACTACACAACCCCTTTGCTTTTGCAAATTGTGCTCCTGCGTGATCTGACAATTCCCCGAAAAGGTGTATGAATCGTACATGTTTTTCTAGCTCGAACCTATACTATGCATACTGTAAGTTTTGCATTCAGCTGCAACTCAAAAATCGATATAGTAAAAACACCCGTAGCGTGTTTCTCTATCGTTTTTGTCGTATTTCTGTTTTTTTGTTTTTTTATTAATTTATCCGTTTATGTATTTGTATTTTTTTATCGAAATTTTATTTTTTACAACTTTTTTGTTCTGCGCGAGGGTGGAGAAATTTTCGGATCTGAAATATGGATTAAATCATGCTTCTTCATCTTACCGTAAAAAAATTCCTCAGTAATATTTTGGCTGGATTTAACTGTAGAAGCAATAAAAGATAGGATAGGTACTGCTCATAGGCTCGAGGAAAAAAGGTATGCTAACTAAGATTATAGGTAAAGGGTTGGAAATTGTGAGTTTTCATTTGGACAAATTTTACCCCGAACGGGTTTTTGCGCCCCACGAAACTCTCCGGGCGTGTGCGGTTCATTTCGAAGGGACAAAGAAGAAAGAAAAAAAAGAGAAAAGAATATAGAGGAAAGAAATGGAAAGGGTTAAATTTAAGTCTTATGAATTCAAAATTTATCGTTATATTGTATTCCCTAATACTATTTGTTGTGAATTTCTTATGCTTTATTATAGTAAAGTGCCGAATTAGAGATGACAAAAAATGTCAAAAAGCTCATGAAAAGTAGCTAAGAAAAATTTGACTATGTTCATAGTTATATCGATGATTTTATACAGCTGCTGAAAAACTGCAACGAAAAATAATAGTGAAAATATAAAAATTTACGAACTCAAATTCTTTCTTTTTACTTAATTATACAAGAATAGGAATTTCTGAAACATTGGAAGACTGACAAATCTGGATAAGAACTTATCTCAATTGATATCGTTATAGATCGTGTATAATGTAGTGATTGGATCGTTTCGTCGAATCCAAATTCATTGCCGTCTGCATAAGACAGCGAAGTTACCTATTTTCGTATTATAAGACTTGAAGTTTGATTCACAGAAAATCGAGCCCACAGAGTTTAAAAGAGTAATTCAGAATTGATCTACTCAAAAATTGTGATTATACTTTTGTCCAAATTCATTATGTATATTAGAGGAATAAGCAAAAATAACTGAAGTTCGATCTATTTGAACACGTTTTATTTATCTATCTATTCATTGTTTACTGCGTACCATCAAATTTGATCGGATAAGTCTAATATTTATAACAAGGCCAGGATTTTCAAATTTGGAACAGTATTAACGGACATTTAAAATCCTAACCTAACTTTCTATTCTGACGAACCACGAGTACCGCTACGCGAAGAGAAAGAGAGGAAAAAAGTCGAAAAATAGAAAGAGTTAAAGTACTGTAAGGAGTTTGGGGTAATACTGAGAGAGAGAGACGAGAGAGAAAGCGAATCCCTCCCTTCTCTCTCCCTACAATTCTTTCACTCATTCGCTGACCCCTCACTTCCCCTGCCGGCCTTCTTTGAGCGGGGAGGGGGGATGCCTATGCCAGTTGCCAAAAACATCTATGAATACTGTCAATTGTCGGACAGCGATTGGGCAGTTTTCTCTAGGGGAGTTTGGTGGTGGGAGAGAGACGTTGTGGCACGAGGGTGAGGATAGTATTCGGTATCGGCCCTACGAGTACGAAATCCACAAATAAAGCAGTATTCCTCTTTAGGACATGGGTCAGTGAGAGTGCAACTCGCAGACTTACTAGTGCGAGGATAAAATCTATGATAGAATATATATATACATACACGTATATAGTACAAAAATTGTGTGATATGAAACGATATTTTATCACAATACAATAAAATAGAAAAAAAATATGTAACAAGTAAACCATGTATTATTATCAATTAAACTAGGAAATTATAAACAATTTCGTATAAAAATTCAAAAATGAACATTCAACATCGTGATCCGCGTGTGTGAATATTGTCAACGATATTGTGTTCCGAAGTTAAGTTTCTCTCGAACTAAAAAAGTCAATTGAACAAACTTTAATAAATATATTGGTTTCTGTTTCACATGAAATTATCTTCAAACCATCATCGTGTGATTAGCTTGAAGTTGAGCGCAACTAAAAGAAGGTAAGTTTTCGGTTGAAACGTTTCGTTTTTGTTTTTTGTTTTTTCTTAGCGTGGAACGATTCGATATTCAAATATTCGAAATATCGTATAGGTACTATACATGCGATTCAATTTTTCGAACTCATACTACACTAACTCGTTCGTGTTCTTTTGTCTTTGCTTTCTCGCTGTTTTTTTTTGTTTTTCTCGTGTTCCACTGTGTGAAATTTAACTCGTGTTGTACATACATTATATAGTATAACCTGTAATAGATACCTAAATTGGCTACTGCAAGCTTGTAGTATATAAGGCATGACAAGATAGTAAAAATATATAGGTATAAGTATATATAAATATACAGAATAAAGACTGTTGCGATTGTATTTCACATTTGTTATTGCATACCTAAACTCTTGATAAACTTCGCATGTTTTTAGTCGTTTGGTTAGTTCATATACAATATACGTATGCATATAGCTTGAGTAAGAAAATAGATCCTGGATACAATGTATATGAGGTAGGATGCGGTGATTGTTTGTGATGATGAAGATGATAATGATGATATTGATAATTCCAAAATAAACAGATAAAACCGTAGTATTGGTACGTATGCACACGTATCGCGATGAAGTACGTTGAAAACGGTTTGAGAAGATTCAAATAAAAAAATTAACGGATGAACGTTATGAGAAAATGATAAAGGAAAGACGGTAGAGCGAAAACGAGATAAAATAATAATAATAATAATAATAATTATAATATACGACGGGGCGATACTTTTCCACAATAGGGCGTGTACACACGTAATTATTTTCTTATTAATATTGTAATAATATGATGATGTATAGAACAGGGAGAAAGAGAAATGGAAAGAGAATGAGAAGAAAAAAATCGATAGGAAAAAAAGACAAACTGGAGATATCGGAACGACAAACAATTTTTTCCTAGTTCCCGATACCGAGAAATTCTATATTTTGGTATATAACATAGTTGTATACATGTATATATCTACATATACGTATTATCATTTACAAATTTTCGAACGTATAAACATGAATATAGTTATAGATAGATATATACTATAGTACATACATATACAAGCTATGTGCTTGCGACTAGGAGTATAGAAAGACTGTAATAGTGATAACAAAAGAAAAAAAGAGAAAAATACTTTGAAATTTTCTCTTCTATAAGATCTTCAACTTTTTTTGTTTTGTTGTTCTTTTTCCATCTCTCAACTTACAGTATAATACCACCTATTTCAAAATCAAACGTTTGCAATGTACCGGTACTTATACATTTGTAATAGAGGTACGATATCAAATGAACACAGAAAATAACATAAAAATTTATAGACAATGTAAGGATTTCTCGGCGATGCTGTTACTTTTTTTCTCCTGGCGTTATTATTTGTTTGTATTCCGGTATGATAATGCAAAATATTTAAAACGATTTATTATTAGATATGTGAAAGAAACCACTATAGGTATTATTAGTGTATTTGAAACGATCCGGTTTTCCCTGGAAGAAAAAAATTGATACTTACTTACTATATAGAAAAATGAAGATTGGTAAGGCGCGTAGAAATGATTTCTGACGTGTAACTATATACTCGTTATATCTACGCGCTATTTTTCACGAATATCTTACATTTTGCGGTTTGCGTATAGTATATACTTATATGGTGAACCTCCTTCTTGTCGTACGGTTCGAGAAGAAGAGTAAAGGCGGATGAAAGATTGGCAGGGGATCTATTTACCGGATTATTTACGACACTTACTTTTGCCGAAATATAGGTAATATTTCATGTGATAATCCGTTAAACCCATTTTCCAAAAATATGTAGCGGTTCTAGGTTTTAGGCTTTGAGTTTTATAGTTGGTATGAAATATAGCGTTGATCTAGCTATGCTACACTTTCAGCTGTAAATAGTAACTGGTAGCCTGTTCAGGTATATATGCCAGATATGTATGCCGAATACTGTACGCCGAATTTTCGACGCAGTCGAGAGCGCGCAGTATGTATTTTTGTACACACTAATAATTCCAATAATGTTATTCATGATTACTCTAGTTGCATAAATGATAAAATTGGTATAATACAATTTTATACGTACATAATCTGTATTATATGTCAATTCATAGTAGTAGAACAGAGTACACACTGGCATTGCTGATAATGTAGGCATATCATTATCCTAACACCGTCGTAGCTAGCGTTCTCCTCTACAGTTACGATTAGTTAGCCACGTTCGCGGTTGGGCTTGACTGCGAGAAAGGAAAAGGAACGCAGCGGTGTACTGAGAAAACCTGCAACAGCAGGCCTCTGCTCTGCCCTGTCCTGTATTCCCTGTATGTATGTACATACCTACTCCCACTATGTACTGCAACACGAAACGCTTGTGGTCTAGTACCTACCCTCTCCCACGTACCCTAATATAACAATGACCCTTTCCCAACCCTCTCACCCTGTTTTTCCACCCACCCACCGAAAAACCTTTCTTCCTCTACCCCCTCGAACCCTTTGGAAATATTATTTGCCTGCGCTAAGTTTTTGCGGAGGAATCTCTGTATATAAGCACAGTACATAGGTATATATGGATGAAAATCCGACAAGCCACGCACACCTTGATATTTTTCATTCTTCCGAGCCTCTATGCATATAAGTATTCTTGGTAATAGTATATTATAAATTTGCATCTGCCAACCCTTTTTGCGATGTCTCTGCGTCGATGATATTGCTATGTACGCTATGCCTATATCTACGCGGATAGGCGAAGCACGTAAAATAAACAAGGAAGTTTCAGATGTTTTTTGCATAGACTTTTCGGGTATTTTTTTTATCTATTTGCCACGTGAAGAAGCGGCTTACGGAAATTATACTTGGGGCATTTCAAGAAAAAACCGATGAACATTGCTTTCTTCGCTCTCGGATAGAGAAAAATAAGATACATATTGGGATATCGTACATTTATACGATCATCTTGTTGATGTCTACTTATCTTACAGCTGGGAACGATATTTTTATTTGTAAAAAATGCTTTTTCTCTTATTTTCTACACAGCTACCATATATCATCAAAAGATGCGAGGGAATTGGAGCACGGGTGCCGATCCTGTGACAGATCCTGCAAATGGGCAGCAGATAAACGATGAACACCGCGGCGGCGATCTTCCCCTTCATTCTCCGGCCACGCCCGCTTGGAATATCGCAGACAGAATCGTGGTGAGTAAGAGTAACACCCGCCCTCCCTCCCTTCAATGCTCTTCGCAGCATCTCGTATACTCATACATTTATACATCACGCGGATTCCTACTCCCACAACGTATCGAAAAATTCGTCATTCCCCAATTTCCCCTTGCGGCCGCGTCCTTTAGATACAATATAATATGTGGGCTCTCATTTTATTTCTTCTTTGTTTCGTCTTCCGATAAAATGCTATCTCATATACTCCGCAGAAGATACACAGGCGAAGCATCGCTGGGACTCGCCTGTTAAAATATTTTCAAAACTCCATTTTTTCATCAAGTTTGGTAATATTTGATGAATGTTCATTTCTAGCTATTCATTGCTGTGTGATGTTGGTATTCGTAATTTGAATTTGGCATGCTTAGGATTCTCGGTTTACAGAATTTGAGTACATAATAATATGGATATTGTATATGGTATATAATGTATATATAGCGAATTTCTAGAATGACGAATAATGTGCTTATTGTTAATATCAACCCTCTTAATCGCATTGTTAGGTTTTTTTCCTTCGGTTAAAGTGACATTGTTATAAGTATTGTGTATGTACGTACCTATTTGTTTTAGAAAAGTTTAGATCGGAAAATATTTACATTGCGAATGAGTCAGAATGTAAGAATATACCCAATATACTACGGCCCAAAATCTTCGTAAATAAATAAAAAATGTCTATTTGCTATATTAGAACCCAGGAGATATATATGTACGTAGTCGAAGGCTGACTAATCCCCGAATAATATCTATAATGTATTATATTATTATTATTATTATAAAAATAAAGGATCAAAATCGTTTTACTGGAATCCGAGTCAGATAGAAGAATGTATTCGAAGATTAATATGATAACAGTTTTACGAAATAGGCTTGGTTCTTCAACCAAGACTTAATCAACCAAGACTTAATCTCATTTTAAAATTTTCAACGAAGAACCGCTGGTGTATTCGAAAATCAAATTTTTATAGGAGTGTGTTAGAAAACTGCGGGTCTCAGATTTCAAATTAGATTGAGAATGAAGTCAACGTCGCAGTGTTTTCGGTGTCTGAATCGTCACGTTTATCCAAAAATTCCTATTTTCATCATTGAAATTTGAATTAGGATATTGAATTTGTGAAGCCTCTACGTAAATACGATTCTACATCTTCGAAATTAAAATTAAAAAACGCGATCTCTACTGTAATCGGAACTTGAATTGGAATCTGAGTATTCAAAAATTGCTGTTATCGTAGCTTCGAATTTTGAAGAAACAATGCCAGTTTCGAAACTTGAGAACCATGATACTGAATGTCTGCTGAATGTTCTGCAACACGGTTCCAATATTCGAATTTGGAAGCTGTATGGCAGGAGATCTTCTCGTAACATCCGTTTTTCATAATTCATTTCAAAGTTCATTGAAAATGGGTCGAATATTAACAGTAATATCGTCAATTTGCAATACCTTTTGAAATTTCAGAAGGAGGAGTTGCCGGAGGACAAAAACAATGATTCCGGTGTATCGCCGGGTCATTATACAAGTAACTCGGCATCCCCTAGGAGTAGACGTTCGTCATCAACGGCGAACGGAAGTTTATCACCAGGGAGTGCGACTTCACAAGACTCCAGTGCGATGCAGTACGAATACAGCCCCCAGAGAATTTTCAAATCGTGTGTTTCTCCGCTCGGTTTTACTAGTAGCCACGCAAACGGCGACCGATCTCCCAAGCTACAGTCACCCGCTTCTGTTTATGGCAGTGAAATTTCACAAGGAAATAACAGAAACACTCAAACTTCTGAACAACCCCTCGATATGGTGTCCAGCACTATGAAAACAGACTGCAGCGACGAGTCCGATGCTATCATGCAGTGTCCTATTTGTCCATTCAACACAGCTCATAGGTGAGTCAATCTATTGGAATACGTTTTTCTTCTCTTTTTTATCTCGCATTGTTGGGAGACGGAGGAGAGATAGAGATCGTGTTTGAAATATAATCGTATCTCCAAATAATGTACAACGTACATCTGACATATAAACATCTACTTGTGGGCTCTTATTGCATGAAATTTATTACCCTCGGAGGATTGTTGATAGTATTGTTATCAGTTAAAATTGTAGAATTTAGAACGATGGGCCCAAGATGGAGAACAAATGTAGAAACGATGCATTCCGCCAGAGGTTTTTTTGAATCGCCGATCATGAATCTAACGTTTGAATTGTGAAATTTAACATGGTGAATATGATTTAGCAAGTTGTTACGAGTTTGATGGTGGTAATTCATTCCCGGGGTTTCGAAGATCAAGGATTTAGAGATTACGAATCTAACCTCGTGAATTCTAATCTTGTAATGGCGGATGAGCGAAAAACTGATGCGATCTCGACAAATATTAATCTTCGGAGGTTTTCAAAATCGCTGATTGTGAATCTATCCTCCAAATTCAGAAATTGCGTATGACGGATAAAGACACACATCGAGTTAAATACGATTCTGATGAAATTTGGTTTCCAAAGGCTTTTGATGTCGCTGCAGATCACGAATATCTATAACCTCTGTGCCATCGAAATTCAAAATGGCGGGAGGAAATTGAATGATTCCAATTCATGGGATTTTCATAACAATCAGTTTTCGGAGGTCTTTGAGATCGTTGATTACGCATCTGACCTTTGAATCACGACATTCAAAATGGCGGGCACAAATTAAGTTCATTGGATTTTGATAAAAGTCAGTCAATCAGAGTTTTCTATGTTTGCTATAATCGGGAATATGACTGTCATGGAACCGAAATTTTTTGGTCTTATTCGTACTCGGCGACGTCATTGCGTCTCTTCTTCTAGAATCCCGTCATTTACATGAATGTCATTATGCTCGAATCCTCTAACACCGAATAATTATCATTCCAGAATGCAATTCGACGAGCATTTAGCAACCCACTTGTCTTCAAAGCAATGCGACACAACAGACTACACGACTTCCTCTTACACGCAGATGAGTTCCATTTCGGAAGATGGAGCTCGAGGATCACCTAGTCAAGGAGAGAGATCAGAGCACGAATTCGACGATACAGATGAGCCTGGACTGCGAGTACCTCGAGTAAACTGTCAGGGTAAAGTGAAGACTTTCAAATGTAAACAGTGCAATTTTACAGCTGTGACAAAACTAGCATTTTGGGAACATAGCAGGGGACATATAAAAGCCGAAAAGTTATTAACCTGTCCAAAGTGCCCTTTCGTAACAGAGTACAAACACCACTTGGAATATCACCTCAGAAACCATTTCAATTCGAAACCATTCAAGTGTGACAAGTGCCCATATTCATGTGTGAACAAATCGATGCTGAATTCCCATCTGAAATCTCATTCAAACGTGTATCAGTATCGGTGCGCGGAATGCTCTTACGCTACGAAATATTGCCATTCATTGAAACTACACCTCAGAAAATACGCTCATAAACCAGCCATGGTTCTAAACCCCGATGGATCGCCTAATCCATTGCCGATCATTGATATCTACGGAACTAGGAGAGGGCCGAAACAAAAATCGGCATCTAAAAATACGGAGGACCATATCCCGAACCAAATTTTAATGGGTTCGGCTGCCACAACCCCAGTTTCGGTTGCGAAAATTGCAGCTATTCAGTCGACGCCATCTTTGTTTTCGGCTGAACATAACCTGCTCGCAATTCAACAGCAGCAGCAGCAGCAGCAGCATCATCATCATCAACTAGGGGGACAAATAAATGTGCCATTTGCGTACAGCCAGATATTTAACGCCGTTAGTAGTCTGCCTGGAGGAAATTTCTTTCAACAATTTCACGAAAACAATAATCTCGTGCATTGTAACGATGGAAGGAAACAGTTGTTCGATGCTTTCGCTGGTTTTAATAGAGAAAGTAGAATCAATGACACCGAAGATTCTTCCCCTGTTCAAAAAGAATTACCAACAAGAATTTCTCCTGTTACGTCATTCGGGAGTTCAAATTCAAAAGTAATGGATTTCGAATCCTCGAACGCGATGATGAGTTGCGGAGAGAAGATTATCAATAAAGAGGTAAAAGAAAAATCCGGAATTGAGGGAGGTGCGAGTCCGTTGGATTTGAGTAAGCCAGAAGTGACGCGAAATAGTAATTCGAAAACAAATTCGCCTCGCGGCGGCGGAACCAGTAGACGCAAAGGGCGGGCTTTCAAACTTGACAAATTGATAGTAGCTCACGATTCAGAGGATGAAACTATACCGGATTCAGAGTCCGCGAAAGATACGAAAAACGTCGATGATGTTGAGAAACAATTTGAACTTCAAACCTTCCAACAAAATAATATACAACGAAATAATAACAAGGATGAAATTACCTCGGGTAGCAATAATTCAGACTATAATTGTCACTACTGCGATATTGCTTTTGGTAATGTTGTTATGTACACAATGCACATGGGCTATCACGGTTATAAAAATCCCTACACTTGTAACATGTGCGGGCTTCAATGTGCCGATAAAGTTTCTTTCTTTCTTCATATTGCTCGCGATTCTCATACATGAAAATTTACCGCCTTTATTATTTTTTCGTATTTAATTTAATTTGATTTGATTCAATTTTCTTTCGTTTCGTTATCGTGTAATAATTACACTTTTTCTCTTCTACAACAATATATTTTTATTTTATTTTCCGCTCCTTCGTCCATTCTCTTATTATTTTGAGAAAGAAAAGGTAGTAAATTGAATGATAATTATTTCTTTCAATACAGACGCATATAAATTTTCATTGTTCACTTTTTGTTTTATTTCAATTTTCAAAAATCTCGAGTGGTATGAAAAGAATGAAAGTTAAATCGGCAAATTGGATGACTCGGTGGCAAAAGGGAGAACAGAAGAAAGTGAAAGAAAAGAAATACAGATGCATACCTATCCCATGGCATCTTTCAGCCAAATAATTCGTTTTCATCTATCGTATACCTAGATATATAATACATATAATGTGCCTATATAATAATAATATAACATAATGTAAAATGACAAAATTATATGATATACATAAGGTAATTTAAAATTAATAAGATATAAATTACTGAATCTCATGGAATCTAGTCAAGAAAAAAAAAAAAAAAAAGAGATAGAGAGAGAAAAAAGAATAACTATGAAAGAGAAGCTATGCCTTGGGAAGGCTCACAATAATTGTCATCATGAAAAACTGACTAAAGAGCGTCGTTATTAATTGCTGTAATTTAAAACAGAACAAAAATCTTCGAGTGCAATTGATCAATGAGGACAAAGAAACAAGAAACACAAATAAGGAAAGAAAAGAAATCGAAAAAATTTGTTCATAATTATATATTATCAGATTTAAAACAAACGTATAAATAAACAAACAAATAAGTGAATAAATAATACATATACACATGTAGGTAGTACCTATATAGTATTAAAATATTCTTTTCGCACGGTATTCACACCTGAAGTTCCATTAAATAATAATTATTATAATTATAGTGATAAACAAACAAACAAACAAACAAAAATTGACTGATTAATTATTGAAATTAATCAATTAATGATCGATAAAAGACTGACTATATTAATTATTATTATTATTAATACCATAATTATTGTTAGACAGACAAAGATAAAAGTATGGCATATCGATATTTTGAATGACGACGATAATAATGATGGTCATAATAATAATAACGATCAGAAAACAGGAAGTGAGCTATATGTGTGTAGACGACAGAAAGAATGATTGCCAATGAAAATAGCAAGAAATAATCAAAATTATGATAATAATAAATGATAATCAGTATTTTTTTATACGCATTTATAGTATACATAATTATAGTATACCTAGTGTAGATATATATACATACATACCTATATATTATGGATATAGATCGATATATCATGAGAGAGAAAAACAAATTATCATACTGTATTCAATATAGTTCGATACAAAAAAGGCAAACATAAACAAGAAATTGAAATATAATATCAGCATATTCTTGTAAGTTTGATTACGCAATAAATGCACTGATCAAATGAATCAGATGATAGTTGAATATTTGAACAATGTATATTGGCCTATATATTGTCAATCCCTCTCTATAAGAATGAATAATTTAATTACGGCAACAAGAATTAAGAAACGAAGAAGAAAGAAAACATTAGAAATACGTTAATGAACATATAATTTTGAATCTGATGAATAATTATAGATCTAGATAGATGCCGCAGCAGATAAATCTTTGTATTCAGTTGACAGTATATCAAGTTATTATTAGAAAGACGTGGAAAATACAAACAAATATTATTCCACCTCTTCCAGAGTACTAATTAAAATTCGATTCCATAAATTATCGTCATTACTATAATTAGGAATCCATTTTATTATCATTATCATTATCTTTATCTTTATTTGATTTTATTTCATTTGGTTCTCACATTTTCGTTTCTGGTTTTTGCATTTATGGGAGGCATTTGAATTATTACCTGCATCTGTATTAATTTATATTTTATATCATATTAAATTTAAATACGATGAAGACTGACGAATTACAATATTATCATACCTATGGATTATACTTTCCTGAATCAAACACGTGATCATATAGCATACATACATATACCGCTGTGTGATTAATATACATACTACTTCTAGCATAGGTATAGGTATACACAAAATAGTAATGTGGTTGAAGTTCGTAACGTTAACGTAACGAAATGATATTGGAAAAAATATATATTTTCGGATTTGGACATTATAAAAATTTCAAAATGCGTGATACATACGTTTCAATCGATTTAGATAATTAGACACTATATTTTACTATTGTTACAATTTTCCAATACTGAATTAGGGAGTTTAGTTCCTCATATCTTGTTGCATTAACGTTATGATCTCCAACCTCATAAATATTATATGAAAATCGAAGTAGGAAGAGATATCACTGAGGAAAGAATCAATACTTTTTCATCAACGGTTGTAGATGAATTTCTTTCTTTTTTTTTTTCTTTGTTTTCGTCGATGAACACAATTCTTTTTTTTTTTCATCTATTACAATATCATATTTTCAACATCGATAATAGATAGCATCGGAAAATAACTATCCTTTTTTTTTTTTTTTGTTGGGGGTTTTTTTTTGTTCTACGTTTTTCACAAATTTTTGCAATTCATAAATATTTGTGGACCATAAAATTCGAGACGTACACAGGTATACATAATATGTAAAACGATGATGAATATTATATGTTACAGTTTTCATATGTTATTATTTTCTGTATTTGATATCTATAATGTACCAATATTATTGTAATGGTAATATGGATTCGTTAAATCGAAATAGAAGAATCTCTGTATCTTGAAGAATCGACGAAAGCTGTTGTGTGCATTGATTTACCCTTATTATTATTAATATTATTATTATTATTATCATTTGTATCGTTATTATCATTAGGAATATGATTTTTAGTTCATTTATGATATAATACGTCAACTGACATTCCTGATACATGGGTATACCTATAATACAAGATGCGTTCTTACTAATACAAAATCTAGTCATATATATATATATATATATCTGATACTGAGCGCTTCGCGCCCTGCACCGTTGTATTCAGGAGAATAAAACACGATATAATTGATAATAAAACTATATTCATATTCATCTCAAGTACTAAACTTTGGGCGCCCATCTTTTCAAAAACGCGGTGAATGTTCCTATGCGCCTAATTTCAGGCAGCCTCCATTCGCATCAATCGAAAAGTCGATAATGTAGTTTCAGAAACATTCCGTGAGAGGGCGGATTAAATTCTGGTTCCGCAGGTGGCGCCATCTCACTTATACCTTCTACGGTGGTGATTTCATGAAGTACTTCGACCGCAAAATATGTGGCGGGAATAAAACTCAATTTGGAAAATATTAATTACGTAGGGTTTGTTATTTTCACTCACGATCCTTTCTGAGGCGTTTAGGAAGTTATTGAGATTTCGAAACATAGGAATTCCGGGAAGTATATTCGGAATGTCAGAGAACATCTACGAGACAAGGGATTCTGAAAATAAAATATTCGTGGGTTCGTCGATACCGTAGAATGCGTTTTCGAACTGAAACTGTAAATAGCGGTATCTTGTATCATCTCTGGTATGGGAGACGCTCGACTTGGTAGCGTCATCCACCGTTACTTTTGCGCACTGAAGTATAAAGTACCAGTTGTTATCGGACGGCATTGATTATTGTTGCTCGTTCTTGTCGAAATACAACAATTACAAATAACGGAACTGAAAATCGGAATTCCTTTTTATCTTTTTTTAAAAAACCAACTCATGGAATAAAATGAAAAAGAAAAGTAATTTAAAGGCGTTACCAGGTAAAATTTATTCCTTCAACGAACCCTTTTTGTTAATATCGATTACCAATTTGATTTGGTTATTCAAAAACACGCACGGAAAAATTCAAATTTTATTGTTCGTTTTCGTGTAGTTTACTATTCTGTGGATTAGGAATTAATTAACATGAATAATAATGTGCTAAAATTTTTTTTTTAAGAGATGAAAAATTATTTTCCAGATATTCCTCTCTCAATAGCAACAATATTGCTGATTATAGCATCGTTATGTTTCTCAAATTCGTATAACGGTGAATTTGTTTTCGACGATTCAGAGGCAATTCTGACAAATGATGATGTCAAGGATGCTCCGATATATGATATATTCAGGAATGATTTCTGGGGGACAAAATTGTCCCATGAACAAAGTCACAAGTCTTATCGCCCTCTTACTATCCTCACATTCAGGCACGTCATGTTACTAAAATTACTTTTCTTTCCCTTCTAACTAGGAAGGACTTGATACATCTGATGATGTTGTTTTTAACACATTGTTCTACGAAGTCATTCCAAAGCATACATACACATTAAGAAGTTGTATGAAACACTGAAACTTGAATATGCTTCTCACGTTTTGGAGAGACAGTGTGGAACATCTAAAATGAACATATTTTGTGATAAACGATGTTTGTGGCGCGAAATAACATGGTTTTTCTCCTTGAGACGTCTGTGGGATATTTTGCATGCACTAATATGTATAATTTTGTTCCAAGACGTCTTTAAGATACTTCATGTCTTTGAAAACATGTTCATTTTGGTCCTTAGAGCATCTCTGAGATATCTTTAGGCCAGAAATACTATTTTTCATCTCAAATACGTCTGTGCGATATCTTTCATGGCAAAGTATACCTATTTTTGTCTCAGACATCTTTTCTAGAACATCGATTCTGTTCACATGGATCTCTTTTATCTTAATCAAAGAATACTTCCACTTCGAAATGCGCTCTTTTTTATCCGAGGGATATCTTTGAGTAATCTTTTTTGATCAAGTACATCTGTTGTTTGTTCCAAATACGTCTGCGAGACATTTTCATTGGTGGAATATGTCTATTTTTGTATCAAGTACATCTCTAGGACATCAGTCTTCTATCAAAATACAACTTTCTTTGGTCAAAAAAATACTTTTCAGGGATCATTCAGTTCAAAACATGCTCATTTGTGTTTAACGGACGTCTCTGAGTAATCTTCCATGCTAATATACATCTCCTTTCGTTTCCGAAACTTCTGTAGGACATTTTCGATAACACAAAATGCATAATTTTTCTTCAAAGACGTTATCAGCAAATCTAATCCTATCAGCACACGACTTTTTACATTAAGACAACATTTATTATTGAGTATTGTCTCAAATACGTCTTCCGGACGTGTTCATTTTTGTCTTTTTTGAGAAGACACATGTCAAAATATCATTTAATTCCAACGTCTGGACACTTCTGCTCGATAATAAGTTGAGATATTCAACTCGATTGAAACAAAAATTATCATTATCTTTCTTTTGCTCTTCTACCTTGATCCAATCTCTTTCTCATCCACAAGATTCAAGGTCAATATAACTTATATTCCGATAATATTACAGGCTTCACTACATTTCCAGAGGACACTTACACCCTAGAGACTTCCACACATTCAATATTATACTTCATATCATAGTATCTATCCTAACTATGTTTGTATTCAATTTATTGCTCGGTAAAAACTCGAAAAACGTTGCCTTCATCGCCGCAATATTATTCGCCGTTCACCCTGTCCATGCCGAGGCGGTAAGATCATCATTTCCATCAATTTTCCTCCCAGAAATGAATGAAAAATTTCGAATCACTTCCCTGACCAAGTACACGAAGGAAAACCAGGAATAAATTATCCACGCATGTTTTTAGGTAGCAGGTATCGTCGGGCGAGCCGATATGCTTTGCACTCTGTTTATGTGGGGGTCGATATTATTTTATAACGAATCGATACAGGCTGAAAGAAGCTTTGGAAAATGCAATTACATGGCAATTTGTATACTGTGTATGACGATAGCAATGCTTTGTAAAGAAACGGGAATAACTGCAATAGTGAGTGTTCGAAGAGTCTCGTGTTCCTGGTGAAGAGAACAAATTCAAAGTATAAATTTTCATCTTTTTTCAGGGTATATGTTTCGTTTACGATTTAGTCGTAGTAAACAAAGTTCTTCCGAAACATTTGAAGCTCAAATACTTGACGAGAGAAATTATAAACTTCATAGCTTCAAAATATCGAGGTTTGATTCTACGCCTGCTGGTTCTTTGCACAACAGCGATTTCCCTCTTACTAATAAGATTCAGCGTCATGGGTTTTGCTACCCCAGTTTTTCAACCCGTTGATAATCCTTCTTCTTTTGCAGAAAGATTCCTAATCCGTGTAAGTCAATAATCGAAAAAAATGGCTGGAGAATTAAAAATTATAAAATTTTCACAATAATGTTATACCACTTTCTCAAAAGGTGCTTAACTACAATTATATATATAGCCTGAACGCATGGCTTCTTCTATGTCCAGAATGGCTCTGTTTTGACTGGGCGATGGGCTGCGTTCCGCTCATCTCTGGCCCTGACAAAAGAATTCTTGCTGTTCTTGCTTTCTGGCTTTTTATTGGATTGTTCTTTTTCTACGTTTTGTCAAATGATGATAATCAACAGTCGAGGTAACTGATTTTCATAAAATTTGTTGCAAAAGCTTTCGAGTTCTGCACAATTTTCAACATTCTGAAGCTCTTAATCGTTGCAGCATAGATTGCTAAGGACTTTGATTATGCTGTGGTGATGAAACGGTCTCGATAAACGGATTCGATATATCAAACTTATGATTTTTGTCTCTACATTTACAGTGATACAATAATGGGGCTTTCTTTATTAATAATCCCATTTCTCCCAGCAACGAACATATTTTTCACCGTTGGTTTTGTGCTAGCGGAAAGAACGCTGTACATCCCATCAGCCGGTTTTTGTTTGCTGATCGGAATTGGCCTTCAAAAATTAAGTCAGCGCCATGGCTCTAGAAAATTCCTATCAATTTACATTGCACTATTGGCGGTATTTTTTGCTCGCTCATGGGTCAGAAGCACAGAGTGGAAAACGGAGAGAACTTTATTCCAATCCGCTTTGAGCGTCTGCCCGCTTAACGCCAAGGTTCATTATAACGTTGCAAAAAATGCTGCAGATTTGGGAAACCCGACTCACGCCGAAATCGAATATAACGAGGCGCTGAGGTGAGACACTGGTAAATAAAATAAAAAAATTACATTTTATGTGCACAAAAAATGTAATCACGAAGATCTTCAAGCCTTTTTTTCTTTCAATATTTTACAGACTCAATCCTCATTACGCTCAGGCGATGAATAATTTAGGAAACTTACTCAAAGATCAACACAAGTATCACAAAGCAGTGAAACTCTTCAAAAAAGCCGTTGAATTACAGTAAGTTGTAGAAACGTTTTGTTTTATTGCGTTATAAGAACAACAAAAATCTGTGAACTTTTTCAGAAAAGATTTTGCAGCCGCTTGGATGAATCTTGGGATTGTTTTAGCAGCTTTAAAGAAGCCTGAAGAGTCTGAGAAAAGTTATTTGACTGCTTTAGAGCACAGACCAAAGTATCCCGATTGTTTTTATAATCTTGGAGTGCTGGTGAGAGAAGCGTTTTTGAGTATAGATTAAATTTGAAGCAATTTGGAGAAAATTAAAGTGAATTGTTCTTCCACTGTTTCAGTATCTCGAACAAAAGCATTTTGAGAAAGCTTTAATGGCTTGGGAAAATGCGACGAGACAAAAATCTGGTCATAAAAGAGCTTGGACAAATACTATTCTGTTGTTAGATGACTTAGGCAAGGATTATTTAGTATTGCAATGAAATGAATGATCAAAAATTCTCAGAGCCTTTTCCGGATCTAGCTTCTTCTTAAACTTGTAATTTCGTTTGCTATAGGAAACAGAGAGAAGGCTTTATCAATAGGAAATCAAGCTCTGAAGTATCTCCCTGAGGAAGCATCGATTTATTTTAACATTGCAAATATACTTGGAAAAGCAGGGAGGTTCGAGGAAGCTGAGAAACAGTTTGAAAATGCGATTTCAAGAGATTTTAATAATCCGACATTTTACACAAACCTGGGTAAGCTTGAGGAATAAATTTGAGATAAATAAAAGCCCAAGAATGCTAAAAAAACCGACTTTATTGTTTTTTTTTTTTTTTCAACAGGTGTTCTCTATCATCGATGGAACAAGCATGAAAAGGCTGAAAGGATGTATAAAAAAGCTTTAGAGTTGAATCCTGGCCTCCAAAGCGCAAGAGATAACTTAAAGAAGCTTAAAACGAGTTCAACTTAAGAGGAACGAATAGTCATTTGATTTAGTCTTGCGAAAAATCAGTGTTAGAAGGTACAGGATATGCTTTAAAATTGCCAATCTTTTTACCGTCTAGGTAATTAAAAGAGTAAAAACAAGTGTTACAAAAATAACAAGGATCGTGAGGGAGTCGATCGTTGTTGGTAGTTATCCAACTGGCAGCGAACACTCCGCAAACTATACAATATTTCGTTGTGCTTGCTCGCATTCTGTGAATTCTTGGGTAATTTGACACCGTCAAATCATCTGTAGGTCCGATCAATCTAAAATTTGGAATTTATGGAATAGAATCAGAGGTTTTGCCCCCCCCCCCCCCCCCCCCCTCCTCGCCCCTCAATTTATAAGAGAATTTTTACCTGGCATCTGAAAATATCATCAAATGTTCGCAAGTTCCTTGGTGTTGGTAGACCCAAGGATACCCAAATCTAACTGCAAGCGAATTAACAGTGACATTTTCCATAGAGGCTGTTTTGAAGGGGCCCAATTCTCTACGCTTTGCCCATTCTCTAATCACTTGACTATTGTCTTGATTATTTGCATCCCGAAAATCATTGTAAAATGTACCCTCCATGTAGAAGAAACCCGATTTATAAACGTCCTAAAAGAAGCGTTCAATCATTTCTCTGTTTCATACTATACCTGCCCTGGTAGGAGGGGCTACTCACTCGATGAAAGGGCGCCGCACTTGACTTCCAATTTTATGTAATGTCATGCAGATTTGGTGAATCAATGATTCTGTGCAATTCAAGTGATTTTCAGTGGATGGAAATCGATTTTAGAAGAACGTGACACACTGACTTCACTAAGTGAGTAGCCCCTCGATCTGTTAAAAGCCAAGGATTCTGGATTTGTTCAGATTAGTCCGAGATATTTGTAATTTTGTTACTAGATCTCTGAATTTCGAGCTAGTTAAAATTCGAACTTGCTAGAAGGGTGATTTATTCATAATCATTTTAGCTTTTTTCGAAAACTCAAAGGTTTTCCAAAAGTCGAAAAAAGAAACGAAGATGAGAGGTCTGGCAACTTTTAAATATTTGATAATAACTTTAAAATTATTGAATAACGAATTTCTGATGAATGAAGAAGAGAAATTCATAATTTTGTTGCCGAGTCTTCGAATTGTTTGTGAAATCAATTCCGGGAAAATTAAACATGGACAAATTCCTTCAACAAGATGCGTGAAATTTTGGAGAGAATTACCAGGGCTCTTTAATCAAATTTTATATATTTGCCTTTGCTTGGATTCTGGACTCAGCCTTAGGGTCATCGCTGACTTCTCTGGATATCGATAAATCTGAATTACAAGATATTAAATCTCTGAGTTGAACGAGAGTCTGAGACCCAAGGATAGCGATAATGTGGCTAGTGCTAATTTTTGCATTACACAAACCGGTTATACGGTTCTGGTGAGCAAAGGGAGCATAGATTCGCAAATAGACGATCATTTCGCTACCAGGCTGAATCATGGGCTCCTCTTTTAAGTCCGGTTTTTCATCAGGTTGCTGCGATAAACGGATAATTTAATTTTCAGAAAACCATTCACTGTTCTAATCAATTTCAATTGTAGATAAATTGTAGTCTAAACAAATTTCAATTATAATATTCAAATATTGTCGTATCTTCCGTTCTTACTATGCATATCTCTCCTCTGTATTTCAAACTGTAAATAAATGACCGTTGAATCAATGATAATCTCTCTTTAAGCTTTTTCAATGTTTCTAAATCCACATCCTCTGGTATTTCTTTTACTTCGTACGTATCTTTCCGTTTTGACAATCTTGTGTCCAAACATTTTTCAAATTTTTCGCCAGGGATTCGCAAATTCTCAACACTGAAAAGATTTATGAACAAAAACCAATCAGCGTGTTTTTCAATCCATCTGCTCGCAATATCTCATGTTGAAAAGTTTGTTCTATTTTTTTCATTTGATTTTATTTACGTTAGTTTGGCCTAGATTTTCTGGTCTATTTCAAGTTTAAAGATAGGTTAGGTCACATTTTTCGGTAAAAATCAAGGCTAGGTTAGATTTTTCATTGAAATCAAACGTAAGATTAGCTGTTGGGAGGAAATTAAAGGCTCGGATAGATATCTAGGTTGAGGGGAATTTCGACTCGTTATGTTGAATGTACAGAAACCGGTGGAAAACGAGAATCGTACATTTTTGCTAACGACACGATCGATTTTGATAAAATTTCGAGAATTCATCAAGTATGATGGTAGAAATTGGCTAAGTATTTCACTTTTCCAAAACACCGATCGGATTGGATGAAAAATAAATATTCCCCATGTTAGCTAGGTTAGATTGCCAGCGGCGACTCCAGATTCCCCTTAAGTTGGAGATTATGTTTGGAATTTGGGTTAGAATAGATGTTCAATCATACATTTGTAAGTTTTTTTAATCTGGTTCATGGATAAGGTTAAGTATCACACAATGTTTGGAACAATTTTTAGGTTAGGTATTGAAAATTTGTGTATTATTTCCTATCCATAATGCGGGGATTATCATGACTCACCTACAGTATTCGGATAAAACGGCAAAGTCCTCATCGTTTATATCCATTTGCATTATTCCGAGAACTACGGCTTTCTCATTTTCGGTAGACCTAAGTTTGGCTAGTTTTTTGAGGTTGGCTAACTCGCCGTATTCGTTGAAGTATTTCTGTAAGTTCAATACCTCACTTGATGTTTTATTATGGAATCCATACACCTTATCCATTATTTTTTATCAATTCCGTAGCACATCTGACGCTGGATTGTTATTTTATTCACTTTATTCGATCTGCGGAATCCTTTATTTACGTTTCTACTTTTATCGTCAAATCTGACAACCGAATTATTCAAAATAAGAACACAATACCGTTCGATCGTTGAGTGAAGAAGGGTTCGATCGTCGATTAGCTGAGTTTCCGGTATCTTAATCATTTCGAAAAAATTTCGAACTATATTAACGCGCTCTTTTTCAAATCTTGAAAACGCAGGACAATAATTTGACAATAATTGTGAACTTTAGAATGAAATTGCGGGAAAAGAGATTTGAAAAATCGTTAACTGATCACAGAATATTCTTTCTTCACAGCATAAAAAATGCTTCAACAGTACAAAATTTTAGGATATTCTTCATAGAACGGAAAGATCACATTACAAAAGTTGCACACAATCGATTTGAACTTCACATACAAATTGTTCATTTATTTTTCAATATTCTTACATAACTATAGAGTTAAAATTGTCAATAAATTCTGAATATTATCTCATTAAGTACTTTAATTGGACGGAATAATTTCTCTTTGTACTGCACGACACATCTTCTCAATTCAAGAGTGTAACAACACTCGCTGTAATAACGTTAAGAATAGAAATAGGAGTGAAGATATACTGCTTATGATAATTAATAATAGATTCAGGCTTCAAAGAACATTTGTCACTTTTTTGTACAAATTTAGAATACTTATTTAATAGCTTATAATTGCTATTTAAAACTCTGAAGGACAGTCTGTGATAATTGTTCTGCTGTATACTATGAATATATCAATACTAGTGGTACCGTAAAAACATTAATTATGTAATGGCAAGAATAAACTAAACTATAGATAATAATTCTTAATTTCCAACAGTCGAAAAAGATCTGCATAGATGTGAAACTTTACATATAAGTGATCACACTGTGACATAGTGGGCAAGCGTTGATGTTAACGACGTCTCGTTCAGTAGCCGTATGATGTCTGCAAACAGTGCAAACCCACGCATTAGCAAGATCCATCAACGGCTTTCCAGAAATGACACATCCGGGAAATCTTGTAGTACAATTTGGGCAAGCGACGCACCAGTCAGGAACCAGTGTTTCACAATTAACGCACTCTGCCTTAGCGTTCCGGGAGTCTTTTGGACTGTATTTAGTGAATATGGCCAGAGCCAGCTCTTCGTAATCTTCTCTCTTATTGTCTGTTATCTTTTCAAGAGCTTCGAGCTTTATAAAAGCTTTGGAACACGCAGCAAACGCGCGATTTGTGCAGCTCGACAATGCCAAGAGACAGTAGATATCCTCAGTATTTAAAATATCCTCGTACTCTCTAAGTCTCAGAGAAGTTTTCATGGCAGCGTCAGATTCCCCGTCGTATAATTGCCTGTGAGCCAACAACAGGAAATGATAAGCCTCAGCGCCTCGCCAGGCTTTTTCTATCACTCTAGTGTCATCGTTGCTCTCGGTTAATCCCATCATGACATGACTTCGACCTCCCTTTATTGGCGGGGTGCTTTTGATGTGATCTTCAACTAGCAGCGCTGCCAGGACGTAAATTTTCTTTATTCTAAGTGGGCTGGTTCTCGCCCTTGCCTGTTCTTCTGCCAGAGTAAAGAGCAGCTTTGCGGCTTCTAGATGGTGGTTTGCTTTCTTATATAATTCAACCGCCTGGAGGATTTTCCCATTCGATAAAAGATGGTTTGCATATTTGTTAAGAAGCTCTCCGATCTGCGCCATTTTATATGTTTTTGCTAAATCTACAGCCTGATCCCAGTGGTTCAAACGAACGCATGTATCCACCGCCATTTTAACATCCCCGTATTTAACATAAGCCAATACAGCCTGGGGGCACATCCCTACAGATGCCAACATCTTCCCAACAGTCTTGAGTAGAGGATTTTTGTCCGGGAGCTGATCTATTGTTGCTGCTAGCTCATGGTATTCTTCGAGCTTGTAGTAGCATTGAATAAGCTTTTCCAAGTTGCTTCCTTTTTCGTAATACTCTCTAGCTCCTTCCCAGTTCTGTCTCTCAGCAAAAAAATCTCCGATTTTATTAAAAGCGTGCTCCATCTGCTTGTCTGATCCCCCAATTCCCATCTTCATTAATTGTATAACTCGGAAATAATCGCCAAGCTTTTGCCGAAGCGTAATAGCCAGGTCCCTGCGATCTAAATCTAAATAAATTTTTTCGGCCTCATCGTAATTCCCCAGAAAAGCAGCAACTTCCGCTTTCTTCAACTGATCATTATGCACGTTGTGTAACCTCTTGATAAACTGGATTCCCAGATAGTCTGTGCAGCGGACCATTGCATTTTCTGCTGTTTCCAAATCCAGATGTTTGAGTGCAGATTCTGCGAGCAATCTCCATAATCTAGGATGTGGATTGTCTTGTATGAAACTGTTAGCTTCTTTAAGGCCAACTTTGGCTAGTAATTCCCTAGTATCCCTAAGAGACTTAACTTCTAAGTCAACGATTAAATCCTGCTGAGTATCTTCTGGCTTTTGCATTAGTTCGTCTAAAAGAACGCACCTTATCTCGAGGTCGTGGAAAGTGCAGATATATCCAGAACAGGATATTGGTTCCTCAGGATCAAGGCCCCTTAGGACATACATCCTGGTTTTTTCCATGATTGCTAAAAGCGATGGATTATCTTGAGCCCAGCACATAGCCCAGACGTCTTTCCTCTCAAATTTACTAATATCTTCACTCTCCCCTGTTGCAGGATTTTTGTGTACTTCTAGATCAAGCATTGTAAGAATGCCAGAAGTATTGATGATTGAGGCTCTGGTAGAATTTGAGTTTACCGCCAATTTATATGGCCTTATAGATCCAGGGTATCGATTTGTTAATGTAACTTGCGGCAAAGAATATCTCTGTATCATCCCCGACTCTCTTCCAAGGAGTAAAACTTTTTCAGTCGCAGCAATACAGCAGATTGGATCTACAGTTGCTTTAGTATTAGTCGGAGTTTCAAAGATTCTATCTCGGTCCAGGTCTTGTATGACCTCAGTAACTCCAGTGGGAGTATCATCAACATGATAAATCCTGTCTCTTCTTGCCCTCCCAGAATTAAGAGCAGAATTTTTTGGAGTCCTGAAGTTCCAAAGCATAAAATTATTCTTTGAAGCAACAACAACGACGTTGCTGGTCATCACTACCCACAGCGGCTCAGTTTCTAAATATTTAATATCGACCGGAGTGGCTATGGTATTACAAACAATCAGTGCGAACTGTTCTTCAGGTTTATTGGACTCGTTTTTTACTGCCAGAACGCAGTGCTCTCCATGAGAAGCAACAGTAATCAAAGCTCTGACATGTTTAATATACGTAAGTCCGCTATTTGCGTTCCAAAAAGTCACGCAGATTCCATCTTTAGATATTTTCTCGTTAGAGAATACCACCGTATTACTAAAATACGTCCACTTATAGTCAGGACGGATATTTGCAAAGTAAATGTGCGAATCCACAGACAAAGCGACTCTCAGGGAGCTCCCCTCCCATGTACAAGACGTTACCTCTCTACCAGGGACTTTTAGAGTCCTAACATGTTCTCCGAATGGTGTATAAAATTGAACAACGTTCGATTCTCTGTTCTCCCCATTAACAACCATTGTCATTATTCCTGTAACTGCTAAAAGAGATCCGCAGTTATTCCAGCAGCACCAAACAACGTTCATCGCAGTGTTAATGATCAGTGGATTATCGTCGCTCTCGTTCCTCATCAATTGAATTTTTCCGTTTTGGTAAGCAATCGCTAACGAAGGTGCGTCGTAAGATATAAACCCGTTCTTTCCATCGTACCAATGAACCGTGACGATTGTTTGCGGCTTTCCCAAGCTCATGGGAACCATGTACAGCTTCATTAAAAAAATGCCTTGATTATCGTACAGATGTACTTCCCCGTTTTTCAAACTGAATAACAAGAGTTTACCATCCGGTGACCATTGGACACCGGTGAGTAAGATGTTTTTAAGTTCTTTCCCCCATATTCTATTTCCATCAACGGAACCGACTATCACAGCTCCGTCTTCATATACTATACATATCTTCTGGCCATCGGAGCTCCATGACATTCCTTTAACTACCGATTTATTCCTGTTGTTTATCATTTCCTCGTACCAAGACCCCTTGTATAACATCCAGACTATTATCACCCCATGCTGATCGCTAGAAGTTAATTTCTGGTGCTCTTCGTTCCATGTTACAACCTGAACATGTCCATTGTGACCCTCCAGGGTTTGATTCATACTTAAATTGCTCGTAGCGGCTAAACCGTGCGGTTTAGCACCGCTGGGATTTCCCGCTGAGCTTGAATCTACTCGAAGAACCTTGAGCAGACCGTCTTCTCCCGCAACGGCTATGAAACCATGTTGCTGGTTCCATGACACACAATTTAAACGAAAGTTGTTTGGAATTGCTATCTTTTTACTCAGGTAAACAAACATTTTTTGAATATTTGTGGGTTTCCGATGTTTATTCTTTAGAGGAGAAGAACAATACGCTTGGAGAGGATTTTGAACTCTGTGATGGCAGTCTGATGACTAAATAGCCATCTTAATTGAAAAGCTTTTCAAACGTTTACGGCAGTAAATTGAATTTTCGAAATTCACCTCACTCGTGGTGACCAACGGTCGCCATCTTTGTTTGATACAATTTTCAGGTTAAAGTAGCAAATCTACGTCAGAATTGGGATTCTGGATTGGTCGGTGAGATGAATGACCCTTCTCTCTGCGAATCAGGTCCCTAGAATTTTACGCTAGGCATTTTTTTCTATGACGATAGTAAAAATTAAAGATCCCAGCGTAAGCGAGAGGGAGGAGTCGTCATATTTTCAACGAATCAAAACCCAGAATTTATTTTCATGGGTTAAATTATCAATGAATCCAATGGAACGAGCCTCGAGGCTCGAATGGAACAGAAATGTGTGTAGAAATACGAGAAATGAATCAAGAATGCGTTGGATAATTTGTTTTCTTTCAGCGCATGCGCAATGAGGGAAAACAATCTTCAATAACTGTTAAAATCCTTCGATTTATTAAAGCAAAATTTTTGTTATTCAAGCTTGTAAATCACTTGGAAATATTTTCAGACCCCAATTTTATGTAAATATCCCCTGACGCATAGCATTGTTTGAGGAGTAAAATCGTGGTAAAATCCTAGTGTCTAGAGCCGGAAGTTCTTGTGGTATTTGATCATGTGATTGCTAGATGCTAGAACCGTTCAACGCTAGCGTATGCATGAATTTGTGTGCGTCTGCATGTAACATTTGAGTTGTCAGAATTACAGAAATTGACAACTCAAATATCAAGAATTTGGAATAGTCCAATACAGTCAAATATAGTATCTTATATTGTATCATTATGTTTTTGCCTGGACTGTAGAAGTAGAAACAAGCAGTCAAGCAGTACGTAAATACTGATACATACGTGGATACGTTACATATCTTCCTTTATCGGGGGAAGTTAATAATAAATCAAATTATCAAACAGCAATAATGATAGATAATGAATAACGAATAAAAAAAAAAAAAAAAATCGAACGTGAAAGGTTGACAAGACGGATCATAGATCATAAATAATTATAACATATTGAAAGATCAAATATTGTACAAAGAAGAGGATAAACGCAGTTCAAAAGTGATCAAGTATTTAACTGATCCAACTGACTAACAATTTATCCAGGGACGACCAAAGATCACCTAAACATCGTCCCAACCAAGTTTCAACAAAATTAGCATCGTTGATTGTTAGCTATTGTATTATATTGTATTGAGATGGTGAGTTGACGTCAATTTTATTCATTATAAGTTAATTATGGACCATAATATTTAATCCGTATAATGCGTGTAAACCCTTTCGATACCAATGGTACAACTTTAATAGCACGCACTGCGCACACGAGTCTTCTTCGTTTATCTCGTTCTTGATGATGAAAGATCAATTATTCATCTAAATGAATAGACGGATATTGTCAGAGTGACATATTCCGTATCTTTTGATTGGTTAAACATCTCTGTCCGCCCAATAGGAGTCGAGACTATCGTATTTTCATTTCCCACGAGCCTTTTTCATTTTTATTATTATTATAACAATAGAAGTAATTATTTCTGTAAATAACTGTATGGATCTTGTCGAAGTGATATATTCCGTATCGTTTGAGTGGTTATAGATCTCCATCGGCCACGTAGGAGCCGAGAAAACTCGAAAAAATGAAAAAAAAAGATTTTTTCCAAGAATTGATTCAGCAGTTATTTCAAAAGCGCTTCTCGCTATCTGAAAATCCCCCGAGTTCTCACTGCAAGATATGCCTGGTACCAAAATCATTGACATGTTGATTATACACAGAATATCATGTCTCCACAGCATATTTAGTTTATATCACTTCATAATTTAATCTCGTTTCGCATTGTATAAAATGTATATAAAAAAAAAACCTGTAAGCAAAGAATAAATAACATTTGAATCATTACAATCCGCTACTTGGAACATGCGCATCTGCTTGAAAAAAAAGACGAAGGAAAAACACTGATTTTAAGTGTTTTTTCTTTTCCTTTCTTTTGTATATTTGTACTTCTAGGATGACGACGATCAGTTCCAAGCAGGATATGATGTTGGTTCTTTTCCGAAAGATTTTGGGTACACCCCATTTGATGGCGAAGGAGATGGTCCAGTTGGACCATTGGCTGGTGATCAAAAACCTAGAATATTGTTAATGGGACTTAGAAGGTATCTATATTTTTCACGGAGATATAAGAGGTTGAAGAAAATTGATATCTTCACCTTACAAACGTGAAACGGGAGGGAATGAAAAAAAAAAGGAATATTGTGCATTTATGATGCAAGTGAATGATTTGTGTTTCATATGTGAGCAGAAATAATTGCAGAATCTTAGTAAATGTTCCTGATTTTTTATTTCCAGGAGTGGTAAATCGTCGATCCAAAAAGTAGTCTTTCACAAAATGTCTCCAAACGAGACCCTGTTCTTAGAAAGTACGAACAAGATAATAAAAGACGATATAAGTAACTCAAGCTTTGTACAATTTCAAATATGGGATTTTCCTGGACAGATAGATTTTTTTGATCCAACATTTGATAGCGATATGATATTTGGTGGCTGCGGAGCATTGGTTTTTGTAATCGATGCTCAAGATGATTACATGGAGGCTTTGAACAAGCTACATTTGACTGTAACGAAAGCTTATAAAGTGAATCAGGCAATAAAGTTCGAGGTTTTTATACACAAAGTTGATGGCCTCTCAGATGATCACAAGATGGAAACTCAGCGGGATATTCACACTCGCGCTAATGACGATCTCGCGGATTCTGGTGAACGATACCAAGATTTTGATGGAATAATATTAAAAGAAACGTCATAGCATAATTTGTTTTCATTTCTATTCTCTGTTCATAGGATTTGACCAAATTCACCTCAGCTTTCATCTAACTTCTATTTACGATCACAGCATATTTGAAGCTTTCAGTAAAGTCGTTCAAAAGCTGATTCCACAATTGCCAACTCTCGAAAATCTTCTTAATATTCTTATATCGGTAAACATTTCGAGTTTCTATCGAAAATTCACCTGTTTCATCCACATAACACACAATTTTGCAGCAAAATTGCCAAATGTATTGTAATAATGCAGCAAAATTTCACTAACATTGCGGAATTGGTTCAGTTAAGTTGAAATATTGCACAAATATCGAATAATATTGCTGTACAATTACAGGAGGATTAAAATACTGCAGAAATATTGTTGAATCGCAGATAATATTGCAGTAAAATTATAGGAATATTGTGGAATAGTGCCCAATATTGCAGTTAAATTACAGCAAATTTGCGATATTGCCCAATGGGATATGATATTGCACTAAATTCAAAGAAATATTGCAGAAAAAGCATACATCAGAATAAAATTTCAATAAAATTAGAATACTGGCAAAATATTGAAGTCAAGTCGTTTCAACATTGTAATGTTATGTGAGATGTGGATTTGCTCTCGATCTTCTCAACTTACGCATATAATCAAAACCCTGAATCAAACTTTCCAGAACTCAGCGATAGAAAAGGCATTCTTATTCGACGTAGTATCCAAGATATACATAGCGACAGATAGTTCACCAGTTGATATGCAAAGTTACGAGCTTTGCTGCGATATGATAGACGTGGTCATCGACGTATCTTGTATTTATGGGTTAGTAAATATGTGAAATGTAGAAATTCGGCCCTGAAATTTATTTAACAAGCGTTCACAATATAAATGAAGGTTCTTTTCACAGTTTGAGAGAAGATCTGGAGGCCGCAGCGTTCGACAATCAAAGTTCGAGTTTGATAAAGCTAAACAATGGAACGATATTGTATTTGAGAGAAGTTAACAAGTTTTTAGCACTCGTTTGTATTCTGAGAGAAGATAATTTCGATCGACAGGGTAAGGAGTTGAAAGTTTGATTAAATAATGAATTTTATCCTTCCATAGTTATAAAAATGTTTTTTATATTGTTTTTTTTTTCTTTGTTCTTCAACGCCAGGTGTGATCGACTACAATTTCTTATGCTTTAGAAAAGCGATACAGCAAGTTTTTGAGCTTAGAAATAAAGCGCTAGCTGCTGCAAGCGTGAACAATCATTCCACGTCTCCTATTAGCGCTAATGAATCATCGAGCAATGTTCCTGTTGTTTCTCAGACAAATCCTTTGGGGCAAAATGGGGCTGTTGCTCTAACTCAGAGCTAATCGATCACAAACATTGATCAATGAAGTTGTACAAAATCTTTATATAATCTTGAAACACCTCCTTAGATCATCTTGGTTTTAAACTTCTGTAATGCAACGGACAGAATTTCATTTCATCCAATGCTCAAAGTTCATTTCTTGTCCCAGAGTCTTGAGAGAGCGGAAAAAATAGAAACTAAAATTTGGTACTATAAATGAGAAATTTCTAGATTTTTTTCCTGTCTCTGCTTGAACTATAATTTATTAGAGAAGATATTTTGTAAACGCTGAGAATAAATAAATGAACGAATGAATGGCCGAATGAATAATTCTTTAGTCGACAAAATTCGCGTTACTGTATTGTGTTCATATGTAAATTTTCGTTTTCTTTGTACAAAAGAACAATATTGTTGTAATTAATTAAATTGCGGTTCATTATTGGAACCGAGTATAAGGATCTATCACCATATAATCAGACTATCTTGTTTGTTTCTTTGTTCATACTATATTACTATTCAAATCCAGCTAACATAATGGATTGTATAAAATTCTCTGTTTTCGTTATATTGTATGCGCAGGATTCTTGCAGCGATTAATCTCGCTATAGGTAGTCATTATTATAGGTATGAAGTAGCTGTAAAATACTATAAATATATTTATATGCAATGTAAATGAACAATTAAACTAGAATATTACTATACATCTCAATACAATTAACGATATAATTTTAATTAATGCTCATCGATCCAATAAATCATGTTATATGATCGATCACACGAATAAATGAGACCGATTCCAGCTCAAATGACGCAGGCAGGTTGAAAACGAGAATTGAAATCAATAAAATATATCATTCTCCGGCTCATTCGAGAGGAGCTGTATACCAGGAATATTGTAGTCTGAACAATTTATTTCGCCATTTAAAGATCTTCATTCGAAGCCCCGTTTTCGCTGATTTCGTACTTGTGAGTGTTTTCTAACGGCTATAATTTTCAAACGAGTGAACGGATTCAAAAATTTTGTTCACAGCAAAATGTTCGATATTTTATTGGTTTACAGAAAATTCCAAACTTGCGTAGACCGATACAGAATCACAGGAGTCATTTGGCAAAATGTGAAAAAAAAAGATGCTAATCAATAAAATTTCAAGCTCGATTCTTGGCAATTTCATATTTTTTATCTTCTTTTGCTGATTTTTGTTTTCTTCTGTGGACTCAAAAAGAGCCCAACTTCTTCTGTTTTATCTTTTATAAATTTCGTTAGCGGCCAGAGTGTTGTTTCATCAAAGTCATGAATTTTTTAATACAAAGTATTCTTTCTATCATGATAGGTAGATCATTTTCTTCGATAAATTCGAGTATACGAAGAAAGCATGCATTTACTTATACATAGTGATGATGTCTATGCTTTACGTAACAAAATTCTGGACTGTTCTATGAAAACACTCGGCATCCAAAAAAATTTGAAAAACAAAACGCGTATGAAACTCGGAAAAATGGACGGAAAACTGACCGAACATTTTCAAATCACCATACCAGACGTTACAATTTCTCTGAAAACGAAAACCAAAAATACGGCTCTTCTAGATTCAGCCACAGGATGTTAATTCTTGCTGCCGACCTCCCTAGGTGATTTAATATGGAATCAGCCAAACATTCTTTGCCCTTATGATGGTAGAAAACAAAGAAAGAGATTCATCAAAGAATTAAGCATGATTAATGAATTTTCATGGTTTATTATTTTTGTTAATTATCTATAAAAAACACAAGAACAAAAGAAATACAGACAAATTTTAGATATATCTGAGGAAGATTGTGAAAAAAAATAAGATTTTGCAAAACTCTATGTCTATATTCATCTTTGAATAACAATGTAGATATAAATTTTTGATTCAGAATCTCGCATATTTCAAATCATTTGTGCTGGGCTTCATATTGATCCTCTTCATTTTCAATTTCTTGAACAAATTTATCCAACTGATCGAACAGAGAATCAGCGCGTGAAGAATTACTGGTATTAATTTCAATACATTCTTCGAAGTAATGCCATCGTAAATAAGAAAACGTTTGTTCATATTCATTGATTGTTGCAAGTTGTTCATTAAGGCGGTCGATAGCTACACTAACGATGAATAAACATGATTTCGATAAATTATAATTGAAATTCAATCAAAATATGAAAGAAATGATGTTTGTCGAAGTAGATGATGTCAAAATCGGGACAATTATAATAATGAAGATAATTTTAATTTCAATACCCTGGATTTTTTCCCTTGATTATCATGGGTCCGGGAATTGGTATAGAAATTCCTGAGGGCGGTAGACTTTGATAAGCAATTTCGGCCAGCAGATTTCTGCTCAATTGGGTCATTCGGTCTTCTAAAGTTATTTCAGAGTCTTCAGAAGCTAGAGAATTCTCGTCTGATTCATCGTAGTTGTTAAATTGCGGCATCGATTTATCTGGAAGTTAGGATTTCTTTGGAGAGGGGAGGGAAATGGGAACATGGAGATCTCAGGATCGGAGACTCCAGAAGCTTAAGACTCAATACCGATTGACATGAAATTGTTATTTTTATTTCAATATTCTAAAAATCTAATAACAATAGCAACAAAAAATACAAAAAAGATCATCCGACTTATCACCTATTTTAACAAACTAGAAGCTATTCCATATTTCAATGTGAAACAGTTTACAAATTTGATATTGTCGACGTTTTCATTCCAGACTTTAGAAATTGTCTAAAACTAGGGTGTCCAGTGATCATGGAAATTTCAGGGAATATCGTTATTGTCTAGAATTTGTCAAAATTTTTGCCTTGGCATATTAAAATTCAGCAAAGTTTCCAAGCAAGATTTGCGCGCTAACCATCATTCTCGTGTGTTTTCGAGGCTTAAGTTCAGGGATATCGGCACCTGCTATGTGATATGCCTCTGAGAATACAGAGTGGTAATCGAATGGGAAGAGAATGATTTGTTTTTTGCCCATTTCTAAATCTATACTTATTTCTTCTTGTGTTATCCTGTAGTCGAAGTGGATTTAAAAAAATGGAAATTTTTGTCTATAAAACTTGGATTTCTCATGGAATTTCGTATTGATATTAAACTGGACACCTTGAAAACGAATAAAGAAACATGAGATTCTCATTCAACTGCGTACTCAACTAATAGTTCGGTGATAAAGCGATAAAATTCATCGCTTACGATGAGTTTTTCATAGTAAATTCGAACATCAGATCTCAAAAAAACGATTAACGTTTTTACGAACAATGATGAATTATTGATGATTATTTGATAAATGAATAAATAATTAGTAGGCCATAGTTAGACGCGGGGTATACTGTAGTTAAAAGCGGAGCTGAGGCCAGTCACTGCAATCGGTGAGATGAACAGAAAAAACAGGTAATACATAGATATTAGTCAATTTTGCAAACACATTATTAAACAAGTCAGAAATTAATTAATTTCAATACAGACAAAAAAGAAAACAGCATGCGTTATTATAAATAAAAAAGACGATCATTCTCAGCGTGCGGAATTAGGCGATATTAAAATTCAGGATTTTAGCTTTCAAAATCGTTTCTTTGATTTCGATAGTGAAGTTTCAGACTTGAAAGAACGTAACGATTTGTTTCTTAGATCCTCAGAGGTAAATTTTGATTATCAAACTTCGGAATATGTGATCGGAACATTTCTTGCAATGATTCGAGCAGAATTAGGCACTTACAATAATCGGCGTCCTTGTGTTGAACCGCGTTGTGCAAAGCGAGAGCTAAGTAGGTATGGTACTTTATGTAGCTGTTTTCCATTGTGTCTAATTCCCCAGGAATTATATTTTCTGCTCCTCGTTTCCAGCGGTCACGAACGTGGATGCACATTTCTAGTAACTAAAACGAAGAAAAGGGCTGAGGTAAACAAGATGAATGAAACTTCAAGGCTCTATTGTCCTATTGCTACTTACACTGTTTATTGTCACAATCAAATCTTGGAATTCTGGAGTTTGAAGACAGTGCTCATGCACTTTGATCAAGTACTCATTATGTACTGGAAAAATCATAGTTTGGGAGATGAGAAAAGGTTTTCGAAGAGAAAATATCATAATTTGAGATTCTCAGAGATAAAAAATTCGAAATTTTTCAGAAATAAAATTTTAATCTTGTATCTAATGATAAGAGTGCAGTGGTTTGGTTTTAGGAATAAAAATATGAAAACTCGTGGAGAATAGATTCGATTATCTATTCGTTTATCGAATACTTGAGAACGAATATTTTCGTTTGAGAAGACTTCGATTCAAAATGAATGGCAAACGAAGAAAAAAAAAAAAAATGAGCTGTACAATTTATACGAAACTTTCTCTACGCACTTAACCATTCAAATTTATCATCCTTCATCTAATCGATGTAAATTTATTCAAAGAACGTTTTCGCAAAGGAGAAGCCATCTAAAATCTAGATTTTAAAGAGATTCCATCTTTTTTCTGGCCTCAGAGCTCATCAAAGCTCAACATGGACCTGCAACATTGACTATGATAAAAAATTCACAAAATCGGACGGTTTTTATTCATTTGTGAAATTTTTCTGCGCTTTGAATTCCCGATTTGATCCCCTAAGTAACAGATCGGGATTCTATCGAAAAAGTAAAATTTTGTCTTAATTTTGGTAATTTTCCTGCACTTTAAGTCTCAGACTCAAGCCATGAATTAAAAAATAAGTAAAAGTTCATCTTGGAATAAGTGCCTCTGATAATCGTGTCCAAATTATTAGCCTTTGCGAGTGTTTTCTCGAGCATAAATCCCAATCCTTGTAAAACCTGTCCAGATAAATAAGCATGTATCGATCCAATGGCGTGTATGAGCCAGAATCTCAACGATTCTAAACGCCGAGCTTGAAAATGCTGAGGTCTATCTTGGATCCTAGCTGATTTCTGTCCTTCGAGATCTGCGGATAAGAAAGAATACAATAAAATAAAGATTTTCAACTTGAGAGTCTAGACGACAAACTAAGATCCTTACCGCTAAATCTCAGATGATCTAAAGTCCAAAGCGCCCATTTAAGCTTAAGTTGAAACCGAAAAATCTCATTATATTTAACGAGAGATTCTTCGGTTAAAACCATGCAGATTGGCCAGCCAATGGCATAATGTAATTCTATTTTATCTACTGCAATCAAAACCTGATGAGTCCCAATATCAGGGGCGAGTATAGACCACCGAGAACTTGACTCTGGCCATTCCTGGGATAAAATTTCTTCTAGAATGTTTGTTAAAGAAGTCGAACTGCTCCAGGTAGCGTTACATTCAATCTGAAAGGAATTCTCCTATCAATTCATTTGAAGTTTGACGGAAACTCAGTGTTTTTGTAATTTTACATTTTATTAGTTGGAAAATTACGAAAATTCAAGAGACGGGGTAAAATTATACCTCGGTGAATAGCAATTGGTAAAATTTATTCATAACGTGTCCAGTTTCCATCATATAAACACATCGCATTAGTTTCAAATGCTTTTCCAGATTGTATTCTGTCACCATTATATCTTTGACTAGTTTGCTTGCGCCCTCGTATCGGGAATCCAATATTGTTGATAAAACTGTTTTTAGAACTCTTCGAGATGGAAGAACTGATTCTGAGACACTCCGAAGCCTAGAATGAAGGGATTCAGAGGTAAACTCAACTGCTAAATTGAATGATTTACATCTTTTTTTATATTTTGAGGGATAACAATCTCCTCAAGAATCAATATTTCGCGAATTCTTAGTCTTTCCTTTTTTTTAGATGGACAAAGAGGGTAGAATCTTTCTGAAAAACGGACATTATCTATAATACGAGCCTTTCAAAAATGTCGAAATTCTTTTTGTCGATAATTTCTGCATTTTTAATCTCTCCATCGACAACATCGTTTCTAAAAACATCGAAAGGAACATAATCCTCGAAAGCTTTGAGCAGAAACGGGTCATTCGTGTCAGACATTTGTTGAAATATATTTTGTGTGATGGCTGAATCGATTCCATTTGATTCTTCAATCTCAATAATCTCAACAGTAGATACTTCAGCAGCGTCTGTCAAATCTTTTGGGCTGTATTTAGAAAATTCTGCTATCACAGAACTCAGGAATTCATTATTCAATGATATCCTGGAAACTTTAAAATTGATTACCATTATTTTCATGATTATATTAGCTGGTCAAAAGTATCGCTAGTTTTTACAGAGATTGATTCAGATCATGCTAAACAACTTGCAACAGTTCAGTTTTCTCTTTGTTCCGCTTACACAATTAGAAATTAAGTTCAAATTATTCCACAAACCGTTACTCTGGTTCACCATCCTCCACATATCTGGTATACGATCTAAACTGACCAGAAGTTCTATGCTTTTACCCATATCGCGAACTTTGTAAACTAGTAATTGCATTATGGGATCGTTAGAGCAAATAGGATCCAATTTACGCACGATAAATCTATCATGTTGTTCCTCTTCCTCTAACGTTACATCTTCTGGTATTCTGTGTATATTTTTTCAGTCAATTAATTTCCTAGATTGGATTTCAGTGTTCAAAAATAAACACAAAGGATGAAATACTAACTTAGCGATAACGAATTCTTCCCTCCAGTCTTCGAATCTTCCCTCGCTAAGCCAAGTGTCTATAATATTCAAATAAACGCTCAAACTTTGAAGATAAATGCTAGCGCACATATTCGCTCTATCCCTGCTGCTAGAATTCTGCATTTCGAAAAATAATCCCGACAATAGTTTCGAAGCGCATTTCCAGTTAGAATGATACTCCCATTCCATCGTTACGGAGCAATGCACTTCCCACAGGGTTTTGATGCCCTCTAAATACGTCCTTAGGTCGTTTAGCAGAGATAATATCGTGTTGCAGCCATCTGAAATTAATTTCTTCCCGTTTTAGAGTCAGGAAATGAGTAATCAGGAATAATTTTTACATTTTGCACGCCGCTATCACCTTGCTCAACAAATTTCCTTTCTATCCCGATTATCCCTTCCTTCAATTTATTCAAATAGTGCGCTACGGCTCTTTGGTAAGCTTCGTAAGTTAGAGGCGGGCGTCGGAATGATTCTGCACAATTGTGCTTTCGGTATAAACTTTCCTCAAATTTTTCCAAGTCCTTGAGCATTGAAAAGTAGTCCGTTAACGAAGTTAAGATATTCGAAAATGCGTCCTAGAATACAAAATTGAGGATTATTTTTACCTTGATTTCAACAAATCAATTTTCCAAGATATTCTGCTTACGTGAGAAAGACTCGGTATGGAGATTTCCTCTTTTACTGAAAATCGTGACTCATTATTCTCGAGGAATAAGGCCATAGCTTCAGGGGAATTTAACATCCAAAGTATTTCTCTGCACGTTTGATACTCGCTCAATGTTCCAGTCTGCTTTATTCCTCTTGACGTTATATCATCCCTGTTTAGTTTTCCAAACGATTTATTTTGTTTTTCAGTCGAAAATTAGATTTTTAATGTATTTCAGCATGCAATTTCATTTACCACAACTGGGAGAAACTCGCAGCAGGGAATTTGCTTTCGATTGAATATTTGTTCCGATCGATAGAACGCCACCATTCATTTTGAACATTCCTTTTGAGCCAGTTTCTAGACTCTACTCCGTCCGCTAAGCTTTTTGATATGATGTCTAAAGTATTTTGTGTTCTTTTTTTCGCTGCCGGCACAAAGTGCACCAGTTCTTTTTGTGATCCATTATTTATCGAGTAGGTTTTAGATTGACCTAACACCTCGGTAGGCTCGCCTTCTGACCAGTCCTATTAGCAATTAGGTGAAGAAGAGTTTTTATCGAGCTTACAGCATTAAATTTCATGTAAAATGAGTGAATTTCGACTTCGGATGCAGAAAATTGGAAAGAAACGCATTACTTTACTCTATCTGCGTGAAATTGAAAAAAATCGTTTTCACTGAGTAGAAAATGAGTGCATGCTTTCAGAAAATCTATAGACTCAGATCTTTGATGATTAATGTTGGAAAAGAGCATAATGAAGAAAGCCTTATGGAAGTTTAGTGAGAATTAGAATGATTCAAATTTGAAAATTACGCTCTCAGAATCGCTGCTTTGATAATTAGAAAAGAAATCTTCTTTTCCCTGATTGAGGTATATTCCCCAATCGATATCTTCGGTTTGTTCATTATCGTTTTTATTATTACTAGCGATGTTAGTAGAAACGTTTAAGTTATGTTCAGCTCTTGAAGATCGTAGAGAATCGAGGCATTGTATTTCCGATTTGTTTGTTTCGTTAGAAAGATTCAGAAGAAATGATAGCAAGGTCCATTGCAGATCGTATTGAGGATGATGTTCGAAATCGAAACTATTCAAAAAAGTATCTATGAGCTCTTTGAACTTTCTTGACACTTTGTATTTCCCATGGATTGAATATTTCTTTGCCAATTCTTCTACCGATCTTTTAGTCGCGTGACTATCTACCGATAGATATCTGTGATGCTTTACATTTGATAATGCAAATACTTCACATATACGGAAACCTTCTTCGCCCTCCTGAAAGTAAAATTCGAGAAAATTTGACATTACATTCGTAGTTTTTTTTATATTGGAAATTAAATTCAACGAGTTTCATTACAGCGGTCTTCTTTCAGTTTCCTCATAGTGGTTCCAAACCCAAAGACTGAGGTTTCGAGAGTGATAATTACAAATCGAAGTTGGAAAGTTAAGTTTGAAGTTCAAAGATTAAAAAGTTGATTCAAATGTACAATTTGAAATGTTTAATTAGAGAATTTCAAAGTTCGAAGATTAACTTGTGGAAATTGAAGTTTTAAAGATTGCAGATTGAAAATTGAAAATTGATGTCCAGGGGAAAAAGTTCAAGATAATGATCGTGAGTTGAAGTGTTGAAGTGTTGAAGTTTGAAATCAAATTTGAACATATTTTACTCAAAAATTATGAAATTTCATTGAAAGAATTGAAATTTGAAAATATGATTTCGAGATAAAACATGGAAAATTGAAATTATCAAATCAAAATTCAAACACTGAAATAAGGAAGTAAAATTTCCAGATGAAAAACAAAAAATTCAGAAATCGAAATATAAAATTTCAAGACTAAAATGTGAAAATATGAAATAAAAGTTGAATGTATACAATATACGTGATTGGATATTTTGGATTAAAAGTTAAAATTCCGGATTAAATAGTGAAATTTCTAGATTGATGTTTAAAAATCGGAATTTCGGTGTGAAATTCGAGGAGAATCAATTCTTTCAAACCCTATTTCAACACTAAAATTTCAATGTACGAGATTTCGAACATGAAAATGGAAAGATGGAAAATTCAGAAATTTAAAAATTGTAAATTTTTCGTGAATTGGTTCAATTGTGAAAATAATGACATGTAATGAGAATTATCATTTCTACAATTTTTTTCTCCATTTACAAAATGATTGAACGTGAAATAAAAGAGAAGCTCAGAAGAAACGAGAAATTTGATAAACTGTTTACATTTATTGAGGTTTAGTTTTTGATTATTGCAATAAGTTATTGGAAATAGTTAAATACGAGTATCTCTTATGTTCTGTATTTTAATTGTATTAAGCAATACACCCTAACCTAATACAAGAAAACTTAATTCAACCTATAAATCATGATTGATGCCAAATTCGTATATACATGTATAAAAAGTGAATATAACAATTGATTGTTGAAAAATAATATTGATACGATTCACTTCGGGTTTCGTTTTTCTATTTCAAAATGCTGATTTAAAATCATCGATAGAAACAAAACAAAATCTCGAATGACATAACCAAACAAAATTTTTACCTCAAATCCAGTTATCGCAGTGATTAATAATTTCACGTCATTTTGTATATCGGTTAATATTTTTGGCGCCATTCCATAGAATTATTTCTTTGTCTCGTAAAAACGCTTATTTATTCATTTATATTCGGATGGAGTAGTGAATTTTCTTCTCTGTTTTGACGTTTGACATAATGAGGCTGTGTTCCATCCTTATTCAACTGGCCGCCGCGTTGAGTCTACACTCAACGCTGGCAGTACTGTGAGTTTTCCTGGTTGAGAATACGTAGTCATCATACGGTGGTTATGCAGTATTTTATCAGCCGGTAAAAGTCTCCCAATGACCGGTGGAAGGATTATTCTTGTAGGTAACCTATCGACGTTTATTTTTTTCACTTTTCCTTACCGACAGAGTGAAGACTACACTCACGTACGTAGTTTGTGTGTAGCTCTTTGGGCACGAAAGTTTGAAACTGAATGATAAATACCTCGACTCATACACCGAGGCGATATGTGACTTGTAACTGAATTGCAATGGTAAAATATATATATCTACAATCTGTTTTGAGGGAATTCAATTTTCGAAATAATAACCAACGAAATTGAAACAATTTTCTCGAATCAATTATTATATTGTTGATTCAATAATTAAGCCTAACATCAATCTTAGACTATTTAGGCTACGATTATGAACAGTCAATTCTTAAAATATTCAAATACCTACGTCCGTTGGAAATATGGCATCAATATACGCAATGATACTTTTAAACGAAATTCTTTACGAAATCGATATGGTATTTTGATGAACATAAAAATTCTTGTTTACTATAAACGTCCGAGGATAATATACCTATACCTATACCTACCTATAGTCTCTAAATTTACGAATCGAAGAAAAACATATTTAAAAATTTCGGGTCCATGACAATATCATTCTACTATTGTATTCTTGTTTTTATACACTCGACGTATGTATATACGTAGATTACTCACTCTTGTTCATTTTTTTTCTTCTTCTCTCAAAAACTGATTACTTCTTAATCCCACTTATTGTTAGTACGTCTGAACGTAATATTCCATTTTTGTCTTCATCCTCTTTGAAATTGAAATATGATTACCCGAAAGTTTATAATTGATAACGAAATTATGGGATATCAATTATCAAACTGTAAACAGAAGTCATTCACGTAATAAAGTAAGCACAATTCACTCTCATGTGTATTTTTTTCTATCTTTTTTGCTAATACGAAATTGGATATTATTTCCGGTAGAGTGTGTATACACCGGAAACAAACGCAACTCCTCATACTTGAGTGAGATCAATTTCAGGTACATACGTATTGCAAAATAAAAAAAAATTCGTCAGTTTTGGGATTAAATTCGAGGTGAAATATTTACTCGAATATGTTCTTTCTTCATTTTTTACATATAGGTATAATCAGAGTATAGATATAGGTATATGCTGAGTATACATGTGTTACGAAGGTCGATTTTATCGAGAGAAATCGAAGGTGGTTGATTATATAAAGGCGAGGCGGTCAAGCAGTGGTCCATTGTGTATATATGTATATATACCTATACATATGTTGGATATAATAACTAATAATTCATATTTTATGTTCAGTTATGAAGTATACAACTATTATTATATCTATGTATTGAGGTAGATTATAAGTATTCAAGTTTATAATTATCTATGCGCGGATCTTCGCGGATAGAAAATAGAAAGAAGAAGATATATTATAAATGATTGCCTCATCTTCATCGATATGGGTAAAAATTTGTATAGTTGAATTGGCTAATAAATTGTATACGTAATTACTAATTACCGATATTTCGATATCCTGAAGATTTTGACACGATTGGGCATATCAGCCCAATATAAAAGTAGATGGAATATAACTTCAGAATCGTAATATGTATCTCTTGGCAACAGTTCTACGGACCGTGACAGCGTTTAAATCTTCAGATTAACGGCTTTTATTATTGAAAATGATATTCTTTTCGAAAATACAAATATATGTATTGATAACCATTACAATTGAGAATATTTCAGTTCCATTGCAATATAAGTGTATAATCATTCGCACTCTATTATGACCCTTCACTTTATATTGTTTTATTATTACGTTCATTGAAAAGAATCTCATTGTTCCAATCATAGAATATCAATTATTGTAATAAATACGGCTAAAAGATCATTAATTGATGCAATTTGCTGAACCGTTAAATGATCCTCCTTTTTTTGAACTACTTAGAATCAATTGAGTTTGTAAATTGATTAATAATAATCTGCCATTATTGATATCCCTGTACAAAAGGTCAGATAGACGCGGACAGTGCTGATAGATTCGGATCGTAAATACGAATAAGATAGGATGTCAGATCTGTAAAACGAATTCTGCGTGCGAAAATCCGTGATTGAACCAGAAATCCAAAAATTTATCTCGAGGGTGATAAATTGTAATTACATTCAGGGAATCGCATGGTCAAATAAAAGTACACGAATTTTGTTTTCTAAATTATTCGCCATACATAATTGAACGATAGTATTTTGGACCACTTTCGAAAAGCTGTAAACAAATTTTGCAGGAAACACTGTGTACATTCATCCAACACGTCATGTCAGCGAACTTGTGTTTCAGCGGTTTTTTCTTCTCCATGATGGATGCGGCCGTTTCGATGTTTTCGAATAAAAATATGCAAAATATTTGGTTAAATATCAGATATTTTACGATTTCAATGAAATTGGTATCTTTATTAGTTCGGGTGTTATGCGCTTTAACAGCTGTAATGTCTCACAACATCCGAACTATCGAAGATACGAGCGTCGTTAAGATCGTGAGATTCACGTATTTTGATGAAATATTTTATTTGCTTTTCTTCCGAAAAATCAAAGTGGCAACATATGAGTGCGACAATGTAGCCGCTGGACGCTCGAGATAAATCTTTGAACCCCTGCTGAAAATTCAGATTTCGTATTTTCGATCTAAATTTGTTAACTAGGTATAGTTGTCTTCAATAGTACATACATATACCATAAGATGCCAGAATTGCGCTGACATTGCAAATGGTAAATTTCTCCTTGATGTATGTACAAAATGGCTAGTTGTAAATGTCGGAAAAACCAAATTTCTTAGTTAAATAAATTAGTTAATGAACGAAATGAAAGTACGATTGATGGTAACAATCCCGCGTGGGCAACAGAGGATGTAGATGTCAAATAGTTGTAGTGAACAGGATTAGTTACAGTTATTGTTGTTTTATTTATTACGTCCTTGATATGTAGACTAGAAGTAGTAGAAGACAAAGAGTTTCTTTCAGGACACAATTACTCTCATATTATATGCGTAATAATCATGGTAATGATATAATGTCTTGTGTTGTTTTATGTACTGCATCATGGTCTACATCATTTTATCTCAGATGCATACCTATAATAATCGTGTCAGATGATATAATCTAGCTGATCGTTGTTCATCTGTTATATGGATAGTGTGAGTTTTAACTCATCTGACATTTCGATTTCAAGATGAGTCAATTATTCGTCACCTTCAGTTACTCGTGTAATATAAAGCTGAGAAAATCAAACGTCTGCTAATAATTCTGCGATTACCGTGAATCTTTCGGATTTGATTTATGGTCAATACTGAAAATAAATTTGAAAATCATAATCGTTGATTTAATTATTGTTTGATCCGAGAACTCAGGGACTCAAATCTCACCGCAAGCCTGCTTCTGAGAGTATAGAAGAAAGATTGATCTCTGTTAGATAAAAATTCGCGAAAAGTTCGATTCTACACTTCATTTTTATCTTTGTTTCATTAGCTTTTTTACAGATCGTTTCATGCCACTTCATCTTTTTCATTGTTCAGACTAATTTTGATAGGCATCTTCATGGGAGACAGTGATGGAAATTGTCTTATTTGCAATATCGTTAACTAAACAACAAGACAAGAAATGAAAACGATATTACATTTCATGCGAATGATTTAATATTTTTACGAGAATTATCTCATCTTTGATTAAAACGATTTTTCTTCGGTCAAACACTATGGAACAATTGACGAGGTGGAAAATCGAGCATATTATTTTTTCTTTCAGATAATTCCATAGAATTTTATCCCCTGAGTGAAGTAGATGAATTTCTACAAGAATTGTATCATCATCTAGATAACGTTCCGAAGGGTCTTGTGAAAAATTGTGAAAACAAACGATGGGATGAAAACTGAAGCCAAAATTATATTATTATATGCAGATAATTTCATCATTCATATCCTCTAGATTACTATCAGTATATGACTGAACATTATATCTTTCCAAAGACAACAATACCGATTGTATCTTTTGGAACGTATAATACATATGTATAACTGCTGGATATAGGATACGATACATATCAGTGTGTATATATTTCGCGTAATAAGATTTGTTAGAAAGGTATATAATAAACCTATCAAAGTAGGGAATATATATATATATATGTATCCGTGGTATAGAGCGGGGAGTTGTCCGCGGCCTCCATCTGGTCCCCGTCCAGTCTCGGTCCCCAGCAAGGTACCTTAAGCTAGCCTAGAGTAAAAGAGTGGCTCTGTGAAGCAAAGTATACGCCTTGGGTTTTCCTTTACCAGTTAAGTTAGTTAGTTACCTTTCTCCTCTTGCGCGGGCCACCGGAGTATATCCCAGCATATGCTCGGTTTTCATTCGGCAGTGTTAATGCGGTTCCTTTTGAGGACTCAATAGTGCTGCAGGTTCGATCGCGCGCCCGCGCCATTTGTCTTTTCAAGAGGCCCAAAAGGCCTGATAGCCCGAAGGACCCCCTGCACAATTTTTAGTGTTTTTCTTTCTTAACTTCCTCTTTTTTTTATCGTGAAATTCGTAGAATATTCCGTTGGGAATTTATCCCTAAAATATACAAGAAATCATGTTATTCATCAACGCAGCAATCCTTCTTCTGGCTGCCATCGTTTCGAAAACCGGTAAGTGAGATTCAGAATCCAGCGTACTCGTATGTTTTTATTTTATCATCATGTCTTCATTCATCTGTTTCGTTATTATCCAATTTTTTTTTAGCCAGTTGATACGATTTACCGCAGTTTTGCTCAGGGGATTTTTATTTCAATGAGAATGATCGTTCGATAATTGTTTTCCTTATCAATAGTTTCATGTTTCTGAAGTATATTTATGAGTTGAAACAGGAATAGCCAAGGCTGCCAGTCAAGGATTGACGTTTGAACTTTTGACATTTGATTTTCTCTCTGGCTCGATTCACTCGCAAAGCTTAACTGGCAGCTATGTAATTATAGATAATAGAAGTAACGATCGGTCATGCGTTCATCATTTTTTCACATTTGATTTCTCCCTCCCTTTATGCCATATTTTCTTCCTACTTTTAACAATTATGTGTTGAAACGAGAACGATGCGCTTTCCTGTAATCGCTTTTCAATCGTTTTTCAGTAATCTCTATTTAGATAATCGAGAATTTGGTAAATGAAAATCATTAATCATGTCCATTATATAGTGTTTCCAAAGAGCTTGATATGCACGATTAGATATCAGCATTCAGGGCGTATATATCATTTCGAGAAAGTTACACACCATTAAGGCCCCCCTCGATATATACAAGACTCTTGCGTAAGAGAGTTGGGCCGCATAATTAGAGCCCGAGGATTAAACTCGAAACTTTTTTAGTCTCGGAGTCCCGGGATCTTGATAACTTCTTGTATGGGACTGAAGACTTTACCAGATCAGCGGTGAATGAGCATCCAACCGTATTTTGACATTTAGATGTATTGGCGTGTACGGAATAACTCCGAAACTATTTTATCCATCAACTGGAAATTTATGGGCGAGTTTTATAGCAGCTTTATCTCTCGACGGATACTCAATTGTTACTGTATTACTGTACCAAATTTGAATAAATGCGAAATACATACGTGAGTATGTGTTAAACGAAAGTGAAATCAGTGAGAACGATTCCTTCTCAATGTTATATTCGGTAACGAACCGAGTCTGCTTCACGCCAGATATAAGACTGTCATGTAATGGTACTGAAAATTTCAAGTTTATAGGTTGAATCGTTCTTGAGTTATCGTGTACACCAAATATGGCAAAATTTCATTTCCGCAACTATGGAACTACACGTAATATGTTAATATTACTTCGTAATATACTCATGCTAGGATTACGAATCCGATTGGGCTATGACCGCGGTAATCAGTGAATGTTATTGCTTGTTGACTAGTACTGCCTATATGGTCGCTGCAGCATTACCGCGCAGCCTTGGATCACGATCAGGTCTCTGCCTTTCCATATCAATTCTCAAGTACAGATCATATTGCAATCTTCAAAACTTACCCTTTCAATTTTCAAACACGATTCCAGCTCCGGGGGCTGTTACATAACTCCATGAACAGAAATTTGAATTCGTCATATAAAAAAAAGCATTCCTTTTTTATTACCGCGCGAATTGGAATTCAAATATTGATCGAAAACAAAGAAAGAGCATCGGGGACCAGGGAGATCGTTTAAATTGATGGAAGGGATACTTGGCGAGAATAATTAAAACAAATCATGTGTAAATTGAGTTGAGATTGAAACGTGACGAGATATCAACTTTTGCATTGTAATAGTTGCAGCAGAACACAGTGTGAAGCACACCCATTTATATTTCAGTGTAGCCTTCATAGAGCAAAAGTTACGGCTAGGCTGGGCTAGGCTGGGGTAGGCGTGGGTACGGTTCCCACAGATTCCGTGCGACCTTATGACCAGTTTGAAATTAAAAGTAACCAACGGAGGGAGAACGTAGCTAGATACTGTATATGAGCTTATGTATTGTCTCATCTGTGTCGCGCATACATGTTTGTTCACATAGGTATGTATATACTTGATACATGCATGCATACGTAATTCGAGAGAAACAATGCCGTGCAACTATCTCCACTATATAGTGTTTTACTATGCAATCTTTTAATATTATGTATATACTATGGAGTAGGGAGTTGTGTGCAAGATAACGAGCGTTTTTATCTCAGAAAAGAAGAGATATTCTTCCTAGATAGTTATATAGATCATCCAAAGGATGAAGTAACATGATGAAATTATCTCGAATTGAGATACCAGTTGCTCCACTTCTCATCTCATAAATCGTTTACTGCATTCAACGAGATAATTGTTATCCATGTGTCTCTCTAACAAAGATCGATCTTTTGTGTTTGAACGAATATCAACTTAACGAATTCGATTTTCAAACTCATTTTCAGTATTGTCCATAAATTGATTACAAAAAAATCGTTATAGTATCAGTCTCCCAGCGAGTTCAGGTATCTCGAATAAATCCACTAGCTCCAGAATTATCACGGGACTCGGATATCTCATCTTTATGGAGTCTTTTATCTTTTAAAAGTTTCAGATAAACCAAAACTCACATTATCTCTAATGGATAAATAATTCATTATATTGTAAGCATTATCTGACATAGCTAGTTTCCGCATATAAAATTATACATATACTAATTATGTTCAAATCTGTAATGAATACAGTCAACAATAATCGATAGATTATCGCTCATGTGATCTGAACTAGTGATATAGTAGGTATATAGATATTTTCTTCCATTTCTTTCAATTTATCCAACAAAAGTGTAGAACTTATCATGGGAATTGGAAGTTGTGATGATTAAGTAAAAGCTCCGAGGCGCCAATCCATATTAGAATTTGTTTGTGACGCAAATAGGAGCACGAAAAGTAAACAAAGAATCGGTTATCAAAATACCGATTATATAATATTTCAGTGAGATTTGATTCAGGAATACTCTGACGATTTCGATTTCTAGTAATTGCAGAGAAATATGTAGGTGGAAAAAAATATATAATTTCTTGTTGGCCATACCTTTAATATATATATGTGCAATACGCGTGCAGATCGGGTATCACAATTAGATTAAATTAACAGTTGCCTAACATAAGGCGTAGAATACGACCGCGCGTGCGCAAAAGTTGGTAAAAGTGACGCGCGCGCGGCCTAGTAAAACAATTGTAAAATAGTGGGTGTAACCATAGATATCTATGGTGTAACTGATCGCGACGGCCTTGAAACCGTTACAGAATAAAATCACTATGAACAGTTTTAAAACACACTAAGTTTTTTTCTCCTTCTTATCTTATTTTATATGAATTTGTTTTCTCTCTTCGATCGTATCTCCATTCTCATTTTTTTCTTGTTTTTTGTTTCTTCCTTCAATTTCTTGACTTTCGAATCGGTACAGACTGAAGGCCTGATATTTGCATTCAAATTTTCGTCTGTATTCTATTATTGTGCATGGGGCGCAATTAGATATCCGAGTGTCCAATATTATGCAAGCCCGCCTCGCTCTAGTTTCCGAGCTCCGGTATGCCGACTCACTTTCACTCATTCACTGCCCTGTCGACTCGGACCGTGCAGACTACTCTTTTACGCGTTGCTCTCTCCTTCTCTCTTTCTCACTCTCTTTGTATACATGTATCTCTCTCTCTCTCTCTTTCTTTATTTCTCGTTACGATGACTTTCACTTTGCTCGTGCCGGTTTCGTATGGTGGATATAAAATCGTTCGTTTGTTTTTCTCGTCATCAGCCCCCCCCCCCCCTTCCCCCGCTCCGTTGCCCTTGCCCCCTCTTCAATCGACACCACGCCGATATACGGAAATAAAATTTAAAAAAACTGCGGCAGCTGGAAAAATGTGAAAATTTTGTAACCTTAACTTAGATCTTTTAGCGTTCGATCGATTCCACTGTTCGTCTTTTGGTCAATCTTATATTTCAGAAGTAGAATAAATCGTCGAACGAATATAGAGGATAAAACCATCAAAACTTGACGAACTTTCAGCTTTTTAAACGTTCGATGACCTCAAGCATTTGTTTAGGTATATGTGGGATGATTTTCCACCGAGTAGCGCATTTTAATCCAACAAGAAGTGGTTGATAGTTATAAATAACTCATGAATATTGATAGGTGTTAGGTTAGGTTTTTCTAAAGGTGCGCTTTTGGAAAGATATCGGAGAATAGTGGAACTATATAACAAGAATAGTTCCACTGTTGGTGTATCGGTCTTTTGAATTCCGGCGCTATATTTCCGGTTTATCATAATTTATGGCCACTCCCGGTTTTGATCTACCGTCGTAGATAATATTTACAAAGCCTGAGGCGGTTATCTCAAATATTTTATAATTAATTAGAGTGATAGATTCGAAGATAGGTTCAGGTTGTATTAATTATATAATTACTTGGCATAGATGCCGTACAGCATGTTATGTAATGCATAATTTAATTGGTCCATGGTATTCGATTGCAATTAGGTAGATTATATTGCAATCTTAACCGAGTAGCGCTTAATGTAGAAAATGAATTTACGAGTATTAATTTTCATGCGCTTTTATATGAGTATATTTTAGCTGTCAACTTTATTCTAATTTCTTTTCAGCGCAATTAAACAATTTCTTTGTTACAAAATTATTACCCCAAATTAGTTGTTGTTGCGGTTGTTGTTATTTAATTACGTTTTGTTTTAATTAACTATAAGAAAACCTCATCTGCATCTTATATGAGTTGCGAAATATCGTGGAACGCGACCTACGCATTACCATTGAGTATGTACCCCACGCGGAAGTTAGTTGGGAGTCTAAAACTAATCTGACTAACCTAACATTTAGTTTAAGACAAACTATGAATTTTTTCGAAGTTTTTGGACATTTAATACTTAGCCACTTTCTGCAAAAGTGCCGTAGCTAGCCCCAAAGTTTTATTTCGATCTATTGAGCGGCGTAGGAGTACCTGCCGATCGCGATTCCGAGGTGGGTAACAATTATGAAGTACCAATGCAGGTTGTTGATAGGAGGATACTCACTCCGAAACAATGGTGTCGAAATTTTATTTCATTCGCAATACATTTTCTCAAAACGTATTAGCTTCGAAGATGCGGCTTCAGGGTGGCTCGTTTCGAAAAAACTGTCTCTAAATCATCAGATCTTCAAAAGTACAATTTTCTAAGACGTATAATTTTTTTGGAAAAAAGTCATCTTCGAGAAATTCGATCCCCCAAAAAGTGGGACCATCTGTTTCTGATGTTTTTTCAGAGAGAGATGTTATTTCAAGAAGTATTCTTTTGAGAAGATGGTCGGATCTTCACCAGCACAATTTTATTAATACGTACGTCTGTGATATCATAATATTCAGAAACACACTCGTATTTCCAATACGTCTGTCGCTTGGACATCGTTCGTCGGCGCCTGATTAATAAAATAATTGCGACAAACATGATCGTGTTGGATAAAAGTAAATAGAAAATATACTCGAGACGTACGCAATCACATATCCGTCACAGATTTTTGAGTGAAATTGCCTCGAGGCTTGAGGTAGGCTAGATCATTCGACGCCAATAACCTTGGAATATTATGTATACTTCTTATCCAGGAAGCGATCAGACGCTGAATCAATTCTGTGAAGTTGGTGGCTGCGTTACAACGTACCTGAAAATCTGGTAAGCCCGTGGCCAGTGGGTAGAATTATATATTTATTAAACATAAAGACATAATAGGTACAGCTACCTTCGAATATGCTGAGAGATACGTCAATGACAGAGGTATGTTGCCTACGTATATTACTTGTTACTTTGTTACTTATTATACTCGTCAACATCTTCATACATCCGTAATTCGAATCAAGGTGAACTTCAGCGGGGATGTATTACGTACTTTTTCCTGGATCATAAAACGGTTTGGTGTATACCGGAACTCACAATACATAGTACATGAGTTTACGAAATCCGCCGCGTCTGGGTTTTTTCACCGATCATTGTAAATTATCTGTTGGAACATAAAGGAGACCCCGACATGAAGAAAAAGAATCGAAGGAATCTGAAGAAAAAGAATAAGATGGGTTTATGGAAATAATTTGGAACAGAAGAATACCCAGACCGCATAAAACTTAATGAGTCGATTAAAAGATGTCTTCTGAAATGACCGACATCTACCAGAAAGATGTCAGTCGGAAATTAAGTTGACTAGTCAGATGACATAAAATGGGACATCGGCTGCATATCTGTATGGGATGTTCTGTACACAGCTTTAAGTTGTGTGCTGTCTGGCACGACACATACATCTTGTCAGTTTGATGTATGAGACGGGTCCCCACCTGTTTAGTTGGTTAATTTTTAGGTACCTAAAATAAAAATTACTTGTTGTTCAATTTTTTGTTTGCAAAAAACCGAATGATTTGAGTTCGGAGTAGCATGAAATACTGATTACCAACCAAAGCGACGGTCACGCAGTTACAAATAAATATAGATTATAGCCTTGCGAGTTTGTTATCCTCGCCGTCTATTGAAATAGTCGTTACTAGTGTTTCCCAATCGATATTGTACACTTAAACTCAATGCATTATGTAGTACATACATGGGTACAGTATATCTTGTTGTATAATAATATAAGATAAAATTGGCCCTGTTACCCAGCTACATACTATCGGCGCCTTGATACAGTGAAGAGATCAATGTAATACAGAACACTGAATAACCTATTCCGCACAAACCTCACTAAGTTATCCAAAATCTGTCGTATGGATGCCCGATGTCCAAGTCTATGTCATCTGGAACTCTTCGCGCTATTCGAATGATGTCTTCTTGACGAAAGATAACCTCCGAGTCATATGAAGTCGGAGACATCAGTCCCGTTCCACCTCCACGGCGTCTAAATCATTAGCGACTTTTAACTTATTAAGTTTTGTGGAACTTGCCCGTACTATGTTATGACTCTGTATTCACTAATGGCTTTATTTCTTTGTTCTTATGAAACTAATGGTGTACTAATACTTATATACAAAAAATCAAACTACAGCTATTAAGAGTACAGCATTTACTTATAATATATGATTAAGCGCAAAGACTTGTATTTTCTATTTCGTTAATGAGTGCATACATAAGAACTTTGAGACCTATAATGGATAAAGTAGGGGCTCGGCCACTCCCACGTTCTAATTTCATGTCAGGAGTTATAGATAGCCAGAGTTATTGCCGGTTGTTAAAAGTCGAACTCCAATAGGTACATACGAACTATAATAATTATTTGAAAGCAGTCAGTTTTTACTGAATGACAATGAGTATTATTACCTATGGAAATATAGGTATCGTATTGACTTGTATGAGTTCGTTTTTCCTTTTCTCTCATTTTACCACGCTATTTTTATCTGAGGTCATTCTCATTGCGGTTATGACGAAGGACAACGGTACGATTAAATACGTGGGCAGATTCGCAGATCAGTTTGGTTTGTTCTTTTTCAAATTCCACTTATACCGATGTACAACTTTTATTCTCCGATATAATATTCATAACAATACTTTCATATCAAAGACTGAAGATCGTATGAGAAAAATATTCGTACAACAATCGAGATATCTCAGATAACACAAAAATGAAAGTATCCTAGAAGACGTCCTTTGAACATTGAGATGACTTTCAGCTATAACTAGAAGTAAGGACATTGCAGTTACTTTCGGGGTACCATAGGACTCGCTATCTCAGATGTACAGAAACCGTTTCAAAGACAAATATCGTCAATTTTCGTAAACGACTCGATCGATTATGATGAAGCTTTGAAATTTCATCGAGTATAATGGCAGAAGGTGGCTAAGTATTTCACTTTCTTAAAACATTGATCGGATTTAATGAAAAATAAATATCCCTTATGTTAGCTAGGTTAAGTTGCCAACGGCGATTCCAATGTCCTCTTAGGACGTCTTTGAGACACCTTCTATAGTTATGAGCTGTCTACGACATCGAATTCGCCATGCGAATAGTTTTTTTCGTTGGTACTTTTTGTAGTGTTGAAAGTCATTGCATAATATGTGAGAGAAAAATGTGATATTTATTCTGTAATAACATATTTATCTTGATGGCGGATTATACAGAGCATTTTTTCGTGATGCGGGCAGGTAAGCGGCTCAAGGATATAGGCACGAATTTTTTTTTGTGATCATTGAGATTGTACTAAGTTCGAATACCTATAAGTTACAATCACGGTCGAACTTTGCGTGACTGCAGATCGTACATATATATTCAGAAACTGAAAAAAAATTGTTCAAAGCTGGAAGCTGCAGTTAAAAATAGAACCCGCTTCCACCGTCCATGCAGGTTTTATATTTTTGAATAAATGATGCGTGTAAATTGATTCATATACCAGTTTATAACATACCTACCTATATAGTTGGTACCAGGCGAATTACCAAAATGAAGAGAAGAGAAGAAAAAGAGAGAAAAAAACAGCCTATCGAATATAATAACCCTAGTAGCGTTGCCTCCACTCGGCAAAATTCAAGAAGACTCTTCCGGGAGTCTTTTTACAAAGCCAATCCGGAATCTTCATAGGCAGTGACTTCTTGCCACCTGACAGCAGACTTGTGCAAAATTTCAAATATTGCATATTCTGATGTCAGACCCGCACGCAAATGTGGAAGTAGACATGCCGCGTCTGCAGCTGCAGCCTGCCGGCAGGCTTTATGCGTTTTGCTACTAGCTGGAATCTGTATTCTAAAATCTAATGCTTCGCTACGTTCCAACTGAATGTATGAAAAATGGCAATTACTGCACAAAACTCAGGATACCGACATTCGGTTTTATTACTAACAGTTTGAATGGTATTTATAGGTATATGAATTGATTAATCGGCGCCTAACTGTATCATTATACAATATTTATCATTCCCTCATGCGATCACAATTACTCTGATTGTGATAATGTTCTGCTGCAGTATCATTACGCTACTCTATTGAAAAAACTGACATTCAGTTGGATTCCATTCGTATTATATTCGGTCCCCTAGATGACATCCAGTTGTATTGCGATGGTGATAGCATTCAGGTGCATCATAATAGTAATATCAACTATTTCTCGATGGCTTACTTAATTTCCGAACATTATACCAGCATTTTTGTCATGCAAATGAATTTAGCCATTTCACCATGACGTTTATCTGAGCCACGATGATGTTTAGTTTTGCCGAATGTTATTCAATTGTATCAGCATAGCTATTAGTTGTTCTCAAAGTTCCCTCAGACATCTTTTCAGCTGTAGAATTCAATTATCACAGCAATTTAATGGTAATATCCATTCGAAATAAAATGATGTTGAGTTGTATTGCGATAACATGCAGCTGTATCATGATGCCATTCAATTTGTCCAACGGATTTACAGTCGTATCATGATAACATTCATTTATATAGACGATGATAATTCGTCGAATTGTGATGACATCCGGGTTCGTCAATCGAAACTCAGTTTCGTCGGGATGATACTGATAATAACTGATAATAATTTATAAAAACTGTATACCATGGTGATATTCAACGATAACTTATTCTCATTCAATTCATATCTCAATGATAATTCAAGTCGTATTGCAACGGCCTTCTGCAAGTCTATCATGATGAAGTGATAATTAGTTAATCATCAAAACCCCGATACAAATTTTGCCCGCTCAGATTCGTATTGAGAATGAATAGTACGTTCGTCTGACAATTTCCATGGCATGACATTTTTTAGAAATATTCCGAACCACATATTTCGCAAATATCTCGAGTTTTCCCCGGAATTATTACACAGTTTGTAGATTTTTTATCAATATTAAACAATATCGCGCTTTGTTTGCTTTATCGTGGTTCCCAATTCCCTTCAGTAATCCTTCTGCCTTCTGCTGAAATCATTGATTTCAATTGTTTCAATTGATAATTAATGTCTGTAGTCCTCAATCTTTTCACTCGCTCGATTGTGAATTGGTATATAATTTTACGAGTAGAAACTTATTATCACAATAATGTATAATAATCCCACACACAGGTATACCTGCAATTAAAGGAGTGTCAGGCCTATCTGTCTCTCTGGCTTTCGGTCTGACATTCAATCGGGGGTCCTGATTCACGCAATGATTGTCCGAAGGTCGTATTCGGCTCGTGGTAATAGTTTACACATAATAGTTGTGGCTGAAGCAAAGCGATAAAAATTCACGTACATACATTCATGCGTGTTCTTAAGTTCGCTTTTCAATCCTGTTTCGCGAGATAAAACGTGAGAACGCAAATATATTGCGTGCATGAACAGCCGTAGGATAGAATATTGTGTACAATATTCTGCATAGGACTTAGGCACATACCTATAAGTTGTTCTTTGCGCTTTCGTCCTTGTTTTTCATCTTGGAATCCGGAACGCCGATGTTATACGACCCTGAGGATTTTTTGAGGTAAAGAACCGCTCTCGCGCAGCTTCAAGCCTCCAGGATCCAAGATGTTGGATGTTGCAATTACTCGGCTCCATATAACAAAACCAATACAACAACATCCTGGAATACAACATAATGGTCGAGGGCGAGCTGGAGCTGGAACTGGACCTACCCACGCCCTATTATACCTATACTTTGCAAATCATGCGATAAAATCAAATCGCCTTTCATCCTGTTTATATTATCATACTTCTATGCTGCCTTCTAGGATCCCGGATCTTATTCCAGAAGATGGAATAATACATATTCATTGACCGTGGGCAGATCCGAGTATACTCTCAATTGTTTTGGGATTTTAAAACGAGATTTCGATCGGGATGATGGCTGGGAATCTCGGCTTGATACGAGCCCAAAGTCACCTACAAAAACATGTTTTAAAAAATTATGATAATTTTGCCATTATTTTTCAGGCACTCAGCCACGGTTTTCTTTTCTTTTCGCAACTATATCAGTACAGATTTAACTGCCTTTTCCAGATTTTCCTTCGGTAACGGCTGTGTGAAATACAACTTTTTGTATCTCATTCTCGTGAGGATTTTTTTTCTTCGTTTTCACGTCTAAAACGATGTTTTCACGTCTACGATTTCTTCACTTCTTTTTCATTTAAGTTGAAATTGAAAAGAGAAGTTGGATCTACAATATTCAAATTATACACTTTCGCCGAGAATGATTAATAATTATTTACATGTTCATAAAAAATACTTGGAAACGTTCTAAACATCAAATAGCTACATGTAGTACAATAGATCCTCGTCTTATGTAATATGGAATCCAGTCAAAAGGCCTTCGTCCGTTTCTGAGCTCACGAATTATGGTCAAACTAGAAGAGTAGGACGTATGTAGGTACCGACACGAGTGGAATGCTGATCCCATTTAAATATGCATTCAGAGTTCATTAAACCTATCCTGCCCATGTCATACGCGATGATGAGAAGATGATGATGTTAGTGAATCCACGCGAAAAAGTAACAATGTTTTCATGATGTAGTTAATACTATAGTCTAGGATGAACGTCTATTATACGTTATTATTTACCGGTTCTTGATGTGTTTCACTTTTTTTCCTTTCATTCATTTTTTCTCCGTTTCGTAGTGGATCTAACAGAATCATGCGTACGTCCGGCTACTGATGATGCCTCACTCCGGGAATTCATAAGCTATTATTACGAACCTCATAATAACTGTCAACCGAATTTTTTTTCTCTAATTTTTTTGCCATACGGTTGTGGAACGCTGATTGGCAAACTTGTCAGGCAAGTTCATCCGCAAATGTTAATGATACATGGAGAGAAAACGAAGAAGAAGATTCGAATGCTTCTAAGATTCAATTTTTTTAAACTTATTTTCTAATATATGATATTTAAAGCGTTACCTTTTTTTCTTCATGCATAATTTTTAGAGCTTATACAATAACGATGAATTATGACCAGCAAATTGCGATGCGTAGTTCTAATTGCTTCAAATCTTTACCATTTTCAGTCAGTGTAGTAGTCTTGCGTCGTATTATAGTCTGTTTCAAACGTGTGAAATTGCACAGTGAAATTTCACAACTGGTGTACGCCTATATACGTACCTATATTCATGTAGGTACGTTAACCAAATTCGTTTAACATTCAAAGCACGATGCTAATCTTGCTTTACTTTCCATTTTCCCAGCGCGCCATTCGCCTAACTTGAAATACTCCGTATTATTTACTTTAAATACTCCGTATTTGTACCGATTTGTAATAATTTGAATACGACTAACGCCGCGTTCAAGGCAACCCACGTAACTTTTCTGTAAGAAAGAAGGCATTTAGTTATGACTTCGTGCTGTTGAGAGGTGAAAATATTTTTTTCACAACTTGTTTGAACGATTTTGGATATTTTTGATACCGATAAAGATGTAGCGTGGACATCTTTTGATCTCGCAGGGCACAGAAAATCACCAATAATGGTACAGTTCCGATAATTTTTCAAGCTAAGAGCGATAAAATCGTGAAGCGAAGTTCAAATCTAATTTTGGCGGCCATATTGGATCTGAATTTTGTAATAATCGATGAAACTTCGGGTTTTACAATAAGTGAAATGTAGCCAAGCGGTCGAAACGATTGTTCACAGTTTGGATGACACATTTTACACAGAATTTATGCGGTAGTTACAAATTTCGTCACTGAAAAATGGAAACTAAAATCCTTCCAATTGACAATTGCGAAAAAAATTTCATTTCCCGTAGTCTCAGATATTATAGTTATACAATTATTCGCGTGTTATATGACATCAGGATATACACGATAATCCAGATAATATATTCGTATGCACTGCAGTCAACTTACGAGTTTGTTGCCATATTTTATTATATCTTTTAATATAACTTTCAACATGACACCCACACAGCGCCCAAGTGCCACGCTGCCCCAGCGACTTTTTCGTTCCGGTTTGTAATTGAGAAAGTGTTTGAATATACAGAAATGGCGAGTTACTGTTAAAATTGTGCCAAATAAGCTTATCAGAACGAGTTCTTCGATTCAGTATCTCGTACTCAGACGCGCGCGTGATTATATTTCATGAAGTGGTTAATTATGATTACATTTTATGAAAATGATGATAAAAATTCATGAACGACCTGATTTATTGATTTCGAATTTTGAATATTATCGAATCTAATGATTCTTCGTCTGCTTCTATACCACACGGACAAATATTGAATTATGTTGGGTTTGATTCTGCAAGGATTCTATGAATACCGAAACACTATACATCTAATGCAGAAATAGAGTTTCAATTTGATTTATCTTTCAGGTGTAATCGAAATTCTGGTTTTGATCATGTAATTTATTTTTGTTTTCTTTCTCCAGAATGTCAGCGAAGCGCGTCAAGGAATTCTAGACAAAGCCGTGCAGGAGGCAGCCTGGAATTCAAATGTCCGGAAGAATTTGGATACTACCCTCATCCCCAAGATTGCACCCAGTATTACGTCTGCGTTTTTGGTGGCGCTCTTCTCGAGTCATGTACTGGAGGGTTGATGTACAGGTATAACGAAAGCTATTCCATAGTCATTGAATTATTTTTCGCCTTGAACTATATAATCGTGTTGAATGATCGGGAAGCAATAATTTTGATATTGTTGTCATTCAGCGGCATTAAGTAGAATTATCAATGCAAAAAAAGAGCGATGAAAAACTGTGAGGTATTCAAGCACATAGTCACGACTTGGGGTGCCATATAGGACTCGCTTTTTTAAATGTACAGAAACTGTTTCGAAAACGAGAATGGTAAATTTTCACGAATGAGTAGATCGATTTCGACGAAGCTTTGGTAATTCATCAAGTACGATGGCAGCAAGTGGCTAAGTATTTCACTTTTCTAAAACATTGATCGGATAGGACGAAAAATTAATATTCCCTGTGTTAGCTAGGTTAGATTGTCAGCGGTGACTCCAATGGCCTCTTGCAAAGAAGGAGGATATGTGCCGTCTTTCGTATGGGAAACCAATTTGAATATTTATTAGAATATTATTTAATTCTGGAGATTTTTAGATTGCAATTAGGCGCAATTATAGCTAACGGATGTTTATTGTACTAGCTATTTATAATTTTGGTCATTATGAATAAGGAATATCACTGAATGCTTAATCTTAGAATCCAATACGACCTTGTATAGACATCCATCGCATCCTTGTAGTACATACACCATCGTTGCTTATGGTTTTAATTAATTTCCTGTTCCTATATGATACTAAATACTCATATTACCTGTACATGGAGTTTTGATTAATTATTAAGGATATATTTCAATATTTTAGGTGCTTCTCTAGAATCATTATTCATGGCGTAGGATTTATTATTTGTTCGAAGTCAATTAAAAATAAAGTTTGTAGAATTGTTCAAATAGTAATCAATATCTGCAGAACCTTCTTCACGGAATCTTGTTATTCGTTCTGAGATTTGAGCAGAATTTATGTCTTCGTAATTTCTATGAAACTTTGTCTGATGGAGAAGCGTTCGAAACCTCTATTCCATATTTTTGTATACTACAAAATGTTTTTTTTTTGTTTATCGGATTCAAAAAACGAAGAAGAGAGAAGGATGAATGCGAAAATCTTACAGCGAAGAAAACTTATACCAACTTTTGTACATTCTACGCGTGAAATACAATCAGTTTCTATTTGTTGTAACCGATCACACGAGTGCCATGAATGCATATATGAATTTATATTTATTTAATTCTCAAGGATTTATAACAGCATCATCTACGGGTATATATCAATTGATGACCAAATTCCGGTAACCATTGAGATATTAGTTGGTTCTTGGTTAACGATTGGGAATCTCGATGACTAATCGGTTAAATATTCTCAAATTTCTCTCTCTGATTGTTCAATCGGTTGATCTCCACCTCGTTCTCTCTTCCTCTTGATTTTTTTCATCCTTGAAATATCGGCTGTATCGCTTTTGCTGAAAGGCCTCCATCGTAAAAAAGCCAGAAGTCATGTTTATATTATATGTACGGTGGTCCATGTCAATTGATGTTACTATTATGATGGGATTTCTCATTTTGCGTATCATAGAAGTATATCGAACATTGAGAAATATGATTTAACTATTAACGATTTGTTTATTCCAAAAAATGAGTAGGCTGTTCTATCTATCGAGTGAAACTCTATCAGAATATGAGTTTTTAACAAAAACGGCCAAATCGTGTATGAAAAGTTTGATACTTTTGACAGTCGATCATGCGTGACATATCCTCGAAGGACGTTTTGAGTAAAACCGAGGCGATCTTGTTCATCTTGTAAAATGGTTTTCAAAGACGGGTTGTCAGTGAAGTATACCCTTCAATGGATTCTTTGATAAAAACCAATCGTTAGAAACTAATTCTGACCGAATTTGCTATAGTCATGACGGATACAGTTTTAATTTTCGAAGATCGGTTAGCAACTACTTTTGAGTGAATTTTTTGTCTGACAAAAATCTGTACTGCCATTTTTGAACAAATGTAAATTCCGAAAGTTATCGGTAATCGGTATCCCATACCCTTAGTTTCGAGGCCAAAATGAAAATTATAATTCCGGACCGAAGCAGAACCACGGAAAATCTAAATAACAAATGAGGAGATAATTCATCTCACCGATTTACCGTTTCTCCGGGAATTGTGTGGAATTCACGTTTCCAAGTTTTGTGTGCTACCCATAAAAAACCCATAAAAATAGAGAAGATATAATAGGAGGAAAACGAGAAAAATCTGTTGAAAGTTGTTGAAAGTTAGAAACAACTTCATGAGAGAGATTGCAGGGTTTCGATACCAATTCGCTTTTCCGTATTATAATGGAAGGACTCTCTCGTTCAATTCTTCTTTCTGCAATAATTATGACTATCTATGACGGAGGATCTTTTAGCCTCTATTGTTTCCCGGCATCTTAACTTCCGCTGTTTGTTATTCTTGCGCATTGTTATAACTATTAACTGCAACTTTACACAGCTGTAACTGTTCAAAATCTAGTCGTACTTTGGCAATATACGCATTATAATACTTATAATTTGAGACGCAGACTTGGTTCTGGAGGCCTCGACCCATATGCGGATCTCAATTTCCACGTGAATCTTACGCCACTTTCAACTGACCATCATCATGGTCATTCTCATCGTCAGTCTACTCGCACCGATGAAAAATCGTCACGACGAAGGATGCGGATAATATTAGATATCCACAGCAAGTGTCAGGGACGTGTAAAGTGCGAATTCATCACAATTAGAGAAATTAGGAGCAAGTTTCTAAAAGTTGTATCAATAATCAATAATTTCTGCAAATGAGGAAGTAGCAATTAGAAATACAAAGAAAACAGTGAGGTAAACAGCAATGACCTTAAAGCTGCCGAATAGGCGTCTGAAAGATGACTGATGTCTCACTTCCTGCCGGCTGACAATCATATGGTTGCCCGGAATACATCTTTGAGAGGGGGAATGAATTTTATGTGACATGACGCGGTACATCATTCACTTGTAAGATGTCTTTTCAGGCGTCTATTAGGTTGTGTGCTGTCTCGGAATGAGAGTGCAAATTATCTTCAGGTATCATATTGTATAACTAGTATGTGATGTTTATGTATTGAATCTTCATAATTATTTTTCAGTAATGAACTCCAAACTTGCGACTGGCCTCGCAATGTGGGTTGTGTTTCACAAGATCAGGGGGGTGAGATATCCGTTAAAGATATTGACGCGATTGAAGAAGAGCCTCATCGAGTGAGGTGAGTCGATGAGAGGTTGCAAATCGATAACTGATTTGATTTTGTGGCTTTTTTTGTTTCTAATCTCTTCGAGGAAAAAGTTAGTATTCAACCGCTTTTTGTCTTTGGGGGGCTTGACTTTAGGGCTTCGAAGGTCGACTCGATCCAGCAACAACGACCTGTGCAAAGACAGCAGCTTTTGTTGACCTCGAAATCACCTTCTTCTTCTTCGCCTGTTACTGAAAGACAATTGTTACGCCAAAGGCAGCAACAGCAGACTTATAGCGAGGAGGAGTACGGACCTGCATCGGAAATCGAAAATGACAGACAGCAGAGAGTTTATCGGGGCCAACCTTCCACTATTGGTCAAGTACAGAGAGACAGAGATGGACTTCGAAGGAATGTCATTTCTGTAAGTGTTGGCGTTTTTATCATTGGAAAATCAGAATTTTGTTTTCAGATTTGGAATTTTTTTTATTTTTCGTTTTTTATTTTCTACTTCAGGTGATTTTACAAAATTTTAGAAAGTTCTAAATAAACGTGATGAATAAATTTTGAAGATTTTTTCTTGAAGCAAGAGTATTTTCAAAATCTTATCAAATTTCGCGTGATCCCAAATGATTCTTAAAGATTTTGAACAGATTCCGATATATCTCTAGAAATTCCAAATGATTTGAAAACTATTTCAGTTGATATCAGAATGCTTTTAGAGTGACTTCACAAAAATTTCCAATTTGTTTTACAAATAATTTGAAAATTTGTATGAAACTTATGAGATTTCAATGATAAATTTCATTAATTTCTAGTAATTTTTGGCAGAATTTTATTTGCAATTGATTAGATTTCGGATGCATTCATTGAATTCCAAAAGGTTTCATTTTTTTTTTTTTTCAATTTTACGTAATTCTGGGGATATGCAAATCTTTCGAAAACTCGTAAGTTAACCGTTAATAATCTCAAATGATTTCGCACGAAGTTCCGGATGAAAGTTCTGAAAATACGCTCGTGATATTTCAAAAGGTTGCAAACGAGTATGAATTGTATTTCAACAGAGCCCAAAGAATTTAGAAGATCTCCAGACATTCCACAATTGCTATTCGTGAAGTTAGCATTATTTTGATTGTGTAGAAAATATCCATTAAATGATAAGCGAACGAGACGAAAACTCGAAATTCGTGTGCATGGAGTTCTGCAGGTGTTTGAATTAAAAAAATGTCGACTCGTGAATTATTCTAGAATCCAAGAGAAATTGCTTTTCAATAAACGTAATCCAAACGTTCATGAATTTTAACTACCTCTTTGATCAGACGGTCATTTACAAGATTCAGTTTGGTTTCTCTCTGCACTGCAAGGCCTAATTTTCAGTCTTTTATTATTCAGATACTATATACCTATACGACGTTATAAACACATAGAACGTTGTTAATCGTTTCTCAACGATGTCTCTTAATGAGAACTTGGCATACTCATAAAATCAATAGATGTAGTTGTAACGGACTTTCTTTTCTTTTCTAACCGACGCCGGATAGAAAATTATTGCACGTATAGATCAATATATATAATACAAGTACGTGACAATTCCTCGATAAATTCATTCATAAACCATAATGAAATCACTGCAAGAATAATTTTCTCTTGTGTTTCGAACGTCACTCTTCAATTACGTGAATCAAGAATGGGTACAGTTCGACTTTTACGGTTCTGGAAATGTTTCAAACTATTTTTCAAACAATACTCGGACAGCACAAAACCTGTCACTACCTGAAATACGTCTCAGAAGTTTTATCAAAGACTGACCAAATATTCCACTTTACGTTGGAGCAACGTCAAAAGTCTTTTTTGGTGTCTCCCATAATAATTTGGAGCTCACTTAAAAAGCTTTCTTTATTTCCAGCTACAAAAGGAAGCTGTATGATTATTCACGTGCGAATTCAAGACCATGAGCTTAGCTCTACGTTTGTCTGTCATGGTGGATGACTATTGCTATACCTACTCTTGAATCTATCTTGACAGTGACCAAATGAATTTCTAATGAAAGTATCAGGAGTAGCTGTGTAATGTTAACTACGAAGCCTGTGTTTTAAATTCGTATTAATTGTCGTATTGTATTCGTTCTTAAGAAACTCAAATGCCTCAGAAGATCAATATTTAACTACATTCTCCTATTCTAATCGTCATGTCATGTTGATGCCCAAAAGAACGTTTCGAGACTCCGGAGACTTCTGAAAGACATCTTGTGGACATCAAGACGACTATCAGCTGACATAAAGTGGGGCACCATTCATTGAGAAGTCTTTTCAGCGACCTATCGAGTTTCACCATTTCAGGACAATTGATTGTGCTAATTAATCAAAATGCATCATGAATTATTGTAGTGTCGAGGAATTTGATTCTATCACCTTATCAATGCTGAAAAATGACTGTTCAAAAATCTGCCAATATTTTCACTGCCAATCCTCCGAGAATTGTACATATAGGTATGCAATTATATATTGTGGTTACCGGTTGGACAGTTTTACACGTGTCATTGAATCACCGATGATCACACGACAGAAAGCCTATAGGATGTGTGTATAGTGAAAGTAGCTGTCTTGCGCAAGTATCGCAATATACACGACTGGATAGGACTCATGACAAATTAAAGAAACATTGATTGCAGTTATTATTATATCATTCATCGCAAGAAGTGCCAAATGATCAAAATTGGGAAATCTTACGGAATTTTGTCAGATTATTTTTTCAACAAATTTGTTTCGAAGTTCTTCGAAGATTAGTCAAATTAGAGCAAGAGAATTAGGAAGAACAATAATTCTTGGGATGTCTTTATTTCCATCGCTTTGCAGCATGCTCGTGCATTATTTATCAATACAGTTATTGATTGACTCTGCCTGAAATTGCTTTGAAGAAAAAGTTCCATCATTTATTTTCCAGAACATGGAGAGAGAGAAGGATATCCTAGCAAGTAATCGTGGTCAACCAGAGACGCATTACAGGTTAGTATCAAAAATTGTACCACGGTGATTCGCATTTAATAAATTAAACTAACAATTATCAAAAAGTCGTTAGAATCCATGCAGGTCTCGTAATAATAGCCATTCCAGCATTACGAAACAATTGATAAATTCCGCCATTAGGCAATCGCAGAAACACTACTATGCAATCAGCAATCATTCAGCACTATCAACGATTTCTAGATTTCTTTTTGTTGCTCTCGAGTCTTCCACGCTCCTTCTGCAAAAACAAATATTAAAACTTTTTAGGAATTCACTGATTTAATTTTCTGCAAACCACAAACAGTGTTCGTCGCTATCCTTTCATTTTTTGTTTTTTTTCTTTCATCAAAATGAATACACCGATTTCAAAAAATAATGAAAATTGTTTGTGGTTGTTGAGTTCCTTAACAAACTTGCCTGAAAAAGCCGAGGAATCACGGATTCCTTGAGCGGATTCCAAGAGAAAACAAGACAAAAATAGACGAAAAATTGCGTATCGAAAATTTTGATATTGGATTTTGGACATCTATTTTTTTTTATTCTTTGATATTTTCAATACCAATCATCAACGCCAATAAATGAATATAATGAATCGATTGTTCCTCAGAACTATTCCAACCGAGCCTCCAAGGATCGTGCAAAAAATTGCGACAACAGCCGTGCCGATTATTTCAAAATCGTATTACAGTGAACCAGACCAGAGTTATCCTTACTATACAATTTATGACGACGAAGTTGCGCTGTACAAGGACGATGGTGAGTTAAATTTAAAAAAAATTTACAAGTATTGTGAAATCCGGTGTGGGATCATTATTGAAAACTATTAGCATCACTCGAAGTCTTTTATAGTTTTATAGGTTTCATGAATATTCGTAGCTATAATTAAACAAATTATTCATTGGAATTTCTCCTCTGTGTTGATCGTATCTCAATTAAGAACAAAAAAATCTGTTCCCGCTGAGCATGATACGCAAAACGAACGCGAATGCTCGCGCCCTGTTGGCCTGTGGTGCAATGACTTGGCGCTACAGAGGCCTTGCCGCTATTGAGGTGCCATAGGACTCGCTATCTTAAATGCACAGAAACCGTTTGGGAAACAAGAATAGCAAACTTTCGCAAACGGCTTGGTCAATTTTGATAAAACTTTGAGAATTCATTGAATATGATGGCAGAAAGTGGCTAAGTATTTCACTTCTTCAACACATCCATCGGATTTGATGAAAAATAAATCTTCCCTACGTTAGCTAGGTTAGATTGCCAGCGGCGACTCCAAATTCCCCTCACGGCGATATTAAAGACGCATGAATACCTCATCGATACATAAAGTTGAATGCATTGTTAGCCATTGTTGAATGCTGCGAGTCTCTAATTGCACCTTGAGGGAGTTTAGTGGTAGAAATCACTGGTTTTGTAATTAACGTTATTAAGCGATAATCGCACATGGATCGGACATTTCAACAATCATTTACTCGCCAACTATAAGAACTGGCCTAGGAATCCTTGAACAAAAAATTGAAAAATTATAAACAAATACTTAGATTCAATGTCTCAATCCAGGCGCTTTAAAAATACTAAAAATCTATTAGAATCGGTCGACCTCGTCCTAAGTTGGCTTTTTCGTTCGGAAAGCTATTCCCTACAATTTTACTGTCATATAATTTTAATTTATTAGTTGAATATTACTAGTCGTTGCTCAATATATCGTTACCAATGGAATATTATAAAATTGAATATTCAATAAGAAAACATAATGGAAAAATAATATGGCAGTCAGATTGTGGGAACACTTCTCTACGCGAAAAATACCAACTTAAAATGAAATCGGCCGGTTTCAATAAATTTTTAATCTGTTCAAAGCACTTCGTAATTAAACATTGATATCTCAACATTATATAATTGAAAGGTAACATGGAAGTACTGATATCCGGATAGGTACTAGTAGCTGGATATGCTCCGGTACCAGGACATTTTCTCTAACGTGATTAGTGAGTGTCCTGGTACTAGGGAACATGGCGTATCCTGCTTCTGGTCTTAAATGCCTTGCTACTGGTACTTTTACGTTTTGAATACATAGTTCTATAGATATTCTTCGTCGTTTTTCTACACAGTCGACTACAATCAGTACTCGGTTAATCAGACCGAGCAGCTTATTCCGCCAACTCAGAATGTCAGAGTAACCGAAGTTACAGTTACACCCAAAACTTATACCCAAAGACCGAAGAAGATCGACGTTAATGGGGCTGAGAAATATAACATTAATCAACACGTCACGGTGCAGGACTACGATATCTACGATACTCAAGTGAGCAACTCGAATAGATCTGAAAATATTATTAATATTATTGTTATTAATATTTATGCGTTCTCATGCGCGAGCCAAGCAACGAAATTGAGAAATTTGTATGGCATTAAACTAATTGCTCGTTATTGTTGATTTCTTCAGTCTGACCTCAACAAAGATAGATTCCAAATTTCTAATGGTCAGCAAGTCATCAGGTGAGTTATTATATTTGTTTATAGAGAATCTTTATTCATTTTTTAGCGCCTAATGAAATATGTTCCTATAGAATTAATTTACCAATGGATGGGGGGTCCACCTGATAAAAGCTCTCACTTTTAAAATATGAGAAGATCTATTGTATCGTCAATTGCAAGTGAAATAAAAAATAGACAACATTCTTCGTCTCCTTCATTAAATTCGAAATAGAAGAATGTACTTGAATTGGGTTCGAAAAATTTCAATTTGAAATTACGGACGAAGCTATAAATGATGTTTCATTCTATGTTCAGAGAATGGTAGAATTAGAACTTAATTGATTGTCCGAAATATTGCTCGGACCAAAATTTTTTGAAAATTGTTTATTTGATGCGATTTTCTTGTGAATTTTATTCGTGTTCATTTTCCACAAGAAATAACGTCCTGAACCATCCCGCGGTCCATGTAACCACGCCGAATGTTGTCATCGAGACTCATGCACCCCTGACAACTACAACTCCGGTACCAACTACTCAGCGACCGATTCCAGTCACGGCACCAACGTAAGAAAGTTTTGAAAATTGGTAAAAATTAATACTTTGGTAGGAATTGATTCAGTTTAAAATCATGTATCGAAGATTATTGTCATAGAGAAATCGAAGAAAGACTGCAGATAAATTCGAGCCATGGGGATTGTTTGTGGTCTTTTTTTTGAAGATCGTAATGATTCGATGATTTATTCAATGATTCTGGAAATTAAAAATTTGTGAATTACAATTTTTTTCGTGTTTGCAATTCATTGACTCAGCCATTTTTTATTCTTTTTCTCTTTTTTCTTCAGACGTACGCGAGCCCAGGTTAATCGAGGAACAGCACCACCGTGAGTGTATATACATTATGTGATCCGTTCATGAATATTCAGTGATTTTTTTTCTAATTTTTTCTTCTTAGATCAATAAAAATTCTGAATCCGATTTCTAGTTCATCTGAATACAGCCGGTCGGTCATTGATCTTGAGATTATCTGATCGTGAAGATATTTTTCCGTGTTACTGTGATTTTGTACACAGTTCTTATCAAATTTAATTCATTAAGTTGCCACCTGAAACGAATCTTGAGTATGTGTTGTTGGCGACTTGCTTTTGGTGGAATTGAAGTAATTCTATTTGAAGATAGTTTTTTGTCGATTGGATTGAATTCTATTTGGGTTTATTTTGTTCCCCGATTTTTTCAATTTGCAATTTTGTCCTTTGTTTGTAAGTAATACTTCAATTTATTGATATTCATTCAATTGACGAATTTTTCAAGTCCTCTTTGATTGTTCATTTTGTATCGATCGGGAACAGTTTGTTCACATCTTATTACCAAATTATCAAATTCTAAATTTTCCAAGATCCTAATGTATTCAATGACTCCGCATATTTTTAGACAGTTTCAAAAAAGTTATATTCTGCATTAGTCGTTCGAGGCCGACTTTGAAACCGTCTACGGAGTTTGTGTCAAAGGCTCAGCAGTTCGTTGACATCTACAAAAATCTGCCATCTAGACCCGAACCGATCTACCCAACTCCACAAGTGGATAAGTCCGCCGCGAAATGTAGAAAAGACGTCTGTCTTTTGCCCGACTGTAACTGCGGAGGCCCTGATATTCCGGGTGAGTAAATGCCGAAGAACAAAAAATCGATATGAATTTTATTTATTTAAAAAATCAAATTACAATTAGAACAAATTAAAGAAAAATTTCAATTTTTGGACGTTCGTTGGAAAAAAAATTTAAACGACATTTAATACAAAACACTACACATCGCGAGCCCGTGATGCAACCAGCTTCAAAAATATACTCAAAATTGTTTACGACAATTGAAATAAGTAATTCTTTGGGCTTTGAACAAAAATAATTTACATGATTTTGGAAATTAATGAATATATACAAACAGCGTTGCGTTCGGTTTTTGTATGAAGAGAAATTACAGGGTTTCAGTGAAAAACCGCTGAAAAATCGGTTCAATAAAAAGATCGGTGAATGAAATACATGAATCTAATATTTAGGTGGTTTTTTGGCCGATGAGATACCGCAGCTCGTTCTTTTAACCTTCGACGATGCCGTTAACGATCTTAACAAACAATTGTACTCCGATTTGTTCGAAAAAGATCGAAAAAATCCAAATGGATGTCCGATATCATCTACTTTCTATGTCTCTCATGAATGGACAGATTATAGCCAAGTACAAAATCTTTATGCTGCCGGTCACGAGATGGCGTCACATACCGTTTCGTAAGTCTCTTAATTATGAACGATCTCCATTATATTATGTTTCACACGCATCAATTTTTCTTCCATCATCAATTCTTCTACGTGCTAACATATTCCTTCAACCAGGCCCGATCTTGAGAGAACAAGGAGAATTCTGTAGAAAAATTGGAATCGATGAAAAATCATATAAAATAATCATCTCAAAATCGCCCTTCGAGTTCTACAACAGATTCCCATCTTATTCGAACCACAAAAATTTGGTCAAACTTTATTTGAAATGTTTCAAAATTCGAAGATCGGGACTAAAAACTGCGAACCGATTTTTCAGATGTAAAGATCGGTTGGATTTTCTGCTCTCCCAACAAAATTCAGGCCTTTCGCGGGAATATGTACGTGCAAACGCGGCTAGGTGAAGCTGGTTGACTTTGATCTATCTCTGTCTATCTATTTTCCAACCATTATAATTCTCGGCTCTATTTTCTCACGCTCTTTCCGCTCTCGCCCAGTTTACGGTTAATACCAGCTACTGAAATGATCGATACAAGCGTGTAACACATATCATTAACACGAATATCGGTCAAAATCGGCAAAGAATGAACAAAAAATTGTTTTTTTCTTTCAAATTTCTTTTCCACAACGTAACTAACGCTATCATACGGAACGATAACTAACATACAGTTTTTTGTTTTCTTTTTCATTCCCTAAATCCTAATACACGGTTCCAATCATTTTTTCCACTTAATATCTTACCTCGCTCTCTTTTTACTGTTTTGTTTCTTTTCCTCTCTATTTTTTGAACGATCAATTCGATCGATTGCTCGCTTCTGATGGCTTAACGAAAAAACCGAAAACCCGATCCATCCGCTGTCCTTCTGATCCCGGTATACCGATCATTCCGAAAACGACAGGGGATTATACTCCGGAAGAAATACCGCAGCTCGTTCTCCTTACTTTCGACGACTCCGTTAACGATCTGAACAAAGGTTTGTACGCCGATCTGTTCGAAAAGGGACGAACTAACCCTAACGGATGCCCAATTTCTGCTACTTTCTACGTTTCCCATGAGTGGACAGACTACAGTCAGGTCCAAAATCTCTATGCAAATGGTCACGAAATCGCGTCCCACACCGTTTCGTAAGTACCAAACACAGATTCTCCATCCTCGATTTTCATATATTTAAGAAACTTATGTGACAACTAAAAATTACGCGACATTAAATTCTAAAAAAAAAAAAAAACGAGAACAAAAAAAAAACAATACAGTTTTATGAATCAAAGAAAAGAAGAATCATAACTTCGTCCCTGCAGATTTTCAAATGGAAAACGATTCTATGGGACATAGTTGGTGAAATTTTGTTTCTAACAATAAAAAGAAAAAATGAAATATCAATATTAATTTCAGAAGGCATATAAATTCGAATGTCAAAATTGAACACTCATAATCTCAACTATGATCACAGAGAATTATTTTCTGAAAATCGAATACTCATTAGCTACTTCTGATAATAAGCCCCGTAATTTGAAAAAAGAAAATCACGTATTTTATACTCGGTAGAACAACCCTCCTGTCCGCGTGCAGTTTCAAACTCGCAAAACTCTCACCTAGCTATTGTTACATGCCGTACATAGCAGGGCTTACATCTTACTTGATGTTGAATTGCGAAATCCTTTGCTTGCTGCTAGCTATTGTTCCCTTTCTGCTATCAAAGCGTCTATCTATAAGCTAATATGCACCTGTACAATATTTTACTGATTTCTCAGGTATATTATTATTCGCATTGCAATCATAATTTTTGTTCTCGCGTTAATCGCTATTACTATTAATATAATTATGACGATTGTTAGGATCGCGGCGGTATCGTAATATTTTAGCCATTCGATCGGATCTCATATATCATAATTCACAAATCGCATGTACACATACAGGTATGTATATGGAGTATTCCACGTGAAACGGGACGGGTTTTGGCCGATGGTCAATTCGAATTTGACGCTCTTCTGAAATTCATATCCTCTTCATCGTGGAAAAAGCCCCTGACAGTTGCAGGCCAAAATAGTAATTGGCTCCAGAGATATCGCCAGTTTAAAAACACGAATAAATTCACAAATCTCATATTCAATTCCAAATATCTCAGCTAGATGCGTGAACCGAATAGTGACTTTATGTAGTGCATTTTACACGAAAAAACGAGCTCTTTTGAAATATTTGCCGACCGAACTATTTCGAAAATTTCTTAGCGTGCAAAATCAACGAAATATGTGATTTTCATCATTTACTACCAGAAGGGTCTGGTCGATTGCTTTCAAATTCTCACAGAATATGCTCCGAGGTGAAACGAAAGTTTGGTGCAAATTTCAGCGAGACGTTTTGCGTAGTTTTTTTTCAATTAAATGAATAAGAAAAAAAATTAGATTCTCGCAATTCAGAAAACGACAAAAATGACGAGTTTGAATCACACCACCAAGATTATGGTATCAGGGAACCTATAAATGAAAATGAGAATGAAGTGGAACCGAAGGAAGACTTCTTGTGTATCATCTCATATTTCGTCTCAATATCAGATTGTTTTGTTATTGATAATTTCATTCTCATTTTGATATATAGGTTCTCTGGTACCATAATCTTGGTTGTGTAAGTCAAACCGGTCATTTTTGTTATTTTCTAAATCACGAAAGTCAAATTTTGATTTTTAATCATTTATTGAAAGAAAAACTACGCAAAATGTCTCGCTGAAATGCCACGAAAGTTTCGTCCCACCTCGCAGTATATTCTGTGAGAATTTGAAGTAAATCGATCAGACCCTTCTGGTAATAAATGAACAAAATCACACATTTCGTTGATTTTACATGGTTAGGAATTTTCAAAATAGTTCGATCCTTTTTTCGCGTAAGATGCGCTATTTAAAGTCACTATTCGGTTCACGCATAGCTGAGATACTTTGAGTTGAACATGAGATTTGTGAATTTATTCGTGTTTTTAAACTGGCGATATCTCTTGAATCAATTAATATTTTGGCCTGTAACTGCCGAGGGCTTTTTCCGTGATGAAAACGAACTGAATTCCAGAAGGGCGTCAAATTCGCTGACCATCGGCCAAAACACGTCCCGTTTCGCGCGGGTTACCTCGTATACCTTATACTCACGCTACACAAATTGAATGAAAATACATTTGTCCGAAATATTGGAGAACTCGAGTTAATTACGCATTATTTTCAAGCATGTTGAATTGTGAATTGAAATTCTGATCGATTTTGTTCAGGGATGAGAAAATCAGAGAAACATTCACGAACGTTAGTTAAGAAGAGGAAGAACATTTTTGGGCCCAGTTTGTAGATTGAAAATTGAATATTGAATAAGGCTGTAGATCAATACAATTCTATCGTTAGAATCAAGTTTTCCAACTGAAATATAAGTCGTATGCCTTGCCGATTATTATAACCATACCGACAATTTTTTCTCGTATAATAGCCTTCGATGCTAAAAGGGCGAGGTAATTTATGGTTGGCTGAAAGAACCATCATCGTCGTTTACCATTCCCAGTCGATGAAATATACCGCGGTTTTTCAGATCTAAAAAAGGAAAAGGAAAATTACTACTGTACCATGAACTATTGAATAACTAGAGGAAGAAAATGCGTTGGGTATGATATTATGTAGTAGATATACTCAACAATTAGATTACACTCAACGTATCGAGTTCGTTATGGGTTAAAGTGTGGGAAAACTTTGGCGAGAATTAGAACACGATTCTGTTTCGTTTTGCCTTGGCTCGTTATGTTATAGCTCAATCAGATTCCTGCTGCGGCAGTTTAGCTAGCTGTTGTAATAGTTAATGATCCCACGTACGTTATACATACGTACGGCTCATGTTATCATTCTTCAGACTTTGATTATGTGTCTGTGTCTTATTATCTTAAGTCCCGTCAGGCTCACCCATATATATATACACATATATATCATATAGGCTCCGGAGAGAGTATTCCCTGAGCACAATTATTCCCTCTGTGCAGATTATATTGTATGTACATACATTACATATTATATATCATGCCATATTATACGTTATGTATGTTTTATGCCTTGCCTCCATGTCTTGAATAAGAAAAAATGCCTGTGTGTAACCAAGCATGCTTCTAATAATTCTACGCTTCAGGTGTATTACATGAACTGGTATTTTTGCTACCCGTTCCAGGCGTGGGAAGCCGCCTCCTGCTCATTTGGTAGAATATTATGAGAGCAGCGTATTGCTGTGTATAGGTTGCTTCACCTTTGCCTCTTTCTTTTTCTTATATCCTATTAATTTCTTCATATTTTGTACACTTATATGTCCTTGTATGCTAGACTCGGACATATATATATACATATATTGCAAAAACCACGGAAATAATTCCTGATTTTATGCATATAATTATGTTGGAACGCTGAACTCTTATTCTCTCATCAATTCTACTCCTCTATTCACACGAAATAATCGAACAATTGTATGTTGTGATTCACAAAAACAATTCCGTTACAGGCACAGTTTTGGAGAGCAATTTTCTCAACGGAAATGGTCTCGTGAAGTAGCTGGCCAGCGTGAAATTCTTGCTGCATATGGCGGTGTTCGTTTAGATGATATAAAGGGAATGCGTGCACCATTCTTATCGGTAATAATTGTGTGATTATTGATCCCTTGTTGTTTGAATAGAAACTTGAAAATGAAGACAGTATGATTTTCGATTCGTTTTGATTTGGACGAGTTTCTGATTTTGTTCATTTTTCATCACCGTATGTTTGTTCGTGTTGCTAATTTTCCGATTCTGCAATTTATCAATTTTCTGAATTGAAGGATTTGTTGACTCGGCAATCTCATTCCATTCGCCATTCGTGCAGTTTCCTAATTATTCGATCATCCTGATTTCTCAGTTTGTCAAAATATATCTTTTCCAATTCAATTTTACAGGGTGTTGATTTCCGTGTATTTCTTGCCCGCGCCCTTTTCCACCGATTTACCGATTCCAGATTATTAGTCAATTTCTCAATTCGTAATAATAAATTTTCAACTTTTCCAGTCTTCAATTACGCATTCAATTCAACGACTGTTCAGTTTCACTCAATTTCTCTTCGCGACTTAAATTTTTTCAATTCTAAATTAGCATTTTTCGATTCATCGGTTGCTAAATTTTCTAATTCATAACAGGTCGGTGGTAACAACATGTTCAAAATGTTATGGGACACAAACTTTACCTACGATTCGTCGATGCCGATTTACGAGAATCGTCCACCTAGCTGGCCCTACACTCTGGATTACAAACTCTTCCACGACTGCATGATACCTCCGTGCCCAACCAGGTCTTACCCCGGCCTCTGGGAAGTGCCTATGGTGATGTGGCAGGACTTGAACGGCGGAAGATGTTCCATGGGCGATGCATGCAGCAATCCACCTACCGCCGACGGTGTTTATAAAATGTTGATCAAAAATTTCGAACGTCATTACACAACGAATAGGTACGAAATAGAATAAAGAACAATGACTTCAATAATTGGCAATATTGTCGGAATTCAATTTGATTTGCTTTGAACTTCACTCTTACTTACAGAACTGAACTTTTAGTCGAATCTGATTTGAACTGATTTTTTTCAAATTGTAATTGGCAATTTTATTGAAAACCGATTGGATTCTCCTTCATTTCATCCAATGCTCATAACTGACAATTTTATTGAAATTAGACAGACATTTTGTGCGAATCATAATTTTACTAGAGTTCAATTTGATTCGATTCGAATTTTTATTTTGATTTGATTCAGGCTTGACTTCTACTCACGGAAGGAAAGTTATATCAGAATCTGATTTGATCTGATTTCTTTTATCCAAATATAATTGCCGATTTCATTGAAAATCAATTTGATTTCACTTCATTTTTTTTTAAATACAATCCAATCGAAATTAGATTTGGTATGACAGATTTTTTATACGAGTTATAATTTTATCAAAATTCAATTTGATTTATCTCGAATTTTTAATCGGTATTCTTTTCAGGGCACCTTTCGGTTTGTACTACCACGCCGCGTGGTTTACTCAAGCGCATCACAAGGAAGGATTCATATCATTTTTGGACACGATTGTTGCGATGAATGACGTTTGGCTTGTCACAACCTCGCAGGCGATCGAGTGGGTCAGAAATCCAACGCCGTCTCAACTCATGCCGAACTTCGAACCATTCCAGTGCAATCATCAGGTACAATATTCTCCATAATATTGTTATGTTTTGTCGTTCCATGACTTAAGATTAGCCAGTCTTTGAAATTTCGGAAAATGTTTGAATATGCGTACGGAGTTATTCAGAATTTACTGAATTCTCGACGATTCATTGCTAGCAATTTGTTTCTGACTTACAAGTTTTACTATAATTCGTATCAGTGATTCTTTAACTTTTTCCGGTTTTGTGATTCTTGTAGCGATTATCTACAATTTTTCAACGAATAAGGGAATTTCTTCAATTTTCGTATAATAATATTCAACTTTGCAGGTTTGCAATAATTCTTTATAGCATGAACTTCGATGACTCTCAAGTTTCCAATTCACCAATCTATCGATTCTAACATTTAGTGAATGAGAAATTGTGCAAATTCTTAAACTCTCATCCCTTCAATTATTTGTTCATTATTCAATTCTCTAATCTCACGATTTGACTATTCTTCGATTCTTCAATTGTTCAATTGTTCAATTTATCCATTCTCCGATCCATCAATTCATCAATTCTTCAATGCATCAATTCATCAATTCTTCAATCCTTAATTCATCAATTCTTCAATTCTTTATCATTTTTTCCGTCAATAGTTGGCAAATTCTCCACTTTGGAATTCTGCAATATTTCCATTCACCAATTCAAATATCTTTTTTCTCTCTGTGACAATAGGGAAGACCGAAGAAGTGCAATAATCCAAAGGTCTGTAATTTGTGGCACAAGAGCGGCGTCAGATACATGAAGACATGCCAGCCTTGTCCGGAAATATATCCATGGACTGGAAAGACCGGGATACGAAGCAGTCGCATAGATAATGCAGTCGATACCCAAGAATGATGAGAAATTGCCGGGTAACGATTTGCGATGTAACTTGAACTGCGGCCCAAGATCATTTTCATTATTATATTATGTTATGTATCATATTATATTATATATTATATTATAGTACAACCATTACGTAGATTTTTTCAGAGTGTCTATTATAATAATTGTCCCACGTATTGAACACCGAGTGCCCATGCATGAATATAATAATCGATTTATATGCTGGTATATGTATTCATTTCCACATTAATTAATTAATCAATCAACAATTATTCTGTTAATTGATTAATCAATTGATCATTCGATATCTGCAAATTGAGCGATGGTGAGTATTTATTAAAGCGAATATATTATACGAGTTAAAATTGATATTATTATTAGTAAATAGATTGCAGGTATTGAATATTTTTATATAAGGATTATATATTTTACATACATATACCTGTACTAGACATATATATTACTTATATCAGCATTCACCAGGGTGTCCTGCGGTTATCGTGAAAATTCTGCAAGCCTGGAAATATCAGGAAATTTGTTATTCTGTGAGAAATTTCCAGAAAATTTGTGCTTCCGCGTATTAAAGTTAAGTCAAGTTTTTAAAGATCACCGCCGAAACCATTCCTCGCACATTTTCGAGACTTCGGTTTAGAGATATCAGTACCTGCTATCTCCCATACTTTTGGAAATTCAGAGCCGCAATCGACTCGAAGATAAATGGTTTTTTTAATGGTCATTTTCGAATCTGTAGTTGATTTTGTGGTATCGTGTATTCGAAGTTGGTTTTGAAAAATATAAATTCCCGGAAAAGCTGAATTTCTTACAGAATTTCGTATTGATAATGAACCGGAGACTCTGATTTACGTATACCTACAATATATCACATAGGCATATGGAAATATACGTATGGGAAGGAGATTGGTCTCGCTTTATCTAGTAGAAATGATGATATTCTACAGTATTTGGATTATCGCGATGAGTATCATGTTAGGTTTTCCTTCTTCAGAAAATTTTCATACTATTTTTCGCGATGGAAAGGAGGAAGCATTCAGCTACGAAGTGAGAAGCCTGGAATTTGATTTCCTTTCAAAATCATTATCTTGATACGGTGTTGAAATCGTGAATTTTCAAGTGATCTTAACATTTTTCAATTCATATTGCATATTGAATTTTTTTTTTAATTTACAACCGGATGCAATTCTGGCGACCTCCGGATTTTTCATAATCATTCGTTGAGGATTTGTTTTTCTTCAAATTCCTCGAGTTCGGTGAGAACAATTGAGACTAAATATTACATTCAATTCTTCCATTATGCAAATTCTAAATTTTAGTGGACAAGTCGAAATTTGCTGGATTTTCAATAATTAACCAGAATTAAATGAAAATCGTGCAATCAAAAATCTCTTTGCTTCTGCAGTAATTACAGGGTGACATAGTCGGCGGTATACGAATCTATCGATTATATGTTTCGGAATCAACTTTATACCGCCGATCTGTTCATTTCTGAATTCATTTTAGGCATAACTATGTAAATTTTCAAAATTATACACACGGGAAACATTTGTTTGCTAATGTAGCGATCGGAAGTAGGTACTGCCTGCACGCAGAGACGATCTGTTGAGTTCCGTTGATACGCTCGTGACTATAAGGCCGATTGGGCAATACGTTTTGTTATAATACAGTTGAAAGTATCGCCGATTCGGCAATTTCGTCGGTTGAAAGTTCGCTATACATCAACAAATCGGACTCTGCCAGTTACTCTACTGTACTATTGCTGACTTAGCGAAATTATTTTTTCCGTACACAATTATATTGATTAGCCACCGACGATACGATCGTCATTGTGTTTATCGTTGCATAAATTACGATTATGAATTTCAGTTTTACAATTGTTATCATTATTTGAGGAGGTTTATCAGAGGCTTGATATTAACGAACACAATTGCACCGAATCGCCAATTCTAATTTCTCAATCTCCACTCTCCTTCCCCTTTTATGTTTCCCTAAAATTCAGAATGCAAATTTTATACCCGTGATTATTACTTAGGTAAAGATTGAGTGTTGGAACCTGATAAATTAATCGACGTATTTGTCAATTGATTCGGGTAAACGAAATTCAATATATACGAAATTCGATCTGGAAAGAAGACGAAAATTAGCAAAAAATTAGTGAATATAAAACTGGCAATAATAATCGTCCCTCTGTAGGTATAATATAATGTCTTGACCGAACTACCTTGCCTTCGATAAGAATCATTATTAAATAATATAATATACCTACAAACAGTTTTATATACAAATAATTATTCAATTATTATTATTATAATCATTTTATATTATGTAGGAGAAAGATATATACATATAATTATGCTAAATCATTGATATTATACAGTCTATATTGTATCCATCATCAATAATAATAATTTTAGTATGCGCATGCACTCGGTGATAATATATAGTTGTAATATGTATAATTGATTATTGATGGAAAAAATTGAAATTATGCGGTGTTGACGGACGTTGTATGAAAATTATGTATCGCTCAAAACTTCACGAAACGTAATTATAATAATAATAATAATAATATTAATAATAATTATAATGTATCATAACTCGATATAATATAATATATCGATATAATATGTGACATATATATTATAATAAAGATTCGCCAGATAAATATGAAATACGTATTTATGTATGAAATGCATATTATACCTATAATTATAATTATAATATCATTATTGTTATACATAGTTATAAAAGGGGTATAATATACGTTATTTCTCAACAATTTGTATGTATGATAGAATATTACATAGGTATATATATATTTAATAGATAAATTCGACACAATTTATTGAATTCGATTTTCTTCCTTTTTGTTCTGTAACTCCCCGCCCCCCGATGATACCCGCAATTGCTATATTCGTTTTCGTTTGAAAAGCAATGTGTTTTTCGATTTTTCAGTCTCGTAAGTCTGTAAGTAAATCTGAAATCCTGCAATTTGATAAATTTCTATTATTTTCGAAGCACTAATTTTTCAATTCACAATTCACAATTCGGTGATTCTACAATAATTAGATAAATTCTTCATCGCTTTATTGATATCTGTGTTCAAAAATTTGTCAATTTGTCAATTCTTGGAATCAATTATTGGAATCATCAAGACATCAATAAATTTTTCCATTCTACAATTCTGTAATCCTTCTCTCTCTCAATATTCCTTGAATTCGATGCTTTTGTAAACCACGAATTCGTCAATTCTTCATTTTTTCATTCACTATTTTCAATCGTCACTCCATCGGTTATTTAAATGATAAATTCTTCAGTGTTTCAATGCAATAATTCTGCAATTTTTCAGGCACTCAATATTTCTCCAAAATAATATCGCACCAATCCTCCAATCTTCCCATATCGTAAATCCTCTGAATTTTTTACTTGAATTTCATCAGTCTGAACCATTTGCTGGAAATCTATACTAAAATCATAGATAAACCTCCAAACCATTTGATCGAATAATCTGAGTAGCAGATTCGTAAAGATTTACGGTCGTAACTGGGAAATATTTGAGTAGATACATCCAGTGAAGTCGATGCAATAAAATAATGTGGGTAATTGTTTTAGCAGTATAAGTAGCGGTGTGAGGAATGCCTTCGTAGAGACCTTGAACAACTCCGAAAGATTCTCCAGGCCCCAGGGTTTTGATATGCAGTCGATTTTCTTCACCGACGTTCAATTCCGAGATAGAAACGTCGACGCTCCCTTTATCTATGAAATACATAGTCTCATCGACGTCTCCAACGTTTACGATTCTGTCCCCAGGAAAGAAGAGATTGTCCTCAAAGTGAAATGTTAACTGCCTCACAAAATCTTCGTGAAGTTTTCCAAAAATTTCATTTTCCAGGAGATGGTGGCCGTACATTTCATTTAGAACTGCATTCTTCAAATGCATTGGAGCCTCGCTTATCAATCGCGGCATCTGCTGACCCCTTCGAATTTCCCACAATTTCGAACCGTAGCTCCAGGCACTTGTCTAAATTTTTGAAAATCAATTTTATTCCTCATTTTTGGGCAGTCGGAATTTTACATCAATGATGCCAGATAAGAAGTTATTGAAATCTTGAAATGCTGTCGAATATTTTCGAGATTCCATCAAATTAGTTGCAATATTTCAAATTAAATTTGTTAAACTTCGTCACATCCGTCTCAAACTTTCGTACGAATGAGTTTTGGAATTATCTGAAATCATTTTCGGTTACTACAGTTTAAGGCTCGTGCAGTTTTATGTCACTGATGCTAAACTAGAAGGTTACAGGAATTCTGAAATTCTGTTGGATATTTGAAAAATGTTCTTTTGATTAGTTGAGGTCTTGAAAATCTGTCAAAATTCTGTATAATTTATTTCGAAACGTGTCGCAATGCTTTGAGATCGTTTAAATTGTGCTTAGAAATTTTAGCAAGTTTCTAAAGCAATGTAAAATCTATTTCAAAATTTAATTCCAGTTTCTATTTTTTGCCTATATTTGCTTCAACCTCACCCGTAGAATATACGTAAGATCCATTCGAGTGATTCGTTCCGTAAAGAAAGTGATCTTCCGTTCATACTCGTTCATAATGAATTGATCGACATCGACGACAGCGCAGACTTCTCCGAGGAGCATAGCATGCGCAACGTAAAACACGACGAAAATCAGTACAAGGGTTAAAGCCTCCTGAGAATTTTTCGGAACAGTTCGTGGCGAGATCATGGCGAATATAATGAAAACTGTGTAAAAATTCTCCACGTAAATCCTAAGCCCTTCGAGAATGGGTGTATCATCATTCGTTGACTCGCGGCTAATTATCATCAGGCATGCGGCACAATGGAGTAGACTGACCAACAAAATCGCTGTGTAGAATATCCTCGTTCTCGATATATTAATGTTCAGGCGATTGCAGGCTGTCCGAAAATATTTCACGACCAACATCTTCAAAAACAATCACGAGAAGGGAATTGTTTTAAATTTTATTTTATTTGCTAGGCAAAGCCAAGAAATATCATTTCCAAATCGTGGAGACGACTCTCAAATATTGGTTTAAACAGTTCAAAAACTCACTAGTCTAGCAACCCGATTCATCCTCAGCCATGCAAATACTTCTGATCTTGTTCCAGCATCCCCGCCGAAAAGACACAAAATTTCGAAAGGAATGATCGTGAATATGTGAAGATAGAGACCAAATTTCGACTCCCGAAACCTGAAGAACGAATTGTATCGCCCGTCATGGAAGTACGAAATATTCCATCGAAAATATTGAATTGATTGAGGCATATTTTATGGAGGCCGCGGTTTCATTACAAATCGTTCTGCAAGGTTAGGACGAAAAATTCAGACGACGTGAAAATTCGAGGAAGATATTCAATTGCCGAAAATCATGGTTAAATTTTTTTTAATTATCTTACGTTATTTTAAATAAGTCCGGAGATATTGATTCGGTCTGCCTGAATTCGAGATTGGCTGGAAGCTGAGAAAAAGATGCATATTTTGGAAAAAGAATAATCAGAATCCGTGCGATGGTTCCGAAGTTACGGCGCTTCGAAAAAAAGTGCATTTACGAAATCCGTAAAAATGGGTTTTCGTAAAATAATGCAAACGGGCGTACAGGGAGACAGCAGACAATTTTTGACAGCGGAATAAAAAGATACGGGTCTCCTTGTATTCGCTAAAGAATGATGTACATTTTTTTCAAGGCGTTGAATTTTTCGTCCCGATTTGGGTGGGCGATTTGAGATGGAACCGGCCGAAAGCATTTGGTTTCAAATATTGTTCAAATATTTCAGTAAAATGTTATTCGGAGTATTTGAAGTGAAATATTTCAAGAATATTTCGGGAATATTGTCGAATCGTTTATACAATAACAACGGAATCCTTTACCTTCTGGCAATCAGTGTTCTATCGAGAACAGCGTCACCGAGTTCATCTTCGAATGCGGTAATAAAAACTAAACCAATTTTCACTAGGAAAGCAAAATCTATGATATAAGGGAGGAGGAGCCAATAGCCAGTGAATTTGTTGACAGCGACGTGGTAGAGGCAGATGGCGAATGCCAAATAACAGCTAAATAGCACTGAGAATATCTCCCAAATTTCAACCGGTGTAGTATTCGGCAAGAGAATAAAATCCGCTGGTTCTTTCTTTGTCTGATTCGTGATTTCAATTTCTTCACGGTCAGTTTTAGCTCTAAGGTAATCTGTGTTCAATGCCGTCACGGAGAGAAAGCTTTCCTTTGTTTCTGGATGACGCATCATGAGGTTGTAGAAGTCAGTCGATTCAACGACTATCGCTTCCACGTGAGTCCGCGTTACGATACTGCAGGTTTGTCTCATTGTTGAAGAACCAGTGAAGTTGCCAAAAATGCTGGAAAAAAGACAAAAAAAAACCGGATGGAGATCATATGCAGGTATGCTAGGCAGGAATAAACAGAATTTTTCGAGATTTGTCAGTTCTTTGTTTCATTCCGTTGAGTCATGGTCAACGTTTTTCGCAATCGGAAAGAATTGTATCGAAAAATTTCAAGGATTCAAGGAAGCACCTTCCACATCCAAGAACTGCAATCCGTCTACCGTCTGGCCCAAAAACCTCGGCCCAACCCCAATGAATGAAGTAGACTAAGTTGTGAATTAGATTGACTGTCATGATCTCCGATCCTTTGGAGTAGAATTTGACCTCTATGTGATTAAGTAATGACCGGAAGAAGGACTCGTTTTTTTTCGAGAAACCTGGGCTCTGGAAAAACATTGTATTATTGATTGAGAGGAGCTGAGTGAGTTAATGAATATTGATTGGTGAGTGACGCAGTTGAGGATCTCATTAATGTGAATTCGAATTGAATTCATGCCGATTAAAATTGAAGATCGTGGAGATTTGAAATTGGAATAATTTGCGAAGGTTTAAATTGGCCCGACTCAAAAACCGATCGCCGTCAATCTCCGTTTGAAATTTTCATTTTCCAAGATTGCGGATTGGATTTGAATCAGATTGTGGAAAATTGTAATTGGGGTCAATCTCAATTCTCAATTTTGTAGATTGAATTCAAAAAATTTCGAGTTGAATCAATTTGCAAACTAGATTGTCTAAAAATAGATGCATGTACATGTAGTACATCAATCTCGGATATTGAATTTCAATTCCCAATATCCCGACAAGAAGTAGGATTCACTGGAGAAACTTTCAGTCCCGTGTAGTGGAACTGGCTGAAAGTGCAAAATCCAGCGTGATTATAACACAAATATCATATAATCATAGCATTTCTCACTCTCGTCAAAGAGGGGCCATAAATGGACCAAAGAACGTCTTCTCTCAGGGCGGATGGAAATAATTGCATCTGCTTCATGATCGAAGTTCCTCGCCTCAGAATCCAAAAACTTTCAAAGTAATTGACAACTTCACTGTGAAAAGTAACGACTGCCAATTAACTCAGTATCTCAATTACTCACGGCAAGGTAATAAAACGTACTCTCTCAATTCGATTGAAACTTTTTTCTCTTTCAGGTAGGACATCAGGATCATCATTTGCTCCTGGTAAGCAGTGAGTGTGGCGTCTCTTCGAGATATTGTTGACATAGTGTAAGTAGTGACTATCATGAGTAGAAGGAAGCTCACCAAAGTCATAACAAGGACGTATAAAATTCCCGTGTACTTTATCGGGTTCAGGTTCACTCCGCCGATCTTTGTAATCGTTGCGACAATGTAGAGGAGAGAATAAATATACATTTGTATTGGCGTAATTGGATCCTCCACTTCTGCATTCACCAGCGAGGACACCAAAATGGATAAAAGGAGCATTCAGTGAAGAACAAACTTCATTTCATCAGGAGTTAAAGTAATGGTATTGGCAGTATTCTGCTCACTGTATTTAATTTCAACGTTCTTCGGGCTGCAATATATTCCCGCAGCAAAGTTCTCGGTCTTTTTTATCTGGTCTCCGACTTCACAGAGCTCAAGGAGAAGTCCACATGCCGAAACGTGGGCGATGAGGAATAATATTGGTAAAAATATCAGGCAGTTTATGTATTTTGACATGTATGGCCATGAGTAGTGATGGTGTAATGCGCCGACCATTCTGTGTGCCATTAAGAGTTTGTTCAATCTGCCGAACCAGAGCCTTCTCGGACTAGAATAGAGACGGTGATCATGATGCATCGTAGATTTGAACCTCGAAAACGCTGAATGACTCTCAGCAATGATGGTCAGTGAGTGCGTCAATTGCTATCATTACTAACTTGTAGGAATTCCTAGAGATGAAAAAATACTCTAACGGGAATATTGCCACCACGTCGACGAACAATCCTGTCTTGATGTAGTTCTTTGCCGTCAACAGTGGATGAGTTATCAATATCCTTTGACTGCTGTGAAATTGCAAATGAAGCTGCACGTACAGGTCGATTATCATCATGAAAATTAGAGCATACGATACGGCCTGAAAGAACGTTACGTGCATGATGATGGTCCAGAAAATACTGGAGACGATTGGCAGGATCTGCAGGTAGCAGGAAATTGATTTAGATGTATTTTTTGGGGACTTTCGTACACGGATGAGCGACTTACTGACTTAAGAGCTTCCGAAATCATATGAGAAAGGATGGCATCTGCAGAATAAAGAGTGATGAGAAGATAGGCGCAAGCGCATCTGACCACTTCCCAAATCTTGACGAATCTTCCATCAGGTCTGATTGTTGACTTGAGCAAAAAAAACCTGTGAAGAGAAGTTCGAACACCAATACTAGGCTTGAGTATGTATTTCTTGCTATCATTCAGCAAGACTTACATCAGCACTGTCTCTTTCCAGGAACGTTCTTCAGGCACAACGGGGTTCACGAGCTTGAGTTTTTTCTTTCCAAAATTCGCTGCATTCGTACTGTTCGGAGCTTTATTTGTTTTTGTCAGTTCTCCGATTGGCTGGCACTCTTCATTGATTTCCATCATCATGTTCCGTCTTGGAAGAGTGTTTTGGATGGCGAGGAGTCTTGCGAACTGTTTCAGGAGACCGATCAGACGTAAGCCAAAGAACAAAAGTGCCAAAGATCTAGATTTATTGGCTGGGAATTTCAAACCTCATCAGACATCTTGAACTTCTTCACCACCGTCATCAAAATTGTTCTCTCCATCGGAAACTGAGCCAGAACTCGCATAAGGTCCTTGAGCTCGATTTGCACTACGGATACATGAGTGACAGTTGTTACAGTATGGAGATTTCTCAGATTGCATAACATTTCGATAACGTAGAGTGCGCTCCCCTCCGATATGTTTATTGGAGTCGTTTCAACGTTTTTCAGCATCTGGCAGCGCCCCTTTTCGACTATGTGCATCACTCGGCATTCGTTTCCTCTGTATCCTACGATTTCTCGTGGCGGGAGTAGGCTCAGTTTACAGACACAGCAAATCTCTCTGATACACTCTTCCTCCATTTCGAGGAATAAGTCGATTCTTTTCACCAGAGAAGCCAGGCGTTCAGAACTCAGCTCTTTCCTCATTTTAGGAGTCGTCTCGTCAAAAATGTGTCGCTCGAAAGATAGAACGTAGGCCTTATTTTCGAGCCATTCCATCTCCAGGTATCGAAAAACTCTCACCTGGATTCTTTTCACCACTTTGTTCAGGTCGAGCATTAGCGCGATATTCATGGTATTGAATCTGTGTTTTGAGAACAAAAAAAAGTTTCTGACATTGTACAGTGAGCACCGCATTACGTTACGTTGCTTTTATTCAAGCCAACTCTGTCAGCACCGCAGATCACTATATTCATAGGTTTTATGGGGATTTAGATGATTTCCCCGAGATTTTTTGATCCCCTTGTGTCCCGCGGTCCATGATACTATACTTTTCAGAATTTGAAAGCACTCAAAACTCTGGTAACACACCTGAAGCAGGATTTAGTGAATCCTCCGAGAATCTGAGAAGCAGTGACAGAGGAAATGACGTAGTTTAAGACGGTAGATCCAATTACGAGCAAAGGAATGGTGACAAGATATTCCATCACTACTTCGGGGACTATGACGTTAGTCCCAATGCCCACTAGGACTTGAGAGGCGTAGAGGAAAGCGGAAATCATCAGCTTTCCTTTCATATCGCTGTTAGAACGAGCGATGAAGTTCTGCAGCCAGCCTGACGAGTCGCAATTACCGCGTGGACATGTTACCAGAAGTATGCACGCACTGCAGAAATATGTAATGGTCATCATGAAGAAGGTATATTTCATCACTCGAGACTTGAACGGAGATAAGATCATGTGGTTTTCAAGGGACGAAAAAAATCCTTCGAACTGCAATAAAATGACATTTATTTAGAAATATTTGCTCAGATCGGTCAGGCTGAACGCTTGCATAGAAGAAAAATGGTCATGTGACATTTATATGTCCGGACAAAAAAATCAGACGTAAATCCTGAAGTTGAGCGTTTACTCACGAGAATTGTGAGTTAATAGTTGGAAATGTACACTCATTGTTGAGAGTTGATACTGAAAACTTCGAAGCTTTCATGCTAAAAAATGAGTATCAAGACTCAGTTCCTGGATTATTATTAAAACATTAATGGTTTCGCTGCGAAGGAAACATTTCCATTATCCCAATAATTGGAATACATAATTACTTTATAAAGTTTGACTAATCTGTTGATCTTGCAATACGCGAGTACTTCATCATCGCTATATCCGAACATAATTAAAATCCAATCGACAGGAAATGCAGCAGTTACGTCAGCCCAGTAGCTCACATTGTAGATTCTCTTCGATACGATGTCGACGATATCAGTTCTTATCACTATGGATACAAAATTAAGACGAGTTATCGTACGACGGTGAGTCCGAAAAAATGGATCATTTTCATGGATGCTCTTCTTCACCACTCGGAAGAGTGACGCACCGTATTTTGCATGACTTACTGTCATTTTCGTGAATCGCTGTCGATGATGTGATAATTAAGTCAATGAGGTATACTACGCAGAGTGTGTTCACGAAGAAACTGAGCTCGATTATTTGATATTTTGGCTGGCTCACGTAAGCAGGTATCACTAGACTCAAAGCGAAGCAACAAACTAAAACGAAACCGTCCCAATATTTCAAAATCGTTGTGTGAGGATAAAATATCCAAGGTATTCGACCGTTGTTCAAGCACACCTGCTCCGTCATTATCGAAAAGTTCTAAAATATCCAGAAGAAATAAAAACGTTAAGAAGACTCGTCATAGAAGTCCGTAGAATTGATTTCTATGAGAGCCTTCCTCGATTCAGAGTTCAAAAATGTTACAATTCATCCAAAACCAGATTCACTGGTTTTCTGCTAATTCCAAAATTGACCAAAAGTGATATTTTGCCGTGTTACTCCCACCAGGCAGGATAATATCTAAAGTCGCCTGAGAAAGGTCACTTTTTGGCGACCTTGAATTTTGTGCTGTCTGTATAGTCACGAGATTTAATCAAAGTTCAAAATATATACGAAATATATACGAAATTATACGAAATATATTCACTGACAATGTTTGATCAGATTTTAGAAACTCACGTCCGATATCACGAGCATGTCTAGATTGGCAAATGTGTATCTAAAGTCAGTGGATGCGAAAACAGTATCGTCCTGGAAGTCTTTTTTCTCTTTTCTCATAGAAACACGATTTCGACGATCCTGTAAAACCGTCAGAGTATGCTTCAGCCATGCGACGTCGGTGCAGGCCTGCACGCTCCTACGTATGTTGAAAAATTACAAAATTACAAACAATTCGACGTGAAAATCTCGATTGAAAGAAGTAGAACATTGAGGTTGTCTATAATTCACTCCATAAAATTGAATATAGCTTCTCGCCCCATATATAAATTGTTTGGCTGCGATCAAATCTTGAGTGATGAATAGGTACCGAATGAAATAATCGAAAAGATGTGACTCACTCGATGTGGGATTTTTTTTTCTGTATCGCAAAACCGATGGTGGCCATTCTGAGTGCTGCCCAGTATCTGAATCTAATTCTGGACTGAATAATTCTGTAGATGCTCTGGTAACGGTAAACCATAAGCTCTACGAACTTGTCTCGTCGTAAAACGTTGAGTTCAACCTCTGTGCAGGCCACAACATTGCACAGGGATCTGTGGCCGAGTATCAGAGTGCTTTCGCCGAGGACTGTTCCTCCAGAAAAACTTAGAATTGGTGACTTGTCGTCTTCTTCCGACAAAAATTGAATTACGCCACTCACCACGTAGATCAATTTACTCTTTCTTTCATATTTTTCGATTATCACTTCTCCAGGACGATAGTATTCACGCTCGAAAAAAATCGCCAGATTTCGGAGGAACGGAATTGGCTGGTCGCGGAACAGGTGAGACTAGAATTTTTATCATTTTCAGGACTCAAACCTTCAGATTCCCAAAAATGTACAAAAATTTACAATCTATACATGTATACGAAGTTCAGACCCTCTTCTGCAAATTATAAGAATGTTCTTTTTCTAGCGTTCTATTTTTCATTTTCATTTTGACATTTGCTCACGTGCTTGTAAGCGTCCCATGCAAGTTCCAGAGCACATTCTTTCAGGAATATCGACGGGTACATGATGAATTTCATTATTTTGAATTCGGAGTTGCCCTGCGTTTTCCAGAAATAATTATAGTGCATTGTCACCTTATCTCGTGACTCTTTGGAAGCGTTTACTTCCTCCTGTGAAAACCGTGGTAATCAAGAATTTTATCATTAATATTCACAATCCTGAAAACGTAGAAAGAGCAGAAGAAACAATTTCAGAGCACCGACACCGTTTAAATTTGGTTTCCATTCGCAACTTACAATGGGACCCTACGGCCATCGGATTTTTGTAATTTTTCGTGCTCATGGTACATAGAGCTCAGAACTCGAATGATAATTTCCCAAAGCAGTTCGACGTCATATTCAGAAATTCTCGAGACGATCGACTTTGAATTACGTCATTTGAATATATAAATCATCAAATCTGTGCCAATTCACAGATATATAATTGTAATCTTTGATGAGAGCGCGATGTTCATTGAAGATTATAACTATGTATCTGTGAATTGGCACAGATTTGATGATTTACATATTCAAATGACGTAATTCAAAGTCCATTGTCTCGAGAATTTCTGAATATGACGTCGAACTGCTTTGGAAAATTATCATTCGAGTTCTGAGCTTCACGTGCCAAGAGTGCTAAAATTACAAAAATCCGATTGCCGCAGTATCCCCTTGCTGGGCAAATTTCAGATTTCGTTTCGAGTGATCATGGCAAAATGGTGACCCGAAAATAATGCATTGTCTCAGTTCCTGCGTAGCACAAAAATCTCTGTTCGATTTTTAATAGCTATCGTTTAGTTATGAAAGCTGGTTACATAAAAGATCTGAAATTTCTTACCAGATATTTGGAAATTAAGCGCATTTCTCGATGAAATAGAGATTGCCTGTAATCTCGTTGCAAAATGATATCCGTCAAATAAGCAATCTCAGAAGCCTGTAAAACCCATAAAGAGACTGTGGCAATCAGGATGAACGCGACGTTGTAAGTTCCTGGATAAACTTCTGGCAATCTGTGTGGAAACGAACGGATACGGCGATTAATCATAGTGGGAAATGATTTTGGAATTTCCTTCGATTTTGTTTTTTTATATTTTATAGGATCGTAAATTTTGGGTTTATAATTGAATCCCTGTACTTTATGGAATAGATCTTTTCTAATTTATCTGAAATCTAACCCATGGCCAGATATTTGAGTCATCATAACGTAGTAGCTGATAATACACCATTCAAATTCATTGGTTGGATATGAGGACCGTTCCTTGATCACTTTTAACCAGTTTAAGTCAGTGAGGTTCACCATATCAACCGTGCGAATTAAACATGCGACTACTCCTCCCGTCATTAGAAAAAGGAGAATAAGAAACTCTACAACTCTCACAGAAACGCTTCTCTGCCCTACGCTGTTTCGAGTTGCACCTGGGGAATGAAAATAAAATAAGAAACCAAAGAAGATCGAAAATTATGAGAGAAAAAACACTCTTGCTAATGAATTTCAACAATTCCTTGAAAAAAATCATGGAATTTGATTACAAAATTTTGCAGAGTCAACGAATTCGACTGCCTTACAGTTGATACGTACTAAAAAACAAAAATAGACGATATATTCGAAGAAAACGGTTCGTGCTGAGAAGATATTCTCTCTCTCTCTTAACTCTTAAATTTTGTTCTTTCGTAACTAATTTGTAGATCAAATTGATTGGTAGAACAGAAATAACATCCGCAATGAGAGAGGCGATCGGTCTCGTGGGCTGACCATAAGTTGAAGAAAGACTAGCCCACTTTTTGTATATTATTGCACTTAAAACGTCGAAACCGTAGATACTGTCCAACAGCAATTTTTCATTCGCTAAATCATCTGTGAGAAAATGAGAAACGATCCGAAATCATTAATACCAGATCGAATGAAAGTTTGTGTATATTTGACAAAATTTTTAAATATTACGAACGTAAAGCTGCGTATTCACGTGAGCTATTTGCGCGCACGAACGGTTTGCGCGCACAAATGTTCTCGTCAGGACGGGTGTATTGTGCTTGCGCGCAACGGCCTTACGCGCACGAACGCGCTCCGTCGCCTGCCGGTCCATCGTAGGATTTGTGCGCGGCGCAGTGCTCAGTTTGGACGTGTTTCCCGAAGGACCATGTCGCGCACGGTGCCCCGAACGCCTGGAGCGCGTTTTTGCGCGCACAAACGTTCGTGCGCGCAAGTATGCCCGCGTGTGTACCCAGCTTAAGAAATGAAAAGTTCGTACGCGTGTTTGCGAGAAATACGTATGATAACAAAAATTTCAAATATAGGTAGATCGTAATGAGTTTTGGCTATAAATTACTAGACTGTGGTGGAAAAGCGGTTCTTCCTCTGAATGAGATATCATACAGAATTAATTGAAACTGCAGAGTGACAGTTGATATAATGACAAAATTTGTCCAAGCTACTCTGGTATGGAGGAGAATTATTTGTTTCAAGACCGAATGATCGGATTCTACGTTTACGTATGAATTACTATTTTCTTCGGCGTCATTTTCTTCCTGGGGGAGGATGAGGAATGAATAAGGAATATTACAGAATATAAATTATAATTGATTGCGAGTAGAAACGTAAAGGATAACGGAATGATGCGAAATCCTGCGAGAAGAGGCTGAGAAAACAAATTTTTCTACTTTTCCTCAGATTGATTGATTTATACTTCGAATGGTCGTAGCCTATAATTATTATGCTGTAATCTCTACCGCAGCTTGTAGCTCCTTATTACTCTGCATGTCTCTGAATGAACGATCAAAATGATCTTCTGTACAAACTTTTTCACAGTCTTCAATTGGCTTCGAATCAGGAGCCAATGCTCGTCCAATTTTTCAGCAGACAGAAAAATACATAGAAGAAAGAAACAACTTGAAACAACTTCGGGGCGATGTGCTGATAATTTTTGAATGGAAACAACTAAGAAATCTGTAACTTTTCGAAGTCGATTCGGGAACTGGTGTTTTTCTTAATGGCAATTTATTTCGTCGTATAAACTAAATTATAACATTATAATGTTAAATAGTACGATGATTAATGAAGTAGAGTGAAGTTGAGTACTGGTTCACCTCGAGATTAATCGAGACAGTCATAGACATTTTTCTGGTTTTGGGAGGCAGTATAATGTTGTGAGGTAGTCATCATTTGACAGATTGTGAAGATCGTGCCAGTTCACTTTTTTTTCTTGGGTGGCGACTTCAGACCAGTGCAAATTTGTCATTGGATAATTTTCTAGCCAAACCTGAAATGAGGGATACGAAGTATTACTATTTGTAAACAATGACAATGTATGATCGGAAGAACCTAGTTCAAGTCACTTTTTTGTATTGCAGAGAAATCTGAGAATTTCCTAAAAACTTCGAGAAAACATGCGTGGTACTTAGGTGAATGAAAATTGTAGAGGAATTGAGGAAACATTTCACGGCAGAAAAAAACAAGCTTTCCAACCATATTTAGTTAATATTTTTATGTCTCTATGGCTGGTTTCGGGGATATTTGCTTCTCCGTTTTTCTCACTTCTCCTCAATCGCTTGTAGATTATTTGGAAACTATGGCAGGTGAAAGACATTTGGAGAAGTCATTCCATGCAACTTTCTATCACAAAGAGACAAAGCAAGCATCATGAAAAAATTAATTTCAAGCCCCTTTTTTCCACTTTGTAATGCTTCTCTGAAACTTTTTCTACGATTTCCATTCGCCAAAATACCGCAGTTTTCTGGTACTCGAATGAAAATTTTGGGAAGTAATCTTCATCTATAAATTTCCTAACGATGACCATATGTAATTACTTTTTTGTGCAATTCGATCAAGGCCACCATCAACGAGCTCTCCTGTCGAAGTGCCAATTTTTGAGCTGCAGCAACTTCCTTTTTAGCTCTGTTTCTTTGTCCTCGAATAACACTCATGTATGCTTTAAGCAAATGGAGACGTGGTTTTACAAAGCCAGATATCTTTGAAGCCTTCATTAAACGCTCGAGCAGTTCCGTTAAATCCCCTCTAACGTCTGGCAGTGTATTGCCCTTTTTGTAGTTGAGAAAATACGTGATCTTCAACATATAACATTCCACAGCCTGCCGTAGCCCGGAAAACCAAAAATTGCTGATAAATGATAGTATATTGTGTGGCAAGGGCTGCAAATAGGCAGTTTCCGGCGAGTGTAAAGTTTGAAGCACGAGGCAAAGGCGAGTGCTGCAATCACACGAGTCAGAAACTGCCTATCCGCCCTAACAACAGACAATATTTTTCGTCACGCCTGCGAGGAAAGATTCGGCTTTGACTGTCTGTCGAGTGTCGCAAGAAGCTAGCAAATATAGCCTACAAAGTAAAGAGGCTGGGGCACGCGCACTTCACGAATTCTACAATTTCCGCACGGAAAAACTAACGCCCTAGTGCGGAAAACGTAGCATTCGCGATGCGCGCATGCGTCACAATCTTTCCGCACGCCAGTCGGAAATCGGCCACTCTACGCCCGTACTGCAGACACGAAAAGCCCGAACTTTCTGAGCAGGTGCTAAAAAAGTATGAAATTTGATTCTGGATATGTAAGAAAAAACTCTGACCAGTGTTTGTTATGAAAACGAGTGAAAAACTTGACAAATTTGTGACGAAATTTGACAATATTCGGAGCAGCTCATTATTTTTCTTATGCATGGTTCCAAATTTTGTCTCGAAGGTGTTGAATGATTCCGAAAAGGGATAGAATGAAAGCATGTTCGTCAATAATAAGATATTTTTTTCGAAAAAGTTTGTGCACTCTTGTTCGAGAATCGCTCGCAAGACTTGAAAAAAAAAAAAAAACATTGACCTGCCCGAATTGACAGGAGTGATGTTTTTGGATTTTCATATTGTCTGATTCAGAAAACGAAATCAATCGAGACCGTAAAAACGAACCTTTAAAATTGTCCAGAGATCAGAGTAATTATCATGCCTCATTCCAGCCATGTAAACATCACGGGGTAGTTCAAATTTTGTGGAATCAATTCCCCTGTGATTGAAAGAAAATAATAAAACGCGACATAAATTATGATTAAGACCGAATACGTACATTCTCGTTAACAAAAGCCACATATTAGTAACCAGTCGTTTCGAGCAGTTAGGGTCTCTGATGATGGCTCTAAATTTGTTGCTATTCGTGTCTGCGGGGATGAAAAAATAACTGAATGATAATTTGACATGTCGCAGATTCGATTTCGTGTGTTCGGTATCGATTAGTATTCTTTTAACACCGAGCAAACGATGCGATAATACAGTGTTAATCATAAGAGTCTTGGAATTTATCGGGGCCAACCACCTAGCAATTTCTTAGCAAATTTTTGACTCGCTTCGACAGATTCTACGCACACTCCAGCATCCAAAAGTAAATCGAGGCATAGAGCGTGGTACCAAATTGTTGCAGACATATCAACGTCTTCTTGAGCCAAGTAGGCTAGCTCTTGCAGTAGGTCAACTGCTTCCGAAATCCGTTTGGCTTGAATCTACAGAGCGAAGCGACGGAAGAAAAAGAACAAACGGGAATGACCCGGTATTGATTTCAAAGACGACGGATTCTTTTACTGTCATAATTTTGGTTCTTTGCTGCTCGAGTTGAACAAAAAAATCGTTACCATAGCCTGAATGAGGATCGGTAAAATCTGTAGCTGGAATTTAACGGAATGTAACGTGCCGGCAATTTGCATTGCTTTGAATCCAAACTCGATTGCTTTTCGAAGCTCGCCTCTGATGAGTCTGATTATAAAAAGAGAGAATCGGAATCAAAATCGTCGATTGAATTTGTTCAAATTCAAAATCAATTTTTTTTCTTAATTACTTTGAGTAAAATATCGCTTCGTAAACGTCGGCTACCACAAGGACACCGTGGAGATCGCTCCAGGCGAATTTATCGACAATTATTCTTGACGCCGATTTTTCAAGACGTTTACAAACGCCCATGTCGCCGATTTGCCGGTAATACAACATGGCCAGTCGGTAAGAGCAGAGTTCTGTTATAGGCTGATTTTCACATTTCACAGAAATATTCAGGCTGATTAAAACCGTTAATTTAGCCAGTCTTGGTTCATCGTTTGTCTGCAAAATTTCAAAGATTTTTCAATTATAAAATGTCAAATTTTTAAAGAAAAATACTGGAAATTGCAATGACCATAAAAATTGCAGATAAACGGCTTATGCAGGCAGAAATTCTGCTCTTTCGCACTGCGTCTTGTCCCGTTAATTTAACCGTCGATAGACCCGGAAACCATTGACGCACCAACTGACGGCGTTCGTTCGCAATTATCTCACGACAGACTAATATTTTTTCCGTTGAAAGCATGTAGCCGTAAATTGCCATCTCGTCTAGAGTTAAACGTCGCGCCTTTTCGTAGTATCCAAGTTGAAAGTAGGTTTCGCCTTCGAAGGATTCAACAATCGAGAAGATGAAAAGACATTGGAGAAAAATATAGTGTGCTTTCGTTTCGATGTCTGCAATTGAGACAGAGACTTACCTAACAATGAAAGTATAATTCCTTTAGTTACCATTCTGTTTACGATCGATTTTTCAGCATTGTCGCTGAACCTTTCGTAGATCTGTAAAATGTTTCATCTAGGTATCTTAAGTAGTAAAGTTTATGTATTTGTCTACGATTGCTGCGTACCTTATTCAATTCGTCAGCTCGAGCCAAAGTTTTAATAGCGTGTAGGTACTCGGCGATGCGAATTAATCCGGCACTATAATCGATGAGGTACTGTATATGGTTACCAGTATTACCTAAAAATCACGAAATTTTCATCACGATATTTTCGAAAAAGTAGATCGTGGGCTGAACCTGGTGGTCAGAAATCTGATTGAAATATAGTCACAAAGATGACGTCGGTATAGTTTAATTTATCGGTAATTAGAGCGCCGATTTTTACGAACCGGTATTTTTACTATGGTACAAAAGCCGTTTGTAAATATTATTCAGAATGAGGCTGCACTGACAGTTCCGAAAATCAACGCCGCGGAACCCAGTCAATCGAGGAACTCGATCTCCGCGAGAATTCGGTTCTGGCGATGGCTCGACAGCGGATTTATTAGAAAATTGATTCTTTATCCAGTCACAAAATTTTACCCGACGAACTCTCCGCTGATCGTCGTTCTCCGTGTCAATAGAAGGTTCTAACGAACTTTCAGAAGAAGCTATGAAAAAAAAATTTTCGTTTAAATTTGCATGCAACCAAAGTCAGAACGTTTATCCAAAATCCTGCACCTGGAATCGTCATCGCGGCAATAGAATCCCTATTCAAAATTTATTTGAAATGCTGATCAAGTCACGATCGTCGATATTCCAAAACGAAATAATTACCGATTGTCTGACCAATCAGTTCGGTATGGAATGGTAAAATCGAGACTCGTCTGCGTCCATCAGATCCCACGGAGTCAGTTCTGTGTCCATTTTGTTCACCCTGAGGATGGTGATGGTCGTCGGTTCTCCCAGGACGCCGGTTCTTGGTCGCAGAAGGTAGGTTTGATTTCTCCGCAAGTGATATTCTGCGGGTAGCTGGATCAGGAGATACTCTCCTCGCCGTGCCTTCGATATTTCTATTACCAAATGACGGCGGTACTACGTTTGTGGACTTTCTCATCGTGATGCGATTGTTTATCTGCGCAAGATTGACACGCGTGTAGCATCAACAGCGATAATGAAGATGGATTTGAAAATGGACAGTGGACTCTCTGTAAGTGTCCGGGACTTTGGCTTTCCGGAATTGCGCTGTAACGTTAAGGTCTTTTATCGCTATCGGCTGAGAGGCGGAGCCAAATGAGCGCTCCAGCTGCCTGGAAAGCTCCGATCCGGGCACTTAATATTGAGTCCATACTTTATGAGAATTTAGAACAGAAATTGACATGTTTCTGCGGATAGCTCCCAAATCAGACTAACTTTTGGCCTGATTGGAACGTTGAGAAAATTACCGCCCCCACAAGCCATGCATTTGTGGGCTTCGACCTTGTAGATATCTATAGCTTTAAGGTGGAATTCTATCTTCACGTTATCAGGTATGAGGTCATAGATGAGTTGCTGAAATCTGGGCATTTTGAAGGCCAAAAACTTGCACCTGGAATACCAGGGCAGATCGTCGGGTAATGTACCAGCACTTGACCGTCGACTGTATGTGTCACCGATTTGGGGATCGGAACAGTGGCAATACAGCAAGTGTCGCGAGTCACTGAATGTCCGCCTCTTTCCTGCCATGCAAAAATTCAACGTTTCCGTATGGCTCACGCTTGGAATTGCCAGCGAGGCACAACAGAGTATTCTCAGATGGAATAGGTTCGTGATTGCTGGAAGGATTCGGCGGTTTTCATCTCTTAAGTCCCTCTATTGCGCGGAGTCATGATCAGAAATCAACTGGAAGAGTCATTTCCAAGTTATTACGAAATCTGGAGCGCTCACCCTTTGTTGTATGGAAGTTGGAGAAATTTGGCATCATTATTTGCAGCATATGTCGTGTGAAAAGCACTCCCAAGATGGCGGCCGACTTTAGTAGCCCTTGTTCGTAGGTGGACAGTTTCGTGTAAGTGTTCAGCATCATGTCTGTGAGAGAAACATTTTGATTCTCGATAAATTCAATCACACCCTCTTGATCCGAATCAGAAAGCTTATGTACATCTCGATCCTCCATACGACTGACAATGAGTCTGGAATTTGAATTTTGGAAATAAAAATAATTTCTTGCCATGAATTTCAAAACCTCGGCAACCGTATTGGAATTGATCATGGTTGCCGATGAGGCACGCATGGATTTTCAATCGTCGTTCCCATGGTAAAGGTGGCCCAACTTCTTCAGGTAGCATGTCCAACGGTATTTTGGACAGCATGTGCACGGGGGAGAACTTGAGTCCATATTCTTTCGCTTTTTTGGGAGCCATTTCTACTCGTTGAAGACCTCCGTGACTTAGGGCAGCGGTAAGAAAAGCCTGACAGTGACTTGGGTTATTATTTGTCCGTAAGAGTACCTCACTAACAAAAAGGACATGTGTCAGAAGATCGGTTGACAATCCCCGACCGTTTTACTCTTTTGAACACCTGGATTTCTTTGGATCCAAAAACTCTGAATTGTTTTCATGAATAGACGTCAAAGAGATTGATGATTACCGCTCGAAGGAATATGGTATTGCCTGTACATTAAGTATTTGGCACGCGAGAGCGGTGATGCACTGAGAACTGATCGGTCCAACAGTCAAATGTGTCATTCTCTTGTCCAAGTAAATGTGAGTAACTGATTTTTGGACCGGGTCATCGAGTGGTATTTCGATCGATGCGATTAGCAGCATGTATTTTATGTTCAGTGCCAATGACAGCACTTCCCACGACATTGGATCGATGTTATGGATGTCATCGACCAGTATGCAGCACCGAGTCTTCAACTGAAAACAGATCGATAGGAATTTCCAAAAGATTTTATCATCGAACAATTTTCCCCGATGCTAGAAACTCGTTCCACTGACGTGAAAATTAATTGAATCAGGGTGTCGTCTACTGCATGGAAAAACCTGGAAAACCTGCAATTCTCGAGGGATTCTTTTCCTCATGGAAGAACCTGAAAATCTCAGGGAATTTTGTAGTCACTCGGGAAATTATTCGAGGGGTGAACAAATTTTTTTGTAACACTCATCAAAGTACTGATTTTGGGCGCAAAATAGGTTTCATGCAAAGAGAATTTCCGACAGGGAATACTGAGAGACTTCGAAAAACGTAACTTTGTACGAATTATATTCAAAAAAGCGCGCGCCGACGATAGTATTTAAAACGTTGGACTCATGATATGAATACATCATCCAGATGCCTAAAAATTTCTTCAGCTCAAACCAAATAGTTAACAAAAAAGTTGAAACGTATGATAAGATAGACATTGTTCGAGTAGTCCATGAACAAGGGGTCATACCTCTGATACACCTGGAAAATCATGAAAACGACCGGGAAGAACCTGGAATTCCTAGAGAAATTTCATGGCACGTTTTAGTAGACAACCTGTCGAATGTTCTAATCTGTCCGATTCGTCCCAATGAATGTGTTAGCCTTTTCTCCCCAACTCGTCAAAGACTAGACGAGTTAGTAGAAGAAAAATGAAGATATCAGAACTGCCAAATTACCATAAGGAAGACTTCTTTCAGAATCTTCATGGCTCGGGTTTGCCTATCCAATTCTGTTTCCACGCTGCATGGTTTCGAAATTGGGAATCTGACCCTCATCAATTCGTTGAGGTAGCAGAAGTCTTGTGGCGAAACTACGTGTCCCAGACGTTTTACCATTTTTTGTTCTCGCACATCGATCGAGCAGTACTCGTCAATGTCAAGAATCTGTGACGCATATTAAACAAAATTCAAAAGGCTCGGATTCATGTTATTCTTGCGTTTGACATTCACCTCCGTGAGTATGGGATAGATCACTGAGTATGGAGCTATCGCGTACTCTGGGGTCAAACTAATAGTTACAGTTTGTATCTCTCTGGACCTGATCAGGGTTGCGAAGCCATCGAGAAGCCTCGATCTGCCACTGCCAGTTTCTCCCTGTTGAAGATTTTCAATTATCGGCCATCGATTTCTCGCGAACGACGAGAAAAGGGTACGGAATAATTTATTACTTTGAGTAAAATACCGGAGTGTGTTCGGTCTGACAATCCAATGTCATCTAGCATCAGACTCATGATATTCAAGTTAACGTGTCGTCCTAATATTGGGTAGCCCAAAAAAAGCTCGGCGTTATTTTCACCATTATTCCTGTCATACGAAATGCAACAGAAAATGAACATTACGTGAAAACGTTTAATACGATTTTTCTAGAGTTCGGAAAATTGAGATTTTACCAAGTGCCATCAATATATTCGTAGATTGTAGTCGGCCCGATTCTTTTCAAGACCTTGTTCTCCTGCAGGATGAACCTGTTCCGAGGTAGGTCACTACGCAGCAAGGTGTTGAGGTCACAGGTAACCTGCGCTACGGAAGTGGTCGGCGATCGGTGTGTTTAATTGAAAAATAAAACGAACTATTTTCGAAAGAGATAGAGAAAGGAAAAGAATAGTTCGTACTTTTTCAACACATGTTGAACCGAGCTCAATTGCTTTCTGCAAAGCCGATCCGACCACGATATATTCTCGTCTCAAGACGTGCCCGACGATTCCACAGTGTGCCATTCCTGAGAATATTTATGAAACTCTCATGCCTATATCATTCCATAATTCTAGCGATAAGCCATGAGCATGAGATATGCTCATTGATTTGAATACGATTGAAAATCGGTAGATCTTCACCGACATTCAGTTTTATCAACTGGTATATTTTACGTGGATAGTTTTGTCGGATTGTCATCATACCAGTCGTAATGCCAACGGAAACCTTCTGCACCCCGTAAAGATTTTTTATCGAATTTCTCATTTCCAAACCACTCAGTAGGGCATTCTTGCTGTCGGAATCGTTCGTGTTATCTTGGAGACCGAATACAGACAGAAAACTAAGTTCCTTGTGCGAGAGACAGACTCTCATCACGTAGCCTCCACGTTCCACGATTGTACTGCTTGAAAAATGTTGTTAGCTTCGACAAAAAACTTTGCGAAATGAAAATTTTAGCACCATATTGCAGTATGTACGATTGCCTATGGTATCGTATCACCGAATATGTGAATAACGTTAGTCATCAAATATCCCTCAGTTACAAAAATCAATGAAATAATTGTTCATTGTGTTTTAGCGAATTATTCAACGAAAGAAGCTACTGTGTGCTGAATTTTGAATGATTGAAATAACATATGATTCTGCTCTTTTCGTTACGTTCAGCCTGATTGGAGGTCATCCATCGCCCTTCAAATACTATACTTCGCGTTCTGCGTTCGCGTTCTGCATTACCGGCAGAGATGGGGCACTAAAAATATGGACAACCGGACATATCGCGGCGTTTACCTCAACGCATTCAGGGGCTACAAAAGCGCATTTGAACATTTGAATCAAGCCATTTTACTTTGAAATATGTTTCTCCAGGATAATTCAGGAACAAAATCTTCAGAGGTAAAATTCCAATCTACAAATAAATGATAAGAACGTGGAATTTTTGGACGAAACTAGTCATCCGGTACCTTGTGACCATGATGAAGATATCGTCGACGAGTCTGATCAGCTCCTGAATCGAGTATTTTGTTGGTACGACGTTGATGAACATTGGTGTAACTCGACGAGGTTCTATCAGATACTCCAAGGGCTTCTCATCGTCGATCTAAAATATGAAAAAAGATATTACGTATGCGATAGTGAATAGGAAAAAAACTTGCATTGCATTTCTAGCGTCGATTTCGTTGTGATTCGATCATCGATCTCTTGTCTCACCAGATGAACTGCTGATGGTATGATGAACTTTTTCAGCTGTTTTCCAATCTGACGCAAAACAGCTTCGTTTATCGCTGGACGAGCAGCTGTGGTACCAATTTCATTTGAGTGTCAAGATAGAAGTGTTTGTGATTCTCCAATAAATATATCAAAACCCAATCTGAATGTATTTTATGGATAAATGATTTATCAGATTTCGTACCAACAATCACGTCATCGCGAACGTCAATTCTCTCCCAGTAAACGGAGATCCGTTCTTCAATGGTGAACATTTTTTTACTAGGCTTTTCTCCAAGTTTCATTTTTCCTCTAGTTGTTTGCTTGCCAGAAAATAAGATACGCAGTATCTGTGAATGACAAGTTAATTATCTGAATCTAAGAGGAGTTTTTAGTCATTTCGAAATGTTGAAAGGAGATTATAATCCGTTCAATTTCCAGTTAGAAGTGCTCCAAAGTACTCTTGCATCGGATCTACAAGATATAGACATCATGTTGGAAGCGCGTACCTTCACATTGCAAGCATCTTTGATGACATACTCATAACAAGAAGGATTACAGTGTCTCCAGGCACTTCCGGCGAGCACAAGATCACCGGGAAGGCATGCATTTCCGGCTAATTTAGCTTCCTCAATTGGTAAACCAGCCATTAAATGATGATAACAGTTGTCTGCGCCAATTACTACGGATGTTAAGTTTCCGGCAGAAATAGCCAGCTTCACTGAAGACAGGGTTCGATGAAAAATTATTCGCTGATAATACGAGGGCATTCCGGGTGGCGGAAACATTGAGAATTTCAAAAATATCACATGAAATATTGCTAACGAAATCTCGCATTCGGAATATTTGGATAACATCCCGTGGACAGAATTTGAGATCTAATATTTTACAAATATTCCGAAGCACACAATATTTCGTACACTAACGTTTCAGGGTGACATTTACACTCGTAACAAAGTGACCAACTGCTTCCTGGATTCTTAAACCACAGGCAATCACCTCGTGAAGTGTATTGAATATCAGTACATCATTACGAACGTTCCAGAATGCCAGTAAACTGTTCTCTACAAAGAAGAAAAAGTTTTGGCTAGTTACGATGCCGGTTATTTTTCTGCAAAAACTGGAATGTCTGTTATTCTAGCTCGAAGAACAACCTGGGCTATCATACCGGGCCGACTTCAAAAAACGGTATCGAAGCTAATCACTAAGTCGACGCTTTTCTAAATCAGAAAAATAAAGAGAATAACACAAAGTTGATAATTGAAAAAATGGCAAATGGTGTACTTACCGGTAATTTTAAAGACGTCACCCCCGTAGGAGTAAATAGCCTGTACCATGTAGCCGAAATATGCATTAAGAGTTGTGTTAAGATCAATGGACCCACCGTCACCAGCATATTTGTACATGTCATGGAGCATGGTCATACCTGGATATAAAGAAAGCCGATGTAGGAATCGGAGTTTTTTAAAATTATTTTCAATGACAATCAATTATAATTGATCGATAAACTGACCAGAAATATCAGCCAGAAATACTATTCCAACGAACGTTTTCACCTCATTATTCGTCATATTGTTCGTGTAGACTAATTCGTCAGGCACCATCGTCGCCAGGATTCTTGTCCTTCTGTTTCGTGAATGAATTTCCATCACCTGGGACATTTAGAAGGTAAATTCGAACATTGGGAAGGAGTTTGACCACGGTTCGGTTTTTCAAAAATCTTCCAGCTGGAAATAGTTAGCCCTGCAATTTTGTCTACAACCGAGCCGAGGGAAAATCACCAAGTTCACAGGTCACGATGTTCAATTAACTTTCGACGTCCACAACCTTAACATAACAGCCTAGGTGTGGTTTTCTTCGTTCAGTATTTGATCTGCACGAATATGAATCTGTTTCGTGGAATAACATGGAGCCCATGACGTTTTCACGTGGTTTATCAATCTGGGCCGAATTAGGGACTTTTTTCTGAACTCTGACTCAATTTTTCACAGGAAGTGTATTTACGACAGTTGAGTATAAGACCTAGATTCAAACACAAACAATACAGGAAAAACGAATTTTTTCTGGTGCCGTGGCCGTAGCAAAAAAAGGGTTTGATTCTGAAAGTCAAATTTTTGATAAACATCATTTATTTGATGATTATGAAAATTACTATTTAAAATTCCATTAAACTAGTGAACTGCCGCTCTTCAGCCTAGGGCGCTGCGCTCCACCTTTTTGTAATGAAAATTGTGAAATTATATTCAAATATTGAAATATTCATCGAAATTTAGAAAACCGGACAATTTCTTCGATGAGAAATAGGAATTGTCAAATTGTCTTGGGCAAAGATGAAAATTATCGAATTTCCATAAACGAAAATGATGAAAATGGCGGGACTCATTGTGTGAAACATCAGGATCGGTCGTAAACTTTTGAGAATTGTTGAATCTACTTTGTGGAAAATGAAAGAGACTGGATATTTTTTTAAGAGAAAATAGAAATAGTTCGAATTCTTATCGTGAAACATGATCAAAGCTGTTGGATTGATTTCGTAAAAATTGGAAATAGGTGAAGTGTCTCGATAAAAAATAAAATTAATTGAATTTTCAATCTGCAAACTAATTGAAATTATTGAATGTATTCTCTTTATTCCGAATCATCCCCCGGTGCCGTGAGGTCTAGCACTGAATTTGCTGAATCTCATTTCGTTCCCGATTCACTGCTTATGAAGAAAAATTTATGATTGACTTTTTTGGTTGCATAACATGGTCACAGATATTTTAATTGATTTTTTTCGATCAAACAACCTCTGGCAAACTTGTTGTCTCTTCCCGAAAAACTGGAGCGAAGAATTCAGCTCTCCATCGGGGGATTTCCTCTTTGGGAGTGCTGCTCTGGCTCCGTAGGCGCTCTTCTGAAATTTTTGTCCTTCTTTTAATGATGATTGCATTTTAGAATTGGAGTAGCTTATTGCAAATCTAGCTTTGTACCCTCAGAATCGGGTTTGTGGGACCCCGGGCAACTTACTTTGCATTTTTAATGATTATTAGGAATGATAAGCGTAGGTTTTCTCTCTGAATACTGAAGTTGGCTATAATCATACTTATAATCATTTGGAAGCTCGGATGAAGATTCTTAAATCTTCTGCCGTAATTTTTCCGCTACTCAATTCAAACCATATTTCATTTGTTCCCCAGCTGGAGATATAATATACACAGTGTTCTACAATATTGTGACCGAACCAGCACCTCGGAAAGCAATTCGAAAAGAAGTATGGAATTTGGAGAAAACGACAATTCATGCAATCCAGTATAATAGGTAAATTCAATCATGGGTTTGCACGGTTCGTTATGAATTTGAAGGAAACGAAAAATCATTTCGATATACCATTTGGAAAATGTTCGTAGACACTTGGCGTTGTTGATACTGATACAACTTTCTTCTTATACAGGATACTATTTTAAATCAGTGATCGGGAACACCAGGAAAAGTTCTGCATTTGAAATAACGTTTTCATCAATTTTCTTCATCAACTCAAAATATTTATCATATCTTACTAAGTATGTCACATCATGGACCGCTTTAAGCTCGTTGTCAGAAGAATGAGGTAATGGTGAACGTTATGCTATTTCGTATACGCATACATACATCAAAATGTCAGGTTAAAGAAATACAGTTCTTTGTATAACAGCATACATCTGTTCAATTTATTACGAAGATTATCGATAAAAAATAATCAATCGAGAATAATAACGACAATATCTTTAACATAGATTTTTAAAATATGTATAATAAATATAAGTCTATTTTTTCCTCATCGTGAAATACTTCGAGCACAGACAGAAGTTCACTATTGAAATCCTGTGAATTCTAACAATTCGGAAATAACAGCTGATCGATACTGATATGATATGACATATTCAATTGTAATGTAAAAAAACAGGATCAGAAAATTACAACATTTTTTAGGTCTGATAGATAATCAATAGTTTGACATCAGAGAAACTACAATCCACAAACTAAGGAAGCGGACTAACTTGTTGTATGTTATATCATACAAGATGCAGGGCTGGTAAAATAGTTCCGCAACTATGCGCGCCGCCAGATGGCTACCGCAAGAGACACGGCAACTTTTCCCGCAATAGAAGCAATACGACGTCAGTATACCTATGTCCAGGATTTTATGCTTGACATATTTTTTAGATCAAATTACGTCGATGAATATTTACGTTGTACTCTGTGACTATAATTTCGATATAGTGTAGAAGTATAAGCAGCCGTGCACAATCGCTAATTGTCTTCTCGTGGAGCACGAATGTAACTATGGGATTTATCAGACTTACTGAGGAGTATGTGAATACACAAGAGACAGAGTATTAGAAATGCGTAGATACTAGATGAAAACAGATAAACCGGCATTGGATAAATCGGAGGTAAAAAGTAAGAGTAAATTAGGGTGAAGAGTGGAGCGCCACCCAACGGACTCGATGCCTCAAGGAATGCGGTGAGTGAAAATATTTTGCCTGAAAATCGGTAAATTTATTTCTCGTTGAAACGAACGCTCGTTTCGTAATATCGAAGGAATAATCTATCTCGGCGGATCGTGAGCTCACCAACGTCTTCGGCAGGTACAGATTTGGACAGTATAGATAGCATCACGGGACCAATAACTCCGCCAAAAATTTCAAAACACAGTGAGAGATACATGTGCCAGGATTGCCATACCAACGATTTTGTAACGGCGCCGCCGAGCGCCGATGTCAGAGCAATTCCTGCTAAGACCGTGTTCGAAACTCCTGGAATTGCATCGAAAATGATTCAGTACGCCGAATAGATAATAGATGAAAATTCGCTTCTTATTTAACGAATTTTTGGTACTAGATTTGCAGGTGTTGGAATATTTAATTTCTCGGGCATAAGTTCTTGCGAAATAAGTTAACGTCTGTTACCTAGAAGAGGCGTGAGTATCGATGTGACGCATAAGCCTATTATACGCATGACAAGTTCAAGAGCGGTTGAAAATGAAAATCTCGTCACGTCCCAGCCTAGTTTCGCTCTTGTGAATGAAAATCCAATTGTTACGTTTCCTACAGCAACCATTGCATTCAAAGTGAATATCAAATTCACAAGCCAGACGACCGGTCGATTGAATCCATCTCTCTTCCCGGAAATGCATGTTATGAGCTCTTTCACAGGAGAGATTTTGAACAGTCCACATATCGATTCCTGCCGAAGTATTTACGGATGTAATATTATTCAGCAGACAAAGGGCGATAAAACCATAGCCGAGTTGGAATAAGTATTAAGAATTGAATCCGTTTCAAAGTGAGTCGCTCACGGATATAGAACTGAAAAGTTCGAGACTGACAATGAGTGAGTGAATTCGTGACTCGAATTCGAATGTGAGAAAATTTGATCTACGATATTGCCGAAAATTTTCATTCACGAAGACTCAAGCTGGGCCTGGAGAAACTTGACGTGGCGGAACGGGACTAAAAGTGATGACACGATTCGCAGATATTAATTATCCTGCCAATAAGGAGGATAAAAATAGAAACGAATGATTGACAGATGATCCAAGTTATCCGTGTACGATTTGTTCCTAATTTCTCTGGCCCTTTTATTGGCAAACTAATGAATTTCTATTTGTCATACATTCGCATTCCGGCACGTTTAGTTCGTTGTAATCCCGGCTTTACCTTCGATGCATTTTTCACTGTTTCATGGATGAATATATAAATGTAAACCAATGCCAATATACAGCAGACCGCCGATGTCCTGAAAACATTAGTATAACCGTAGTATTCATAAATTATTGGTCCAATTAGTGTGCCTGTCAATTCTCCACTGTGAAATGATGCCTCTAACAAATTGAATTCCACCATTATATATTTGTTCTCTGTTGTGTCAGATATCCGGCAAGTTGAAGCTAAAATCACGGTACAAAATCCTCCCACTATGATCAGAGGTATCGAAGCCATCAATAGATACCAGGGGCTGATCGTCCAATCACATATCAAGGAAAGCGAGATGAACATTAGTGCGAAACCTGCAATAACGATAAGGCCGAACTACAGTCAAATCTAATTCATGATTTCGTACGAAACTGCAGTTCAAGATCCGCTACGGTTTCAACTTTTTATGACAATTTTACGTTCTGAGATATGCAGATCAATCATCAGATTTTTCAGTGAGAAATTTTTGTGCTTGGCGTGCTTTTGTCGCACATGCATGAATGATTGCACGTTCGAAAACTGAAGCGAATAACCTACCGCTAAAAGCTGCCAACAAAAGGGGCTTCCTCCCACCTCGATCGCTCCACGGTCCCAGAAACAAGGAAAGCACTGCTGGCGGTATATTCTCGAGCAAACATTTGGTCATCAATATCATATTTGCGTGTGGTTCAACTCTGGTTTCCAAACTTGAGGCTTCCGAGCTGCCAGCGTCAGTCTTAAGCATCGAGCACTCCGTAGCGTTTATGTTCAGGGAAACGATACACGTTTGATATACCACCAAGTCCGTTAGGACAAGGGCTGCAAATTTGATCGATAGGTTTCAGATTGATTTTTACCCTTCATCAATATGAAACAAGATTTCCAAAGTTTGTGATCAATTTCAAACGCTTCTCCGAGATTTTTACCGCAGGACATTGAGTGGTCATTGATCAGTGAAATTAATGAAACATTTTATTTGTTGTTAGAATTGAAAACGGAGAATATTCTTTTGGAAATTTGTATCTTACGAACAGAATCGGAAACTGTGTGAATATCATGCAATAGCGGATGTAGGAAAAATCGACAACGTATGTCGCACAATGAACAACATTCGTTATCTACCTGACAAAGCATGTCCAAACTTCAGTAAAACTATCGGTGGCCCCAGGTGAAAAAACCGTCTCCGTCTTTCCGATGGCTGAACATTTTTCACTGTATCTTCCATCTTTTAGGATTCCGTTACAACATGCCTTTACTGTCGTTCGATGGAATCTCAGTCGTGAATGTTGCCGATTTCTGAATACCCCGGTCTTATTCAGTGAACAAATCGATTACAATCTCTCACAAGATGATTGTCACTCATTCCTTCATGAAATGAACCATTGCCTCCGAGAAAATACAACACTCACGATCCAAACACTACATCGTTAACTGTAACTTTTCCAGTCGTATCATCATACTGACTTCTTCCACAGAACTCGGGAAGTCTGAATCGATCAGTGTCCAAATATTATGATCGGAACAAACGTACTGAAGCGAAATCACGACACATCTAGCCCTCTCCAGGCTCCTCGCGATCTTAAGCCTAATTCATAAACATTTACCCTAACGAGGTATGTACTAGCTGTTACAAAATGAAAATTTTGCTTTTCGAACGAGATGCGTTCGATAAGGTCCTTATGCCTTATGCCTTTCCTATTCTTGTTTTCCCCCAAAATATTATAGTATATTGATATAATCGCGGCTGCAGATCTGTTACACCCGTTAGCGTAGATTATTGTAAAATGAATAACTTATAGTAAATTAATTGCAGCTGCAGAGCTATTACACCCGTTGGCGTTAGTTAATCGGAAATCGATGATGAAGTATACTAATCGCGACTGCAGAGTTTTGACGCCCGTTAGCGTTGATCATATCGGAGATTGAGGGTATAGTATAATAATCGCGACTGCAAAGTTTTTGCACCCTTTAGTGTTGATTATTGTTGGATATCGAGGATAAGGTATAATAATCACGACTGCAGAGTTTTGACACCCGTTATCGTTGATTATATCGGAAATTAAGGATAGATCAATAAAAATCGCAACTGCAGAGTTTTGACATCCGTTAGCGTTGATTATATTGATAATGATACAGGATGAATTGATATAATGGGATTTCGTGATATTCAATACTGCGGAGTCATTATACTCGTTAGCATTGAATGTGGAGTGATAATAATTAGCTTATTGAAGTTGAATATTTTTTTGACTTTTAGCAAAACTTACTTTATTGATCTTAATTGATCTAAATCATATAGCAAATTTTACTTCGCGTAATTTTCATGTTCGGACTTAAGTTTAGCCTTCCCTAATAGTTGCGTATTCCAGCTATCAGGTTTGTTCCTGTCAGAGCTAGGATCGGTAAGGAGAGAACTATTACCGTATAACAGAATGTTTATTACGAGTACTTAAAGTAAGTATAGGTACAATGGACAACGTTCTTCGAGACTCCCATGCTCGCAGCGCGCGGTGCCAGGCTCGGGTGGTGAGGCGTACATCGGTGTGTGTATATGAGGGTGTTGGCGCGCTCGCTGTTTACGCTTGCGGGCGCGCAATATAATATGTATACTTACTGCGGTTGATTCGCGGAAGGTTTCGTCCCAATTTTTTTCTAGTTGGGCAATATCAGACAATTTAAATTGACCACCACTGAACGCTGACTGCAGCGCCGCCGGTTGAGTGCCAGTAAATGGAAGTACCTGCACGATCTGCTGCCGTCTGGTGTCCGATCAGCGTTACCAACCGTCACATAATTATAGTACATGTCACATAATTTGACTATTTGTACGATGTAACATTGCACCCGTACTATAATTCGTAAATGTACTATAATTTCATATTTTCATCTCATATGTACGAAAGGAACAAATATTAATTCCGTTAGGTTTTTTTCATCGTCGATGTTACGATTCGATCGTTCATATGTTTCCTCTAGATTCCCCATTATGTACTATTTCTGTTGGACCATGACTTTCTGGACAACGTTATGATTGGCTACGATTTACGGTTGAATTCAGGTCTTCGCTGCACATCGCTGCACATCTATACACTCTACAGTATACGTGACTTGGACTATACCATTTTGACTTGGACTATACCACAAAATATTTACGAAAAATAAACAAGTTTTTAAATCTTTAAATGTTCAGCTGAAATTATATTTGTGCGTTCATAAAGTGAATTTTTTGTTTTTGATTAGTAAATTTTACGTTTTTCAAAAAATACTATAATTTTCCCGCGCGTACTATAATGCTACGGCCCTGGTCACATAATCCCCCACCAAAAAGATGGGAACACTGTGTCCGATCTCCGAGTCTCCGATGACAGTTTAATACCGATACCTAACCTCGTAATCTATTTCGTAGCTCTATTTTCTTTACAACGAGTATCTATTATTCATAGATCAACAATTTTCTGAACGATTATCACTTTCGAATGACAACTTTCAATTTGATACATATTTGTGATATCAACTTTGAGATGGAATGGCAACGTCACTATATGACGGAAAAGTTGAGTAAATGATCCTAGCCGTGTTTGCTGGGTTATCATTTAACAGTACACTTCACATTTAATACTGCCTTCGATGTGGATCAGCAATGCTTTTGGTATAAATCATAAAGAATTCCGAAAGATTTCTTAGGATATGATTTGCGAGACAGATAGTTGACGTGTGATCGACGTTCCAAATGTTCCAAGTTGCAAGTCATTAGATGTGTACGTCGCCTATGGTCACCAATTTGTTATAACTGAATACCTTTTGTCCCCTTGGTACTATACCTGTTTTATAATGTGAGAAATTCCTACCCAAAATGAAGAGAAAACAACCTATTAATAAAACTTGCAATAACGAACGTTGAAGTTGTTTAACGATAAAACGAATTCATTTACTCTTTCCCTATGCACATTTGATACTGGGAGAGCGGGAGGTGAAAAGTGTTGGTTCCGTCGGTAATCTGTTCTGTAGATAATTTGCAACAGTCACGGCTTCTCCCCAGCATTTGTTTTCCAGTTTTCCTTCTATGGATAAACATCTGGTCATCGCCATGACTTTTTCTTTCAGCCACCCCATTTTGCTGTGGACAATGTGCCACTGTATACTCTGATTCTATGCCTTCCTGCTCCAATAGTTTCTTTAAGTCTTCGTTGACATATTCTCCTCCTCGATCTGATCTTATTATTTTTGGCACTTTATTAAACTTTTTACTCATTCTGTTGATGTATTCTTGGATATTGTTCTTCACTTCAAATTTATTTTTCATAATGCATGCATGAAGATGTCGCTTTATTCTGGCTGCCTGGCGGGCATAATGTGGTACTTTTATAACGTTTTCGCGAGCCGTATCTTAATAAACCATTAATGCATGGTAGATATGCGCATGGCGTTCTGCGCATGTCTGGCGTACGTTAAAATTTTATCAAAACCCGCGGTCAAATCAAATGAACTAACGCTGTAATCTTTAGCTGGCGCGATGATTTTGCACGCGCCGTACTTTTGACTGCATGACACACGGCTACTGCACCGCTAATGACGGAGTTAAATATGGCGGACGCCCAGTCGATCGAGTGATTGGATGGTTAAAATAAAATAATATAATTTTTATAACGCATGCATGAAAACGTAGCTTGTTTGGCGATGTAGAGGGGTCACATTGTAGCATTTTTATTTCCAAACCTTTTTTTATATTTGTTTTGTGCAATGTAAATAGATTTTTTTCGGGGGGCTTCGAGCAACGATGAGTGTATTGTAAGATTCTAGTAAGCTGCACAACAGCATCGCTATACTGCTATCTCGTCTTTTAGGGTTTCCCCCCAATGCTCTGATCTGCTAGGTCAAGCATGATAATCATGTGTTCTTCCATATCACCGTCTTCTGGTAGTTTTATGCTACAAATTTTCTCTAGTGTGGATACCTTACTTGCGAGGGTTGCCTTCTGGTGGTAGTTCTTTAGAGAATCCTATCCCTCCCTCGCAGTTTTGGCATTCCAAATATGTATGAGTTGATTGTCTTCAACGAGCAGCCCTATTATCGCTCTTGCACCGCCATCTTTCTTTAAGCAGCCTGCACTTGGCACTGCGAGTCTTTCTTCTGCTATAGTTTCCCACAAATCTCCTTTGATGAGTAATAATTCAAAGCTTTAAACTTCCATACCAGATAATTTGTATTAACTGGTTTCGTGATCGAAATGCGTGCGTTGTCGGCCATTTTCTATGTGTAAGCTGGGCCCATAACCTTTTAGCAGAATTTTATTTTAAATTGATAATACTGTTTATTGTGTCTTTATTTGGAATCTTTATTTTGTTTCTTCTTTGCAACGGTACTTTATTATTACTTGAACTTTCACTTAAAAAAAAACAGCGTAACCGTTCCTTTCGGTGAGGATCAGACAAAGCCAAAACAAACTTATAAAAGGTACTAAATCAAACTAGTATTTTCGTCGTTGCCAACTTAACACGTTACGAGGGGGAGATAACCCCTTGAATTGACGTGCCATTTGTCCGTGCATGAATTCGAATTGATCGAAATTTATGCGGATTGACACGAATTGAAGGAATTATTTTTAATTGACGTGAATTACATAAATGAAATTAGAATCAATTAAAATTAACGAAATCAGGTTGAATTAATTGAGATCCGGCGAAACCAACGCAAATTATTTCGAATTCATCAGAATTAATCAGAATCAACCTGTACTCGTATCCGATTCACCCTAATTTTTAGAAGAATCGGTCGAAAATTTAAGCTTGATTTAAATCATGCTAACATATAATTTTGGGAATTATCGTCAAATAACTTTAACTCACGTGAATTAGTATTTGGAATTCATTTAGCATTATTGAATTAATTCGTATTAAATGATATTATTTCAAATTGAAAAGAATGAGTTCGATTCACATTAAATTCATTTGAATTATAATGAATTAATTTGAATTATAAGAATTGAAACAGATAGGAAAGATTAATCAGAATTGATTGAAATTCAGAAATTAAGGTGTCAATCCAGGTTTGAGTTATCGGAACGTTATTCCCGGTTTATCGAGATTTCCCGAAAATTATGGGATTTTTATGTTTCGGGGATTATCGGAGTTTTCAGGATTCCTGACAATTTCAGGATTCCCGAATATTCTAGGATCGTTAAAAAACTCGCGATGTAAGCCCGTCCCGAACCTGAACTCGAGTTCTTGAAATGTCGTGAGCCCGCAGAGCGCCAACAAGCACATTCTTCTACGTATGTTGATTCGTTTCCACGTGTACTTTCATCAACCTACATCAATTTCAGTTGATGTTCCAACCCCCATGGCCTTGGTTTAGCAAAAAAAATTATACTAACTAATTTGTCAGAGTAACATACCGCTTTCTGATTCTTTTTTCAACTGGCTTCGTTGATGCAAGCTATGACGCAACCTGGAAGTTCGAATCAGTATACATTCTCAGATTTGATTATGGTCAAACGAAATATATGAAAAAAAAAATTGGAAAATTTTTGATTAGGAACAAAGTTAGGCGTTATAACATGCAAGAACAATAAATGTCAAATATTCTTGAGATACGCCTAGGATTTGAACTTTGCACGAAGCCAATATTCATGAATATTGGTAAACTCGGTGAACCAATAGTGAACATGTGTTACTCATTGAATGCTATCGCTACGCTTGTGTAATTAGCACATAGAGTACAATGTGAGCCGGAATAATAATTGATGAGAAATAGAATGATCAGAGCCACCGTTATTGTCTCTTATCAGGCATCCGATAATGTAAAGGCAATGCGACGTACTAGGTGCCTTATTGTTTCTCGTTGCGTAACACTATACTATGTTTATCTAACAAGGTAAGTTTTTTTTTTTTTTTTTTACGAATTCCAGTATTCCAAATGTTCGAAAAATTGTCACGAGGGTTCACATGAAATAAAGTGAAAATAGAGCAGGGCGAGCGCGAGCATCGCTATCGGTTCGGAGACTTGTGACACGGTGTTCATTACGGGACAAGGCCGGCGAATTCTGATAATTTCAAGCGTGTATTTGCGGGGGCCGGAGGGGGGGGGGGGGGGGGGGTATTACGGGGCCGTATGTTCTTCGGTTAATCTTTTCTACACCTCCGTAAAGCTGGCCCCGCACCACTGCGAAAAAATTTGAAAAAATTACGGAATATAGAGCTATTTATGAGCTATCAATTGACGTAACGTTCGATTTTTGAGCTGTCTTGACCTCGGAGAAAATCAAATTTGAGAAATGGGGGGCTGGCTTAACGTAAAGCTGGCCCACCACTTTTTAATATTGACATTAGTTACGCCATATGCAAATATATGACGTATGCAAGGAAGACCGCGCGTAGGTTGTCAATACCTTCCTCTTTTCTTCTAGTTCTTTTATTTTTTTGGGGGGATTCTTCAAATTTTGTTGGTTTCGAACGGTTTTTCGGATGAAAATTTTCCAAAAAATTCAGATGTTCAATTTTTTCTCATGTTCGTTCTATCTTTTTTATTACAGGTATAAGTATAGTTTTTTGCAATAGATTTTCAGTTTTGTTTTATCTGAGTTAATACGTAGAGATAATAATGTCTCGCTCATGTTAGTGTGTCCTTCTCTCTTTTATTTCCTAGAGAATTGTTACATTTCGCAAACCTAATTTGTATATTATTGTGTTAGTACTGTATTATTTTGCTTCATCAATATTATGTTAGGTAAATATTGAAAACTTGCTTTCTGTTATTTCATATTCGAATTGGACTGTAACTCTAGCTGTTGCGTGAAGTAAAGTACACAACCACAATCATAATCAACACAAAAATCTACTCATAAATCTGAAATACGATATAATCTGAGGACAAACAAACACAAATTATGGGCTTAGTATTTTGTTTACCCGTCACCCGTTTTTCTTTTTTCTTTTATTACAAGAGTATTTTTTTTGCGACAGTTTTTTGATTCTTCATTTTTATTTTAGATAATATGAAGATAATAATGTTTCAATTTGTATGTTTAAAAATGGGGTGCCCGGCCGGAATATCGTTTTTCAGCATTTTTGGCGGCCGTTTGGATGTTGCACAATTTTCCTTCTGGAACAATATAGAACAAAGCTAGAACATATCAGAACAACTTTTGAAAGTTCGTAATTCACAAAACGGGGTGCTAAGTGTATATAGACTCAATCGCGGCTCAAAAATCACAATCATGATATTTCACGAACTCATAAATCGGGGAACATTTTTCGTCCTACAAAGTTTTCGATCCGAGCTACTAGAAGAATAGTTCTCTCTTGTGCTGGTTAGGTTTTTCGGGGGTGGGTGGGAGGGGGTTGAAGTTATAAAATCGTCACCACCGGCGTTGAAGAGCTCATGAATCGTACATCAATTTCTCTATTTTTTTTTTTTTTTTTGTTTACATCGATTTTTCAATTTAGTCCACATTTTGAGAGGCGGATATCTCCACGGAGGTGGGTCCAATCAGGTCGGTCTATACGGATATTTGTAGCTCTCAAATAGCTCGTAATTCCTATATAGCAACACAAAATTATCCGAGCAATTTTGAAAAGTGGGGGCCAGCTTTACGTTAAGCCAGCCCCCCTTTTTTCAAATTTGATTTTCTCCGAATCCAAGACAGCTCAAAAATCTCTCGGACTTGCATCCTCCACCACTACTAGACTTTTTTGAAGAAAACTAGTAGCAGTAATTGCCCGGGGAACCTGGCGATTACAGCAAACAGGATTGAATACATGTCGCCCATGCGAGCATAATGAATGACTCAAATAACATAAATAAATAAATGACATAAGCTGCTATAGAATTGTGCAATTGTGATAAGTTCGAACCGTTGATAGCAATATATGGATGTGAATTGTAGTTGTAGTTGACTGTAGATGCCAGTAACGATGAAATATATGCCTTACACAAAAAAAAATTTTAAACCACTCGTGAAAATGTAATGAGCTTATCTCATTTTCTCTAATGTGCTAAATCATTCCTCTTTTTTCTGAAGCATATTCAGACGATCGTCGAAGGAAGTTGTCCTGTCAGTGATTACAATAGTTAGGTCGTAACAACATTCCTGATGATCATTGAATTTGAACGTTATAACTTTGTTACAACGCAACGAGTGAACAGATATTTTCACAAAATCGGTGGCTCTGTTTTCGTATCGGCGATTGACTGTCCTCACGGTTGCTATATAAGACTCAAAAGATAGTTTCATCCCTGTTTGAAAGATCTGACGAACACGGATAGCATCCCAGTGATAGACAGATAGATAATACTGATTGGGTCGGATGTTGAATCTGCATTCTTGATCGGGATCTATCAGATTTTAACACTGTGAATCCGAATTCCCAGCGGTGATGTTAGTTGTTCAGAAAAACAATCAATCCATACAAAAATTTGTGCGCGATCGAAAACTGAACCATTATTCACTGAAACGTCTTTATCAATCCTGGAATGACCGCTTCTGCATTATATCACCATACAAGATACATTCTTTGAGATACACAGACCCGAAACATCCGTAACGCTAGTTTCGAATAAAAAATAGAACTCGAGCCCGATTCAACACTAGAACGAACTGATTGTTCCGCGGGAGAACACGCTCCCAATATTATTTCTGTCGATAAACAATAAGTATAATCGAATCCTAAAATTCATAGCGCCGATCCGACCGTTAATCAATGTTATTGCTCGCAGCTGTCGTCGAAACGGTCTCTTTTTTACCTTTGTAACTATACTTTTATCGGACCCTAGCCTTTCCCCCCTCCAACGATTCCACGACTTGCTCAGCCACAATTCCAGACACAGCCAGTACAATTCTAACTACCCCTGATCTAAGTTATCACATTAGCTCTAGTAGTTCTTTGAGTCGAACTAATGTAAGCGAACGAACTGAATCAACTATCGACAATCGATCAATTATCTAACAATCAAATGTCAATTATCGAATATATCATATCAACCACCAAATTCTCAATTCTCAAATATCGAACATCCATTAAGGGGGAAAGTACGGCCACTATTCAGCTACATGATGTATTAGTGTTGAAGGGATGAAGAGTTAATTTCTTCGGTAGTTTTTTACGAGGAATTCAATCATCATAAGATCAAAACCGTCAGGCAATTTTCTGACCACTCTTCATTTTTTTTTTGTTCCCGATGGAATTGATGTATTGCAAAATCTATCAGTAAAAGCTTGAGGAAGGTGAGTTAGGCTCGGTAAAAAATCGACAAGCCAAAAAATGAGGTCAAACCAAAATTGGAATGCGGTCAGAATATTTCCTGACCATTTTGATTTTATGATCATTGAATTCCTCGCCAAAAACAGCCAAAGAAATAAATTTTTCATCCCCTAATTCACAGTAATACATAATGTAGCTGAAATACTGGTTGTACCCTCCTCTTAACAAATAGCCATTATCGAATCTCAAGTCTCTGATATTAATTCTCAAACTTCGAGAGTCTATTCGATCGAAACTTTCGTACCAGAAGCTATAATTACTGCTTGAATACCCTATGATTAATAATAACTTACTCGTGTCATCCTACGTCTCTGTTAAATTCTGATTTCATTAAAATATGTATAGTAGTTGTTTTATAAAATCGACATAACAATTACTTCAAGAAAAAGATACTATTACTCCACTGACGTGTAGTGCGGGAAGAAACACTGATCTATGCGGAATTAAGGAAAATGACAACTAAAGTGGAAACAGGAAACGCAGCAAAGAAAAAGGGAGGTGTCCTTGTTTTGGGGCTTCCGATTGTGCTACTATCTTTTTCAGAAATTTTGATTAGTACGAAATCTATATTCATTTGATTGATTACCAACGTAAATGTACAAGGTGCCGGTCTATTATGTTGACCAGGCCGATTTTTATCAAAACGAAGGTCAACTACGATTCCTTAAATGGGTTGATGCAGTTTTTCTTCTGTAGATCGAAAAAGCGTTGGCTTTCGAGTCCGAAGCTACTCGCGTTCCCTATCCCCGGCGCAGCTAGCGTTTGCAGACGTTCACGAGATGCAAGTCTTCTCCGTCATTTATTAGGGTATCGATGTTCTTTTGGGATCGATTTGAAGATAAAGGAGTGATCTGTGCTATGTATTTTTGCGAATTTTGAAATTTTATTTTGCACGCCGTAAAAACTGGCTCTGAAAGTAGGTATAGTTCCCACAGCGATAAAATGGAAACTGTCTTTTTTTTCGAAATTCGGAAAAATACAAAGTACAGATCCATCCTTCACCTTCCATTTAAGACCAAACCCAAAATCGTACATAAGGCTTGCGAGAAAACTTGCATGAGCCGAAGCACTAAACAGCGGATTTTTCCCGCAAAAAGAGACCGCTTGCTAGCGCCACTTCGGGCCTAGGCCGCCTGTGGTGCAAACTAATGGGTCTAGCAGATGTTCTGAAGTAAACACGTGATCTGACACGCGGGCCTTGCGCTGTTTCTAATTTCTTTGCACCAGTTTGATCAGATCACAGAGTTTGGGAAAAATCTGTTTTTATTTATTCACCATGGACGAAACGAGACAGGAGGTAAGGAAGACGAACAAAAAGAGCAAGGGTGATACAAACTTGGCTGTTTATCGGCACGAGATGTTGAGGTAATTGAAATTGCATGCATTTTACGTGTAATATTTGATTGCTCTGAACTTGTACCCGATATCTAACGTGCATGCTTTTATTAATTATTTGATCATTGAAATGATTTCTTATCAATCTTTCGAAATTATCATTCGGCATCTGCTTTTTAATGTGTGCTTCGTTAATCAATTCTTACACTAATCCTGTAGAATCTTCCGTCTAGTACGATGACTTTTGCCTCACATTGATCTAAGAGTGACTATTTGATAATAATTTTTGAGAATTTGGTATTAATGTTTGAGACTGTGTTTATCAAGATTAACACGCGATATACCAATGCATCGGAAACATAACGTCCTATTAGAATGTTGTCTTACAAAGTTGTAATAATCCGCGGCCAGACAGCTATTTATTCGACTTTTCACGAACCCTTCCTTCGAGATCGTGTAATTCCGGGACAAATAAAGGTAAATTTTGGACTGTAGAAGGCGGAAAGCAATGGTAATTCTGATGGTTTTCAATACTGAACTAATTATTGATCCACGTACTCAGATATTATTCACGATTCGAGATAGAACGTGCAATCAGCGCCATCAAACCTGTGACCTGACCCCACCTGTTTAGGTGCATCTGCACTGCGAACAAAAATTTGTTGAATTTAACCAATCCGTTCTGTTTAATCCATAAAAAGGGGTCGTACACGTATTTCAATAATCAGACGGACTTATATTTTCCGAATAAGGTGTAATAAATGTTTTTTTGGAATCCCACAAGTGATCGATTCTACTTAGATCGTAAATGTTTTCGATGCAATTGAATAACTTGTTATTTCATTGAAGTGATAATGGATAACGAATTTCACCGAGTGAATTATAGTTTCATCGAATTTCAGTTGGAAATCGAATATTATAATGAATAAACAAAATTTTTATTTATTACGCTATCAAATCCTTAGTTTCATTCACGTATCACTATTTTTTATTATATTCTGTGGTATAGGTTTCGCTGGTTCTCAGATATATGTAATTCATAACTTCCAAACGTATACTGCTGCATGTCGTAGCTTCTGTTACGTGCTAATTTTTTACTTATTTTCTTATGCTATATTAAAAATTTTGCCCGGCATAGTTGGGGGTTAGGACGGGATAGGGTAGGTCTTTTTATTGCAGCGACCTCCACGTGGTGAGACCTGGTTGGTTGATGACATCACAATTAGTGTGTCGTGAATCAACGATACTTCAATCTGTCTGAAAAATTGCCCATTTTCAGAATGCTGTCATCCAGTGGAATCTTATGACAAAACATATGAGTAAACTATTTTATCTAATTCGTTTATCATCATTTGTTGTGGCATGTTGTGTGATTGGACGTGACTTTGTAAAATGCACGAAAAGAGCTAAACTTATTTTGGAGTTCTCTGTTGTCTTAGAAAATGAAATTTTTCAAATGAACTAGAATCTTGAAAGTGCTTCTGCTGATGATGTTATAAAAAATACAATTTCTCCATAAAATTTCGAATGGACAGTCAATTTTTTGGCACATGATGTGATTATATTATGTGAGTGATTAATTAATGATTTGCCAAAACAAATAGGAATACATATACGCGCCATCCTTCGCTCAATACATGCATGTGAATCTCGTAAATCCACGTAAAACTCTGGGGCCTGTGGCTACATTGTCCGTGTGCCTGACTTCAGAACACGAAACTACAACCGGCCTGCTGGCGGCCTAGTCGATACAGAGTAGGGGGTCTTGGCGTGCGAGGAGCATTGACTTAAGTCGCGCCCACTTTTCTCCTCCGCCGCCTGGGTCCAGTCGCGCGGGAAGCCAGAGTTCCCGCGCGAGCTCACTAGGCAACGCTCTTAAACTGACAGGTGATGAGAGATTCCATAAAAACGCAATCCGTTCTTCATATTGTATACATTACCCGGAATCGATGATGTAGATATTAGAGGGCCGTGATGTTCTAGATGTCTGTTGAATTGCTCTGATTGTGAGTCGAATCCAGAACCACGTACGAGGACGTGAGTGCGGTTTTCTCGTTGTTAACTTCAAATTTTTTCGATTTTCATTTATTTTTCTCTACACTTTGTGAAACTCAATGGGTTTGAAATTAGCACATTTCAATTAAAATGAATAAAAATATAAAAAAGTTGAAGGGCAAACGAATAGTAATGACGCTCTCGGGGGAAAGCAGCTGGACGCACACGCGCGTCACTGGGTACACCCAGAGTATCATTTCCCTGCACCGTTCACATCGCTGATTTCGGCTAATGTACCATAAACGGATCTCTTTTTATTGTTCATGAAATATGTCATATCACCGATAGATTGTAAGCCATTAATATGCTACAAGCAGCTGTCAACTCGAAATTGAACGCTCTGTCGATTTCTACAAAAAAATACACGATTCCATTTGTAAAAAAATTAAGTTGACCTTCGAAATACCTCGACGCCCGCACTTGGGATGAAATTCAATAACACTGTATTGTGTCCCTCTTAAAAGCTCAGAGCTTCTGTCACAGATATTTTTTGGTACCCTGACTTCGTTTCAGAGGAACTTGGCCTGGTATAATACGAATGTACCTGAAAATAAAAAACATTGTATGCCGATTAAGCCATAGCTCAGAAACATATGTCTTTCTCTCACTCATAGAAGCTGTCGTCACTGACTTGATACTGTACCGCATTTGTCTAATTTCCCTCAATATTAATGCCACGAATTGCTCGTTGCTCCATGAAAATGCCAGTAGCCAAGAAGCGATAAATTTGGAGATAAAAATTGAACCACACGCAAGTCTACTTCTGATGATCTTTGATTTCATCGAAAATGTACTGCCAGGAGTGATTGCACTATTTCTCGGGCCTTGGATCGACCGAATAGGGCGAAAACCTGTCTTGTTGGCAGGGTTTAGTGGTGAGTTATTCGTGTCAGATCCTTACCGAAAGCATCTTGACACATTTGCTAGACAGTACTTCAAGTGTCTATCAATGATGATGAAATTGTATCATCTACTTTCATGCAAGAACTATAAAGCATCGATCTATCCACTAGGTTTCTGTGAAGGGAAAACTTAGGCCAGTAGGCTTTCAGATTTTGACGAAATTTCAATATAATTTGTCAATAGATTTCCCATTGACAGAAATTTAACGTATATGCTGCCTTTGCATTCATCACAACATCCGATTGTCATTGGATGTCCACACAGAAGTACTTGAAATATTGCAGGTTTCGTAGTTAGATATGCCGCCCTCGCCTCAATAGCTAATTGGAACATCAATCCTTGGTATTTTTCACTTACTCTGATGCCGACGACTATCTTGGGTGGTCACTATACATTGAAAGTAGCTTATTTGTGTTACATCTTTGACACATCAGAAGGAGGTATGAGGCTGCAATTGACGTTACTAGAAGCCTCAATCAACAGTGGACTACTCATTGGCTCGGTCGTTGGGCGTTTGCTATACGAAAACTATGGCCATGCGTCCGTTTTTGGAACAGCAGCAATTTGCTGCACATTGTCAGTAGTTTGGACTCAGTTTTTCATTCCAGAAACAGCCGAATCTACCCCCAAGGTGAGTCAGTACCGATAACAGTTACGTGTACGTTCAAACCAGACAATTTCGAAACTCATAGCATTATTAACATGAATATCGAGTTGTCATTTCACTGCACATTCCAAGCTGAAGATGACAATGTTTCTCATGACTATACTTCCACAGGAATCAATAAAAGACGTCTACAAAATCTCGTTCATCAAAAAGCTTACCAAGTCTCCAACAAAGCAAGAGAACTATCGTGTATGTGCCACCTGTTTAGCAATTCTCATTCTTACTTTGTATTGGGTGATATCAAAAGGACAAACGTCTACAGAATTTTTATTCACGAGAGCTAGGTTGGGCTGGGATGTTCAGCACTTGAGTAATTACATTGCTGGGAGTACTGTAGTACGAATTATAGGCACGAGTATAGTCTCGCTACGTGGTCGTCTCGCAGGTAAAACACCAAAATCATCTTACGCGACGAAGTTGAGGTGAAGAAGCGTAGACATGTTTCATTTGTCGCTGAACAAGTGCTAATTCAATGTAAAGGTCAACATGCCTACAAATCTTTCGACACGAAGTGCTGGTTAATTTCACTATATTTTCAGGCGCTCCAGATACATTTCTACTCGGCATAGCTTTCATATCAGCTCTGAGTGGTGCGCTAACAAAATCTTTAGCATGGCAATCCTGGCACATGTATCTGGCAGTTTGCGCTGAAGTATTCATTGGTATCACGGAACCTGTTCTACGTTCTGTTATATCGAAATTTGTTCCTGCGCAAGATATTAGTAAGTACCACGTTTGCCTGGAAAATATGATAATCAATCCAATACGATCACCGATTGTTGAACGGAGAATCCATTCCTCCAATTGCAGGTAAAGTCTTCACTTTCACAGGACTACTGGAATTACTGAGTTCAATGGCCTCGACTCCACTCTACACTTTGATTTACACCAATTATTTACCACCGATCTATCCATCTCCAGTATTCATCCTTTCGGTCATTTTGTACATAGTATTAGGTCTCTCTGTAATTGGCATGGAAATAATGATACGGAAGTCTCGAAAACTACCTACTTATATCGCTGCTGCCCAAGAGGATTTGACATCGCAGTTATAATTGCAGAAGACCCCGCAAACAAGTACTGATGTAGTACGTTAGAGTTCCTATAATACAGAGTTGTGCCAATGCGTTGACAATTTTTATTCATCGTCATGCAGGACTATGGCGGAGCCGAATGTCTGAACCGATCAGAATAGTTGTAGATGCACGGGAATTAGAGACATGGTAGCGGGAATTTAAATAAACGCTTCAAATACCGTGCGCATGCATAGGCCGAAGAATGGCTACGCATTGGCACAACTCTGTATTATAGGTGTGTGAAATAAATAGACTATCGGAAAAAATAAAATTTATGCGGAACTCCTGTAGAAAATTTTATATTATCTCCTCACAGATGGCGGTACCTATACCTAGGCACGGGTATAGGTATAAAAAAGGTACTTGTATGTACCTAGGTACTTCACACCACTGATTGGGACCCGGAAAAAACTCACCCTGTATAAAAAAATTACCTTGATGAGCTTCTCGTTCAAGATTTGAAGGTCATTTCGGAAGTTTTTCCATGAATTCTGCGCAATTTGTTTTCGAGAAATAGGCCTACGAAAATTAGTTTCAAATAGTTGGATGCGCTTACATCCCCTTGATTTCAGAGCCTACGCATCATTAACGACAAAAAACCGCGATCCGCGTGTGCTTTCCAACAAGCTCACGCAGTACGAGACAGTCGGACACACACAGGCACAGTGCATGGGCCTTCTTGTTGGCACCATAGACGTATATATTAAGGTAGACCCAGCGTTCTGTGAGTGGTATTGGCATCGTCTTCTAAAGGACAGAACGATATGCACGACAGTCCTCTCTCTGTCACCACGTCGGTCTGGTGGGAGAACGTGGAGGGGAACTTTACGAGCGCGCACGCAGCCTACCGCAATAGAGGTAGTAATTAGTAGTACTCATAAGTACTGGCAGCCATACCAGCAACGGGATTCTTAACGATGTCGTTAGCGAGCGATATCCTATGGGCACTGCGCCTTTCCGGTGGATCGTCCCTGCAATTGGTTGCATGTCGATAAACGATATCGTTAGCTAACGAATTTCATGTACAGAATCCCGGTGCAGTGCTCGCGCCTGTAAAAACGTCGACCGACGGAGTGACAGAGAGAGAGCTGTCATGCGTATCATTCTGTCCTTTAGAAGACGACACAATGCCACTCACAGAACGCGGGGTTTATCTTAAGGTGCTATTAAAGACATATTCACCAGACATAAAGACCGATTGTTACTCATTCTTAGAAGCATTGTTATCAATACGGAAACGTGATTCGTCGCCACTCCTACACCACAGAACCGATCCAAACGAAGCTTCAAAGATTAGATGCAGAATTTTGGCAGAAAGTACTAACGAGTCGCGTAATACCAAATTAGTTGCATCAACAATACAAAATGAATACCCAAAATGGAACTTTAAACGAAACTCACAGGACTCGTGGAAATTGTAAATAAACTGGGTACATTAACTGGGGCCTTATTCTGATTTTATATCACGCGTAATGAAGCAGACTTTCCGGCTGAAGGTGCTCTTTGATTGGTCTAAACGACGTTTATCGCCGTTTTCACGAGTGAACACGAAATGAGAATAAGGACCCTAGTTATATAGTACATAATCTACTAAATTAACTGATAACACAATAGTAAATAACTGGGGCAAATGTGTAAACGATGAGAGCACAAGCCATTGATAATAATATATGCGAATTATGTTAGTAGTCCACTAGGGGTGCCAGTCACAATAGAAGGTGTATGTGTTCAAATCGGCGGGATAATCTAGAGCAACGAAGCTCTTACTACCAGGTTATGTCCATAATAGCTGGATGCGGAAGACTCTAGGCTATCAGAGATTTTACTCTGATCCATACAATATTCTGAATTCCTTTCCCGCTCAGACATAGAGCTCCAAACCTGATTACCTCTACCAGTATACCTGAGATCGCAAAGTTAGTCAATATTGCTTGTGGACCCCCTAGTTTTGGGAAATAAAATTTTTTAGTATATATATAACTGATATATATGATATATAACTGATTTTATTTAAAAATCCTTACTAGGCTGATACGTAACTACTACTTCTTGTTTACCGGGTACTGAATTGTCAATAATTTAGTGACTCGCAGTACTTTCGGCCGGTATTTTTTTATATTTCGAAGTACTGTTTCAATGCATGCGATATCCCAGTATCCCATCGTCTTGATTACATTCCAACGCTGTTAAGGTGAGTGTACCGGTGGAAGAATATTTCAACATACTTTACATCGAAATTATATTAATTGACTGAGTTTTGTCGCTGACTAACTTTTAATTAAATAGCGCTTACACCTTACACTATCGATTACATAAATTCAGCGATGGTGAAGATATGACATGTGTTGAATGATTTATCATAAACACCGTGCATCAAAGCGTCATAAGCGAAGGCACCATACTTGGAGCGATGTAAAAATTGGTAATAAGAGCATGCTATTTCCTATATATATTCGTCTACGCACAAAATTCACCGTTGATGTACGTAATTATTTTCACGTTCAGTACGTTCTTAAATAGCTTTGTCATAGTAAAGCTTATAGATTGGAACACTCGCTAATGTATGGTGGTCGCAGAGTGGGCGGAAGGAATGTGCCCGCCAAGTAGGTTTTCTGGTAATGGGATGGGTTTCAGGCATTCTTATGGTGGCAGCAGTTCCCACTAATCACGATACCTCGTTGCCTGTAAATTCACGTTTTTTCGTCAGCAAATGTATTACAGTATCGTAAAAGTTTCAGGACTCGGCATTGTTCCGATTTAACTACGAAAACTAGTGCTAAGATTTCATTCCTCTTCGAATAATAAAAATATTCTTTGCGGATGTCGTATGATGTAACCTTTTGAGCAATTCGTTAGTACTTGGCGATTCGTTTGATTTCACTACCTAGACGAGCGGAAGTTTTTGAATTGTTTATGGCTGGACTTGGTATTCTTCTTTCATTTCACGGCTTGTATCGGGCTCAGTGTTTTTGCTCTATATGAATTTTTGTACTTTGCTGAAATTTTTACAATGTAAAACGTTTTTGTCTGTTATGAATGTTTGTACTCGGCGGATTCATTTTACGGCAATGGTATGAAAAAGTGACTTTCTGACGCCTGTTTTCGATCGGTAAAGTGGCACTTCATATAGGTAATCTCAATACTGCCATATATCAAGACTTTCCTCATCCGCCATACTGAAAATGTTAATGTGTTGAATCATATAATGTTATGACAGACTTCTGCATATAATTTATTCTATGATTTATCTTCTAAATTTGATAAAATATATAAAACATTACATAATAAATCATATAAGCACGAATCATCAGATATACTATATCAGAAATCGTATGGCCAACCATATAGTTTATTATATAATGTGTTTCATATTATATTTGATAACTCGTGCTTATATGATTTAGTATGTAATGTTTTATATATTTTATCAAATTTACAAGCCAAATCATATGATAAATTACATTCAGAATTCTTTCATCACAATATATGATCCCCACACATGAACATTTTCAGTAGGGTCCGGCCGGGTTGAAATATATTATTTTTGTATGCATATCCGATCCGATATGCAAACAGAGTTTTCTGGTCCAACTTTTCTTTATTTTCGTTGATAATTGGTATATCGAATCACTAATAATTGGATTTTACAGAACCAAAAACACGAAATAAATGTGATCGTCCCTTATGCGCATCGCATATGCTCAACACAGTGTGCATGCAGACGTGCATGCTAGTCAAAAGCCACGCATTACGTTCACACATATGTGACGCATTACGCCCGCACGTGCCTTTCACGGCGTGCGACGATTGTTATCTGGGACATGAATTCTGGAAGACGTCCTGTCCTATAGGACAAAATTGCATCAGACATCATTCAAGTAAATATAAATTTTTTGACACGCCCAAACAAAACCTATTGTATGAAGCGAAGGAAACTAAAATGTCACAAGGACTCTGATTAGTCGTGGAATGCGTACGCAGTAGGTCCTCTATAGCAATTTGATTTATGATTAGAAAATATGAATAAAGAAAATTGCACGTCAAATTATTTCGATTCCGAACATGTCAAAAAATTATTAACTTAGTCGATAAAATTATCAATTTCATCGTGAACATGCAAGGTGACTTCGATATCAGGAAATTACGAGTGATAGGCTCTAGTTGAGTAACGGGTCCCAAGAAATTTCTTGCAATATGCTAATACGATAACGAACGCTATCCGTTTCGTGCAGGTGCCATAGAGTGTGCGGTCGGGGGGCGCTCTAGGTGCAGGCAGACCATAAACCCATTAGCGTACTCGACTCACAGGAAAAAATGGTACTGAGTATGCACGAAGTGGAGTTTCCTGAATTTTTCATTCTTCCCATCGGTTGAAAACTGGGGAGTGCGCACTCTAATTGTAAGCCGAACTCACCATACATATAGGCAGTTCTAAGGAACGTTTAACTGATGCGCGTATGAACAATATGGAAAAATATTCAGAAGAAGTGATATGCGCAATATATCCTCACATTTCACGTGTACTCATATAACTCCAAGAAGCAGTTACAATGCGGTTGTTTCCGTTTTTGTTTTCCAATAGTACATACATCAAACAGGGAGATGTTCAATTCCTTTCTGCCATTTTTATTCATGATTTTTGAGCTTCAAGTGCAACTGATTTTACAAAGAGGCGTCCAATTTGCGACGCCTGGGTCCTTGTTGTTGACTATCGTCTGTTGGCAGATTGCCATAAAAGTTTATTCAGTAAATTATATTTGTTTTCAATACTAAATCGTGTTTGTGAAACCTTCGGTTACAATAACGATGGCCATAACCTACTTTGCCCAAACCTAGCCCGACCTGTAAAAATATCACCTATTTTGAATAATATCGAAGCCTACGGATCGTTCAGACAGAAAAGCCGTTCATAGCGCGATTCTATGTGCGCACATTAAGGGTGAAGCCTAGTCAGAAAGCGCGGGCTCATCGGCGTCCCGCGCGACGAAGCCAAGAGAGAGAGCGTCACGCGAGACGTTTGGTCGTGATTATACCTCAGTCGTTTCTTCGATTACATGGGTCTTGGTCTTAAATTAAAGATAAAAAACGCGACTAGAGAATCGCTTCTGCCAAATATTGAGAAAAAGTTCAGCCTGCGCTGTACGTCGTCGCAGATATGATGTACTTTCGAGAAGCTTTTTCACAAAATTAGAGGTAAACTGGAAAATTTGGTGAAAGAGGCAGCCCAAATTCAACCTTCGTCTATGAAATACCGCTGTAAAAATGTTATTTTCTTAAGAAAGACGGAAATGAAAAGAAAAGTCTCGATTATCTGTTTGCGCGCGCTCGTCGGGCCATAGGCATCGTCCAAACCCGAAACATGACTCTATCAGGTTTTCAATGAGCGCTGTCTCTCTTCCACTAAAATTCCAGCGCTGACATAGTATGCTCAGTCTTCGTTACTATCATTATCGATAACTGAGTGGAGTTATTCAGTCACGATAATTCCATAAAATACCTATGCAGTCCTCATAAATTTCAGTATATACTGAGCATTAGATAAGTAATCAATTCTTGCTGCTTCGTGTGAAAACCACCTGACGAGACGCTAGGATTTCCATTCGCACATTCGCAGTAGCGGCTTTTGATTCCAGAGTCTCCAATTGAGTTCGATACATAATCGATGTAGCATTTGTAAGTTTTGTTATTCGTGTATCACGATCCAACTTCGATTTCAACTATATTGCTCTGCTCTTCAGGATAATAAAGACCGATATTATTATCGCAATCAATCATCACTGCTCGCAATAAATCTAAATAAAACGGCTCGAGTCCAACTGGTATGACTTGGTCAATGGCTTGAACTGTTTTAAACATTTCAATAGTGTAATTCACCAGTGCGAAGGAATGTCGCAACTACTCTCGTGAATTTGACCTGAGAATGCTGACCCACACAGGGCACGGAATCATATTCCAGCAAAATTCAATGTCACGGATATCACGACATGTCGGACACGAAATCAAGTTTTTTCAAATATTTCTATAACATTTCGGACTCATGTCAGGACAATAGCTGGGTAATAAGGATGATGAGGGATATTTGAAAGTTCGAATGGATTTTGGTTATATGTGAATATTGCACGAAATATGAAACTCAGCTCATTGTCTTCGAATAGAATTACTATCGGTAAAAAAAATCCAGGCATCTCACTCCAATGCGAATAAATCTGCAAAAAAACCATCATAGAATTTTTGAATGATAGTAAGTTTATGCCGAACTATAACGCAAATTAGGAATCTAAATATCTCTTGTATGTACTACGATGTCAATTATCTCTACGGATGGGCAACGCCGCGATTCCTGCCTGATCGCGAATACTGATTGATTGTTCAAATAGGTAATCTTCTGAACATGCGAGAAGATTGGCAGTTCTGTATACCAAAAATTGTGGGAAGAGATGCGATTGTAGTTGTCGGCAAGGTTTGACGGGTGGCACGCCAAAACAGTGTAAGTACCAAAATACCGAAAATACGTTTCGTGTTGCTAAAAGTTTTTTAAAATCTATACGCATGTCCTTGCAAAACGATATGACTGACAAAAATGTATTCGCGAAGTTATTTTATTTGTTAATTTTTTTAATTTTCCAAGTTTCCGGGTTATTTGTATTTTCATTCAAATTTCACCATTTTGTTAACGAATTATTTTCATTTTGGCACTTACACCGTTTTCGATTGCTACGTAGTCCGCCATTTTACCCCGTAATATTTGGAAATTTCTAAAAATTTGAAAATCGTTATTCGTTAAAGTACAAGCTTTCGATTCACATTTGTTTCGTGATTTCGATATCGTAATTGTGTTTTTAATCAACACCCAAAGTAAAAAAAAAAGTTGGCCCGAACTGCGGACTTACACTGGCACGGAAAAAATCGCTTTCCGCATAAACCAATACCAATAAGAAGTGAAAAACGAAATGATACGGATACGTTGTGACGAAAGAAGTAATAAAACAAATACAAACATGAATATTACTGGTGCTTGTGCCCGCTTTGGATATATTAGTTCTGTGTTCATCAGAGATCATGCTGCACCCAAAAACTTATGTTCATGTGGATGTATAACCTGCAATTTTCTAAATCCTAAGACATCAAATACCAAAGAACCACTATTCTCAGTGCTTTGACGCTTTTCTTATTATATTTTACTATGCCATACTCGACCCGATTCTTTGTTGGTTTGTTGGGTATCTCATATAATGGACCTCCTTCATGCTTTCCTCAATCTCACGTAATTATTAACAAAGCGAGTTTCATTTAATTGTTTTCATTCGCCTTTTATTTGTTTTCGATATTTCACGAACTGAACGTCTTGTTCTGCGGACGATAACGTGGGAGGCCGTTCAACAAAGCACTAACGATAATGAACAATGAATACCAAAATGGATAACGCAATAATTATGAATGTCAACGGCACCTCATTCAGTGAGTACGTCGTATGGAGCAGGTCGATTTTCAAAAATTTGTAATTATGATGTGTTAGAAGTCTCATTTCACATGAAATCCATTTACCTGGACCGCAAAATAATACTTTGTGATAGTAAATAACATCGAAAACTATTTTTTTTTCAACGGTTCATTACTTTAAAATCGCATCTCCTCCCACAATTTCCAATATAAAGAGCCGCCGATTTCGTGCGTGCTCGGAAGACTAGTCCGAACATTCAATTGATTGTGATTTTCGTATCTTCATTCTTCGAGAAATGAAATTTCGAAAAATCATGTAAAAGAATTCGAGAAATCTCAAGCTGCTGCGAAGTTATTCTTGGTTGGAAGGGATACTTCTGACCGAATCAGCAACCTTGTTACATCCCTATTTCATATGGCTGGCTTCAGCCCTCAATCAATCTCCATGGTTGGAGAAATATATTGATCTAAGCAGTGGAATGAGGGAACAAGCTAGAAATGGATTTGAAAAAGACTTGTATAAACTTGCGAATAATGCAGTAGGTATTTGGAAACTGTGCGGTAAGGAGTTAACATTGAGCTTTCAACAAAGTGGAAAGGGAAATACGGTGTGAAAGCTCTGATCTAACTTGCGCATTCGCTCGGTGGGTATAGCGACAGTACGGCGATTTGGTTGTGTGGAGTTAAATAAGATCGGAGTTGTGTTCGACAAGCCAAAATATGTTGGATCTTACTTGCTAGATCTCTCTAAGTGTCTCCAAGATTTTAACTACGATCATTGCATGAAACATGTTCAGACATTTTATAAGAATATTTCCCACATGCCTTGAGCTGTCACAAAAGTGTAGCCGCTATAAAAATGCTGGCAACACCTGCGCGCGTCCAGTTTCAGTTAAACATTTCGAAGCTGAGAATGTATATAATTTCTGTCGATGCCTTCAATATCAAGGACAAACAGAAAATGCGCTATGGAATGTTTCAATCACGAAGAAATAATCTACCGAGCCCATATCATTGATGGAGAAAGATATATGTTTATGTTTACTGCTCCAACAACCAGTCTTAATGCTTGTCCATGCCATGGCGACGTGGAATAAGGATTGAAGAAAAACCAATAATAAAATATAAATTGCATTGAAACATGGCTACCAATAGATTATTGAATAATCGATTCCTCCGGTGTCATCAATTATTACAATCTTTCATGCCATGTCATTAGGACGCAAAATTATCAGTGTTAAATTGATTGTTGAAGCAGTAAATATATTTCTTCTTCTTCATCAATATTCTAAGCTCATTTGAAATATTTCCTGAAAATAAAAACTGCCCCCGAGATATACTGTAGATTTGAAGCAAAACTGAAACTATCACAGTCTTGAGCAAAACTGGAGATAATATGGTCGTCGGCCGAAGCGGCGAAATATTTTCTGAAAATTCCACCCCGGTTTCCTTCCAGCGATTGAACTTCTCCAAGGTTACTGAATCATATGACTCGGAAGATTACTCTACGTCAGTTATCATTAGAAGATAATCCAATTAACGTAAAATAAAAATGTTGTTTTATTGTAAACCATTCACTGACACATTATAATTATTGTTTCCAAAAGTGCCCACGGTTGTATCACCTCGCCATACAAGATACGTGCTTTGAGGCACCGCCAAACGCGAAACGTCGAGAGCGCAGCTTTAGGCACGATAATAATTTTCGCATCGGATTCAATAGTGGGAAGATCCGATCTTCCAGAAAATTTAAAAGATGACAACTGAAGTAAAGTCGAAAGAGATAGTGAAGAGAAAAGGAATTTTCTATTTATTGTGGTTTCCAGTTATTTTCCTAGCTGCTTCGAGTGTTCTGAAAGGTTTGTGATCTATTCCGCCAATTATATCAACGTATGCATCTACCCATACACTCACTAAGAATAGAAGCCGTTGCATACCGAATCAAGCATAACCAATAACCACACATCTCTCGAAACGTCTGTACATTACAGTATGATATTAATCCGAATAACAGCCGCTGTCTTCGTCGACTTGGTAGTGTATCGCATCTGTCTTCATTCCCTCAATATCAATGCCACGAATTGCTCGATACTTTACGAAAATTCCAGCAGTCCAGAAGTTATGAGTTTAGAGATAAAATGTGGACCGCACGCAAGTGTGATCGTGATGATTTACACTTTGATGGGAACTTTACTGTCAGGATTGATGACTCACTTTCTCGGGCCTTGGAGCGATCGGAAGGGACGGAAACTTCTCCTGATGGCTTGCTATACTGGTGAGCTATTTGTTTCATGTCTCCGCCATGGACCAATTTGTCTCACTTGCTAGTCGCACAGTGGTCTGAAATTGCCAAACGCCGGCCAAAACCTCGAAAACTGAAATTTTATTTCGATAATTTTTACCGTTGGGTTGTGCGAGAAAATTAATTGCGCATATCCACTACTCAAGCACCGATATTCCTGCCTCTCCCGCGGAGTGCTAGAGCCACGAATTAAAGGGCACACAACGCGTATACAAAGTTACAACTGAGGATATAAAAAGAATTCTGAAACAAGGAAGCAACTCCTGGTGGTATGCGCAACAGCTTTCCGTATTTTTGAGGAAAGCTTTTAACCAATCCAGTCGAGTCAATGGTTCAAAACCTTCGCCTGACGTTTCGGCAGTCATGTACTGCCCTCATCAGAGGCTATTTTATTAGAAAAAACACCATTCACAATTAAGCTTTCATTCAAAGTGAGCTTTCCGTGTTGATAAATCTTCATTTCATGTCCATTCCGAGGAAAAACCGTGTTAATCGGCGACTTCGCGCGAGCCAAAATTTTTAGAGTTTTCTGTTTTCATCCAACATCAAAGTTATATATGTAAACCCTCATATCCCGCGATGAAACCAATTTGAGTTTCTTGTCTACGCTATTGGTTACAACAATTCGCAAGAACTAGCTGCCAATACCTAATGTCCTAATCAAATCAATTTTTAAGGTTTGGGCCAGCCGTTGGCGATTTCGGACCACTGTAAATCGGTCCCACTTAACTGTCGTGAAAAGTATCGTTCATTTTCATGCAACGAGTGTACCACGTTGACATGTCCACGAGTTTTCTGCAAAACGGAAACTAGGCCGAGGCACTTCAAGTACCTCGAAAGATTGCCCATTGAGGAAATATAAACAGATGGTCGATCTGCATTCATCTAAATTTTCGATTCTCGTCGAAATTTCTAATAGAAATGAATCTTCAATCAAAGACTTCGGACGGAATCAATGTTATTGGGTTATTGAAACTGGTTCACAGGTTTTATAATCGAGTATGCTATGCTCACCTTGATGGCTAATTGGAATATCAATCCTTGGTATTTGTTACTTGCTTCAATTCCTCCAAATATTGTGGGCGGCGATTGTGCATTGAAGTTAGTTTTATCGTGTTACATCACTGACACAACAATGAAGAAAGAAAGGGGCTTCCAATTCACTCTGCTAGACGCGGTAATAAATGGTGGATTAGTCATCGGCGCGATGGTTGGACGTTTGTTGTTCGAGAACTATGGTCATACGGCCGTCTTTGGAATAGCAGCAATCTGCTCGATATTGGCACTCCTTTGGACTTATTTCCTCCTTCCAGAGCCAGTCAAAGCTACCTCCCAGGTGGGTCTGTACCGATCACTGTGTTGTGTGCATGAGAACCGGAGTGTTTCAAGACTGATGAAATGACTTAGTACACATATATCGAGTTCCTATCCCAATGCGTATTTCAAGCCGTGTAAGATAATATTGCTAACAACTATATTTTCGCAGGCAGGAATAAAAGACACCTACAATATCTCGTCCTTCAAGAAATTTATTACCAACTTTTCAAAGAAGCGAGAAAACTTTGGTGAACTTGTCGTCTACCTAGCGATTTTCACTCTGACTTTGAATGGATTGACGGAAAAAGGACAGCTGACTATAGACATTTTGTTTGTAAGAGCCAAATTAGGCTGGAATGTTCAGCAGTATTCAAATTTCATTACCATGGGTATTGTATCGCGAATCGCAGGCCTGTGCATAGTCTCGCTACGTGGTCGTTTCACAGGTAATACACCTGACGGGAGATGTGATGTATAAAACCGTTTCATTCGCTGCTGGATGAGTGATAGGTTTATACGGACATGGATCTGGAAGAAAGATTCAACATGCCTACAAATCTTCTCACACGTAGCGCCGATCAACTTGACTATATTTTCAGGGGTTCCAGATACACTGCTAATTGGTTTAGCTCTCATATCAGCTCTCGGTGGTGCGCTAACGAAATCGTTAGCATGGCAATCCTGGCACATGCATTTCGCAATGTGGATTAGTCTATTCAGTGGTATCACGGAACCATTACTGCGTTCTATTATTTCGCAGTTCGTACCTACGCAGGATATTGGTGAGTATCATGTTCACCCAATAAATTTCACGATCAATTGAATACGTTCACCGTTTATTGAATCATAAATCAATTTCTTGAATTCTAGGTAAAATATTTGCTCGTGCAGCGGTCCTGGAATCACTGAGTTCGGTGACTGGGACTCCACTGTACACTCTCATGTACTCGTCTTATTTACCACCAATCTATCCATCCCCTGTTTACATCCTCTCGGTCGTTTTGTACATAGTATTGGGTCTCTCTGTAATTGGCATGGAAGTAATGATACGGAAGTCTCGAAAGCCACCTATTTATATCGCTGCCGCACAAGAGGATTTGTCCACCTAGTTATAATCGCAGAAAAACATTCTGAGCAAGAATTGATGTACGAAAGAAGCGGTGGATTTCATTTTCTCGTCATTTCATCGATGGACGATAACGTAGCACATGTGGTGTGTCAAAATTCTTCGAATGCTAGTTTTTCGCATGAGATAGCTTGCACATAGGCTACCATGCACGGCACAGAGCCAACAATTTATTCATAGTCGATAAGGGTATAGTTTTAGATTTGGTAAATCGGATATCTATTAACAGAAAACGAATCCAGCAAATATTTATTGACAGTTACCAAATCCAAGTTGAGTCGAAACCAATTGAGTTGGGGCAAGTATCTTAAGGTGCTATTGAAGACACATTTAGACCCATTGTTACTCATTCTTAAAAACATTGTTATCACTTCTCAAATGGAATTCGTTGATAAACCTACACCAAACAACCGATCGGAATTAAACTTTGGGGAGTGGATGCAGTATTTCGGCAAGAAGTGGCTGCGTATTTTATTTCTACGAAATATTGAGTCTTCTATTGAAAATTAAACTTTTTCCAATCTAACTTATAAACGAACCTAACCTAACTTTCAGAGAATCCCGACAAACGTTGAATTCTTTTGGGATTTCAGCAAAATGAAATATCTAGCCACTTTCTGCAAAAATTCTGCATCTCATTTTTGATATTTCGTTTCGATCGGTTGTGTGATGTAGGAGTAGCGACCAATCGCGTTTCCGAAGTGATAACAATGCTTCTAAGAATGAGTAATAATCGGTCTTTATGTCTGGTGAATATGTCTACTTTAATAGCACCTTAAGGCATGCTATAGTTCTACTTTACCCAATCTAACCTAGAATGAGGATTTGTCATCTCTTTCAATCGATGTCAAAGTCTAGGCAGCACCGACGCGAAGATGCTTCAGTAAATGCGATTCCACATGCTATGACGTACACAAATATCCAAAAACTTCTTAGTTTCACGCCATAACGATGAAACCTTGAGAACTATGATTATTATTAATTAGCTATTACCCACGGCTACGTGTATAGTAAATAAGCCACGTGATCATAATTATAAGTCTCAAGACGCAGGATAGATCGCTTTGCGCGTGCAGGTCGCTATTGCGCTAACTATATGACAAAATCTAAAAAATATCAGCATGGCATGCAGAGATATTGAAGGTATAAAATCACCAAAATTGGTTTTTCTCGAGTAACCTTAGAGCATATAGTACTGGAGGGAGCCTGTCCTATCTTTTCCCATAAGCGGCAAATGAAGTACAGACAGGTATAGATTGAGTACCACCTGTCTCTGTTTGCAGAGTCTGATTGGCCGATAGATTTGGGTGACGTGACGCGTTAGCTTCGTACCAAGCGAATTGCGGTGCCCTGTGCATATATTTTGTTTTCACCAGTTCACTCCGATCCCTCCGATCCTACAATTACAGCGTCGTGCGCGGCTTTACAATATTATTAATTGGGTATTGAAATCGGATATCACCATGGGTGTAAAATGTTGCGTCATTACAAAAAATTTAGAAAATTAAGAAAATTAAAATTAAAATTACAAATTCAACAATTAAATTAAAATTATTAAAATTAAGAAGATTGTATACTAAATATATTCTGTTTAACCACGAATGATTTTCATTGGATTTAATGTATGCTAATATTTTTTGTATGAATAAACTTGTGCATAACAATTAGCGAGTAAAAATGAGTTTCCTATACAACCTGCATTGACTAATCATTTTTCCCCCACCCAAATATGTAAATTCATTAACAATTTTGTTTTGAACTCATTCCGATCAAGCACTTATCATTTGTTTAGTAACTACTGATTTGTTGTATGTGATTTTTACTATCAACTCAATTCAATAGAAAATCATTTTCTTCCTTCACAATTCTGAGCGTACCTAAATACTAATAAAATTTGGTTCCGCGAAATAACTCGTAAATAGCGAATCTTTCTTTTCATGATTACTCGTTCGCCGGCGCGGGTACCCAATTTATTAGGTTACGCTGCTGGCGTAGAAGGAGAGAGTATTCTACACTCAACGCTATAGGGAAGGCGACTGCCAAACTCTGCCGCAAGGAGCGCTAGCGAGCTTTCGGTCACATCTGCCAATCCGCTTCGTGTGTTTGATGCAATTCGACGTGTGTTCCAATCATTCTAATTTTTTAATAATTGTGTAAAAATATGCCTACTATGTGCGTCGCAGTGGGTTGTAGAAACAAATGTGGACACATATTTCTAAAAAAACTTGGAAATTCGTAAGTTCACGTGCTAAACTGTGTAATATAAGGAATTGAAGAAATTCGTATCAAAGATAACACGTATTGTGGAGCTATACCTAACCTCGATCTTCTTTACTTCCCTTTCAATCAAGTCAGCCTTTTTTCCACATAAGGGCGCACTCCTTTTTCGCAGTTCGTTTTTCAATTCTTTGACGGTCATAATATTGATATTCTCATTCTACTCCAATACAATACTAAACTACTACAACTTTGATGAGCAGGTGCCGCGAGTCTCTTTGCCGCGAGTGAGGTCAGTTGTGACCGAAAACTCAGTGCTGCCCTCTGCGCTTAGCTTTACGTGTCTCCTTCCCTATAGACAGCGGACCAACACGCGTATTGCTCTTTACGAGAAAATGAAAGAATGTTTAATGTTAAAATAAAACAATTACCTTACTTATCCTTAACTATTTATGCAAAATATTGTTCACATTGTCTTTTTTTTTGTTTATATTGTTTATCTTCGGAAGGGTTAGACATATGGAAAAAATGCACGTAACCAATCTTATTGATAGTGATATTTTGTATAACTTTCATACTAGTCTTCATCGACTTACGACGCATAGAAGGCGAGTTATTCACGAAAAACCAATTTTTGTGACCTCCGGGCCTCAATAACTCTAAATGCTAGGCTGATATTGTGGACATTTTGTTATATACTAATTTGTATCGTCAAAACATACATGTATACCAAAATCCAGCTTTATATGCATTTTTCAGACAGTTGGGCCTTTCTTCGTCTAATTTGAAAATAGATGTTGATCCCACGTGCCGTGAATATCTCTCGATATCTCGCATTTTGTCTAATTTTTTCGCCCAGCACAACCCCCTGTATATCAGACTAGCAAGTGCAATGAAGGTTGAAGGGCAGGATACACCCAACTTTTCAGCTACATGATGTATTAGTATAAAGAAGATAAGAATTTATTTCTTCGGTAATTTTTCGTCGGAAAGCGGTCAGGAAATTTTCTGACCACTTTCCAATATTTTTTCTCGAAGGAATTGGTGTATTGCAAAACCCATGCGTGCAAGTTTGAGGAAGATGGAGTTACGCTCGATAAAGAATCAACGATTCCTATAATTACTAATTACCCCTAAATGTCGGTGCCACGGATTGTTAGATTCTTCGTAAAATTTCCAGTACCTCGGAAGTAATAGATTTGGGGATCAAATTTGAGATATGCGCGAAATATGAAAGACAACAATAAGATTGAAATTTTCCATTGAGACCCCTATAGATATTCAACCAGGATAATTTCCAAATACTTGCGTCAAATACAGGTTTCTTTCATCTCATAACAATTCGGAGTTCGAAAAGTAATTAGGTTATCGTTTATCCGCATTCAGACTCCGTCAATCAAGACAAATTCTGAAGACGTATATAAAACTACGGACAACAGAGGAACAATTCCTCCAAGAATGCAGAAGATATCTACGAAGCACAGTTCAAAAAAATCTTTCCTCGGCTGTTCGTCATAATTCACTCCCAAATATTTTCACTACAAGTATTCTTTATAATTTTCTCCCGACTCTGCGCCGAACCTTAATTCCCCTAATCGGCAATATGCCCAGGGCATTCTGGGCGCCGAAAAAGCGACTCCAAATTGTCCATTGCGATCTAGAGCAACGGATCCAACGGCATTCCTCGACTGCTTAGTGGCGGTTTCAATGACACTTTTTACTGCGAGCATGGTGAGATCACCACGTAATGTCTGGGCCGCCATTTGGCTGACGAGATTGAAGCAGAGGCAAGATTTTACTATGGATTCTCCATGGCCAGTTGCGACAGACCCGCCGATCAATGAATTGGCGTAAAAACCGCCACCGACGATAGCCGAGGATCCGACCCTCCCCGGCATTTTATTCCATCCTCCACCAGAAGATGTTCCCACGGTACACCTGCCCGCAATGTCTATAGCCACAACCCCGACCGTGCAGGCCTCTTGAGTTTCTGCAGAGGATTCGCAGATATCGCCGAATGAAGCTTGACGAATAAGACTTCCTGGAGAAAGTATCAGTACTTTTTGATCCACTGCGAATCTCTTTGCTCCGTCACCAACCAGCAAGGAATGCTCCGTTAATTCCATCACGTGCTTTGCCAACGTTATTGGATGCTGGATGTCTTTCACTCCTCCGACAGAGCCCACCTTGATTAGAAATTGTTATACGTTGTGAGGTGAAACTGGTTGAGCGGTTGTATGAAATGAAATTTCAATCTCACCACTATCCGAAAAACGAAAACGAAGAAAAAAAGCAAACCTGTTTCAGGCGACTACAAACAGATATATCGACTCGTCTCGGAGTTTCAATTGATTGTTTAAAAAATATGAGGCGGAGGAGTTCAGAATTTAGGCGATGCGATGTAAAATTCTCCGAATCGAATTTCATTACCGTACCCTGAAGCCGGTGCCATTCATGATACCGGCGTCGAGTTCAATTTCTCCGTCAGAATTCGAAACCGAACCGTAACCGGCATTAAAGTGTTCATCATCTTCCAAAATTCTGATAGTTTCTTCAACAGCGTCAACGGACGAACGTCCGATTTGTAATGTCGCGTAGCCTCGGATCACCGCATCCTTCAATGCGATTTGTTTTTCATTTGTCGTGTAACCTGAATGCCCAAACTCTATGCCACCATGTGCTATTATAACCGGATGCATATTTTCGAGTATAAAAATTCGAAGATTCGTCATTAGTCCATCGTCTTCGAATTTAATGTTTTTCTCCGATTATAAATTTTACAATTTTTCCAATTTTTTTCTCATTTATTTGCGGTCTAAATAGTATCACTGAAAATTTCGACGTTCTCATTTGACAGAAATTATACCACAGAAGAAACATCCGCAGATCCGAATGACCCTACCGTCTATTTTCAATTACGTTACAACTATTGGCCAATACAAATACTTTCGGGCAACTGACTAGTCCAAGCTCGAAAACAGATAGGCATTGATTATGAGTGAAGTTACCCGATAACGGTGCCGTTGGGCAATCGGTTGGCCGCAGAAATTCTTCTCACGTCTCAATATAGCTAGACACAAAAATTCACATTTATACCTAAACTATTAGGTGCTTAAACATTTATTAACCTTTGTTTCGTCAGACATTCGACTCTCCGATACGATATTTGTAATATATTATTCATAGCAACGTACGTTTTCGGATAAAAAATTCAACATTTTCTACATAATATGTATACCTACTATAATACAGTCAACATTCATCCAATCACGAATTGCCTCAATTGTGTATATACATGTCACAATTGTATATGATAAGTATATTCAAATATAGCAATATCTTAAGTAAGTCGATCTCTGCACCGCTGCTCGTCCGTCCCGTCCCCGCAGTCATCTATCCCGTTGCATTTTACACCTTTCGTGATGCACCTTCCATTGCTAAATCAAAATCCGAATAGAAATTACCTTTAGCTCCAATGTTCAGGTACCTGCATTATCAACAGTTTTTAAACTGCGCTTTACCGTCACCCGATACTCAAACCCGTGTAAGATCATACCGACGGAGTGAATTTTCAAGAACTTTGGCAGAATTCGATTTGTAGATAAATGTTTTATCTCATTTTACCGCGTAATATTTAAAATTTCTCGAAAAAATGTCGAAGTTAGGAATTATTTTCATGTTTCGACTGACCGATAAATGAGGACACAATTATGCAAGGAGAGCAATGCGAAGAAGCTGCGTTTTATTTACCCGCAAGTGAATTCGTGCTTGTTGCATCGTCCATGGCATCCATGAGGCTCGTCCGAACCATCTGCGCAGTCGGTAAACCCATCGCAGAACCGCATTTTGGATATACACTGGCTGTTGCTGCATGTGAACTCGTTTTCCAATGGGCAGGCTTAAAAACAGATCAAGTTTTAATCTTCATCGGTAGATTGAGACCATTTATTTTTCTTTAAATATTGCCGGAATGACGGCATTGTTGAGGATATCGTAATCTTTGCATGTATATTGAAAATAAACGGAAACTTGAAATTTTTAAATCACAATTCAACTTCGAATAACTGCGGCAATCTGCTATCCACATTTCAGACTGATCAGTTCAGCGATTTTTCATTTATTGTCAAAAAAGCATCGAGGGATGAATAATTTTTAGCGAATTTTCGATAAACTGGTATATCGTCTGGTTTATTAATATTCTCACTCTGTTGAAACGTTCAGCTATCCGAGAGAAGAGGATAGCTGAAACTGAGAGTAGTAGGCGAGTTTTAGAAAGAGTGATTTCATGATTCAATCAATCTTCTCATACACGCAAAATTAATTTAAAATTGGTGGGTGTAATAACGGTCATTATAATCATAAACGAGCTAGTTATCATAGCGGTCTAAATTAGACTAATTAAAATAAAATCGTAGAGCTCGACATACTAATCGAAGTGATACATAGATCGCGCACAGTTCTCACATACAGTTGCGCATTGACTCTCGTCACGGTTAGCTGAGTTTTTTTTTTCAATAGGATGTACGACTCTTATTCTCGAAATTATTGGAAACGTTTTTTTTTCATTCAATCTGTTTTAGTACTTCAGAAAACCAAAAGTCGATTTCATGAGAAAAGAAAAGAGAAACGAGAAATACCTCTGTCGAAGTCATTGAGAAGGAGTCTTTTAATCCCATAAACACAAAATTACAACAAAACCGGAATCCCCGCCCTCCCGAAAATGATCCCGCTCTATTATAGAGTTTGTATGAATTGTTCAAAAAATAAACAAACGTAGTTCCTTTACTGTTTTCGTACTCGATTTTCCACCCACTTCGAATCATTCGAATATCGCCACCATAATGGGTCGAGTGAGCCACGAAGAAATCTTTTCCAATAGACGCAGCGAGCTACGGCCAGAAGGACCTGAACTACAATATTCGGTGCAGTGTCGAGATCAATGATCAGATAACTATGCGTATAAACATGATCGTTCTCACCTACGGTACAGTTGATTTCGTCCGTAGCATCCCAGCAGTTAATTACACCATCGCATCGCCTCTCAAGCGGCAAACACGACGTTTCGTTTCCGCAGCGGAAGTGCGTCTCGAGGTCGCAGGCTAAAAATGTAAAATTAGAATACAAAAATACGATCTAAAATAAGTTTGCTTACGTCGAAAAAACCGTGTACACTAAATATATGAGCTATTCAGAATAATCCATCGTAACAGCAATTGAATGATCACAAATTGGCCTGAGCGCAAAAAGATGGTGGTCATGCCAACACGAAAAGTAAATTAATTGCATAGATGGTAGTGACTTCATCGGACTAGGAGAACCAAAGTTGCAAATTAGTGCTTTTGTAATTTACTGAGGAGAGATTCTTCCTTTATTCAAGCGTGCAAGCCTTAGAAAGACTGGAAAAGACTGTCTCTTCCAATTTTTTTTCTCCTTAGTAAAAGACAAACGCATTAATTTGGAATTGGAAGAGACAGTTTTTTTCCAGTCATTCTAAGGTTTGCATGTTTGAATAAAGAAGGAATCTCTCCTTAGTAAAAGACAAACGCATTGATTTGCAACTTTAGTTCGGCTAGTCCGATGAAGTCACTACCATCTATGTAAAGACTACGAACGATAGATTCGCCACATACATAAATTAATTCCAATTCCGGCTGAATGAAATCGCCGCGCGATCTTCCGAATAGAGTTCTTGCTATCGTGCCAACACCAAGAAAGTCGTTCACGCTCAAATTTTTATCCATTTACACTGCGGGCAAAATCAACGCGCATGCCAAATCACGAGGTGGGTTTATTATACCGAATACAGCGGTCACATTGAGTTTCGTCGCGTACTTTTTTCCGTGGCTCATACGGCTGAAAGTGAGTTAATCATTTTCCATGAAATCTTGGTCAATTACACTGGACTGGACGAGATTCGGCAACGTTTGTATCGAATCGCTCTGTTCATTGAAAATACTGATTAAAAACGGAGGAACAAAGAAAGTGCGAATGCACGAGGAACATAAAGCCTGCGAGCTGGTCATTCTTCGTAATATTTTAATGCGTGCATGCCGAAAAGAAGCCAAAGAAATCAATCGTAAGCGGAAAGCCAATAATAGAAAATATCTCAACGGTAGGAGACGTAGAATGAGGCGGAGCGCCGAGGAAGGGGAGAGGAGGGGAGGACGTGGAATGTGCTTTCACACGTGCGTTTGTTTCTCCTTGGTTTTATACGCTTTCCTTTCTACCCGACATAACACATTATACAGCAAACACATACGTTTCATCTGTTTGTACTAGCTCCTCGCAAGTTTCAACTAAATTTTCCAAGAACCTTTATGGTCTATACGATATGAAAGACTCTCCCTGTTCTCTTTAATCAGCTGCCAACGTTCCCCCTTATATTATAGCGGCGCTCTATACGAACTAGTTTACTCGGGTTTTATATATATATATATACAGGTACATATGTACCAACCGCCGTACATAAACACACAGTGGCTTAGAGAGAGAGAGAGAGAGAGAGAGAGTTGCGCTCGATGAGACAAAGAAAAGAGTGAAAGGAGAAAAACAAAATGATGAATTATTTTGCCTATAAATCTACACGTCATATGTAATTTTGCCGACTTGTCAGACTCATTTATCCGCACTTACCGCAGTCATACTCGTCAGAATGATCGTAACAGTTCATGTGACCATCGCAGTGCTTTGATTCAGGAATGCACAATCCGTTCGAACAAGTCCATTCTCCCTTAAGACAAAAGTGTTCGAGCTCGGTGCACCTGAAAAAAAAAATTAACATGATTAAATTCGTTAACTTGAAGACGAGAAAGCGAAAGTTCAAATCCGCGATACCTCGAGGATTCAGTAAAGGTAAAGGGGCTGTTTGCACGAGCGTTGCTACCGCCTGAAGCTACGTCTAAAATTTTGTTGCGAACTTCAATAATCGCGGTGAACAGATAGAGATGAACAATTTTTCTCGCGACTGGATACCGTCAAGATCAGACAAGAATCAATGACATCGGATACCTGAAAGCGTCGATATCTAGTCTATGACATTTCTGCGTGTTCACAGCACAAAGACCAGCACATCCGGTAGGATCCTCAGGATCGGGACCAACTCTGCAGAATGGTACGTCGTCGGTCATGAGTGCGACGCAAACTTCACCAGGAAAGCAGTCGTCGCAATGTCTTGTTCTGTTTAATATATACATCGTTGTGGCAGTGGCTGTGGTTGTGCTGGCTTCTTTGGTGATCAAACCATCCGGTTCCGGTATCACAGTGATGGTAGTCGCGGTGGTGGTGGCGGTGATTTCCGGAGACGAGATAACAAGCGTAGCTTCAGTATTCGACGATTCCAAATGAATACTCGTCGGATTTGTCGTATTATTTAAATCATCTTGATGAGTACGAACCGTTTCGCAATTATCGCATGTCGCATTTGGTTCCGACGCCATCAAATATTGCTGTATTACTTGCAGCTTTTGCGGCTCTGAAAAAGAAGAATAACGGAAAACTAGAGAAACACTGCAGCAATGCAGTGTATATATATATTTTAGATTATTTTAATAGATTATAAATATATTTTAGATTATTTCATTTTTTAGTTAGGGTTTGAGGAAGCTGGACAATGTTCATCAGATGTTGTCGATTTTGGGGAAAATTAGTCTCAATATTTCTGTTTTTTTATTATTCTACCTTGAATCTACTTTCCGCTATAGATGAACAAAATTCTTTAATAATTGACAAGAAAAACGAAAAATAAAGAATTCAATACAATCGCAAAGAAAATTTCATCGTATGAAATGAAGTGATATAGTCGGGTAATGTTTCAGCCTGCGTGTTCGGTGCTCGTGTTATATGTAGTATTATTATATTTATCTACCGGGGAAATCAGATTGAGTATTACAAATGTAAGACGTAGCCTGCACTGACTGGTAGGAATTATCATTCTTGCTACAGAATTAATTGACATTTGGCACTGGATTTAATTGAATGGTTATTTACTGGATCAAGAGATAATTAGCATTAATATTATTTTACCGTGCGCGATACCCAAGCTCTAATTCTTTAAACCAGCTCTATTAGACTGTAATTGAAAGAGAGACACAAATTGCAAGTGACACTTTAGGTTCAGCTGTAGAATAATATATGTATGTATGTACATACTCAGAAATCTCACGTCTATTATTATACACACTTGCTTATTATTGTCATGATCATACAGAATTTTATTATTCATGCGAACGCCAAAACAAAACAAAACAAAACAAAACAAAACAAAAGTATGCCCATTATTCTGATTTGAGAAGACGAGTAACGACGACTAATCACTATGTGTGTATCACTTCCCGAATTGATTGCTCTCAAAAACCATCGTACAAAAAGTGACCAATTCATGTCGAAGAATATAAAACAAGAAGCACAAACCGATCGTTTAAGTTAATTAAATTCATAAGTCGACTGAAGAACGACCAGACGACGTCTGATGTCCTCTTTTCGAGTCCGCGAAACTGATTGTGAGAAGCAGACATTCGGCGATGCTAGACGTCTCTCAGTCATCTGAATTTACGTGAGCCAGAGAGCCGTTCTCACGCTACCTGGTAAATCTCTATTTTCGATCATCTTTTCTATGATTTTCTACAATCTTCCAACATTTTCAACCGTTCCACACGAAATTTTCCATCATTTTTCTGATGAGCTTATCCTCTTTTTACCGCATCAAGAATAACCAATTATCTCACTCAGTATATATCTCAATCTATTTTTTATATATTCGTTCACATATTTCGTGAACTAGTCCACTGTGAGTATCATTACATGCTTATACGAACCGAAAAGAATGTAGAGTGCAGTAGACCCGACTCCAAGTAGCAGAAGGATCACCACAACGAGAATTATAATGGATTTTGTGCACCCACGGCTCCGCAGGGGGCGAGCAAAATGCAGGGTCCATCCTCTTCGATGTTTGTCTAATCTAGCTGCTCGCGGGGGTGGTTCTCCTCTTACGCTGCGTCGTAGGTTAACTCGGTTTTGAGATGACGGTGTGTGGCTACGACTGGGCAGAGAATATGCCCTCTAAAGATTGAGAAAAAATTCGAATCAACAATAACAAAAGTTCATTAAAGAATGTCATAAAAAAAATCATAGAAATATATCACAGACGCATTGTGATCGACTTGAATAATCCTTTCTATATCACATTTTAATACATGCGTTCGATAATTTTTTTTTATATTTTTGAAAGTTTTCGCATTTCTTTTCAAAACTAATGAAACTCGAGAATATTTTACTACTTCCCATACTGATTTTGGGTAAAAAATCAATTTTACCACGTTCTATACGAATTGTAAAAATTGATAGATTGGGGGGGGGGGGGGGGGGGGGGTTCATCGCGTCTCATGAATCTTTTCTATACCTGTATGCCGGCCATGAATACGGCATTATCTAGATGAAGAATACAATCAATGATAAATATAATATATGCTATGTAGTACTGCACTTTGATTAATATTGATTATCTAATTTCCATTTCACTCGCGTCATTACACGACATTCTATATTTAATCATTTCGCGTCTGACAGCTGCGGCAGCAGCAGCAGCATCTATAAACCAGCGACTTGTTGCATATATACCTACGAACCCGCGCACTGAATTTCCATTATTTTACAACATTTTATTTTTTTGTTATCAATTTTATAACAAGTCACATATAATTTTTGACAAAACTAAATTCTACCGGCTTTTTTGTTTGCTCTCTTTTGTCTTTTAGTTGTTTAACACTGTAAATTATACAACTCTCCGTTCGTTCATATCGATCACAAAATTAATATGGCGTAATTATGGTTCTGATCGTTCTTACAATGCGGTGAAAACAAAAACCAAAAAAAAAGAAAGAAAAACTCGAATTTTGTAATTATATCGATGATAATCAGTTTTCTTTCGACATATTTTCTAATTTTGTCTCACTTCTCAATTTCAGGACACAACATGATGTAAACGTTGATTTGCGCGTACCTAAAACTAAGACTGAATCACGTTTGGTTTTAAAGGGAAACGAAGACAAAAATACATTCATTACACCGATAAGACCTGGAAAAAGAAAAAAGAAAATCCGAGGAAAGAAAATGCATTCCGTTGTATTTTTCTCATGCGATTCCGATAATGGGAAAAAATAAAAAATAAAAAATAGAATAGAATAGAGTAAAAATGGAAACCGGGATAGTTTATTAATATAGCTTATAGAGAGACTGTTCGCGCAGCGCGTTAGTTGCAAGCGGTTGCGAGTGAGTTTGAGGGGCTACTTCTTGACTTTACATACCGTGTGGCTATAGTGCCAGACCTCAGGGTACCCAGAGCACCCAGGGCGACTTGGCAAAGAGACAGGAGCTCCTCGAATCTCCGCGGTTGTTGCAGTAACTTAAACTGCACGTGTTTTAGATGTGACATAATTTTAACGTCAAGATATTATTATCCAGTTTTCATCCGCTGCTATTGCGTATGTGCATATACGTTAACGACGTTGCAATAACAAAACTATCAATTTCACACTTGCGGAATTGAGTTGGTAAAAAATAAATAAATTACGTTCACAGAAGGATCATTGATGAGCGTTCCGTTTCGCTTTTCGTCTCAGAACGTTTTCCCAAATCCTACGTACATACCTAAATTATATTTCCGAAATGCCTTCATAGATACAATAACGCCTTCTCGATTTTTCTAAACTCTAGAGAACAATTGGCTGTTTATATTGTCTCAACTTCTCAACCACAAATTTACCTGAATCATTGTTCGATCAAAAAGAAAATCAAGAGAACTAGTAAAAAATCAATCAAAAATCAACCCCCTCCCGCTGCCCGCTTCCCACACTTGTTAATGTTATATTTTATAAATTTCCTTCCGTTTCAGGGAGGGTCCGAAACGCGGGACGGGGGACTGATATTATTATTTTCGTCGTGAAGTCATTAAACGTGTATGGATGCCAGGTGGCAGAGGTTAGCTAGGCCAGGCGACGTCGTCTCCGACGTGGACGTCGGCATCGCCCCGCGTCGCGTCTGCCGTTGCTGTGGAGTTCAGTTAACGTTCTATTTCTGCGCCAAACCGTGGAGGTTTCAACTTCTCAACTCCGCTCTAACGACAAATGATGGCAGGAAGTGAATCGTCTTTTAATTTATTTTTACTCGTACTAATGATAAAAATTTGATATTTTATAGCCAACTTAATTTTCTTTCCTTTAAGTTTGACAGTTTGGGTTACAAGTATTTTATACAGACAATTTTGTTCAATGAAGAAAACCTTAAGAATATAATATGGTGTGATTTATTATAAGAAACAGTTTGTCTGTGACTCAGCCAAAACTCGAATTCAATTAAATTTAACTTCGTTATTTTGGGATTTCGGGTTAAAAACTGCTATTTATTAAAACGGGGCACTAAAACTCTTCATATTTTTTCAACATTTTTCATTTTTTCATATACCTAGTGCTTGAAGTTAGATCATGATCTATAATTGACCTCTCTCTCTCTCTCTCTTTCTCTCTTTCTGAAGTGAACGGAGGCACGATAAACCGAAAAGTTTGTTTGATCGAGGACCTTATCAGCTACGTAATCAAGAATGGTAATAAATCATCAAGTTATGCCTATAAATATATTTAACTGTGCGGATGAGTAATGGATTTAACTATGAGAGTACAATAAAAAGCAACGTGTCGTTTTACGTCACGTGTGTATCGATTTTTTTCAACTATAGAATATTAACTATCTATTTGAAAATAATTTGATCTGTACTGTGACTAATGCAATGGCGCTGGAGAGAATGAGTCAGCCTCAAATGTTGAATGAATTTGAAGTGGTTGAAACCAGTTTTCCTGCAGCTTGCTTAACTACTAATTATTTATCTCATACTTCTCGTTTCTTGAATACCTGTACCAATGCTACTCTAGGTGATATAATTATGAATTCAGCTTTTTCCCACAAGTACAGTGTGTATTATCCTCAGTTCTTATGTTTGTAGTACAAATAACAAGCATACTGTAATTTGACGGATATACATAACAGCACACAAGTCACCCAGCGCTCTCGATGAATTCGTTCAATCTTTGTCCACGCGGTGGCGCAGAGGATATACAGAGCTGAATCGCCTTCTCGCGTATAAACTAGAACGGCTATCGGTCATATCCCGGCCCGAAAGCAACTCAAGCATACTTACCTGGCGCAGAGGACACCGTGATCAATAAGGCGGTTCCTCCAAGACGAGGCTCCTCCATTGCACTACGGTCGAGCTGAACCTTGCGAATACCCCTAATGTGGGTATCTCGGGCGTATTATTTTTGGTAGTTGGGACTGCGTACGCGCTGTCCCAGACTAACTTTATACAAACATAACTCGTTATATCCGTGTAAAAATCATAGTTGAGCAGCGTAGCTGATAACCTCCCAACTGAAAATACTTCTTTCAAAACTTAATCATGTACCCACATATTCAAAATGAAATTTACCAACTCAAGAATGCCTACAAGCTCCGGATGCGATTGGATTATTCACAAAACCGCGCGCTTCCAATTAGATTTTTCCATGTAATCCTGTATAATTCTGAAATGCCGCGTAAATTATATTGCATTTCGGCAGTTCTTTGTCGTAATAAGTTAGCTCTTTCTACATTGTGTAACCGTAATCATGAGTGCGATTCGTAGCCGATTACATAACACAAAAACTGCATCGTTTTTTCAAATCATACTTCGGTAATGCAACTTGCCACGAAAGTTTCTTCTCCACGTAGTGCATTTTCAAAACGTATTTTTTCTTGTTATAGAATAGTCTCTCTCTCTTTCTTGTAGGAAAATTAAATTTTCAGTCAATCTCAACAATTAGAATTAATGAATGAGATTTTCTCGAAAATAGTGCTCCTCACGGAAATATGGCGCGTTTAAAATTAAACGTCTCGTTGATGAGTTGTCAGCTTTTTGTTCTAAAATTGGATTCTCGTTATACATACATATATATGAATAGGAGAGTCCAGATCTCTAGTCTTGGGTTTATTCATGAATGATTGTTTGTTATGTAAACTCGTACAAACACGCCTTGACACTTTCTATCTTGTAGGTATAGTTACGTTCATTGATGGCTGTAGGACACAAAGGATTTCTAATTGCCAGACAAAATTTGAATAGAAAAAAGACCCACGTTGTTTGTACAGCGTGAAAAATTGGTGAGAATACAATTTTTGTGTCACACATTATTAATCAGATAATATCAAAGTTGTCTTTGTTTTTTCACGTGGAACCTAACCGTTTCTAGTTCTCTCATTTCAAACTGAATTCAATGGTATTTGTGTATGCATGGTTTTGTAGTACACACAATTTTATGAAATCTCTTGTCACAGTTTAAACATATTCGAAATTGATCGAGATTCTTTTGTAAATGAATTTCAGAAGTCTCACGACTTGATAAAAATAAGTATGGCGTGACTGCTGCAAGTAGTGCGTGAGAGACAAAATATTTATCGTAAGCACATCTGTAATATCATTGAAACTCAGTTCGTATCTGGGGTATTTTTTTACCAACCTATCAATGAACAATTTCTAATTGTGATTTTCAGCTGGTTTCGGTTAGTCAAACACAGTTCAAATCTATATGTTGTGTAATTCGCAACGAATCGCACTCATGATTACGGTTACACAATGTAGAAAGAGCTAACTTATTACGACACAGAACTGCCGAAATGCAATATAATGTACGCTGCATTTCAAAATTATACAGGATTCTATGGAAGAATCTGATCGGAGGGAGCACGCAGTTTTGTGAATAATCCGATCGAATGCGGGGGCTTGTAGGAAAGGAAGCTACTCGGCTATACTCACTGCTCAACTGTGAGTTCTACTCAAATAAAGGGCTTTATGTTTGGATAGAGTTAGTCTGGGACAGCGCGTACGCAGTCCCAACTACCAAAAATGATACGCCCGAGATACCCACATTAGGGGTATTCGCAAGGTTCAGCTCGACCGTAGTGCAATGGAGGAGCCTCGTCTTGGAGGAACCGCCTTATTGATCACGGTGTCCTCTGCGCCAGGTAAGTATGCTTAGATCGATTCCGGGCCGAAATATGTCCGATAGTCGTTCTACTTTATTCGCGAGAAAGAAATTCAGCTCTGTGTATCCCCTGCGCCACCCCATGATCAAAACTCGAACTAGAGCTCGCTGCACACGGTCCGTCCTTTTCTTTTTGAGTAAAATGTGTGCGACCCCTCTCATTCGTGCTATAGCACGGGTGCCTTCTTGGTTCATTTCGCTATTTGTGAAAGGCACGCGCTAGTCAGCGCGTAAGGCAGCTAATATGCAATCTTGCACGACAAAACGCAGCGGGTTCAACTTCTATCTAGGGCGCTGAGCAATTCTGGCGCCGTTATGTTTGTTCTGTTTGATACTCGTAGGAAGACAAGAATTTCTAATATAGTTCGTAATGAAGTTAAATTATGTGGAAAATCAGGTACTTGGGAAGAAAATATAAAAAATGAATAATGAAACAGCGGGAAGAAGGTTACAATCTCTGCTCACCTGAAAGTTATTTTGATCCTTAATGTCAGTGAAAAAGATGGGGGTCTCCTTAGCGCCCCATTGATCCTGAGAATATATAGAATTGACTTTCATAGTGGCACGATTTTTCTGCGGCGTTATAAGAGCCTTGCTATCTTGGTGTGTGTTGAGTTCAGGGATGTCGAGTCGGTCTTGAATCTGGTTCTTATCGTAGTTGAGGGGCTTTAGTGGGTTCTGGTTCCAGCAGCCGGCATTATTAGACACCAAAAAAACCGGCGGTAGATTTTCTCCTTGCTGATTTGAACTGCTTTTACAATTGGATCTACCAGCAGTACAAAAATTTGGTAATTTTCCGCGAGGAAGAGTGAGGATTGGTTCCAATCTTGATGAAATTCTATCTTCAGATACTCCAGCCTCGAGACGATTGTCTAGCTCGTTATTTTTGACTGAAAAATCGCCGGCCGTCGAACATACTACTTGATCTCTGCTGGGAACGGTCTTGTCTCCTGGGTTCCCCGTGGTCCTATTCTTGCAATGTTTGCAATCCTTTTTCTTTCTCCGCCTTCCATGTCGCTCGGAGTCTTGTCTAACTCGGGAAGATTGGTCCTCCGGAATTTCGGGCTCAGTTTCTATTACAGCATCCGCCTTTTCTCTGCTAGTCAATCGCACCGAACGATTTTTATCGCGGTCGTATGCGTCGAAGACCTTGGGTGACCTCTTCAGTGGTAGCGTCAGGGTCCGATGGAGTCTTGTGATCACGTCCGATGCGGAAATCTCAGGATTAGTTCTGGTCTCGATGATGATTTCCGAGGGCGGGATGTCTTTCGAAAGAGTGAAGACACCATTTTCAACAGGAATTCTCAGAATCTCAGGAACCGGGCTGAAGCCGCGGTTGTCATTATAAAACGATCCGTTTTCTTCAGGATAATTTGAACTCGGTAGAATATCTTCATAGACATGAGTATCGGGGCTTAGTACACCCGGAAAAAGTTCCCTGGGCGAAATTTGAACCGACGTTTTTCGACCGCCCCGCGTCGAGGAAGACTGAGGCAGATTCTCTGACGTGGAAGGAGAAAAGTCATTCGTTACCGTATACAACCGCGACTGATCCTCGAATCCGCTGCTTTTCATCTGCAAACGAAGGGAAATTAGTCATTAACCTGTGTTCTGGATTCCGAATCTTTGGTCTTGAATCAATTTCTATGAAATATCAACGTCATTTTCAACACAGAATATGAAAAATTTGACTCTTTGAATAAGGGATAACATAGACCAAAACGGGTGAAGCGAAACAATTATAGAGGTATCAAAATTTATGTGCCGTTTTACTGAACCAAGGAAACATCCGTCCAAGTTTCAGTTCGGATGATAGGACAAAATTTATACCGAAAACATGACTTATTCGGGAATATTCCGGATGTTTTTGAGAGTTTTAGTGCGGAGTGGCTTGAGAAAGTTTGCCATGTTCGATTTTGTTTTACAGTCTCGCCGTTTACCAATCAGAGTGTTAACCGCACAAAGCCGAGCTAATTACACTGGCGATTATCATCATTTTAGAAGGATAGAAAAGAAGGAAAAACTTCGATCATTCTAACATAATTTTTAATCCAGATTAGATTTGAAAACAAAACTTGAAACAAACCACATCTAGTCCAACACCAACGGCCACTTCACGTTCCACCGCAGTCGCCATATCAAAGTTCGAAAAAATTGTAGAACGAACAAACAAAAAATCACGAGGAAAAGCTCGAATACCACGTGAGCGACATTATACTCATACAATTGATTTTTTGCATCGCCGAACCGATGCAGAATGATAATTTTGATAAATAAAAGTGAATCACTGTTCTTTTCCCTCGCGATTTTCCCACGGCGCTTCACGATTACATTGTTCGGTTATTACGATGGAATTCATCGGAAAAATTGCTGCACCAAATTATAACTGGCCTAATATGTACCGTGTACGTACTTATGCACTCGCGTCGTGACGCTTATACGTTCACGATCAGGTTTACCGCTCTCAATTTGACGTCCACTCGGCGCCCGTGACGCCAACCGACTGTCACGTCGTCCTCAGACGTTTAACGCCGCTCCCGACGAGTTGGTAGTGAGTATATTAACGCTCACCGTTATGGACACATTCATGTGATCTTCAACAATTGCGATGAAATAGAAAGAATGCGTGCCTACAACCATTCATCGCGAGATATCATCATCGAGAAAAAAAATGTCATTAATATAACAGAGAAAAAATATCGGATGCCAGACCAACGCTGTAGTTGTTCTTGCAATGTTGTTTTCTCGAAAATTTCATTCAAATCAGGGCTCTAAATTTAGATTTTACTTCGTTTTTACCAAGTGCGAAGTTCCATTTATCTGTATTAGGAAATCTACCATCTTTTATCGTTCGCCCAAATCTAATATCAACCTGATTCGCGGTTTTTGTTCAAAGATGATTCATATACTACTTTTTTGTGAGGATAAAGCACCGCCTAGTCGTCATCCATAGGAACCTAAATCTTGCCTACAAGTATTCTCGGACCCCCAGAAATTCATTGCTCACTATCGCAATGTCAACGTGATGTGATGGATTGATAATCAGTGGGTTTACAATTTTACAGCGCTTTATGAAGTTTCGAACACAATTCTATCTCCACGTATCGAACAATATGAAGAACAATCAATATTTCTATTTGTCAATTGATCACAGACGTACAATTTTTCGTTGTACTCATTTGAAGTTACGTTGGTGGTTATTAACTAATACGGGTACTACGCAAACTCAAGAATTCTGTTCACAGTTCCCTTCACTCGCCATGCACTCCTCGACAATTGTGTGGTTTTGCAATAAATTGTATTATTTATTGATTTATGTATTTATTAACCTGGTGGTCTGGTTTCAGAAGAGAATGAATCGATAGAAAAATATCGCAGCAGCGGTGTGGCATAGAAACCGATCGGTGGTATAGCGCAATATTGACTTCAATGTATCTTTACATTGATACGAAATAAGTACAAATAGCTTTGCAGAACTATAAGCGAATCCCGAGGGCGAAAGTAAAGAAAAAATTAACTTCTCTATCTATCAATCATACATGAGCTTATTTTAAGTGGTAGAAAAATTCTGTGGGAATGGCACTCCGCGGTATGGCATGAAGGATGAATTACGAATAAAGATAAAATTAGTGAAGAAGCGCGAAAAGAATTGAAGAAAGAAAAAAAGAAGTTTTTTTTCAATTCAACTCTTGTGACGAATAGTTTCGCTATGGGATTGCTGGTAGGCGATCGCGGTAGACGATTATTTCGATTGTCTTCCTGCTGTTGACGCGGTCTACTGATCCCGAAACAGCCGCAGTCATTTAAGCTCAAGCTTTTTATTCAGATCGAGTAATTTTATTATGTGAAGCGAAAATCGTCATGGTCAAGAATAAAAATTCAGCCGCATCCCAGGCAGCGCGGTCGGTTGAATCGCGACAGAACTGGAATAAAAAAATCGGCAAGAAATTGTTACAGTAACGTGTGTCACGGCGTAACAGAGATATGTGAATTGAATTTACTTATTATAATTCATAACCGGGAAGAGAATTTTCCCATACATAAAGAATTTGAGCACAGATGCGGAATGGGATTAGAAAAGGAAAGATAGTAAGTATAAATTGTTAAAACGCGTTGAAAAATCGATTAGGCCGACTATAAGTAACGTTTACGAATCGAGAAATTCCTGTAATCGGTCAGCAATGGAGATCCGTTGTACCTGATCATCTCCTATGCCGGCGTTTTTTCCTCATTGCTTTTTTCGAGAGAATCGATGAACCGTATACAGCACGACGGAAAAGTATCCGCTACAAGTTTCTTCGATTGTCTTTTTACCAATTTACGATCGTACCTACTCTTTCTATTGTAACCTTCTCATTCCCTACAAAAGACTAAGAAACATGTCAACGCATGTCGCGTTCGTGGATATCGAGAAACTCGTCGTCAGTCTCGATTATAAATTCAGAAAAATAAGATATAGTTTCATCAAATCTTGTCGGCCGATTTCTCACTATAATTTCCTAAACAACAAGTATGATCATCATGGACCATATTGTAACGACGTTCCAGACAATTTTTATTCAATTCGACCGTAACGCTAGGAAAGGATTTCCATAAAACAATGACAACTAGTATTATCTGCGATCTGTACATTTTTTTATACACCTAAATCTATGTAGACATAGTACATACGTGTATACCGAACGCTACTGCATACAATGCGCTGAAACATTGTGAGAACTTATTTCATCCACTATCTCTCTAACTGACGAAAGTCTGCAGTGATAAATTCGGTAGGAATTGGTGTAGCGCGCGTCTTGATCGAGGTCTCGTGATTACGACAATTGCTACGACTTGACTCCACGATTGAACTCAGGGCATGACATCACTGCCGTAAGAAATGGGCGCCGTGGGCAAGTATGGGACACGTAATTTTATAGTACACATTTGAGTAAAAATTCAAGTACGGGCACTAGGAGTACCCGATTTTAATTCAGAAATCGATGCTCGACGGAATTCCTTCGTCTGTCGAAAAATTTGTACAGTTTTTCGATAAATTCTGTAATCTCCCCCCCCCCCCCCCCCCCCCCCCACAAAACCCAATTTTTTACTCGAGCCGATAAGAATCAACGTCAAAAAAATTACCACTTCCACCCTGGTGAGCCGTGAACGAGATCAGAAACCCATAACCGACCATGCAGAACCCTACGAGTAGGCGAACTCAATCAGTCAAGTGAACTGAGTAACGAGTAATTAGCTCTCGCTTCTTGTAAGGCTGCGTGTATCCTCTTACACGATCCAAAAACGGCAAAAATTCAATTTATAACCGAACCCTTAGCACAAACTCATTGCAGGACGGCCTCCGTTCTCCAAACCTGTGACTGCTAAGTTTCAAAGAAATTACCGAAAACGAGGCTATAGACATTTCTGAGTAATAATTTCAAGTTTTCTAACTTGTCTCACTCAATGAAGCAGATCTTCAGATCGAAATGGAAGAAAGGGGTTCTAATCATTAGGTGAGAATATTTCTTTCACGAGGAGTTAAAATTTGTGAAAAAATTTTGGGGTAACGCTTCGAAAATATATGAAATATATCATATGAAAATATGTCAACTCTGAATGCAATATGACAGAGTATTCGGTCTTCCTAAATGAGACTTGAATTTCGAGTCCGATTCTTTAGAGATAGCCGATCCGCGACGAGATTGAAGAAAAAAGGAAGCCGATCACTCATTGTGAGCCATAAATATTCAAGTTTCGTCCCAAGCCTCTCTTACAATGCTGAGAATTTTCTTCGCGTTTGTTTGCAGGTCGCAGCAGCGGTGGGCATGTTTAATTCTTAAGACTTGTGGCGAACCGCAATACCTCCAGGTAAGAAGGTAACTCTGCAGTGTGGTATTCATACAATACGAGATGTATGTCCCGCAGTATAGTCACCGCATATTATTATACCTACACTAAAACGACTCACGCACCCAAGAGGCGTGCGTACGCGGTTTACATTCGCTGCGTCACCCTCTAGCTGCTGGACTCTCCGCGGTTATAGGTATAAGCATGCGGCTGACGCTAATCGTCAGACTTAAGGCAACTCGAACATGACTCGCGGGGCTCCGAGGCTTGATTCGTGACTCGATAGAAGGCGTGATTCTTGCCTAGTGGAACGCGACTGAATCACAGCTTATGCCACCGCGCCGGCACCAACTCACAACAATCGAGTATTTATCCTCCGGCGTTCGCCGATGGGCACTTTTTCTTCCTTCCTTATTCCTTCCATTACCATATTTTTCCTCATTTTTCTTATCCGAAACACAAAATTGCACGGATTATTCATAATTCTCCAGATGTGGCGACTGATTAATCGATGGGTCAAATTTTACGATCATTTTCAAGAAATAGTTGTCTAAATTTCAGCACCCCTCTTTCTAATTCGGCTATTTCTAAACCGCATTATGGTGCCACCCTCCGAATCGAGGAAAGCAGAACCCGATATTTTTCGTGTGTAAAATGTCACAGGACCGGGAATCGTTGAGTGCAACATCACGTCATATAGAATCGGGGTTCCGGCTTTGACGAAACAAAACGAGAAAAAGGAAAGTGCCTTCCATTTCCGAGCACTCGAGGTGCAGTCAGTCAATTCGATCCTGTAACTAATTTCGAGGGTCTGTATAATAAATGAGAGGGTCTGGTCGGTATTGTGTACCTACCCAACTCTACGGTGCAGGTATTATAATTGAGTCGTCTCATTCTAAAACCGAGCATACTGCGAAACATGAGGAAAGAAACAAAAAATTTGTACTAAATATTTCACCCTAAGTGCATAACTTTCAGCATTATAAGTAATAATTCTTGGTATATCGGCAGTGAATCTGCTTCGTTAGTCTGAATTGTTATCAAGTTATTCATAATGTGTTATTCAAGTAGATTATATTATATACCTATAAAGTTGCGTGTGTGTTACAGCTACACTTTGACTCGGTTATCTAAATTGCAGCCAGAAATTTCTACGAAATGAATAACAATGGAAACAAAAAGCTCGTTGTTTTCAAGGGAGAACAAATATCAGTACAGTGAATAGATGAATACATAAATACTTACAGCTCGTGAATTTGCACGTGCCATTACAAAGTTTTGCCCCCCTCCCCCTGCTCGCTTGAACTCATTTTTATTTTCCTTGAATCAGAGTCGTCTTTTACTCTAATGAAGTTTCAGATAAACGCTAAATAGATTGTTAAGAACAACTGTACCTCTGAATGCCTGTAAATGTTTAATTTCATTTAAATAAACGATTGAAAAATTCATTACTTTATGAATGAATAACATTTTTCAATTCAAGTTTGATTCTTCTTTCGAATTTGTCTACGAAATGATAGCGTTCGAAAATAGCAATTATTGACTATGCGGTATGTAGAGAGAGAGCCTCTGTCATTATATGAACAGAGAAATTTTCTGTTCACAGCTATTGAAAAATTTGTTCACGAAACCAAAATTTTCTTGGCAAAATGAAAAATTGACAAGACGTGCTGTCCAGTTCTTTAACCCACAAGACGTTTGGTTACATGAAGCCAATTTGTAGCGGCTGTATACAAGAAATTTCTTTGTTCACATAACAAGAAAAACTTTTCTCTGACAGTCAGTGTACAAGGAAAAAAAATAGTGACCCACATTAGTGCAGAAGAACACTGGAAATGGAAGAATATTTTATCGCCGAAGTAGGTATATGTATATATGTACGTGAGTCCTTAAACTTTGTACATCAATTCATTATTCATATTATTTTCCATATACCTAACGCGTCAATTTTTTGCCGGGTTTCTATATTCTTCTTCTATGTTTTTTCCTAATGACTTACTAATACGGGATATTTTCCATTTCGCAATCGGATATCCAGTCTGACGACTGATCGTCGATGAATGCGGACATCGCAAGACATCGTGCCTTATCCGCGATGTGACGTTGTATGTACATGCGTATGCACATAGATCACATATGTATGTCGACACGTCGACACGTCAGTTTTCAAATTCCAAAATCGATTCCCGGTAACCGACTCATCAATTCATTAGCATTAAGTTGTACCGTGTATTACATACAAAATGTATCCTATGCTCTTTTCAGACTCTTTGTCAAGTGTATAACGATACGCACGTAAGACAGCATAGAAAAAGAAAGAAAGACCTCGTTCAATTCAATCTCCGCAAACTATTGTTCTATTATATTACGTATATATGTATAATATAGGTTTGCAATATCGAAATGTACATCTTATACTACGTGTCAGGTTGAGCGGGGCACATTCTACGGATATATTCGTCGAGAAATTTTGAAGCGAATAGTACTTTGGCAACAATTCCCGTGACCGATAGTTTGCGAGCTAGAAAATATTTACGTTAACCAATCGCAACGCTCTTACGGTAGTGTGCAAAAACAATGTGCACTCGGTCGGTGTGTTTCATAAAAAGAATCGGACATCGATTGATCGAAGAGTAAAAATATCGACAGAAAATAATCGATTAATCGGGACAAAAGATCGGCACTTTCGCTTAATCGGCAGGTATCGCCCATCCCTATACTCTCGCTCTCGTACAAGCTCTGCGACAGGTCGACCTAGATCCTCTGTAGCTTGAAGACCGTCGGTCACAGGAACTTTTACCATTGGATTTTTCGTTTCAGAATTTCTCGAAGAACATATATCCACGAAGTATGTCCAGCTCAAACTGAGTCACCCTGTATATGAATATACGTATAACTGATAATATCATGTTATTACGGTGAACAGCTCTACAAGATAGCGAAATCAACTCGCTAGCTAGTCCTTCAATGAAAACGTTTATACTATACTCACGTAATTGTGCGGCAAGAATGGCAAACACAAAAAACTATATCTCGTTTGAATTTCATGTGTACCTATGTGGTATGTACAGATGTATAACGAATGGAACGTGTTAGCACGTTTCTGTATTCGACCTTATAGTGGTTTCGGTGCCTTTTTATTTTCATTGTTATTCATTCTTTTCGTATAGCTTTCTGTCCACGTAATAATTATTTCGTTTCGAACTCTGTGAAGAAGAAAAAGGCTCGCTATGATAATGAATTCCTCGAGATTTCCGCAGAATATAGCCACGATATTATGACTGAAAGGTGAAAAAGAAAAATCGTTTGGCGTTCGTCCGGCGATGAGACAATAAACGGAAATGCTTGAAATTTCGAGCATACAAACTTGAAACAAAAATTGTACAAGGCAAAAAAATTTGGAGATGCCGGGGATCGAACCCGGGGCCTTTCACATGCAAAGCGAACGCTCTACCACTGAGCTACATCCCCGAATATAAAATTGTGAGGAAGATTGTTACTTTTCCATTCCATTTCAAGATTAATCGTACCCAATACTTCATATGACGAAATATGTAGATATACGAGATAATATAAGCAAATGATGCCCAGATCAGCTTCTGCTCTGTAGAGAAATTGAATTGTTCTTAGAATGTTGATCAGTTGATTTTCAATTCTTCGCAAAGAATCCACAAAAATCCGCTTCGACAATTCTGATGAAAAACAAAAAACCATTCTCTGATTTTCATTCCAGAAAGGAATATGAAATTACAATCTTTTTTATGTTCCGTAAGCAAATTTCGAAAATAAATCTTCCGTATTTCGTTCTCGTCTTGGTTTTCGGTCCGAAAATTGTCGGCGATCATTTTATGCGAAAAAACTATGCGTGGATGGATGAAACTATGCCAGAATTCCGTGATTTCAAATCCCTGAATTGTATAATCAGAATAGAATTTCCGTCCACAGATAGCGCAGCGTCGTAATCTGCTCTACTTACAATTAGTCTCTTTCTCGCAGGCGTCACTTCACAAACCGTTATTTATATGGTATGAAAGCTACAGTTTTGCAGCCGCTGGTATCACCCCGGCGCGGGCGTGGATCTACTGTTATCGTTAAAGTTCAATTCAAATGTTTTCCGATCTATGTTTCGAGAGAAGAGGCGAGACGGAACAGAAAATGCCACGGAAAGAATGAGAGAAAGTAATGTGACAAACAAAAGTGAATAAGAAAAACGAAAAGAAACGTAAAGGGAACACACTGCGACTACGAGAGATCATTCTCTCTCCCTCTCTCTCTCTCTACAATTCCTGAGGGAACGGAAATGTTCCATCTGACAACGAGGAGACAATCAGTGTGCCACGCAGTATTTGTTGCACGCAGAACGCGCCAATCTGTCGTTGGGACCTTATATAGGAGGAAATAAAGTGAGAACGAACGCGTCAGGCAATTCACTGCATGAAATATACCATAGCGAGTTGAAACATGGCGGAAGACTAAAGTCAGGAATTGAAAGAATTGTGAAAACCACGCAGATAACTTCGATTCCTAAATTTTATCTGCACAATTCTAACATCTTATCTTATCAAATCTTCTCGTGCGAGCGAGCTCCTCGAACCGTTAATATCTTTCGAATGAAAACAGCTAACTCTTAATCAACTACTGAAAATTCTGATTTACTGGAGCGAGAAACAAAAAAAAAACAGAATTGTGGGACGGAGAATGCTTTTCTACAGTTTCTAAACTCCAAAATATTGAAAAATCGTAAATAGCAACTAACCATAAGCATAGAAAACGGAAGACGAGAAATAGGTGACTGAATAGACAAAGCTCTAGCATGATCGGTCTTCATTGGCTTCACGGTAAAAAGTATGAAATTTGTAATTATCATTAGTTCTTGTTTAGAGCTACGTGAATGAATTGATTGTACGAATTATCAAGATTAACACTGCGGTCGTCGGACTTTTTTTATACGTGCAGTCACTAGATATTACTTGTTCCATGCAGCGCGATCTATAATTCCAGTCACTGATCAGAGGAAGAGGCGCATTATGGTGCCTTGAGAGGCAATAAATTGAGGTAAAGGGAAATCAATGACCAAGCGATGAAATTCACGTTACAGATATTAATATTATGGAAAATAAAATAATAGTTGTTGGTACCAAATTTTATCCACATATTACAAACATGTATCTCATACCTGCAGCACCTACAGAAGGAAACGAAATGAGTTGGCGGAAAGTTACTCAAATTTTTGTTTGTCTTTATTTAAGGAGATTGGCGAGTCGAATCAGTACTTCTGTAATCAATTTTATGAGGTGATAATCGAACATTGAGTATTAATCGCCTTCATTTGACCACAAAATATAACATCTGCCCCAAGAACTCCCAAACAAAAAATCTTAACATTATAAACAAATACTCAGATGTCAACGTTTCATTCCGAAGGGCTTGAAAAAGGAGAAAATCTATTAGGCCCCATCGATTTTACTATGTGTGGGCTTAGTTTGATCAGAAAACTATTCCGTTTCGATTTCGCCGCAACAAATTTCTATCTTTTTTCCATAATCATGTGAAAATTGCTATTTGATGCGATACAATCAATAGTAATGTAATCTCGTAAAATGAAATACTCAATAATAGAACCTCGTGAACCAATGGCCATGATGACGTTGTAGGGAATTGTTTTCTGACCGATCTAACAAAAGCCAACATACAGTAGAATCGACTGACAAGTCTGACGCTCTTCGGAATAAAACCTCGACATCTGAGCATTTGTTTATAATTCGGGGATTTATTGTTTAGGAATTCTTAGAGCAGATATGTTGTTGCTGACGGCTAAACGACCATGGCTAATACTCAATGTGCGATTATCGCCTCAGAAAATGAATTGCACAAGTACTGATTTGCCTCACCGCAACCTTCTCAACATCTCATTCAGCAGAATGATTACAATAACATCGCAGTATGTAATATTTCTACAATATTACCGTTGCAGAAATATTACTGCGGTGCTAATAAAAATTGTCTGCGTTGTATCGGATGTTTTCTCAGTCAATACGAATCATGAATTCCTCTCGATTAGTTGATTTCAGTATATATAGAAAAAGATTTGAATCACTTCGGGTAAAATGGATAATCAAAGTTCCATGAAAATTTGCATGAATTTTCTGCAGCGTAGGTATAACCCGTTTCCTTTCATTGAGAAGCAAGTAGAACAACGGTGGTTTTTGCTACAAACGGAGAAAAGCATTTTCTCAGTTCTCGCTACTGTTTATTGTTTATTTGGTAGAAGAAGGCGGCAAGGAAAAGGATAAGAAAGTCGATATTTTATCTAGAGCGCATTAAACATACATGATTACGTATATTGTTTATCTTAAGGGTGCACTGTAACTGCAACTGCAGTATAGTCCCTGTGGCGTCTGGTTCTCAAGGGTTTTTTATACTTAAAACTATACTCAGGATAAGCGAAAGTAGAAACCCATGTGATAATTTGAGACTGGGTGTCCAAAAACTGTTATTTCAAATCTAATTCCGACCATAATATATCTTCACATTACGAGTAGAGGTATAGCACTATTATTCATAATTGTTGACGCTCGTCGTTTCTTTCCAATTTCGATTCTCGCTATTCCATCTATATTTTATTCAAACTTGATTAGAGATAATGTAATAACCTAAACAGTTGGATAGAGACTGAGCCCATACCGTGCCGCGTCTAGACCTCAATCGGAAATTTGGAGAATTTCAAAATGGTAAAACTGAAGAAAAATTCAACTGGCAATACATTGTTCCAAGGAGTCGAGCGCGTGGCCCGGCGTGACATCGTGCAGTTCCTCGCCATGCTCGAGTGCGTTGGGGGCAGGTGCCCTAACTTCCGGTTCTGTCACGTGTGCCTGCCGTTGTTCATTGTACATAACACATGTAGGTATATAAAATATATAATATAGGTATAATTTTGCGGTACCCCTGAGGAAGGGCACACGATAGCTTGTGTATACCTGGACGTGAAGCGTACAAGGCGGGCCCCTGGGGGCCCCATTGGAAAACAGCCATGTGTTGATGTTTCCTATCTACAGTACTACTGCCAGGCAAAATTGTACGTCACGTGTGTGATGCATACAGTATATATCGTACCAGACTATACCTGCCTGCGGTATACCAGGGACTATTAAATGCTGCAGGTCAAAATTCAATGAAATGACTAACTCTTTCGGAATCCGGTAAAAGAAGGGGCAGAGCAACCGGGAAACCTGTAGAGAATCGCCAGTCGGAGGCATGCGAATGGGTATAGGTACGAAAAACAATAGGGATAACAAATTTTGAACCCTGTATCCCTTTTGATTTTCACGAACCTCAAATTAAAAGGGAAGTGCGAAAAGAAGCATATGATGCACAAAATTTCGGAAATTGTATTATCGGCTATCGCAGGTGCAGCAAATTTCGACCATATATTATCATTGTTGTTATTAGTATGTTCACATGTGTATCATAATTTATAACGAAATACGATTCTTCAAAATGATGAAACTTCAGAAACTCCTGTATTACATTTTCCGTCGTAACATTATGCAGTTGTTACACTTTTTCTTCCTTTCACTATTTTTTACACTGGAAAACTGATTAGCCACTGCATGCAGGTACCTACAGACATACTACAGAATCGAAATAAAACTAGGAAATAAAACTAGCTATAATAAAAATAATCGTGTTAAATTTTAACGATTAAACATTCTTCCTCGTTATGTAAGCTTACCTTATAGTAGCTGAGGCCCCCAGCTGTTTCTTGATGAGGGCTTAAATTGCAACAAAAAATCTAATTGGCGCGCTGAGTATTTGATTCACGATTTTGTTTTTGTTTTTCTTTCTCCTTTTCGGTTTTTGTACTTTATTTCTAGATCCTCTGAAACAATTAGATCCGGATTGTTAGGCGACGCGTACTTCGATCGTTCAATCATGATAAATACAACTTGAAATTTATTGGATTACAGGTATAGCTATTTCACTTGATATTCGTAGCTCATATAGCTGTGTTAAATGATGCCTACTATTGATAATTATTGATAATTTATACATGTGAAAAGGAGAATGTAATCAGTATATTGTCGTAAGTTAAATACATAACCGACGCGTTCGTCGCTCCTATCCTACGCACACTGCACACCGGGTGGTTTCAGGGTTTACGTTAGATATATCGGGTTCAGTACATATCGTTATACCGGGAGCTAGTGGTGCCGGCACCGGTTGTCATGTAAACAACCCCTGGCAACCAATAGCATGTTTTCATTCTGAAATCGTAAATATTCACTATATTATACTCGGCGTGGAGCGGGAAATATTCCAACCTCTTCCAAAAAAGTGCGTTTCGCATTTTCACTTTCAAAGAATAATAAAAATTGATCAAATTGATTGCCTATACGGTCAAGTATTATCAAATATCCACCGATATCATGCTAGGAATTCAATAAAAATTCAACGTTAGCGCAGTCATTAACTCGGTTATCTTAAAATCGCTTTCGGTAAAACGCTTTTACCGAACTGGAATGGTAAGGTGGACCTAATCGACGGTCGATAAGAGTTGACAGCGGTCGATAAGAACCAGTTGCAGTCGGTAGGTAGACATTCTCACCAGTATTGCACGGTCGGATATCTCTTATTCAGCCGTTTTCGACTATGTTTGAACAATATTCTACTAATTCTCGCCCGACAGCGGAATATACGGCTTGTCGTTTTTTTTTTTTTTTTTTTTTTCTTTGTCAAGTCAAACAAATCTTACGAATAACTGCCAACGGACAGGTGATTGTATTCCTGTTTCCCTATTTTCGTAATCAAAGTTGTTCGGGTGTATTTTTAACAACTTTCTCGACCCTACAATTATTGATAGATATGACGAAAATAAACAAATTCAATTAATCATATGCGGGGATAGGTATATATATTAATCGATGTGCGCGAGTGGAGTCGAATACAAATTTGAATTTTTCGAACGTAGCTTGTAGCGAGATCGCAACTATTGAGTCGCACCGTCGCTGATTGGCCAACGTGAAACGGACCACTATTCCACCAATGGGGTAATAGCCTGTGAAACAAAACTGTCTGGCGGGATAACCAGGAGAAGTTCAACACTTGTAGTCAGTGCGGACTGAGCCGTCCACGTGGATAGGCAATTAGATACTTGGGGATTCGGGGCTCGCAGTGTACTAGCGTCAATTCTGTCTGCACGATTTTGAAAACAAGAGCACCGATTTTCAATTTGAAATAAATCAAATCGAGGCAAACTGACGGATGCGAAATTCCGTGCTCCTTCGCGTCGAACACCGCTGTATGAGTAAATAAACAATTCCGTTCGCATTCTTTCCCTCGTAGCATTCTTTATTTTGTTTATTTTTTCAAATTTTCTTAAATCTCGAATGAATAAACTGCGAATATCTAATTTGTCAATGAAGAAAATGTGTGGAAATATACTCGGATGGATAAATGAATCGTAGTATAATATATAACTATAACATATACACGTATAAATTTGTGAACATTTTATATACCTATGAACAAAAGTGTGTGGAAAGTTCCTATTTGTCGACGTAATTTTCTGCCACGCTGAAAGAATATTGTTGTCCTCGAAAAAACTGGAGACGCGGTTGCTTCGGGTGCTCTACTGTTATTCATTTTTCCAATTACTGTGAGTATTGTACGTTGATTAACTTTTCCATTTATAGTTTCGTTGTCATTTCTATTTTCAAATTCTCTAATTGTGGTATCGGTCGGGCGATATATGTTTATAAATATATTCATTGAAAGTAGAGAAAACTTGCAATCTCAGTAATTATAAGTACGTTAACGCAGCTCAGCACAACTCTGTAGGTATAATAATTATAATATTCTCATGTATAAGTTGCGTAGCGGTCGATGAATCGCATTATTTCTTCCTCGCAATCAAAGAAAAGTTCACGCTGTAGTCAGACAGCTGATTTTCTTTCTCCTTTATATTACTCGAGAAGTAAACAATTATTTTTTCAATCATACCGTTGTTTGTAATTTTTCTAGTTCTCACTGTTTCGCTCCGTTTGTTCTTGTTCGCTGGTTTCGCAGACAACCGCGAAAAGTAAGAAAACAAATGAATAATGCAAATTTCAAAATGTGGGATATGTTCCGAGGAAAACCCGAAACGACAATTTCACGTGATTCACGTTCAGTATTTCTGCCCGAATTGGTACCAACATAACTTTGTCTGTGAAAAAAAATTCTCCTCACTTGTTCGGATTTGTAGTTTTCAGCGCATCGAGAACTAAAAATAAATACCTACTCAAGCTCCCGTGATATCGCAGTATCTCACATACCTAATAAACGTGCGAATATGAAGAGAAAATGACAAATTTTCTCGCACAAATTAGTGAATTGCGGTTTGGCGAACCCACGGAATGGTAGCTCGAAATCCAATCGTAATCGATATAGGCTGACAAAAATACGCGTACAAAAAAAATTTGTGGAAGAGAGGATATTGTGCTCGTTTATTTCAGTTCCCGATATGTTTCACGCTCGACCGACCAAAGTTCCTGGCTCTTTCCCACATACGTTATCTCACATCACGAGCTACTGCAAACTTGTGGTCGGTTAGAATGCAACATGTTTTCATCCTGACTTCCGGTCACGGAATCAGCTTCAGTCGGTTTCAATACTCATTTTCTGAATCAACCGGATTAAACTAACTTTGAACTACATAGACAATACTTCACATATCTACTTATATGCCGCGAGTTAGGTATGTGCTGCAGGTTGCGGAAGTCCGTTGTAGCCGATCAAGTAGCAATCAAACAAACAAACATGGGATACTTGATATAAAGAGCTAAATCTAAATTTCATTCACTGCACAGCAGGAATGCTTGAATGCGGTGTAACGAATTATCTTTGACCGCCGCTGAATTGGATGAAAAAAATTAGCACAAAAAAGCTGAAAATCAGATTTAAGTGCATAAACTTGAGTCGAATTCGATCCAACCTCAAGTTAAACTTGGGGCAGATTCATGTTGAACTTGTCTCCAATATAGGGTTGAAGTTCGACTGAAGTTTGAATTGCAGTTGAGTTAGATTTGAATGAAACCCAACACAAGCTTGATTAAACTTGAGTCAGATTCAAGTTGCGCTCACGATAAACATAAGTTAATCTTAAGGTAAACTTGAGTTGAATTTGGGTTAAACTTGAGTTCTTCTTGGAAAATAGATTTGCGTTTGAAATTCGGCCTCATTATGTCGGTTTCGGTTGAACTCAACTGTTCATTCATCTCTGAAAGATTAATTTTTATCCTCTGCGCTTTCCTCTCTCTTTCGCTTTTTACCTCAGAATCTACGTACGCGGAGATTAGTATATAAAAATTCGTATCTAGCTGAAGTTATGCAGTGGGAGTAAAATTATAAGTGCCGCTGCTAGCTAGATGCCGTTTCTTAAGATCCTCTTCCTGGTAAAGTCAACGTCTCTCTAGCCTATGGGCCCATCGTATATAGTGACGTCAAGGAGAGAGCCGTTCACATCGTAAGTAGGTTGGCCCGCTTCGTGTTCTACTCGCATTGACAACTCTTTAGGCCTGACGCTTTGCAGTGGGAACCGAAGTGCCGGTGCGATGCAAGCACGGAGGAGAAGTAGCAAAGAGGAAACAAGGAAAAACTGAGAATTATGAAAGATAACATGTCCTGATGAAAAAGAAGAAATAATAATAATTATACAACCGTGCGGGTGACGAAACGTTGCTAGACTATAAGGACTAATTTGAATTTCACAAATCTATGAATCTTGTTCAGATAGTTTCACAACGCACAACCCTGTATGCTTGGGGAATGGACATTCTGTTATTCATAAATGTATATCCATGTATCCGGCCGAGAAGGAAAAAAAGAAAAAAACCATGAGAAGGTTGAACAAAAAGCGTGTGATAAAGATTTTCAACATTTTTGTACATTACGGATAGACGGTTTGCTCTCCGCTTCACGAACTACGAAACCGATTGCACATCAGCATTTGAAAATAGTTTCAAATGTTCCAAACTTCGTTGAAAATCCCAAGATGGATATAAACAAGTAAATGAGTTCTTAAAAACAGTATATAGTCATACCGGAGGACTTGGAACGGTGTCCCACTTTCGAAAGACACTGAGAAGACGAAAATGAACAAAAACAAGAAAAAAAAATAAAATAAAATAAACCGTACAGAGTTTTTATCCCCCGGTTCACGATTCTTCTTTTTTCCTCATTTCAACTTCCAAGTGTTTTTCGATTATTTGAATAGAGAATGATTGTCAAGCATACATACATACATATACATACATACATACATACACACATACATAGATATACACGTTCTTTAGAGACGAAGTACCTATGCGGTGCGAGGGTCAGTTTTTATCAAAACTGATACAGCGTGGCCCAAAAAATGTATTCTTTGGATGTGAAAAAAGTACCAAATTGCACACTTTCTGTGGTGGGGAAGGAAAAAAATTGAGTCACACTACCGCATTTCTTGAGGTTGCTCGCCGACGCTCATGATCATGTTTCATGCGGACAGAGCTACACGAGGACGAGGAGGAACGTGTGTTGATCTTGGACGACGTGGGGCGAAAGGCGGAAGCTGCTATTAAATATAATTTCGTATGTATATCATCAGATAGCATGGATGAGTATTCAAGTTGAGTACATACACTCATTATTATCATGGATGCTGGATATGCTGACTAGACACACAGCTCAAATCTTTGTACAAACAGAATCCGAAGATAGTATAACGTATGTGAGATGAGAGGAGACCTTGACCGTCAGTGTACTATTGTCTGTATATACGTATGTATGTCTCTACGTATGTATATCGTATCGTATAATGATTTCGTCATGTAGGCCACATTCCTGAGCCAATGGCCGACTGGCCTCGTGTAGGTCAACTCAATTCCGCCTTGCTTCTGTTCATTAGTTCGTTGTCTATGCTATTTATTGTGCACACAATTTTACGTTGAGATCAAACATTTGTACGTAGGTATACATAATCTTATGTTACGAATGTTACAGATTCTTATAATACATAAAGAGGGTATGAATAAACCTCATCGATGAGAGTGCATGACACCAACTAAATCCTGCATTTTAGAAGATCCTGTTACCTTTTTTTATACTCTTTCTCATTTTCTGGACTTTCTCCAGATGCTGTTGCCGTTCTTTTCTCTCGCTTATTCTCATTCTTCTTTCACTTCAAGTTTAAGGTGCCTAGTCCGGATGCGGTCATGAAATTTGAATCCGGGCTATCAATTTAAGGACCTGATTACGAGTTATGATTTTTCGTTGTGCATCCACTATCCTCACTGACTTTCTAAAAGAGAATCAAGAACTCGTGCATATTGGATTGAAGATTCATAATTTTCAAAGATTGTTGATCGTTATCAAGAAAATTTGAAAACTGTCACGACGAAGTGCAAGATATGAGAAGGAGCACCTAAATTTTCTTCAATTCTGTCAGGAAAATGCGTCTTACTTTCGCCTTTGGAATCCGTAAATTAAGAATCTGTGTAAAAAGATGAAAATTGGAGAATAGTAGGCAAAAATTTGTTCCAAAATTGGGATAAACGCTTGCGGGCTTAAAGAAACCGAAGAAACCCGCGTCTTATTACGATTCTTGGCATCGAATCAAGGGAATGGAAACGATGCCATTAAATGATGAGCAATAACGATAAATCGACGGTCCTTGTTCCTCCGCGTGCGTGAAACAATTTCAGCTTGTTACCATCCCACATTTCTTACCTGCAGAATATACTCATGTGTGCGTGCATATGAATGTGTTTTTGTCGTGTCGTAGACATGCAATAATGAGAAGAAAGTTGTCTTTATATACAGCATACATACTTTCGTCGATACTTGTCACGATTTGTGTAGACCGCGTAGGTATACTTGTTATTTGAGTGTGCGCGGTTTTTTTCTTTACTCTTATACTTTTTTCTTTATACTTGTGAGGAAAAAGTACAACAGTCCAGGTCAAACACCGCGGCTCCTCAAGGTCCATGGTCGAGTACTTCTTATGCTAGTACTGCAGCATATCTCCGTAGGTAGAAGATGATTCACAGGCGACTACTCGGCTTAGCATGGCGCAGAAAGAAGTAAGATGGGTTTGGATAATGAAGTTTAATACCAGAATAGGTACATATACTGAATAGTGGGATTTACGTAACGAAATCTTTGACTATAGCACCCGTCAAAGAACGAAACCGAGAACATGATCTTTCACGAGTGAACATGAATTTTAATGCGTGGCTGCGATACGCGACAAATGAAACGTGTAAATTGTAATAATACCTGACTTTGTGATCGAACAAACAAAAGATCGACGTGAACGGTCTCTTGAATTGAATATTAGTTAGGCTTCAACTTATGCCGGACTTGAGGCAAATTTCTAGATTGAACTTGAGGTGAACTCCGATTTCTGAGTCAATCTTAAAGTTAAACTCGAACACTAACTAAAAACAGCAATAATTTACTTTGAAAATGTGCAGCTGCAGCGTGTTAAGTTCTATACAAAGTATCGTACGCATGCGCAAATTGTGACACATGTCATTTCCGATCGAGCAGAACAAAGGATCGGCGTGAACCGTCACAAAATGATTATTCGTTGCCTTGAATGTCCTGGATTTACTTTATAGGTGCAGTAGCGATCGACATCAATGCTTGGCCAACATGTTATTATGCCTTTGTCACGCTATTTGTGGGAAACTATGCAGCTGCGGTCACAGGCTTCGTCTGTATATAAATTCACTAACTTTTGTCCCCACTATAATTTCGAATCGAAGTGTGATCGGCAAGTGATATACCAAGTGAGCAAGAACTCGGTCAAAAACTCAAAAGCTTCAGAATACTCTCCATATCGTCGCATAAGAACGAGTGTGAAAGAGACCAAAAATAGTTACGGCAGATTGAGTCCGCAGGTTTTTTCAAAGCCGAAAGAACTGTAATCAGAGAAGCATTTTGTTAATTTTAAGAAAAAATTATCAAGCGAATTCGTGAGAGTTTTGACAAAGGCTTCACAAATTTATGTATCTCCTTACGAATGCAAAATAGTTGGACAATGATCGACTGTACAAAATCCAAGTATTAACATTATCACACGGACCAGAGCAAGAGACGCTCTGGAGAAGCAAATGTATTCCTAACTGTAGGCTCGACATCAGACAAACTTCAAAACCTTCGGGCATTAGATTGTTTGCCTAGTCAGATCGTCAGAGTACGTGTTACAAATCCTTACGCAGACGGGTATACATAAAAATTGTGAAATGCGAATTCGCACGTAGGTATATATGTTGGCACATACTATAGTGGAGTTTGACGATCGTGAAAAGTGACTCGACGACGCTGATGGAGATTCAAATCCACTCTGTGCGAAGATTGGAAAAAAAACAGACCGATCTGCGAAGACCTAATAAAAATATTTAATTTTTCCAAACATAGATTTCTGATGATAGTATTCATGGTGGAAGATGAATCCTCCGAGGAAACCTCAGTCTAATCATACCCGCCCATTAAAATAAGTGTTCTGTGCGGAGAGATAGGTATATAATTAATTGTGAAAGCTAATGAACGCATATGTTCAACTCGCACATTTATCTGATTTATTTACGACTTGACTCGTGAATCCTGACGTCGATCAATATTACTGAGGAAAACGTGATTCTCGAAACAGTGGATGAACATAGAGAGAAAAGATATGCAAAACACGAAGCTTTGCACATATACAGGGTGACTCGGAACGGAGGCCGAACTTTTCGTTCGTTATTGAAAACGAGATCGAAATTAGCTCATAAATTTTTTTTCCGAGGATGCATACGTCTTTCGTGATGGTCGATTGGAGATTAGCCAATGACACGTGTTCTATGAACGCGCGCTTGTGTTGTAATACAAGCAAACAAACAAAGGCCACACAACAGATAGAGCTCGCGACACACTGTCACTAGCACGGGCGTCATTGGCCAATCTTCGATGAACCATAACAGAAAGTCAATACATTTTGGAATAGAATTGATAAGGAGTCAATTCCGACTCAACCTGCGTGAAGAGCCACTGGATGGTTATTTCGAGTCCTTCTTACCTGCAGTTGCGTATACCCAAACGGAAGCGCATTTGGTATATTCTGTCAATTTTGAAACTGTAACATCAATATACCGTTGGCCGTTGTGCTCGGTAGACCGATATAATAAAACTGATACGAATTAACATCGTACCTGGACACATGTGATCGCCGATTGGACCGATCGAAGCATGATAGCTATAGAAAACTATAGACTCGGGCGAGATGCAAGCGATTTCTACGCCAGAGGATAATTTCACACCATTTTACTGATCCCAATCTATGATAGGTATTAGCTTTACATCTCACAGTGTTCCTCCATTCCACTTGGGTTTGCTGGCTACGTTGGCAACTGATTTTTACCGATCTTGACATTAGCTCAAACAAGCGAAACGGGGTTATGAAGTAATAGTTCCGAAGCCGCCACCAGGCGCCGCTTTCTTTCTCGCAAGTGGGTACTCGGTTGCTAAATCTGAACGGACAGAATAATATAGATTTCTGCGATTCAAAAACTTCTGTCGGTTGAAATAATTGAAATTTTTAATTTCAATTATTTCAACCGACAGAAGTTTTTTATTTAGTGGACTTTCTTTTCAATTTGCAATCGAATCCTTTCCGTTAAGTAATATTCCGAACACTTTTTTGTTTTCCCCGTGACAGAGATCGGACAATATTGTCGTTAATCGGAATTTCCCCGCGTGCATTTTTGTCTTCATCCACGACATTATCGTGTTTAATTATCATTTTTCTTCACACATATGTATTCCTTATCTGCACAAATGTTGGCAATTCCGTAAATTTGAATCAAGATTCACGGGCAGCGAGTCGCGGCCAGGTACCGTATACCAAAGTTCAAGACAGAAAATAAATAATAAAAACTACTCATATCGGGGTCCTATCATTGTTACTATTCACTATTGTTACTATTTGTTTCAACGAATGATGCATAATTTGTGTCATAAGTGAATAAACGCACACAATCAGGAGTCAGAACTGTGCGCACAGTACCATGGTGGGTCAAATAACGGTTTTATTACTTGCCATCAGCGTCTCAGTTTCGCCTGCTTCCGATGCTCACTTTGCATTCGAAATTCTGTGAGTCTTTCTCACCTTTCATTGATACGATGCCGTTCTGAAAGATTGTAAAAAGAACCCAAGATGACTGAGTAATCGAACGATCATCATATTTTATTGATTCGTTTTGTTAAAGAATTATTCTCGACAAAATTAAATTCACAATCCGCTTAATGATGATTATACGTGACAACTTTCACTAATTACCGAAGACGAAGGAATCTAACTACATTGAGACAATAAGAAAGATATAAATATAGATATAAGGTACCTTTGTTACGTGGCGTAATACTTGCATCTAGAATACACATCTCGCATGATCTTCACTGGCCCTTGTCCTCCTACATCCTCGTTAATTATTGTGAACAATGCGACAGTCTACATCAACTCATCATGGCATATTACTGTAAATATCTATATACATCTCTACACGCTGGCGAATGATATAATTATAGAACTTGCGGTCATTTGGCGTACGATTATTGTGTATACAAGACGAACGCCAGGAAATGTTCGATACGGTACGCACATCTTTTGTTCCCGTGTCCACTGTCCAAGTTTCGCAAAAAAAATTTAGAACCCTTGTCCCGGTTGTATTTCTTTCACTGGATTCCGCGTATAATGCATTCCGCACTCATTCATGCGAAATTTATCGAAGTCTGTAGATTTTATCCGTTTTTTTTTACAAGACCTTCTGTAGGGACATCGAAAAGACAAATCAACGAGCCAAGTAGTTACGCCGACTAGCAATTATTGAATCGTAGAATGAACTCGCCTGGTGGAGTGTGTCAACAAGTCAGCGAACAAAACTGACCTACATAACTTGATGTATCAAATAAGAACTATAGATTACACTCTCACGTTGTTCGTTATTGTCATGCAGTATCGTCTTCGGGAAGAGTAGCTGCATATCTGATCTACTATAAAATACACATGTGATCACCGCCGCACGTTTAGGCTTCACCGAAAACCGAAAGCTCAACTTGACAGAATTCTTCTCGCTCCCGAACAAGGGTTGATGAATTATTTTCATTGTGGCAATGCACTTGTAATGCAGAACCGTAGCTGTATATTGGTTCGGCAATATTTGTCGCCTTGTCATTTTACATATGAGCATGGAAACGTCGGCGAAATTCAGTTGTGACGTAACGGATGGCGTGTCATATGTTGAAATTATGATATGGCGGTTCGAATCGTCGATTTTTTGCGTCAAACTTTGTTATGTTTATGTAGTCTCCTACACACGTTCATAATAATATGATTAGCTCTCTGTAAGTAGGCAACAAATGATAACGAATTTAGTATTATTGAACATGCATATTATTGCGTAGAAACTTTTGATAATTAACGTCAGTTATCTGCAAGCTCCTATATCATGTTGGTGGGCTCACTAGCTCGCTCTATAGTGGATTGGACATGAATGTAAAAAAAACTCGTTGTGTACGTACCTGCAGTACTGAAAAACGAGCCGACTATACTGTGAATTTTTTTTTTAACTTCCCCATTTATATCAAAAAAATATTTGATGATTCAAACAGTTTGTTCGCACTTCTTCTGCAACCTTTTTTGGTCTTTATCACAATATTGATAGTTGCCTCGGCGTAAAATCGATGCGGGTAGGTACTAGTTTGGTACTTTTTAGTAGAAATGTTCCGTCTGATATTGATCGACGAATTATTTTGTCTTCACATTAATAGCACAACACTTTTAACCCGATCTCAGCTTCGTGGGGTAATGTTTCTGCTTCGGCCCACATAAATATAACTGCGATCACCGAACTATGTAAGTAATGTGCTATAGCGAAGATTCGTGTTCGAAATTCGAAGTACCTCCTTGTAACAGTGACACAAATCGCGTCCCGCTCGGACGTTCATACCTGTAAGCAATCAGTTTACTATAATATATCAATGTAAATTACATACTAACTATCCCACGATCGAAATTGTTCGCGATTTCGTTTCGATTTCAATGCGAAACACAATAACCTACTATGACCGGTCTCGTAAGGTTGAAAGCGCAAAACTGTATCCCGCTTATCGAGGACGTTTGAATATTTGGACATAAAAATTTGGCAATTTTCGATCGTGCAGGGAATAGAAAGAGTTCAGGTACTGCAACTTTCGACTATTTCAATTCCTGTTCATAATACATAGAGCGTAAAGTTGCGAGATGGGGTAAAAATTTGATAATGGCCGCCTAACCAGCCATGTAACATCACAATGTAACGGAATTTTGATGATCACGTAATCTGTTTCCACTTCAGTTCCTCATTTTACGAAGCTATATATATTCATTCGATTCGAATGATAATTAAGTAAGCAAATCTGTTTATCCAGTTATCATTCAAATATTGTAATTTCCTATGTAATTTGTTACATTCCCCAGTTTTAGGCGTCGATAATTATGTATAACTGTTGAAGAAAAAAACAGCGACGAATAGTAGTCAAGTCGGATAGTGAGAACATTTAAAGAAACTTGAAAATCGTATTTTTTACAACTGTCACACACAAGCCCAAGACTCAGGTCTCAGGTTCTCAATCATATGTATTGCGACCGATACAAGAATTTGGCCTAATATATGTATAAAGTCGGTCATCGGCATCACCGTAGATCCCAAAACGGCGTTTACATAACTGTAAACTGTTGATACTTGTTACGCGTCCCACCTTCTTGAAGGAAAGAAGCACCTAATTATGAACAAGTCTTCTCATTGGCTCGGAATTATTGTACAGTCTCCGAATATAACCTACATTATATGCGATTTAAGAACCGCAAATTTGATGAAATTTGGAATTAAATGAATAAAATTATCGAATACGTGATTGTGGCCAGTTGATTTGCTAATTCGTAATTTGCGCCAAATTTAGCTATCGTTAATCTACATTCTTTCCTATCACTTGTTTATTCTATTTTCCATTCATGTTTCAGGTAAAAAAAACCAAAGATTGAAAATTAGTATGCCAAATCAAAGATGGATGTCCACAAACGGACTGATCCTATTGACAATAGTCTACACCTGCACGCAATGGCTAGCAATTGGTGAGTAATAATGCAATACTTCAAATTTCACCATCTGCCGACATAGTTGCAATTTTTGGATTTCAAAACCAGTGCGTAATATGGTATAATATAGTATACGTATATACACCTGAATACTTTCATTGTCTACATCTGTTATTCACGTATCTACTTTCACCTTATTAACATACGATTGTAATAATAATAAGTATATATACCTACTCTAGAGGAGTCTGTAAAAAATGAAGAGGCAAAATGAAGTTAGAAACAAAAAAATACTCGAATGATTTGAAATTAATTATAGTAACGAATATTCAAATCCTAAATTTCGTTTCAGCCAAATTGAATCGATTTCATGTACGTATGTACTACATATGTTTACTACAAATGTTATAGGAAGTCCTGTAAAAGAAGTATTGCAAAGAGAAGAAGAAATCGTTCGTATGAATTGGACTGAGCTTGCGGATGAGTGGCTCCAGGCTAAAGCGAGGATTGCTAATAGAACGGGAGTTCCTCTATTATCCGCGAGGAATATAACTCGGAAATTGGAGGTCACTGAAGTGGTAATAAATGGAACAAGTCCGGAGCGGCTTGCTAGAGTGAGTAGGAAAATTAATCACAAGATATCAATTATCATCATTATCATGCGTGCGGATTTGAAATTTGATTTACAGCGAAAAGAAAGCTACGATATGAATTAATTGTATAGTATAGAGATAAGCTTCTGACTAATCAACTTTCACGCCGATCTGTCAACTGCTGTACTGAATGTACTTGCGAATTACCTTCTGCCTGCCTACCTTCCCTTCATTCTTTCATCCTTCTGTCCACACTTATATTCCTTTTTCATTTTTTGTTTCCTTCCGCAATAATAACGTCATCGACTCCTATATTATACCTACTCTCACTTTTTAGTATCAAAAATACGTATCGATGTATGTACATACTTTCTCCCAGTACACAGCCTGTCGGGAAATAAATCGAGCGCGATAAAGACGTCGAAACCGTGCATTAGTTAAATTCAGGCGGATTCCCTCTCAAAATTCGCGTTTCTTTAATCACAACAGTTGCTGAAAAACTTCATGAGCATTCATGGCGGTTCACGCGATAGGGTGAAGTGTTCTCAATTCCCCATTCAAATTTTGTATCAAACGAATGACTCATTCGCAATGTTATGATGCACAGCGTCCACAACAACTTTATTTCAAGATATAAATAATGATCAAGCATGATGCGATGTTCAAACAAAGTTCACGAACAGAGCAATGATTGTTATTCAAACAGTTGAACTATTCCCGAATGCTGTGGGACCTGGAGTCTACGCAAAAGAGTGGCCACCTTTCGGGATTCGTTGAGAAAGCTTTCAAGCTTTTGGATCTTCGCCAAGTAATGATGGAAGTTGAGACATCCGTGATGTCCAGAGTATCGTGCACCGCCTGTAAAGTTGGCGCGGGACTTCTCCAGCATTATATTAAGAGTGGAAAATCCGATGAGGAAATAAGCACGAGCATTTACCAGTTTTGCGTTTCTCTTAAAATCCAGAGCCCTCGAGTATGCCAAGGAGTTACCCTTCTCTTCGGAGTAAGTAGCACAGAATACCTGTACGATGGTCAGAATCAACGATTCAATATAGAATTGTAACAGAACTATAGAAGCCGAGCTGAGCTGAAACTGCTACTTCACTCCGCGAAGTATTCTGAAATCAATTTTTCCTAATCTCTCAGGGTGAAGTGATCTACGTTTTGAAGCAAATCAACATGGGGGCATCGCAAATATGTAGCTTCGTGATCGGAGACGCTTGCGATGATGCTTACAACCCTCAGCATGAATGGGAGGTTGCTTTCCCACCGGTTAACAAGCCTCCAATTCTGCCGCCAATTCCTCCGGTTGAAGGAGCCCCGACCTTCAAGGTCTTGCACATCTCGGACACACACTATGACCCTTATTATCAAGAAGGTACTAACGCAGATTGCAACGAACCGCTGTGCTGTCGACTCACGAATGGTGCTCCTCTCACTGCTTCCGGAGCTGCTGGGAGATGGGGAGACTACAGGAAGTGCGATACTCCTAAGAGGACCGTCGACCATATGCTTAAACACATTGCTGACACACACACGGTGAGTCTATCGACATTATTCCTTCATGGATGTGGCTCGGCGATTTGTATTCCTGTGAATTCCACTGTCCCTCTAACGGAAACAGAAGTCAGTTCTGAGCGCAGATTCTCAAAGTAGCATTGTTTTCCATCTCACAGGACATAGACTACATTCTGTGGACGGGAGACTTGCCACCGCATGACATATGGAACCAAACCCGTGAGGAGAATCTTAAAATTCTGCGCGACACCGTGACGCAGATGATTGAAATGTTCCCCGGTATCCCGATATTCCCTGCTCTTGGCAATCACGAAAGTGCTCCGGTGAACAGGTGAGAAAATCTGATCGAAATTCGACCGCTAAGAGCACGTTGCATGAAGAATGATTAACCAAATATCACCATTCCGCAATGCACAGTTTTCCGCCACCATTCGTTCCGGAGGAGAGTGGAATATCTTGGCTCTACGACGAACTGGATACAGAATGGAGAAGGTGGCTACCGGCTGGAGTTTCTCACACCGTAAGACGTGGTGCATTTTACTCCGTCCTTGTGAGACCAGGGTTCAGGGTTTTATCCGTCAATATGAACTACTGTAACAACAAAAATTGGTGGTTGTTGATAAACAGCACAGACCCGGTCAGTGAACTTCAATGGCTCATATATGAACTTCAAGGAGCGGAAATGAACGGGGAAAAGGTTCACATCATCGGACATATCCCGCCTGGACACTCAGATTGCCTTAAAGTATGGTCCAGGAATTATTACCACATCATTAATAGGTAATATATGGATAAAATGAAAATGTGGGGACCAATATTTTCGGGACAATGGGGGTAGCATATATTTTTTCCATTTTACAAGCCATTCGATCGATTCGTATGAAATTTTGGTCTCTAGAGTTTTCAAGGTCGAAAATGGGTTTCGAGGTGTGGAACTGAATATCGCGAGTCCAAGGTTTTGGGGGTTGTCGATCATGAATCAGACTTTGAAATTCCAAATTCCGAAGCAACGGGTTCCATGTCACGTTGGAAAATTCAAAAATCTATTAAATCGATACGATATTGACCGAAATCGGTTGATTTCCATGGTTTCGGGGGGTCACTCGTAACGACTCTGACTAAAAAATCATAAAATTGTGAATGGCGGATCATCTGCAGCGGTACCTACACAAAAACTCACAAAGTGTCGTCGACAATGGAAAAAAGAGTTCAATTCCGAAGTTTTTTAGGTCGCCGATCATGAATCTGGCTCAGACATTGCGGAATAAAGTATCCCGCCGCCCGCATGCGTGGAATATTACATAAAATAGAAATACTTATGTAAAAATAGAAAGTCCGATAATTTTGTCACTATCTGGACTGGCCTAGGCTGGCAAAGAGAAAAATTCATGCAAACGATTTCTCAACAGATACGAGTCAACGATAACAGCTCAATTCTTCGGCCACACTCATTACGACGAGTTTCAACTATTCTACGATACTACGGATCTCGGTAGAGCCTTGGGGATCGCTTACGTCGGGCCGTCCGTTTCTCCCTACATCGATCTGAATCCTGGATATCGGATATACTACGTTGATGGAGATCATGCAAAAACTACCAGGGTAAGATGTGAGACGATTTGAACGAAAAATGGTAAAAATACCATCCTAGGCATTGAAATTTCCTAAAGATTCGTGACTTCATTCTTATTTTTTTTTCCTTTGGAGATGGTCGTTGACCACGAATCGTGGGTTATGAATCTCAAGGAAGCGAACCTCTACGATTATCCAATTTGGCAAAAAATGTACACAGCAAGACAGGCCTATCAAATGGCTTCCCTTCTGCCGCGAGACTGGGACTCCTTAATCGATAAAATGACCAACGAGCCATCGCTTTTCGATCTCTACTACAAGTAAGTTGAAATTCATTGTTAAAAAACCTGATTTCATCGTCGCTTGTATTGTTCGCGATCATCAGAATAATCGTCTTGTTCGTTCTCAGGCATTACTACAAAAATTCACCGGTCAGACCAACGTGCAATGACGAATGTCGTAAGAGACTTCTTTGTGATTTAAGAAGCGGTAGAAGTCACGACAGGAAAGCACTCTGCCAGAGTTTAGAATCAAGGATAGATGGGGAAACTAGAACCGGATGGAGAGCCTGGATCTATAATAGTCTAGCTTTATCGTACGTACCAAAATGGTGGTTCAGGCCTTATCATGCCGGTGATACCGATGCTAACAGCGTTCACACCTAATTATACGTGATTATATCCACATACGATAATATGTAACTAACTTCCTACGTATGTATATAGTTACATGCAAACATGGATAAATACATACTGTATGCGTTACCTATAGGACTAACACATAATTACATCTTCTCCTATGTTTCTCTGCAATCTTTACATTTTCTGTATGCCACAGAGTCATTGCGATCTATTATCACAGGAATTCAATGAATCGTTCTCATTCACCTTTCATATTCAAAACTATCTCGAGAATTTTGATAGGCTCAATTCTTATTCGATTATAAAATCAATTACGAAGAACTTCCTTTAATTTCGTCGAATTCTACCTTCTTCGGATGTCCACTTACACAATTTGGCGAAAATCAAGGCAATAAAGTTGAAAATTTCGTAAGAAAAATAGCTTATCCGTCAACGCATCTATGAAACGTCTATTATAATTCATAAAATTTGACAAAATTACACAGGTGAGTATATTCTCCACGACATCTTCATAATGCTCCATAATTGCAGCTCTGTAAATAAATTGTATACACATAAACAATACAATCTAATTATCTGAATATCAACCTGGTGATGGAATATACGTGCATAAATAATAGATACATATTTCGGTGGTGATTGGGATTGCACATCGCACGATACCGCGTCTCTAAGCCAGCTTAGAATAATCCATTCATTTTGTTATCGTGAGTACATGAATAAATTCATAATTTCATAATAAACTATAATATTCGCATAAATTGAAGTACTTTGAAGAAGAAAATGGGTACGAGACGCGAGTGAAATTTTTGAGTAGACCAAGATTGCGGTTTTTTCGAAACACGAGATTTCTCGATTACAGGGAATTTGCTTTATGTATACGAAACGCAAAATAGAATAGACCAAAGTCTCGTCAATTATACTATACCGGCCCGTTTTCTTCCGATGAGTACGCCTCGAATTATGAATAAATTTCCTATATATGACTAAATGATTAACAATTTAATATTTATATCTCTTCTGTTTTCATTTTTCAGGATGTCAGTCGTCATGGCTATTCCAAGATTTGCGTTAAACTTACCAAAATATGTACTGGGCTTAGGGTAAGAGTTATAACATATTGAATTGATTTAGTCGCACACATCGACGATTGAACCAGTGATAGATGAATTGGTGTAAGTCAATTTTTTGCAAAAAAAAAAAAAAAAAAAAACAGAAGAAAATCCGCCTAGATATGTATTCTTTGAGATTGAAAAAGTAGATTTCATGCATTGACAATTTTTTTGATTTTCTATCAAATTCGTTAACACCATATATATACCGTTGTTTCTTACAATCAGAGGACCAATTCATTTGTATAGTATGTGATTCGATCGGAGCGTAAATAAATAACGTAATCGAATCGATGTGTAATTGATGTACAATACATTGTCAATCGGTGCGTAATTATCGTTGATGTTCTTCAAATTTATGTGTAGTTGAGTTTCGCGTTGAATTCCTCCACGATATGAGACAATGACGTTGTGTGAATGCAGCAGCCTCAATACTCCTGCACTTACATGAAAATAAACCTTATAAGTGATATTATATGATAACGAAATGACATGAGCAGCTGAATGATTTTTTTCGTTTTTTTTGTCAAACTAACCTCGCTGTTCGTTTCTCTATTATTATTATTATTATTATTAGAAATATATTTTTCATAATTATATAGGTGCACTTAGTTTTACAATAATATACATATAATGTATATTTCACGAATGGTGATATTCGATTCGCTTTCCCATCTAGCATAAAATCCTCTGTGACATAATATTTCGGGCCCTGAGACGACTCAAGGACGTCCAAAAGTCATCGCATGTCCGTTTTCACAGTCAAGACTCGCTGATATTTAGCGACTGTTGGGCGACGTTGAATCGTCTCAGAGCCTGAAATAAGTTGAAGATTTTGTGCTAGCTGGGATACGTAATGAACGCATCGAAGTAAATTTAATCTTACGCAGAATCCGATCGTAACTATTGCATACGCAGCCTGATTGCAAGATTTAGGATGAATTAGGTAAATTATTATTATTATAATGTGTATGGGTACATACTTTGTCCATTACTCCCGCCATAATTTACATTATATTTATATTATATTTACAGGTCATTATTATTATTATTATTATTGTTTATTTTTCATAGCTTTATATTTATCAATTTGCGTCACATTATATGTATGTAGTACGTTGTCTAAAAAATGTTAAGTGCTATTAAAGACGCATAAAACGCCCATTGTTAGACATTGTCGAATGCTTTGTTACCTATTGTTCAGTGCAGTCAGTCTCCAATATCACCTCGAAGACGGTTTATACCCTGGTGGATAAGTTTGTAATCGTGTGGGCTCGAGTGCGTTTCGTTATCACTTCGAAAACGTGAATTGCAGCCACTCCTTTACCGTGCAACTAATCGAAATGAAACTTCGGTGATTGATGCTGCATCTTGGCATAAAGTAGCCAAGTATTTCGTCTCTTCAATGGGTTGAATATTTCTTTCAAAAATTTGAAATTTGTCAACCTAACCTAACCAACCTAATATATAGATATTCCCGACAAATTTCGAATTCTCTTGAAATTTTCTAGAGAGGAAATACTCAGAAATACTTGCCGACAAAATACTGCCTGAATACCATAACAGAAGCTTGGTTCCGATTAGCCCGACTGAAAATTTCCAGATGAATTTATCTGGTCGTTTGAAATTTCTATAGAATTTGCTGGGTATCCAGAAGATTTCAGAAGAAGAAGTTCGCATTCCGGCAGGATGGACTCCATGAGAATTTCAAACAGCCAGATGCATCCATTTGAAAATTTTTAGCAAGGAACATGAATCGTGTGGCGTGAGAACGGCTGCGAATCGCTTCTTCGAGATGGTAACAATGCATTTATGAATGGGTAACAATGGGTGTTCCAGATGTGCACAAATTTACCCATCAGGTTAGCCGTCTTGCACATTTTCGATTAATGTATAATATGGATATATATACGTATATGTATATATACAAAATAGGCATTGATGCTCACTTGATTCGCTACAGTTTTTTGACATCAAATATCGGTGCTGTTCTTAGCTCTACTGATTAATTAATGTAAGGATTTGTACGAAATGTATGTAACAGCATATTTACAACAATTGTAACGACCAAGAATGAAATCTTGAATTTATGCGCATATCAATATGAATAAATGATGCAATTATAATCATTAATGCACATCATCGATGGTAGCGTAAATTAAAACAATGTCTATTTATACATATATACATACATATATATATATACGTGTATGTTTTAAATATGTTATAATGTAGTAGTCTAATACGAAAGGAAATAAATATATGGGACGTTCCGTGCCAGATCTGCATCCAGCCCATGACCTTGACCATTTTCGCATTTCCGTAATTTTTTTTTTCTAACTCTAGTCCTCATTCCGAAATCAGGAAAAATCACACAGACGAATGCCACAATCTTATGTGGAAATAAATCGAAAAATAGAAAATAATACATTTATATCCCGCGCGAAAAAAGAACAAAAAAATGTCGGAATGACGCACCCGCTTGTCATATAATTCATATGGATTTTTCTCGGGAATGAAGAAAATTGCAATTTCGAGCTTGTATATTGTATTTACCGAGGTATTAACCGTATAGCTGAGAAGATTTATATGAAAATATAAATGAAGAAAGAGGTTCGAAACGGATTTAATTGACAAAAATTTGTGTGGTTTTTTGGGTGAAAACTTCCATATGATGAGAAAAAATTTTGTGAGAATGTCCAGGATTGTAAGCTGAACGATTTGCATGGAATCTCCCATTTCTATATACATAGAGAAATATTGATTTATTTATCGGGAAATAATTAAATCCAAAAAATCACTTGTTTCTGTTATGTAATATGTATTGGTATATATGTATAATTAAAGTCATCATTTTTGTACTCTGATTATATATAATAAATACTTGTGTTATCATTTTTTGTTTATGGTTTAAGTATTCAGTATACTCGCATGTATCTATTTTAATTTTTCATCATTATGATTATCAATATTTTTCACACAACGAAGAGTTTTCAATCCGAACACTGACCAAAATTGCATCTGAAATTGGAGCCTAATCTTTAATACTAACCATTTCCTGAATTTCGAAGATTTCCTGAGAAAAAACTCAAACATACGCTTCGAATCGTTCGATAATTCGAATTCGAATATATTTGAGGGCAGCGCTGCTACCGCGAAGAATAATCGAACTGATTTTATTTGACCTCCGAATACTCGACTGGCTAATGAACATATTTTCATTTTTCATATACGCACTCGCCCATTCGTGAGGACGGCATTCGTTACTCCAGATATACCTTTGTCGTACATGCCGGCTCTTTAAAAACGACGGCCCGTTATATCTATCACATAATAATAAACAAAAGATTCCCGATTGCTCGTGACCATCACCTCGTTTGTCAGATTCGCATGAATTATGAAAACTTAATAATTATTATTTCTTCTAGAACGCCATCGATAAATACGATTTCGGAATCATTCGAGCTCGATGCAGAGTCATCCATTTCCAATTTGAAATACGGAAATAATATGATGAAAATGAGGTTACATAAATCCAAAAATCGATCGAGTAATTATAGGTGGACTGGATATGACTATTTCGAATACCGCAAGTGATCTTTGATGAAGAAGTGCACAAAATTACTTTCAGATCAATTGTTTATTAGGAGAGAAGGTGTCAATGGTCCAAGCTTATATCTCAATTATAACTAGAATTTGGACTATTTTGGTAACGAAGCGACGGTCGCCAGGCATTCTACTCTCTTAAAAGTAACTTCTTCAACTTCTTCTTATACTTCGTTCTTGGTTTCTTCCTCCATTTGCCGGAGGGCGTGAGGCAAGTATACCAAAATAAAAATCAACTGAACTACGAAAATGGCCTAATCGTAAATCGCAGGACCATCGAAATCGAAAATGATGGAAATAAAACCAAGCTGGAATTGAGTTCCGTACACAATGCACTCAATCGGTACGTCGAATATAGAGTGGATACATTAGGAAAATGCATACGTGCATGCTGCTTCGCGCATCCAGTTCCGATTTTTCGGGTACCAGTTTAATTCATGAAATGAAAGAATTTTTCCCAAATGATATAAACATTACAGGGGTGTTTACCAAATGATCTCGAGTCGATTGGGAAGAAATTTTTTTTATTTTTCAATCGTATCTGCCAGCTACACGCCAACTGAATTTTTATCGATAACAAATACACTATCGTTTTCTAAATTCCGAAAACCTGTTTCTAAAATTTTCCGAACGACGCCCAAACGATTGCGTATATGAAAAATGAAAATAAGTTCATTTGCCTGCCAAGTACACGGAGGTTTTGATCTGCAATAAAATGAAGGCCTGCGTAGTGCTTCTATCTGTGATGAACCTACATAACTAAACAGCGGGAAATTCGTATCACTAGTCGGCAAGGTAGCGAACAGCATAAACATCAGCTTCGACATGAACACTACTCGCTACAATGGATATTTTGAAACGCCACATGTGTATTCCTAACCTAAAACCTGACACAGTGACGAAACTCGTTAACCAATAATTAGGTATCGAAATAAATAATTCTCGGACCTATAAACCCGTAAATATAGTGAAAAAATGTTGTCACCTTGTAGTGACATAATAGAAGATATCGAAGATCTGATATCCTCGCAAGATATAACGCCTAAGGAGAGATATAGCACGCGGAAAAATGTAACAGTTCGAGCAAAACGGAAAAAGGAAGAATCTCCAGAAACTCCTCGTCCCGAGGTAACAATTCTATCAAGTATAATACCAGGAACCCAAACAATCTACGTAAAGACATGGGGCTGCACGCATAATTCGTCGGACAGTGAATACATGGCAGGACAATTAGCATCCTACGGTTATAATCTAACAGAAAATAAATCCACCGCTGATCTCTGGCTGCTGAATTCGTGCACGGTAAAAAACCCGGCGGAAGATCATTTCCGAAACGAAATAGAACTCGGTAGAAAAACCGGAAAGCATGTTGTCGTTGCTGGTTGCGTACCGCAGGGTGCTCCGAAGGCATCGTTTTTAAAAAATTTAAGCATGATAGGAGTCCAGCAGATCGACAGAGTGGTAGAAGTAGTTGAGGAAACTTTGAAGGGAAATTCGGTTCGCTTTCTCGGTCAGAAAAGAGAGTACGGTAAGAAAATCGGCGGAGCATCATTGGCTCTTCCGAAAGTACGTCGCAACCCGCTCATAGAAATAATAGCGATAAATACGGGATGCCTGAACCAGTGCACATACTGCAAAACGAAGCACGCTCGTGGTGAATTGGGCAGTTATCAACCGGACGAAATCGTCGAAAGAGCCAAGCAGGCATTCACAGAGGGCGTATGCGAGCTGTGGCTAACTTCCGAAGATACCGGTACATACGGTAGAGACATTGGAACAAGTTTGCCTGAACTTTTGTGGAAACTTGTAGAAGTAATCCCGGAAGGATGCATGATGAGAATCGGCATGACAAATCCTCCCTACATACTCGAACATTTGGAGGAAATCAGTAAAATACTTGACCACCCAAGAGTATACAGTTTTCTTCACGTTCCCGTGCAATCCGGAAGTGATCAGGTCCTCTCTGACATGAAGAGAGAATATGCATGCAAAGATTTCGAGGAGGTCGTTGATTACCTTGAATCAAGAGTCCCTGGTGTGACCATAGCGACTGATATTATTTGTGGATTTCCTACCGAGACAGAAGAAGACTTCGAAGATACAATGAAACTTTGCGAGAAGTATAAATTCAAAAGTTTATTCATCAACCAATTTTATCCACGACCGGGGACCCCCGCCGCAAGAATGGTAAGAGTCCCTGCGCAGGAGGTTAAAAAAAGGACTAAAAAATTGTCCGATTTTTTCCAATCCTACGAACCCTACGCTCACAAAATTGGTCAGATACAATACGTTCTCGTCACGGAGATTTCACACGATAAAAAACACTTGGTTGGACATAATAAATTTTATGAGCAAATATTGATACCCATGAGGGATGAATTCGTGGGTAAAATGGTTCAGGTTCGAATAATATCTGCTAGTAAGCATTCTATGAAGGGGGAGCCACTCGACGAAGGAAGATCTCCATCGTTGGTATCACCATTGCCGAAAGGATCTGTGTCCGGGATAAATATGGCTGAAAAAACTCACCCGTTCATAAGCGATTACAGAATTTTCACTGTATTTAGTATTCTTGCTTTGATAATCGCTAGATTTCTATGGAAATTTTTCTCAACTTTTTGACTCTTTATATCAAATGTATAGTTAGATTTGTTTGACGAATTTACTATAAAATTATTCTATTCTATAATATAATATATGTGTAGTATATATATCCAAGATACTTAGATTACCATTGTAAATACAATTTTTAGTATCGATCACATAAAAGCGAAAAGAAAAAATCGATTTAATTCGAAAAACGAATAAATAAATTTCAAAATTTTAAAGTTGACAAAGAGTGCATTTATTTCGTGATTTTTTTCGTGCTTTTATGGTCCCCTGTTCTTTTTTGACGAGGAACGGTAGTTATATATAATGATACCAATGATAATGATAATTATAGTAAAAGTAAGGATTGGGAAGCAATGAAATGAGTAATCGGACGATATATTTTTGTCATGTAAACGGTTTCTGTTTTGATCTTTTTTGCTTTTAATATTTCAACTGAAGAAAAAACCAAACACGAAAATATTACAATACAGGAACAAACTGCCGAACGAAAACATGGAGTTCACGTTTAATTAAAGTTTGATTCCAGTGACAACTTATAGTATTAACAAAGTAGGTATTATACTACAAACACAGAGAGGGTAAAATAACAGGGAAGAAGGACTAGCGCACATTGTGTCCAATTTCCTTTTTTCATGTTTTTCCTTTTTTCATCTTTAATCAATATCTTTCTTTTTTCTTATCAATAATAGTTGAATATACTATACAAAGTGTTGAGCATTCATGCGTTATGCAGCGTACATTACGAGTATATATACCTATACTATAATATTCTATAATTTAGCATAATGAACAATCGTGTACCGTCGTGTTTAAATTTTTGTTTTCTTGCTCTCCTTCTCTTTCTTCACTCTTGAGAATTGTATGTCAAACTTCAAATTTTCATCGTCATCCTATTTCTTTATTTTTCATTGTCTTTTTCTGTTTCATCTTTCTTCATTGCCCAGGCTATGGAGAAACAATGTGAACGAAAATGTAATTGGAATTTATCAATAATTGAGAATTCGTTTCATTTAATTATCCATTATTGTCTGTTATTATCTATGATTATTATTACTACTCATGTATCTTTAATTTATTAAGAATGCCTTTCATTTGATATCACCTTGTTTGCTCATTTTTTTCGTTTATTTCATTAACTTTTTATTCATTTCCCTTTTCCCTAACATTGAGATAATTTATTGACATACATTCATTCATAGGCAATAAGCTCGGTCTAGCTGATGATGATGCATAAAAAATGAAATAAAAACGGAACTGTCAAATTATTATAATCATTATTTTATTATTATCAACCCTTGAGCATTAGTAAAATCAGCGCACGGGGCGAAAGTAAACAAGTTTTTTCAGCTGCGGAGTCAAATTTCCGTAGAAGAAAGGTAAAAATATAAATCGTGACAAACAAATTAATAATGGAAATATTTACGCCTTTATAATGTATAATAAGCGTGAGATATTTCATTTAATCGAATTTATAAAAATAACCACGAAATTTTTGTCTGTTTTCCCTGCAAGTATAATCGTCTATCGCAGGTGAATAGACTCCTTTGTGTTCGTGAATGCGACGATAGCGATTGGTTATCATCTAGTGATTTTTTTTTTCTGCGAGAGATTAGATAAGAGAATTTTTTCGCAAGATGGAGGTGGGATGAATTACTAAAATACCTAATATCGCGTTGAATAAGTTTTCATTTTTTATGACGGTATGTGATTTCACGAAAAAAATTATGAAAAATATCAAACGTACAGTAATAAGAAGAAAATTTTACAGAGCAAACTTCATTTTGAAAGGACACCAAAATTTTATTCACTTCGTTCAATTGATTATAAAAATTCACCACAGAGAAAGAAACGTTTCATTTTTGTTCGTTGAAGGAATTTTCCAAACCAGAAGAAGATTACCAAAACTTTCGCCGGTATTGAACAAACACGGCCTATTTATTTTCTTATGACCGCGTTAGAAATGTTGTTTTCGGTAATTATATCGGAGAAAGTAAAAATTTTTGCAAAAAATTGTCATCAGATGCGAAAGATAAATAAATAAAAATTAAATTAAATTGAGGATAAATTTTCGCAGTAAATATGAGTTTTTTTTTTTACTTTCGTTGTTCGTTGTTGCTGTGTTTGTTTTTTCTTGCAGAAATATATATATCCATATATCATAAAAAGTATTTCCGGTACGAGAATGTAAGACGAATAATGAAATCAACATAGCTGTTTCAGTTAGGGAAACGACTTCAAAATACACAGTAGATATACGTATAGTAGGTAGTGTGAGATATACGAATATTGCGAATGATTGGAAATTATTCTCTTTTTAATCTTCTTTTTTTTTTTTTTACTTCGGCTGAAAACTGGTTCTTTCTATGGCTTTTTTTCAATTGTATATATATTTCGTATATAAAATTCAAATTAATGACGATGATGATTCGTAGTATACCTTAGTAATTCGTTAATTTTGAAATATGTTGGAAAAAAACGAACTAACCTATAATTTAATACACGTTCGTTTCTCACTGTCTATATATATGTAAGCGTGTATACTATACCTAAAGAAGAGATTACTATAGGTACAGGAGACTTGCGAATTTTTTATGGCTTCGAGAAAAGAACAGAAACAAGCAAAGATGAAAAAAATGCAACGAAAACGTGAGGGAGACAAAAAAATTAAATAAAGACACAACGCAACGATATTATACAGGTAGCACAGTATATATATAGCAAGCAAACTGTGAATGATCTCAATGTAATAGGTAAACTTAAAATTATAGTAATTATCACTCATTGCGTATTCCTATTACAATTTTGTCGTACGTATTTATTATAATAATAACTGGAGCAGATTTGACAGAGTGAGACATTTCTTTTCTTTTTTTCCTTTCCTTGCTATCGCTTTTCTTAATATTCTAATTTCGAGAACTATGATTCAAATATACTGTATGGGTATAATGCAGTACAATGTAGCATATACCGTGAGTTCTCGCATAGGAGTGCAATTGGGATGATCTCCGACAAAACAGAGTGTAGATGGCGCTAGATGGCCAAACTCTAAAATGGCCGCTGTTGATCCTACCATTGCGATATCTCTGTGTACACTCAAAGCAATTGATCCTGTCGCCGCCAAAATAGGCAACTGACGATACATTTGGTTTTTGAAATTGTTCCAAGCTGGTCATTCATAACTCCAGCCATTGTGTTTTTTTCACTATCATTCTATTACATCTTCCTATAATCTCTTCGTGATTGCCAACTTGAAACAATTTAAAACCCAAGGTATCGCCAGTTGCCTACTTAGGGGGCGACGCAATTAATTGCGTTGGGTGTACATACGTAGATAGATACATAACCTATTTGCATTGGCGTGTGTAAAGGCTGAAGAACGTAAAACTCCATAAGCCATAAGCGGAGAATTCAGCAGTGCATAGTGCGCTATGGCTCCTGCATTCTACTCATGCCTTCTGGAATTTTATATGCTTCGGCACTAACAGTGAACAGAAACAAAATAGAATCATAGGTGATTTACAATGTGTATTACAGATATATGTATATATCACCGTTGTATGACTTTTTCTCGCTTGACACACTGTAAATTGCCATTTCTTTGTTACAGTTTCTTAATACGCGCTCATCCGCGAAAACTCGCTGTATTATACCTATAGGTATGCGAAAACGATGTAAAATCGGGTACACATGTAATACAGTTAATTTTATTCCATAATACATAAGTATAGGTATAATAACAATAATAATAATAACAACATAGTATGGCTGTGTGAAATTGTTGAGAACGAAAGTAAGTGGTTAACTAAATTAACGATTAAACGAGTTGTAACTTTCGTTTCGTTTTCTTCATTTTCTGTTTCTTTCTTTTTGTTTTTTGATCTTCTCGTTTTACACACTTTCTGTTCAAATGTTCGCATGCGACTGTTTCACACGGGTATTCAGAGCCCCGGAAGGGGGGGGGGGGGGGGGGGGGGGCCCAATATGATTTTGAATATAGAATAAAAAACCTTTTCGACAATGTTTAATTTTAAAGTTGAATAAAAAGTAAAAAATATAGTATTGTAATAGTTATAAAAAAATGGCTGACAATTAGTGAGTATACAATATTCAGTTGTTATATACTATGTATACATATGTATACGTATATTATATTATCTTACATACTTATATTATTTTATAAATTATACACGCGTTCTTTTTCTCTTTTGTATTTTGTATTTCTGTTATTTTCATTTGTCTATCTGAAAAAGAACCGTTATACACACATCTAATTACTTATTATTATATACCTATATATATACATATATATATTATATACATATATATATAGACTTTGTTTGCTTTTGATTAAGTTTACAAGTCTTTGAACGAGATTATTACTGTGCCTAAAATTTCCGAAATACTAATAATTTAATTTCTTTTCATTACAAAAGATGAACAAAAGGCAAAAAAAAAAAACCATAAAACAAAAAACTTAGGATCCTATTTCATTATATTTTACTATTTTATTTGATAACGAACACCGGAATGATATAACTTGCATATCACAGAGATGCTACTAAAAAAAAACTTTTTTTGATCCGCAGCATTTTTCACAAATTTTTTTTTTTTATCATTGTTCATGCGTTTATTCATTTATTCATTTTTTTTTTCATTTTCCTTAATTTTTATTTACTTTTGATCTTGTTAATTTGATCTATTTTTCTTTTCTCTTTTTTCTCTTCTTCGCCATTTTTATTTTCCATTGACATTTTTTGTCTCTCCTCATTTATTTTCTCTTACATTTCGTATTGGATTGTTCGTTTCTGGTGTTTATTTTTTTATTCTCTCTCTCTCTCTCTCTCTCTCTTTTAGTTTCATCTTTTAAGGCACTTTTTCACACGAATATTTGGATCTGTGCTTACAGGTATGTATAAAATTAATAGCGTTCAATATAGCATAGTTCGTAGTGTGGAATCTAGTAAGTATAGTAGAGAGCGTAGCGAGACATTAGTTTGATTTTTTCACATCATTCAAATTTTCACATATACCTATGAAGGAAGGTATAGTGCATAACTTCAATAATTTATAATTAGGAACAACAACGAAAAAACCAAAAGCCTCTGATACCAAATAATCGACTTTCGAACAAAAAATTTCCATTCGACAGGCATTTTGAGAATTATTTACTGTTTTTAGTTTCGGTTTCTGCGTTCCGCAAGTGATAGAAGGAAACTCCGACATTATGCCGACTCCAGGATTTCTGATCGTTTCGTGAACAATATAGAAACAGACGTGTATACTATACATTTCGAACGAAACATGAAAGTCGTTAATTAATTCTCAAATTTACGAATCTCAATTGATCAGATGATAATGTTGCAAAGGTTGCATATAATATGTATAAACGGGTATTGTATTAAAATTTATCATCGCTGATTATCCGATGCTACATGCGGCAGTCTGTTTTCTTCTTATCATACATTTTTTTTTTCATCAATCAAGAAGAGAATGACAGACAAATTTTTCGAACATTTTCAAACACATTCTTTAATGTATATAATAATATGACGAACGTATCAAACGAACGAAGTATTAGTCAGTGAAATGAGAATGAAAAAACAAAAATTAAAATTAAAATATCCAACGACAAAATACGAAAAAAAACTATCATAAATATTAATATGTATGTATGTATGATATGCGAACGTGAAAAATCTTACTTTGGACGCGGTTAAAGCGAGCAAAGGAATATTGAGAAAACGAAACGAAACGAAAATTAGAAAAAAAAAATTACAATCAAATATTAAAAATACTGTGCTATCAAAAAGATGAGCTGTGTATGTGTACGACTAATGAAAATTGTCACCAACATGCTTTTTTCTTCACGAACCAAACTCAACGAAACAGAACAGAACCCGCGAACGAACGAAGACAAACAAACAATAAAACACACAACTTCATCTAAATTCGCGTAGACATTACAGATATACATATATAGTATAGAAATGAGAATCTATCAGTTGCAATGGATCGTAATCATATAAAATCATCTTTAAATTAGATATTAAATATTTATAACAATATATGGCAAAAATATTATGGCGCTACCAATGGCACAGAAAAATATATTATATATATATTTTATTATATATATATATATATATATATATTTCTTTTTTTTCGTTCTCTTTCGCAACCCTTTCGGTAAATCATTTTATTTTTTTCATTTTTTTTTTTATATAATTTATAGGTATATAGAGAGAACCGAATCGTCCAAGAGATTCTAAAGTTGAGTTGTATCATTTACTGATTTATCATTCAAATTTTTTCCCACCATTTTTCTTTGTTTCTTCTTTTTTGTTCTATGTAACGACAACTTTCTTCTCTCGTGTTTATTTTCCTATCATTGTATAATCGATAACATTTGATCGTGATCTACCGTATACGTGTAACCTATATAATACTATACGAGGCTGAAAGTTTACAACGTATGGAACGAAATTACGGGGAAAAAACAATAATAATAATGTTAATAAATAATAATAATTTCGGTTGAAATTTTTGCTACGATTTTTAATAGTTTCTTTTCGTTTTTTCTTCTTTCACCGGCACCCAACGCGAAAGCGCGGTTAATTGTGATTTCATGGAATTTTTCGTTGTTTCCGATTTCGGGAATAGCCAAGATGGCTGAAAAACAATTTCGTTTCCGCGATTCCATTCCGTTGACGTCGCAAACTTCAGCTTCATCCGTGCCTGTATATTATTATACATAGGAGATTAGAAATAAAGAAGGCAGGAGGGAAAGAATCTCTCAAATTTTCTTTGTTTTTTTTCTTTCAAATTCTTCTCTATCGAAAGAAAAGAAGAACAAGACCGGACGACAACAGGAAAAAGGAGCATGAAAATTCTCTAGGTTTTAGGGTACTCTGTCTGCATTATTTTTTCTTTTTTCTTTTTTCTTTTTCTATTTCTTTGTTTTCTCCGTTTCCAGAGCTTTGAGCCGGCTTTCATCCCTATACATCGAAGCACCCTTTTAATGCCTATATTCTTTTACTTATTCATCTTCTTAAACGAACAGCCTTAAATATCCTAATCAGCTATAATCTCATAATATAAATAAATTTACACGTTTTAAAATCTATATGTGTGTATATATATATATACACACGAGGAAATGAGAAAGGAGGGATGAAAAAAAGCATATTATACACATATAGCTGATCATAATCTTCGAAGATTTCTTTTGCTCTGTCTAGAGCCAGCGATTAGTCGCTTATTTCTCTTCGTCGGCGTTGCCAGTAGGGCCGTTTTGCAGGGTCCTGTATGACGCGACGAACAACAGATACAGAATTCCATTGAGCAACCCTGCCTCGAACACGATGCAATGTTTTTTTCACCGTTCACATGACATGCGAACGAACATTTTGGACATGCGAGGAGATATTCCGACGGTTCCAACGTTCTGCCAGCCTGTAACAAACAAACATTAAACAAATTATTCATTTATTGCACTGATCATTCATTGATTTGAATTACTCATTTCCTTCTTATTCTTCTTTCTGTGTTTCATTCGATCATTTAGTTATTTATTTATTTTTTCATTTTGCATTGATGCAATTTGGAAAAACCAAGAATTTCCAACCTTGAAATCGGAACGATATGAAGCTGCATTTACGAACAGACTCCTGTTGCTAGCGACAAGCGTCGGAATCGTTATTTGTCCGATAATGTGACCGCTAGCGTAGGTCACGTGATCGGACAAATGACGATTTTGTCGCTCGACGCTGTCTGTATGATAAGGCAGTCTAACGAATGGAAATAAAGAAACACGTTGATATAGTTAGATCAGGTTAGGATTGAAAAAAGTACGTTACTATTGCTATGAGAGATAATAATTCTAACGAACGGGAAGTAATGTAATGTAAAAGTATAAAAAGAAAAAGAAGCAGAAGAAGAAGACGACGACGACGAGAGTAAAAGTTGCAAAATAGAATAAAGAAAACAAACAAGAGAATAAAAAGAACCGCTTGGCTGTGAATGCGAGTAATGAAGTTATAGATATACCTAGGTATGAATATACATATATATATATACACTATATACACGTCTAAACGGTAATTCAAGAATCAAGAATTCTGAATTGGCCGTTGCGCAGCGTGTTCGATCTCGCTTTAGAACAAAAAGTTGGTACTCTTTTTTTTTTTTTTTCTTTTTTCTTTTGACATCGATTATACGAGTACGATCTAACGGAGAAGAGTTTAACGATTATTGCAAATTCCTCAAGTTTTATAATACTTGAAATCAGTATGACTCAATAATTGATAAATATCTTGCTGCATCATCGTCGTCGTCGTTAACGGGTTTGATTCAGGTCTATTACGCTACAGGGTGACCCGGAATTCACGCCGAAATTATATTCACGAGGTATTGCTTGTTGAAAACGGGTTGGGTGAAAGTTTCCTCATCAATTCTCTCCCGAAATGCATAGAATTGAGAAGCGGTGTCTATCTCTGTCTATCTTCGTTAACAACAAAACAAAAATCTACCTCTAATATACTGACATTACGTATACCTGTCATTTGCGAACAAATGATTTTTTTTTTTTTCTATCTACCATCGGTATACCTATTATACATAGAGGCAATTTTCAATTTTGGCCATGATTTTTCCATCGATGATAAGTTACAGCGTATATATATAACACTAGTTGGCCTGTCTGACAGTAAGATAGGCGATACCTTTATAACATATTACAACAACAACTTTAGAAATTCGCACGCTATTGAAAACGGTGGGCGGGTGGGGGGGGGGGGGGGGGGGGGGGGGGGTTAAAAATAACTTGACGCTTACAATTAATATATGCGCCTGGGCGCAGCAACCACTGCAACAAGTGCGCTGCGTGACCTGACCTTTGACTCCCGGCTATACGCCGCCGAAAAATCAAATATCGAATGAAACAGAATTGAATAGTGAAAAGAAGAGCAGAAATATCACAATATTCAAGTATGTTAAGACCTCCTATTCGTTCATACGGGGGCGAGGGCGATTCCAGCTTTGTAATGTATTGAGGGCAGAAATTGTGAGTGGTTCGTCGTGGTTGCCATGCTAGCAGGGGTAAAAAAATTGCATCCGACGTTTCAGAGGCGTGATTGAAGAATATTTTTTTTTGAAATTGAAGATTAAACAACGACTGTATAGCAATATAGTATTCATATGCCTGTGATTATACATAGGAATAGGATCGGATATACCATGTTATGCGGTTACCATAGAGCTATAATATAATTAGCAATTATAGCAGGTTGACATAATTCTAGTATAATGCGTAACCTAATATACATACCTATCTACGATCGGCGGTTTCGCGTTCTTATTTTATCAAACCGAACTTCCGCAATTATAATATACGTTATACACACATTTGAATACATATATATACAGGGTGAATTCCTAACGTCCGAGAACTCGGAGTAACTCGGAGCCGCGGAAGCTGCGTCGTCAATTTCTTGCCGTTTTTAGCCGAACAGAAAATCGGAAACCACTGAAACAATAGCCATTCGGACTAAAAACGGTAAAAAAAATTGCGACGCAGGTTTCGCGGCCGCCTAGACGCTACTCCGAGTGTTCGGACGTTAGGAATTCACCCTGTATATATATATATATATCTTTATTCAAAATGATATACCTACGCCTACAGCCGACTGATGAATGTATGTATTATCAATTCGAAGATTGTTAGCAAAGAGTGGACGCCGTTTATTGCTGAAATATTCGTAGGTACTCTCTATATATACATGTATTCGTGTCAAGAATACATACACCTTGAGCGGTATACATACTGCATATCGTTGAATGCACGTTTTTCTCTTCCTTTCTTCGGTTCTCTCTTTTTCCGCCTCTGCCCACGCGTTTGATATATATATATATACGCTATATATACGTATGATTATTCGCCTTATACTGTATGTAGGTATGTTACATGTACATAACGTGCGTGCAGCAGTCAACAGGTGACGCCATTCAATCGAACGCCGTTTATTTATAATCGAATATAGTGAATATCGTTCCGTGTTCTTTTTAGTTTTGTTGCCTGAGCTTTGTTTCGTGTTTCAGCTACCGTTAATCAACGGACAGAAATACCGAGCATAGATTAAAGTGAAGTGTCGAAGACCCATTTTTTTATTCAAGGTTTTCTCAAATTTTTTTTTTTTTTTTTTTTTTTCGCTCAAATTTCCGTTCAAATTATAGACAATACTCACACTAAACGAGTAAAGATCGTGGATGTATGGAGAAGAATTAATTCTTCGATACTCAGAAGAAGACATACGCATGAGGAAAAATCGGAACTACTGCACGATTTCCTTCATTTCGGTTCGACCAAACAGAGAGAGAAAGAAGACGGTAAAAAATCACGGAAAAGTTGGGTTTTAGTGTATTCATTAACCTAGAACGTGGATTTTCCTGTCATTTGTTACTTCGATCTCAGTCTGCAAGAGAAATGAAATGACGAATTTCGGTAACATGAAATGAGGCCTCCGTTAAGGCCTCAACGGTTCAGTATTTTGATGAAGGATATTTTGTGTAAGAATTTCAGTCGAATCGACCGGTGAGGCGGTTATTTTGTACTTCAAGGTTTTAGCAACTCTAAGGGGCAATTGGAGTGCCGCTGGCAGTCTAACCTAGCTAACATAGGAAATATCTATTTATCATCAAATCCGATCGGCGTTTTAAAAAAGTAAAATACTTAGGCACCATTGCCACCGTATTCAATGAATTCTCGAGGTTTCATCGAATGCGATTGTATAGTTTGCGAAAATTTACGAATCTGGTTTTCGAAACGGTTTCTGGACATTCAAAATAGCGGCCTCAACTGTAAATTAAAACAAATTTTCAATTTTGTTTTCCGAAAAGTACGTACATCCGGAGACCCGTAAACGTTGCGCGAACCACTTTTCGAAATAAAAAAAAAAAAAACAATTAACGTTCTGCGATATCTACCAAGAATGGTTTGGAAAGTGCAAGATCCTCCAATCCGTGGATTTCCGGAAATCTGTAGGTGCAGAATCTGATGTCAAAGAGTTGCAAAATAATAGATAAGTCTCGACCATCGGACTAGAGTTACGCGGAGAACAAAAATTATTCGTAAAACCAGAGCGGTTCGACAAATTTTCTCAATAGCCGATCATATCCGCAATCAGGATACGGAAAATATACCAACCTATAGTTCGTTCTAGATGATTAAACGTAAGAAAACAAAGAAAATATATAAAAAATTCGGCAATTTGTTACTTCAATCTTATACCTATGAGTATCTCTCTAGCCTTTCACCTATCGCATCGAATCAATGTAGTAGCAAACGAAGTCGATACATATCTGCTATACTAAATATCGTGGTAATTCAATATCCATTTTAAACGCAGGTATTAGGTTACGCCTTATTAATGATTCCATCGAATTATACGGCCGGCTAAACGCGCCTCGGTTCAAAACTCCGCTTGATCAAGCTAAACATGTAACTGAAAATGTTATAGACAAAATCTACTGAAACGGAAAGCTCCGCGGTCAGGATGCGAAGAAACGCCCCGCACTTCTATCGTTCACGGGTGCCGTACTGAACAAAAGGCGTGCGGGGGCGTTTTCTCGCGTCCTTACGGTATGTGCAGACATAGCCTGCACACTTGCGTTAGAATTTTTGTTGATCAGAACATGAAAATTATGAACTGATCCCGTTGTTTGTTTATTCATTTCCTATTTTTTTTTTTTTTTTCTAAAGGTCCCCGATTCATTCTCTCTCATTTTCTCATCTCTGAATCTTTGTCTATTCGCTCGTTTATTCTCTATATATATATATACGCATGACAACGTGCAAGCTGATTCGCAGTTCGGAGTGAAGTTGAATTTCGATAAAAGTAGTCCCACGGCTCAACGCCATCAGTTCCATTACGTGAGACCGTAATTGGTCCACAAGTCGTCGACGGATCCTGTTGCAGTAGCAGCGAAGTGCTGCATGATGGCAAAAAGCAAGAGGAGCCCACGACGCTGTCTGCGAGGCATCGTGCCCCCTCCCTCGATCTTCCGTTTATGCCAAGTTTTTTCTGCTTCTTTCCTTCTTTCTCCGGATTCATACAAAGAAAAAAAAAAAAAAAAAAGACTCCCGACGTATTGTGCGCTCGTCGTTTGTGGAATAAAACTGAGATAACAGGGAGGTATAACTGCCAGTAGGACCGAAACAATTAACGAAATGTAGAGTCGAATTGGTTATTCCCCAAAAAAATGGTCGAAAATATTTTTAACATATTGAAACCATTTTTGACTATTTTTCACGATCATATTCTTCTCATAATGTCCAAGATATTCCACGAGCGTATCATTTTCTTGACCCTATCTCTTGCTGGCATTGGCGCTGCGCAGCCTGAAAAACTCCTTGTCCGCACATTGTTTGATTCGTGATTATGAAGTGGCACGACACACAATGTATAACGTCGTACGCTACAGGTTTTTGGGAATGCATGCAGATCTGATTACGAATTTTTGATAAAAATTATTATATGTAATCAAAACGGCGCCTTTCGAAGTCCACTCAAGACCGTCATGTTGGATAAGCCATTATGAATTGTGAAATATTGAGACCAGATTCATATTCTGCTACGTCTGCGAGGATACGATTCGCATGAACCGATTGTGAGTTTCACGGACATCCGTGAATAACTTCGACCTATTGTTAATCCCTGATATTATCGATGAAAATCTCCCGTTGTTGCGTCGAAGGGGTAAACACAATTTAATACATATTTTGGGATAATTATAAGTTACGCCGGACTGCGAAACTCACTGTCAGTAACAAGCGAAATACTTTGAATACGTAATGCATGTGTATATATATATATTATATATATATATATATATATATATATGTTAAATGTGTATTATTTTATTCAAACTTATTCAATCGCAGCGTAGTTGAATTCCGCGGAAACCTTCCGCGTCTGATTAAACGACGAGATTAAAATCCCTCGCGAATTTATACACAACGTATGTGTAGCAATGCTGCTCAAGTCTCTACAGTGGACTATTATGTCTTGTTGCCGGGCGGTCTTTATTGCCAGAAATCCAGTACACGTATACATACATAAATATATAATATATATAATATTCGCACACGTATACGTACACACTTATCTAATAGAAATATATACACATATATTTTCGCATTCTCATGAATTGCGAGGCCGCAACCTCCTCAGGCAAGGTTTGTCTGTAATAAAGAATCTTTTTTCGGGTTGTTTCGAGCGGCCGAAAACTTCACGGATCGTGTCTGGATGTGGGCCAGAAGCACTCGCTGACCCCCGCGGCTTATGTGTATTATATCGTTATGTGGGCCTATACTCCTAGAGGCTGCTCGACTGCTGCTTGTTGCCATGCAATTATTATTTAGACTCTGTTTTAGTTTGGGCTCACTCCACTACCACCACCGCCTCCCTCCTCCTTCTCCTCTTTCTCCTCCCTCTTCAACAGCTTTAATAATACAGAGTTCGCCGGTGGTCAATCAAAGAATGAAAGTCTCCACCATCGTATACCATACAGCTGCATCACTGGCTCGGATCAGAGTCATCTCATTGCGATTATGATATGTTTACCGAAATTTAACGGTAATGCGGTGCCGAAGCATCGCACATTTCACTCGCGTGCGCATCGAAGCGACGAAATACGGTTACACGTCGAAGATTTTTTGAATGTGCAGTACCTACATTATTTTCGTCATCTGAATCCGACTGCGCTTCTTTCTTCTTCGTTTATACCTACTATAGAGCACCTAACGGTTTTACGAGAACGAAAATACGTTCAGATACCTGATTACTTATACCGATAATCATTTTTGCCATACCGTACCGTGTATCCACTTCGAGTTATAGCTGTTGCTACGCAGACTATTAGGTACCTCTGTATGTGCATCCGTGGTGTTGAATTAACAACGAGAGATATTTTTGCTTATTGCGTGATTATCGTCGTGCGATTGTTTGGTTTGACGCGGTGGCGGTGGTGGTGATGGTGGTCGCGGTGGATATACGAGCGGACCGTTCGTTCGAACACCTTTGAATAATGCATTATATGTGATCGCGTGAGCTTGATGCGAGAACAACTCGTAGAATATTTATCGAGTTTACGTATATAGCTTATTTGCAACACCTCCGCGCCCGGTTCCCAATTCTGCACGTAACAAGCGGCTTATTATAGCTGCTGTGCCTGAATGTGATATTTGAAAGTTATACTGAGAGGATCTGAGGAAACCACCAAACCGGAAGCGATCGTGGTGGCAATGGCTGTGTTAAAAGATACTGCGTTGCCACCACGATTGTTCCGCTCTTATGGTTTCCACGGATCATCCCTGTATATGCGTAGTTATATATACGCGAATCTTACGGTGGGCTGGGAGAAAAAAACAAGACCTTGAGGTTTATTACTCAAAATCTTCTGGTCAGTCCGTAAACGTGCCTAATCTGTAACCGAAAAAGGCAGATAAAAATTGAAATTCGAGAAAGAAATCGACAAATTTTACAATTCATATTCACCACCTCGGAACAGACACTTTGAGTTTCATGATTATAAGTTCAGATTTTGGAAACAGTGAATGAAAACCCGGAAGTAAATGATTTACTTACAAAACAAGGAAAACCATTTTGAAATTTCGTCCGCCGTCTTGGATTCGCAATATTTCTAATTGAAATTTTGAGATCAGATTCGTGATTAGCTACGCAATAATGGCAGAAGAATTATCGGTTTTCACCGAAACCTAACGACTTTTACACTTTCGATGCATATTTCTTCGTATATTCTGCTCTATTGAAATCTGCACCATTTACGATTTACGAGTTGCGATAGCTAATTGAGAAAAATTATTAATCACTAACAACTTTCGAACAAATGGATAATAGCTACTCTCGAAAATCAAACGTCACGGCGAGGGGCAGCTGACGCCGAACGGCGTCAACACGGTCATTCAAATTAAAACGAATCAAACAAACTCGCGAAAAGTGTATTGTCATAGTGGCATGCGGTCTGATGAGTATACGAGCTCATTTAAAATTGAGACGGCGAAAACGGTGAGAAAGAGAATTAAACAGACAGAGAAACAAGGAAAAAGAAAGAAGAAAATTAGACTGCAGCACCACTAAATTATACTGCTTCTCCCGTCCTTTCTTTGTTCGTCGACATTTTTTCTTTTCCCAATTTTAATTTCAAGTTCTTCTTTCCTGCCCATGGCGCTATACTATACACATCATAACACCTTGCAGCCAGCCTTCTCCGCATTATGGTACATTATGGAAACATATTCATACAATACCTACAAATCGATATATATATGTATACCCACATAGGTAGACATACACAAGAATTTAATATCAAACACGTCGTATCATCGTCCTTGAAAAGATGATGCATGGAGAAATTGGCGTCAGAGTCATTAATTTCGATCAGGCTTTCAAGACCATTCTAAGTAAGGGTTAAGTTACGTTGAATTGACTGAAGTTACCTTAGGTTAGAGTTGAGTCAAAATAACTTAACTTTAACTTTAACTTAACTCAAGAGGAATTTGGACTGGTTATCTTGAATTTGCAGAAACCGTTTCAAAATGGGAATCGATCGATTATGCTGAAATTTCGAAAATTCGTTGAGCATGATGGCAGAAAGCGGCTGAGCATTTCACTTTTTCAAGACATCGTTCAGATTTGATGAAAATTAAATATCACGTATGCTAGCTAGGTTAGATTGCCATCGGTGACTGCGATCTCCCCTCAACTCTAACTTAACTCAAGTCAAGTTAAGTTAGATTATGCCATGTCATGTCATACTACGTTACATTGAGTAAGGTTATTTTGTACGATGCTTAGGAGAGGGTCTAATGCCTATTAGGTACCAAACTCACACGGAGACACTTCCCTAATCTCGAGTGTCAGTAAGTCATTTGAGTATTGAATGATCTAGGTAGTACCACGCGGGAACAGGTGGCGGCTGTTAACGAGAGGGATGTAGAGGAAATGAAAAGAGACTAAACATACTTAATCGAGAAAGGAAAGAGAAAACAACAAAAGTGACAAATTAACAAGAAAATAATAATAATAGTAATAACAACAGCTATGTTCACTACCACACCTGAAAACGCAATCAAGCAAACACTCATTTCGGTAAGAGTTAGCTGTGATCTCGCTATAACATCATTGCGGTCTCATGTCCGTTTGCAGCAGTCAAAACAACGTACGCTGCGTGTAGGATAGACCGTCTCGGCGACGCGGGGGAAGCGAGAGGACCACCACCGCACCGTTCGAAAGTCCTTGATCAGGACCTACATATATATTTCCCCCTCCTTTGCCCCCCCCCCCCCTTCCACTTCGCGACTCACTCTGCCAACGTGCATAAATACACATAGGTATACGCATAGAATATTTATTTCCATATTCTCTTGTTAGTTGATCCAGGTATATGTATTATAAATATATATATATATATATATTTCATCGATGCCTTATATTATGTACATACAGACATCATGTATATATATGTACATATCTTCTACGTGAAATTTCACGGTGCTGCAGAGTTCACTGTGTTTTTTGTTTTTTAGTAGTTTTTTTTTTTTCTTTTTTTTCTTCAATCTCGTCTTCTCACAAGCTCCTTCTTATTGCAGTTGCTCATCAACTTTTTTCCTCCCGCTCCTAATCTCCCGAATCTAATCTTTCAATTTTTTTGGTCTTCCTTGCTTCGTTCTTTGTAGTACTATTATGCTTCTTTTGATTTTCAATTTTTTTATCGTTATTCTAACGTCACATTAATCAAGATCGTTGTTGTTCTTCTTATCTCTGCTGTTATTTTTGTTATTTATACATAGCGTGAATATACATATATATACCTAGACACATGTGTATTCTAGATTCTTTTTTTCTTTCATTTTTCTGTATTACGTTTGTTTTGTTTTCTTTGCTTCTTTTTTTTTCTTTTTTTTTTTACTTTTCGTCGATTCCTCCGCAATGAACCGCTACAAACCGGTCTCTTATCCTCAGGGTAGCGTCATAACTGTGGCTGCTCATTGTATCGTTGTTTATATGAACTAAACTGAACTGAACTGAACTGAACTAAACTGAAATGAACTTAACTTAACTTAAGTTAACTTAACTTAACTTAACTGAGCAGCAACATAAGCAGCAGCAGCAGCAGCAGGCAACGACTTTGAACTCGTTTCATCGTCGTCATCAATCAGCCATCCTTTATGACCTTGATCGTTTTCCGGTCTCGCATAAGCCACATGCATAGGTGTATATTATATTTGAGTAGGCGAGCGTCTATATACATATATTGAACTGAACATACACATACATATATATGTGTGTATACAAACACGATTTCTCACGCCTTATTAGGTTGGGTTAGGTAAGGGTTAGGGGTTGGGTTAGATCAAGTTTTGAGGTTTTCTGATTTTTTGTTCGTTTTTCTTTTTATCACAAATCACACGTAATATTCAATCGAGTTTCAGAAGCAAAATAACACATTTCGTATGACCTTGGAAGCGTAAAGTCAACGTTAGTGTATTCCGCAGATATACAGGCATTATAGGTAAATGTACCAGCAAATGGCCAAACGATGAGACTTGGAAATTTGGTGTATGCTATTCTTATGCCTCCGTTGAATAGCAGTGATAAATAGGATACATATACAGGGTGAGTCTTATGGAACATCGAGAATGGGTGGGGCTCATTTGCTGCGAAGGCACCCCCATGCAACCATGCAAGGTGAGCTATCACGTAAGACCATGCTGGAACGTCGCACGGGTATCTGGATAAGGTTCGTAGAATTGATAATAACCGTGTGACGTAGTAAGTATCTATTACCGATAGGTAGAGATGTCTAAAGTGAGAATGAATACAAATATAATAGCACTATTGTGCGCCAGCTATCGTGTTCACTTCCTTCGACTAATGAACACGGCAACTGCGTGAGATCTCAGCCGTCTTCCGTGATGTAAATATATCGAAGTAACTTCACAACAATTCTCAAATCCTGTTCAAAATGAATTCCTACATCCTCGTCTTACTGCTCGAATAGGCAAGCCTTCGCAGCAGCTTAAAGCCCCACCCATTCTCGAGGTTTCATAAGACTCACCCTGTATATACAGGGTGAGTTGTTTTCCGGGTCCGAATGAGAGAGGGGCTTATCACTGCCGATTCATTCGCTCGTACCGATGTATCGTTGATGCGATGATCTATCGATGTTGAAGTTAGATTCTGATAACAGTATGACAGAGCGAAGGGTGGAGCATCGGCAGTGATAAGTCCCTCCCTCAATCGAACCCGGAGAAAAATCACCCTGTATATAAGAACAACTTCGCGTCGTAGTCGAATATGATTCAAAGGTTGATCCTGTGTGAGTGGCTGCAAGATGCTGTTCGTATGTATGTATATACATATAAATGCATACATACAGGATACTACTATAGAACCGTAGTATATGCATGAAATGGAACTATAAATGATGCGAAATAATAATATTGCGTGCCAAAGATTGGGAACGGATGAAGATTATTCTTTTCACTGTATTCATTTTTATTTGTTACCAAATATATAAGTGGTTTAGCTGGCGGGAAAAAATGGAAGCGGGAAAAAATCGACAAGGCAACCAGAGAATACTGGAAGAAGAAAAGATGTGAAAGAAGAAGAATGGAATGAGAAAAAAAAAAAGAAAGAAGAAGAAGAAGAAAACGGCAAATTCGAATTGGTGTTACGTGCAATTACTTGCACGTATACACAGGGTGATTCAGGAACCACGGGAAAGATCTCAGGGTCAGATTCCTCATGAAATTCTGAGAATAAAGTTCCTCGTTGAAAACTTCGTATAGGGTCTATATGGTTGTAGAATTATTAATTTTTGAAGTTGATCAATGAGCAGACGTTCGCCTGTGCCGGGTCTACGACGGCCCGTTACCATTTTTAACACATTATTTAGTCCAATGATAATGAGACACTATTTTCAAGCAGAACGCTTGAGCCTTTCGATTCCAGTTTTTGAGGAGCCAAAGCAGAGGATTTTTGATGCAGGTACGTGTCGAAATCGATTGAATTATTTAACAGCGTGTTGAAGGTACCCGTAGGTAAATTTTTCGATAAATTTTACGGTAAAAATTTATTGAAACCGCGTTTCAGAGACAAAATATGGGTGCTTCCTCGCCCTGGTTTGAGAATCTTCCAACGTTCTCACGTCCCGAAAATTTGTGAATTGGAAAAACGCGACCGGTACTTGATCATGTGAGAATCGGGTGAGTATTTCGACAGCCTGTGACCTGTTAATCTCATATTGTAACCTCGCTCGTATTATACAACACCTATCTTTAGACAAAGTGAAAAACATCACAAGTTGATGATAGTCTATACCTATACTCGATGTGCGAAATAATTAACACCGTCGTCAGTTTGTACAATACATATCTTGACATTTCCACCTGCGTTTACCGACCACCCTAGATAGATATCTATTATCGAACCCAACCACGTGGCTCTTTTTTCATTGTCAGAATGTAGCGAACGCTGTTCGAGAACAGGTACAAGAAAAATCTATTGTTACCGGGCCGAGGAAAAGGCCCCTTTTTCCTTTGTCCTTATCTCCGGTTCCGTTAAGCCTACAGCCTCAAGCCTCAGTCCTCAAATCCCAAGGTTTAAGGTTTACGAGAGGCCAAGCTGGTATACCTGAAGTTAGACCCGCAGAGATTGCAGTGTTATCTTATATTTGGTGCCTTTCAATACGGAGGACTTAATTTTCCCTACTTTCCTTGTCCCCTTGTCTCCTACTTCTTATGCGTCTCCGCCTAATTTGACAATTCATTCGTTATATTGCCGCTGACAAAACCCAGGTATATGTAAAACGAGGGTCCCACAATTTTACGAACTTTAAATTCCAAACTGACAGTAAATATCGCTCCGCACGTCCGAAGGGACTTACGGTAAATGTAGTTTCGAGATATTCGAATTATCCTTTTCAGGACAAACCGACAACCTACGGTGTCCGCGGCCTCATTGATTTACAAGCTAATTGATCGACTTGTATGAAATTTCAGCTCAGCGTATTCATTTTTTCGGATTCGAAGGAAAAACTGCAAGTAACATTCGAAATGACGAATGAGCGGTGGTCGACCAAACATGAAAAATACAAATCGAATTGGTATGATACAGCTGTTTTTTGGATCATAGATCAAAAATTTAAGGTGCAAGTTGTAAAACTGAACATATCAGATATGGTATATATGCGAATGAAGAAGTTAACGGATGTGCACAAATATTGAGTTTTTGGTCCGCTGAAATCAATTCCAACCTAAAAATTGGCAGATTCGAGATGGTGGACAAAATTGAAAAAACATCCATAGATCGATTTCTCCGAAAATCGGTATTCACAAAATTTCCGAGCTCGCTGATCACGATGCTGACTAAAATATTGCGGAAATCATAATGGCGGTTCGAAAATGTTGAAGAAAAATTCGGTAAATTATGATTTCAGATCAATTTTCAGCTCCAACTTCAACTGTGATTCACAATTTTCGATTTCTTGGGCTGTGCAATGATCGATTTGAAATACCCGCAAAATCTGTCTTCTGGTGCAAGTTACTCTACCGGATTCCCCGCATTCTGGAATGATTAACGAACGAATGAATGAACGTGACGAATAATCGTAATCTCTTGCCATATACTGGTAACCGTGGAGATTAGACTCATCGTACGTATAAATCTTTACCTACGTTTGTCGTTCGCTATGCAGGTACAAGTACTCGGCAGAAACCACAATCTCTTTTTGTAATCGGATGTGGTTGAAAAAAGAGATTTACTAAACTGTGAAAGTGAGTGCGGTAACAAAAATGTCGACGGAAACAATAGGTACTTATAGATACCTAAATAGCAAGTACAACGAACCACAACGAACAATGGTAAAAATTCAAATTTCAAAATCAATGTCCCCGCACGTTTAAACGTCACGTATTCAAATTCGTAGTTCAATAATGATATAGCATAATCGAGAAATCGGATTATCGTCCGATGATGTAATTGCTGTTTTTTCATCTCAAATATACCTCTTAACTCCGTAATAATATGTAACAAAAATTTCGTATTTCGGTGTAAATATAGACGTACGAAGTCGTGAGACTGCAGCAGCGTCGGCAGCAGCAGCGGCAATATAGGTAGCTTTCTAAAATCCGTTATAATACCAAATTTTTGTGGTCAATTTTTTCACACAGTCAAAACCACGCTCGATCAGACAATATATTTATGCGAGGGGAACGTATTTTGTTTCGACCGCATACTGAAATCTTTTCATCATACTGCCGTTGCAGCAGATTTCCTGCAGATATAATGGTGTTCCAGCGTATTTTCGAGAGTCTTGTACGTCTTCTTTTTTCTTTATTTTCTTTTTTACATTCCGATTTTTTCTTGTTTTTCCTTTCTGTCCATATTCGTCCATTCACTATTCCTTCATGCGAAAAAATTGAAAATTTAGGCACAACGGACTTGGAGTGTAAATTTTCGAACAGCAATCCAGCCACATGAGAATCTTTGACTTTATGACATCAGAAAAATATCCAGTTTTACGGCAAGCGGAGAGAGATTGAATTTCTGAGACGATAATTGACTTTTAATTCATCCGCGGTCTGAGAGAAAACATTGCATGCGGTTTAGCCAATCGCGTAGTTAGGTATACAGGAGGTACTATATTATTAAACAACTCGTTCACAAAAGGATAATTATCGCTATCAATCATCTACTACCTACGTACAGACTGCGGTCATATATCTACGCGAAAGCAGAAAAGAAAAGACATAAGAGAACGAAACAAAAATCAAATTATAATTGTACGCCCATCCTGTGAATATATATTGACATACATATAGCATAGCATATGAATACGCGCTGCACAAGAGATCGATCTGTAAATTGATTCTAGAAGAAAAAATATTGTTAAAATAAAAATCTGGCAAGATTCTAGTTGACGTTTGATAATGTCTGAACCGTGGTTTTCCCCTCCCAGTTTCGTAATCAGTACGTGCAGAGAAAAAGGGCCAGTGTTGCTAAGCGCGGTCGCGGTCGCGCGCGCGCGCGCCTCCTCTCGTAGTTCGAAATTCGAATATCAACACACATATGGATATTACATATGCATTTGGTATAGAAGTTGCGCGCGCCCGGCGTGTTTGTTTCGTGTTCCCGCCATCTTTTTCCCGCGCACACCGCAACACCGCTCAACGATTCGCTCAGATGTATATAGGTATACCTGTATGGACGAAAGACTGATTTAAATATGCAGGGTGTGTTCACATCGTTTTAGCGTATTTTAACATTGAACTGTGAATTATTAGCGCACACATAATATTACGTGTGTCAACTTGGAATTTTTCTTCAAAACTCGACCTTTCCCAACGAGTAGATTATATTTATATATATATATATATATAAACATAAGCGATGTATCGACGTTCGCGCGATTCTACTGCAACGTGAAGGGGAAAAAAACACCATGAAGAATGAAGAGAGGAAGCAAAACAAGAATTAACTTCGTGGGTACAAGTTCGGCGCCGACGAGCGTAACTTGACTGACGACGACTATGATCGGCGGAAGTTGAATGGAATTGGAAGATGAAATTTTCGAATAAGAGTAAACGGGAATAGAAATAAAAAGCTCTCTGACAAACAATCAAATACGAGAAAAAGAAGAGGGATGGCAAAGCGAAACAGAAAACAAACCGAGAAAATGGTAATAAACTAAAAAAAAAAGACCGATGCCCCGCGCCTCCGTCCTCTCATTCTCTCATCTTGTTGCTAAGCGGCGTCGCGGCGGGCGGACGCACGAACGAACGAATGCCCGACGACCTAAGTAAGTAAATGGAATTTATCACGGTCGTCTAGACAAACTGCGCGAGGCTGCACAATCGACGATCCAATGTTATCCAGGTCGAGAGTGAGAGAGAGAGAGAGAGAAAAAAAAACTAGAGAAAGAGAAAGAGAGAAATAACGAAAAAGTTGAGCCTTTAACGGCAACGCGGTGGCGGTGGTGGTCGTTGGTCGTTGGTCGTTGGTCGTGGTCGTGGTCGTGGTCGTGGCGGGAGCGCGAGAGCGTGAGCGGCAGCAAGGAACGAACGAAAGAACGCACTGCTTTCGGCTTGCGAATAATAATCATATAGCTTATAGCACAGCACACAGGATCGCTGAACGACCTCTTGAGCGTTGCCTGCATAGCAACAGAGAGGACCGACGCGACGAGACGCGACGCTACAAGCGTCGTCTTGCGGCGGTTTCCCCGAGAGAGGCTGCGGGGGCATCAGATTCGGGTATAGAGTCGCACGGTGCGGTGCGGCGCGGCGCGGCGCGGCCCCCAAAGAGTATACGAGCCCGCTAAATGCGTAATACGTTCAACGTTCGAAAAAAAATTCGACGTTCGACGTTCGTTGAACCTCTCCTCGTTTCGATAAAATTCTATGTACTCGGAGAAAGAATATTGGAATCCCGAACGATCGTCTCTATCCGCCTGCGCCAACCCTGTGTTTTTCTCGTTTTACTAAAAAAGTAACGAAACTATAAGAATTCGATTTTCAAAATTTTCGGCCCATAGAAATTTTCTCAACGATGTCCCCACGTTTAATCTTTCAACATTTCAAATTCACATATCTCTTTTCTTCACCGTGTTTCCGACGAATTTTCGGCTCACAGTTTAAATTTCAAATGATACGAAACATATTTCAATGCTTCCGTATCCCCTCGCCTCGCGTCGCTACGGTCGCGGATAAATTTGGCCTAGTTAGGCTTGGCGCTTCGGTCGCTATAGGTTTGTGATGATTGCGGGAGTCCGGAGCATGGCGAGGTAGGAGGAAGGGGGAGGAGGGGAGGGGAGGGGAGGGAGAGAAGGAGATTCCTGAATAAAACAACCATCTAACGTTGGGAAGAGACCGTTTGCGTCACGTGATGTAAACAGCGTGCCTCAACACAAGCAGTTATAAAATGGGGGAGGGGAAGGGAGGGCGGCGAGAGTAAGATATAACTGCGCGCGCGGACGGGCGCACGCGGAGCAAATGCGAAAGTAAACAATGTATTCATATATATACCGTAAATAGAGAAAAACAAACGAAAAAGTAGAGGTAAAAAAATTCATAAAATCGTACGCGCGAATGCGCTACGAATATTCGAATAGCAAGTATATATAATTGTACTCTACGAATGTCGCTCGCTCAGTTTTCGAACATGTGCTAGTGGTACCACCGGCGGTCTTTTAACGTGTTGTATTTTTCTTCCCTTTTTTTCAGTATAATAATACAAGTGAACGAGAGAAAGAACGAAAACGATGAACAAAGAAAAAAGAAACTCAAACTAGTTTCTACTATCATCAGCGACAGGACTGTGAAAATAAACTCTCGTTATAACATAAAATATATTTATAGTATAGTAAATTAATATGAGCACAGATTATGTTTATTGAATACGAAGTTTTTGTTGTTCCATTATTATTTTTTTATTCGTTGTTTCTTCTGGTTTTGCATTTATTTTTCTTCGTCGTAACGTGACGCGTAGAAAGTCCCGAGGAGCGTGGCGGGCCGTTTAATGATATTAGGTATATTGTAGCGTTGCTATGCGAAATACTCGAGAGCCTTGCGGAGGATATTCGAGAAAAAAAACCGGTAAGCTTCCGGAAACGACACGCGGTGCTTGTTGTTTTCTACTGTTTTTATCTCTTTTTTTTTCTCCTCTCTTCTTTTCTGTTTTATCGATGATAAATATCATCATCATCATCATCCTACAACGACGAATAGACGCGACGAGCTCAGCTGCGTTCGATTGCTTATATATACATAATCTATTAATTATACAGATTAATATCGTTGTTATTAACATCATCATTGTGACACGCTGAAACTAGGATAGTTGGAAAAACAGTCATCGAGACTGATAATTTTATAACAACGGCATAACTGGAGGTGTATATTCGAAAATTCATGTGTTAATCTCAAATCTTGAGCGGCCATTGGAGTCACGGCTGGCAATCTAACCTAGCTAACATAGAGCATATTTGTTTTTCATCAAATCCAATTAATACTTTGGAAAAGTGAAATACTTGGCCACTTTCTGCCATCATACTCAATGAATTCTTAAAGTTTCATCGAAATCAATCGAGTCGTTTGGTAAAATTTACAATTCTAGTTTTCGAAACGATTTCTGTGCATTCAAGATGGCGGATCCCACGGCATCTTAAGCTGTAACAACATTTATCCTGCCCAAAACAATAATTGGGATTCATTGTTTTATCTGGGTTTGAAGAAACGTAGGAGCCCTCACAATCGATTATATTTGTGTGGACATCTCCCTACTGCACATTTTCGTACCAACAGCGTAGAAGTAGGACTGTTTGTGTGCTGATTGGCATTAGAAGCAAAAAGACCAAGAAGGAACACTATACCTTCTAGAGAAGGAAGAGAAAACAATATGTTTTTCGAATTCGGGAAAGGCGGAGCGGGAAAAGTCCAGTTTCATCTAAATCCTGCTATACCTGTACCAGCACCTAGACTATCTTCTTTTTCCTGAACTCTCGTGCGATTCTTACCCGAGCTGGTTTTTTTCAGTTATAACTAACATAATTTGGTATATATAGGTATGCCTACACAGGTAGATATGCAGGTAGGTACCCGACTGCACCGCCGGACCCGTTTACATTTTGTACGATGTGCGTAAATTTCGGTATACCTGATGATCGAAGGATCGAGTGCCCAAACCTCAGAGCACTTCGAGGAAGGATTGACTATACAGTATATTCCCGAACGTACATTTACCCATCGTAGGTATGACATACAATTTTTTGGAAGAGAGCTATGGGTGAGGCCGCACGCGATCCCACTGACAATGAGTGATCACCGAATTATTCATAGTGTGCTGCACCCGTAGTATACGTACAGCAACAGGTGGCTACTCAATGGAAGAACAGTGATTGAAAATCTACGCTCGAGACTCGACTCTTGAATCATCACTGAGAAGGAGTAACACATACATAGATTCCATGCATACATATGCACATATATAGGTGTATATATATGCAGACAAAAATGTGTAAAATGTGTGTACAGTTGTACACACAGGGCAGTTGAATGAGCAATGTATGTATGTATGCATGTATGTATGTATGTACAGATAGGTAGATCTAGGTAGTAGGTACGGGAAGAATTCCTACCGGGATTCCTGCTCAAGCGGACAATAAAACGAACTCTACTCGTTTCAATATCATTCCAACGCTGCTCTTCTCTTCTCGGCCTTGATCGTAGCTATATACCAAACCAGACTGGAATCAGCTGGTCTATCGGTGTCAGCTGTTCACTGGTTCGCCTATCTCTCTTTCTCGCCTTTCCTTCTCTTTCTCTCACCTATATCTGTTTTCCTGCTGCAGTATGGAATATATCCAACCACATTTCTCTCCTGTCAGGTTTTTCGTATCCAAAAATTTCGTTCCGTCATGAAGTATACGTTGGGTGTACCTAATTTACTACGGTGAAAAAGTGCTGCACAATGGCCTCAAATATTGAGGGAGATCATGGTTCTCCGTGGACGAAAATTTCAAATTATTGCCGATGTTGGAATTTACCGGAAAGGCAGAAGAATATAGAAAAAATTCGTTCAACTTCCGAGACCGGAAACATACGGATTGCGAGATAAATTCTCAATGAAATTTCAAGTCGAACTGGAAGTTACATGCGAGAAACTACCTGCACCGCCGCATCTCGCGGTGATTCGAAAAACTAAAGAGAAAGAAAGAGTCCTATAAAAGACCGCGCACGCCGCACAGCGTCGCTTTTCGTTATTTCTTCGGAGGGGAAGTAGAACAGCTGCGCGCGTCCCTCTTCATCGTTCTGTGCAGGGGAGGCTCGCTCTCGCCTCTTCATTTCTCGCCGCGGCGGGATATAGGTAGCGCTAGCCGGCGTTATTTTCCACGTTTCATTAATTCCTCCCCTCATTTCAGTTCTTCATCATTATCTTCTTCTCTCTATCTCGCTTGCTTCCTAATCTCTATCCTCGGCGGTACTCCCCCCCAAGAGACGCGATCTGAGCATGCGTATGCATTGAACACACATACATTGTACCTATATTCGTAAAATCTACATCATACAAAAGAACTGAGAACTCAAAACCTAAACCCTAAACCATACGCGTTGCTGCGTCTCGACCAGCGTCGACTTGCCTCACTATATTATACATCTCTCTTTCGAGTTTCGGTAGGGATTGAAAAGCAAAGCAACCAACCAACCAACATAGGGCAACAGCAGCACCGCTGCAACACGGACAGCTGTTCCATACACATTCCTCCGTCCTCACTTCCACGCCCCACCCTCCCTCCCTCTCTCGCTTCCTCTTCAACCCCCATTACCCGATCCTCGATCCCACGACCAGCCAGTCTAAGGACTAAAGGACCGGAGAAGTGAAAGAGAGAGAAAGGGAAGAAGAGGAAAAGAAAGAGAGAGGGGCTGAAAGATGAGTGCAGCGCAGCTCAACCTGCAGACAAGAAAAAAGAGCCAAAACTGCCGGCGAGGTTAGGAGTCTCCCTTGACGCGGCAAGTATAACGACGACTCGTCGTTCATACGGCGTCCCTATGGCTACATTTACAAGACGAAATGTAACATTTGACCTATTGAAAAAAAGAATAAAAAGGAGAAATGGTGAATAGAAGTAAGACACAAAATTAAACAAAAAAATATCTTCTCGTACGTGAACAGCGTGTCTCTTCTTTCTTCTTCTTCAGATTAATTTATTTAAATACGAAAAAAAGAGAAGAAAAATGAAAATAAATAACGGAGCCGAATTATACCGACGGTATATAAACGGTAACTTTTTATGAGAAACGATGGAATAAAAATAACAACATAGGATAAAAGAAGCCATTGCCAACAGAACAGAACAAAAAAATAAAATAAAATAAAACCGCGAAGCTCAAACTGGTATAACTGTTGTCGATTTTATCGTTGAAGCTGGTTTTCTTTTCATCTCATTCCAAAATCTTAGCCCGTCGCGAGAAACAGAAGATATATACTTTCGGCCGATAATTTTAGTGGCTACATTAACGTCACTTTGTAACTAAACCTCAAAGTCGGCAACTGATATACGACCAACGCCCATGCTTTATTTCGGTTAACTTACATTAGCGCTTCTTTTCTAAACGCGTTACGTTTCCAACCGCAACACGCTCGCTGCCGCCATGTAGGTATATAAGAACGAAAAAAAAGGATCATCTCGATGCTATAAGGTCAAAGTTGTCGTGATATTTTTTGTTTCGTTTTTTTTTCAACTTTGAACGTAATATAAGAAACTTTCTTGATTATTTTTCCTACCCATTTTTTCGTCATCCCGCGCACTCCGGTTTGATAAAGCTGACTAGAAGAGAAAAGGAAAATGGCAAATTACTTTAACGAAACCTACGACAACAAAGGTACGTTGCCGCGAGAAAGTCGGGGATACTTGACGGACTTCAAAATCTGTGTTAAAGAGGCGCCAAGTCGTTAAGCCATTGAGCAGCGGGGAGTCGCAACGCCCGTGATAACCAAGTACCTATAGTGCTCTACCACAGTGGGGATCGACGGTTTCCGGTGAGCCATGTACAGCGGCGACCAGATTCTGATATGAATTGACTGTCTCTCGACAGCGTGGTGCGGCATGCGCCAGCCCCTAATCTTTCATGTGTATAATACATATCAGTGGCGCGTCTCGCTCCCTTTCGCTCTCTCTCTCTCTCTTTCCTACTCCTACTCCTACTCCTTCTTCTTCTTCTTCTTTCTATTCCCGAGCTTACGTCTTAGATTCTTGGAGAAATTCTGAAACGAAAAGTCCTTTGGCAAAAATTCCTATGACCTACAGTTTGCGAGTTAGAGAATATTGAGGTTACACCAAACACAACGCTGATATATTTCAGAGTGCAAAGACTGTGTTCACTCGTGAATGAAAGCCTGCCGCGGCCCGCTCACGCACAAGCTCTGTGATGGGCGAACCTAGATCTATAGGTGAACCTAGATCTGTACCGGGATTCTGTACATGAAATTCGTTAGCTAACGTTATCGTGTAGCTAATTGCAGGGACGATCTACCGGAAAGACGCAGTGCCCCACGCCCATAGGATATCGCTCGCTAACGATATCGTTAGCCAACGAATTGAGTGTACAGATTCCCGGCTCTGATGTAGCTTGAAAACCGTCAGCCACAAAAATGTTTGGCAAAGTACTTTTCGTTACAGAATTTCTCACCGAATCTGCACGAAAATGTGTTCCGCTCGGCCTGAATCACCCTGTACATCAAGATATATCTTCAGAACTGAACGTGAGTGGTACATACATACTCACAATCAGTATATACAATATTATCTAAGGCGATCACTTTGTGTACAGTGTACTTTCGGTGTACCTACATATACTGCAGCTTTGAATCGATATGAAATTTAAATTTCAAACCTATAACCGTTTATTATATAGGAAGCGCTTTATGAGTTATTTTTCTTTAAATTTCCAGGCTTTCTATTTCGTCTCCTTTCATGAATACAATATAATAGAGTCGTAAGATGAAATGCTAGTAGGGTCATATTTGTTGTGTATCGGGAGTCTAGAAAGAGAGTGAGAGAGAAAGGGGGGGGGGGGGGGGGGGGCAAATACTAGTGAGATAACTATAGAAGTAGTTTTTTTAAAATTCAAACACGTTGTCAAACATTCATTAACATCAGACTGTCTCCCGAGGTCGGACGGTTTTCTAGGAAAATGGATGCAGAGATTTGTTTATCTCTTTAGTCTTCTTTTTTTCACAGTCTTTCACTGCAGCTTCGGTCGTCGGTGGAGGACGGTCTAGGTATATATACATATATGCATTCATGCAACGCTGGATATATAACCTTTTTGTATTTTCTTTCACCGGCCGCTGCTGTGCTTCAGCTAAAGCTTTCTCTCGCGCCACGACGACTACTATGATGACGATGCAGTGAAAACGGAATATGTAAATATATATACATACTCCTCCATTGGTAGGACTCTCACTGCTGTTGTGTAGTGTGACATGGAAATGACGTCACGTACGAGACGAAGTTAGAGAACTAAAGATACATGTATAGGTATAACGATAATAGATAGTAAGATTTGAAAAGTATTTATTCGTAGGAAATCAATCGTCTGCAGCTTTGTACGGCTCTATCGGGTGCGATACAGGGGGATTCAGGTCGAGCTCGACACGTTTCGTGGATAGATTCTCCGTGAAATTCTGTAGCGAAAAGTCCTTTACCGAAAATTTCTGTGATCGATAGTTTCCGTGTCACAGAATATTCAAGTTCACCGATCACAGCGCTCGTATATGTTAGTCTGCAAGGACTGTTTCCACTCCACACATCCAAGTCTTGCCCACGTACAAGCTCTGTGATCGGTCAACCTAGACCTGATGTATGTAGCTTGATAACCGTTCGTCAAAGGAATTTTTGGCCAAGTTTGAAAAATTTCTCGGAGAATCTATCCATAAAATGTGTCCCACTCGACCTGAATCACCCTGTACATAATAATGTACGTATACAACAATGCAGAATTGCGTTCATCCGCTTCGGCAATGAACTTATGTAAAACTATTACCAACTATATTGGGCAAAAAACTACAATTATTTCATCGAAACCGTAGAATGAGATTTCAGTACGATAAGTCATCATATATATAACGGACGCAGTGCGAATTTCTATTATTATTATTATTATTCATGTCGTTGAGTTCTCCATAACGTATGTATATATATATATATATATATATATATTGCAATAATTAGCAGCAAAGAAACTTTTCGGTGGCCAGCCGTTTCCTGCCAGCGACAGTTGTACCGCTGGCCACGGTTCCGTGGTCAGGAACGAACACCGGTCACCAAAGAACCGAACCACCTGCTTCTCCTCCTCGTTCGTTATACCATTAACGAAAAGGGTGCAGTAAGTCCATTGTCGAGGGATCCGAGGCTCGTTCGCTCGTTCGCCCTCTATCATACCATTTCCTTCCAATTTTGATTAATTTTTTCATGTTTTCAGAAAAAGAGTAAAAGAATCGTACGTAAAGAGGTTATGGGAAGAGAAAGAACGAACCAGTAAGATTCATTCTATTTTTCTTAATTTCCTAAATCTAACGGACGCATACCGGAAGATCTTCCACCTATTTATTACAATTAGTCACCACCGCGCAAGGAAGGAAGTCAAAGACCGTTTCTCCTCATCCTCTCTCCACTATATATATATACCTACTGCAGAGGCCACTTAAAGACGTCGTGCTTCAAGGAGCACGAAATGAATACGAAAAAAAAAAGATGCTACCGATCGCTGCACCCGGGACATGTTAACCGATTACGACTTCATACTCTGTAATTCATAAACAAAATTAAATTGAAAAAATTAAATCCTCGACGTTGCGCATACAATGAAATTAATAGCCGCGCAACATGATACATCGAAACGCAGCTTCATTGTTTTCTAGAGCTGATTATCTGAGTATACCTATACTACAATTACCGTAATGCAGTAAAACAAGTAAAACGATCGGTTATCTTACAGGTAAGTGTAACATATCAATCGCTCTTTTCCATAGAAGATCGAAACCGTTGGTGCGTCAAAATCCCGTATCAAATATCGAGTGTCGGATTCCACGGTGACCCACGGTCGGTACAGATTTGATTCTATCCTTATTGTCTTTTATTTCTCATTGTTGACTCTACGCCATCGTCATATTCATCACATCGTCTAATACTTTGTATATTTATGCAACATAGTGTCCAATTTCTAGGGTTACTATACTGAGGTTCAGTTTGCGCTGCGAGGGGATGTATAAAAGAACTTTATGCTTATTTCGGCCTCCCCCGGGCTTTCCGATTCCGAATTTCAGAAACTAAGAAATCGTTTTCACGCGTAATATGATCGTTTTCTGATCATTCGACCGCAGGAAACAAGTTTGATCCGCGAAATTGATATATATGGCAGAAAAATTGAAAAGGGGGATGCCCTTGTTCTGCACAGATATTTTCGTGTTTAGCCATTGCATGATTGTTCAGGTCGAGATATTTGATACAATGTAATGCAATATCTATTGCAACTATGTAGAATCGAGATTCTTGTGTAACACTGATTGAAAATTTAAACCCACCCCGCCATGTGCTTCGAGCCAAGTTCGACGCGCTGGGAGCTTGCGTTGGTAATCGTGATTTTCCTTTCTTGCCGCAAGTATCATGAATAAAATTTATATGTTCCCCGGTTGGCATATACTGTACGAGTTCGTTATACCCTTACTCCGAACTAACGCTGCGCACCTGTTTGAGTGCAGGTTGTCCGGTTCATAAAAGTGGCCCAACTGCATTCTGAGGTCCGCTTTTCGACGGGTGAAAGATTTTCTTTCTCTTTTTTTTAACGTATCTTAGGGTGTAAAAACAATGAAAGGGAGATAATTTCGAGTAATACGTTGACGCGATGTATTCGATGATCGTTAATTATACAGGTAGAGCAAACTTTTACGCGCAGAGATAACGGAAGTAGATGACGTGGGTCAGATTTAATAAAAAAAATTATCATGGCAACGGGCAAAAGAATACCAACAAAAAGAGGCTTTCGTTTTTCGGTTCTCAAAGTCGATCAACGTGACGATACGTGTTAACTGTGGTTGTTAAAACGTTTTGTGGAACAGTGGGTACATAGAAAAAGATTGCGTCTTTTTTGTAATATATATTCGCAAACTGAAACTCCGGGCAAGTTCTTCTCCGGTTTCGAATCTTATTTCCATGTACGTATAGTTATGTAGATACGTAATACTGCTGCTAGGTGCAGTTAGATATCGCGTCTCGTCGTAGCAAAGATAGTATAATACCCGCAGAGGGCTACGAACTGATTGCAGGTTAGGAGAAAGATACGAGATATTCTGCAGCTCCATGAAAGGAATTTAACGACTTGCAATTTCTCGAGTTATTAGTCAATTGTGAACTGTATTTCAATCCTCCACGCAGTCGCCCGTTTAGTATGGAGAATAATTTTGAATTTTTTTTTTTTTTTATTTTCTTTTTTTAATCCAATTTTTGAAACCAAATAGTCAAAAGGATATTTTTTTATCAATTTGGAGTAAAACGTGAAAACCACACGAGATTCGAAATAGATCGTATTAAGAAAAATTGTAATTTGGAAGGAAATCGTTTTGTTTTTTTTCTAGAGATTTTTAAGGGCCGGTGATTATGGATCCGCCGACGGAGAAATCGTGCTATTGAACGAGATGGCTATTGGAACAAAACCGAGAAGTATTTGATTCATTTTAACGCGAATTTCGTTGCATATTAAATTCTAATTCGCCAGCTCATATTTCAAATTTCGGAATGTCGAGGTCAGAATTATTTTGTTAGCTTCCTTTCACACCTCTCGACGAAAGAAGAACATAGTGTATAATAATGAATAGAGATCGAACAGAGAGTTGGGTTCTGCGAATTTCGCAACTTCCGCTGAAACGGATTCATCGCCGAGCCAAGTGGCGAAAATTTGTTGGAAAATATTCCACAGTAGGTACGCGTAATGGAAAAGAAATGTGTTCCATACCTAAAACAAAAAAAGACACGCGGGAACATAATGCAAAGGGACTGCGAAACTATTCGTCTTGTAAATTTTCGTACTACTTTTTGGTTAAATATTTATCATTTTTAGTTAGTTTAGTCACATCGTTCTTTTTCTTCGTTCTTCCTCTCGCGATATTCAGAACGAGTACATGTATGAAGTGCTGCTAGTTATGTGAGAGCTGAGACAAAACATAATCGCCAAGACGTAAACCGTAAAAAGCCACAAAGCGGTGGGAATGATCCGAGTTTAGTGGTGGATCGTCGAAATTATCGCGCGGGAAACACGTGTTCTGTTTGCCTCACGCAGGAGTTCTTCCCGCCCATGAAAGCAGAGTTGTGTGTGAATGTTTTGCGCGTGTAATTATTACACGGATACCCGCATACCTATTTGAGTTGGTATGTGTGTATAGCGTAGAAAGTTGGCGGAGTGCTGCGAGATGATCTCGCGCTCGCGTCGAAGCGATATAAGCGAGGACGCGAACGTGTCGCGACGTCCGGCTCCCCTAGAGACCCGCATTACGAGTTTCTTTTTTTTCCTTCGCTCCGCACTCCGCACTCCGAACTCTACTCACTACTCACAAACACTCGCGGGCAAGCGTCGAGATGATCAACGAGGCGATGAGACAGCAGAGCAGGTGACGTCAGGTCGTCGATTACTTCGCGCGTACCGCAAGATGCTCGGAAGAAATACTATAATAGTGTTACTTACTTTCTGTTTGTCCTTTACGTTATAATTGAACAAATGAACAAACAGAAACATCAGACACGAAAATATTATCGGCGGATCCCCGTACCCGGAATAAAAGTAACGCAAAGAAAAAAAACCCAGATTGTTTATGTTTCCCGACTTTTGTAATGTGTCGTGTAACTCTTTTCAGGAAGGAGGACATTTATTCACGAATATTCAAATTTTCACTATTTTTCCCACATTTTGGATCTTCCACTCGGAATATCACGATTTTCAGACCAGATTTGTAATCAGTGGCCGCAAACATCTGATGCAATTGATATTTATGAAAATTGAATATTTTTTGTTTTCTGTTCTCGTCTACCATCTTGAATTTTACTATTTGAACCTGAAATTCGTAACGAAGGACCCGGTGAAAGATTTTCCGAAATTTCGAGACCATCATTTTGGTTTGAATTGCGTAATTTCGACATCAGATTCGTAATCAGTGGCCAGAAAAATCTATGAAGCGATTTTAATTCTTGTCTCGCGCCATTTTGATCTCGAACATTTTAATTCGAATTTCGTATCATAATGAGCGTCCCGGAAAACCTGATGAGGCAGATGTTCATAAGAAACGAAATGTTCTTTCAAATTCCGTTCGCCGTCAAGAGTTTCGTCAACTCCGTTTCAAACTCTTAATCGCAGCAATAAGGAAACGTCTGGATATCAATTTTTACGACGTTTGTTCGACTGTTTACATAAACAAAAAAAAAAAAAAAAACCACACACACACACACACACAACTCTTGAGGAATCTGTACGCAATCCAAGTAGGAATAGATGAAATAGTGTTGAAAATAGAAGCGGTTTCCGACTCTGCGTTCATGAATGAAGTTCATCCTCGAAAAGGGTTGAATTATTATTCTTGGCTTTCGTTATTCGTCTTTGTCATCACGGAGCGCCTGTCCGTCATGTTCGAAATTCGGAGGATTGTTTTTTGTTCTCTGTTAGAATCGCGTGCACAGCAGTTGAGTGATCACGGTCCTGTGGTAACAGTACCTCATTATTGCGGCGACGGGTTGCAGAGGTAGTACCGCGATTCGCGAACATAGAAGAGAACAACCCGTAATTTAAAAATCCGAATTTCTCTAGTCTTTCTGACAGGCAATTAAGATTGGCATTTCTTGGAAACACCTACCTGCCAAGTTCTTGGCGGTAATTCCCGCGAGGTAAATTATTAAAGTTTAGCACAAAAATTTCGTGGAGGGATTTCGCTTGCCCAAACACTTCGTATATATATTATACCTACCCACCCAGAAATAAATATTTTTATGACCACCTACTACCTGACGGACGTTGCTAAATATTATGTATATACAAAATCGCTAATTTCATTTATATATTTCTTAAGTAGAATACATTCATAAGTATAATATCGAAATTGACCGAAATTCCTTTTCGTCTGACGTCGAAAAATATGTCTAATTCATTTTTCGCACGCGTTTACCCACGGACCGCAGAAGAAAAAAGGAAAACACGATATTCATGGCGTTCTCTACCGATTCGCATGATCATATATCGTTTGATCTCCAGAACAATGTGGTTTCGTTCTCTTTTCAAATTCAGATGTACTTTCCATGTGTCTCGAGTCGTGAGAAGAGTCTATAATTTTATTTCTTTTTTCTTCGCGGCGGTAGTCGCCTCCTGCAGCAGAAAGCAGGAGAGAATAACTGTGCACAGATCCGTGATATAGAAAAATATCGTATTACAAATTAAAACGAACAGATCTCGATGCTGTATACCTATAGTAATATAGTAATGTATAATGCATGTGTGCGTATGGTTAAGCAAAGTAGTAGTAGTAGTAGTAGTAGAACAGCTCATTTATTATACTCGATTGAACGTAGATATGGCGAGCGATTATCTGCGGTCGTCATCGAGGGAGAACAGATCATAATTATCCAATTAAGTGAAATCCAATATTGGCGCACGCGATTTTAAACAAAATATACACGATAATACTTAGAGCCACAGAGCAGACGCAACGCAACATCGTCAGGATTCTAGCTTGCTATAATAACCGATGAATAATTCCTCCTTCTTCGACCGCACTATTACATCGTGAATCTATGTAATACGTGCATTTAATCGTGTGCGTTGCTAATGACTTCGACGCGCTTATTGTAAATGGTCAAAAATATGTATACAACTATGACTAAACGAAGGTACGAATCCGTTCAATAGATCAGATCAGATTATAGGTATATTTCGAACCGCAATATCAGGTCTACATTACTTAAAACCTACATCAACAAATGAAAGCATTTAAAACTAGTGACTGACTGACTGACTGACAACAAGACAGGTTTGCTTGTGGCGTAATTTACACCTCATTATATTCTCTTGCCAGATTCTTCCTTTTGCGGTAGATATGACGAACCTCAATAGCATTAATGGCATAGGCCCGTTTTTCGTTTGTGTGATAATTTGTCCGCACGCAAATGCATTCATATATACCTAATATATTCATATTCGTATCCACCTTCATCGTCCTCTCACCATTCTCGTGCAGGGAATAGAAAAACTCTATCCAAATAGATTTTTTTTTCCCCCACCCGAATACTTATGTGAAAAGATTTCAACTTCTCGAGCAAAACGCTGGAGGATGAAATTTTCGAAATTTCGAGCATTATATTTGTCTGCCGAAGACTCAGCGAGTGGTACGGAGCTCGAGATGATAAAATAAAATGTTAACAGAAATCCCCAGAAACAATGGGAAGTTGATGAATATTCTATGACGAGATTGATCCTAAATGAAAATGAAATTTGAAGAACCGAGTCTCACGGATGTGGAAACAAGCAACTAAATCCCAGATATCGTGCGAATCGAATTACATGTCTTTTTTCGTTTTCTCTCATATTTTTTAGTGAATATTATTCCTTGAGATGGAGGAGAATTAGTCTCTGTGTTTCCGGCTCCGCCGTGCTCTTGGAGTTAATTGTATTCCACATTCCATTAGACCCGATCGCTATAAAATCAAGTTCTGAGCGTGACACTGACCTTAACGAACGAATGGAACTTGACTTTACTAGGTGAAACCGGAGGGCTGCTCGGTGTGAGAGTATTCGCAGGCGGTTGAATGAAGTTTTGAACTTCTTTGAGGAATCCTTTCCTAACAAATCTGCTCTTGGGACTCGCTACGACGTCGCAATCAGCCTTAGCCTTGGCGTGGATCCTCTTCAAATTCTCCTTAACATTCTGTCTTAGAATAATATAATGGAGTCTTCTCCTGTTGGCTTTTGTATCCTCGGCGCAAATCCTCCTCCAAGTGTTAGAGACCATGCTGATCGAGCACAAATCCTGAGCACTAAGCAGCGCAAGTATTTTAGAAACAATTCTTCGGTGGTTGCTTTCTTCGCCTAATATTCTCATGAAATCGACGAATCTTTTACCGGCCTGATCAGCGACGGCTCTAGACCTAATTAACCCGCATAATTTAGGTCTCTGACTAAAGTCTAATCTCTTAGGTTTGATTTCCGACATAGTTAGATCAGTGATCATGAGCTTACTCAATTTACTGTGACTTTCGATAGAGCTAAATATCGGACTAGGCCTGCTTGTTTTAGGGGAAAGAGAGTTATCATTCTCATTGTTTTTCATCCCAAGAATAATACTCTGCGGTGTACTTTGGGGAATGATGACTAGTTTCATTTCAACATCTTCGACCGGTTCTGTTGCTACGAAGGATAGCGAAGGTACTGCCGGCGAAGGTGGCGGCGATAAGAGCTGGAGAGTAGATGCTGGTGTTTTTGGTACAGAAGTGAGCTGCTCATCCCCATTGTGAACTCTGAGAAGTCCTTCGAGTTCCGAGTTCAAACTTCTGCCGTCAATTTTTCTGCTTGAAATTTTCTGGTAATCCCTCGCCTCAGGATTACCGCTATTACAATTGCTCGTGAATGATGAAGAGGGGAGATCCCCCCCTGCCTCGGCGCCGTCAAAACGATTATTTAATTTCGATCTTAAACGACTAGAGCGTTCAGATTGCCAGGACTCGGTCGTCCGAACTCGAGGATAGCGCCGCCTGCCAATTGACGCAGTTCCATTAGAACATGCGGATAAACGCGGGCGACAATTAGAACCGGCTATAGGAGTGTATGCCGTTGTTGAACTCGCTGAATTCGGTGTTTGCGTTATGTATCCGCTATCACCGCTAACCTCGTACGAAGATCGGGTGCTCATACGTTTCTTGTGACACTGTACGTGCGGTGTTTCCCCGATTTTTGACGAGCTCGTATTATTATTATTTTCCATTTTATACGATCTTTTCTTCCTTCTTTTTCCTATATCGCCGAATTTGAGCACGAAAGATTACACACACGAGTTTACAGAAAGCCGCCAGGCACAAGCACACGGGAAGATGAATTAGGGCAGGAAGAAAAGAGAAGATTTATCACGCGAACAAATAGAAGTTTATAATGGTATTGTATTATGATGAAGGGGATAGGGAGGATTTTCGGTAATCGGGACGATGCATTAGTCTATGAAGATCGGAAGGCGGTGGTCGTTCCTGTCAGCCTGACAAGAAAGCTGCATCATGGACCGGCGCCCCTTGAGCAAAGGATATTCCATATATCAGTAACTAAGAGTCGTAATTAAATCTCAGAGCATCGGTGCTCCTTCAATTTACGTTCTTTCAATTGAATTCCCGAACAACACGTAGATATTTTCTTTCTTAATTCTCTTGATTATTTCATCATTGTATATTCACTGAAGAATAGCACGTGGTTCGAGAACACACACAGAAAAAATGAGACAAGAAGAAGAAATCACGTGATTTTTTGTTTAAATATTTTCCTATTTTGTCCAGAGAGTAACTGTAATCAAACTTCACTTCACTTCACTCCACTTCACTTCACTTCACTTCACTTCGCTACACTCCAACTGATTTTTCATATTAATTTCTATTACAAAGCGTTAACATTTAAGTAATAATTTTTAATAATAAAACTCAACGCGCGCGCAGTGTATTATTATACCCCGTTAAAACACAAGCGTGGTGATGCTCCCTTGGTGAGAGGCGCAGAGCACACACTGACGCAGGGATCAATGTGACGGTGGTTTTACGTCTAACTTCAGTTAGGTAGCGTGAAGACTGTAGAGCTGTGTAGAGGAGAAGAAGAAATAGGTTTTTCAAACCGTTGATGTTTATCCGTTGCCCTACCGAGGGCCGTTGCCAAGGAGATTGACCAATCAGAGGAGAACTAACAGGCAGCTGTTCTCCCGCGGCTGTTTCAAGCCCAAGCTCCTATTGGCAGATGAATTTTCATTTCACTTCTCTCCTCTGTCAGTCGTCGATATGCGCATGCATCGGTTTTATGTATACACAAGCAAACGCAGGCACGCACGGAGGAATGAAGAAAGATAAAATAAAGAGAGAGAGATACGTTAGGCTTAGTTGTATTTCGTGTATGTATTCCGCTTATGAACTCGTACATGAATGCATGAGAGACGACGACGCGCGGGAATCTACTAACTCAATTCGTTTACAAACTCGACTGCCTCGCTCTCTCGATACACCTATTCTTCGAACCTGTGTGTGAGAGGGACCATGGTGAATACACTAGACGGGGAGAGGGAAATGTCGAGTGAGCGGGAACTACACTGCATTAATGCGCAGTTCCATGTTTCCCGTCATACATCGCGACACGCATGCGCAGACCGGTCGATCGACGCGCCAAACCAGCTTCGACGACACTTGAAACTGATTTCATACCATCTGACCAAACAAATGACAACTAACAATTGAGGTTAAGTTTTTCAACTGTTCAAAAGCACACACGCGAAATCCGTTCCTCAATAATTGACAACCTATTCTCTATTTGGTATAAATATGGATTCTAGTAAGGCGGAATCGGCGCCTAAACAAGCGATGGTCTACATCTGTGGGGGTGATTATAGTATACTCTGGAATTTTGTTGCAGCCATATCACGAAAGATGAATACCATGAACAAGTTTTGACCGTGGCGGGTTAACCTCAAAATTACTCTGCACCGCGACTAAAATTATTGTACCATTTACTTTTCATCTTTTCATCTTTCATTTCTATATTTATGATGTTTTCTCTTTCTTATTTTCAAGAATGTCATCACGACAACGAAATCCGTCCAAGAGATCCGATCCGTTGCAGAGAATGCGGATACAGGATTATGTACAAAAAAAGAACAAAAAGACGTATCCTTTTATCGATAGGAGACTATAGTTGATAGCCAGCTTATGCATTATTTATATATATATATATATATCTCTAAGCGGCAAAGCATCTGCGAGCATTGTATGCGACAGTTTCTGAAGGCGTAGAATCTTGCACATCCAGTTATTGTGAAGGTAACTTTTCAAAAAACTTTCTGTCATGGATATCGTTCTGGAAATGTTGAAGAATGTAGTTCGACGAGGCTTTTTCCGTGGGTCAACTTTGACCTGTTGCACTGGCGTTGACAACCTAAGCATATCTAAATTTAGAAACATTCTGAGGAAAGATCTCAATCGATCCATTAGAGTAAATGGTTCATAAAATTGGCCCGATGTTTCGGCAGTAATGTCCTGCCCTTATCAGAGGCTTAAATGGACTAAGCTGCAATGCCGTGAATGAAACCTTGGTGTCTATGGTTCACATTCTAAGAGGACGGAGCTAGACAGCTCCTGTTCTTGTGATTTGATGAGTTAATAACGGATGAATTCGAATCATCAGGTGAATTTTATGAGCCATTGACTCGACTGGATTGATTGAGACCGTTCCTCGAAATTTGCAAGTTCGAGAGTTAACTTCATTATGGATTTTAGAGAAATTCATACGTACTCTCCATAATCTGCTGAGCGTAACGCAATTCGAAAAACTAATATTTTCCGAATGCGTAAGCTGTATGCGGTAAGCTAGGTAACTTGTGCAAAAATACTGAAATGTCGATAAGATGAGAGAAAATTTGTTGCATTTACGAATTCTCAGTAAACGTAAGATACAGTGGGTCAATTTTCACACGCTACTGGTCGTAGTTCCCCTAAAAGGGTGGGACAAAGCGTGATTACCGTCGCGGAGCTAATCGATTATTCACAAGAAACAGGGATGTTCGATTCGTTTTTTACTATCGAACAGCACCGTGCCCCACTTGACTAGGGAAATCATCGTAATGGATCTCGAGCAGTTTTACAACAAAACTGTGAATGCGATTAATTCTTTCTCATCTGATCAAAATATCCGGATCCTTTCATGAGTCAACAAGTGTACCACCCGCAGCTACATCTACCAGTGTGCGGAAAAACAATTGCGTTACTTACTCCACATTACTCTACTATAATTTCGAAAATATAAAAATTTTTGAAATTGTGTTACACTCAGAAGAGTATGAAGATTACGTATGAAATTTCTTCAATTTTGATATCCATTATCAACGGATTTCCAACAGGTTGAAGTCGACCCTCGGAAAAAGCCTAGTAACAAATACGTTTTTCAATATTTCTGGAGTGATATCTGTGTCAAGAAATTTTTTGCAAAGCTCTATGTATAATAGTTTTACTTTCTACACTTTCAGAAGCTATCACACGCAATGCTCTCGTATTTAGTTTATTCTCATTATTTCTCGTCTGATTTATCCTTAATCAAATGATAATACAGTTGTTGTCTTTGATGCTCGATAGACAACGTCATCTACCGTTCAACTCTGGATTGTGGATTTCGATTTTTGATAATCATTACTCTGTTATATCATTGTTTATACGCAATGTTTGATCATTGTTGTTAGAATAATCGAAAATAAAATATAAAATAAAATTACTAAATCAATGGAGAAGGGACTCGTCAGTGTTCGTTTTTATCCGCACCCTAGATAATTGCCGAAATATTCGGTGTCGTGAGACTTCTTCCCTATCGAGCAATCCATGGAATGAATTATAGGGCTGACTTCGAAATCACAAAAAATAATATCCCCCCCGGGAGAATTTGGGATTCATATTCCTTAGTAACGTTTCGGTGTCGAAACAGCTGACGTTATTTTTCGTGATTTTGTAACGATTTTATGAATTTGAACCGCAGTAATAACTGAAGATACATAAGTTCGTTGTTCTTAAAGTTGACTTATCGCCATCATTGGAGTCCACGTAGTCTCTTGAGTATCCAAAGCAAAGAAAATCGAGTTCGAAAACAAAAAAACCATGAATAAATTTACAACAGTGTACAATTTGAGGCAATATATTTGTTTTATTTACAATAAATAAATTACACTTTTTTGTCATCAATATTTCAACAGAGTTTACAGAATAATCAGGAAGAAGAGAGGTATATCTATTTATCTCTAGCTTGGGGGTACGGGGGCTCGCAAAGGGCTTGGAAATAGTTTTGATTATCACCACATAATAGATAAAAGTTAGATTTCAGCTATATAGTATTTATAATAATAATAATAAGATTAATAATAATTTATATTAAAATAATATAATATAGTATAAGTTTTATAAAACCCTACTCCGGTCCCACGATCTGATATCTATAGGCAAAAGCCATAATATTTTGGTTCCAATGTATATTTATTTTAAATATACAGTAATATAGTATACTATATCAATATTATTTATGTGGTAGCTGACTTATATATTTTTCCTGGATATTACTGCTATATGTATAGTATTTAATAATAATAATATGTAATAATAGTATCTAATAATTATTTTTTATCTTCTTATGTATACATATACCTGAAACGATTTTTTTTTCTTCATTTCGATGATCAAATTTCTTCATTCAGATATATATATTTGTTTATCCATTTATCATTTCTAGAAAAAAAAGCGTCAAACGTCGATACGATATTTTCCGCATGTAAGGACAGAATTATTAACTTATCGTTTGTTAAATTTCTCAATTCAAATAAATATATTTGTTTATCTATTTATGATATCTAGAAAAGGAAGCGTCAAACGTCGATACGATATTTTCTGCATATAAGGACAGAATTAATAATTTGTTTGTTTGTTTGTTTGTTACCTGTATTATTATCAATTATTCGTTAATATGGCGTAATAAATGTTTACAAAATTCTAAGATTCTTATTTTTCTTTTCATATTCCTTGTAATATATATGTATATGTATATATATAAATCGGCCTCTAATAATTCATCTACATACATACAAAATGTTATATATAATATATACATATATATTTTTTTTCAACAACTATTCTCAAGCCCTGAAACCGCAATATGATAAAAAATCATACCCTTTTTTCAAACACGCTTGTATAATATATGTATATAAAATTATGCATAAAAATAGATTGATGAGTGTTGGGTTTCTTTTTTTCTTTCTATCTATCTTCTTTTCTCTTTACGTTTCCTTTCTTCTTTACATTCAAATTATCGATTAAAATGATAATAGCGTGGAGTAAAACGCTGTATGATATAACATAAACTATACTAAGGAATTTGTTATGTTATTTTTAGTTTGTAGGAAAATCTTTATATAGTCATGAGCCTGATTAGTATGAGAAGAATATAGTATGTACTATCTGATTTTTGTTTTCTCCACATGTACTAATATAAAATAGTTTTTTACAGTTTTATTACAATCGAAGACATCGTAGGTATGTTAGGTAAATATTCTAATACTGAATCTGCGGAGAAAAGCAACCCAAGCCAATCCAATGAATTTTTATTTTATTTTTTTCGTTTTGTTTACAAAGAGATATGTAATTAACCAGTTCTTGAAATATATTTTCATCGTCGATATATCTATTTTTATTAAAATAAAATGGAAGTAACGGCATAGAAAAAAGTTTCTCAAGTGCGTGTTTTTTTTAAATCTAATTCCAAGAATAAACGACAACTGCAATTATCTGGAAGAGTCAAAATTGAATAAAAGATAATAATTAAACAAAACAATTGAGTGAAAAAATTTGTCAATAATTTTCAAAGATTTTCAGAGACAATTGGAGTTCATGCGACTTCGAAAAAAGTTTTTCAGAGGTTTCCATAGTCATGACGGAGAAAAAATTTTCTTCATGTAACAATTATATGGATACATGTATATATTTTTGTACCATATGTGGTTTAATTAGCAAAATTGGCTTGGCAATAGGGATAACACACTTGATAGAGAGGGTAAACTCTATGGAAGCTCGTATTATGTATTATTCTTTTAATTTTATTGGTACGCTATTTTTATAGTGAGTTTAGTAAGAAGTTACAAATTATTTTATACTATGTTAAATTCATTCAGTTTGGCAATAATTTAGGTATTTCATTATCTCGATCGTAAATTGTTATATATCAAGAACATACGAATATGAATATGAATCTTTTTCAAGAATCTATCTGCGCGCACAGAAATCTCCGTTTGAGCACATCAATGTATATTTGATAGACAAAAAAAAAAAAAAAAAAAAAAAAAAAAAATTGAGGGTACAGATAATTACCAGAAATTGATCATGAGAATCAAAGAATTGCAGAGTAAACCGTGGTCAGGAATTTTCAAAATCTGGTCTAAGAATTGACGAAAGTTTTTTGTTCAAAAATATTATTTGAATTTTTTGTAAGCGCTGCGCTGTTGTGATCCAATAAAACAGATATTTTTGCATATTCTTCTTCTTATCATTATTATTATTATTCATATTATTGTTATCATGAAAGTCTTAAATTTTATAACAAAAATTAGCCGAAATGGGGAAATTATATTTTCATCTTCGTTGTTACTTTCACTTTGCAAAATTTGATAAATTCATCGAAAATTCATAGTACTAAATTTTTGGTCTGCTCAAGTTTTGGTCCTCTCAAGCAAGATCTAGCCGAATTTTTGTTTTATTCCGTTATATACTTTCAGACAATTTATGTTTAAAATAGCATGTGCGCCCTGCAGGCAAAATTTTTTTCAATCTTTTAAAACACATTTCTTTCACGATTTTTATGAATACGGAAGAAAAAAAAATTGTAAAAGAAACATTGATTTCAATTTACTCACAAATGCCAAAGTAAATATAAGCATGTGTATAATCATTCATTAGGTCTTCGTTTCCGCGACTAATGGGAAACAGGTACATTAAGATGACAAAATTTGTAATAAAAAAAGGCAAGCGCCATCAAGTGCATTTGAAAAATCAAAGGAGGATGGACATACTGCTGCCAGTACTTCTGCAGAGGAATTGAAGAGCGGTGAAATTACAGTTAATGAAAAAGAATAATGCGTCGGCCACGATCAGAAGCGTATGGGTATGAGATTTAGAATGTGCTAGGAAAATTGCAAGGGTGTCAGAGGGAAATTGAGTATTTATTATGGTCTTGCTATTAGGCGGAATTATGACTCTGTAAGCGATGTGGAAAAAGCAATCTGGCAACTTATCACCATAAAACTTCAACCGTTGAAAAACCGCAGCATTGCTGCTGTCCCGAGGAATCAGAGTCTTGGTGCTCGTGGCAGCGAGCCAAGGCGCCAAAAACGCTTGCAGAATACAAGCATAAACCAGCCATGCATAATGAAGCCGCTGATACCATAAAGCCGATATATGAGAATTTGGATGACAGTAATCTGCTCGAGAGATGCCTCAAAGGGTTCTCACAAAATAATAACGAAAGTTTTAATCAACTGGTTTTGCAAGTTGCCCCGGCAAATTCCAAATAGCTGAGCGGAAAACGTGTGAATTGCAGCTCAAACTGCCGCAAGTGTCTTTAGTGAAGGTGTAAAAGTGTATTGAAAGTCTTTAAAACCATAAATATATCCAGACCGATCCAAATGCGCACTTCTAATGCAATATGGTAGACCAGTGACGCATCAACGGAGGAAACATGAAAGCGCTCACAGCCACCGAAGAAGAGCAAATGAGCATGAGACAAGAAAGATGCTTGGCTGAGGATTTACTTGCGGATGCTGAAGAATTACTAGGATTGCAAATTAGTGGTAAGTTAAAGAGAAAACATGTTTCAACGCAATAAAGTAATCCTGAAACTTTGAACGCTTTTGACTCAAAACTGAGTTTTTCATATCGGTGGACATGATAACTCGAAAGCTCATTTGCCGATTCGCTTGAAATTTATACAGCATATGCTTCATTCCTTTATCTTGGAATTCAATCGGCCAGATTTTATTTTCAATTTGTTGACTCAAATGTATGTGCACAAAATGTATGAATTCTTGTGGTTTTTGTTCATATGGTCGCTATTTTTCCATACTCCTAAAATTAAAAAATGTACCCGAATGGATTTCTAGTTCCATATCCTAGCTTCAAAACGACGTCTTGTCTTTTCGTTCCGGACCAACCGTTCAGCGGCACGGTTGTTCACCGTCGAAATAAGAGCTTTTATTTAACCAGCTGCCATGAGTGCTGTTTCGAATAATTTTAATAGGCAAAATTCTCGTGTATACTTAAATATTTGAACACATATTCATATAAAAAAGAAATTGTTAGCATAAATGTAATATAAGACAATCTGCTTTTTTTCGCTTGCTCATGTAGTACCCGTTTCCCTTATTACAAACTAATAAAAACAAAAAATTTCAATTTGGCTGAATAAATTTCTAGTAGATTCACTTATTTTGCCCCATTTTGCTTGCCATAGATTTATAATATCTGTATCGTATATGGACGATAGTAACAAAGATAACAATGATAATGATAATAACAATAATGATATTAGGACACTATGCTGTTTCGTTTCGTTCTTTTTCGAATTTGTTTCGTTCTCGTCGTTTTAGTTTTTCTTTTCTTCGCGTCTAAAACCGTCACAGACAAAAACATTTGCACATTAAATACAGGATCGCATAATATAATCACACACCCGCAGTCCATTGCACCTTATAATCTAATAATAGTGATGATAATAATAATAATAACAATAATAATAATAATAATAATAATATATTCGTTTTTATACCTAATCATAAATGGACATGATTATTATTATAAAATAATGTAATAGTTATATAACATATATAATGTGTACCGTGTAATGTATTTTTCTTTCTCTCATTCTCATTCCTAGTGCATAGCTTCTCGGTAATTAGAAAGAAAAGAAGAATAAAAGGCATACCGTATATTACAGCATGTATACTATACAAAGTATATTGTATTCAAATATTGAATTTGAATATGTACGCTGCAGTCTTCCAAAATTAGATTTATTGGCGCTGAAATTTTAGCACCAGAGAGTAGACCAAGCTTATTGTAAACTCGTTGGAACATGCAAGTTAAAACGGCGCTGACGGTATACTACTGCCAGTTAATTCCCTTTCGATTCTTTGTGATTCTCTTACATTTTTTTTTGTTGCATTACAATACATTGAACAATCGCCAATCGTTATTATTATTATTATCATTACTGCTATCATCAGCATTCATATTATTATGTGTAAGTTTTATGATACGTCTCGATACGTCACGTACGTATAGAATATTAACTATACATAGGGTGTATCCGGAAGATCGCACCTCATTGGTACTGGTGTATTCCCAGTGCAGAATGTATTCAAAATTACTTTGCCCTATTTCTATTCTGATCACAGATTTCTTGTAATACTTAATCAAGAAGTAGCCAATCATGCGCATTCGTTAAGCAGTTGCTCATCGGTGAGCCTGCCTAGCGACGGGTGCGAGGCACGGATAGAATAGTCATGTGGCTCGCCGACGAGCTTTTCGCTCATACAACGCTCCAATTTTGCTACATTACGATTAGCCATTACAAAAAATTTATGACCAAATGAAAAATTTGGTAACGAAATTTCGAATACGTTTTTTACCGCTGCTCCGTTGGAATCGTGTGCGATCTTTTAAATACACCCTGTATATGTATACCTATAATACATTATATCACACCTACAACGTCAAATTGAATCAATTAGCTTGATTGGCATTTTTTATTTTCTCTTTCTTATTTTTTTACTTTTTTTTTTTAGCATTCTGTAATGTAATTATTTATTTATAATTTTTTCATTTTCTTCCTCCAAATATCGATGAAATAGTCCACGAATTTGATACTCCTTCCCTCTCCCTTCGCATTCGCATGGATTACGACGGAACGTGATAAGATAGAATTATATCACATGTATAACGTATATATACTATACTGTGTATAAAAGGTCATAACGATAGTTTATAGCTGCAACGATCAGGGCTTCGATGGGGAAAACTTCGCATTGCATAAAATGCAGAATAATATGATATATTATACAGGGTGTTCCATATCAAACGCACGGTAGCATAACGGCGGATTCCTCGTGAAATTTCAGATTGAAATCTCCTTAGTGAAAATTGTCAGGGTAGAACAGTTTGACCGTGCGAGCTGTTTAAGGTCAGCCAATCCGAGAGCTTATACGCACCTAGGCCAGTGCTATGACGATTGCGGCGCAACGACGAGTAGGCGCTTGCGCCACAAATGTTTCGAGGTATGTAGCTGTTGGATTGACGGACCGGACCTCGAGCACCTCCTATGGTCAAACGGTTTTATCCTAACAATTTTCACTAAGGAGATTTCAGTTTGAAATTTCACACTGTTATGCTCCCGTTCGTTTGATAGGGAACACCCTCTATACGTACAATGTACATGTTTGTATAATATTTAGAAAATTCTGTCTTCTTTTTTAATGATTTCTGAAACGGTACTTACTATACGCCGTACTTTTGTATTCTGTCTTTCTTCATTTTGTCTCCTTTCTTTCGATCACATAACAAAATATTATAATGTTAAGTATAGGCTTGTTTGTTGGTCCTACATACAATAAGCTACACTTTCTATACTAGTGTAGCATATATAGGCAGCGCTGGTGTATATCACACCCTGTTCGTTGTTCAGTGTAATGTATTAAAAATGCCTATATATATATATGCTTCGCCAGTGTAGAAAGTGTAGCTTATTGTAGGGCGAACCAACAAACCTTGTATATCAGTAGGTATGTACACATGTACTCAAAAAAGGATTGAAAAAACCACTAATAATGATAATAATAATAACTCTGCAGTATAACAGTTCGTTGAAAAATCGATATATATATATATATATACGATTTAATTTGTTTATATACTATACTATACATATATATATATATATATATATATATACGTGTACGTTTAATCATTTGGCACTATATTATGTATCGTCGATTAATTTTTGTCTCTTAGAATCATCGTTAATAATTTTAACTTCGTGTAATCTTTTTTGACAATTATTATCACTCTCGAATGTTATTTCGTGAACGTTTTTATCATTAGCGGAGAATGTTTCACCGTCAATATTATGCTCGACGAAACAATGTACTTGTAATTCATTGAGGGATTTAATGGAAACTGAGCAAATTTTACACTTGTACATTTTCTGTCCTGAATCTTCTATCCTTGTTGGTTCTTCGACGCTTTGATTCCGAGGAGAACGATGCTGTTGTTGTTGTTGTTGTTGTGGTGGTTGTGGTTGTTGATGTTGATGATGCTGTTGCTGTCTTTCGATCAAGCCATACTCTACATGTCTTTGATTACTAAACTGGGGGTTAGCGTGACGAATTTCATTCACTGGCTTCGATTCCTCACTCACTAATATCGGCATGTGGTACCCTCTTGATCCTTCACTTTCTGATATTGATAATTGATTGTGCGATTGATATTGGTGCATCGGATGCAACGGAATTGGTTCTCCTTCGTCGGACGAAGTATCCCCTCCGCTTGTTATGTGGTTCGGTATCATCTCTGCGTCCCACTGACCCATCTTACTTGGGTCTTTTTCATAAAGCTTTTGCGCTAAATTCTGCATTGTTTCAGAGAGAAAGAGAGATAAAAACAATATTGATATGAGACTTGTATTCTTTTTAATTCTTGTTTTAAAAAGGAGAGAAAAAATTTTTGCCTGAAAAGTGGGATGTGAATTTTATTTACCTGAAGACTAGTAAGACTATTATCACAGTCACTGGTGTCAATGTCGTTAAGATTAACTCCGGAACGTTCCATCTCGGCGTATGTTCCGAATGGAAGTTTACCAAGGCACTCCAATTTCATGATGTGCATTTTACTTCTCAGGTGCTTTGCCAGATGACCGTGTATCCTGAACGCGATTTTACAATCTGTACATTTGAATGGCCGTGGATTGCTGGTTGTCGCTGCTCCGAAAGTCGATGTCATGCTTACCTACATTTTTTCCAAACAGGAACAAGGAAAAAGAGATGAAAAATCTGTTGGTGCCGCTTTTCTCACCGAATTTGTGACGACGAATAACCAATTATTGTCGCATCTCAGAATTTGGAACAATATTAAATTTCAGAGAAGGCTTTGCGAAATTCGTAACGAAACTCTAACATAAAATATTAGCCAAAAAAATTCGAAAAAATTTCCATGCAATACGGGCAAAGACACCGGTAATATCGAATTCTAAATATTCCTCGATACTCACTTTATTATGGTGTGAAACGGATCTTTCATGCTTAGTCAGATGTCCCTTGGTCCTGAATGAAACTGCACAGCTTTTGCATCTGAAGGGACGCTCGAAATAATGAATATTGATATGTAGCCTCAGCTGGCTGGGTTTGCTGAACACTTTGTTGCATATTCCACAGACACTACGGCCATCTTCAGTCACACTGTAACTAAATTCCATAGATTGAGTCCCAGAGGCATGAAAGCACTAGTTGGATTGCCCTTAACAGGCTGTGTAATAACTATTACGATATATTTTTGGAACGGAAAAAATTAAACAAGCAAAGCCACTCACCTGACGTAGTTTGGACCCGGTCCACTAGAAGGCTGCAAAAATTCTGCCTGAGGTTTTCCACTGCCACCTGGCGGAGATGGAGATCTGAAGCCAGGTCCTCCGACTACCATCTTTCTTGCCACAGAATGCTTGATGCTTTCAGCCATGTTTTGTTTAACGACGTCGATATTTTGCTTCATTTCTGGACGCTCAGAGACAATATTTTGGGATTTTGATATCTCCTGAGAACATGGTCGGACAATTTCAACCACCGGTGAAGATTTAGAGTCAAAATTAGACCTCGGTGCTTCTCTGCTGGGTGGTCTGGCCTCGGATGCACCGATCGGCCGAATCGCCTCTGTATTATTAGGCGATTTGGTAATTTCTTCCCTTTGATTTCGCGGCTCTTGATTAATGGGCTTGGATTCCTGACTAAGAAGTCTGAGCTCGTGATGATTATGCGACCTGAATTCTTGACTAGATGAAGAAATCATACGTGAATCTTGATGAGATCTTGGGCTCTGGCTTTGACCCATAGTCTCTTGACTCGGGGGTCTTGCATCCTGATTCGGAGTCTGGATTTTCCTTGGCCTATCAATTTCACTCATCATTTTCATCGCGTTGAACATCGAACTTCTATCAATTTCATTTTTTATCGGCTGGCAATGAGAGGAAGAGTTTCTGGTGATCATCTCTATGTTGAAATGTCTAGGTGAGTGGCGTTCGACGCTCGGTGTACTTCTTCCGGGCAGATCCAAAACAAAATGGTTCCTTTCAAGGCCTGTCTTTGACGCCGGACTCCACCGACCTCCTCTCTGCTCGAAATTGTCATTATCAGAAATAATTTGACTTGTGTTTTCCTTGTCTTTGTAAATAGAATCGATGTCGAACGGGCGCCTATCGCTGCTCTGGTGAATCTTGTCTCTAATTTCAATTTGCAAATCCTCTGTACTCTGCTTGGACATATTTTTTATCCTTGACTCAAGGATTGTGTGTTGTAGTTTACTGGGATCAGTATAAGTCACCGTCGGAACACCATCCAGGTCTAGATTTCTTGATCTAATAGCATCCTGCTGTTTTAGATACTGCATTTCCTTTTCTGTAGCATTTTTATCAAGATTCGAACCCGCCACACGATATTGCAGCTTCATCTTACTGTCCATCACATGTCTTTCAGTCAAATATGCCTGAAGCATTTGACCCTGAGGTTCAGATTTCCATTCTCTACCTTGAACGGGTAATCTTTCCATGGTTTGAACTCTTGTCTGCATTAAACCTGGCTCCAAAACAGGAGTTAAAATATCTGCAGGTTTTGACCTTTGAGAAACAGGCGAATTTATAGACCCCATTGTCTGCTTGGTAGTCAGATCAATGGGCTGGGAAGAATTGGACTGAGCATCGGAAACTTGAACTAAAACTTCATCGGCATCAATTTCAGAGTCCGATTTTTTGGAAGACTGTATAATAACGCTCATTCGAGGTCCTGTTCTCTCTTGAACCGAGCGATTTGAAGGGAAATAATAACGGTGAGATAAGTCGCTCTGTATTACCGCAGCAGCTTGGCTACTCATTGGCGCAGAATTTGTCGTTGTCGTTGTAACGCTTGTGCACACAGAGCTAGGTGACAATGTCAAAGTATATGGATAAGTAGTTGGTCTCCCAGAGGGAAGGAGCCCTGGTAATCTGTTCGCACTTCGCTGCGACAGGCTGAGGAGACCCTGAGCAGCCTCGTGTTCTTCGCTGCCAGATTCTTCACTCTCTTCCCCATCAGTTTCATCCTCCTCCTCGGAAGACTCTTCAGCGTTTCCTCCCCCAGCAGCCAAGCGCGCCACTGCGTCCTTGTCGATGTTCTCATCGCAAACCAAAGTAGGAACTGGGACTACTCCCAACTCTACACACTTTTTGTAGTGCGCTTTAGACTTCATGTGCTTCGTCAGGTTTCCCTTCGTTTTAAAACTGTAAAATCGATAAATTTTCAAAATACAATATTGCGGATACAGGAATGCGTGGAAACAAAATTTTTAACAGTTGGCCAATTCACGCGGCAGTTGATTCTTCAGGAGCGTGTCGCAAGTCGATAAATCCAAATCTGGAGTCAAATACAAAAATTCATAACGGTGAACCGGAATTTTTGAAATCAAATTGATTTGCATAAGAATTGGCACTTAGGATCACTCAATGTTGAAAATTTGATTCCGGATTCGGATTTTGTCATTCAAAATACTTCATGATGATATTTTCGGAAGAATCCAAATAAGATTTAACGATATGAAGATTGTCATTGCTTACCTAAAAGTGCAGTGCTTGCAGGTGTATGGTCTGACGTCTGTGTGCGTTCTGATATGTTTTTTCAGCATCGATGGTTTTTTACACCTGATGCCGCACTCCTCACAAACGTATCTCCCTCGACCTTTAATTAAATTTGATCAAAGAATAAGATCGGGTTTCTTCGCGGATTGGATGCGTATACGTAGTCCACCTCAATTCGCCGAATCTACGTACCTTGGCGATTTTCATACGCCTGGTCTTTCATTTTTGAATATCATACTATTTAAAAAAACGCACACCTGTAACGAGGCTCGCCGGTTCTGTCCTTTCGTTTCAACAGAACAGTATTTCAAAATGTCATCATTTTTGTTACCAGTTATAGTTTGAGCTGCTGTGGAAATCCGTGAGATCTGTTACTCGTTTCGGAAGGATTCGTGCCACAACATTTCTCCGTATTGAATGGTACTGATTGAGAAAATTTGCCTTTTAAGACTCCAAGATATTCGAAATCGTTTTTTATGCTAATGCATACGAAAATTCCGTTCTTCAGGATAAAGCCACGTTGGATTTAAGCAAAAAAATATCAAATCATTTTACCGAAAAAGACGGAAATTTTAAGATATTGACCACGATGGAGAGAGACTTGGATCAGAAATTACAGCAATTTGAACATCTATCTCATTTCTTTGAATTCTTCCACTTCAGTTTCTTGAATGATCGAGTCTTTCACTGTTCAATAAAACAAAAATTATACTTGTGGACGCTTATGATTGATTCGAAAATTGAGGAACTATTTATAATAAACGGCGAGCATCCTTGTTTCCGGCGTTTTCTCGTTTTGTCTTTCTGCCATGAAAAAATGTGAAAAAAATCGCTCTTTCGATGTTTAAAGTACTATAATTTCCGAATCAAGTATTTTTCCATGATGGTCAAGATCCTGAAATTCGCATATTTTGTTTCACAGGACGTTCTCGTGTTTTTTTCCGACGAATATCCGCAGTCTATTCCCTGAAAATCGAGCTCGGAATGTTTATTGGCATGAAAAAACCATTTTGGATGGACCGAAAATTTTCAGAAAATTCCTTGCTGAATAGTACGCGCGAATACCGCGAAAGTTTTTGATACAAAGTCTTGAATGGCAGCTTTTGAGAGACGGCAGCTGCAAATATAACTGGAAACTGGAATGGTGGACTTCTAAGATTCTATCTCGGTAGAACGGTAGGCCGACGAAACGGCCAATCGCGATACAGGTCTAGTTCCTTTTAACGGTATCAAACACGAAGATGAAAACAAACTAATATGGAAATCCCCGAGGCTGGCGTGTTCTACGAGTCGAGGTGGACTACCCCATATTCATATAATGTGAATAATCAACCCTCTCACCTCTTCCTCGAACATAGATGTAATCCTCGTAGCTCTCAAATCCTCCATCGAAAATTTTGACTCTTTTACTTTTTTCTTGCATATCATTATCGGAGTTTTTATCAGGACTAGCCGGAGTGGTAGGCCTTTGAGAAGAATGTGTTAAAATATCTTCCTGCTTTTTACAAGCTGTTGTATAGCTCGCTGGTCTATCTCTAGAGTCGTAATGCGCCATGTCAAGATCTGGAGGAGCTTCTTTACAGATTTTCCAATTAGAATACATCGAGAGTCCATGTTGCTGGGTGACGTACATTGGCTGAGGTCTGTTCAAAGTGCAATAAAATACTCGAGTCGAACATTTTAAGCCCAAATAAGTATAGGCATGTCCATTCAGGTACAATTGGCCGTAAGATTTCCTCGGCCTTGGGGTCTCAGGACTTATTAGTGGAAGCGTATTAGCCGTTGGTGTAATACCATGGTGACGTTTAGGAGTGAAGGTACCAGGCTTTAATGGAAGTGAAGTAGGCCTCAGAAACTTTGGGTTATTTTCGTCATGGGGGTTATCCTCTCCGCTTGAATCTCTCGGCAAATTATTCGTGGTATCAAGCTTCTCATTTTTCTCTACCGAATCAATACCACTAGGGGAAATTCTATTTGGCACTTCTATATTTGTATTGGAAGAATCTAGATTCACTGTGATTATCGGGGCTACTGGTTCTGGCTTCAACTTCGTCCCATTAAGAACTCCGTAATCTTCCGTTGATCTCTTCGCTTCTCCAAGATTCACCATCAGACTCTTCGTACGACCATTTTCCTGCGGGATTGGTTCATACTTCATGACCGGAGACGGAGACTCGACAGACGACCTGTAGGTGTCTAATTCCGAGTTTGGCCAGCCACTTGGTCGCTTTCTGCTTTCAGACATATGTTTTGGGGAGTATCTCAACTTTTCGTACGAAGTGATAACATTGTTATCTGCGGCACCGTTCGGATAGTTCAACGTTTTATCATTTCTAGGGGCTTTCTCGTAACAGAATTTTCGCCTCTCTCTCGGGCTTTCGACGCCCTTGTACTTCGATGATCCGATGCTTTTGATATGACGATCATGATCTGTAGGGGTGACGGTCTGAACCCTGGACCTGTACTTGTCGTTGTTCATCGTTTCGACAGCCTTAAGTTTCGGACTAATCAAACCGCCTCTCACATTATCGCTGCTGGGTGTTTTGAAACATAGCTGAAGGTCTTCTTTAGCAGGGCTGACGAGATCCAGAGGTTGCGCGAGCGTCATTTGATGATTCGAATGTGGTCCCGGGATCCCTGGAATATTCGGTGTCTGTATTTTAACCGGACTAGCGAGGTCCAAAGGCTGTGAAAGCACGTGGAGTCCCGGGATCCCAGGGATGACTTTATAGCCAGATTCCGGAGCTGGTAAGCTAACAGATATGTCGACCATCGGTACCGAGGACAAAGTATGAGGACCAGGCATACCAGGAACATAAGGTATCACTTTGCCGGCGTGTAAAATACCGGTTATACCAGCTTGAGGTAAAGTTAAAGGATTATAGGCAGTGATATTGGTTAAAGGGTTCAGATTTGGCTCTAAATAACTGTAACAAGATATCGTTGGCGCTACGTTAGGAGTTGATATGTTAGGTATGATAGGTGCCAACATCTTAGGCGTATTTGGTAGCGAAATAGAACCACTTGGTGTGCTAGCTGGGGTGCCCGGTGGTTTGTGGACCATAGTACCACCGGAATGGAGTCCGGATCTAACTACTATAGACGAAGTCTCCGAGGTCACGCATTTGCTATTGACATTGTGATCACCGGGTGAATTTGTCTGCCGCGGTTCTATCCTCATAGTTTTAGTCTCTCCAGTATTGTCGAGTATCCTCACCTCCCCACCGAACATTTGGAGAGAATTAGGCCTCGGGTATTTTGACAGTTCTTCCAACGACCTGAGCGTCGTAGGTGCAGATTCCGACCTCTGTTTAGCGGGGGGAACGTAGGCATCCACTAATCTCGTATTGCCGAGCAATGGTCCGGGGGATGGAAGAGGTTGGAGAGTACTATAGTAATCAGACTTGAGCTCGAATTCTGGTTCCCTTTTTTCAAGTTCAAGCTGAAATTCCGGTCTTCTGTGGCCCGGCGATCCATTGCAGTAGTAGCGTCGGTGCGCGTCCAAATTATCCGCGCTAGTGTAGGAAATCTTGCATGACGGACAGTGGAAGCTTTCACCGTTTGAAACCTCGCCCCCTTTGCTCTTCGACGGCAGAATATCTGTCGCCATTAATCCTTCATTTTGGCGCGGTTGCTCCTTTCCGTTGTCATGAGCGAAGCTTTCACTGTAGCACCGTTTTCTATGAGAGCTTTCCTCCACAGATGAAAGATTGAGCGGTTGCTCGGAGTACTTTGGTTCAACGAGCGACTGTTGTCTTTGCATTAGTTTGAGCAATCGTGGATCAACCGTTTCTACTATCGCCTGATTAGCGGTTATTATCTTGTCTATATGCTCCTGAACTTGTTCGGCATTTGGTTTTGAATTTGAACTTGAATTTGTGGAAGAATTTGAGCACACCGAAGACACTTCGACATCTTGGATAACACTGTTTAACGCGGTGTGGAATTTCGGTTTATAAATTTTACCCGTTTTCACTGTCTTTACACTCACCACTGAACTCGCCGTCGATGAGGACGGCGGCGGTGGAGTACCAGTCCCGTTGCTCGCACTGTCCGAAAGGCTGATATCGGAATCTTCAGAAACCTGAAGAGAAATCAGAAGAAAAAAAGCGTTTCAAATACTATCCAACAATTTTTCAAATATCAGTTTACGGTAAACAAACCTTGCTAGAGTCTCCACCCTCCATTTTGAGAGCGTGGGCCCGAGATCTGCAGTGTTTATACAAATTGGATCTAGTCTTGAAAGCGAATCCGCATGGCACACAGGGGTACGGTCTCTCGTTAGTATGTGCCCTGATGTGTTTCTGCAATACGCTCGGTTTAGCGCACGATAATTTACAATAGGGACAAGCATATCCGCTTTTCCTTCCCTCGTTAGATTCTCCTCCTTCCGGTTCGAGGGAAGCCTCAGTCTTAATGGCTGGTTCCTTTGCCCGCGAATCAGGCGCATTGGCGTCATCTTTTTCCTTGAAATTTCCAGGCAGGGTTCGACTCTCCGAGGCTCCGACTTCGCGTTTATTAGACTCCACCGGAGCCGAGGCCTCCGTCGTTGCTGCCATCTTCTTGAATTTTTTGTGCAAATATTTTGGTTCCCCATCGTTATTGTTGTTATTATTATTATTATTGTTCAACTGCGGGTCTGTCATTGCCACAGTATGAGTCTCTGCAAAACACAATTAAAAAGGTGGTTCATGATCATTGTTCCATTTGTTTTTCTTCTCTTTTGGTACTATATCTAATAGATAAGCGATTCCAGTCATCGGTGCAAACAATAGACGGTATACAACAGAATTAAGACTTGAGGCAATATTTAATGCTGCTATAGACACGGTATCCGGATATGTGCGTGGCGTGTGTGCCTTTGTATTTGTACTGGGTCGCGGTATGATTTATGGCAGGAAAAATCCTGAGTTTGAATATTCATCATGGATTAAATGAGCATTTTGCAATATTCATGTAGATCAGCGACAGCTTTTTCCTATTTGAACGATATGAATGATGAAATTTGAGGAAAAAAAAAGATTGAACGAATAAAGAACGGTCGGTGAAGGCGAATTGAACTTTCATTTGGGAGTTTCAGCGGTTTGAATTCGTTTGTCAACGATCGAACTACGAATCTATGGTGTGGGGATTTGAAGCGCGGTTGATTTCAAGCCTCTAGCCAACTAAGCCGGAGCGGACCTGAAACTCGTTGGGCAATTTTGCCAATTTTTATAAATAGCTGGTACTAAAAATAGCGAGGGTTTTGGCGGCGCCGCGACTGGTGACTGGCGACAGTCGCCAACGGCCCAGGACCAGCCCGAAGCTCCAAGACTGGAGCCCCGAGCCTCGAATCGACGGTGCAGTTCGTGACGCCGAGGCTTCTGATGAGATCCGCTGATGGCACACGCGGAGAAAGAAGAGAAGGAGGAGGCAGAGGAGGCGCGAGCCACGAGGTGACAACCGAGAACCGAGTACCGACTTCACGTCGCCCACGTCACGAACGCGAGCTCGTGCTGTTTACGATCCGTTGAAGGCTGATTTATTCCGAATTCAAATAGCTCGCATTCTTCACACCCGATACTTGCGCGATCCACGCTGATTTCTAGTTCACTTTTCTGTCTCTGTAAGTTTATTGCCTGTACCTAACATGCTTTGAAGCACGTTCCGCGTCAATTCGTATAATTGTTACATCAATTATGCATCACACCTCACCAAAGGCATGCCGATCGCACGATTCTTTTTTATTCAAAAAAATGTTAGGTATGTTTTACCGAAATTTTGCAAACATAAAGTACCTATATTACAATCCTGGGCTCTGAGGTTGAAATTACGAGATCTACTATGGTAGTTGAATAACGATGGTACAAAAATCTACGAGTCATCTGAGTCCTTTGAAAATTGAATTGTTCAATTCTCATAAAATGATTGTATCGGGGTGCCGATGATTGCGAATTCGACTTCGAAATTGTGAAACTCAATATGGCCGTTGGATAACGATGGCGCGAAAACAAAAAAGTAGCTCGGTATTACTCAGGATTGATTTCATCTTCTGGATTGTGAATCCAAGATGGCGGGAAAAAAAAATTCGAACCACTTTTCATTCTCGTGAAAATTGATTCCCAATCGTTTTCAAAGACGCTAATCGCAAATCTTTTCGAGGAAGATTACAAAATCCAAAATGGCCTGTGGAGTATTGAAGAATTGTTTCGATCTCTGCATAAAATCGATTTCTCCTAGTTATAGGTGAAAACGTTTTCTAATTCACGACATATTACGTACATTATGCTTTATCAAAATAATTAATATCCATTATCAGATGAGATGATATCTCCGAACCATTTCATTTACGATGGATTGCATTCGATCTCTGCGTCACAGCGTCGATCCCATATAACATCGTATCCCGCGTTGTATAATTCAACCCGGGGTCGTCGACAGAATTATTCACTATCAGAATTGCCCTGGTCATGCGGATACATTATATATACCATACGCAGTCACCTGTCGTGCACATATCTATTATAATACCAAGATATCGTGAGCGGTGATAGTATATTTATATTTGGATGGGATATCCGTTCCTCGGTCTCTGCTTTCCACAAAAATCGGAAAAAATGGTTTCTATTTCAGCTTTTACTCAACAGCATTTCAGATAATTTCAACTCTGGTTAGGGTCCTCTTGACGCTCGTTTCATAGTTGTCAAACTGTCGATCGAACCTCTCCATAGGTTACGGGGCACGCGCGCCAAGATGAAACGGACCAAAATCAAGCGTCAAAGGACGCATCATGTGTGCGCTCTCTGAAGAAAAGTAACTACCATCGCCACGCTTTCAACGAGGTTCGATGACCTTGTATTTTTGAGGTGGCCGTATTCGAATTTGCAGTTCAAACTGCCATTTTTCGATTCAAAATGGCGGACTCCAAGTGGTGGCTAAAGTCGAGCACGGTGCTGCGAAATTGAATATGACGTTTCAACTTCTGAATTCTCCATATTGCCCGAAATCGATGTTCCTGCGAATCAAATTACATTCTTCGTTTCGACCGCCGCTATATTGGAGCCTCTATGTTAAATTTTGGAATATATCGACCTAGAACTCGGTTTCAGTGACCCATGAAACATCGGAGGGATAACTTTCACAGTTCGAGTTAACAATTATTCGACAGAATGCAGTTTCGGTGCGAAAATGTCGAAGCATACCGACAATAATGGCAATTTTTCTGCAGAAAAATCTATTCGTAAGTGCCTATACAGCGGTGGTAGATGTTGCATACGAAATTTGTTGACAATGCTTTCATTATTATACGCCGGTAACTACAATCGCCCCTACGATGATATAATTATCGCGCATGATTAATCCGTCTCTCACATCACAATTTTCTTTCAAGTCTCAAGCGTCATTTCTCCAGCGTATGATATGGAAGCCTATATATATTTTTTCCCTCCCACGCGGTGGGAGTATTCATCTTCCTCTCTTCCTTTCTTATCCTGGTTTGTGCGTTTGCGAACAACCGCGACCATACGACTATATTATTTAATCAGCAAGCAGAAACGTTCCCAACGTCATTCACAATTCTAAGCGCTCTTTTCACAACTCCTATACATCGTAAAAATATACGTAAACGTTTCTATGGATATATTTGCATACGTACACGTACATATATACCTATATCATGTACATTTCTCGTGGTATTGCGCAAAGAGCGCCTCACTCACGTTATGTGTGTGGGTAGAAAAGTGTATGAGCAAGAGTTTTAGTGTGCGCGGTGATACCCCGCGCCAAGGCGTAGCTTGCCGTGAGTTCGTATGACGACAGGCGAGTGTGTACGTTCCCATGTTTGTGTCTGCCATACCGCGTTTTAGCGTAAAGATACACATATAGTCATCACAGATTCACGTGCAATTGTGTTGGTTAATACGCCGGGGCGGACCACCGCATACCGCACAAACACAAACGCACGATCAAACCCGCCTGAGCGCCGCCAGAGCGTCACGTCGGCTGCTCACTAGCTTGCTCGCTCGCTTGCTCATTCACTCCTCTCCTCTCTCTCCCGCCAAACGACGATGGCCCTCTCTTTGTCAAATGGCCTCAAATCGTAGGATGCGGCGGGAGTCTCGGCGTTTTCAGTAATTAAAAATCTCTCTTCAACGAACCCGTGCGATTGCGTTGCATCAGATATTGTGGTCATTTTCTTGGACCTCCGTAGAGTGCACGATATACTCACTTTGAAATATGAACCACGTTTTATAATAAAATAATAACGATAACAATGATTATGATGATGATGATGATGATGATGACAATAATCATAATGCAACGTTGATCGCAGGGGTTATCTGTGTTTTTGTTTTCATTCGGTTTTCGGGACTTCTCCTGTATGAAATCGCTAAATTTCGCAAGACTATGTATCACTATTATTATCATTTGTTTATTACATATTTTCGAGAAGTATCTCACAATAATTGTATCCCAAAACTGTAATGATATGTAATGATCAACGATTGTGAACTATGCGTGAATAAGATTTCTATGAGGCGTCTTTTAGGCAACTTTTTGTTTGCGGCCGTATCTGAGTATCTTATACTTTGAACTGCCAACAATAAGACTTCTACTGTACACTCCTTTTCTTCTACAGTCAGGAAAGATCATCAGAGCCGAGGGCTACCTTCAGTTTTATATTTATCCGACTTCCAGTGACTTTCAATGACTTCAATTGCCACATAATGACAAAGAGTTCCGGAAAGAAATTACGGAAAATTTCATCGACTTCCATAATCTCACAACTGACTACGATATGAGGCATTCTCTGGTTTTCAACTGACTACTCGCGACTTCCGGAAATTTTCTAGTTACTTCCAAGTTTTCTGGACATATCGAATGACTTCCACAGAGCTCAAGTGACTCGAAATACCGATGTATATACCTACAAAAGACTTTGCAAGTGAATTGCCCCTGGCCTCAGAGACCACACGTCGATCACTACTACTATGCTGAAAACTTGAAAATATGTGTTACATCAGGTTCCGTGTGTAAGTATCCAGATATAATATAGTTTTGCGTAACCGCACACCGGATTCGACTGGTTTAAGAAGCTCCACTGCATAGTAGACACATATCGTGTAGGTGCGTGGTTGTCGTAGGCAGCTTCGGAAAATCTACGATTTTGTTTTACATATGCAGGCAAATTTCTTGTATGGTCTCTCTATTTCGAGCATACAGGGTGAATTCCCAACGTCTGAACACTCGGAGTAGCGTTTATGCCGGCGCGAAACCTGCGTCGTCAATTTTTTGCCGTTGCCAACCAATCAGAAAATCGGAAACCACTGAAACAATTGCCGTTTCCGGCTCACGGCTACCTCAACGCTCCTCCGAGTGTTCAGACGTTAGGAATTGTCCCTGTATAAGTGAGCATATATTATAGGCATCACTGGTTTTATTATGAGGTTGGAATTCGCCACTTGTGGGACAGCTGAATCGAATTCAATACATCCAGATATGTATGATGATGTTACACCTATTCGTTTATACAAATCGCTGGAGAATCCCGGGAACTACTACGAGCGTATGACGAATGAGTCATAACACCGCATAGAGTGGCGGCGGATGATGATCGGTAGAGAGATGCGGTCACACACCCCGCACGGTGTTACTATACGTACGTTACGTGTGCAATATTCTCTCAATTCATTGTTAACATAATGACTATGCCTGTGGCTATAGAAAATCCATGACGTTGTAGTTATGAGGAGAACATAGATAATCATTACAAATTGAAAATTCCGATCTATCGTATGTACTACTTGTACGTAAGTACGAGTCGATATAGTTAGTCGTAATGCTCATAACGCTGCACATCTTCCTTCGCGCGTACAGAGACAATAGTTGGCTCATCATAGTATATGGAACGAAGAAGACATGTAGATTTTCATTCACAATAAAGCGATAGGTAATCTAAGATTGCAGTATTACAGATTGCATGATTGTTCGAATTATCAACTTTCATCATTAGCAACTACTCGAAACCGATTTCGTTTTATACTTTATGTAATCTCAGTTTCTTAGCTCAATTACACAAAAAGAAGTCGCGCCGTCTAGGTGAGAGAGATACGACGCTCTGTTCTCTGCAGGCTCGTGTTCTTTTGTAAAAAGCTCTCGTTACACTAGACCGTCACGGTTTAACTTCCGGTCGGTTATTTTATTTCATTATTGTGTTCTGTTTGTATGCATCTACGTCGGTTGCACGGGGCTCCTGCGAGCATCGGTAAAAGCTGCAGCAGCAAGTCATACTGTATCCCCCGGAAGAAGATCAAAGTCAAAGATAGTATATTGTACACTTAGGGTTTGAGGTACAGTTTCGTGGGATGTTTGTAGGTACAGATTCAGCAACAAAAAATTTCTCTTCAGCCGCTGAATGCATTATGCAATGAAAGTAGACTCTTTCGGCACGTTCTTTAAGGCGTCTTTAACATTATAGTTACACAATACGATACATTAGACCCATGAAGTCATTTCGATGCAATACACGTCTTCTAGACGTCTTATTATTGACGAATGTTACACAACCAATGGTGATACGTCTTTTCAACAGAGTCATAAAAATCCCGATAGTTTTCAACGCATTTTGTATTTGGGACGCCCCCCGCTGCGTGATGCGTTTTCCAAGCATTTCATTCTCTACGTATACCTACGATATATCATTCGTGTTGTCCTTTCAACGAATTCTGTATACTATAACGCGTCTTTTGAATTCATCAAGTTGTTGCAATATTATATAATAATCGCGACATGATTTACACAAATTTTGACTGCAACATGTCCATTGGACGTGATTCAGAAATATGACTCCTTCTGAACGCAGTTCGGGTACTCGAGACACCTTCCAAACGCCTACAGATTTCTAGTCGTCTTCAAGACACGTTACGAATGAATAGTGTATTTTAGATGCAATTAGAATTTCAGACTTCTTTTGAACGCTACGTATTTCGTTAAGCGTCTTCCGAACACTTCTCACATTCATGCCGTTCTTTGGATACCCACTCTTACAATTAGTATATATACCTACATGAAATGTATTTTGGACGCATTGTCCCATTATGATTTCTGTAAGATAACTATTGCAGGTGCATGAACAACATAGAACACGGTTTTCAGGGTGATCGCGTAATTGAGAGCGCGCGTTAAACGCATTCTGTATGAAGACGTCATATTCATTTGGAGATAATGATATTAATAATTCTCGTAAATAAGACGTCTTTTAGCCGACTGAGGCGTCTTTTGGTTTCTGTTTATTACAAAAATATGAATGCAAGTCCGTTGTAGGAAAGTATATTTCGAAGAATTGTTTTCAAGTATAGGAGCACGTGCCCGCCTTTTTTCGGGTCCCCTATTAATTAATAGTACTGGCACCTTTTGATAACAACCAGATCAAAGGTGTGACATCCGTATCCGTATCACAACTGGGTATCTATCTCATAGATTGATCAATCATACGATGCCTGTGTTAATGATAATAACAATCTTCTTTTTTTATCTTGATTTTGTCTTCTTTCTTTTCTTCTTTACTGCAACCTAGGCCCTCAGTTGTATACCCCATATATTATCTGATTCTTCGACAGATATTCGAGTGTGATATAGACACGAATTATACGCGGCGAACTAGAATTAAATCGCAGTAAAATGACTGCGGCAGTTAGTTAGTTGGTTGGTTGGTTGTTTACTAGGAGGGCGTATATAGGTATACATGAAAGTAATTTTGGAGCTTAGGTGAGTACTAAAACGCGTCCGAACAACTAACCAACGTCTGGACCTGCAGTAGTAGCAGCAGCCCCTTTTACTTTGCCAACCAGATGTCAGGCGTGATGAGAAAATGTAGATCTGCTCTCGTTACTACCTCCTTGCTACTCGCTTTATCTGATGAAAGACAATGACCCATGTCTCTCTCATCCAACGTATCAAAGTATGGATAATTACAATGATAGTCGGGGTTCTGAGTAATCGAGAGTGTCTCTACCATTCTTCAAAAAATAAATTTACAGATCTTCGATACATATCCGTATAGATAGGTATATTTTAAATTCGCGTCGTTACATGAATTCTCATACATCATCCAATATATTAGCATGAATAACGCGGCATTTTCCATCACCCACACGATCGCATCCAATCCAATTCTCGTTCGCCTTCTTCCTCTTCTGAAATATGATTCACTTATCATTATTCTACTATGAAACTCGCCTGCAGTACCTGGAATGTTACTTATTACCCGGATACTAACTGACTGACTGACTGACTATGACGACGGCGCGGCGGCGCCGGTCTTATGTTATGCTATATCGTGGTGCGATGTGGTGTGGTAAGAAGCGTGCTGAACAACGGTGTGCATTCGCATCACCACCAATCGACAGCATCAGTGCGAGCGAAGCCGAAGTGTAGTAGTATCAGCGAACCGTAGATCGAGAGAGAGAGAGAGAGAGAGAGAGAGAGAGAGAGAGAGAGAGAGAGTGCGAGAAAGAGAGAGCGAGTGAGACGGAGATAAAGAGATATTATAGAGTTTGATCAAGAGGGCGTGGGGGTGGGAGGGAGGGAGGGGGAGAGAGAGAGAGAGAGAGAGAGAGAGAGAGAGAGAGAGAGAGAGAGAGAGAGAGAGAGAGAGAGAGAGAGAGAGAGAGAGAGAGAGAGAGAAAGAGAGAGAGAGAGAGAGAGAGTGAGAGAGAGCGAGAGCAGAGTGAAAAGGAAGTATTAGTTCACCTGTCGTCATGGCAACGCCGCCTCGCCAGCCGCCGCTCACTTGTTACTCCATCGGCATAGCTCGGTCCTGGGGCTCGTCTCGCAGCAGCAGCAGCAGCAGCAACAACAGCAGCAGCGGCAGCAGCCTCCTTCGTACGAATACGAATACGAATACAACGGAAAAATATTATTCATCGCCGCAAAACCTTCGTCTTTTCGCTACACTGACACATATATGTATATTGTGATATTATGATACAACTATAAAACTCATGTGTGTATATATATATATGTGTATATATATATGGACATGAATATGGATAGATAGTATAGTATATCCTTCCACAGGACGTAAGATCGTCGTCACAAACTATTATGTATTGTAATAATTATTAGTCACAGAACTTTTACGTTGATCGATATTTCAACTTCTTTTTATTTTACTTTTTCTTTTTAAATGACAACTCCACTCACTAATTCACTGAACTTCCGACGAGCTATAGGGAGGAAGAGTTGACGCTAACTGCGTGATTCTTCAACTGCTCTCCAAACACAATACCATAAAACAATCATAAAACTCTTATCCACTTATCATTTTTCGAGAATACTGAAAATATAACTAGACAATATCCGCTCTATCTCGAAACAACCTGGGCACCTCTTTCTATTGAAAACCGAAACGTGAAAGGTACTAACGCACGGCACGAAGACACGAGATCTCTACCACGACACGTTGACAGAGTCTGTGCCGCACTTCACTCCACCTCTTTCAGCACAGCACAGCACAGCACAGCACAGCACAAGCACGGCAGGGCAGGGCACAGCACAGCACAGAACAGAACAGAACAGAACAGAACAGCTAAGCACCGTGTGCTGGGTGCTCCTTCCTTTTCTTCTTCTTCCTCCTTTTATGGTCTACTCAACGTATATCGTTGTGTTGTGCAGTACTACCTTCGGCACAATACTAGCGAGCGTCGCTGAATAGTGGTAATGGTACGTAACGTCGTACTACTCAAGATTGCACGCCGAGTAGTAGCATTAGTATGAGTAGTATGCAGGAGCGGGATGAAAAATAAAAATAATCACACACACAGGCACTAGAGAGCACTAACTCTTCGTCGTTATCCACTTGCTGGTATATATATATACATATGTACCTATATGTATGTATATAGTATGTAGGTACCGACGTCAATCTGTTTGCTATGCAAATTCGTCCCTACGGACGACGGACAGGCAGGCAATGCTATGCTTCTGATATTACGATGTTCTGCTGCTGTGGCTGTGCTACTGCTTGCTGCTGACGTAAAGCGAGACGTTGGCCTGCGTATTAGTCGCTGCGTGCGTGCTCCCACGGACACACGAAGAACGGCAGAGAGAACACTGAACGATATCTGTATATTTATATATATATATATGTAGTTTAATATATACATGTACTCATACACACAGAAATCGGTTGGGTTAGTCATTGCCCGCACAACGGACACATGTCCGTGTAGTATACATAGTGATTATATAGTACAGTGTAGTGTGTAGAATATTCGATGAATAACGACGCTCTCGCGCTGAAACTCACTCTGGCTCCCGCCCCACCCCCCACCGCCGCGCCACCCGCGCAAGGCCTCTTCCCTCACACCGCGAGGAGCACACAGAGATTCTTCTTCTTCTCACTCTAATGCCAATCTATCGCTGCTAGGTTTCTTTATATATATACTACAAATGCTCAACGACATTGATCTCTGACGTCATATTTCATTTCTCCTCTTTTCTTTCTCTTCGTTGTAGATGCTCAATTACTGCACGACACTTTTTTGTTATCAATGAATTTTTGATACGTAACGTACGTTGCTGTCCTCGGGTAGACCCGTTGCCGTTTCTGTGTTATTGTTTTTTATTCCTTTCTCCTTCATACGTTTCGTTACATAATTTAACAATCGTGCAGTTCGAAAGATTCCGGAATGCGCCTGTTATTCAGTAATGCCGATGTAAAACGAAACTGCGCCGTCACTTAGAATCGTGTTACGTCGTTACGTACACTTGTTTCTCTTTTTCGTTGTTGCTTTTTTTTCTTCTCCAATTCTTGTTCTGTTTCTTTTTTTCTGGTTCACGTGAAATCACAAGAACCGCGCACTATTATACTATGCTAAACTGTGAAATTTTTTGAACCGTTTTTGGTTTTTTTTTTGCTTCGCTTTTTTATTTCTTTATTTTTTTAATACAAGCTGGGCGCGCGAGCGAGAGAAACAGAAAGAGAGAGAGAGAAAGCTCCGGAACTCCCGAGTTGACGTCACTAACTCCGAAGACAGCAGACGATTCCCCAATTCACGGAGTGTTTACGTTCGATGTTATGTATGTATGCCGTTTGGCGGGACAGAGAGGGAAGGAGAGAAAAAGAGGGGGTAAAAGTTTCAACTCTCGACTAAATGAGTGAGTGAGTTTGAAATTTAAACGATAGGTGACGCAGAGTCATGTGTGTAAGTAATATCCGCTGGTATCAATATTGGTTGGACACTGCTGCACACACGCACACAGGAAATGAAATGTGAAATACCAAGAAATCAAATGGAACGAAAAGAAAAGAAAAAGAAAAATACACCTTTTATCGTCTATGCTGTAGTTTGCGAATGCTTCTTTTCTTATTATTATTTATTATTACTTATGAAACAGTCCCCGTAATTTTCTTTCAAACGTCGAGGTCGTCGTCGTCGTCGTCGTCGAACTGGCTACACGGCCGACGATCCTGACCCCCTAGTACGTTGTGTTGAGTATAACGTCGTTGCTTCGTGTCGTAGCGAACGGTGGGGATAAATGAAGGCGGTCTCAGGGAAGTAAGAGGGAATCCATGGAGCGGGGGAAACCCGCTGCTGCACTGCCCGCACACAAACCGTCTACGTCACGCGCCGCGTAACGTCAGTCAGCGCTGTAAATCCTCCACCTTTGTGCCTCCGAACTCGAGGAGAGTAAAAGAGCCTCCTTGTCTCGCAGACGACGTAACGCCGGGATTCTACTGCTTCTGACTTTAGATAGTTGCAGTTCCTCGTCCTTTCCTTCTCCTTCTCCTTCTTTTTGTCTTTCTTCTTCTTCTTCTTCAACTAGTTCAATTTCCCCTTCTACTTCTGTCGTCGTTACGTAACTGACCATGGGCTCGCTTCGATCCCTCTTCTACTTAAAAAAACCGTATAATCATTCATTTCTTCCTTTATGTTCACATATATTCATTTGTTTATTTATTTCGGCGATCCTGATCCCGAATAGACGATGTTCTACCAGTTGGACCTTTCGTCCCCTCCACCGCTCTTTCTTCCTTAGCTTGCCCTTAAAGGTGGGGTATAAACGGGGCTTTACACTACACGACTACGACGACGCACTCTTATCTTAAACCGCTCCGTCGTTGATCTGTTGGAGCGAGACAAAGCGAGAGAGAAAGAGAGAGAGAGAGAGAGAGAGAGAGAGAGAGAGAGAGAGAGAGAGAGAGAGAGAGAGAGAGAGAGAGAGAGAGAGAGAGAGAGAGAGAGAGAGAGAGAGGAAGAGAGACAAGAGATTCGAGTGTGCGCCGTCTGGGTTGGCTGGCGACAGTCTGTTTCGTTCCAAGAACCACGAGGCGATTCCGTGTATCGAGCTACGCGGTGAACAGATGAGAGTGAGAGAGAGAGACGAGAAAGAGAGGCACGGATGGTGATCTGCGACCACGGCAAAGCGGAGGGCGCCGGGGGAACACCAGAGAACTCTAGCCCGCAGTCGGCCCGACTGACGACTCGGGCAAGCCAACGCAACCGAGAAACCAGCAGCTCAGCCATGGCACGACGCACAACGAATCGCGGCGACGTCAGGGCCGTTTATTATGGGTGAAGATGGGCGTCTTCTTCGGGTTTCGTCAGAGAAACTTTGTTTCACCTCATTCGACAATGAGTGAGGATTCTTCCGTTGGAAAGTCAAACTAAAGGAAAAATTGCCCGATATATTTCGGAACTGTTTCTTCTTCTTCTCTTCATTCGAAAGTTACGAAGAAGAGAGAGAGAGCATTTTTCTCATTTTATTTCCCTCTGAGCGGGCATCAAATTTTCACAATTCATGGCACGCTCCTGAGGACGGTCAAACCGCCAACTGCCGAGGAGCGCCGGGTCTTGTATCAACATCGCGGAACACACTCACACATATATACATTCTTGAAGCCGAATCTCTGCAATACATACAAATCCGTAAAATTACTCATAAAGGCCTGAGCGCACTCAGTGTCAGCGAACGTCAGCGAAGGTTTTTTCACATACTTTGGCCGAGTCTGTTCTCCGGCCGTTCGCTGACGTTCAGTGCGCGCGCTTCCATAAGAAAGCATGATAAGAAAAACTTCGCTGACTTTCGGTGACGTCCACTGGTGCTCAGTGTGCTCAGGCCAAGACACACACACACACACTCAAAGTGCGCGTGCGCTTGAAAGTGCAGGTTCATAGCTAGCGTTGGGGATTTTGAGGGGTCTGAGGGGTTAGGGACGGGATGAGGTTGGCGTGGCATCGTTGGTGGGGGGTTTCGTGGAATGTCCCGTCGGGTCGGGCGAACAACACCACGTTCTGCTACCCAGGAACTCCCACTAGCCTTGCCCGGAGTCTTGCCTCGGGGCACCTCGGGGTACACGTATCTGTATACTATATTCGTATATATATACATGTATCTACGCTGCGGTCGCCTGGCTTCGTTCGGCCTGGCCTGGCGTCGGCCTTTACGATCATCACAGCCGAGTGCCGAGGCCTTTCCATGCTCCCCCTCCCCCACCTCACGCCGCCCTCTTCGCCGCCCAGACCCATCTCGGTCAGACTCTTGGCACCAGTCAGTCGCCACGCGTGCAACGCGCCAGCGACTGGACTGGTGGTAGTGGTTTTCTCATACGTATATTTTGGTATGGGTTAGGCGTGTGTGTGTATATATGCCTGTATATAGTTAAAATGCCGCTAAGAAGCGCGCGCCGTCGCGTCTGCACCACGCTACGCACGCGGTAATGCCTACACTGGCAACTAGTATCTTATTCCTTTGCTATTTTCTATATTTCTTTCTCACTCAAGCTCGATAAGTTATCCCCACCAGTATATATATCATGTTGGTAGATTGGTACCTGTTGGACTCGGATATGCTTATACTGTAGATCTGTGTATAGGTATATCGGATAGTCAGCACTCTGCGTACGTTGGCGGCGGTGGAATGAATTGCGGGAATTTTGAAAAAAAACGATCGATTACTTAATTCGAATGTTCATTCATTCATGGAGTTTTTTTCCACCCTTGCAGTGTACCAATTTATAGTTGCTTTCGCCACCCTACGAGAAACAAGCGCGCACACCCACACACAACGCGGCGTACGTACCACGCGCGAGAGTTTAGATTGGTATGCTGCGAATCTAGGTTCTTTTTCTTCTTTTTCCTCGATGGTTAATCCCCATCGTGCGAAAAGCACGGGGTGCGTACAGGTTCTTTCCACAATCCGAAAAGAACGATCAGTTTTTTAACACGAAAGTATATATTCTGTTTCAACGAAGCACGAATGATGACGTCTGCACCGGCGTTGAGCAAATCTGTATAGCATACCTATGCTACTGCATGATAATCGCTTCGCCCGGATCACAGCAAAAAATGTTCTCATGGTTTTTTTTTTCTAATTTCGGTCTCAAAAACAGAAATAACAATATTAAAAAATGTTTTTCGTCAGTCAACAATTTCAGCAATAATCGTATTTGTCAAGTAAGAAAGAGTATTTCCATTTTTTTTCGACCTTTGTCGAAGGGAATTTTTTTTTTTTGTAATCGCATTATTAATCTCCATACCTGTAACTACTGTGAGAATTTGTTTTTTTACGCTGTAACCCCATTGGCTCCGATTCTATTGGTACCCAAAGTTTTTTCGAAAATCGCTATTTGTTGCCATAATATACGAGATAATCGAATAATTGTTGGACTGGTTCCTGAGGCACTAATTTCACACGCGTCATGTGAGTTTCGAAGTCTGGTTTTTTACATTTTACGGCTAAACTAACAAACATTCTTTAAATAAAATTTCTTTCTCTCATACACGAGGATGAGAACTACAATTTTCATATCGAACATTTTTTTCTCACGCCCCTAGAAAAAAAATAAAAAATCAAAATTGTGATTTTTGTTTCCAACATTATTATAAGCAATGTTCTATCGATTCTTTACACAGGCAAGATCAAGGGCTTCTTGGTCGAGGTCAAATCTACCTACAAACAAATAGGCGAACGTGTTCTCAAAAAGAATAAGAATCGGTCGATTCAATGTCTTATTCGCCTGTACTGTATCAGCAATATGACATATTATGGATTACGAAAGAATATTGTTGCAATATCACTACACATTACACCGGCAATATTGCCTAGTTATTTTCATGCAAAGTTACAGCAATGTTGCGCAACGAATATGAGATATTGCAGTATTACAGCAATGTTGCTGCAAGATAATGTGCTGTACGGAAACAGCACCCTCGTGGCGCATGTTCGTTCGCCTTCTCCTTTTTTTTCTTCTTCATTTTAGGTTCTAGTGATTATGAATCAATTATTTCTCGAATTGACCATATGAATATTGTGTTTCCTATATCGCACATATTTATATATGTTTACTTTCATTATATACGGTTTTATTAATCCCCATAGCGCGCGCGGTAATTATCTCGAAGTCGTAGGCGTCCTGGCGCCACAGGTCGCGACATTCGCTAATCTCTGAATTCTATATACTATATTGTTATACGTATTGTAGGTATATGTATGTAGTGTACATACCTATATAATATAGCACACAACACACGTCGTATCATCGGCTTATAATTATCGGTTAGAGATTACCACGGCGCTTCAGACTTACTGACTAATATCTACCAACCGACCAAACCTAACCTAAGTAATCTATACTATGTGTTTTACTAAGAAGACGAGATACCGCCCGCGGATTTAATTTCAAACTGTAATCAACGAATTCTACTGTGTTCAAGGTCCATTGAATTTCAAGATCAACGCTCCGAAACCTTAGATATATCAAAATTGTGTGCGAAAAGCGTCCTGTGATCATTCAAACGACGCGCCAATCTTCGTCATATTATATTCTCCCTCCTAATAATTTTGCAACCAATATATTTATATATAATGAAGTTAAATCTACAACCCTCTCCAGGGGTCCAATGATAGGCGTCAGTCGTCATCTGCGCACATGCCATATTGCGTAATAATTTGTATAAATCAAAGCGCGGGTCCGGTGTTCTCTAGCGATTCGGAGATTTGGAAATTCGGAGATTCTCCTTCGGCGTTTTTCGTGTCTGAAGTCTGTGGCATCCTTGCGGTTGCGTTATACGTCGTTCAAGAGACGAACGAGGCGGGAGTTTCCTAGAAACGGTTAGGATGCCAGGCTGATGAGATACTCTTGCGAGAGAGCTTGGATTGGAAACCTCGTTCTAACCGGCGCACGATGCGATGACGCAGTACACTTACAGTACGTTTAGTCTTTTAGTCTCTTACATCCAACACTCATCGTCAGCAGAGTTGATACAGCTCACAATCAGGCTTACCACAAATACCGTCACAGCTCGTTGTTCATTATAGCTATGTGGTTATAGCTTACAGATAGCCTTCTGCTGTGCGTATGAGAACACAGCATCTACTCAAAACTCTGTTTTCCCTCTTCCTACAGCCGCCCATTCCGCTCGTCGCGCTATATGCAACGTGCGTCACCCTCGTAGCTCGCAGTTCGCTCTTGCTCGAATATCAACCAAGGCGTCGTCAGCGGCGGGGCAACGTCTGCTGAGCTCTACGGGGCCCCGTGTTGCTTATACCTATATCTATACATTTCGTTGGGTAGCTAGGTTTACGCGCTGTATAACCACGACGCGGCGACGTTCGTCTCCGGAGAACCAAGAGCAACACTAAATTAGGAGAAGGAGAACAAAAGGGCAGAGTATGAGGCTCAGAAGGGCGGGAGGGTTCGGATTGCTTGTCGCCAGCTAGGCTGCGTTCCTATACGTTTAGTAAAGTTCGTCCCGCGCTAAAAAATTCTCGTGTACAATAATCGCAGGGAATTCCTACGTGAGCCCTAGCTTGAGCTCGATTCTGGCCCCCATCGTCCCAATTTTCACATCTCTGACTAAAACTATTCTTTCCCTCAATGTTTTTTTCTTAATTTTTTGTTTTTTCTATGCAGGGTAGATATTATATACTTCCTGCTCCTTGACCGGATCTAGCAGCTGGTTCGCTGGCTGAAAGAAATGACGCTCGTTGTCAACAATTTTCTTCGATCTGTATATTTTAGGTTAGTTTATATATTACACGCTACACGTTTTTATCGAGGGATAATGGTAAGTTCTTTTCTTCTTTTTAAAAGGATAATAAAGCGGTCCCAGGAAAACGGGGCCATTGTTCTGAACGCGTGTCGGTCAGCAGGATATTGCACGGAAAGGGCGGCGATTCAACGATTACGTCATACTTCTAGTGGCAGCGGCGGAACGGAGGGGGGGGGGGGGGGGGGGCTAGAATTTTATATTGACGTCACGCGGTTTTTTCGAACCTTCCGTGCCAGAATGCAAAATTTTAGGAACAATTTTGTATTAGAACAAACTTTGTCAAAGTCGCCCTAAATAGCATGTCGTAATTGTTGAATGGCTCTAGACGAACAGGCTTTTTCAAACTATTATGTATCAAATTAGATACCTAACCTAGCAGTGGTATCCATTCGTCCATCCATCTTGTTATATCATGATCCCAGGATTCAGGAACAGGATTAACACCGAGGACTCTGCGAATTTTGTGAATCTAGATGATTCCAAGGGATACACATTTTTATTAAATGGGTGTTTGAAACAAGACGACGAATTGTTGATCTCGGTTTTTGTTGACTGGTGAAATTTTTCAGAAAGCAACGAAATCACTGATGGTGGAGGGAATATCCTGAATTCATGATCACGTGGATAAACGGAAGATATCGGCATGCTAGGAATACCGAGACAACGGGCGTATACCGGAATGCTTTCGTAACTTCTCTTTCTTCTCCCTATATACGTACCGCATGACTAAGCCCTGTCTCTCTTTTCGCGCAAGATTCAATTAGCCACTTGTTGGCTTCGACGAATAGAGATCGAGGGAGTGAGATAAATTGGGGGTGGATTTGCTTGGCAACGGCTTGGCGATCGTTAATTTTAGCCGCGGAAAGAAACTTCTGAAAATCGTTATTAGTCGACGCTAGTCTTATCGTCTTCAGTGACAAGCATGCGACCATTCAATATATACTGGTGTACTTTACGCTGTTTACGTACCCACTTAAAACTATGAAAAATATTTCAGGATAGAGAAAATACGTGTACATTTGCCATATGGGCTTCCCAACAATCATGTCAATACACACCATAATAGTTAGTTGAATTTTGTTACTGGTTTTTGTATATCAGGAAGAAAGTGCAGTCTACTTATTCATCCGAATCAACACCCGAATTATAATTCATATTTTTCGAGAACTGACTCACTAAACACGAGAATTCAACGCTTTACATTAAAATCATACCGCATTGGTCTTCGCTTACGAGAAAAATGCGCCACCGAGCGGTCGCCACGGAACTTTTGATCGAACTTCTTACGATAGATTCCCGAATTTTGTCATAAAATAGTATTCCAGAGTGTTGGAGATTTTCTTCTACTTTTTGCTCGGTACAGCTTGAACTATTTCAATCAGATTCTCGTAGAAAAAGAGCCATCAGAACGCGTATACACGTATATATCTCCAAATCTCTGATGATTAAACCGCGATCGATGACCATTTTGCCAAGAGGAAGGATCTCCGGGCGAGTCCTGGGTCCCGACATTCCCTACGGTCTCGCCTCCTGATGAGCTGGTCGTAAAGTTTCAGTCCAAAACCGGCGTGCGGCGTGCTCGGCGCTCGGTATTCAACAGGTTTGTGATGATGCCCTGCCGGGGCTCGTGCGCGAAGGTAGGTTTGGCTATAGTATAGTTGTTCACGTACAGGCGCGCACACACTCCTACAAGCTCTCATACAAAGAGATATACACGCATGGCATATAAAGACAACGCCGATTTCGCCCGGCGTGAGTTCGGAGACTCGGTCCAGCGAGCCCGAGAGACGGCTGCGGCGACAAGGACGCCGAGGAAGATGGAGGACGGAGGGAGCTGAAGCCCGCGGGTGCCGAGAATAATGACGGCGGGAGACAAGGACGCGGATAATGCGCGGCGCCGCTCTGGCGTCCCATTCATGCTTTTTACTCGTTAAGAGAACTCTGAGTTGAGCTGAGCCGAGCTGAGCTGAGTTGAGCTGGGCAGAGCCAAGCTCCAAGACCAGGACGACTCGTCCCGCCCGGCCTTATCTGACAATGAGCTGACACCGCGAGACGATACAACGGACCTGTTAAGGATCGCTACGATCCCCGAGACACGTAGGTGTCTGATCTTCCAGATGCAGTACTGCATGATTCACGATGGAAAAAACATAACGCAGGCAATTTCTTCAGTAAATGTATTTTCGCGATCCAGATTTCAATTTCCGATGTATAGTTGGAAGAATATTGACGTGGCACCGCGAGATTCCGCGTCTTAGTATTCAGAACAGTGGCTCGAGATTCGGAATGAAGCGTATTTTGAATTAAAAACACTCAAATTTTGAGAATTGTTGAGTTTTTGTTCAGATTTGTTCAGATTTTGCGATTTCTATGCTAGATTCGTAAACAATGAACTCGAAGATGAATTGCGGTATCGATTTCCATGGGAATCGCATCATTTTTCGAATTTTTATTCTCCTTCTCATGTGAACCGCTATTCCGAACTACAAGTTCAACCTCAAATCGTGATCAGTGACGACGGGAACGGCGTGAGAATCAGTTCTTTTGTCAATCGAACAACCTTTCAATTTCTGGTCCGTCCATTCATCCGCCAAGTTGCAACTTCTAATGCGTGGAATTGAAATAGGGGAATGTGGGAAATCGCCGAAGACAATATTTCGTATCGGAAATGATGAAAAAAAACTTTGCAAACTCAAAATCGAATGGGATTCCCATGTATATTCGAAAGATAGCAAGAGATTACGGTAATCCTTCGGCATTCCAATCGTATATAGAATCTCCTGGAGCTCGTCTAATGATAATACAAAAAAAAAAAAGCGAATTGTGCACTCGATTCTAATTTGCCAAGTTCATTGCCTCATACTGGCATATTGAATTAATTTTCAATCGACCAAATCGATAGAGTTTTATACGATATGGAGTTAGTTTGTCGTTTGACGATGTTCGGTATTCTTTCATGGGGAAAAAAGAATAGTGTAAATAAGAAAGAAGAGACATGAATATAACGAAAGAAAGATGCGGAATCGCGGGCGTTTCCATTCAGAAGCTTCGTCAAGCTGGTTTGGTCGACTGCTAAAGCATCGGTCCCGGTTGATTGATATTCTGAACTCGTGCAAACCGTCGACTGTCGACTTCCACTCCATTCCGTTTATACCCGATATATATAGGACGCCTGTAGCGCCGTGTTTCCCCGCCCGCCGACCTCATGGCCCATGGGCTTTCGACGTGGGCCGTAAAAGGAATGGTGCAGGAACTCACGGCGCTTCGATCACAGATTCGAGTCCTATCCCTCGCAGGCACAAATATAGGTACCTTTATCGTATAAGTATCGAGCACTGCGGTATAGCTACTTTTCCCCTCTCGCAAGCGAAACGACGCGGGGTCCTTGCATATAATCGAGACTACTCGGGCCTTATCAATCTGAAAACAACAAAAACTCCACAACCAAGACCCAGAGCTGAGGTTTTGTCGTTTGTCTGTGCGGCTATTTTTCAGCGTACGTGGTGTAAAATCGTCATTTTTATCTTGTCTATTATTCTATGTAAAAATCTTTGGCAAATCATTCTAAATATACTATAATTCATTGCCTTGATCAAAGAACAAGATATTCCAAAGCCGTCATATTTTGTTGATAGAATTCAATCGAATTGAATCTTATTTCTCTCCTTCTCTAGGTATAATCGTGGTGTCGAAAAAAAAACGGAAATTGCAATTGCAACAAGACAAAACGGAACAATTTTATCCTTTTCATTTTTGAGATTCTGAATGTCTGGCCGAGAAAAAGCCTCCTGAGCAGAAATAGAAATGAATGTGTAGAAGGGGAACCGAATGCCTCGTCGCATAGTTAATGGTCGACTGTCATCAATCGGTTGATGACTACTGCAGTGATCTAGGGCGTGGGCGGATTCCGACGCATCGTGTTTCTCCATTCCCTCTCATTCTCTTGTTCTCTCATTCTCTAATTTTCTCGTTTCTCTTGACCCCGCACTCCGCATTGACCGAGGCGCGACATTGCGGTGAATGAAGTGAATTAATTTAACGAACTATGTGATAAAACTGACAATACGTGTAACACGTATACAGTATACATGAAGGTACACACGAACATACCTACTTATTCAAGCACTGAAACAGAAATAGAATGAACGAAACCTTGCCATTTAATGGATGAATGAATAATCCAATGAATAGAAGCGTAGATATGCACTGCAAACGGGATGGAGTGGTCGACCGAAACGTGTAACAAGACACAAAAAGAGAAGAAGAATAATGGCGATAGACAACACAGAATGGGGGAAAAAAAACATGAAAAACAACGCTGATTAGCCCAAGAATAAAAAATCGTTGATTTTCTTTGTAGTTAGTTGTTCGTCTGTCCGTAACACTGGATCTTTGTTCTATCGAAATAGAAATGATGACCGATTGTGAACTAGGATTTTCTCTTGTTTTTCATTCTTTTCGCAACCTCCCATATATGCGCGTAGGTATAATATCCACGTTTTTAACGTTATAATAAATTACGTAATCGTTGAAACGTCTAGAAGAGATGTATATATGCATACCCACCTAGCTACATAGACGTAACCATTGGCTAGGTAGGACTATAGATAGTGCAAGACTGGCATTAACTAATTAACTATTTCCTCGATTATGTAGCTACTAATGGCTCAGGTCATACCGTGTCGCATTTATTAATTCTGCATAACATATACTGAGTTCAGAACTCATAGCAACTACATTAGCTTTTTATTATTTTTTCACTTGCGGGTAAAACCGATTTCTTCGATGAGCTGATCTCTCGGTTTCGGAAGTCGTTCACGTCTTGAAAGTGACCAAAAATCTCTGTAAGTCAGTTGCAAGTCTTTAGAATACTTTGGAAGTCTTCGGAAGTCTTTAGAATTATCTGGAATTCTTTGGAAGTTCTTGGAAGTCTTTCGTAGTCTTTCGAAGTCGGGAGTCACTTATACACGTGAAATCGAAGTGAACAGCCAGCCCCTCGGATTCCCAAGTTTCGAATTTTCGATGCACAAGTCTCGCACTGATTCACCTTTCCATAACCATGAACTTCAGAAAACTAGTATTCATATCACGTTTTCCCTTGAAAAATGCTTGTACTTTTTACGTATACCGAAATTGCACTGATTACAAAATCTCGAATTATCTCACTGATGTCTTCTGTACCCTTTGTCGTCCAACCCTTCCGACTAGCAACTGAATAATTATAATTGACGTCTCAAATTTGTACACACATTTAGACAGGTTCACATAATTTACAATTTTGTTCATTTATCTATTCTTTTCTTTTCTATTCGTTTTTTTCCTCTCGCTTTCTCAACAGTTAACAATAACTCGATCAACTAATACTTGGAACCAGATTAACATCGTTCAGCTGTGTTCTAGGAATAGTAAATGCACTTTTAATGCGTAGACCACGATGACAACACTTGACAATTATACGATATACATGCACACATACATACGTCGCACCCCGGTCTAGGCGATGATGAAAAATACCTGAACCGTTACGTGAATCTATAATATTTCCAAGAAATTTATAGCTTCGCTTGAGTCACAATCAATTTTTACCTTGTTTTTTTCCCCATTACCAGCGATCATATCATTGCGAATGGTCTATTCTTCCTTAATTTTTCTTCTGCTTCTTTGGTCCATTTTTACGAATTTCAGAATAGAAATTTCTCTATTATAGCATCTTTCAATATACATTAATCGAATTTCCGTATGTAGGTACGTATAATACATATCCATGCATCCTTCATCGATAAATATCGATCATGCTCATATACACATCATACACGGCGCATGGGGGGAATACTAGACTCATCAACGGTCTTCGAGCTACGAAGTCCGGATGCCACGTGCAGCAGAAGTATTACTCCTAGGTGCGTATATATATTTGTAATTTACATGCGACGACAGAGAGAACTTTGAACGAACGCAAATACATTATGTATGCATAATCGGGCACGGGTTCCATCAATGACATATGACGGCCGAGAATGTAGGTACAGCCATGACTTCTCTGCAAAGAACGGAAAAATGAACAGGAAAGAAAAAAAGAAAGGGAGAAAAAATCTATATAATTTCTTCAGCAATGTCGATATTCTTGCTGGTAACGCAGTATGTGACCTATTGTTAAGAAAGAAAAACAAATCGTTAGTTCATGAAAATCGTTGGTTAGCTGTCACAGGTCACGTTTTTATTCTTGACGATTTATCCCAGTCCACTAGTGAGACTAGGGAACGATCTTGCACATTTTATAAAATGCTAGTTGGATATGAATGTTGAACAGAATCAGTTTAGCCATTTTGTTTTTATTTCAAATATGTTGGAACATCTGCTAGCAAAGTACCATTCGATTTCGGACTGAAATCAGTATCTTGGTTCCAATATTCTAGATTCAAAGTCAATCGGTCGATTCGTTTTGGCTGTAGCCGCAGGTTTAGATCAGTAGAATTGTTTCACCAGCTTTTCTCAAGTTCCGGGTGGCATAATATTTTCACTGTAAGAATGAATTCGGTTCCGAATGAGATGATAATTCATCGGTGAGCCAAAACTGCTAAGAAAAACCGGATATCATCAGGATTAGTAGCCGAAATCATTTTACCACGGACGACATAGCCCGCGTTAATACGTTGGTATTCATTGTATAGTTACGAATTATCTTGTCGTGGAAGCGTATTGATCACTCACTCGGGGTTTCTCAGCCTCTTGCAATTAGATGAGTTCCGAGTGGTGTAATATAGGGGCAAGAGAACGGACTGCGGGAGTAGGAGGAATAAAGGAAGGTTAGGAAGGGATGGAAACTGAAGCCGTCGAAGAGTGGCGCGTCGAGCGCGAAGGGACGAGGCGGGGAGAGAGGAGGAACGCCTATTGTAAGAGAAAAAGGTCAGCTTCGAGGAAACCTCGGGGTTCCTGGAAGCGTCGTCGCGTCGCGTCGGTCTGATCCAACCTTTATAAATCTATCTCTCACGTTGCTGGTTGAGTTATTTCGTGAAATCCTTATAATAGCGACGTCGGGATGTTGTGGGAGGTTGGGAACGCGCAGGAGCAGGACGTGGGAGAAGCAAGGCGAAAACAGAGATCCGGGAGAACCGCACGCCGGCAAAGGGGCGAAGGAGCAATGGGAGAAAAGGGGGAACCCCAAACCATCGAGGGCAATACACCCACACATATCTATAAATAACAGATTCAAGCCATTTTGTTAGCTTGCGAGAGAGTCGAAACTAGAATACTCATACTTATCCGAAGAGTTTTTCTACCTTCACCCACCTACATCTACCTGCAGACATCTCTACACCTACCTAACCGAGTCAAACAAAAGATTTGAAGCACCTTCATGATCGATTATGCGCCATTTCTATTCGTTTATTACATAATCCCGTCATGCTCTATATTCTATAACCAATAATTCGCTGAATAGTCAAATAGTTAATTATTCCATCAATTGAATAATCAATTAATTTATTGATTCAACGGTCACCGTCGGGTTTCTCGAAAATTTAGACTGATGACTTGACAAATCTTTCAGACTGGCTCTCTGCCCGAGCCACTTCCGGTTCTAAAATGGCTAATCTTTGGCCTGGGTATAAAAAGGTTTATAGCTTTGACATTTTTGGAGATAACCTGATGGAATATGGAAGACGAACTTCCACGATCAAGATCCTACATTCAAGGATTTTTCCGAATTTTTCGAATCTTTTCAACATTCTTATAGGTATATGCGTCTCTTCTCGACTGGCACTATATTCGTGATGATATCGAGAAACTTCTCTGGCCATTGGAATATAAGATTTTGGTGAGAAATGGTGTATTCCATCACTTCCGGTTTCTAACACTAGAAACCGTATAGTCTTTCGACGTGCCATTATATATTTTCTTACGCCGTGATATGGAAGGAAGACAAAAGAAGGAAAGAGGAAGAGAGGAAATGCGATCGTGAAATGGAACGCGGAACAAGAATTTCTACCACGAAATAAGTGTATTTCGATATGAAATTTGGCGAAGTTCCAATCAACACACAGCACACTGTATATCGGTATAGGTCAGAAGTTTTTACACAGCAGTCAGGAAAACTCCAGCACTTGCCTCGAGGTTTGTGGTGCTGTGTGCTACGAAATAGTATATTGTGTGGCTAGAGCGGAAAATAGGCAGTTTCCGACGAGTGTGAAGTTTGAAGCACGAGTCGAAGGTGAGTGCTGCAATCACCTGAGTCAGAAACTACCTCTCCGCCCTAACCACACACGATATTCTGTGTCACACTTGCGAGGAAAGATTCGGCTTTGAGTGTCTGTAGAACGTGGCGCGCGTCGTGAAAAACTAGAAAATATAGCCTACAAGGTAAAGAGATTGGCGCATGCGCACTTCGCGAATACTACATTTCCCGCGCAGAAAATCTAACGCCCTGGTGCGGAAAACGTTGTATTCGCCATGTGCGCATGCGTCAACATCTCTCGACACGCCAGTAGGAAATCGGCCACTTAACTCCCGCACTGCAAGCACGAAAGGTCGAACTTTTCGTGCAGGTATGCCATACGATATTTTATTTTCTGATAATGGTGACGTCGATTCCTTTTAATTCGCAGTCGAGATCCTGGAACCCCATGACGTAAAGTATACGTATGTAAAGCTGAAAAACGAAAAGATACGAAATGACGAGAAGAAAATCTAGGTATACATATATGCATGCAGGGATACTTACATACAGGCTTCATTGGGCAAACATTCTCGCGGTGTAACTCAAGGCTAACCAGTCGGACCGTATAAGTCAGAGTCAGTATCAGTCATTCAGTCACGTGGATGACGATGAGGATATTTAAATCGTTTGGTGCACAGGCACAGCCACAGCGTGAAGTTAACGGTGTAAGTTCCCACTCGGAGACTATCCGCTTGGGTAATAATGATTATCCGAATACCAAGAATTCTCAAAGGAAGAAGTGTGAAAGGACAAAGAAAAGAAAAAGAAACAGAACCGATAAAAAGATAAAAAATTATATACCGCATCGTGAGGAAATGAGGAAACGCTCCGCACGACTTCTGTTCACGGGTCCCGTATTTTTCAAAATACTGACAACCTTTTCACGAGTGACATAACTGTCGGCTATAATCATCGATGACAACAACCAATCTGACCGTTATGTCACTTTCGAAAAGGTTCATAATTTTTGGAAAAATACGAGATCCGCGTGAACAAAAGACGTGCGGAGCGTTTCCTCGCAACCTCGTGCGGTTATACCTATGTATATAGAGAAAGACATTACTTTTTTCATGCCTGAGGCGTTATCCTCGACGGCTTTCGCTATATTAGTCACTTTATTGAAATACTATATATATAGGTACGTATACATTAATACTAATACTATCTATGAATAAATCATGCTTGACGTAATCTGTGTCTCCTATCCCCGTATATATCCGAGAGTTTTACGCAATTAGAATCATTCTTCACTGATCAAAATGCTACTAAAATAGTGATAAAAAAAGAAAAGAAAAAACAAAGTTGGAAAACTCAGGGAGAAAGAAATTCATTTTTGAGTAATTTCGTTTGCACGCAAATTGATAAAATTTGGTTTCGCATCCCGCGATCGGTGAGCCGTAATACGAATATCCATCATAGTTTTCTCCTGGACAATTTCCGGCTAGATGAGATTGGCTGTGGACCATGATGGCGAACTGAGAAGGAGATGGAGGTGTTTGTGTGGCGTGCAGAATTGACATTTGTGACTAGATACTGCGTAGGTATATCAATCAGAGAAGAAGAAAATAATTCTGAGAAAAGGATGACTGGCAATATGCGAAATTCTCTCATTATACACATGAAAATACACATGATGTAGTCGTGAAACATTTTAAACACATTCAAGTATTCGTGCGTCAATAGTTTGGTTATATAAGATAATTACTGATAATGGTATAATGATCCAAAAATTGGTGAATAAAATACCTGATCCAGTGACTTTGTACCCGCCCATACATAGTATTTCCTCTAATTTTCAGCTAGAATTAGATATTATATTGATCAGTTAATAGTCAGACTTCATAGGATGACATATTATTATAGTTCAAGTTCAAATGACTCACATATAGCTGCAGGGAATGGCTACAAGGTTAACAGTTTTCTACGTCTAGTATAATCTTGTAGACGATTAAAAATCAAAATGAATCATCGTATTATATAAAAAACAAAATGCAGAATTATTCGGAATCAATGGAAAAATTTATAGCCCGTCTTGTACAGTTATGAATTAGTATATTGAAAATTGAGATATAAATACCGCTCATAGGTATAGAAAGAAAACAACGGAATTGGAAGTGAAAAGTTGATGTGTGAAGTTTCACACAGGCACGGCAGCATAGAATATAAAACGAGTCATTCTAATCTTCCAGAAATTGTTCGGATTGATCAAAATTTTGAGGATGCAGAGAGATAGAAGCTGTGAACGGACTCTGTGGCAGTCATTGTGAAGGTCATATAATATCATTCTGAACTATTCCATCAATTATGTAATCAGTGTTATCGTCAGGTTATGGGGTGATGTACCTACTACGGAGATGTTAAAAATTGGTCGGAGATCGTATAAAGCAGACGCTCATTATTATACCGGTATGATATACCTACCACGTAGCAATGATTTGAAATGATTAAATTTTGAGTACAAATTATATCGTTGGAATCGCGAAAATCCTGTGAATTAGGTATTTGTGAACGTCTGATTTGCATTCGCGTTGCTGGTAGTTATTCTACGTTTATTTTTTGCTGCCGCAGGAGGAGGATATATTAGAATCCTGTTGAGCGAGGTTTACAAGAAGACATCTCTCTGACTCTGTGTGATTCTTGTTAAATTGAGAGATTCGACGTCTCGAATTAACAAAATAAATTAGGCACGATCCAACGAAGAATTATCCTTCATTCCTGGTAGAGTATTGCAACTTTAGATTCAGCAATTTTTGGCTCAGCTTTATAATCGGCCTGCACCCCGAAAACCCGCACTGTTAAATAAACTTCCAATACATGTATTGGAAGTCTTATGCAGCATATACGACGATAGTAAATTCACAATACATTCACTACAGAATCAATTTACAAATACTGCAAATTTATTATAAAATTTGGTAAATTCCCACACAATTTTGTATTTCTCCTAAAAAAGTTTAGTAAAATTACGAATTTGATTGTGAGTTTGAAGATTGCTACGCCGCATTTGTGATCATAGAAGACTTTTGTATGGTCAATTCACAATCATTTTTAACAGTGCGAGAAAGATGATTTTCATGGAAATCATATTCATTTTTTCATGCACGTATCCACAACTTCGAATTTGGCGATTCTGCGATTAGATGATTGCAATCAGTGGTTCCAAAAACCTCTGGAAATCGGGTTTCACGGAAATTGGACTGTCGATAACAATTTCGCTCATCCATTCGCGAGCTACATTCATAAAATTTGCAAATTTGAGCTCAAGTTCGTAATTCTAAAAATCTATGAATATATATCTTTCTGAAACTCAGATCTCTAGAATTTTGATTTTCGGTCTACCACCATTTTGAATGTGACTATTTTACTTGAAATAAAAGTAAAATAAAGCATAAAAAGTGTCACTGGATCAAATTTTGCGCGATCATGACCATTGGATTCACCGCTGGGAATCTAACCTAGCTAACATAGGAATTATTTATTTTCCATCGAATCCGGTCAATATTTTGTAAAAGCCAAACAGCCAGCCACTTTCTGCCATCATACTCAATAGATTCTGAAAGTTTCATCGAAATCGATTGAGCCGTTTGCGAAAATTACGATTCGTAGTTTCTAATCGGTTTCTATTACATTTAAGATGGCCAGTCCTATGGCACCCGAAGATTGATCGGCGGTCTGTATACTGCGGTGGCAGCGCAATGGCGGTAAAAGCATATTACGAGGAAGAAAAATAGATTCAACAAGTGTCTATACCTATAATACCACGAGCGACTTTTACGGTGCCAATGAAACTTCCGATCTACGAATTTGCCTTATAAAATTAAGCCGTTTTACGCCTTCTCGAACTATACCTATTTCGAATGTGCCATATTTGAACGGTGATAATACTGATGGGTCATAACTGACGACGAGGGCGAAGAATGTAGATGCAGAATGCTGCGCTCCTGGTCATGGTTCGCCTATATACCTATATTACTAGCTGGTTGCTCGGGTATAATATAATCTTTAGTTTTATCTGCGCGCTGGAGTAATTAAACACGGTTATAGGTATATATTACGTATATAGGAATACATAAGAACCATTAAAATATCTCATCCACCCCTTCCGCGTCGCTGCTTCTCTTCTATTCTATTCTGTACTATAGTACTCCTTTTACCATTTTGCTTCATTCGTGTTTCTCTTCGGCCGCATCTCCGTTGCCCAACACTAAAAGGGCTCGTAACGGGAGTTACTGCCTCAATATGCAGTAAAACCGCGATAACACCTCGCAGCACCTCTCCCTTCTCAATCCCCTTCCTTTTCCTCTTCCTCCTTCGATCCTCCATCCAAGTACATACATACATAGTAAATAACATTCACAGAGAACTGAACATTCTGCGCATAAGTGCTATCGCTATAATCATACGCTCCAAAGTTAGGTAATTGTTAAATCTTGTACTCTAACCTCTAAAAAGATCGCAATACTCTTGTTTTTGTTTATTATCCACTAATTCCTGGTTATTATTTCATTCAAGTACTAGAGTAATCCGTTTCAATTCTAAGAATCCTACTATACCACGAAATCAGATAACTTCACGATAACCTAAAACACGTGTCTACTACTTATGTGTAATACTTTGCGTCTAGTGTTATCCGTTGATGAAATATAATAATAATAAAAATTGCGTATTCGGTCCCTGTTCAATCTGAACCTAAACTAACCTAACCTAACTCAACTCAACTCAACTAATGCTATATAAATGATAAGATCGGGATATGCGCAGCTGTCGAACGGCAGCCATCGGTATATATTGTACATAAGATATCTACAATAGCCGGTTCTCGGACTAGTCAGCAATTCCGAAAACTCTAGATATTAATCACTTGATCGATCCTCGTTAGCCACAAGAGATAAACTTAGCTCTTCTCCAACTAAGCTTCGCAATCAACATTTATACAAAGAAGAAGGAATATCGTGAAGATTTTTCTGTCCGTTTGTTTTCAAGCAATAATACTTTAAACGCTTTCGATTCGTTGTTCGATATCTTCTCTGCACGCTTCTGAAAGATGAAAGTACCTACTGCAATGAACACGCAGAAATTGAATTTGAAAATCTGATAATCATGAAAGCGGAGTGACTTGAATGAATCGGTTCTCGAGGAACTGCAGTAGTAGACCAAGTAGTAAAATATCACGAAAAGGGCGTGCCCAAAATCTAGGGAACGGAATCCTGCTGCTGACCCTGTAGTACCTGATCCCTAAGAGCCCAGAACCTTCCAAGAAAAATTGGTAAACATAGGAGCAACGTCTGCAGAACAAGTAGACACCTATTATAGTATATAGAAAATGAAGGACCAGGAGGAAGTCACTCGTTCGAGTCGTCCTCCTGTAGCGTAAAGCAAAGAAAGTGCATGTATATAAAATTTGAAAAAAAGTAGGCGCTATTAGCGCCAACGAGTGCCTCTCAAGAAGACAGAGGATCACCTCCTCTCTTCCACTTTTCTCTTCACGAAATATCCCCGTGGTATCGTGATTTAGGATTCAAGGTCATAGTCCCTTCACTCAGGTAACCTCGCTAAGCTCCAAAGGATCTTTGCCTCTGCATAGATTATTATATATAGATATACAAGACCCAAGAAAACCCCACGACCTGCAGCAGGGATTCGACCAGGTCGTAGTAGTAGGTTTGTGTTTATATTTCTTGAATTTATGTTTGCATATTAGAACGGGGAATCCCCTGCTTAAATTTCCACCGAACAGAAGGCCGCTTTTTCAGAAGAAGGTGCGCGACTTGGTGGCGCCTGCAACTATAGTTTGTAGGAATAGCCAATATATTTTTCTCTTTCCCATTCCTGTAAAAGATGAGGTATGAAACAGCAACTAGGAGCGAGAATTAGCCGAAGATTTGTAGTGGAAAAATATATAACGTCAATTCTTTTAAATTTTCTTTCAACAGAATCGTATAAATTAGACTAATAGTGAATCCCGCGGTTTACTTCAGAGCTAATCAATGATGTGTAATCTGAAGATATCTCGATAGATGGGAGATGTATTTCTCAGAAAGGTTTCACGCCGATGGTATTCGATATCGAGGTACAGAGTGAGCTCACACAAACATACGCCCGAGCTCTAGTTTTTAATTATTATAATCTTGGACGGAAACCGTTTGCTGTATACGATCAGCTGAATAGCATACTGTAAGTCAAGATAAGGGAATCGAAGATTGATGATTAATGCGGGAATGGAAAAATGCTTCGAAGATTTTAGCTTGGCTCGAATAACAATAACGTCTAATCTCTGAAGTCCATGATTATTGAATCATGAATTCTGGTTTTCTAAACTCAAAAAAGTTGTCAGGTCCATACTATCCCGTACGTCAATTGAAAAATGATAGTTTATGGCCAATTATGCAAGATTTGTCTTCCGATAATACTGCACTTCGAGGAAAACTACAGTATACTATAGTATCGAAATCCTCCTGAAGCCCGATTGTAAATAACGGATAGTTCACACTTCGTGTTGAAACAAATATAGAAACCTTTCGAAAGTCTAGTCCCAGACTTATATTGCATTAACCAGAATGATGAACCGTTAAATAATTATCAGTATATGTAGTCAAAATTTTCAACGATGGTTATTTTCCTGGGAGGAAAGTTTCTCCGTGATGGAAGAGACTTTGGGTTCTATGGTTCAGTCCAGCACCTTAGCCTCCGGGCCTATCTCATAATACTCAAGTCTAGAAACCGCCTTTAGGGTCTCGACATCCGATCGTAGGTGCTTCGGAGCATATTGTATTGCTGTCAGTGATTATTCAGCCTTTCCTCAAATTCGTTTGAGAAACATTCTGCAAATTGAATCAAGTTCTGTCGTTTTTCATCATCGGCTTCCGGGTGCTCTTCTTTTCCTTGATGTTAATTCTGTGTCTATGGACCCCTTTCGGCTATTCAAAAACTGATTTTACGATTTCCAATCGCTAATTCACGCTGATTCTTTTTCCCGGTAATTATCGTTCATTCGTTCTCATTCCTTCGAGACAAAATTGAATTTTAGTGTTGCCAGTGACACCAACGAGTCTTGATACTTATCTCATCGACGTCGTTCCGTATCTGTAGTTTAATTTTCGATAACGACATGATATCGATTGATCGAAGCTGAGCCATACGAACAGTCAGATAGGTAACAATATTGAGTGCGGCTGCCGGTGATCGAAAAAAGTGAGTCACCTAGATCGAAGATACAACACTGTATACTTACGACGTATAGTATTGTCTGCATTATAATAAAATCGGTGGCTAACAGCTGCTACTTTGATAACTGTTTTTACATGCTATACATAGGTATATCGACGTTGCAAAAGTTATCGATTAATCGTTTTATGAGTCGAATAATTATATTTGTTGTTATAATGCAGGTATGCAGTGATCTTTCTTGGATAAAAGATAACTAGATCCATGGAATTGTAAATCTACTGCAGGAATCGTGAATGCGAGAACACGATACAATAATATAGGTACTGGATTCCGAGTTTCCGGATAGTATAGGTCGAGCACATCCAAAAAAACTCGTTTTTCTCAACAGTATTAGAATGAAATTAGGAAAAATGTGAAAGCAGACGTACGTGATGCTCCATTATTTCGTATTCTGGGAAATGAAATAAACACCGTTAAAGGAAAAGAACGTAATTTTCGCAAAAATCTTATTACACAGGAAACCAATTGATGAATATTCCTCCGTTGAACAATGGTTCCATCGTATACGATTGCTGAATTCACATTTTCAATTTCTTCTATATACTGCTATCTCAACGTAGCGACGAAGTTCGAACAAATTGTCAGTCGTCGTGCGTTGATTTGTGATAATGCGATGTGAAACTTGTGCTGTTGATCCATTTCACGTCTCCTGTATATACATAGTTACGTGGACTGTAGAGTAACCGAACGTGAAATAAGATTATAGTGGTGTTGGAGGATTGGCTAACGAATCTCTGTTCTATACACTTATGCTGATGTACGAACGAGCGTAGGACGGAGAAAATAGTGATGTCTGGAAGTAATGGTGGGATAAGTGTGTGGGATACCTACCTACATAGCCGTTCTATTTTGACCCGCACGAAGAGACGTCCCACACAGTTGCATTCCGCGTAACGCCTTGCTATATTTGATTCTCTATCCTCTTTCGAGCATATTATGTAGTAATTCCCTCTTTGCTTAGATTCCTCCTCTTGCTGTTCAGCTTTTTTCTTCTTGCCATATAGGTATACATTATAGCTTCAAAAACTCTTCATCAATACAGTATCACATCCGTTGAAATCGGATTTAAACTTATCATGAGCCGATCTAGAGTCCACAGTCCAACAACGTCCAGTCATCTCAGAGCTATTTTGCCCGAGGAGTTTCCTTCCTATCTTGAGCCGAGCCGAGTAAATTAAACGCAAAAGTTTAGCGCTGTGGCGCTGCAGGCGTCTCTCTCTCCGCGCTTCCTCTCCTCCCGATCCCTGCCGATCGGAGGCCGCAGCGATCATCAATTTGACCTACGATAACCCGGTTTCGTTTCGTAACACTAAATTGTAAATAAGACTCGGGCTTCTTCCGATTACTAAAAATCCTCGACTATTTTCTGTGTCTCCCTTCTCTTTTCTTTCGTTTTGCGACTCGTTCGATGTAGGTATGAAATATATATCAATATATATATGTATGAATCACCAGTAAATATATATCGTTGCTCCTGGTTCGGAATTCGGAAATTCGAAGAAAACGAAAGGAAGCACAGCTACGAAGAAGTAGGATACAGGAGGATTTTACGTTCTTGATAATTCGCGTTGATTTCGTTGGCGAAGAAACGAAAAATTACAAAACAGTTGACTAGACAGCCTAGAGTGTGTTTTGAGTTGAATTTGATTGTACATTATACATAAAAGCAGCTATAGCCTAGACTCCTCAAGTCCGAGCCGCCCAGACGCCTTTCTAACTTGGTCGTTTCTTGTTTGCTATAAGAGAGGCGCGTAGCGGTCGCAAACATAGTCGCGTACCGGTTACGTAGCTTGGTTGCCCCTTCCCGAAGTTTATTTGCCGGTGCCGAGCGATGCTTCGTTCCAAATCGTTAGCTATCCTCTCACAAATTCCCCCCGCTCATCGTGGGATTCAGCTTCGATAGTAGGTATTCGTGGGCATGAGGACTGACTATGAGGAGTTTCCCCGCGTTGCGGTTCGAATTCGAGATGATGAGATTCTTCTGAGGGGGGGGGGGGCTTCTGAATAACTTTACGACTCACAAGCGGACGATGAATAATATCGAAAAACGGTTCGCGCGCCCAGCTCTCCCGTCTCCTCGCCACTTTGACTTGTGCTTCAGTATATCGCACTATAGTCTCCCTGGTAGGTAGGTATGTGATAATTAGGACGGTAGATGTGTTAGTCGACTAGGTTGCTCACCTTGCGCGACCTCGCTACGTCATCAGCTGAGCGCGGCGAGAGCGAGGGCTAGAGATCTTGCCATCATCCTCATGCAACAGACCGGCAACGTTTCTAGGAAAGAAAAAATTTGTATTTCGATTTACGCGAGCCGCGCATGCCGGTATCGTTAATCGGGATGAATAGATTATTTCGTTGAGCAAATACGTACGCGTGTCTAGCAGGTAGAATGTGTGATACGTATACGTATGGGTTACGCGTGAAGATGAAAGTCGTATCGACCCGGAAACGTGCCGATGTATTATTTATATTAGCACGTTATACGTATAACGCACAGATACACGTATATACGCGGTGTATTACCACTGATGATAAAAAGCCTGAGATCATCGTGCGCAGTGAATTGCCGTTGTATGATGTGTACGGAGTTTACGATGAAATCATTCACGATTTATACCTGACCCCTATCATAAGGTCTTGGAGAAGTATGGCGCCAGCCCCTCCATGTTTTGATAATTATTTCGGACAGATTTTCTGCAACTCGGTCTCCAGGGGGTTTCGCTGGTTCGATTTTTCTGAATTTTTCAGGTTAAACTTACCCAATTTTCAATATGGCGGACGAACAGAGAGTCCAAAGATTGACAGGTTTTTTGAAATTCCTATGAAGTTTTACGAAATTATTATGAATCAAAGATTTTGGGGGCCGATTGATTCTCGTAGGGTTTCTTAGATAGTTCGTTGCGGATTGGAATCGTAATCTTGGAATTCAAAATGGCGGATCGAACATGGTGGACAGGAATTCCAAAAACTATACAATTCGAATGAGAATCAGATCCCACCGGTTTTGGGACGTGGCTAGTCACGAATCTGACCTCGAAATTTCAACTGCCAAAACGATGGACGGAAGATTCAAGATCAATGCGATTTTTGCAAGAATCGTTTACCAACTGTTTCGGAGGTCGCTCACTGTACGATTCTAACCTTAAAACTGTGAACTCCAAGATGACAGACGAAGAGTTTGAAACTTATACGATTTTCATAGAAATCGGTGTTTGGGAGGTTTTTGGGGTCGCCGATTGAGAATTTGAATTGAAAATCAGAAAATTGAATACGGCGAACAAAATTTCACAGAATTTCGATTCCGAACCGCTTTTAAACTTACAATCAGTTGAGCAGTCTTGCAGGCGTCCCTGAAGGCTCTCGGCGTCAATGTAGTCACTATATAGGAACGGTCTGCACTTCAATTAGATCTCGTCGCTCTCTTGCTGCCTTCGACGAGAACCTCTAGAGAGATTCCATTGTCATGTACAGCTTCTATACATACATATATTAGGCATACATATGTGCGTGTGTGCGTCTTTATAGTATACATACATCACATATTTACATGTAACCCCGATATAGTGATACGATGCTACGGAGCGCATATCGCCCTTCTAGGATCCTAATCTGAAACCCTAATCACTTAGGTTTCTATGGTTCCTTCCTTCTGCTCTTTTCCTTCGCCACCTTTAGTCCAATATTTTGTTCGATAATAATAATGATACACGTATAACAAGAAGAGTTCAATTTTACGGAAGTATGCATCCTACTGCGGCTACTGAACAAAATTCAGTGCAATGGCCGCATTTTTTGAGAGTATGTATGCAATGCGTGCCGCACTAATTTACTGGTTGTAATACATTCATGGCGGCTACAACTCCAAATGTGTTTCCATTGATTCGTAAACAGTCGTAAAGTTTTTCATTCCAAACTTCACTATGAGGTATAGGATTACTATAATTATTGCGAGTCTTCAAAATCTAATAGCATATCTTTTGCGGACGGAGCTCTCAGTCCTCGATACTCAAAGCGTAGCTGAATTCCATGATTTCTATTTTTTTCTGATTTCCATCGGAGTGGGGAACTAGTTCATCCCCCAAGGGAGACTAACCCGAGACGTAACGGCACCCGAATCATCAGGAAGTTCGGTTATTCTGGAGGTTGAATACATCTCCGTATACCTACCTACCTGTATCTGCATGGTGTGAAATTTGAACAGTGTTCGAAAACTCGTGGAAAATGTTACCAGGATCGTAGGTAGGCAGGGAATATAAATTCGCAGACATTCTAGCGTCACACCGGAGTGAAATACTACATCACATCCTCGACGATGATTATTCATTTGAAAAGAAATTGAATTTCGAACTGTTTTCTTGGATTTTTTATTTTTTCATTTTATGTATCTTTATATCGAACTTTGATCTCGTTTTCTTGTAATGTAAGTAAACCAGAAACAAATAAAGAGAAGGAGATAAAAAATACACTAAACATTTAGACGACGCGCAGATGAAAATGTCTCAACGATCGATGATTCTCCTTGAATCTTATTAAACTCATATTCCCGGATGTATGTATATTCTTTTCCGCAAAACGGTGAGATTTTCTCCGAAAATCTCGGCTCGCATATCAGGAGAATAACTCTGCGAGGGAACCGGCGTCACGTATCCACGTGGCGATGTGCTTCGTGGTATTAAGCTTTCCCAAAATTCGCACCACATAGAACATTCAGTTTATCCCAAAATTTCAGCCACGGTTAGCAGGCGGACAGGAACGACTTGCGCATGTTGGTTTCGCGATCCTCCCGCGGGAATAAACGCCTCCTCTTTCACTCCTCTGCTCCTGCGTCCATGCCGAAGAGGGTTTTGTGGTGGGTTAGGTAGGTACGTACGCTGTACGAAGGTTGTGGTTTTTTGTCTTCTATTTTTGGGTGAATTTTTTCAACGGTTTTTAGTTTCTTTCAAATATACAATATTTGGGGTGAACAATCCCCACGAAGAAGTCGAATCGGCAATATTTCGAGAATCCACTCAACTAAAAGCTACACAAATATATTTTCCGTCGCAATTGACAACATTTTTATGCTTACTCATCACTCGTTCTACAGGTGATGATCAGCGCGGGAACTGAATTTCCTTGACTACCAGGATCCGAGAATCGATTGGAAGTATAACAGGAGGAGTTTTCCTCCCGTGGGATGACCTGTTTAATAGTTGTGAAAAGGTCCTAGGTCCAGGAATGAATGCATCAAACTTTTTACAGGTTTTTTTTTTCTTTCAGCTTCAGTTACTGCGGCTGTGCTCGCCGATGGGATGCGATGTTCGTTTCAGGGTTATCGTTTTCCAGACAATCAGCGTGAATCGCTTTTTCGAATATTATCTGCACTTTGCGTAAAAAAATTTCATACAATTTGGCGGGAGGTTTTAAAATAAATTTGATGTTGATCCTTTTCTACCATACCGAGTTCGAAGTGATTGGATCATTCTATTTGTAAAAAATCGTATGCAAAATAATTTCCGAATGAAAGTAGCGAATGAAGTTACAGAAATTGAAGTTATTTCATAGAAAATTCAAACCTGAAATTGTGAGGTTTGGTTTTCATGAAATCCTGATGTCAGTTCGAGATTCTACCCCTGCGCAAAACCCCAAACCCTGCACGTAAACATGTTTTGCTCTTTTCATGGAGCACCAGCTTCCTCCAGGAACTATGTAATTGGTTCCCATGACCCGGAAAATTCCCGCGGGAATTTTCACCTCCTCGAAACTTCTACTGCCTAAACCTCATGCTGTCCTAGATTGAAGGTTTTCAAAGTTTCTCACAATTTCTTGACTTTCGTGAATATCCACCCATAAATATTCACCTCCTTCTTCAAACTCTAATTCCCCATTATTCGATTTCCTATATTGGTTTCTCTTTTTCCGTTCTTATTATCTTCGCGTTCTCCTTTCTATATTTTCTTGTACATTTTCCGTGCGCCCTTTCTCCATTGGTGATATTACTCCTGTTTTCTGGAATCCTAGTTCGTGGGGAATCGTTTATTCCTATCCCGAGGTGATCTGCCATTTAAAAACACCTGAGCATTCACGTTCAGGAATTATGAATAATTAAGTGGTTGTAAAAAAATTGAACCATGGGATCGTCGCCCTCTTCGTCAAAAGTCAAACCGCCCGAAGAAACTTGTGCTTCACATACCAAAGAAAAAAATAGCCAATAAAAATTGATAACACGTTTTCCCGCGTTTGGATGGTGAATTGAGACCAAGTTATAAACGGGAATCGAAATTCCGGGCATCCCGGAGGACCGGGAGTCGAAATTATAAGTAAATAATGGAGCGGGGGTATAGGGAGGTAAAAAAATGTCAATTTGCCCGAAAATCCGGGACTTTTGAATCAGGGTTGTATGAGACTCTGACAAGTTGGGAATCCAGAGCTCTCTCGGAGTCGGGACAAGGACTAGCGCGTCCCGGAGGATCTAGGGGTTGATTTCACGTTCAGTCCGGAGCCGGAGGGAAAGCGCGGGATATTAACAGGCGAACAAAATCGCGGGGTGTGGCGTCACCAGCTGGGACGTCGTAGTCTGGATTCTAGGGGGCTGGAAATGGCCGAGCGAGAGTGGCGGGAGCTTATGCAGGGGTCGGAAACACCGGGAAGCCAAAAACGCGCGGTTTTATAACAGGAGCTTATGAGCTAGGAGGTTGTTCACTCGCCAACATACTCGGCGGGCAAATTTCTGCGCAAACTCAATGCGCTGCGATCCCTCTTGGAGAATGGGGGTAGCGTTCTTGGGGCGGAGTAGATTAACGATCAGGGACGAGACACGAGCGGTATTATACTTTGACCATGGATGAATATTTGCGAATTTATCTCTAACCTAAAAGTGACAGAATAAAAAAACACGGAGGAAACAAAAAATTTGAGTTATAAGCTCGAAGAGTATCGCTGTACGAACTATTTACTGTGGAAAAAGTCACTGCAGCCTTTGAAGTGGTTTATCTTGATTCTCAACGATTTGGTATTATGGAATCCGAAGATCTCCGAAACTTTGAGTAACGGTTGAAAACAATTTGAGAGATTGTAAAATTATTGAAAGATTTAGGAGGATTTCATGAATGATTTGGAATTATACAAAAAGGTTAAGAATTATTTTCAATGATTTTTAATGATTTTACAAATGTATAGGGCACCGAAAACATTTTCAAACATTTTGAAGAGGATTATGAACAATTGTAAATGAGTCCCGTTGGTTTTACTGACTTCAAAGATTTTAATCAATTTTCCGTATCTCGTTGAGTTTCAAAATTCCATGGAATCTGAATAATTTTTCGACGATTTTAGAACACTCGATTCAAATTTTCTGATACTTTAAATCGTTCAATTTATTATTTCTCAAGATCGAATCAAATTTCCAGATATTCACGAAAATTCAAAACCATTTTTACAGAATTTGAACTGCTCCAAAACTTGTCCGACTGCTGATTTGGAATAATTTCATGAAGTATCGAAACACAATTCATGATATTCTAGCAAAAAGTGGGGTTGAATGATTTTGAAACGGTCTCACAAAGTTCCACTGCATATTCAGAAATATCGAATGATTGCTAAATTCATGTGTTCAGTTATCAACAATGTTCTGTATTCCCGATAGGTTAAAATCGAGGGGCTATTCCCTTGCTGGAGACGTGAATCAGTTTGGGAAAAATGACCCCAAAATCGCTTGAAATCATGAAACCAGCTTGAAAACAATGAAATCGATGTAAAATATGCGATCGCTTGGAATCTCTTGGAATCGTTAGAAATAATTTGCAATCGTAACCACATGAAAATCACGTGATATCGCTCGCTACACAATCTTCAAGCGAATAGCTTCTCGGTTCAAATGATTCCAACACATGTTCAACAACAATCCAATGAATCTTCTGTACGAATTCAAAACGTCAGAGATCCGACAATGAGTCAGATTCCGATAAATCTCCATCATAATTTCAACAGTTTGAAATGACGGAGCTGTATTTTTTCGTACTATTTTATCTTTACGCGATATATTGCCTTATTCAAACCAGACCACCGAAAGCAGAGATTCTGATGAAATTACATTTCCATTTTTCTGTACCTGCCTCTATAGCGACTCATATGATCGAAATCCATAACAGTCCGTGAATAATGAAAGCAGATTTTGCGGTACCTAATCCCATCACAGGTCGATACAAACTTGGAAATTTAATGTTCAGTTTAAAATCGGATGTTATAGTAGTAGATATAAGGTATGTACGTATAAAATAATACATTATCCGATGACCCGGGATCGAAGTGCAAAGGCAGCAGTAGCGCTAGCAGGAGGACGCGTATAGAAGGTACTTTGGCTTCTATAAAGGGCGCTAACTTCGTATAGCCGGACGGATTTACGAGGGCATAACGTATCGCGTAATATCGCGGACGTAAACGTGAACCCATAATATGAAGCGAAATGAGAACTGCGCAGCTCCAGACCCAAGTGCAATGGTTGAGCGCGGTGGACGCTTAGCCTAACCTAACCCAACTTTAGCTCGAGCCCCAACTCACGCTCCTTCATGAAACTCCTGCCCGTGCTCGCCATCACGATGCTGGATGCACAGGGATTGTCGTAAAACCCAGAAATCCGGGGAGCCCCCGGTGCACCGACCTCCGGCGTCGATGTATGTCGTACACATGTTGCATGCTGCACCTCGCGTCTAGGTCACCTGGGACCTTCGCATCTAAGCCCAGAGAGAGCCTCGCCCAGTTTAATATTACCACAAACAAAAAGTCGCGAACGGAAAACAAAGGAGAGCAAAAAAACTGGCAATTTGAGTTTCGTGTCTTGTTTTTCCTTTTTTTCATTCACTCTCTCGGCCGTCGGTGGAAAAATTCAAATGATGGAATAGATCGTTGATTTCTGTTCCGTAGTTTCCGTCCGATGGCGCACGCCGGAAGTTCTCACAACTTATCTGAAAGTCATGAAATCATCACTTTCATTTCTTTATACAGAGCAATTCATAATCGCAATCCCGAGATCCACAATTTGCGGAGTAGTTCCAATGCGACTACCCTATAGATGGTTGATATCGCGTGATTCTCATCTTCGCAGGCACAGTCAGAAAATCGCGGTGAAAATTAATCTCTAATCCACACGGTGCAGGAATTGAGCAAAACGATTGTGATTGCAATTTTTTTTTTATGCCGCCGTTTTCGGAGGTAGGATCATGAACGAGTCCTTGGATTTGGGAGATACTCCTGCGAGGACTCGAGCCTGACAAAGATTGAGAAGTTTTTTTTGGAAAAATAAATAAAAGGTTCATGAGTCTCCGATCTCGGTTTATTCTAATTACCAAGATCGAGACGCTTATTGTCCATTCCCTGTGAGGATTTGATGAAAAACAAAGAACTACGCGTGTAGTTCATACTTACCTGTAATAGATGTTCAGTGCGATTCATTAACACGTTACATACATACATGTTTGTTATATGATGCATGTACCCGAATAAATATTTCGCGCCTGACGGATACGGCCATGTACTCACAAGTTTGTATTGCGTGTTCGAAAAACAGGCGTCGTGAGTTTTGCCACAGTTTATTTATCACCTCATGTCTTATTTTAGAATTATTACATAATTGAAATTCAATACGGTAGGAAGGCAAAACAGAAAAAGTGATCATCAACATACACATTAGGAAATATATGCCGCAAAAGGAAATTCGGAGACTAACTATTCAGCATCAAATTTCCGGCTCGAAACTAAAAAAACGACGAAGAAAGAGGATCCGAAGACAAAAAAGTAATAAAAAATGGAAGGGGAACGAGAGAAGCTGACATGAGTTCTCGGAACGTGGGACTTGGATGGATCAAAGCACTCCTGGGCCGCCTACAGTTCGCAGAGACCGTCTTCCTGGAGTTGGAAACCCGCCGGGTCCAATAGAAGGATTTGGATCTCTGAAGTATAAAAGAAAGAAAAAGAAGTCGGTAATGAACTGAAAAGAACAGATTAAAAGCGAAGGAATATATATTTGAACATAAATGCAGAAGAAGTGAAAATTTATTTATATAATTATCCCTTAACTGAATTTATCGGCAATCGTGACAGAGATTGCATTTCTTAAAATAAGATTCTCTCAAATTGATCGTCATTCAATATTTATAGTACATTCATTCGAAACAAATTATTGACCTGTTAAAAAAAAAAAAAAAAATCGGAGTTATGTTTAAACAATTTTCTTACAACGTCTGTACTTAATTACCAGAAGTTCTGGTGTATACTACCTACCAACAGTTTGAACTTGTCGATTCACCGCATCACGATTCTTGGTATTCGAGCCGTCGTATTTCAAAAGAGGGTCGATTAGAGAAATATTCTCAGATTGAGGTTTCAATTTCAGTTTCTTTATTTGATACGTATTTATCTACAAGTCACGAAGAAATCGCGGTTTCTGTATCAGAACCACGCGCACACATACACACTTACCCAATCTATACATATAGATATCAATATACTTACAACAAATGGTCATCCAACACAGAAGCGGAAACAGTTTATAAAACTCTAAAAATTCCTGGAATATATTATGAAGCGATAAACATTCTCGACGACTGTTATCCTTCTGCCCACTACCGAGACAATTTTTCATTTCAATCCAATCTTGCCTTTTTTCCCGTCTGCAATTACGATTGTCCTTTAGATGATTCCGTACCTCTAACAATAAGTAAAATCTTCTTCACGGTCCTTCCGCGATGGCCATTTAAGGAATCGATGTCAGATTTCATTGGCAGTGATAACTTGAATCGATTCATATTCTAAGATACTGAAAGAGGAACAAATTCTTGAATACCTTAGTTTCTGTTCCTTCCCGGGTTATCAAATTCGATTTACTTCTCTAACAGAAAAGAAAATCCCAGTGCCGCCACCTGGTGGCCACCCAACGACCGGTAGCTTCGAGATGGAACGTTTATCTCATTATCTGTAACAGCGGGAAGAATTACAAAATTAAGCTTTTTGGAAAAACCAATATTCAAGTTTAGAGAGATGAATAATCTCATCTGTTCGTTTTTTTATCCAATAATTCTTATCGAATCAACAGTTCGCTGAGTATAGGTTAAATATCGAGAGAACTTTGAAATGGTGTCTGTAAAACAGTTTCTCAGTTGTTCAACTTTTGTGAGCTAGTATTTCTCGTCGCCGTGGTCGTTGTCCACATAGCAACTCAATATGTAAAAACTAAAAGCATAACTTTTCTGATAAACTGTACGTTATGCATATGTAAAAAATAGAGCCGCGGAGGACCGCTAAAGCGCCACGTTGTCGATCATAAAATGAAATGCAATAAAAAACGGAGAAAAAAGAACCTGCGTAAAGAACGAATCCAACAACGAGTAACAAAGACTGCTAAAACCTGCTTCTGGGAGCTCACCAATGACCGAAGAAATAAAAGCAAATGAAATGAAGGGACAGAGACAGAGTGAAGAAAAAGGAAGGAGCAAGGAGTAGTATAAAGGTGCTACCTCCAACACCAACAGGAAACAATGCACACGACTCCGCTATGGCTATTTCAGCCGCTCAGTTACTCGCTATCATCTTCTTTAAAGTCTAGCCGGTATCAATTATATATGCGTGTATCCGTGAGCAAGAAGAATCATATGAGAACGAATGGGAAAACCCCATGTTAGTTTCCTCATAGATCGGCTTTTTACCCCCCCCCCCCCCCCCCCCCCCCTTCATCTTTTCATTTCTGTAGAATATAAAAAAGGTGTGATTCTGATAGAGAAATGTTGAATTCGATGTTATTCAATTATTGAATCGATATGCTGTTTTTTCCATTCAGAATTGACACTGATTGATTGAGAAATCGTTGTGTATTGGCATTATTTCACATATAATTCCAACCATATGCGAAATGGAGTTTTTTTGTAGCAGATAGATGCGTCGTCGTAGATTGAAGTTGAGTTGCAGGCGGAAGCTGCGACCACAACTCGTGGGAGAGTCCGATCCCGAATCTCGTTTTGTGTGATGTTTGCGTTCGTGAACACGAACACATACGATGTATCTGTACGATATACAGCTACCAATCTCCTTAACGCAGTCTCTGAATTTTTCTTTTTTCTTCTCTCTGCTTCTTTTTTCCCCTTTCTCTTCCTCTTTTGATTTGTTCCTCCTCAGACTTCACTCTCGACCGGAACACACTGCTGCAGCGACGAGAGCGATCATTCGTGAGAACTAAAATCTTTGGACCTGATTCATTCCCCTTTGTTCGAAGAACACTCGAGAAACACCTGCCACGAGGGCCACCAACCTGCACCAACTACAGCATCGATCTTCAGCTCCACAGCTAGTTCATGTATTCTTTTATGGAATCTGACGACTTTTTAAGGGTTCGGCTGTACCTAGGACTCTATATATTTCCTACCTTCATGGGCTGAAACGCAAGAATCAGAAGGATGAATTTGCTAAACGGTAAAACAAGCGTCTTCAAATTAACAGATTTATTATTTTACGGGTTTCTTCTTCGGACTTTTGGTTTTCCCCCAAAGAACATGATGATACGTCTGAAAATTTTGTCGAAAGACACGTATCTTCGTACACGAGACATCATTTTGCTTCTGATCTGAAATCAAAACTGTGAATTGTACGGTAAAAATGATCACTTTTTCAACTTCAGATAAGTTGAAACGCAGCCGTAAACATACATGAGGCTCCTTATGTTTTTTCAACAAAAACAAAATCGCCTCTTTAACGCCCAAATAAATCATCGTCCGAACCTTGGGGGCTCGAGATATATTTCCAACGATAAGACCAAGAAAGTTGCAGGTTGGGAATATCACCGACCCCACCAAGGTGCAGGGACTGTGGTCAGAACAAGACGGCAAGCAGACATCTGCCCACCATCTGCCACCGGGCAGCAAGGTGCGTTACGAAAACCGAAACGTCTCTCTACGCTTCGGTCTGAGACTTTGTAACCAGGTTCATATCTTCCTTTTCACTGGTACCCTGAAAAGTAAGTATAAAAATCAACGCAACGAAAATTGCAAGCGTCTTTTGACATTTTGATCTTACGAGTGATCCAGAATCGTTACATTGGTAAACTCAGTTCGGAAATTATGTAAGAAATACTGGATGAAAAATGACATGAGATTAAAATTAGTACAAATGCGATGATCCTGCCGATATTTCTGTTTTTTTCCTTTGCTCCCTTGCTACAAATCTGGGCGTAGTGCACGCTGAACAAAAAAGTGTTATAAACTCGTGCTACAAATTTCAAGTTGACACATGAAACGGCTTACGAGTAGTCATGTCCACCGTATGGTAGTCCGGTACGATTTCAGTAGCTTCAATTCAAACCAACGACCTACAATATCTACTCTACAACATACTGGAAAATCGAATTATTCATGGCCAGTAAAATTGCGCCTCTGCAGATCGCAGTCACCGGGTCAATGGTAATAAGATGCCGCATGTGTTATAGTCATTGCGACGGAGAAGATTTCCTCGATTTAGGGAAGACCCTGTGTTTATATTCGCAATTGATTACGCCATTGTAACATGTATACACTATAAAGGTATGTATATACCTATACTAGCTATTTCGTGGCTACGCAATTGCTCCCACTGGCGGCTCGGGCGTTGGGATACCGCCGAGTATTTTGCAGGAAGACTTGTGACACCGCGGTATTAAACCGCGCTCGTGACTATTCAATCTCAATTTCGCATTTCCTACTTTACTCGAAATCCCACCATCGGAGAGAGGTCATTTCGTCAATGCGCTAAATTCTACAGTATTGCATCAATGTCATGTAGCTATGCGCAGAAAACTCATTAATTTTGTATTTCGATCGGGTTAATATCCCGGTTTGGGTTGTCATAACGATAATTCTGCAGATCGAGTGATGCAAATTTGCTAAACTTTGTTTCTCAGCAATTCAAATTCTAGCTCATTCGATATTCATTTCGGTTGTTTTTACGTTCTCCTTACGTCAAATCAAGGGTTGAATACCGACAAAACGCCGAACCTTCGGCGCTAGTGGGCTATGTAACCAGCAATGCTCACTATCGGTTCTTTTATATCGGCTAGGTGCGTGATTTCACACACTCACAATCAGTTACAAAGGTAGCACTGTACCGCGGGATTATGGCGAAATTTAGCAGCCTATTGCGCATGCGCCGAATAATTGAATTCTACTGGTTATTCAAATTCTATGGATCGAAAAGTTTCGCCCGCTAGGCAGTGCAGCCAAACTAACAGCTTGATTATATAACCTAGACGACTGCCGTTCCCACATTTGGCGTTTGACATTTGCCTCATGTATGTACATACATACAAGCACGAATATGGGATGGCCAGCTCCAATTAACAGACGAAAATCTTTGAGCATGCGCAGTTGACTGCCAACTTTTATCATCATCTCTCCGTATGTGGGTATATTCAGCTAAATTCAGAGTGGCCACTAATTTTTAGGAAAAAAGTTCCATGACATTTCCAGGTTTTCCAGGACCTAAAACGCAGTTTTTCCATGACATTTCCTCCTTCCTATATTTTGTAAGATCTAATGATAAAAGTGCATGAGTGACCTCCAGCCGATTTCTTTTCTACGAGAAGAAGACAATTTGTCATCTCATAGAACCATTTCAAGTTTCAATTTGAAAAAAAAAGATATTTTGAACTTTGTCCATGACCATGATCAAAATTTGCTGGCAATTCCAGGTTCTTCATGGCCCTTTTTAAATCCACTGACATTTCCAGGAATCCCGGGTGAGTGGCCACCCTGTAAATTGCGCCAATAATAATCATTTTGCTTAGGTCCAGTTTCATAATTTAACTTTAAACCAGGTTCAAGACTTGAACTCGGTTTCAAATCGAATTGAGCTCATGGCAGGCAATCTAGTGGTTTAACCAAGGAATGAACTTCAATCTTCGATTGTAGAACTGGCCTTTAGCCCCATTCGTAATCCTGCGCGAAATGTCAGATAGGTTCCGGATAGACATGGTAATGTCGTAGATTTGATTCGAACTCGTATACGGTCTGCGATTCCCGTTTTTATCCGGTAGTAGGCGGTACGCATCCGCAACCTTGGAATTTTTTTTATACGGAGTCGTATCCGGTCCGATCCGGGATGAATGTGGGGCGCACCGTTTGATATGATCCGGATTCATTCGCGGCTTTCGATTCCCGTTTTCTTCCGAACGTATGCGGGATAGTTCTGGCATGCCCTAAATTTCTTTCAGCAGCTTTACATCCGGTTGAATCTGAAATGTTTTCAGTGCGCAAATTGTGCGTGCAATACGGTCTTATCCGAAATTCGATCTGGTAATTTTCCGTGATACATGTTCACGCTGTTGTCGAATGCTTTCTGCGGTAGGTTTCGAAATTTTTAATACTAAAATAAAATTGTTTTCCTATTTTGGGTTTCATGTAGTCAATGACCACGTATGAAAGTCATAAATGAGGGTTTACTTGGTTCACGTTTGGACCTTATGACCGATTCTAGAATTACGAACTTCGATAATCGGACACACTTCTTATTTCTAGTGGGGAGACCACGAACACCATAATGACTCGAAAATTGGAAGCCTTCGAAACCGGATAGGGCCTGACAGAGTCGCGTGTAGGACTTTGAATATTTTCAGTAAACAATTCCAGTTGGCATGTCCGGATTCGAAACCGGACGGGGCCGGACAGAGTCGCGTGTGGGACTTTGAATATTTTCGGTGGAAAGTGAGACACTTTAGCACCCGACGCGCCCTCAATGGAGACCACACACCGAATTTTTCTTGCGTGCGAACCTAATCCGGACAGCCCACATGAAATAGTGTTTAGAATGAGATTCAGATAAAAGCGAATAGGTATCGATATCCAGTCAATCACTCAGATCAAAATCCGAACAGGACCAGCTACGGTCGAGGGACTTTATCAAATTTCTGGGTTTGGGGTCGTCTGCTAGAATCAAGATTGAACCGGCTAGGTTTCGTTCGTGACAAGCCGCTGGGTCTCGCATGAGTCCCGAACAGGGTCGAGGCAAAAGCCGTGCACGTTACTTTATCGAACGAGTTCCGGAAAGGACCGCCAGTTGAGAGGTCGCTGGGGCTCGCATAAGATCCGGCCAGCGCCGAGTGAAACTCGTACAGGCTTTTACTTCGAACGAGATCCGGACGTGACCGGGTAGGCGACCGCACTAACAGGTCGGTGGCCACTATACAATCCGGATAGTATCACATATTAAAACGTTCTGATTTTTATGCGTATAAAAGCCGGATAGAAATGTTGAATCTCCATACCACAAGGCAAGTGATTTCGAATTCCATCCGGACAGGCCCTGAACAGACCCAGACAGGATTTTTCGACCGGAGAGCAATCTCATAGCCACGGATGAAGACCCGTGCGGACGTTATCCGATATTTTATCCGAAACACTATCCGGCTCAATCGAATCATATCCGACATTTCGTGCAAGGAAAGTAGATAGTGATTCAAATTGAACGGAACACTTTTTGTAGATTGCAGGTTCTTTGTGTAATTCTGAAACAAAAAGTCCTTCGCCAAAAATTTCTGCGACTGACGGTTTTCACGGAGCTTGTACACGGCAGGCTTGGAGGTGTGAGTGGACACAGTCTTTGCACACTACATATGTATGCACGTTGTGATCGGTTGATTTAAATATTCTGTAAGTCGCAAACTGTCAGTCACAGAAATTTTTGGTAAAGGACTTTTCGTTTCAGAATCTCTCAACGAATCTATCCATAAAATGTGTCCCGGGTGCTGAACCTGAATCACCCGGTATAAGAACCCCGACCACAATGATTTTTTCCGGAGTCATAAGCGCCCCTTAATTCTCCTTAGATTGGAGTGGAAAGGTTGTCTCGCGGCCTCTGGGCTACGAATACAGAGAGATGCCGAAGTTTTTCAGTGGCGCTTGAAATAAAAATATCCCGCCTCTTTGCTAGCTCCATAAACTTAGCCCCTCATCTGCTCGGATCAGCTTAATTCTTTTTTTAATCGTTTGTTCCTCGTTTGTTGGTGTTTGTTAATCCATTCCCAACGTTTGTTGGTGATCCGTTAATTAATTAGAATTAAAACAAAACTGCTAGGGAATTTAAGTTAAGTTAGCCTCTCATCAACGCTAATTATTATCAAATTCGATTTCATATACGTCCAATCGTTTGTTCGTCGATTGTTGGTGTTCAATAGTTTATTCCCGAGTCTCGCTAATCAACCAGTTTCCCGGTAAAATCAAAAGAAAAGTGTGGTCCTGGGAACTTTTCCGGCCCTAGGGAATTTCCGATAGACCGGTTCACACTAACCGGTAGTCACCACCTCATTCGCTATTTTGACATGAAATCACATTTTCCCAACGTATAATCGTTCGACGGACATTTTTAGGTGTCGGACGGTGTTTGATAGCGTATTCCCAACGTTTGATAAATAATTTTTCATTCGTTAAAATTGATTACAATTATGCGCGATCGGTCCTAGGGAATTTCGCCTGGTGCACGCGAGTGACGTCCGCGACTTGACTCATTTTTACCCTTTCCAATAAATTGATTGAATTTCACGCAGTGCCACCGTTTGTTGGTCGTTCACAGCTGGTAATTGTTAACGAATTTTCGTCGTTTGATAGCCAACGGATCATTCGTTAAAACTAATTACTGGATAGGGATTAGGGATCGGGCAGCGCGGAGGGCGGCAAATCGCAGCGAGTGCATGATGAAAAAGATAGTTAAAAAATAAAACATTTGACCACACGATGATATTGCTTCACTTTCATTTCCCATTGCTCAATCGTATTATTTGAGAAATAAAATTATCAACATAAAATTGATAAGAATAATAAGAATAAGAAGATCGTATGATGATCTCCAAGCTGGCCAAACGCTTCCGACGGCCAACCTCTAATTCCACAATAGGATGATGGACATGGATGTTGAGGGTTGAAAAAATTGAAAAAACCATTGCTTTTTCATCATTCGATTGCTTGATCTATTTTGGTTCACTCCTGCATAGATCTTGCGTAGGAGATGAAATGATTTACAAGAGATACACGATGATCGACAAGTTGGGTTAGCTCGTCTGTCAGCTAACTTCAAATCCCAAGATAGCATGATGGAAATGAGCGTTGAGGTCTGAAAAATCGGGAAATAATTGCTCTCAAACTGCTCCATCTGTATTTTTGATCGATCCGACTTAGTGCCTTTTTCCCGAAATGTGCTTGACAAGACACAAAAAAAAGGGCTTGGCGATCATCGTGCAACGTTGTCCTACTCACGTCAATCATTTCTTTTCGCGAAAATTGCGACGGCGCAATTAAGAAGAAAAGGAGAGCAATTGATAATGATGAAAGAGCAATTGATTCCTGATGTTTTTAACCCTAACATCCATTTGCATCGACTCGTGGCGGAATTCGAGGTTGGCTGTCGGTTGAGCGGGGAGATCGTCGACTAGCTTGTGTTGAATAATATCATTTTGCACAAAATTACAACGAAGCGATTAAAAATAAAGATGAGGCGAACAAGGGCAACGAAGGCGCAATTGCTGCGTAAGCAAAATTCTTTATTTTTCAATTATTGTCACTCCATTCCCAACGTTTGACAGTAATCTGTTAATTGATAAAAATTAATCTAAAATAGTCTAGGGAATTTAAGTGATGCTAGCCCCTCATAACCATATTTTTTTATCAATTTTGCATTTATATACGTGCAATCGGTTGTTGGCCGTTTGTAGGTGTTCGGTGCAGTGCTCTTCCAACGTTGGATAGTCAATCGATTATTCATAAAAATCGAAATAAAGGCCATGTATACACCGAATCGATTTGATGCGTATGAAGTACCGAATTTCGAAAGAACCAATCACATTGAACCTCTAGCTATAATGAAGCCATCTGTAGTTTCATTGTTCGGTGTTCGCACGTTATTTACGTGTAGCCAAATTGGAACTTCCCAATGAGGCTCAAAAATAGGCACACTCAGTCATACAGTGATATTATTGGTCCTTCCCGTAAGATCCGTCCAATCAAGTCGCTGTGTGTCTCGCTTGAGATGCAGCGTCAATCGCCGCGCATGAAAAGGCGCTTTTATTTTGTCTGTCTCTCGGCACTTTCCCACTCATGGGAAAAGATGGGAAACAAAGCAGTTCGGTTACAGTGGCGCCCTCTGTCCATTCTCTTTGCGGTGAGCTATAGCACCGTGAGTAAAGGGCAGCAGAGGGCGCCACTATACCGAAAACATAGAATTGTGGTAAGCCCCAGGGCCAGTCGGCTCATGCGTACTGTTGGAGTTCCTTGATTAGATTTGAAAGACTTGATTCGAAACTAATCTTGAACCGATACGAGAAATTAATATCTCCGTATACAAAAAATTTCGAGACTGTTTTACTCAGTTCATTAGAAGTGTCCTTCCATGTAAGTATTTACTTACGTAATGTATTATTAAATGTTAGCGTACCTTTTGCTAGTAAACAAACGAACAGCGACTTCGCCACTTGGCGCTTCAATTGTTTAAATTTGAAACTACGATAATATTTAGAATTATTTTGGAAATAAATTGTTCCACTTTATATCGTACCACAATAACACGAAGCGTACGATACATTGGTGACGGTATAGGAATTATTAGTTGATACATTTTTATTATCAGGGTATGAAACATGCAATGTGTAGTGCAAGACTCTGATCACTTCAGATAGGTCATTCGAATAGACTTCCTGCAACTTACGTGGATTTTGTTTTATATTAGATTGACTAAATTGGAAGTAAGTAGCATGACCATCAGTAACAACTTTCAAAATAAAATAAGAATAAGATACGGTAGTCACATGGGCTTATTTCGTATTTTGCACCACCTGGTACAAATTGCATGCCTATAATTCAGCTCATGTCGAATAATCGTCCCGCTGAATTGATGCATTAGTCATTAAGACAAAACAAAAATTGCAGATTCTGTGATTATTATGACAATCTTATTTCTGACGTGCACAATATATATTTTATAAATTCTCTGGGAAACGTATCGAAAATGATAAATAGAAAACGAAAATATTGAGGGAAAGGGCCCAATCAATCAAGTCGAGTCAGTTACGTATATGTTGCCTGACGTTTCGGCAGTGATATTCTGCCCTCATCGAAGGCTATTTATTGAAAACCAAAAACCATTTTTAATTAAAATTAAGTCAATAATACAGAAAAAATTATCAGTCACACATGTGAACCACAAATTAATAACAAGGTTGTAAAGACTACGAACAAGAACAACCGCAAACAACAAGAAAACAAATAAACTCACAGGTGGTGGAGAGGGGGATAACCCCTCCTCCCCTCCCAGATATCCTCATTAAATAAAAAGATTAACTAAAGTTAATTTGAACTCCAGAACAGACAAAAAACAAAAGAAAGCCATACCTTACCTTAAATAAATTAAGTTGAATTGACGTGATATGCGAAACCTCAGGTGTTTACGGTCGTGCATTCTAATCCAATTAAGAAAACAGCACCTTCAACCCGTGCTTCCAATTACTTAATGAGCTTCTCCCATGGGTTCCCCCGTCTCACCAATCTCAGTCGATATAGTCATGGTTGATTTGGAACGGGTGTGCTTATCAAGACTCAATTTTAAACCACCGTTTTATTATCGTTATGCGGATGATATTGTCATGTGTATCCCGGGATCTAAGATCGACCACGTATTTCAGGTTTTTAACTGTTATCATGCTCGGCTTCAGTTCACGCATTTTTGTAAATGCCGCGTGAAAGTAATACGATCGTGTCAGCAGTGATGTCGCGCATGATAAACTGACAATCGTTTCCATCGAAAAATATTTTAGCGGGATAATTCTTTCTTTCGTAGATTTATATTTGGAGGTATGAAAACTGATGTGATGTGCTAAAAAAGGTGAATATAGTTTACAAATTTGTTTCTATCGGCGTCAAAAGTAAAATTCGAGTTTATTTGTGTCATTTATATTCATTAAAACTCTGTTGGGAAAATTCATCGTCTCCGACCGTGCTTTTTTTTTTGCTCATGCATCGCTTATATCTTTATCGCCATTTGTCTTTCGTTTGTAACTCGATCAAACGTCCGTTTTAATTAATTGTAAGTACCGACAAACAATTAGCTTTCGAAGAAAATATAATAATTAAATAGGATATTATTAATATCAGAAATTAGTTTATAATGTGGCATTATACATCGAAAAAAAGAAAACGAGTTGAGGCTATTCCTGGTTCCCGGGATAACCGTGAAAAGCGCCCACCTCAAGTTCTTGATAAGCTATATCTAACGATAAGCGGAGGCTTCGGGCTTCCCCAATTCGCTCATCTCGCTCACTTCGGTGCGTCAGGTTGTAAACCAGGAAATAGGCGCGAAACGCTGGTTTTCCCAACCGTACTCCTCCTATTACTAATAGTCTAAGTTTTTACCGAATCTATCGAAAAACAGCGTGAGTAATCTGCGAACGATAATAATGTATTACGATGTTTGATAAGAAGAATCGTGAATTTCAAAATACTAGCAATCATGGAGAAATTTGAGATTGGAATACAATTTGCGACTCGAGAACGGTTGATTGACAAAGAATCAATCCAGGAGCCAGGAGCGAGTGATAAATTGAGATGTAACCGAAAATGAATGTTCTAGTTTGACTATAGAAAAATTGTGGAAAGTAGAAATTTTGTTGTAATTGTAATTCTGGCACTGTGCCATAATTCGGGTATTTCGTAATAATTGTTTATGTACGGGATATAAATTATAGAGATATAGTTTTTTTTCTTGATGTAGTGGTACTACTACAAGATCTGTATTCGCAATTTTTTCGTAGAACTCTACAGACATAAATAAATGACAAACCACCGTTTTCAGACCAAAGTTAAAGGAATTAGATACGCGCATACAGCCAGCGGTTTTACGTCTGCATTCTACCGCGTCTTCGTGGAAATTCTACTGCGCACGTTCCATGCAGATAACGATGTAGCTAATGTTATAATAAAATAAAAATATAACGAATAAATAAAAAATAATCAAAATGAAGGAGGAAATAATACCGCATATAAAATATCTATGATTTTTCTCAAGCAATTGAAATTCAGAATGAAATAAACTGAAACAAAATATGAGAAGAAAAAACGGTGCAGCGGTACCGTTGAAAAAAAAATCGGGGTTGGGGGGAAAAAGCCATTCCCTAGGCATTTTTCAAACCGTAAATTTTATAAATGGCAGAAATTCCCAATGGTAATTCTCCTTTTCGTTTCCTAAATTTTATTTTCACATTTCATACACCTACCTCTTCGCAGGAGCGTGAAACCCTATGCTTGACGACATTTACGCAGCTCAATGGATGGCTGCTCGGCATCCGTGTCGCGTCGTTTGCCTGCTAAAAGGGGTTGCGGGTATCGACGCCGCGGGCGGCGGAGGAAGGGAAAATGTGGCGTCCGGCTGTCGGGCCTTCTTAACCGATCCCCACTTTCATCTTCTCCTCATCTTTTCTCTCGCTCTTAGCGCTCTTTTGAATTCTCGTTTTTTCACTCACGTGTCTCATTTGTATCTTCTCTCAGATCTTCTTCTATAGGTATACACGACGAGCGCGGATTATGCGTGATATGCTGTCTACGAAACTTCTACCTATATCACTCATATACGCATTACACGAAATTGTGTATACATACAGTTCCCTGCAGCGGCTTTCATTCCCTGGCTGGTGGAAACCTCCACTCCTGCGAAATTTCACAAATTTTGCGGGACAACAGAATATTTTATATAGTTTTTCATAGAAAAAATATCGGTTTCCGTCGTTGTTCATGAAAAGTTCTAATTTCGTATAGTTCTTGAGACCAATTCGTCCTTTTTGTCGGCCGAATCAGAAAAAAATACAATTTGTAACGTAAAATTACTAAATGTTCCGATTTTCCTAAAAATTCATGAACAAAAAAATAGAACGAGAGACATCGAGTTCTAACAGAAAAAATTAACGACGATTATCTCATCCGAAAAAAAAAGATATTTTCGCACTTATAATGATACTGAAAGTCGTGAGGCGTGACGTCCTGACTCATACATCACATTGGCATGGATGGCGTGTTATTTCCGGTAGAGTAAATTCCTAGTTACCGCCAATTTCTGGCTCATGTATCATAATGATGATGATAATAATAATAATATAAGAGCGATAAATTAGACCGCAGAATGAAATAATAAATATAATCGTCACGTGAATTCACGAATGGCGTAATGAAGGTACCAACTATACTCGCTCGCTCATAATTTGAATCATTTTAACGTGTATAGGCATTTAGTAGAGTGTCTAAAAAAAATCGATATTTTTTTCATCGCCACTACCACTATACACTTTTGCATTAGAATGAACCACTCAAAAGATGAGCTTCGAAGCTCAAATTCTAGCTAACATAGGAAATATTTATTTTTCATCAAATCCCATCAATGTTTTGGAAAAGTGAAGTACTTTGCCACTTTCCGCCATCATACGCAATGAGTTTTCGAAATTTCATCAAAATTCATCAAATTTTTTACGGAACCTGACGATTCTTGTTTTCGAAACGGTTCCTGTCCTTTTTTTCAATGTTTTTAAGCGGTTACATTTCGACTTGATTGTTAGATTTTTCTTAGGTTGCCGAATCTGAATTTGTAATCCATAAATTTGGAAGGCTGGGTCGATTATGGTGAACTGCCACCCTAGAAATAGGCTGATTCACATGATCTGAGAATATTATTCCAGACTTTTACCATCGCGTCGGGCCCTGAGTGAGTACTGAACTTGGATTAAACTCAAATTTATGTGTATATGTATGTAATTCGGCATTAGTGACCTTGAAAGAAACTGCAATCGAGTCATACAGAGAGTTTCTGGTAAAAGTAGTTCACTCAGAGATATGCCAGCGAACATACAAGGATTCAAACAATTTTTATTTATGCCCACTTGAATTTTATTCTTTCGATGGTTGATTGAACCGCATTAACATAGCCATGAACATGGGTGTCAGTCAGGGTATGAGATTATAAACGACGTTCATAGCGAAGATGTTAGTTTCTATGGCAACCGATAGCCAATAACGAGCAGAAAAAGAAGAAAAGTGCCTTGAGTGAGACAGTTTGTTCTGATGCAGAAGCAAGCGTTTGGTAGAGCGGGAGTGGAAATGAAAAGATATCTATTTTGTTTAGACATTTCAATAATAATATCCACAGATATGATCAGGCTTTGTGTCGTGTCAGTAATGACTTTACCGACACAAGCGATTGCATCGTATCCATCGGGATCTGTCAAGCGCATGGACGTATATAATTCCTACGTCCATGGTCAAGCGTTCGTGCTCGACGGAAGCAGTTTGCTGATTGTTATTGCGAAAGTATATTTTAAATCGAATAGAAACAGTGAAAAGTGATTATTAAAAATTGTTGCTTATCACTATATGGTTTATCTGTTATGCTTCAACATCCTGCCAAACTAAGATCATCCCTTTTTTCCAGAATCTGAACTTTCCTTTTTAAGAAACAGAGCAAACTCCACACTTACTACTTCAGAAATTCAAGAATCTACACCTAAACAATTACTCTCGTCTCCAGAACTTAAAGAGTTTAGGTGTGTTTTCAAAACCATTGTATCTAACATTATAAAAATCTTAGTGCAATAACTTTGATCAGCCTGTTGAATAATCTAACTAATCAGAGATCAATAAAAAAACCTACAATAAACCTGATATTATTCAAACATAACAACACAACAATTATTTCAACTACGCTTAGTAGTGGTTGACAAACCCACGTCGAAATTGCAATAGAGCTGTCTGATTAACCTAACATCGAAGACGTAACACCTGAGCGAAGCCTAACCTAACCTCACCTGATCAACACCATTCCTTGAGATGAGTATAAATTTTCAGAAATGTTGATTACCAAAAAGACAAAAAAAAATTCTCACTCGAAATATGAATGGTTATAACGTTAGTGTTCATATAATGATGTTGCAAAGAAATTGATGCTTTGTGATTATTGACAGGAGCCAGGATTCGAGGATAGTGGTCCGCAGGCGTTGGTTGCGAGTTGCAACTGGCAAACAGATAAATATATTGTCCAACAAAAAAAAATGTGAAGGAATGATTCTTCGAAGAACACACGCATGTTTTACAACTGACTCTCAACAAATTGTCAGTTGATGAAATTGTCAGCTGATGATGATTCAAGACTTATTTCCTATTTTTCGATTTTTTTGTTGTTATTTTGTTAAATTTGCTTATAAATTTTTGGGTCACACGTGCTGCCTCTTCATTCTGGTGATTTTCCTAAAGTTTTTTGTAAGTTTCAGGATATTTTGAGCAAAAAAAAAACATTTTTGTTTTTTTGGGGAGAAAAATTATACGAAAAGGGTCCATTAGATGGAAGCAGACACCTCTATAAGGCTGAGCAAGATCTGTGATACGGAGAAATGAGTCTTTCCTTATTAATACACTGTACTAATCATAAGTTAAATTGGATTGGGAATGAATAAAGAAAGTGAGCAGAACCATGTAATCACTTGAAATTCTTAAAAATCCTTACTTCCACCACTTTCTCGTGCTTTTGCATGAGCAGGAACGTGAATTCTCGAAAATCTATGAAAATTTCATTAATTTTCATGTAACAGTAACTGCAATGATATATGAGGTATGTGAAACATGAAGATTTCCTCTGAATAGCATCACATTTCCTTAATAATTCCTAATAGTTACAGATTTTTTAACGAATTACTAGCGAGGGGGGAAAAATAAGTTCATCATTTTGAGGAAATCCCGTGTTATTTTTATGGGAGAAAAAACACAAGGAGGCCGCTTTAAAATTGAGCTGGAGAGCTTAAATTTAAAGGAAATTCTGAATTATCTATTCCATGAGCATTCAAGGGGTGGCACGAAAAAAATGCCTCAACGTCCGCCCTGATACATATGTAGATTGTAGATATAAATTTTAAAATTCATTTGGACGCTAAATATACTGCACCCGTTCGGATCTTTTCTGACAGCTCACGGCTCCCTTCATCTTTATCATTATTCGTCGATACTGAGAATACAATCGTAAAGATTGCGCCTTCCATTGGAAAACTTGCCACATAAGTGTATTAGTATACGTGACGCCGATAACTGTCCAACGTGTATCAATGTTTATAAAATTTTATCAAAGGCCAATAAACCCCATCACGTCTTTTAGCGGATACGGCAAAATTTCTTGATTTGAAACGTAATAAATATCATTGCCAAATATCGTACTGTCTTCGGCTCTTTTTCTGATCGAAATTAGTGTCACTGTAGTATGACAATTTATAATTTAAACAGTGACTACATAGTAATATTTTGAAACTTTGAACTGGTTAGCGTCTGGTAATTGCGGACAATCTTGTTAAAATCATCCCCCTGTTAGAAATAGTACGTTGCCACCTCTCGGCCGACTTGGTAGCATCATAGATATTAGCTGATATTAGCTGATATTAGCATCATGTAGCGGAATATTTCAGAACTATTCATTACAGATTTTTTAATTCAGGAGTACTACAATGCCTAAAGGAGTCATCAGGTATCGGTGAGAGCTGTCACATATAGTTTTATCGATAGAGCTTCTTTGGTCTCCGCCAAAGCCGATAGTCGGCGGTAACGTACACACACGGGCAATTCCACCTGAAATCAGACAAGAAATGACCTGGTAGTTTTAAATTAATTGTTAAAGAGTTCTTGGGATTGGTAGGATAAATTATTACACTGTATTATTACTTTATCTTTTAATAACTATTTATTTCCTTTTCATACATCACCGTTCATTCTCGTTGTCACATCTCAACTAACTAACTCACTAGTTCTTACGCTCGCTTTATATACTTTCTTCCTTTCTAGTACATTCTGTATCTTTCTACATCCATCTATACTTCCATTCCAGATCTTTCTTCTCTACATCTTTCTAGTTACTTACTCTAGCTCTTTTTTCCCTACCTTACCTACTGTAGATACAAAGTTAATATTGCACTTCTCAATATTAATTGAAACTTTTTCTACGTGAAATATACATAAAAAAAAGTCGATACGTTTTTTCACATTTGTCCGAAATATTTTGTTTTCATAAATTATGTGACCGTCAAAAATTGATATCTCCTGTTTTATTGCGTGTAGAAAGCTGTACCACAGTTCATTCGAAATGTAAGAGAATAAAGATTTGACGAGAATGTTTGAATTAGCATCAATATCAATAATTCTAATTGTTATAAATAATTGAAATATTTAACGATTTCTTCGATAAAGGTTAGCCAATTTAAAAATTCTGAAGACAATATTTTCGAACTCTTTGATCAATTCTGTTTGAGTAAAAAATTTTATATTCGTGGAGGTTTAATGGAGTCTAGTTTTTTGTCAATTTTTAAAAGAGCGCTGCGTCGCATCGTGCGCCGTGCTGCAGCTCCGACTGTAATAGCGTAGCGCGTCGCGCGTCTATTAACTTCGGATTTATTTGTTGTCGGAATGACAAATACGTGGTATACGTCATTTACAAAAAGTGCTTTATTTCTCATGGTACTGTGTTCCTATCGACTAATAACAATTCGTACTTAAAACTATTTCATTATCTTTGCTAAAGACTGTTTCTTTGGAAACGCATACTCCCGCACTTCAGTCTGCTTGTAAAACTTGTTCATGATGATTATAATCCTTGTTAGTAAAATATAAGTACATTCTACCCTGGGAATGTTTGTTTTCGCCCAGTTATATGAATCTTCTCGAGTCTTTATAATTAAGTCAGGCCCTTGAAGACTAGCCCTCGCTGCTGATCATTTGAACGTTGCACCAATTCCGTTGCATGGTCCTTTTCCATGAGATGTAGCAAAGAAATGCCACTCTGCATCAAGGCCAGAGTCGTCGTGATGGTGAGAGGAGAGTTTGATGAACATTTTTTTATTTTTATATTGTGCTGCAGCACCGTCAGTGGAATAAATAAGTTTTTTCACGTTCTTCACGGTGTTCTTTATCATTTCGATAATTTTTCCTCGAAATAAATGAACGGTGATGGTGCTATGCTTCAAACAGTCGGAAATTGCAACGAAGCTCTCATGCTTTAATATCGATTCGTCTTTATAGTAAATGACAAAAGGATGTAATCCTGAAATACGAATGCATAGTTTTCTGAAAAGTCACCAGTGAAAATGCATCCGTCGTTCGTCAAATTTTCGTTTGCCTTTCTCAAAAAGTCCGATTGCTGCTTATTGTTAGCAATAAAAGCATGAGGTAACAACTTGTGCAAAGCAGTTGCAATACGTTTCAGCATTGTTTCGGATATTCGAGCAATTTTTCCACCATCGAACATCGATTTCACATTTTCATGAATTACACAAATACAAACTGTATGTGTGCCGCTTGCTCCAGCTGAAATACAATGTTTTCGTATCAGTTCGGCAAATTTCCTGAAACTACATACTTGATCGATTAGCGTATTAAATTTAACTTGACAAACTATATGATTTCTTCCAGAATGAAACATACATACCACGTGTTTTTCATTCCCACAACAAATAAATCTGAAGTAATCGTCACGTACGACGCGTTACGCTATTACAGTCGGAGCCGCAGCACGGTGCGCGACACGACGCAACGCTTTTTTAAAAATTGAAAAAAATAGACTCCATCAAATCTTCATCAATATACAAATTTTCGCTAAAAAAGAAGAGTTCGAAAATATTATTTCAGAATTTAAAAAATGGCTAAACTTTATCACAAAAGTCGTTCGATACTTTAATTATTTATAACAATTGGAATTATTAATATTGATGCTAATTTGAAAATTTGCCTCAAATCTTTATTCTTTTACCTCTCGAATGAACTATAGTTCATCTTTCTACGCGCCAGAAAACAGGAGATATCGATTTTTAAAGACCGAGTGCTCATTTTGACACAAAATTAAATGTCACATAATTTTTGAAAAACAATATTCCGGACGAATACAGAAATATGTTTCGACTCTTTTTTATGTATATTCCACATAGGAAAAGTTTCAACCAATTTAAAAAATACGAGGTCCAAAAACCGCAAAATTCGCGAGATTTGAGGTGGAATTGTTGTATGCCAATCTAAACGATTGATCTAAATTACAAACCGGCTCGAAACCAACAGTAGCTAGTGTACACTTACAGATTTCTTTGTCATCCGATTAAATAACCTTTTGGAAGCACTACTGAATTGATGTAAAAGGAGTTGGCACGACCATTTTTATTTTCGAATGGGACAAACATTGTGCTGACTTAAGCTAGGCTCGTGCTGCATCGTGCCGTGAAACTAGATTTTTTATCTCGAAAAATTGAGGACCTAGTCTCGAAAAATGCTTTTTTTGACCAGCATGGCCATTTTGATTTTCGAAAAAAAGATTCATGTGCTGGAATGTGCTAAGCTTGTGCTACCATGTGCCGCAAGCTCAATTCGAATATTTCAAAAAATGAGGCCGAAAGATTTAATCGGACATTCTCGAGTTACAACATGGATCAATGAATGATCAAGAAACAAGATTTCATCTATATGCACTTATTCCTTTGCCAATTTTGCAAGATGATGAAACGCATCTTTTCATTCAACCTCCCACTAAATACCTCACGATGTCAACAACAAAGATCCAATACACAATGCTGGACGACTTACTTAACTGTAAACCGACTTCTGAAAATACCTATATATGCAAAATGATAAAACCAATTTTCACTCGCCATGTCAAATCCACTTGTGAAACCGAGCTTCTTTTCTCTAATGAACGTATCCCACAAATACGCGATACTCGTGTTATACAAATAACAAACGACATTTGGTACAAACTGTTAAATAAGGATCAATGGGACAAAGACTCCCAACCAAGTGACACTGTAATCTCAGGTACGGGAGTATTCCACTTAAGTCCTCACTGTAAAGCCTAACCGCCATCCATCAGCAATCCTAATCGCCGAAGGTTCTTTTGAAAGTAATTACACATCGATAGTTTCTTCCTTCAATATTTCCGACGACGATTGTTGTATTAAACATAAGTCTAATATAAGTATATTACCTTCATTCAAGCAAACACTAGATAATTTAGAAATAGCTAGTCCTAAGCCGAACACCATCTCGAAAATGATCGACGAAATTATACAAAATAAGAACCTCCATAAAAGAATTTCTATCTTCACCTATATCGGTTACGTAGTATGTGTATTAATAGCCATTTATTTCATACATCTATTAATAACGTGCTGCAGAAGAAATAAAAATCAAACCCAAAACCACTCGCACACACGACGAAGAAAACTCTTGTACAAAAATTGTAGACTGTCTAACGTTTAATGTCAGAAATAATCAAAGACCTCAAAAACATGTACGCCGACGGAGCATCACTCACAAACCAATTTCTAAATCCATCGAAGATCCTTCAGAATCGGAAGAAGAAATAGACTTATATCCACGACCCGGACCACGATCTTTGCAAAGACAAAATAGCATTCTTAAAGATAAGTACTAACCCTAAGCAATATCTTTAGTTTGAATGGGAGGTGTATAATGTACCTACTCCCTCATATACACATTAGATTTTATTTTATTCTATATATTCTATATATTTATTTATTTCATATATTTTATTCTATAGAATAGAACAACTTTGGTTCAAAGAAACAAGTTTTGTTACATATCCTCGAAGTCCATTACATCCCATACGAAATCATACACGATCATGTATGTCATCGTACGCTCGTAGTTTTCTAAATCACTTCGAGCAATTCGAAAATCTAATGAATATCAGAATTTCTTTAAAATATTTCATGGTCGTCTATTAGTTATGATATGCCAATTTTCAAATATATTTATAATACATAGATTTGTCGAATCTAGTCCCGCTTCGTCAATTTCGGTGTTGTTTTGATCTTTCGGTTTTCGTCAAGCTCCACGGCGTATACACGTGGTACAATCGTTTATGAAGATCGCAGTTGTAATGGACTTCGAGGATATTTAACAAGATTGGTTTCTTTAAAGCAAGGTAATTTTATTGTATCAAGGAGATGAGTTGTTTCCAATTCTAAGTTTTTGAGTAGAATGTTAATAGAGGGATTTTGGATTTTGGAAATGGAGACCGAAAAGGAGGTATAGGGTAACTAAAAAGAAGAGGGGTGCCGATTGGAAACGACGGGTTGGACCTTTAGAAATGGAAAGTTTGGGAGTCGATATTTTCTTGGAGTACGCAGCAGAAAAGGACACTTGAAGGAAGAGGGTCTAAATACTATAGAAGTGTATATAAGAACAAAAGTGCATTGAGAACTAGGTAGAAAAGAAACGGTTTATGAAGGGTCAGAGGATTAGGATTCGTTGCGGAGGAGCTTATTTTAGAAATATTCAGAATAAAATAAAATCTAATGTGTATATGAGGGAGTTGGCACATTACAAGGCGATTAGTATTTGTATGCGCGTTGTTTATTCTGTTTTCTTAGCATGAACAAGTCAGGAAGAAATAGAAAAATAAGAAATGTATAATTTACTTATCGTCTTGATGTGATCTCTATTTGCAGGTTCCACGCTAAAGTATAGCCTTAATTATATACAAATTTCTCTGTCGCATCTTCTATAGCTTTTACACGATATGGGCATATTATACTTATAAATATTCATATTATATATATAAATATATTATGAATTACAGATGTGTATGTAAATACCATAGGACTTTTTGATACCGACAGATTTTCAAATATATCATTGTGAAAAGAACCGAACGATTCTTATATTGTGTTATATGAAACAAATTATAATATATTGTATACAATAGTATGTGCGTCGAAGAATTTAGATTATGTTCTCTTCCCAATATACCATTTCCAGCGACTCTACTTCCGAATAACAAGCATTTATTATACCTATACTTATTGGGGTGGCTGTAATTCATGGGAATAAAAAAATGCCCTGCCGTTCGTTGAAGCTGTGTCGAATTATGCAAAAATAATCGGTAGAATTGATTCTTTATTTTTATTTTGATATTAACAGGTGCCCACAACGATTTTCCCTTATGAATTGGGCTTCTTTTTTTTTCTCTTTTCACAGAAAAGTTGATTCTTTAAAAGCAACATCTTTTGGCATTATTTCTTATATTTGATTTTTTTCGTTCTTCACATTGGCGGTGAATTATTCCATTCTGTTTTGCATATTTCCAGCGATAATTGAGTATGAAGAAATCATTTTTCCATCTGATGTATAATGCGGAAGCTATACGAATTACGAAAAAATGCCGAAGACCTATTTCACAGATGATTGATTTACCTATGAATAACGTTACTATCTTTTCCCGTCTCTTGTGCATTTGCGTGAGCATTTATTTCTAGAAAAGAAGATACAATTCCGCGCGAATTTGAAGAAATAATAAAATATTTATACACTGCAGTCTCGGTATAGTATGCAGAATTCAAAAAATTTGAACCTATACAGGTGCTGTTGTCACTAATTGCGGGAATACAATTTCATCGTCATGCGTAAGGCTCAATTGAAAATTATTTGAAAACGTAGAGAAAAAAATGTTTCTCATTTTGTGACTATTGCAAGTAAACTAATAAAGAGACGAGGGAGCGCGAGGGCTTGACATCTACAGAACCACGAGACGAACAACTTTTGTATGAACTTTTTTCCCGAAAAACCCATAGGAAAAAAGATTGTTACAAAAAACCGAATTTTTAAATCTTGACGATTTAGAAAAAGAAACCGGCCCTGGCTGACTCTGTAAATCTCCGGATATGTTCGTGGGGGTGAAATCTACCTAAATAGAAGAAATCCCAACCCCAGCAATTCCGCAATAAGACTCAAGTCTGATCTGACTGGATTACATACCTATATACGGATATTTTGGTAAATTGTAGATGCAAGAAAGAAAACAATCATAATGCGGCTGATTCAAATCGGCTATTCAAATTCAAATAGGATAATTAATTAGCAGTTAGCCACATTCCATGGTTATTATAACAATTAGATATACAACAGCATGTTATATCTAGGTACTTGTTGTATGTCGAACGGAATGAGTTGAACGTTCTCCATTATGGGAATATGCTCGGAGGTCGACAGTCGAGAGAATATAAGATCCTGATTAATGTATATACCTATAGTATATACCGATACCATAGAGTATACATGAATATTTATTATTTTATCTTAATTATTCTTTGTCATTTATGTATACATTACGTTCCACGTGTCATTCGAGGAGGCGCAAAAATTGAAAACTTATCATACGAAAAGCAGTGCTTTAAATTGCGCGCGTGTGCAGCGATTGCGTGTTTCGCAAACCATTTATACGTGATTGCTGTGAATTAGTGATCGACTGTAGCGCGACGCCTCTATACTCATCCACACTCAACGGTCCATATCGACCGGCAAAAAATACAAAATTTCCGGAACCAAAATAATTGGGTTTTTGACAAAAGTGATTTTATATATTTTTCGACAAACATCGATATTTTTTACGATTTTCAAAATTCTCGGGATACTTTTTGTTTCGATGTAGGAGACAAAATTCCGCATCAGATAAAACAAGAAGCGTCAAGAGAGCTCGACAATTATCTATTTGGCGGCTACTTGTCCAGTTTTTGTTGTCTCGAACTGGAGAAAGACGTACGTAATTGATTTCAAAGTCTTAAAAAATTGATATCGGGTTTGGATAATTTTTTGGGGTCAATCGAAAAAATACGTGTCTGCTCATTCTGTCTAGAGAACAACATATTTCAGCGTCCAACAATTCTAGAACATTACCCCAGCCGGCCTGCATGATCACATTTGGATTCAGTCAGCTACCATTAGAAATATAATAATGCCAAATATTTGTTACCTTACAATTAGATTATTGTCATATTATATCCACCTAGATCCCAGTTTTCGAAGTATCCTAGCTCGAGAGCCCTTGTTTCATATCTCTTCAAATTTGTCGTAAAATGTACCTTGATACAATGAAATTATTGTCAAAAGTTTGGTTGCTATTATTACAGCCCATGAGATCCTATGGATTGGGCACCGGCACCCATTGCAATTCCACAGAGTCAGGAAAGTAGCCTGAATAAAAAAGCTACGGGGTTTGGGGGAGTTCCATGTCATTTTATCTATAATTGGCGAAAGCTATCATCGCTGATTTTTTCTGGATTATACTGGTGAAAAAAGTTATTCGTCGCATGATTTAACTCCGTCCTACGCTGCACTGGATTGAGTCTAACCTTCAAACGAATTGAGATTCCATCATACAATATGGACAACGCTGTATCATTGTTCAGACCTGCATACCGGAATATTCTATTCTATAGTTTATTGTAGTTTGAATTAATATTTGAAGAAATGGCTAGGCTGACTAGTGGGCAGTTTCACACACCTGCCAGGGAGGAAAGACCCAGGCCAGGTCAATTTTGACTTCGCTCTCTTGGACAGGTAATCGCACCGCATTTGGCGAGACAATATCCGCATTACGATGTAATCTGCCCTTAGACAATACCAACGCTTTCTAGCGGTAATACAACAGTCGAAAGGACTTCACGAGTCCTAGCGCGGGTCCTACCGCATTTACGACATGCAGCTGGTCGCTAAATGTGAGCTGCAGCCTTTCCCGTAACGCGCGGTCAAAGAAGCACGTAAAGGCCGAGACACACAAAACGCCATAAACCATAAGCAGAGAATGCAGAAGGCATAGCGCATGCGCACTATTGTTTCGTGAAGAAAACCACTGTAGTGCGCATGCACTATGCCTTCTGCATTCTCTGGTTATGGTTTATGGAGTTTTGTGTGTCTCGGCCTTAAAGGGCCTTCTCATTGTTTTTCGGATATACCTGGTCTTCCCTCGCACTTTAGAGCATATATTACCTGGAGCGAGTATGCCCAATCTTTGCCATGAGTGGCAAACGTGCTAGAGAGATAAATAAATTTTCACCAAGTCTTACTAATGACGACGGCCATACATGTAAATTTCATTTCTGAATAAATGACCTCTTTTGTTTCGAATGTGATTTATTACTCACGATAAGAAAATAATACGCCCCTCGCACACCTATTTTAGGGTACATACAAGAGACAATCACAAATGGACAAGTTTAGCGGAAGAGAAATCGGAGGCATTGGAATTTGGATTTTATCATAATTTGATAATAATGTCAATATCCCAAGATCATGATATTGCCTAATTTGTATATAAATATGTAATGATTCGTTTTTGCCTTTGTCATATGAGTCCATATGAAACGTTCCGCTAGACATGGATGTATTTTTGAAATATTTTCTCAAGTATTTCTGATCAGTCTCACGCCTAAAATTTTTGTTTCTCTATTGATTCTATCGAGTCTCGATATTTTTTTCTTACGTTGGAGGTATTATTACTACATTTTTTTCGCGGAATGTATAATTGGTGCGGGCATATAGTAGAAGGCAATATACACATTAACCGAGATAAGAAACAACGAAAATTTGTCTTATGTCTCGGTCTTTCGTTAGAAGGTGGTCCGCTGGACGTGAGACATCTTCAAGATATCGACAACGGGGACAAAAGAAATCCCATAGTCGTCTCATAAGACAAACTATCTTGAAAATTAATGTAAGGCACTACGATTATCATTTTCACATAAGTATTTCCTCCAGATAATTGAAATGAGTCAGTATTCGCCAGCATTCATTCGTAACATTAATCATAAATAATCGTGAAATCAGATTATGCTTATTATCAAAACTAAAACGATAATGATTAAATGATTTATTCGTCATATTTAGCGCCCCAATCCGAATAATGTGTACTCCAGTGTTCCGCCTGATTATGCGCACCCCGTAATAAATCTTGCGCGCTTGCCGTGTTTGAACATGATTGTAGTTACATAGAAGTTTCGCCAGATAACTTCTGTAAAAAGTGGCGACCTCCTATTCGAACTGTGGCACATTTCGTAACTACTTTCTGGCTCAATTCATGTCAGTACTGGCAACACAGAAATGAAAAATCATGTGGTCGGCCATTACACTTCCCAGGATAGCCACAACTAAATGCATTGTCATCGGGCTTACCTTCCACGAAACGATAGACGTTTTCATATCTCGTGCATCGCCGCGACAAGATTTTAGATTTTTATAAATATCAATAAACAATATATCATAAATATCACTCACTTCTTTCCTCGTTATCATAAACACCAAGATTGTCAAAATGAGCGGTGCTTTATTTGGCACTAACGCTACTCGCGGTGCAAGTAAAAATCTCGTTGAATTTAAAGCCGGAAAAATGACTGTAAAAGGTAAAATGGTCTATCCTGACACTCGCAAAGGTCTACTTTACGTCTTTCAATCTGACGATTCTCTCATGCATTTTTGCTGGAAAGACAGAACTTCTGGTGTAGTCGAAGACGTGAGTATCAATCCAGCCATTTAATTCACTAGATTCATCCATTCATTCATTCATTCCTAAGGAACGAGATTAGAATAAATCGTAATTTCGTTGCTTGTTGTTTTTTCGTATTTAATTCAATTTTTCCATTTCTTTTCTTTACTTCCCACGTGTGTTTCATTCATCGTCTTCTTTGAACTTTTCAAATTTTCGACTCGCCGTACAAATAACCGGAAAATGATCAGTTGGCATTGTTACAAGTAGCATGACAAGAACTTCTGTGGATGGATGAGCTTTGTTTCGCTTACCAAAGAGTTCATCATAATCACAATATCGCGAATTGTTTCTCCGCATCCTTCTATCAACTAGTTTCATTACCTCTTTCTTTTCTTTCTACTACTCCGAAAGCACGCTTTGATATCATATCTTATTTATTATGTTTTCAGGACCTAATCATCTTCCCTGATGACTGTGAATTCAAACATGTACCTCAATGTAAAACTGGGAGAGTTTATCATCTGCGATTCAAGTCCTCTAGCCGCAAATTCCTGTTCTGGCTTCAGGTTGAGCGATATTTTATTCTTTTTGATTGTTTTTCCTTCGATTTTTACACAGTTGGAAACTGAAGTTTGTAACGTTGACGCAACAAAATCGTGAGCAATAATTTCAGTTGCAGCTTTTCGATGAATGGAATCATTATTCTTCATGTAACGCTGTTGGCATTATAAAACTTTGACTGCATTTAGGATTGCTCACTGATTCGCAGTGAAAGTTTTCTTTCAATTGTTATCACTCGTTCCCAGACTTTATAACACTATGAAGACAGGAATTACATTCTTTGAATGAGTATCGTACTTTCACTCCTCGAATACACATAAACTTCTACAAAATAATATGAAAATCGCTATATTCAGACTTTCGAATAAACGTAGTGTGTGGAATATAGATTGAAAACAGGTTTTACAAAACTGAGATAAAAATGACAGTTTTTAGGCTTCTGAACCAATATTCGACACTCAATTATCACGAGGAACGAGTTCAAGCAGCTTATGCCTTGCGTCAAACTACTTGGAACACACAAATATTGATAGATCGAGATAAAAATTGCAATTTTTTATTTCAAATCCGAAATTTTTCACATAATAAACATTGAAGGAAACGAATGCCAAGAGACTGTGACAAGCATTTGAGATTTCAGACTTCTGAATAAGCATTTCATACCCGAAAAACATGAAAAACAAGTTCAATCACCAAGTAGGTTACTTTCATCTCTTGCTCAAGCCCTCTATCAACAATTTTTACATTCGATAACAATTTCCATTCTATTCAATCGCCAATACAGTCTTCCAGCAGTATATTATCTTCTAAAAAAAGTTACTCTCGAAGATTCCCAACACAAGGCAACTAATATCACAAAACATTTCTGACTTGTTGATTTTCATAAATCAGGATCTGAAAACGGACAAAGACGAAGAATACTCACGAAAGATAAACGAGGTATTAAACAATCCACCAACACCTCCGACCCCCCGTATAGGAGGAGGAACTCCAGACGGAGATCTGCAGAACCTACTCAACAACATGTCTCAGCAGCAATTAATGCAGCTTTTTGGTGGTGTGGGGCAAATTGGAGGGCTCAGCAGTCTCCTTGGTACAATGAGCAGGCCTTCAACCGGCCAGAGCACTAGAGCTTCAACTACATCAGCTTCTACTCCGGTCACCACCAGCGCAGCCAGACCACCTGCGGCGCAAACTCCAGCTCCTGCAGCCATTACAGAGACCCCGAGACCCTCAAGTGAGCGAAGCGAAAGTTTAAATAACAGAAAAGAGGAAAAGGATCGCCGAAATGACTGATAAATACTTTTTCATAATTCTATAAAGCCAATACTCGATCCTCGGCGAGAACAGCACCCCCAGCAGTACCTGCGGCTGGTACAACGCCAAACAATCCTATCCAACTAAGCGACTTGCAAAGTTTTCTTTCGGGAATACCAACACCAGCGGGCAGCGAACCTCCCATTCAGGTGAGACATTATTCCTTCCTTTTATTCATTTAGGTTGAACTTTCTTGAAATCAGAGTTATTATATTCACCGAAAAGGCTCTGATAAGAAGGGCCCAGAATTGTCAGGAAATTGAATAGGGTGTATAAGCGTATTGCAAAAGCAACTTGATTTTAGTCTAGTAAACGAGGAAACGCTCGAGATTTATGAAATTAAGATTGAAGGGACACCTCGTGGTGGATATAGGGTGAAAGACGGAATGGGAAAGACACTTTCGAATGATATGATTAGTCATAATCTCGAATTAAAGAAAACAGAAATATTGAGAGATAAGATTAGTTCGCTGCAAGCCTATTTCTGCTTTTCTCACGATCTTCGCTATCATTGCAGTATCTCTGTGAGATATAGATAGAATATGTATGTATGTCGGACGGTACATACTGTGTGACTATGAGGAGTGACCAATCTTAGCCAATGTATTACATCATTGAATGATAAAGACAGGATAGGATATCTCGATTACGCCTGCGAAGTAATTCACAGAACAAGTGCCGAGTGGGGAAGCAAACAAACGGAATAATAAATAAGCCATGCTGCAGTAAGAACTAGTTCCACGCATTATTTTCGCTCGCGTTCTCTGATCGGAATCGTGTCTGAATTCCAAAAGCTTAATACCAAATGCGAAACGTACTTCTGGTGCTTTATGTGAAATATTATCCTGTAATTTCACCGATTCCCTTATATACTGAAGTCAGATTTTTGTTCAACAAACAAATTCGAACGGAAATTCTAATCTCTAATACATAATCCATGATTTGATTTCATGCTAATGTGCTTTGCTCTTCCTTGTACACGTAATACACTGTTTACACTTATGCTATTTGTAAGGTTCTAAAAATCCATAAATCTGTATTACACTAATAACACTGTTATTCTACCTTGCCTACACAAGACTTAACAAACAGTTTCTCACAGTATTATAGACAAAGTAGAATAGACATCATTCTATCGTATGCCACAGAGCAAAAAAAGCAAGTTTTGGTGGCAAAAACCGTCGGTGCATCTCACATAAACAGTTTTATTTTTATCCAAAGTTTCATCGGATTTGAATTCCTGTACAAAGTAAACGAAAAAGAAGATACCCCAAGCATCTCACTTCATAATTTGATCTGCCACGTAAAATAATATGATAATTTTAATCGGATTGCGCGTGAAAAAATTTTGAAAAAAGTGCCATGTATTTCTGGCTGTTTGGGAGCTCGCTTAGATCGAACGCAGCTTGGCTGACTGATGTATTAAATCTGGTCAGTAGTTGGGCGAGCGAAAAAGGAGGGTATATTTGTTGTTCTCGGTCAGCTACAGCGCAGCTTATTATCCGGCAGAGGGGCGTAGCGACCGAGCTGACCAGTGCAATCCCATCTGCGATCAATGCAACAGAAAGTTTGGAGAATTTGATGAACTCGCATTTGCCGGTCGGAGACAACCTGTCCACGACGCTATCTTCCCCTCAGTTCTCCCAGGCGGTATCAATGTTCTGGTCTGCTTTGCAGTCAGGCCAGGCTGGTCCTGTGGTCCGTCAATTCGGACTAGGAAGCGAGGCTGTCACCGCTGCAGCCTCTGGAAACCTGGAAGAATTTGTCACCGCCCTTGAGTCCGAAACCAAAACCACTAGCAGTACTGGAACGAGTGGAAGCAGCCAAGATGAGAAGAGCAAAAAACAGGCACCTCAGGGCGGAGGTAATCCTTCGGACAAGAAGGATGACGACGATGAAGGAATGGCGCTGGACTAGGGCATACTATTTTCTTTTTTTCTCTGTAAGATTTCTGTTCTTTCTCTTTTTTGAAGAAAAAAACCAAACCGTGTGAAATGGATATTTAGAAGAAACTGTTTCTTCCTTCTTCTGTGTGTAGCCAAAAAAAAAAAAATACTGTTAGCATCAATATATCATTGAACTTTTTTTATTATTTCTTTTTCTCAGATTCTTTGCATCCTGTTTTTCTGTTTTTCAAAACCGTAAGTCGTTTAATGATCAAAACCATCTATTCATTTTACTGTCGATTAGTTAACATATCTTGTTAATGCGCAAGAAAATATGTTGCAAATAATTTCTTCTTTTTTCTCCAATAATCACGTGGTCTTTCCCGAAAAATTGGATATCGTTAATTTAATCAGAGATTTTGCTGAGTATTATTGATACAGTGGATAATATCGAGAATTGTAAACTTCGTAGGTCGAAGAGAAGATAAATAATAAAAAAATGTGAAAATTTATTATAATTTAATATGAAAGATTGATGATTATGTCCTTCATGTTTTTCCTTTCTAAATTTCATCATCCGGGGTTCTTTAAATTCCAGTTTCTACTTCTTATTCCCTATCGATGATAAATCGTAGGTACGTACTATTGTGTGTATCCTATTTTTAGAGATTTTAAATCGAAAGAAAATCTTTGCCTCCTTCTTTGAATTTGTGCTTTTCCTCATCTCATGACTGAATATGTATTCGATTTTACGTTTTTGTTTCATTTTCAAATGCCTATTATTGTACCATTCTGGTTTTCCAGCAGCGTAAAAAAGGATTAAATCCGTGTTATATTCTTTCGTTTGAATCTGAAAAATTCTGGTGAACAGTCATAGTATAATCTTTCATTGGCTGCCAGGTAATGTGAAGTGAGAGTTACTATCTGTTTTCGAATTCTTAAATACTGCGCCATAGACCGTGATACACATGAATGACGATGAACAATACTGGAGTCTGTGGCGGGAAACTTTGAGCCTATAGGAAAGCGCTATTTACGGCGCACTAGCGCCTGATAGGTTCCTCGTGATAATCGATATAGCATGTTTCTGGCGCTAGAGTAAAAGTATAGCATATTTGACATTCTATAATTTGTAACTTAATATGCCTTGCTGTTTGTAACATATCTATATAACCATCGGCTTTCCCGGAGACATTATGTCATATTTCATTATTCCGAACAATGAACTCTATCCATAAAAATTTCTAAATTTGAATATTGAGTTCGAATAGAGAGAAAGAGTGCGGCTATCGATGTATAACGCATATTACAGTATATCGTGTTTGCGTCCAGCGGTTTATAGATACGTGATCGACGATTTAACGGTACTTGAAACAGATAACCGTCACTGCAGTTTTGCGCAGTTTTCCGGCGGGGAAGTAAAAGGAATGAAATGGTGTCAGGTGTTTGCCTGGTTAATTTGCACTAGAAGCTCATTGGTTTGGAGATTATTACGTCACTCAGTAACGAGTGAAGATCGGGTGTTTCATCATCATTTCATAACATTCGAATGTAATTGAGATTCGAGAACGAAACACATTCAACTGTTTGATAAAAAAAATGCCCAGGATTCCCTTACCGATTCTTTTAAAATTCGCTATTTGCTGTGCGCGGGAAAATAGAAAGAAAGAAAAATTCAACTCTAATCTTCCGGAAATTATGGAACAGGAAGAATCTTTGATTTCAGAATTTTTATTCCGAGTATTTTATTCTTGAAAGAGTATATGATGGAATGGGAGTCGGATAAAAATGGGGTAGAAATTCACGGGGAAATGTAAGAAAAGGACAGATTTGAAAAAAGAACAACGCCGGTTATTTACGTCCCTGAGAATGGCGGCAGGATGGCAGTCATGCGCATTGTGTTTGAGAATCGAACAAGTAGTGGGGATTAAGCTGACCGCTGAATGCCTAGCTTGCTCTGCGAATACTATCGCGAAACTGAAAATTGTACCGAAGGTAACATTCGCCGGTGATAAAATAACATAAATTCATTGGTAATACTTGGAGGATATATTAACAAATGGATATAATAAAAATAAACTTTAAAATAATATAATGCCGGAATTAAATAACGTGTCATTATTTCCCAAGTGCGGTTCCATCGGATATTCGTAATATCATTGTTATGACAGCAATGTGAGTGTTAGTAAAATGGCAACCTTGACACTTGGTTATCGTTTTTGCCGCTTATGGTGGGGCGAGTTTTCATAAAAAATTATTTCTAACACCCAAAATGCCAAATTTTTTTCAAATCAATCTTAGATATGATGACAATTATTATTGGTCGGAAAAGAGCTTGTTCGAAGAATAAGATATTCCAAAAGTATTACGATCGTAATTATTATTCCGCTCGAATTACACACGTCAATGATCTTGATGAGCGAAATTTTTCGTCATCCTGAATAACAGGACAATAACAATACTTATGATCATACGTCCATCTGCTATCATTCGTCAGAGTCCGTATAACCATCGATTACACAAAAAAACTTTCCATTCTCTTCCTTATTTCCATTGAAATTGCATTTCTATTTGTTTTTATTTCTCTATCGCGTAGCTCGTTTTTCAATTTCAAACCCCCCTTCGCCTCCCTCGAAACGATTGTTTGACCTTGAGGATTGAGGAACGCCGGAGGATACGAATGCGATGATTGTCGAAAGATATAGATTACTGTGAATCGTATAGATCATGAAATTCTAGGTATTTTTTAAATTCAAATATCGAACGCAATACAACCGTTTGAAAACAACCCAAATTATCCCGCCATTTTAATCGCAATCCAAACATTACGCGATGATACTACATTGACAACAATGAATAGGTATATCTGACATCGTTGCTCATTGATCGTTTCACCCGGCTTCAAATTCGAGTGAATATACAATGTGCGAGCTACGCCGAGAGCGTTTCATAGATAGATCTCATAATAATGCATAGATCGAAGAACGAAATCGTCGGACAACGTTGAGTTAAATATTAGTTTTTAATTGGCGTAATCCACTCTCTTCTTCAAATTAGAGTATGGTGTTTTAGATATATTCGATTCAATACTGGACGTCATCTTTCGCCAAATCATTCCAATAGATGTCGTTAGGTATACATGAATGTCACCCAACAGAGAAAGAGAGAGTAATGAGTTGGAGTTGCAGGCCGGAGATCAGCAGAACCAGCAAACTATGATATCCGGCGCTCTTTTCCGACTATAGCATAATCGCGATTTTGTACGTGTATGTATCCATGTACGTATGTCATACATGTAGATATGTAGTACATGCATATATAGATATATAGAGGATGTGGATGTAAGAAAGTGCACATGATCTGCACGTTACATTGCCAATTTTAACGAACATGCAAGACTCAATAAGAGCCCGCGTAAAACACAAGGGGGAGCTCCTGGTGGTCACCACCGCCTCACGGGTTTTCACAAAGGTTATGAAGACATACATACATTGTGAATTTATACTTGATACCGCAAGGTATGCGAGTCACCTCAGCCAGTCCGTCATTCAGACATTCAGTCATTCAGTCATTCAGTCATTCAGTCATTCAGTCATTCAGTCATTCAGTCATTCAGTCATTCATCATTCAGACATTTAGTCAGTCAGTACATGAACTCGGAAAGTTTGAATACATGAACTGAGACTTTGTAGTATGAAGTTTGATTATTAGTATATTGTAACAAAGTCAGTTGCTTCGAAAGGGAACAGTTTTTGTCATATCGTGGCGCACAGTTCAATTGATATGATTATTATTGTTATATTTTCAGTTCGTGCCTGTTAAATTATTACAGGACCGATTGATTGATTGATTAATTCATTGATTAATGTCGACTGTCTACGTTAATTTAGATTATTGTTTAATGCAGTGCTGCTGGAGTGTGTTACAAGTACAATATATTGTTAGCTGTTGCACTACCTGAATAATGAGAATCGGCCATGTAGTGACGAGTATAATATAATATAATACAATAAAACAATTAATGCATATTTGTTTATTATCAAGGACTTGTGATAAAAAACAGTTCAACGAGATAATACAATACAATAATAACCATAATATGCAACGTCTATATACTCGCTCTGGATACAATACTATAATAGAGCGAAAGATATAATATTTAATCTTATAATTATTTGTAAATCGCTTATAATTACACTTCAAATTCGTTTGAACTACTACTCGTTCGAACACACAAAACAGCTAACAAAAAGAAGAAAACAAAAACGTTAGAAATTTTAAAAAGTTCATAAATTTTAACTTAATATTAAAAACAATAAGGGTAAGTAGCAATTTGTATATTATCATAAACTTATACATTAATAATTTTACTTTGCTGCAATACATTGAGATTTGAGAATGATCATACATGTCGGCGCCCCATTATTATCATTCATCCTAATATTAATGCTATATAACCGCTGGGTACGGAAACGACGAACGAGACAGCAAGAGAGTGAAAAACAAGGAAATAATAATCATGCGTTATTAAAATATTGGCTATGATTATGCAATTCATTTCCATTTCATTCGAGTAATTTGAACCCTGGTACGGACGGTAAAAACTTTAACTTGTAATAGGCATCCTATTTAAATTGCGGTAATATCTTTCAGCGAATCCCCACTTTATTGGACATTGGCCGGTCAAAATGTTGGTATAACGATGTTTTAGTTAAGAATTTATCCAGACATATACTACGTACGTATAATATGATTCGACGACAATAGCGCCGCTGCAGTAATAATATGACGATTTCATGATATCATATCTTTATCGATGAAATGCAAATGAAATGTAATATTGGTGCTGATATTTCAAAACAACGGTAAGAATGTATCGACGAATACGTGATAATTGAATCGGTAATCTCCTTCTCATTTATGATGAATTGTCATTGGTGTCATAGTTATAATCCGATGAGGCTGAAGTTTATAGCGCTATCGGAACGAAATCGGGAGAAATAATATCAGCTCGTTCCACCGATGAAGATATTACCAAAAAATTATAGAAATTTCTAGAGAAATTGGACCTTTTCGTAGTTTTCTCTAGGAAATTGTAGTTTTTTTTTTTTTTTAGTTTGATCGGTAAAACCGACGAATATTTTTGAACAACCCGAGAAATTTTCGATTGTCTACCAAAAACCACGAACATCTACAATTTCATATGATAAATTATTAAAATCTATAAGCTGTCATGAAAAACTAGGGAATTTGGAAATCCATGAGATGTTCTGATTTTCCTAACAATTTTTTGAAATACTTAGGAGTACAGATTAGATTTCCAAGATTACCAAGTCGACCGCGACAACGAAATCTCCGTATCGACAAAGAATACAATTTTTGCTGATGTTCCTCCGGGCGAATTGCGAAATGTTAAAATTTGTTTCAGTCGAAAAATATCAACAGAAATTCCATTTGTCATTGAAGTTTCGGTGTCGATCCAGCTGATATTATCTCTCCCGATTTTGTTGCGTTAACGTTATAAACTTTAGCTTGATCAAATTTGGCGCGATCGTATCGTTTACTTTTTTTCTCTATTTTTCACACCGTGTAAATTATTGAACATTGTTCCGTGCTGCACCAGCCCTCGCGGTAACATCCACCAAACTACAGAGACTGAAATCACAATTGACTACAGCACTGCGGATGGAAACCCTACCCACGGTCTAGAGATCGTAATCACTTATAATTTTCAAGTTTATAAATTGGATACAAATATATGTAGATTGTGTGCGCTATCCGCAGTCGCTAAGTTTTTAAGCCTGAGATGTATAAAGCATTACAGCCTCCTTATTTGATAATAATATCTTCCTCGTCGGCCCATTCTGGGCTAAACCACAGAGCTGACGGATTTTATGTACGACAATTCACAGTATGATACAAATATCCAAGAAGTTGTTGTTATATGTTTTATGTATATTATACGTTAGCATTATCAGAAGATTTGTGCCCGGAAATTGAGGTGTTTTTTTTTGCTATGGATATGCAGATATCGAGAAAGGAAGATCATATTTTCATATTGTGCATATGCACAAAAATTGTAATGCATGCAGTTTCTTGAATCATTGTATTACATACATCAGTTTTTATACGAAGTATAAATTTGATTTCGTATGTATATGAACCAAGGATAATATAACTAAAAACTAAATATTAAGGTGTCAAAATATATATTTAACAGATTCATGCATATGTGTACAGTTACAAGTGAAATACATTTATGTCTGACTGTAGCAATGTACACACAAGTACAAAAAATTCTAATCGCGCGCAGCGTGTTTTCCTTCGAAGGAAAACTCGTCGCTCTATAGTTGATGCTTGCTCGCGTGACCGGGCCCCGGCGGCCGTGCTCTCTCTTTTTTTTCTACTTCGTTTCTTCTTCTGTCTCTCTCAATATCACTCGATTTTCCATTTCTTTTATCTTTTATGCGCGCGCGTCGTGCGCGCACTCGTCTCTGTGGTATATGGAGGGTCCCATCTTGATTCTCATCCCCGCGCAGCGCCGTGTCGCTGTACGAAACTCTCGCAGTTTGCTGCACTCGCGATAACATACTATACCGTTTCACTACTCATTGTTTAAATTACAAACACATACTATGCATACATGTTACAAAATGGCCTTCCTTCCAGCACACGATCTTGCAGCGGGCAGTTAACTGATATATGCTGTTACACACAACCACACGCCAGCTCTCTGCTGCTGCATGCTGCAGTCGTCGTGCGATAATTAAATATACCCACCTATCTACCTCCGCACAAATTTAAACTTGTTTTGAACCTTCAGCAGAGAGGCACATAGGGATTCGAGGCTACAGAAATGTGCGGTTTTCTTTTCAATCGCCCCATTCTGGTCTTCCAAGCTTGAATCCGTTGATCGAAATTCAGAACGAAAGAACGATCGTTGAATTGATTTTGAATTTTTTCTCAAATGCTCATATTTGTTTCACAGAACAATTCATCGATTGTATGAAATAAAATCGAGCAATGACTCTGCACTACTGAAACCCCCTAACATCTCATAATATCCGCCCGTAATCGTAAAACCATTGACTTCTCTACATTTTAATTGTCCGAAATCGTGTGAATTTATTTGAAATCGCGTGAATTCACTTGAATTCTGATATAGAACAAGTTCAGCACCGTTGTAGTAAGTGAGTAGCCCCTCTAAAAAAAGGCGATATACAGATTTCTGTAATTCAGAAGCTATTTAATTTGCGAAAAATTGGATTCGCTGTGATCTGTAAATCGTCGCTTCGTACGAAAATCGCGTGACGTCGCGCTCGGTTCTGAAAACGGTACATCTCCGGTAATATAAAATTTCATCTGGGTTAAGATTAGTACATACATACTACTCACGCGCCGTTCTCGAATTTTGTACATTTGATTTGAAAAGAGGGATCTGCTACTTGCTTACGACTAATACAGTTATTATTATCATAACTATAACCTGGTGTTAGTTATACCTATAGGTATAACTCATCACATAGAATGCATTATAAGAGAGAGAGATAGATAGACGGACAGATATTTATTTACCTTCGAAGAGGGAGACTGGAAAATGTTGATGGAAAATCAATCGAAAGACGTTGTCGAAAAAAGAATAATTTCCATTAATTGATTCATACACCTGTCTCCCTCTCGCTCGCTCTTTCTCTTTCTTTTTCTCTCTTATAATGAATTTATTTTGATGAGAAATAAAATTAGCTGCAGGTTCTATAGGTGAAATGAAACACATTTTTCCACTTGGAATTTTTGGATCATAGTTTCTGAGCGAAAACACACTCGATTGATACGAAATTCATATCAGCGATGAAGGGAGAGGGAACGAAGGGCATGACGCTCTTCGACTTTCGAAAATCGGTGAAAAGCTTAACAAATTATAACTGTCGATAAATAATCTGTACAACTAGCCCGAAAGGTAACATTTTCGAAACCGAGCGCGACGTCGCGCATTCTTCGTCCGAAGCGACGGAATGCAGGTATTTCAATACCGAAAAGTTAGTTGTGAAGTACAAGTAAGTATACATACATGTATAATATGGAAAATGCCACTGAAAAATGTAATTACATTTTTGAAAACTTTTCGAGTCAGTACACAATTAAAGGTGCCATAATATACCATCGGGCGTCAGGTCATTGGACGCAACTTCATGCCGCGATCATTTTATTTCCTTCCTTTGTCCCGAACACCAGGGTTATCGAGGTCAGTTCAAGTATGCATAGTGCCACTGGCAGTGCACGTATTCAAGTACACCATCGTTGCTGTTACGGTATATACAGCTCTTACCCTTCGAATATATTCTTCTACCAAGTTTATTTCGGGTGAGACACGTAGGTACGTACCGTGGCCCCCTCGCGTGCCAAGGGGAAGAATTGCATCTTTTGTGCAATTATTCTCATTTTTTGTGCTGCCCGTTCATTATTATTTCGAACGAGATTCTTCTGATTGATTGTGAGCATTTTTCAGTTCAATGTATATACATGCGTATGCAGGTAGGATTTCAGATATAACCGTTCGATCAACACTTCATTCTACGTCTTCGAGATTTTCTTCTTCATCGACGGGATTTATGACTATAGTACTTCAGATCCATCTCCATCTCCATCCTCATCTTCAACTTCATCTTCATCTTCATCTAAATAAAACTCAGAAACAATTATAAAATTATAATATGCGTCGCAATTTTATGATACGGCACTGCGAAGCTCATTTGTAGATCGTGTAATAGCAATTAGCACGCAGCAATGAACTTCTCTTCTCATAGTGCGTTGTAGTTGTGGAATTTTGCAGAATTCTATTACCAAAGGAAGTCGTGGTGGTTAGCCACAAAGCTATATATTTCTGACGTGAGTTATGATCATGTCCCATTTTGCATGATTCAATTTTGTCACAAGCCAGTGCTTGTCCAGACCTATGTTAATCAGATTTGCTGCGCTGTAGTGTCAACATTCACCAACAATTTCTCATAACCCTTATAAAATGGAAAAATGAATAATCATGACTCGTGCCCAGAGCGCAAATCACAGGGATTATGGATGTTCAAAATGAAATAAACTGTGGACAAAAATATACGACGAGAAAAGTTTGGGAAATTCAAGGACGAGCTAAGTGGTCTTAGTGCGATAAGTCCCTGGACTCGGGTTCGATCGAATTTTGCGTTGAAAATAAAATTCAGTCGGTTTGAAATGTATATGGCAACATGTTGTTTAGCATCAGACATAAAAAGAAATTTACATTCCACATTATTTAAGTCGGGTCTTCTTCTCCCGAAATAGAAAACGTAGACGTTTTTTCGATTCTGCAGTATACCTACTCGTGTACAAAAGAATACCTAGCAAAAATCTTGTGTATAGCCTGAAAAACACTTGAAACGGTAGACAAACTTTTGCATACACTTTTTTCAAAATGCTTGCCGACGCTTGCTGTTAAAAACAAGAATTCAAATGGCTTGGCCATTGCCTTGCCCAACACTTGCTCTTGTGAAATAATCTTGGGGAAACTTTTCGGTATGACAGTCTTGTTTGAATTTGCAAGCGTCGTAAAGCAAATTTTCTGGAAACGTTTACCAGGCTTACTGCAAGACAAAATTTCTTGCTAGGGATACACTAAAGGAAAAAACCTTAAACATCTAAAATGGCCGTGATGGCTTGGTGCACAATATCCATTTCTGAATGTTTTATTTGAGGGTTTGAAGTGGTATTTTTTATGTAATTGCTGTATCATTAGAAACGTTAATATTTTCCCTGAGGAATATCCCATGACCGTGAATTGCAAAGGGAATATTTTTTCTTCTGATAACATGACGCCACGACTGTGTCTATCCTCGGATTCGATTGGATCGATTCGATTTTGAATTATGTATGACGTGAAACCAGAATTGAAGCACTGTTCGAGTTTTCACGAAATCAGAATTCGTACATCAAATCGATCAGCGTTCACTATCAATATGCATACTATGTGCAAAGAGAAAATCCATATGGATGAAGATAAATTAGAATGGCGGTTGGGGGTAGTTAAAATTAGGACTGCGCAAAATAGTATAATATAGTGGCGAACATTTATTGAATAGACAATCAAAGCCTTACAATTTTTTTACTTTTTTTTAGTACAAAGAATACGTGCGACCATTCATCAATTGGAAGTGTAAATTGAGGAAATTGAGTCACTAGAAATTGTTTCCTCTCAATAAATAATACAAACTCGTGAAATTATGAGACTAATTAAATCTACAACCGGACACATTGATCGAATTTACAAGCTGAACGAATCCAGAGATGCAATTAGTTTTACAGTTAATAAGGAGACTAGAATGTTTGAGAATCGATCAGCTAGTAGACACAAGCGAGGCTGATTAATACACCTAAATACAACATCAAATACGTGAAAATCAATTTCGGATAATCGTTGTGCTTATTATACCAAGCTTCACTCAACTGGTTTCAGAGTTATAAATCTTGATAAAATAAACGTAAGTACCAGCGTTCCTGTGACGAAACAACACACAAATATGTACCATGTTTCTTCATCAAAAACGTCAGTGAACGCTGGTACCTGATTATACAATGTATCAATCAGTTTCATATTGTAATCTTTGTTCTTACTGCCACCCGCCATCGTTGCTTCTTCCTACTTCCCACTTAAACAGGGTAATATGCGCAGAAAGGAGTTTCGAACAGAAACTGAAAGATTCTCTGAACAACAAAAATATTGAAATTGTGAGATTTCTGGATTTGCTATTATCTCATATGAATTGACAATGTAGGTTTGATCCCGTACTTTTCTAAATCAGGTCCTCAAAATGATTACTTATCCTGCTATCAAAAGAATCTATTTCCAATATCCAGCACGTTATCATCTATTGAATAAATTTCTTTCCACTTTAAACAATGTATGATTATTTATTCTATTTCTATTTTATTCTATTTTATTTTATTTATACGATAACGGCTAATCTATCGCTTTCTGCTAGTAGCCTTCTTCTTTCCTCCTTTCGTTAGCACCTCGGTGACTGGTGCTTCAACTGGTGCCAAAATGCTCACGTGTTTATTGTAGAGCTGAAGAAGATCCAAGGCGGACAAATGATAACTTTTGAAAATTATCTTGTCTCCAGACACTGAAATTTTCATTTAAAATCCTTTTTTAATTCTCCAAAAGAAATGTCTTCGATCTCTGAAGGACCTGGGAATTCATATCCCTCAGAATGTCGAAAGGAACATGCTTAAAAATAACAATTTTCATACCAAAATAGAACAGCAATTCATTTCTTACCTAGATTGAACGTAATTGCTGGATCTGAACGATCACATAATATTTCTGTCTTCACTCCGCAATTCGGATTAGTTCCAGCTATCTTAGATGATGTTATGAAGTGGAGAAAATCTCTGTCGCAATGAACAAAAAAAGAGAACACACATTTTATCAGTATTGAAAATTTGATCGATATTCTTGATTCCAAGAATTAAATTTCAGCTCACATTCCGTCACTAACTTGAATAACGACTACCTCGCGAGCATTGTTACTGTTTTTTTTCCTTCTTATTTTGTGACTATAGAGTTACCCAAACTGATTAGATTCCTAAATTTCAAGCCTTTCCTCGTAGCAGCGGATAAATATTTAAGAAATTTGAAACCCAGACAAAATTTAGTTACATTTTTCCACATATCTGAGATTAGTTTTTTCTCCGTATTGATTAGACTGCAAACTATTTCGGGTCTCCGACTTTTCAAAAGATTTCAAGCTTTCTTGAAACCTTCATGATCTAATTCCGTGCTCCAAATGGCTCAAATTCGAAAGCCAACTAAAAAATTTCTGAAACTTCGAATTTTTCATATTCTAAATGAGGCGATTGAGGTCTAGGATCTTCTCTTAGCAATTCTACCTTGACTCTATGCCAATTATGAATTTATATGAATATATATTTGAGCCAAAAAGTACATTTGTTTCATATTTGAAAGAAAACAATTTTCTTATAATTCTGTTACAGAGGTGAAATGGCGCAAATGGAACAGCAGCTACCGATTTCGGTGCCAGACTTGAGCACTCTGCGTATTACGACAGCAGTTTCGATGCTTGGAAAAGCCTACGGGTGTGGACAATGTAGCGGTGAGTATGAGAAAAACACCAGAACAAAGATTTGAGCTCAGTATGAATCTGGAAGATGGAGCATTCGAAATTTTTACATAGAAATATCGAACTTGAGGGAGCAAAAGAAAACGGAGTAAAATTGTATTTCCTCATGTTCTATATCTGTGTAACGGAAATTCAAGGAATTCAAACAAAACTATCCATGAAAAAGTCTTGAAGAAGCTTGCCTGTGTTATTTGACATATAATCCTTGAATTCGGATTACTAGACAATTGATTTCGATGAAAACAAAGGAGAATACCTGCATTTTTTTCAGAAATATCGAGCCCCAGGTTCACAGAAATGTATTATAGAACGATTTTCAAATTTTCATATACTTGAGACTGTTGTAAACCGCATTGAAGCTAGCCTCTTCGATATATCTCCTAAAAATAACATACGCACTCTAATCTTTTTGGTATAATCAACGGTATCAATCCATTTATCTACCTATACTACAATAATATCCCAGTACACTTGTATCGTCTGCTACACTACGTCAGACATGGCGTGTACTGCTCATGCGCAGATAAAATGCCGTCCGAATTATTGACGTCACATGTATTGCACATGCGCAATACTCGTAAAATCATCATGATACCTGTGGCTCCCTCTCACCTCGCTCACTTTCTCTTTCTTTTTCTCTTCCTCTCTCTCTCTCTCTCTCTTTCACTATCTCTCTTCCCTTCTCTCTCTCGTTCACAACGCGAAACTAACCTTGTAGCTGTAACGTTATCGGCAAATGGGTCAAACTTCACCAATATTCTATTTACCGGCTTCAAATTTACAGTTTTCAATTGTTTCCCTATCGCACTTAGAACCCCCGCCGAACGTTTAAACGTTCCGCTATATGGGATTGACATCTTTTCCGATACAGTCTCGTTTTATCTCTACGAAATAATACAATATTTCCAAGCCACAACTTGTGATCCTCACCGCTAGTGTAGCTTGCCGAGTGACTGCCGCGTCTCCGTCAGTCCTACCAATTATTGTACACTACGTCGGTGGAATATATCCCGCGTAGCAAATTTCATGGATATTGTTTGGTCACAAATTTCAAATTGTTTTGTGAAATTAGCAACAAAATTATTAGCATTATAAAATGATGATTATTATTATTATTGTCTTTATTGTAGATGATATCTTATTCAGAATATTTCATTGGTCACATCCTAGCGCCTATTATCTCTCATAGAATGATTTTTATCATTCGATAAATAGGCAGAAATGGGAAAAATACATCACTGGGAGCCGTGAAATTGACAAATAAACCTTTGTGGAGGATAGATGAATATGGAACAGACGAATGAACGAAATGAATTCGTAGTTTTCATGAATAGATGATTGAATTCGAATAAGAACCGTCATCCCGCCTATTTTGGAGCGTTTCAAATTATTCCCGAGTACTGGCAGCACTCTGCAATTTTTCCACGCAAGAGGAATCAGGTCTGCCGAAGATTTTAGAGATGGAAATCCCTAGATTATCCAATACATACCTATATGAATGTAATATGGAAGTGGATATTTATTATTACACTTAATATTTAATCGCATACTCGTTTCTTCTCCGTCGTTTTGGGTTACACAGTAAACTAATTGCCGCGTGAATGTGGATCTTGGTGGACCCCCCCCCCCCCCCCCCCGTCTGCCCCTCGCCGCGCCATGTTTGTCCCCGAACAAAAGAGTAACGGGAAAAACAACTGCAAAAAGAATTACTACATTTCATAAGTTTGAATAATAAATCTTCAGCCCTGCATTCGATTGCATCCTATTTTCGTGTCTTTTTTTCAATATTCATTGCGTAGTTTAGTAACAATAATAATAATTTGTATTGTTATGAGGAATATTCATGATGTCTTACTACAAATACGAGCATAGTACTAGAACGATTTTACATAGTAGCATTCGTGTTTAGTATTAAACGCATTTTGGCTGGCTACCTGTGACCTACGAGGAACAGGGGTAACAACCAATTCTTAGAATTCTGACCAATGAGAAGGCAGCTGTGCGTCAGCCATTGCAAAAGTATTAAGCCTGGTAGGCAGCAGGCTGGCTGGCTGGTCGGCTGGGAGGGCGGGAGGGAGGGAGGGATTGGGGAATGGGGAATGGGAATCTCGGATGGCTCGGCACTCATCGGCAGTGTGTGTTGTGGGGAAGTGTGTTGTGTGGCCAGAGTGGTTTTTGTGTTAAATTTTTTACCCTAATTTATTAGTGAAGAATCGTAATTTTGCATTTCTCAAACATCAAAAATGTACCCCGTAGGCCAGCGTGAGTATTTACATTTGAAATTCATTAATTCTCAGCAAAGTAGAGTGTTCATCCGCGCCTAATTTATTGTTAACATAGTAAAGAAACAAAAAAAGATCGCGGATCCAACTGATCATCGCTTCTACTCTATGTAGCCCTGAGAGGAACGAGTGAGACTAGAAACTCGTTCACAGTGGTTATATGCCCTCTTTGTTCATGCTTCCTTACATAAAACACGATATTGATTAATCCGGAGAATAACAAAGGCAAAAAAACGTTGATTTCATCTATCAAAATAAGAGATATATACGAAATGACCTCAAATGAACCCACGAACACTCAAACTCACTACTCGCCAAACACGCGCCTGAAAATTTATATATCCTCGTTTCTCTAAACCCTATCCGTCATATTGGGACGACTTTAGTGTCTACTGTCCAGAGATATGCTAGCCTAGCGGGAAACACCTAGACACCATCGTCATTACAACATGTTTGACCATACTATAACCGTTATCCCATTTCCCACAAAAGAATCTACAACATGATACTTACGCTCCCGAAGTTTATCAACGTCATATTATCAACGAACTCTACTACTACTGTTACTCACGTGTGGTTAAATATACACGATGTGCCTATTTGTCACTCATACTCTCGACGATGCTCTATTGTCGCGACTCGAATCATAAATCGATAATTTTCACTATATAAACCAATTTACAACAATCATGTAGCTATCTAACTTATATTCGCAGTACGTCAACCTCATCTCGTATTATCATTGTCGTTATTATGTATCCGTGTTTATATTTTAAGAAAATATACTATATAGGTCTACGTTTTACTACCACCACCACCTTTTCATTCCTCTCCATCAACTCCTACATAATTTAAGCCTTTGGTATGCCAAACAAGTGAATGAGAATCACAGAGGTGTGTGACCCAGATATTAAGCGGCTACTGGAGCATAAAATTGGAATATGAAAAATTGAATTATACTCGTTGCAAATATATTTTTGCAAATTTTCTCATGCTCATGATCATTAATATTCTCAGCTCCGCCACCTGGGCCGACAACCAGCACCCCCGTTGGAGCTGCTGGGGCTACAGGGAGCAGTGTCGTCGCCCCGAGCTCCTTGGGCTTAGTTCCCGCACAACAGACACACACACCTCCTCAGCCCCCTGAACTACCTAGTAAGTATATTCGATTCAACAGTCTTGAGTTGTTAGGCCTTTGAAGACCTCCCAATTATCAAATCACTGATAAGTTCTTGTGCTGGCGAAAGAATTCCAATGGCTACATTTAAAAATCTGCAACTCAAATGGTTGACATGTCGTTAAAATGTATTAGATTGTTTTTCCAGATAGCCTATAAACATTTTTGAGCAGAAGATGTCTTCAGACGTTTTTGAGATATCGTAACACTCGAAAATACATTCTAGAAAACGATTTTTTGGTTTGTTTGGTACTGACAAAAGATGGGGCTGAAACTAGCGGCCAGAGCTAGCGGCCAAACGTAGTAAAAGCGATCAAACTAAGCCACGGAAAACCAACAATTTAAATTGCATCGAATCTTGTGAACAGCCAATACTTTCATTAAATTATAGGCATAAAATAATACCCGATTGGAAAGATTTTCAACGCCTTTGGCCGCAAGCTCCGGGCGCTGGTTTCAGCTTCATTGACGGAAGGGGTCAAGCCCTCCCGAAGCTTATATTCTAAGAATCTCTTAAAACAGGAGGTCTAGAAGAAATCTTAAGACGTTTTTGAGACAGCCCATTGACATTTTCGTAATGATTGAAGCTTAGGAAACCAAAGCATGTCTTTAGAACATGTCCAACATGTCCGAATCACTGGACTTTGGACATCTCAAAAACGTTTTTTGGACTCCCTTTGGTATTTCAGAGTGATGACAAATTCCAAAAGCCCAGGTTGTTGGGATTCAGTTGAATAGCTTTTGTGTGCGTTGAACAATACTGATGATTATGCTTCGAGATCCACAATCTAGATCACGGATGAGTCTCAAAGAAGTCTTAACACGGTTTTTATATATCCTGTAGGCAGATTTAATGCATTTAGAGCCCAGAAGAGAACTTTTAAACTTGTACAGACCTGAAGATGTCTTTGAGACGTATTTAAAACCTTGAACTGTTTGATTAAGACAACTCAGAAAACGTCTTTAAGGTTTGTTTGACGTTATTAAGATGGTTGAAAGCCTCCCGTAGCACAAAATTGTAGTATTTTCTTGAAAAGCTTTTGTGTAAGTGGAAGAAAACTCACGAAATCCATGACACAGATAGTGAAAGTTAGAGGAGGCAAAAGAGTAAAGCAAGAGGTGAAAGAATTTTCAAGATGTTCCTAAGATATCCTGTATATAGTTTCAGGACGTTTCAAACGCAGACGATAGTTTTTAGATTTCTACAGATGTGAAGACATCATTTACACAAGTTCTAAATCTTCAAACAACTCACCCAACACATTCTCTAAAGACTTCTTCTGGTTTGTTTGTCATTTCCGAAGAAGGATGGTGCCCCCCAAAGCTCAAATTCTATCACATTAGAATAGTTTTATAATCTATCTGAAATAAAAACCTTACAGCGCTGCTGAAGTGCGTTCACACTATTCAATATGAATAAAACTCTAGAGTTAATTTAGGTGAGGAAGTGATGTTTATATTCATCAATTTGCAAACGTGAACGATAGAGTTTGAGAAACGGGAGACACCAAAGAAAAACTTAAACATAAACAAAGTTGAATATTGAAATACACCAACAGAAGACAAAGATGATACTGACGAGCAACCCATTGCAGTGTTTTCATGCCCAAGAAGACCGAACATTGGACGAGAAGGGAGGCCGATAAGCCTGAGGGCTAACCACTTCCAAATAACAATGCCACGTGGGTTTGTTCACCATTACGACATCAATATTCAGCCGGACAAATGCCCACGTAAAGTGAACAGAGAAATTATTGAAACTATGGTGCATGCCTATAGCAAAATATTTGGCACTCTCAAGCCAGTCTTTGATGGCAGAAATAATCTCTACACCAGAGATCCTCTGCCCATCGGTAACGACAGAATAGAGCTCGAGGTGAGATATAGGCAAAATATAAAGAAAATGAAAAGTTGAGATTTTTTGAGAATTTTATTGCTCAGGATACATCTTTTTTTGTATTAATCATTACAGGTAACGCTCCCTGGCGAAGGAAAAGACAGAGTTTTCCGAGTAGTTATCAAATGGGTAGCCCAGGTTTCGTTGTTCGCTTTGGAAGAGGCCCTCGAAGGACGAACTAGACAAATTCCCTACGACGCAATCCTTGCCCTTGACGTTGTTATGAGGCATTTACCATCCATGACTTACACTCCTGTTGGTAGATCATTTTTTAGTAGCCCGGATGGCTACTATCATCCGCTCGGCGGCGGCAGAGAAGTCTGGTTTGGATTCCATCAGTCCGTTAGACCATCACAGTGGAAAATGATGCTCAATATCGACGGTGAGATTAATTATTTCAGTTTTAATTTCAATTGCATCCATGTTCTTTGAGTTCTTCTATCAAGTTTCAGAATTTGGCTGAAATTTTTGTTCAATATGTTAATCTTTTTCATATGATTTGAGTTTTCGTATCAGATTTCTAAGTTTTTTTTGAGTTTTTTGAAGTGAAATGACTCAATTCTCTCAAGAATATCAATGTTCCCATGAGTTTTTCTACAAAATATTGACTGATACAGGACTTGAAATATCTAATATATTAATTCGGCCATAAAATAACGAGTTTTTTCAATCCTGCACAGTATCTGCAACGGCATTCTACAAGGCGCAACCAGTTATAGAATTCATGTGCGAAGTATTAGATATCCGAGATATTAATGAGCAGAGAAAGCCTTTAACAGATTCTCAGAGGGTAAAATTCACTAAAGAAATTAAGGGCCTTAAAATTGAAATAACACACTGTGGTACAATGCGGCGGAAATACAGAGTCTGTAACGTAACACGAAAGCCTGCTCAAATGCAATCGTGAGTAAATATTCCCTATGATATTCTACATAATATGAGTATCTATATCGTAAAAAAAAAATTATTATCATATTTCCCTCCCTTCCATGCAGATTTCCGCTACAATTAGAGAACGGACAAACGGTGGAGTGCACAGTTGCCAAATACTTTTTAGACAAATATAAAATGAAATTAAGATACCCTCATCTTCCGTGCCTTCAGGTTGGCCAGGAACACAAACACACATATTTACCACTGGAGGTAAAACAGTTTGCCAAATTTTCCTATCAACAATTAAAATACACAATTTTTCAATTGCTTCCTTTCCCCCAATTCTTTCAGGTCTGCAACATAGTTGCAGGTCAGCGATGTATAAAAAAGTTAACAGATATGCAGACGTCGACAATGATAAAAGCGACTGCGCGATCAGCACCAGATCGTGAAAGAGAAATAAACAACCTAGTCAGACGCGCAGACTTCAACAATGACTCCTACGTCCAAGAATTTGGTCTTACAATTTCAAATAACATGATGGAAGTTAGAGGTCGCGTTTTACCTCCGCCAAAACTGCAGTATGGCGGTCGAGTTAGTTCGTTAAGCGGACAGGTAATACAAAATTTTATCTTTCAGAGGTTCAGGAAACTTGAAGAATATTTTTGTTTACTCTAATCGTTTTATTCTTCTCTTTTCTTTGTTATGAAGACCAAACAGCAAGCGTTGCCTAATCAAGGTGTGTGGGATATGCGTGGTAAGCAATTTTTCACCGGAGTTGAAATCCGTGTTTGGGCGATCGCTTGCTTTGCACCGCAAAGAACTGTCCGAGAGGATGCTCTGCGCACGTTTACTACTCAGTTACAGAAAATAAGCAATGATGCAGGAATGCCAATTATCGGTCAACCCTGCTTTTGCAAATACGCTAATGGACCAGACCAGGTTGAACCCATGTTCAGATACCTCAAAACAACATTCCAGGCCTTACAACTTGTGTGCGTCGTTCTTCCAGGCAAAACTCCTGTCTACGGTAAGCAGATTTTAGTTTGTTATTATTCAGAATTTAATAGTACAGTAATGTCACACGAATATTGTGAAGTGGTACGTAACATCGCAGTTGAATTGCTAAATTATCATATACTTATACACAATACTGCTTGAAGATTGTAGAAATATTGTAAAATCACACACAGTATCGAAATATTACTGGACAATTGTAGAAATAATGTGAAATAGCATATAATATCAAGATATTGTAGTCAAATTACAGACATATTTGACAGTATTCAAATTGTGAAGCTGTCCATAATATTGCTGTAAAATTTCCGAAAAATTGTCGATTGCAATATTATATTAGAAGTACAGAAATATTGCATAATACCGCATAATATTGCTGAATCGGAGATAGTATTTCATTGAAATTGCAAAAAAATTGTAAGATAGCACATAGTATTGCCGTTTTAATCAAAATTCATAGAAATATTACATGATATTGTCGAAAATGAGTTAATTGTTTGTAATATAGCTACAGATTTATAGAAATATTGCAACAGAAGCATGTAGGCGGTAACGTATAGATATTAAATATAAGTAACAATAGTGTAACAGCATTATGTGCTATTTCAGTTTGAGAATTCGAAAGTTTCATTACATCATAATTCTCTGTTTATATGCAGAAATCTGATACCAATATTACATGTATTGTAACGAACGCATTATTTTCGTTTCATCTACAGCGGAAGTGAAGCGAGTTGGGGACACGCTTTTGGGAATGGCGACGCAGTGCGTACAGGCGAAGAACGTTAATAAAACTTCGCCTCAAACACTGTCGAATCTTTGTTTAAAAATTAACGTTAAATTGGGTGGAATAAATAGCATTTTAGTACCAAGTATTAGACCCAAGGTATTCAATGAACCAGTCATATTCCTCGGTGCTGATGTTACTCACCCTCCTGCTGGGGATAACAAAAAACCGAGTATCGCTGCTGTTGTTGGTAGCATGGATGCTCATCCTTCTAGATACGCCGCTACAGTCAGAGTCCAGCAGCACAGGCAGGAAATTATTCAGGAACTTAGCTCCATGGTCAGGTGAGTCGGACTAAAATTGTCTTCATTTGAATTTTTTTGATGCAAATTCTCTGTGGTACTTGATATTTCTATTTTTCTTAGTGTTGGGGGAAAAGATTGTGAATTTGAATTACAGTAACGTGTGAAAGATAGCAAACTTGATTAAACAACTTTCAGAAATGTGTAAGAAGTTGAATATTTTAACTTTGGAATTTGTCACGAATTGTCGGAGTTTGTGATAGAAATTGACAAACTCGTTGAATCTATTGGAATATCATAGAAACTTGAAATTTGTAAATTCCAAATTCATAAATGTTAGACGTATTGAATAAAAGTTCGAAAGCGCGTTCAAAATGTTTGCAGATGGTAGAAATTTCGGTTGGAAGCTCAAAAATAGATTGCAAATCTTTACAATTGAAGAACAAATTTGAAAAATTTGATAATTAGTCACCAAAATGATCAGAATCATGATAATTTCTAACAAAAACATTTGTATTATTATTTTTCAGAGAGTTATTGATAATGTTCTATAAAAGTACTGGCGGTTACAAGCCCCACAGGATAATTTTGTATCGGGACGGTGTATCCGAGGGACAATTCCTACACGTTCTTCAACACGAGTTGACTGCGATTAGAGAAGCATGTATAAAACTCGAGGCAGATTATAAGCCCGGAATTACGTTTATTGTCGTACAAAAAAGACACCACACAAGATTATTTTGTGCTGATAAAAAGGAACAGAGCGGTAAAAGCGGAAATATCCCTGCTGGTACTACCGTCGATGTTTGCATCACGCATCCCACTGAATTCGATTTCTATCTATGCAGTCATCAAGGCATACAGGTGGACCAATAATTTTGTGTGAAATAAGTTTATTCTTGTTTTATCTTAGAGAAAAATTGAAAGTTTTCCAGTGAAAATTTTGAAGAAAAATACAATTTTTGTAAAACAAATCTTCCAAAAGATGAAATTGGCGAAAAAAATTTGTAGCTTTAGATGCAAACTTTAACTGAATTTATAATTGCATTGGGAATCTTGGGAAAGTTGAAATTTGTTTATAAGAACTTGAAAAAATCATTATAAATTAATACCAACACATTTTAAAAATATGGAAATATTCTTGACTTGAATTTAGAAATTGTAGTGGAACTTTTGAATTCAATTATCAATTTTGAATCTCATCTGAAGTTTTTTTTTAATCTTTGCGAATTGGACAGAAAAAACTTTTCCAAACCGGAATTTTGTTCGCGTACTAAAAACAAAGAAATCATAAATTGATACAAGAGTCTTGCAAAATCTGAAACAAAATTTAGGTATGATATGAATTTTTCGCTCTTGGGTTCATTAAACGTATACAAAGGGTAAATGAAAAAAAAAGTAAACAGAGTTATTCTCCATGATAGATCACTGAAGGTTATTCCATCTGGAAAGTAGCTAGCTTTTCAACACTCTGAATAACTGTTTTGTGTTCACTTTTCAGGGCACTTCAAGGCCATCCCATTATCACGTATTGTGGGACGATAATCACTTTGAAAGTGACGAACTACAATGTTTAACATACCAGCTTTGTCACACTTATGTTAGGTGTACAAGGTCCGTCAGTATTCCTGCGCCTGCATACTACGCTCATCTAGTTGCGTTCAGGGCGAGGTATCATTTAGTCGAAAAGGAGCACGACAGGCAAGTTTTTGATAATGAGGAATGAAGGAAAATGAGAAACAATAATATCTTCAATGATGAAAACTGGAAAAAGCTTTCGAATTTGTTATAGAAAAAACCGATGATAACAGTTTGGAGTTTTGTGTGAAACACTTGTATGAGCTCTTGAATTTCCTGTACAAACTTTCACTAAAAACTTGATAGCATTCAAGATTTTGTCGAATGAACGACAGCGAAGGGCTTTTGAATATGTTGAAAAAAATTTTCAAAATTTATAATAACTTCAAATTTGTATGAAATCCCCAAAGTAGAACCTTCAATTTTCTATGAAAACTCGAGAAAGCTCAAGAAAGGTTTATTAAATCTTATTAAAAATTGACAAAGACTTGAAAATTTGATAGAAACTCGATACTTCCACTTGGAGTAGAATTTGAAAAACCTTCTGAATTCGGTATGAAGACTTGAGAGGGTAATTGAAATATTTATGTTTTGTTCTCCGTTGTATTTCAGTGGTGAAGGTTCGCACCAGTCTGGTTGCAGCGAAGATAGAACTCCAGGAGCAATGGCGCGAGCAATAACAGTTCACGTGGACACAAAACGAGTTATGTACTTTGCATAATTACCTAGTTTTATATTACATAAGAAAAAGGAAAGTAAGAAAGAAAAAGAAAGTAAATATTAATAGAAAAACCTCATATTATCATGATTAATGAAGAGAAATAAAGAAACGAGATAGAAGAAAACCAAACACAAGAAACCCGTGACAAAATCGTGGTAGTCTCACGCTGCTCTCGCCATATCTATTATATTTAGAAGTCATGAAATGTCTAAAAGAGAGACATGATAATTCGTGTCAATACTACAGAGTATAACTTGATGAGAAAGACAAAAGCAAACACACACACAAATATCTAACTAATGTTGGACAATCCTGTGCTCGGGTGGCTAATTCATATACAAATATCAATCAATCGATCAATTATTTTTTTTATTTTAATTTTTTTTTTTATACTTTGCCGGTTATTTTAAAGAAAATTGGAAACTAACAGATCGAGAAACAATGATGAAATAAAAAATATATACTCTGGCCCAGAAGACTATTCAAATTTTGAAACGAAATGGTCAATAAATTTTTTTTTTTCTATAATATTACCACTGAACGAAGTTTATACCTAAGTACAAAATCTCCGAAAAATACGATCAGGACGACGATCTCTGGTAGCTTGATTGAATTAAGATAATAAAAATCAGAAAGAGAAATAGAGGAAAAGGAAAAACAAGAGAAGGATTAAATGTTTTTGTTCCTTCTGAATTTTATCTTCTTCAATTTATTTTGTTCTTTCAAAAGATAGTATAAAATTCTGAGTAGATCTTACGTGATGGGTGCTTTAAAATAATACATATTCATTTACAGTAGCAAAAAGGAGTAAATACTGAGTTTTATTAACTAAATCTAACTCCACAAATTCATCTAACTTGGAAATATGGAGACGACGACGATCATGTTTTTAATGACAAATATAATTATATATATCGTATGGTATATGCACGTATAATTATTGAATAGAAATTTTTTTGCAGCTTGTAACAGAGAAAAAAAAAAAAAAAACATACAATCCGATATTGAAAGTTGATGAGAAATGAGAAAAGAGAGGACAACAAAAAATAAATTAAAATAAATAATTTTATTTAGGTTTTAATGAAACTGATGATAATAAGTCAAATAATGAAAATTCTGTAGGTCAATATAATTCATCGAATTTTTTTTCTTTTTTTTTTTCTTCTCTTTTCTCCACGTATCCATGAAAGCAGATCCACATTTAGATCAGATCAGATCAGATCAGATCATACCATACCATACCATACCATACCATACATAAATTAAATGATGAATAAAATAATATAATTATTTTTTTTCCTCATTGTCGGCTGCGAAAGCAAACTTACGCTTATTTTTAAACGAGACAAATTATCATTATTATTATTATTAACATTATATTCTAATAGTACCACTGGTAAAAAAGCAATGTGAACGGCGAATCAAATAACCAGACAACCAAACAACCAAACATGCGCACATTCACTTGAGGGGGAGGGGTAAAAAGAAAACGTAGAACTATTCGGTTTCAAAACCTTATAAATGGTAAAATTATGAACGCCTCGATAAATCTGGGCTATCCTTATTGTGTCCAAGAAATAAAAAGAATGGGCGTAGTATTTATCGAGTGTTTTGAGATGGATTAATTATTATTATGGAATTACTGCTCGTTACTATGATAAACGATCGGATGAGTGTTCGATTCAAAAATCAATTTGAAAAATCTCAAATGACAGCTGCATTCTTCTAGTTTCTAGTGGAATAAAAACCGCCCGGATTCATCGAAGCGTTTAGATTTCATATTCGTGTTTTGAAATTTAGCCAGGATTTAAAAAAAAATGTTTTCTTGTTCGACTCCTGTACACCCAGCGTGTGTTCGATTGTGGCCAGTTGAAGTTGCGCCAAATATTAAACAATAGATGGATACGGTTGGTTAGCAGAGAAATTTTCGACGAGACCAAATTTTCAGCAAGCTTTGTGTGGTTTCACGATTGGCAAACAATTTTCTATTGGCGCAACCGTATTCGGATGTTGTTGAATATTTGGCACGACTTCAAGTGGTGGCCACGTGATCCAAGAAGGGCTAAAATAATAAATCAATAAATTATTACAATGCAACCATACCTATTTATGGATATACAATACATAATAATTAAAAATCACTCTTCATAAGATACAGGTATAGCGTAATACATACATAGTACGAACCACATTCTTACATAGACTTCATTTTCATTTTAATTCTTACTATTATTATTATTATTATTATTATTATTGCTATTATTATTATTATTATTATTATCATTGCATCTAATTATTTTACGAACATCGTTAATAATAATGAATAATAATCCCATGTAGCGCAGGTAATTGCAGTATTATTGCTGTACTTGTGTTTGTCAGCAAGATATGTACTACTTGGGAATACAATGTGTGGGTATAAGTCCATATGACATTAAGATACCAAAAAATGAATAAAAGGAAAAATGAGAGAAAAAATAATAGTTTTGAACATCTTCAAATAATGGTAATAATACTACTTAGATAAATAACGTAGCATAGAAATCGAAAAATAGATTTAAAAAAAGGAAGAAAAAAAGATGAATGCGAAGAGAAGGATACTGAAATTATAATTTTTTTCTTCTTTATTGTTCTTCTCATTCTCGAGCTACCATAATATTCAAATGATGATATGTGATTATTATTAACATTATTATTATTATTATTGTTATGAATTTCAAACAATCAAAAACACAAGAATATTAATCATGTGAAAAATTTTTGCCATATTTTCCGTTTTCGTTTATTTATTCTTTTTTTTTTTTTTTTTAATTCTCAAATATGTGTTTGCAAATACCATCGCAGGTATAGTTTTGTGGCTTTCGTCAGCTTCACCAGTTTTCACGAAAAGTAATAATATTAATCAATTTATACATTTTAATCATTTTTATCCAATTTATTAAATTGATAATAATTGATATCGATCATCATTAAATCAATCATCCTCCAAGGATATAATATGGTACAATACAATAGTATATTTTATGGTACACTCTGATCCAATAATATACCTGATAATTAGTGCGCTGCTTATTATTAATTACCAGGCAACGTATAATTGTAAAAAATGATATACATGCATGCGAATAGAAATTTTATTTTCATTTATTCATTTTTGTTTCTTATAATGCAATAATTCGATATAAACAGTGATTCTGCTTCGATGTTAGAGGTAATACATACTATCAATGTAACGTGTATCACATTGTTACGGTTGTACATACATACTCATATACCTAAATAACATATATTCTATTTTACGATGAGAAGAATAAAAAAAGAGAAGAAAGAAGAATAAACAACTATCTAACATACGCTGCCAGATAAATTTTAGCCTAATTGCACTCTATGATGATTAATTAAGTTATCTAAAAGAAAAACAAAAAAAAACAAAAATTGAAAGAGCGGGAAAAAAACAAGGGAAAATCGTTGGAATACAGGGATATAGCTTACATCGAGCAGAACATAGGTGTACCTATGTGCTTTTTCATAACGAAACGAACAGCGCCGTGTCTTCTTTTCTTTCTTTATTTTTGCTTCTCTGTTTTTTTCTTTCTCGTTTTCTCTAGGTCTCTCTGACGAATTTGATCAAATATTGTATTTTTAATTGAGGTTACTCATGTATATGCCACTCTGCTGTCGTACCCCCCCCCCCCCCCCGACTCTTTATCGGTATATTTCAATCTTTTTCGAAAGAATTACGTAATTAACCCTGGTCTTGATCATCGCTATGTAAAAAGAAGAAGAAAAACCAACAAAAAACGATTCTGTTTCAAATTAAAGAAGCATAATCGATATCAATTGTTACAGTTGTTATTATTATTATTATGATCCATGTCTATAAAACACGATAAAAACGTGCTTTACCAATCATCTTTCAATTACTATATACTGTACTACAATAATAATATCATCGGTATATTAATCATAATAACAATAACGATAACAATAATAATTGTAATTATTGTAATGATAACGGTCATGATAATTATAGTAATATGAATAATATGTGTTCCATTGAATACAGAAAAGAGATGACAGAGAGAGAGAGAGAGAGTGGGAGAGAGAAATCCTAATTCTTCTTGGGTTGAATATACTTAAATCCCTTTTCTATGTATAATATATATAGGTATATATACAGGGATGTATATAGATCATTAGATCAAAAGCTGACGAGAGCGCCACCCATCAATGCAAGATTAATAGAAAAAAAATCGATTGTACCGTAATATAATGTTTTAGAAATAAAGAAAAAAATATATTGCATAGATGTATAATTGATACGGAAATATAACCTGATCGACGCGCTGATGGCAAAATAATAATAACGAAAGTGTGAATAGGTAATAATTGAAGAGAAAAACAGAGATCGGGAGAACAAATTGAACGACTAAGAGGAGAAATCGTAAACGTGGATTATATATGACTTGCGAGAAATAGTACTTTTTTCTCTCCTTTTTTCCTTTTTTCTCAATACGTTTTCTGGCAAAAATGTCAACTATAAATCTCGTAGGATAGAGAGCGGATGGTTAATGACAGATAAACTTGTATCAATTCCGACAAAATTCGAATGTCGAGATTGGCGTATGTAATCAGAATGTGATCTTGATATCTTATTATCTTGAAGTTGATATTTTTGGTGAATATTCTTGAGAGATTTTGTTCTCCGTCCTTGAAGCTAGGCGCACGAGAAGAAAAAAGGAAAAGAAAAAGAGGAAGTATGAAAACGACAGAAAGAAAAATTACGAAATTCGAGAAATGATCTAATAATAGATACAAATTTTATTTAACCTATCATATCCATCTAGGTATCTGGGCACTATACTAATAAATCATGATCATTATTTTCAAGAACAATAATTATTGATATTATTCACGACGATGTCGAAAAACAATTAGATCGTCGTTGGTATAAAATTATAACAGCCACCCGCAAACAGGGATACACAAACAATGAATCGTCTATATACTATACATACTTTAATAATTGCGGACAAAATATCATGTATAGTAACCATTGGCAAAAATGGTTTTGATTTTCTTTCCTTCTTTTTTTTATCTCTTATAAGGATAGCAAAATTGGGAAAGTCAGTGATATGGGTGAAGAAAAAAAAGAAAAGACGAATGAATGAACGAACGAACGTGAGGAAAGTAGAGCAAATATTTTAGAAAAATAGGAGAAATAAACAAATAGCAGAACAAACAAACGAACATACAGACGTAACAAGCGTTGTACGCCTATGCGAGGGTCAGCTGTGCTTTTCAATTTCATAGAATGTATAATAATTAAATCATATTATTATTCATTGAAAAATTATGATAATAATGATAATGATAATAAATAATAATCGACGGGTAATATTAATACCAACAATGATTGAAAAGAGGAGGATATCGTGTCGGGTATACATATAGGTATAGATATGTAAAAATGTTCATTTTAACTTGAATTGAACTATAAATAATAATAATAATAATAATACCAACAACAACAATAATCCGTATAATAGGAATTGTTGGATAATAACATCTTTGATATAGAATAAGAATAAGAATAAAAATAAAAATAGATGAAAGAATAAGATACATATATATACACCTCCGATTATACAATGTGAGAGTTATTACGAAAAAGAATAAATATGAATATAAAATACATACATACTACGAATATGATGAGGAAACAAACAGAAAAAGATGGCAAAAATAACGAGAAAGCGTTGAGAGACAGAGAAAAGAAAAGATATAGGAGAATTAAAAGCGGACAGAGAAAAGATGATAAAACTGGCTTTACTTATAAAAATAATATTTATTCTAGTTTTTAATTAAAAGAAAAGAAACGAATGAAACATACTGACAAAAATACATGAAAATTGGCAAAATAGAACTTAACAATATATAATATACATTTATACTATATACATATATACTATACTATATAATATATCAGTCATTGCATGGTATATACATCTGCACGTATAGGCATTTGTTGAACGAGCTTCTGGTATAGGTATGTGTACCTATACATATCAGAGTATACCAGAATATAGTTTGTGACATTGTCATTGTTAAGTGTAGTACCTAAAGTATAAACCTACGTGTGCAGCTACATATATCTAATTAATGGCTATATACCTACTAGGTATAATTTGGAGCTACGATGATGATGATGATAATAATAATAACAATGGGTTAGCTGTTTCATAGATATACATACAGGTATATAATAGTATAGATATATATATATATATATATATACAGGGTATGACACTTCAAGTGTCGAGAGGGGGAGGGACCCAATCGGCACGAGGCCCTGCCCCTTCAGCCAATCAAAAACTAGAAAAATTCGTCTGACCGGAATTCTTATGAGAACACGAGATACAATACACGAGAAGGATAACAATTCGAATCGCTTCTATGAGCGTCGAAATAAATAAATACCTAACAGCCTGGCTGAGTCGCTGTTGATATTCCTTTCCGATACCAAGAAATTGTATGTCGTGTTCTCGTAAGAACTTCGGTTGACCGAATTCTTTTAGTTGTCGATTGGCTGAAGGGGCAGGGCTTCGTTCCGATTGAATCCCTCCAATTCTCGACACTTGAAGTGTCACACCCTGTATATATTATATATAGGTATAAAGGATATGTATATATTATGTATTGTAGGTATAATACAAAAAATGACGAACGATGGAGCGAAGAAAAAAAAATGTAGTACCAAGCATATAACGTGAATATTAACAAAGCAAAAATGATAGAAGAAAACAAAAAGCGCGAGAAACCACAGAGAATCACTATATATATAAATATAGTATAATAGTATAATATAATGTAATATAATATACCTAGTGTCTGACTTCATGAAAATTAGATAATTTCATTACTTATAATACTATATAATGATAAAAAAATAATACTTTAATACTACATAATACATGATATGATATGCCTATAGATATATGTTCAATAAATATGTGTGTTTTTGGTTGTTTTTTTTTTATTTATTTTTTTTTCTATTTTTGTATATTCCATTTCGTTTGGCTGCAGTTCTTTGATAATAGATAACCACTCTAGTTGTTATTATTGTAATTATTATTATAAGTAATATTTTTATTATTATTATTATTATTATTGTTATTGTTATAGTACAGTGCGAAGATTCTTTGATATTGAACACGAGAAAAAGAACGGACAAAACTAAAAAATATTTACAAACAGGAGAGTCGATTGTATAAAATTTGTCGGCATCTGTCTCATGATCAGAAGTGATGAGACGCATGAATAATCTTTTTATGGGGAGTAGGGGGGGGGAGGGGGGGAGGTACCTGTAGCGCCGAAGGAATGACGAAAATAATAAATATCTGATTTTATAAATATAAATCACAATGGAATAATGATATATTCATGAAAATCGGAAGATTATGAATACGTATATGCATACATATAACTACTTATAGATGGGTATGTACACATGTACAATATATAAACTGTACGATATGAATCCACTGTATGTTTTTTTCATTTTTTTTTAACAGTCGTTTCGTTCTATAGGTATAAGTAGAAAACGAAGCACCACAAAAACAAAAAAACGAAACCAATCAAAGACAAAAAGGACAACGGAACCAAAATGCAGCGCGCGAACTTTTATGTATAAAATGAGTAATAAATAATGATTAATGATAATAATAATAATAATAATAATAATAACAATAATAATAATAATAATAACAATAATAATAATAGTAATAATAATAATAATGATTTTAACAACATAGAGATGATAGTATATAACTTTGAACTTTGAACTTTATCTACATAATTTACACGTAACACGAGGCCATACAGATCTATTTAAATATAGTACAATATAATTAGGAGAGTAATTATTAACTCCACGCTAGATCGTCATCATTATCATCATATATGTGTATGATAATAATAATAATGTAAACCCGTGAGAGTCGCATATACTATAGTATTGTTGATTAATAACGATGCGATTATTACAAGCTATACGAGAATATCATGATAATAGTAGTACACCTATATACTGATACTATATACACACCTATTCGAATGATAGAACATTATGTTCTTTTATGTTTCGGCGATGTTTGAACTTCACCATGTTGTATTGTATAGGTGTGGTACATTATCGTTAATCGCACAATTGTATTATAGGTGTATACAGCTATTACCTACAGCTGCTACTCGTTCGAATATAATGTATAGACGTGTCATATGATTATTTGAATTTTTTATTATTATATTTTTGAAAATTATTCATCCTTATTTCTCAGATTGCACGACTCCATTGCTGGAAAATTTTGTTTCATAGATTGCCCGATATAAATGATATTTACCCACGGAGTATTTCTGTGAAAATCTGTGATTTTAATGATTCATGCATTATCTCGTTCGTCAACGCATTTCGCCTCAACTTTTTCCCCTCGTTTCATATTCTCTTCTTGTAATCATCCTGTATCGTATATTAATTATCTCTATTCACAGATCGCCATTAAATATATAATCTAATAGGGGAAAAAATCATGAATTATTGGGTATCATTCATTATTATCATTATTATTATTGCTATTACGAATATTACTATTATTATTATCACATTGGTATAATGTCATTTTTAATCTCAATTATCCACCCATCAATTTATCAATCTGTCTGTGACGATTATCCATAGTGTTCGGTTCACAATAATAAATATTAATAAAAATACCAATAATAGAATGTATTTATGTATTCTAAGGATAATAATGTATGCATACTACGTAAGAGTCTGTATACTATTTAATTTTGTTATGTAATAATGTGTTCTTTATCACACCTGCGTCGAAAACTCGATTTTTGATGTCTGTAATGCGTGGCAAAAATGGGTGATTGGACACTGTTTTCGGTAGCGCCAGCGCAAGAGCTCGGGCACTGCTACGCATGCGCAGTTTCACCCGTATAAAGTGTTGTGCATCGCTACGCATGCGCAGTTTCATCCGTATAAAGTGTTGTGCGTCAGTGCACATGCGCACTTTCAACAAACGATATTTGTCACGTATTAGGCACCAAAAACCGGGTTGTCGACTTCGGTGTGATAATAGTATATTTCGACACCAGAGGCCAAACGGGCGGTTTGCACACTACACGTGTGTGAAGGCGCAATCAAGCCGGAGGCGAGTAGAAGATGAGCCGGAGGGCGAGCGATGTGCCTTCACACCTGAGCAGTATGCATTCCGCCCTTTTCGCCTCCTGTATAGAACACTATTTTTTGTTACACCTCATGCAAAGCCCCGTGAAACCAAAAAAAATGGACAAGATGTCAATTCTAATTTAACAACAGACTGACGAACTAACCGATGAAACGGTAGATGGCGGCGGTAGCGAACGAGGCGTTTGCGTACTAGTGAAAACGTTTTGCGCGCCGCTGTAGAGATTTTGCACACCGCTAGAAATTTTGCACACCGCTTTCGCGTATAGTACCGGAATAAACCATTTTGGATACTTGTAACCGGTTCACAAACGAAAGCTTTGCATGCAGGTGTAAGAAAAAAAATATTGTTTGATACATGTACGAAGGCAGCAATTTGTAACTCGTGTGAAGGCACAACACTCGCCTGCAGTCGCCCTTCGGGCTCGTGCTTTGCAGGCTCGTGCTTTGCAGTCTCGTGCTGCGCCTTCACACTCCTGCAGAAATTGCCGCCTTTGTACACTTAGTATCGAAAATTACTATTTTATAATACCTGTTTGGAAAGTTTTATTTCCAAAGCATGTTTAGCGTAAGTGAAATACCCTGTTCCCGTACTAGTGTGGAAAGTAATTTTTGCACTAGTGCGGAAAATGACTCTAATCGACAAAAATAACATTAGTTTTATTTGGTTTGTTTGCTTTCCAAATCAAACTTCTCTCCGTAGGAATTACCAGAAAAATAGTGTGTGACGAGTGGAAATAAGCGATTTCTGACGTATTTGGTTCGCAGCAGATTGTAACCTCACATTCGTCGGAAAACACCTACTTTCCGCACTAGTAACACAACATACTATTATTCGATATTCGTCCTAATTACACAAATCTTGATCCATAGGGCGTATTTGATACATATGCAAATATAACATGATCGTAAGAATTTAAAAGTGTCATATTCAACGATTCGAAAACCCGGGTAACCCTTGAGCCTAGATGGCGCTGTATAAATTTTCAGGAAGTGATTCGTAAACTTTGATATTTTTAGCAGAAAAATATGATAAATATATCTGAAAATTAGTATGCGAACGTAGTATACTAATATCGACATTGTGTAACTTTTGTGCCTACGCAAAAACGTGAAGAATGCATGAGGGCGAGAATAGATCGGGGGGATAGAAATATAAATAAAGATAATTATTACAAATTATAGGTTGGTCTCAAATCATACTCGGCGCGGATGTCGCTAGATTGTGCAACCGCTAATATGGCGGCAATCAAACACACCAATCTAAATAGGTTATGTATTCATACGCAGATTTTGCGATTGTTGAGTAAAAGCGGCCGTTTGAGGGCTTAGCAATCTAGCGCCATCTGCGCTCAGTTTGATCGGAAACTGTCCTTATTGAAACAAACCTATGAGTTTGAAACAGACAAAAAGAAAAATAAATAATAATGCAAATAGAAGTTTTAAATAAAATACAAGAAAACCAAATAATAAAAATTGTTCATTCACGCGAAAAGCTTTAAGCGAAATAATCATCTACGCTATGCATAGGTATAATATATGTTTTGTAAGTGTATCAATAACTCATTGTCGAAATATAATATTCTTATTATTATCATGATTATTAATTATTATCAATTATTATACTCATCTGAGGAAAACATGAAAACATATTTGACAATAAGAATATGCGTGTGGAAATTATCTGAACTAGGGTGCTGTCCCGGACCCGGCTGGAAAACCCGGGCTTTTACCTAGTTGGGCGCTGGTCGGGACGTTTTGGTCGGAACCCGCCCAGAATCGTCACGCTCGGCTGGCCAAGGCCTGATTGGGTTATGGTCGGGCTTCCCGACCGTGACTTGATCAGATTCTACCAGGGCTATAGAATTTGTGAATCATTCTTTTCAATTATATGCAATTGCAGATAAATGGACACAGCTCGAAGATTTCCGGGCATCTTTTACTATAAATGGTAACGCAAAATGAAAACAAGTTTTTTATCGAATATTTGAATCGTTCAGATGGTATGGGAATCTTAGAGTGCTTCTTTATACTTTCAAAAAATGAAAATAAACAAATTATTCACATTTGATGATGTGGCTCGGAATCTTAGCGCTGAAATACGCATATTTTTTGTGGAAAGATCGTTCTCCTAACTTATAGCCTCCATAGTTTAGTCCCAGCTGATTCCCACCTGCATTAGGTGATTTCCCAAAGGCATTTGCAAATTTTATACCTGTATTCTGGGAGAGTAGCTTAAAACAATTGCGGCTTATTTTTTCCCCTTGAAATAACGATTACAAATGTTATAGGTAATCGAATATCAGCGTTTTTTTTGTATATATAAGATATAGGTACTTTAGCATGCGTGACGTCATCAGCTAGCTGATTTCAATCCACTGTATAAGCTACAATTTTCGTAGAATTGCAAAAAGTAACAATATGACCTAATTTTGTTCGTGAACATACTGTAAAAGTACATGATAAGAAAAAATAGGAAAATTACCCGAAGCGCCGAGCCAGGCACTTCGACCGAATGTTTACCCGACCAGCACCCGTTCTGAAACCTTTTTGCAATCGGGCCAATCCGGGTGAATTCCACACGTGTATAATAGGGGCAAAATATTGTTGGTAATATGCGGTAGCTCGTGCATACAAAATTTAGATAATATAAATTCATTTATCTCTCTTGCTTTCACTCTATTTTCTTTTTTCATTCATTTTCAATTTTGTTGCTTTCGCTTATTGGCAATTTGAACCTTTTGGTTATATTTGTTTTTACAATATACGCCGAAAACAGTGTGAAAGAGAAAAGACGAATTAAATGAAAACCCAATAACGATGCTTGAGCGTATAATAATACATATAATATAGTATGTAACAATGGCGTAATAATGAATACACAGAAAAATACACATACACACACACATACATCAACTAATCTTTAGAATCTGATATAGTACGTAGTTTGAAAATAAATAGAAGTGAAAAAGAAAATGAAAAATTCTAAATAATAGGAGTATGTAACAATAATGATGGAATTACGATATATTATTTCGCTGTGACGAGCTATGTACACATAAATAATTGATATACCAGTAGACGTAAATTGAGAAATTTTAAACAAGAAAAATAATAATGTCAGTCTAATGATTATACATATATCGAATAAATTGAATGATGATGACGATATGATATAATGTGGTAATATAGTAATCGTGCGATATAATAATAACCATGTAATAATCATACAATAATCGTTCAAGTATAATTATATAATCATAGTTATAATAACAATAATAATAATAATAATCGTAATTAACTGGGCTGCACATTGAAAGTAACTTAATATTATATTTGTTGGATAATATAAGTATCTTAAATCTTATAATTATATGAGAAAATAATGCCGGGAAATGTTATTGATTAGTTGTAAGGAAATATATTTATAATAAATTATAAATATAATTAAGCGCTCTACCCATTCATTTCTAGTATTAAACAGATAGTATAGAATATACTTATACATGGAAAATAATAATTATGTTTGAATATATTTGTGGCAAAATCATAATATACCAGCTACTATATATATATAGGTATACTATATTAGATGTGTATAACTGTAATTTTGTCTTTTTTTGTGGTCTAATAAAATGCGAACACTTTTTAATACAAATTTTTGAAAATAAGCAAATCCTACGAAAATATGCATTGTTATACATATATAATTCTAGCCAATCTCAACCATGTTGCTATAAAAACAAACATCTTTTGGATAAAATTGATGAAAAATGAATACATTCAACAAAATATATGTATAGATTTGAATGAATTTTAATCAATAATCGTTACAATTTTCAATTAAACATAAGGAAAATTATAAATCTTGTATATAATATACATATGGATATACATATATATATATAATTAATATGTATAATTGCAACTTTCAAAGTGGAATCAATTATTATTCTGTGAACAAATACACAATAAACATAATGACAATTATGAATCATATAATCAGAGGCTCGTATCGAATAAACAAATGAATGAGAAAATAAACTCGAATAATTAAGTTGAACACTATACCATGTATTCATGCAAATATTTTCTTTATGTTACACTAATTGATCGATCGTTTGTAAACACAGATATAGTCTCACGTTTTATCGTATGCTTGTCGCTTTTCCATATCATCAATACAATACTTATACTAGTGATGTTAAATAAAATAAGAGATATAAACATTTTTCGATTATGCAGATACCGAGAAAGTAGCTAAATTTCCGTCATAACTTGATTTTTGGGTCTACCTCGCGACTTCACACCCTTCGTTTCGCCAGCTGCCTCATAAATTGAAAATGATGCTGGTATTTATTTGTTCTCTAGATCCTACATGATCGAAAACCGTTTACGTCTTGTATTCTTGTGATAGCTTAACGACCGTGAATTCAAAAAGAAATTACGCAGTCCAATGGCCGCCGAAAAAGTAACTGATGAATAAAACATTGGTGATTTTTACGAACAATAATTATAGTGTTTCATGAATAAACGGGTATTCACACAATAATGTTATAATCTATAACGAACGTATTGAAAATGTTACAGAATTTATCTGTATAGGGATCAGTAATCGCAGTCGCCATTGCATACAGCTTGTAATGAATAATCGATCTCTTATCCATAGTGAAGTTAACACTCGAACTTATAAACTTCGAGGAGAGGTCTCAATCAATCCAGTCCAGTAAACTTATATGGACTAGGCGACGATTCCGTAAGCGAAGCGTCGGGCGAACTTTATGAACCGTTAACTCGACTGGATTGATCGAGATCTTTCCTCAGAAAAAAAGTCGATCTTTTATTTTTACTTATTGTTAACGTATGATAAAAATAATAATAATTATAATTATTATTAATGATGTTCGTGGTCATTGAAATATTTGTGTATTTTTATCTATTATAGAGAGACCAGATATACCTATAATTAATATAATGCATTATATGTTATATTGTAATGTAACGTTGCCAATGGAGTATAAAACCACATGGGATCCAAACTTGAGAGCTTTTTTCATAATAATGAATTAAGAAACTGTTTATTTTTAAATTGGAAAAAAAATTTTAAATTGAAAAGAACCGATCGCCAATATCCAAATCAATATAAAAAATCATGTTTCAACCTCATTTATTTTCGTCTTTATACGTCTATTATTGAATATTTCTCTATAAATATATACTGCATAGTCGTTTATAGATTAGGTAGTTTATTATCAGTGTATATTAGAATTAATAAAATCTGAATAAAATTCTTGAAACTCTTGACATCTGAAGCACTGCAGTTAATCACATCCTCGCCCATTCTTTCGTTCTTTGATACTGTACTTCTCCTTTCATCGAATCGAAAATTCAATGAATCGCGAAATAAATGTTTGTCAAAAGACTGCCATTTCTTCTTTCGAAAGACTTAAAAAAAAATAAAAAAAATTTTGCTTCGTGAAGTTCAAATAATTGAAGTAGTTCAAGTACAACAAAATTCCCATTTTTATGTGCGTACGTAATTTCGTAGGGTGGCTCAAAATAATTGGGGCACCCTCTTTGCTTTTTCCTTTACAATATTAATTACGAATGTTATGGGCAATCGAGTACGTATCGGCAGTTTTGCCAGATATAGATATACTTTAGCATGAGTGACATCTTCGGCTAGCTGTTCTCAATTCACCGTATGAGCTAAAATTTTCGTAGAATTGGATTACGAAAAAATATGATAATTTTTGTTTCGTGAAGTATCAAAGTACACAACGAATGAAAACCGAAAATGACCCAAATATTAGAGATTGGTATTTGGTTGCACAACATAATGTGCGGGACTGCGCGCCAATCATATGAATGCAGTGAAAACTAATTCTGTGATTTTTGGTCTAACATCTTAGCTCTGTTATTTTCTGGAAAATGAATTGATCAACGGACTTGTATCCGTACACGTAAATATAAACCCCATGTGATAACGTTTCGTGTAATATAGGATATAGTAAAAAAAACTTATGCTATCCTAATTTATTGGAGGTATATCGAATTGAATGTGTTTAAATTTCGCTGAATTTGTCGTGGCCGGACAATCGCTTGGTAGAATACATTGATCGGTTTGAAATTCTCTCACGTAACCAGACTCGCAGAAATATCCTTCGTGACAAAGCTATAAGTGATACAAATATATTAATTGACCATGAAATATTGCATTAATTTTATGTTATGATAAAGTATTTTATTCGTAATTTTATTATGAAAGACCGTCGAGGTTTTCGGTGCCAAAAATTGGATTTCGTTGATATTATACGTAAGAGAGAAGAAAAAAACACCGGCTGTCGTGGAAATCCACTCTTATTGTTGGAATTACAATATTTTATCTCATAAACGTATTTTGAAAAGAGATTTTAAAACAGTCTTGTCTCGATGGGATTACTGGAAATCGGATCTTCTTTTTATTTTAATCGAATCGTTTGCATCCACTCTTGAAAAATGTCGGAAATAGAAATATTCGATTGAAATAAGAAAAATATATATTATTTACATTTATTCATTTCCTAATTTCAAGTGATTTCATCGAGACCACTTTCAATTTTTCAGAACTTCCTTTGAAAAGTCCATTGTCTGAGATGAAAATCAAAGTCAATACCAAAACTGAAGATCGATAAAAGACGGTGGACCTTTCTTCAGTTCACATCTTCCTCATATTCGGACGCGTCACGTGACGTTCAAAATGATGCGATTAATACATATCCGGAAATTACTATACATATATATATATATAGGTATATATATTACTAAATTATATTATGGAATATTATTATTTACTCATAGAATACGGCCTCTGATTTTGCCGTTCGGTCTCACGATATCAAATACTGAAAATTATATTTCTCAAAAGCTTTTAGTATTAGTCATCTTTGGTACGCACAGTAAAATACATGATCGGAACCCAATTTTTTGTTGTTAAAAACCTTGACGGTTTTTGTCAGACTTCGCCGTGTATATGCATAATAAAAATTTACTCTGAATGGGCAAGGCTTGCTTTGAGCATCTGGTCTTTCACAAGTATTTTCACAATGTCTGCTATCACATAGTCGATGTTCCTGGTGGGGATGGACCGGATCATCCTCATATTCGTCGTAATCGACATTATTTTTCACTATAAATAGACAGATACATACAATAAAATATGTATAGAGGTCTTTTCTCGCCGGCGGCACATCAGTGTGCCTATATGGCTTGCCTATAATAACTTTGTCCGGTCCAATCGTTTGGCCGGTAAAGACACAGCGAGACAAGCGACTCGCTGGTATCCCGAGGAGACATTTTCGTGAATCTAGGCACCGAGGAGATGTTTTCCGATATTTTTAAAGAATATCGCCTCTGTGATTTTGGAGAAGAATATCTCCTCGATGGTTGAATGTCTCCTCGCAGGCGGTGGACAGTCGCAGTGCCGTTGCACTACATGACCTAAGATCAAGCAAGCCGAACAGTAAAAAATCGTTTGTATCGCTGTCTTATCTCAAAATCTCATGCAATATTGTGAAGTCTTCGAAATTAATTTAAGTGCATATAATCCGTGAAGTATGCGTGATGTCGGTGAAATCGCATGAAGGGTCGCGAAATTTTATAAAGCTCCGCTAGATATTGGAAAATTTTGAGAAATCTGAAGGTAAATGTAATCTATGAAGTCCCCGTGAAATCTGCGAGATCCCAGGAGCCCTGTAAGATTTTACGAAATTGTACAGAACCCCATGAAACGTTATGAAGTCTAAAATGAAATGTTACAGCTGTGAATTGTCCCCGTGAAGCCTTGGAAATATCACAATATCCCGTGAAATTTGGCGAAGTCCTATAAAATCTTTTGAAAATTAGTACTGCAGTCTCTGAAGCCCGGACGAAATCTGTGAAATCGTTGGAGTCCACAATTCTGCTGTGTACACATTTTTTCGAAAGTGATCAACCCCTCGGAATATACTTATATTACGTAACTACGTCATATGAGCCAAATTATAATATAAACCTGCAGGCAGTACCTGGGACTTCACTCATTGTCAGAAATAGAAGTACGCTCAGAATTACGATTGTTGCAAATATCTTCATAGTAGCACGTAAGTAGATGCGTATGAATTATCTGAGTGATGTATAGATAATTGTATGTAGAAATGTTTGAATTACTATTCACTTCACACAAAATATAAGTTCGTATGTTTCAGATGAATTCGAGACTGAATTACGCTAAATTCTTTTCTACGATAGTTCCAAGCTCGTTCCAAACTCGTACATATGTATGCATTTGATCAGACACAATTATCAATCATAAAGACGACCATCAATGTGACAACGATAAGAGTGTATCATATACGCAAGTGTTTACATAATTGACCTTATTTTTATTTCCATTTTTTTTTTGTACTTGTAATAAATAACATGATATATATTCGTATGACGGGCATATAGCCTCGTAGCAATGATGTAATATAGCCGAAATATTTCTGGAATTCATGTATTTTGAGACATTTCTTTCGTTGAATTCTCAACTCCAGTTTTTTGTTGAATATAATGTTGGAATTCATTACTGGGTCACCGATTCCAAACAGCCCAGCTGACTATCTTCTACGGCAATGCTTGTTAAAACAAAAATGATCCTTACAAAAGTTGTGTAGGGTTCGGAAAGAAATATAAGCTGGTGATATTGACGACTTCGACGAAAGTGAATCTTGCAAAATAAATTTCTTCTGTACGGTCAACGTGGACCGCTAATTATTCTGCATGCAAGAACAGAAATGGTTGCCCGACTACAGTTGATTGGAAAAACTTTTTGAGGTAAAGTCCTTATCAATTCACTCAAGTCAATGATTCAGGAAAAACCATGAAAGTATTCCACATTAAATGACCTCATCTTTATTCCCACTTTTTTATCCTTATAGTAAATAAGATAAGAAATATAATGTATATCTATAGGTATATAAACATATGTGTAACGAGCGCATAGCCTCGCAGCAATATTGTAATATCGCCGAAATATTTCTCAAATTCATGCATTTCAAGACATTCATTTCTTTGGATTCTTAACTCCAGATTTGTGTTACATATGACGTGGAAATTCATTACAGAAGAGTGACGCATTTTGAACAGTCCAGCTGAATATCTTCAATAGGAATGCTTGTAAAACAAAAATGTTCCATACAAAAGTTGAGTAGAGTTCCGAAAGAAATATAAGCAGGTGATATGGACGACCTTGTAGGAGGAGGCACTGAAGTATTATGTGAATCAACTTTGGTGTCTTTTAAATTAAAGTGATCTCATACTTGCCTTCCGAAATCAGAATGAGAGGGAGTAAGGTACATAGAAAAAAGCATTGCGAACTCGTTTCGTTGAGTCTTTGATTGTCATATATTTATTGTGAATTGCAATTGCATCAACTATTTTTGATATTGTCTTATGCTCATTCGTGAACTTTATCTATTATTCTAGACATTCAGTTGGGAGAATGCAGGGGCCGTCCGTATATTTCCTAATATATCCATCGATACAAAAAAATCCAGTTTTACAATCCTGTGAAGAAGAACAAAATAGCAAGCGTTTTGATAAATGAATCAAAGCTTTCTATAAGTGGGATCACAAATACATTCAACAATTCAAATTGTACCTCATTGGAATGAGGAATAAGTATATTCATATGAAGCTTACCTTTTTACAAGGCAAATATGGAAGATGTCTCGTAGCACAACTAAATTCACAATAGTCGCCACATAGTTTATATTCTTCGTGTCTAAGCGTCGCGTCATCTGAGGAAACAGAATCAGCAAGACTACTTGCTGCGTCGAAGAAAACCATAGGCAAATCAATACAATATCCGGCTATACATAATATCGCAGCAATATCCATAGAACATAAGAATACTGGACAAATATTGCATAACTGCGGATCATATTGTGTCAAGAAATATTCATGCAACATTTCAGCAATGCTAGAATGTTATTACAATATTACACGCTGAAGATAACATATTCGAATGAATACGTCAACTGAAAAACGACTGAAGTTACCTGGCATTATGGTCAAAATGAAGAATATGCCAAGCCGCATGACTCTTGTGCAGGATATCTTCATATTCTCGCCGTTGCGTTTTCCAAAAAGTAGATATTCGATCTGTCTCCACGGGTAATTGAATTCCAGGTTCCAACTAATCTACCGAGCTCAGCTTGGGTGTATTTATACAGACTGCAGGCTTGGATATTTCTGAAAGTGGGGACAAAATATTTCAGGAACAAAATGCATAATCACAGCAATTCAGTTGGACAGTAATCTCAACTGCTATTAGCTGCTTTCCGAAAATCGAATTATGTTATGATAACGGTATTTTTGTGTATTGTTGTTTTGTAACGGAATATTATACCTTACTACTCGCAAGTGATGTCATGCGGAGCACATGATCTGACTCACAATATTATAGCCATTGCATGATGACACTCATGATGTTACTGAAACTAATGGCAATTCATTTTTCAAGACGGAATCACAGAATCAATTTTAATTTACGCCAAGCGATGTGTTGAAACGTCAGGTATTCCCCTCTGATCCTATAAACGTGCGATCGGTAAAAGTTATTTATCGTGATTTTATTGCTCACGGAGCGGCACTATTTTCTCCCCGCGCGGCTGGCAATGAGCGTCATTGCGCGTTGGACGACAACGCTATGTATTTGGCCTATTTCACACGTCTACGTGGTCCAGAGTAGCTTCAAATCATCAGGCGTCAATATTATATGCATCGTAAAATCTACAAACTTCATTTTTTCCGAGATTTTCGTCGAAATCACGCCGCGACTTGTAATATGGCGAATCACAGCAAATTTGCAAAGCATGAATTAATATGATTATATACCTATATGAGATACAATGTTCGTCAGATGGTACATTGAGAATTGATCTCGGTCAAGAGATCTTTTTCCTAGGCGAAATCGATTCGCACGAACATTGTACGTAATTATGGCATTGTTCTCTAGCGGGAAATCAATGTTCGCCATCTTACAAATATAATAATTAGTTCATGCTTTGCAAATTTAATGTGACTTGCCATAATACATTAAGCCACGGCGCGTTTTGATGAAAATCTCGAAAAAAGGGAAGTTTCTAGAGTCTGTGATGCATGTAATAATGACGCCTGGTGGTTTCAAGCTACTCTGGACCGCCTAGACTTGAGAAATAGGCCAACTATGCGGCGTCGTCATCCGACGTACAATGACGCTAAGCTGCACGGTGAGAAAATAGTGCCGATCCGCAAGCAATAAATTCACGATAAATAATTGTTTCCTGATCTACACGTTTATAGGATCAGAGGTCAGTACCTAAGGTTTTACGACATCGCTGGGCGTAAATAAAAATTGATTTTGAAATTGAGGCTTGAAACATGAAGGAATAAGTAGGCGATTATGGTATTTGAACAGGGTTCTACATCGGTTCAACTGCTTATTGATTTATCCATCAATAATTCATCATACTTTTACTGTAATAAGTAGTCTTCAGTTTCGGTTACGATGATTCAATAGGAATGAGAAATCTTCAATCAAGAATTATTATATCTCTTCAGTTATTGGGTGATCAAAATCAGATTGTTCACGTCAGAACAAAGTTACAAAAACTACATCGAATAATGATTTAACGCGCATGATTGATTTGATTGAGTTCCAGAAGGGCTAGAATTGCAAGATCAAACTGTCGGGGTACAAACGAATATATATGCCTACAATTTTACTGATGCGTTACATTCACATTTTATACGCGTCTAAGAGATATAGTCCGGTCGCCAGAGCGAAAAATGCAGGTTCATGATGCAATGTTCTACGGATTCGATATCCCTGTTGGAAAATATTCGAGAAGACGTTTTGTCAAATATCTCATGAACCGTGCGTTGTACGACAACAGTAGCAGAAACTGTTTTAGTAGATAATAAAATTCTCTACCACTTTTATACGGAACTTTTTCCCGTACAGTGCATAGTTTTCCATTTATAGCGCGGCCAAAATTTCCCAAAGCTGGTTATTGCCTAATGCGTAGTTAACGGTCAATGAAACAGTAAAAATGGTAATAACCAAATTTGTAGAATATCAAATTTCAAATAAACTTTATTCTTAGCTTCTTTCCGTGAAATCCTTACTTTAAGGGATTTTGAGCATGAGGTCTGTCATGCCGTCGAGGCATTTGTTTTCACGCAATACAGCAACGCTTCCGGTATCTCGGTCTCATTTTTTCCTGAAGCGTGGGTAGGGATCGGTTTCAAATTTTGTATGGGTGATGTTTGATATTACGGGAGGTGCGCTCTGGTTATCTAGGCCCGAGAAAGGGCCCAGCGAATTAATGATGAATTTATTTACGCGACGCTGCGAAATCAGCTGTCAAATGACAGGCAGATGGCACATTTGTTTTCGCTTCTCAGTAGATCTTAGCACAAAACAAACACTCAAACTAACCAGAGCGCACTTCCCGCTAATCCTGATAATATTTTGGTATATCCCTAATACGGATTCTCGGTGGAATAGAAAACTGAGACCGATATACTGATTCTACGCAACGGAGTCACATTCGCGTCGTCTCAGCACGCACGCGTAGGTGTACAACGCTGCTTATAGCCATAGATCCTTATTTTGTTGTCTTTGTATGTTTTTGTTAAGTATGTGCCCGGGGGTCTGAGGCGCTGCTTTCGGCTCCGAGGTGGTCTCTCATGCTCTAAATGCCTTGAGAGAATTATTGCACGGTAAATGCCGAGTTAACGCACAATTGCCACAAATACTTTCTGTTACACCTGCAGGCAAAGCTTTTGTTTGCATACCCGTTACAGGTATCCAAAGTGGTTTATTCCGGTATTATACGCGAGAGCGGTGCGCAAAATCTCTATAGCGGTGCGCAAAACGTTTTCACTGGTACGCAAACGTCTCATTCGCTACTACCGCCATCTAACGTTTTAGTGAGTTAGTTCGTCAGTCTGTTGTTAAATGGACTAACGTTGATATCACCTCCAATTTTTGGGTTTCGCGGGGCTTTGCATGAGGTGTAACAAAAAACAAAAAATAGCGTTCGATGCACGAGGCGTGGTTGAAAGACACCCCAAGCTAAGACGAAATGCCGCGTTTTGCACCCTGTCCAATACTGAAAGGTAACTGTAGAAAAAGTCTTGGTAAAATATGCACCCCCAAATCTATGACTGCTCTGACAAACCCCTTGAAAACTGTCGAAGGTGAGCACCCCATTTTAATCCGGAAATAGCCCTAAGAACAGCCATCGAGCTCATTGCTTCGCCTTTCGTGAAAAGAATATGTTCCTTCCAATATAGTTTGGTGTCTAACCGATAACTCCCAAAAACCTTGCACACGGTGAGACGGCAATGTCCTGACCGTTTAACAAGATGCGCTTAACATGCAGATCTGTTCTTTTTCCCGTGGAAATCCCCATTTTAGTCTTAGAGACAGAAAGCTTAAGGCCCCTAGACAAAAGCCAGGCATTGAGAAATGCCAACGAAGTCTCTATCTCCTTCAGCGCTATCGTGAGATCTTTATGAGGACTATATATCGCCACATCATCTGCAAACGTCAGAAATCTAGTGTTATTGTCTACATGGAGTAATATTTTCCGGATTTACATGTTAAAAAGAATTGGACTGAGAATTGAACTTCGTGAAAGTCAATTGCAGGTCGTTCTGATCCCGACCTCCGCACCTGAAAAGGAGCGTTGAAAAGTATGACTCTGAATTAAATTCTTGATAAACAAGACGAGATTATAAGGAATTCCCAATGCCTCGAAGTCTTGGATCTAAATTTGAGGAATCACGTTGTCATATGCCCCTTCGATATGATTTCTTTCGAAAAGCTAATGTGAATATTTGCCACTAACCTCGCTACATTGTCCAAACAGGACTTACCTCTTCGAAATCCGAAAAACCATCTCGAAAATATCTGTCTGTATTCCTTGTTTGCTCAATGCTAAAGAGGTCAAGACTAGGCGCCGATTTCTGCTTTGACCTATCCAGATACCACTTCAGCTCTTGACGCTTGATAGGTTGCTCCAACACCGCAATTGTATTCCCCCGATCCCTGACTAAGATATTTTCCTGAGCAGTCTAACTAATTCCGTTAACCTTACTCTCAGAGATTCCCGAAAAACTTTGAATTCTCTTAGAATTTCAGCAGAACGAAATATTTGGCCACTTTCTGCCAAAATTCTGCATCTAATCTTTGGAGTTTCGTTTCGATCGGTTCTGTGGTGTAGGAGTGGCAACGAATCGCGTTTCCGAAGCGATAACAATGCTTCTAACAATGAGTAACAATCGGTCTTTATGGCTGGTGAATATGTCTTTAATAGCACCTTAACGTAATCTTTCAACGCTACATCCCTTTCTCCATTGATGACATGAACGGTTTTCTCATCAATTACGATAGGATAGTCACTTGTGTGAGGAGATGATAACGGCGCGGCGTGATAACGTGATACGGCGTATGATAACAATGAAAATATAACGCGTTGAGAATATCAACATGATCGTAGTTGTTAGATGCGTACCAGCACCGTTGAAAATGTTTGTGAAATTACTACACATTTATACAAATAAGTAATAGAATCAAAAATTTTCTGCAGCAATATGAATTACTATACGCATTTCATCGAAATTCACAAATAAAATTAAAATTTCAGTACACTTGTAACGAAAAAGACACAATTGTATTTTGAATTTACAAATTATGCTTTCGTGCTAAATTGCTATTTTTCTTTACATCTAGACCGATGAGAAAGTATAACAATTAATGACGGACCCAAAATTTGTGAGAATTCATAGATTGAACCAACGTCGGATAAGATGACGTACCCGAACAGTGTTGAAAGTTCTCATATCGGGATATGGAGATCGTTACAAGCAATCGTAACTCAATTTTGCAAATTTTCGATACATTTTATTACTACGAATTTTTACGAATTCCTAGAGAACCTGGAACTGCATATATCCTATAGTTTTTCAAACGAAAGTTGTGGGTCTTCGTATAGCTTTTGGTAAAAAGTCGTAGAATATCCTAAATTTTCGTAAAGAATTGTAGGTTTCTGTGGTCTATCGTCAAAAAAAATTGCAGCAATTCTCGTAATTTTCCATAGGAAATTGTAAGTTCGTATACATTCATTCACAAATCTTTTATGTTTTTATCGTTCAATCTGAAAAAAGTACAATTTCGTATGAAAAACTAAGAAAAGTACGAATTTCTCTGAAAATTTATACGAATTCGCAGAATTATTTCCGGCAGGGATATGTTACCTAAACTTATTATTGTATGGTCAAGGCTTACGAACAAAATTTTTTTTTACATTTAAATATCATGAGTTTTATTCAATGGCATACAGATTATCGTAGTGTAGCTTCGAATTATAACATTTATAATATTTATCATTATAATTCTCCTAGCTCCGCTCATGAAACGCACCTTAAAATAAGTTGCGTTAACCGTGTGTCCAGACATACGGATTGCGATTGCGTAGGCTGTACGAGATTTTCTATTATTATATGACTCACAAGTATAAATTTAATTCGAACCGAGGGAGGGGTCGGTCACCCAAAAAAATGGCATTTACCAAACTTCGTGACCACAGAGATTTCATGTAAATTCACGGATTTCACGGACACTCCAGAGATTTCGAAGATTTCGAAAAATTTCGAAAGACTTCGAAAGACTTCAAAAGACTTCACTGGACTTCAGAGATTTCGCGGACTCCAGAAGATTTCACGGAAATTCATGGAATTTCATGGGGTTTCTTGAGACTTCATGGGACTCTGTGGGATTTCTTGAGACTTCGCGGGGTCTTCAAAGATTTCATAGGAATTCAAACATCCGTGTAAACTGGACTTTAAGAGTGATATTAATGCCTCGATCCAGACATATTTGGCGTAGGTCATAGCACATCGCGAGAGACAAGAGAAAAGGATTATTATTGAATAAGAATGGCGTATCGTACAAGAGAATAAAGTAAAAATGTAATGAGTGAAACATGGCTCTTGCCGATCACTATCGTTTCCGCACGATGAAATTTGTGGAAACGCAATTGAACAACAAATCAACGTTGATACATCTCATCATATCGTTCTGATATCCTTGGGTCGTTTTGCGGGGTCGTTATAACAAATTGTTCTGAACTGTAATCTCGGAGGATCTACGGACAAGTGATATTAGGTTTCGAGCATAGCGCAGTGGTCAGGGGCTATTATGTTATCGTCGAAGACAATCGTCGTATTGAACACGTGCATGTTGGGTGTCATGAAGTTGTACCAGGAGTTACTATCCTTGGATATATCACGATCAAAGGGGTAACCCATGGCACGGGCGTCGGGATACTTCTTATCTTTGAGCCCGCAATAGCTCATGGCTTCTTTGCAGCAGGCTTTTTCAGTGGACTCTTCCACATCAACCTGCAACAAATAATTATTCAATATCCACGCATCGTAGCACGGATTTTCCCACTCTTTCAATGATTTTGAATCAGAATATATTGGGAAAACATGAAATTCGAACATTTGTCTGCCTTTAAATAATGCGAAAACGATTTGAAATAATATACACATTTGTTTCGCTGATTAGCTTCAAATCCTAACCGTAGTACGCTGCAGTTCGCAGGAAGACCAGCTCAGCCTTATCACATTATTTCATAACAAATAACTCCGGAGGAATCTTATGTTCAGGCTAAGATTCTCACCCGACCAGAATTCCACTCGTTAGTCTATGTCGTTGGGGTTTCGGAAATCTTCTTACCTTATCGAGATCATAGTTCGAGATCATGACGAAGACCTCAACCTCCATGCCTCTACCTTTCGACCCCATCGGAATAAGCATGTGCTGAGGCCAGCCGCAACTGCAGAAGCCGCTTCGTCCGGTCTCGATACGTGCCATGTTCGATTGGTCTTCCTTTATATCCGGGAAGGTTTGTTCAAAGGGAATTGTCACCGTGGACTGCTTAGATTGACGCTCGATAGAATTGAAACCAGGGTGAACTGAAAAAGAATTTGACAGATCAGGCAGATAGTTATTAGACTAGTCCAAAGCTCTAACAATAAGTGATGAGCTTACGTTTAACGACCCACTTGTCCAGCTCTATCATGAAGTGTCTTTGTTCACGCAAGTTGTTGGCGAAAAGTTCACTACTTTCGTTGTACTTAGGGGCCATGAAGATGCGGACAGTCCCGGACTTGGTGACATCGGAGCTGTTTTCGACGGTAATTTCATAAGTGAATGGCTTGTGATTCAGGTGAGTGAAACCGACCGGGACAGGTCCACCTGACATGAAGTCGAGACCATGAGCAATGCAAACTTTACTCCGTTGCCAGTGGGTTTGGAACTGGGTAGATGTTCCATCCATATCCTTTATGTCGACATTGCTGATTTTTATGGATTTGTAGTCGAGCTGTGCGGAAGAGTATAATGGAGAATAGAGTCTGGTAAAAGTGCGAAGTCGCGGATTCAAATGAATTTGATTGTATAATGACCTCATCCTTGGTATACGGTGGCAATGTTTTTTTGTGCTCTTGGAAAATCTTGTTGACGTAGGCGTGTAATCGGTAGAAAACCGGATCTCTCATCGCAGTGGTGTTTTCGCCCATAACGTTGCTCCCTTCCTGAAATAACCAAGGTTACAGCAATACTCTGGTCGAACCTTCGCAGGTCTATGAGGGCACATTATAATCACCTTGTGACGGTTATCCGGGTCGTGAGCATGGGCAATTGCAAGGTGTGCGTTGTTGTGAAAATCGCCGTAGAAAGTCCGATTTGGTGATAGTATATTGGCCTCGACGATGTTGCCCAAGATATCTATGTCGAGTTTCGGTTTAGGTTCGTCAGGCTTCTGACCCGGCACGACTATGGTACCAGCATGGATGGAGTCCATAATACGACCTCGCCATTGCTCAAGGTCGAGGATTTGAAATGCACCGGATGAAATACTGATGTCGCGGAGGGTGGTGTAGTCTTGGCGTCCTGGATAATGCCCAGACAACAGGTCCGCCCCCAATTTTGAGAAGTATCCTTCAGGAATGGGTTCCCTTAAATCCCCGAGGGGCCTTACGTGACCGAGGTTGTTTGAAAGACGCTCGAAGTTGTAGCTGAAAGTACAAAGTAACATGTTCAGAAGCGGCTGTATAAAGGAGTTGGATATTTCATTTTGAATCTCATTTCTGTGTTTCGTATAAATATACTTCATCCGCGAGCTCACCGTGCGATTATTTGCTGGTGCATGTAGTAAAATAATTCTCCGCGCCGATGTTTGTTCACAACATTCTCAAACGTGATATTGTCAGGATAAATGAGATGCCAATGGGCATGGTGAAGATTCACTCCCAAGTCTTCTCTGAAGTATGCCACCCGATGTTCGGGTTCAAGATCGCTCGCAGTATGATTTTTTTCCAAGTTGATGCATTTCTGACCAAATTACGTTATCGTATCAATACAAATAGATAAACGAGCCGAGGTATCCCCATGGTTTGAATGTTTTATTGCATTTGAAAAACAAGACGAAAGTTTCGCCTCAACAACGAAAGTGGATTGATCATCGAATACTCACGCGACTACCGGGTTCAGATAACTCAGCCTCCCTTACGGCCTTCTTAAGGGTAGCACCGGGCATAAATTTACTCGGAAAAATTTGAGAGATCGATACAGGCGTCAGGGTCCTGGTTTCAGGATGATGAAGGATCGCGACAGACAAAGCGTAGACGTACATCTGAATATTGACCCGGTCCCTAGCGTAGCTCGCGACTGATAAGAGCTCGGGGTAGGTTCGCGTACCTGTTGAACATTAGCAGGAATGATAATTAGACTGCATTATCATTATTTGGATTGCCTCGACGATGTTGCCCAATTGGATTGCCGTATATTATTATATCCTAATGACCTCGTACTTACCCAAGAAGATGTCGATAAGCTTGCCTGCTAACTCGCTGTGATGAGGTATGAACACCGAAAATGGTTCATTCCGTTTCAATTTCAATGGCAGGCTCAGATCTGGCAGAGTTGGTAGTGCTTTGATCTGTATGCGATTCACGGCGTTCCGCGAAAATTCTGCAGCGGCTTCACGATATCTCTCAGGCTGCAAAAATCGCAGTAGATTGAAATTGCGTCTGCTCAGATCAATTCAGTGCGAGAGTAAAGGGAAAATGGAGACTGAGTCTGAGAATACAGTGCACCAAATATTCGTCAATTGTCTAATTGTGAGTAAAGTGCATGGGGAACAAAAGCCACCAGAAACCGTAGAAATAGCTCGAAAATTACTGAAAATATTGCTTTTCAATTTCTTAGATTCCAATCCGGAAACACGCTTCGAAAATGTAAAATGATGTAAAAAAAAAAAAACTTACCACGTATTCCTCGGGAAGCTCGAAAGTGATTTTCTGTTTGCCTTTCGGCATGTAGACTGGTTCACCGGGGCGAGAAAGCAAGTAGAGGATGCAATTGGGTAGATCGCACATCTTGACTTGTTTGGTGCGTTGGATAATTCGATTGAAAACGAAGTTTGAGAGATTCGTTTGAACTGCGTTCCAGTCTGTCGATGTGGCTCGTGTGCACGAGTCGCTTGAGTATGGACCCTAGGTCTCCTCGTTACTTATATATCCGAGTATGAGGATGTAGTGGTGAGAGATATCCAAATGAATATTCGCCTCGAAACCATATTTAGAGTATTCGTAGGGAGTGTATTTTGCAAAATAAATTCCTTCTGTGTGGTCAGCATGGAACGCTAATTATTCTGCATGCATGGACGGAAATGGTTGACCGACAGCACTTGATTGGGAAAACATTTTGAGGAAAAGTCCTTATCAATTCAGTCAAGTTAATAAGTCTGGGAAAAACGATGAAAGTATTCCACATAAATGACCTCATCTTTATTCCCATTTTTTTCTCTCATAATGAATAAGATAAGAAATATAATGTATATCTACAGGTATATGTAAACATATGTGTAACGAGCGCATAGCAGCTCGCAGCAATATTGTAATATCGCGGAAATGTTTCTCAAATTTATGCATTTCAAGACATTTCTTTCTTTGAATCCTCAACTCCAGATTTGTGTTAAATATGACGTGGAAATTCATTACAGGCAGGTGACGCATTTTGAACAGTCCAGCTAAATATCTTCAATAGGAATGCTTGTTAAAACAAAAATGTTCCATACAAAAGTTGAGTAGGGGTTCCGAAAGAAATATAAGCGGGTGATATCGACGATCTTGTAGGAGGAGGCGTGGAAGTAGAAATTCATGCATTTGTATGGTTAGATTAATGATCGAACATGAGTTTGGACAAACCGATGTGGTATTTGATCATCTTCGTCTGAAATTGGTGCTGAGAATGATGCAGGGAATCTAGGAATGATCTAGGAAATCAGTTTGGAGAATTTTTTATTTTTTTTTAATACACGACATCAAATATCAAAACCCGTCTCAGAATTTTTCAGACACGTAACGTAATAATACATTTCTTGTAACTGATAACTACAATATTTGTATATTAACGCATCCGTTGTCGACAGAGCATTGAAATTACACTAACGAATTTGGATTTTAATTGCAACCGAATGGAAAATACGATGCACGTGGAACTGCACATCGCGATACGCATCGTCGTTATTCACAACATTTTAGTTTGAAAATGCGAGCCAAGAATGGAAACGAAAATTTCCCGATCGTATATGAATCGCTATACGCAGATATTGAATTTCTATAGGCAATATACTGAATATGGGAATGAATGTTTAGAGAATGCTGTTGAACCTGTCATGGACTAATCTAAAACATCACTGAAAAATACGGTATTCCTAAAGCAACCGGTCTTAGATGAACACATCATCAAGAAACGCAGTACATATTTAGTCAAATATCACTGTTCACGTTTTCTTCGATGCTCTTCTGCGAGATGTTCACTATACCCTTCTTAAAATGACGGATACGATTTTATAAGATCGGATAGAGTTCCGGAAAGGTTCCTGATAGTGTCATTCACCCGAATTCTATCAACAATTTTGTCCGTCCCTATCGGTAACTGCAAATTTTTACCAAAAATATTCAAAATCCCACACGCGCTCTATTGGACCTCATCCGATTTCGAATCGGGACATTCGAACTGAAAATGTTTGATGAAAATATTGAAAGTCCCACTCGCGACTTTGCTCGGCCCTGTCCGGTTTTGGATATTTTCAATTTCCGAGTGATTTTAGTCTTCGTGATCTTCCCACTAGAGCCGTTTGGGTGCGAAAGCTTCCCGTGATTGAAAATGCTCCACGTCTGAATAAGAAATGTGTCCGATTGCCGCAGGTAGCAATCATTGGATCACTCATTAGCTCCAAACGTGAACATTCGTTTGTGACCTTATATGTGGTTATTCATTACCCGAGACCCAAGTGGGAAAATGAATTTTCTTTAGGAATTGATAAAATTTAAATTCTACCGCAGGCCACATCCGCTACCTATACACAGGCGACATTATCGCATCACATGCTGCATTATTATCGAAATATAGTATTTCATACAAATACCGCAAAAAATATTGTATGCTGCATGCTTGCAAACTATTTTCCGGCTCGGATTATTTTCCAGTCTCCGCCATCGGCTCGCCTTTGGCTTGTATCGAAAATATCATCCTCGCCTAAAAACTATTTGTATGTAAGCATGCCACATAAATAGCAATATATCGCACAATGCAGGATTCAATACAACCTTCACGATTTTTGGATAATATATTATAAGGCGAATAGCGGCTGGTATGCATAAAAAGAAGTAGATGCTGATGCTTAAAGCATATGCTCCGATTCGTAGTAAAAAAACTTCAGTGTCGTAGCATATCAACAATATGTACTGGTACTGCGTAGTACTACTACCCAATGCTATTTTTTGCAGCAATAATACATACTTCTTTTTGTGCATACCCCAGCCTGCATTGTCTATTTGCTCTTTGGTCGTGGTATTGGAAAGACATATCGAGATGATTCCTTGAAACTGTTTACCCAACTGCGCATACGCGAGTACCTTCGACTGTTTATTCAGTCCGGCCACCCCATGTTTGGAGTTAATATTTTAGCTCTTCGGCATCAGCAGACGAATTTCGAAAACCAAAATGGTTACCGTAGCGTGCTTTCAAGTGTAGTTCCTCATTCCAACGGGTATTAATTACATAATAGTGAAGGCGGGGGATCGGAAAAAGTATTAATTTCCGCAAGAGGCGTTTTTTTTTTTTTTTTTTTAACTATTCTCAGTCTCTGAGCGGTCTATTTCATTGCTTTAAGAAGGGTTTTCCGGAGATCTTGAGTTGCCCAGTCCATATGGGTCCTCATTGTCACCGCCACTGCATACATGCTGTATGAACGTGAAAAGTAATCGATTACTCGATTAGGTTCAAACTACCCGAATACTGGAACTATCCGGATAGCTACTCGAACAGTTCGGATACTCAAACTATCGGGATTTGAAGTTTCAGATTCCACAGATCCGAGTATCACGGGTATCCGGATAGTTGGGTAGTCCAAAACCGTATATGAGCCCTGTTAAAATGTTGCTTTGCATGCTAAAAAATTTTCTGAGAATGGCAGACTCTAGTTTGAATCCCTTACTGAAACGAATGAATGTTTTTGCCGTTGTCCGATATTTTACGCTACTATCGGATTAAGAGTCGAGATACCTTTTTTCAAGCTCGATATCTTTGCGGTGAAAAATTAGATAGCATTATGAAATACAGTTTTTCAAAGCGTAAAATCTCCCACGTCTAGCTATCACAGCTTTATTCAACCCAAAAATCTTCGTGCGGAAGTATTGCAATGGATATGACAAAAAACGTCATTGTTTCTGTTCTTTCCGTAGGTCTATTTCGAATCGTCACAATTTCGAAACCATGAAGCTGATAAAAATTTGAAAAAATTATAATCGCACTTCAACATTGAAGTTTTGTAAATACCATGCAATTTAAAAAAATCAAAAATATGCGGTCCGTGAGCAATATCGACTGTTTTTCTGGCGGTAGCCTACCATTGACGGTACAGGGTCGGTTGAAAATGAAAAAAAAATTATTCTTAAATTCCCTGGAGTACCCGAGCGTAGTGGCTGCGGTACTATAAAATTATAATATATTATACCCAGTGTTGGGCGGTTTTTTAATTAATTACATTCTGATTGCAAATTACAAATATATGTAATTAAAGGAAAAAGAAAATACCAATTACAATCGTAATTTGTAATTAAGTGGAGAAAAAATACTGATTACAATTGTAATTTGTAATTATAAAAAGAAAAAATACTAATCACAAATGTAATTAGTATTTGTGCAGGAAACTTTCGAACTACAAATCACAACTGTAATTAGTAATTTCAATGTAATCAATCACAAGAAGTATAATTATAGTAGTGCCAAACACTGATTATACCTAGTGTGAATCTGCTACCGAGAATAATATCGTAAATTTGCTGTGGTGAATAATTAGAATCGCTTTGTGATACCATGCTGGAGTAGAATCTTCTCGTTTGATATTGAGTCAATCCCGCAATGATTAACTCTCAATTCCTTGTTTGAAAATATCGAGTCCCTCTGTATAACGTATTATTCTCGATATGAATCACTCTTTGTATTGTGTGCATATTGCGCCCAACTATCATCAGCGGTACCGTATCCTACGATAAACAAGGCGCCCTGAAGTAACGTGGGAAGGATCTTGCCTACATATCTACCTGAAACCCTGTGACCTAATGCCCTGGTTACGTTGCAATTGGCAGCGGTCACGGAAGCTCTACTGGCAGCCAAAAATTAGGTGAAATATGTGGCCTGCGGAGGCAGGTTTCACGAACAAAAGTTCGGGAGGAAAAATAGTGACACATTAGGTAGGACAAAGTTAGAAATAAAGCTAACTATGTATTGTATATTTTCTCCATATTTCATAACGTGTAGTATATTAACGACCTTTGTGACACACGGATGACACGTCTATCGACGAATATCTACCGCTGGTAGTGCTCGAGGGAGTCAATATGTTATTGCAAATACCGCGGCCTCAAAACCTCTACAGTATACAGCTGGCCTACGTTTCGCCAGCAGTACTATATCGTTCGAGGGGCGAAGCAGATCGGTAGAAAAGGCTCTCCGACGATGTACAAAGTCCACATACAATCCCTGTCTGACAAAACGAACTATCGCTAATATCATGGTCACCGCTGAGATGGATTGTGGGGCTGCGGGAAGAAAAAGACGAAGCCTCCCGTCCTTTGGTTCATCGGAAGAACAGCGGGATGCAATTTCCGCCACTGAACCTGCAAACCACCTACCGTTCTGTTTATTATTACCTTGAGCAAGTCACACGAGAGTATCGTGTCCGCTAGAAGAAGAAAGACTACATTTTAATGGAGGAATCGTCCACCCACGCAGTTTCTGCCTACCCAGGGTGGCGAGCCAATGCAGGGACACCCAGCCGTCAGGAGGCGGCGTTGTAATTTTAAATGTATTCGCTAATGTTTCTCCAAAAGAGGGCTAATAGGAGGAAGGCACAAGAAAATACGTAGCTTTAGAATCCCGCTTCCCACCCAGGATGAAATACGGAGCACTGGGTTGATGATCTACGAAAGATCACAGGCTCATTCTTCTACGTTGGACTATTGTGACAAATAGCGCGTTCCTGTAAATGGTTCAGCCACCACCACTATATTCTTTCGTATATTTTGCAACGTAGATTGACCAGTATAGTCCAATTGTGAGATTGAATTCATTACATATCGCTAGTCTGCTTGTCAACGACAGGGCAAGCTTTTTCTGTTGATTGACTGAACTCTTGTATTTTCTTCTCTTCGTAATTTTTGCGTAACCTATGAACTTGTTAGCGATGTGGGACTATAGATCTCTTCGTATTATATCGCTTTTCTACGGAACACATACCGCGCGTTGTTTTCAAACCTTATCTGCTGAAATAATATAATTTGCTAGTCTTGAAAATCAAAGGTCTTGTATTATGATGCATGTTTGAAGTTCTTATATTCTGTAACCAACTATCTGTTGTAACTGCGATTGCTATTTTGTCAAGTTCGTCAACACCATTATCGTCTGATGTATTGGAGATGTGTTAAGATACACGGCATTGTTATTTGACTAATGATTTTTCTTAAGTGTCCGGATTTATTGTCTATCTAATTATCTTATTCATGTGGTGTCCCCGACCCCTCTTCCAGAACCAACAGAAATTCAGAAATGTGAGTTAGCCCGTTTGGGTACAGCTGAAATTAAATAATTTTGAGAACCGGGGATATTAATCTCCAACGCAATTTCGATAATTGAAAAATTTGGTACCTAATCGGAATATGTCCAATCTGGCGGTTTTTCCAAATCCTTCGATTCGAACGGGCTATGCCAAAGAATTCAGTATTCGAACGGGCTGTGTCAAATCGAGCCGTCCCGAAAACATTTCATTTTTTGTATCCAGTCGGACTGTGTCCGTTCAGGCCGTTCGAAAATTATTCGATTTCTCGTGTACCACCAATTTTTTGTTTGAAAAGGCATCTCAAATATTTTATCACTTATATGGCATGCGTCCAATCGGGCCGTTTCCGTACGTGGTCGGGTGAGAAGATTATGTAATATTTGAATGAGAAATGCTGTAGGTTGCTCGAAACAGCTGAATCACAATTTATTTATGAATATCTCTATACACTCCAGTAGTAGCCTAAGAGCTAGCCACGGAAATAGGGCAGCAATTTATAGAACGATTAAAACCACCCAATCAGTCTGCCTTAACATCATTATTAATTGATTCGGGCGCCTGGCAGCTTTTCATTGGTGGGGGTGGGCGTGGTACGGCCGTAAAGGGGTTGAAAAATCAATTGAAGGTGTTCAATTTATAGAGCGCTGGTTTTTGTGTGATTGTAGCTGTGATTCGAAAATAATATTGCCAGGCGATTTGCTTGGGGGAAAAGTAGTGCCAGGTAGCGTTAAAGTTGCGTAAAAAAGTGCCAAGGTCGTCTCATTTATAGAGGGCTGGGATTAAACTTTTTCGTTACATTCAACCCTCGGGATAGTGTGTGCAAAATGACAGGCGAAAATATTGAGCCGAACACCTTGCCAGGCGCCGACAAAGAGCGAGAAGTGTGACATTCTATTGTTATGGATTAAAGGGAGAAAATTTTTTATTCATTATTATTCATTATTTTTAAGCAGTATTAACATTCACTATGTTAATTGTTTATTTATTACCAATCAATCAAAAACACAGTAACCGAAACGGCTAGATATTTTGATAATTATTCTAAATATTAATGTATGAAAATTACTGTTATAACTCGTTATGAAAAAAACATATCAATTCTATATAATAAAAATTAAAAAAACTATTTCAAGTATGAAATATTGACATCAATGTTTCTCGGACTGTTGGCTTCTCTATCCGATAATTCTCGTGATCTGTAAGATGAAGTCAAAGTTATCAATACATATCTTGCAGCGATCTCATTCACAATTAGTTGATTAAACAATTATAAAGTATACCTCAAACATTAATGCTGCCACGCTTATTCATTCATAGTCGTCTCCTTCTGGATCGTCATCGTCTTCTTCATCTGTAAAATTAAATTAAAGTTATTAAAATGTTGCGGTTACCTCATCTGCGATTAATCGATATAAAAAATATTACATATATATATATAGATATATATATATATACCTGTCACATCTATTTCCTCCTCCAGGTGTACGGGTTGAATGACGATGTCATTAACGTAGGCTGGCAATTGATCCCCCTCAAACCAAAGTATTTCGAATTCATGTTCGCTTTCTGTCCAGCCATAATTGAGTGGAGTTAATTGTATTGGGTTTTTGACATTCGCGTTCCCCAATACACCACTGATATAGTTTGCTCTAAGAAGTTGTTGATGCAGCTCTGTTTTACATGGCGGCAAATTCGCTTCATCAACATTTTTGAATCTTCGGCTAAATGGCTCATTGACGTCCTTGAATTGGGAAAGTTTTTGTGCAAATTTTGAATCTTGCCTCGTTGACGTCATCGGTTTGTTGTACGCCATAGATGCGGCAGACAAATTTCTCTAATACTGGATATAAACGCTTCTTGAAATTCTGAGCTCTTTTCGAGCAGAGCAAACGGCCTGTTTTTGCCTTTTTTGAAGAACGCCGGATTGTAATCACAGCCCGTTAAAGCGTGAAATCCTGGCAATGCGCTGGCCAGTGATTGGCCTAAGTTGTTGTACATAATGAACTAATGTCGATGTACCTTTGATTATTGCCTACACCGGCATCCATCCAAATTCGCAAAGAATTTTTTACGCGATGCATGTTCCCCAGCATTATAATTAGAATGTCGGTGTCGGAACTTTTAATAACAATATTAGCGTCGAAATCAATGTTGCAAACGCGATAGATTATTTTCGTGTCCGCCTCTTCGTGATTCCCACACGACAATTCCCCAGAGTTATGCGTTTAGAGGTTTTTAGTACGCCATTCCCAACGGTATAAATTGTGTCTTCACAAAGAGAGTTTACTTTTCTTAATTTGTTGACATTCTGTCTGGGTCGACGATCTACACCACACACTAGCGTCGTGAAAAAATCATACAACTCTTCTGGAATTGTGCATTCGCCGGTGATCAAATCTGTGGTTTGTAGACTATCTGGCAAATCGATTTTCTTCATTTGCATCATTTTTTCTCTTAGGTTCAGAGCGGTTCCACGGATGCTATCGGTTATTTTTAAAGATAGATACGTCGATTCATCTACAGTGCCGTCTGCGGGACACACAATGTTCTGATTGTGCATGGAAATGATTTTTAATTGTGTGCCAAATCTTTTAGAAATTCTATCCCTCATCCGCTGCGGTCTATATACATCATCTTCATCCTCGGAGTCCTCTTGGTGTAATTCCCGTAAATTACTCTTAAACGAGTTTTATAAAGAGTGCAAGAAAACGCATTTTCGTCGTTTCAACACATGATCTTCGATAAAAGTGGATAATGATTCGAAAGCGATTTTGTAATTATTCCTTTTAATGTGCCAATTAGTAGGTGGGCATTGTAAGTCGGTGAATGATCGAAATTCAATTTGGTAAGCTCCTCTGCAAGGATCGTGGTAGCACAAATTTTTACTTTCGTAAATTTTTTCCAACAATTGTAAATCATTCAATTCTGCCGCTTGGGCTTCCAAAGTATCTTTAAAAACAATTGTTTTCGCTGTACGCAATTCAATTTCTTTTCCTTTTACCTTTGCGCGAGCTTTATCACAAAATATGCATTTTTTAATACTTCCCTGTGAACTAATCCGCGTTGCAGAGTCAAGCGATAACGTGAGCCGTTGTTCCTCCGGTTTTTCTACAATATCTCCTTCGCTGATACTGTCTTCAACTGAGGTAGATTGATGCGAAGTTACAGAAGACGTACTGGCTTGTTCATCTTCTTCTTACTCAATATAAGCGAAAACTTTTACTTCATCGTACAGATCACGAGAATTATCGGATAGAGGAGCAAACAGTCCGAGAAACCTTAATATTAATATTTCATACTTAAAATATTTTTTTTAATAAATTTTATAGAATTTAATAAATTTTTGTAAATTTTTATTCGTATTATGGAGTATTGATAGTTTTTCTTCATGAACAGTTATAACGGTAATTTTCATACTTAAATATTCAGAATAATTATCAAGATATCTAGCCGTTTCTGTTACCGTGGTTTCATGTACAATTACATGCATGAAATTGGAAAAAAAAAAAAATATATTATTGATAAAAGATAAACAATATTAATTGATAAAAGATAAACAATTAACATTGTAAATGTTAAGACTGCTTAAAAATAATAAACAATGATGAATAAAAAATGTTCTCCCTTTAATGCATAGCAATAGAATGACGTACAACGTTCATATTAAAAAATAACTGTAGCATCTGATTGACTATCGTGCGCGCATTTCTCGCTCTTTATCGGCGCCTGGCAAGGTGTTCGGCTCAATATTTCCGCCTGTCATTTTACACACACTATCCTGAGGGTTAGATGTAACGAAAAAATTTAGTCCCAGCCCTCTATAAATGAGACGACTTCGGCACTTTTCTACGCACCTTTAACGTCACCTGGCATTACTTTTCCCCCAAGTAAATCGCCTGGCAATATTATTTTTGAATTTTGAACATAATTAGCTACAATCACACCAAAAACCAGCGCTCTATAAATTGAACACCTTCAATTGATTTTTCAACCCCTTTACGGCCGTACCACGCCCACCCCCAACAATGAAAAGCTGCCGGGCGCCCGAATCAATTAATAATGATGTTAAGGCAGACTGATTAGGTGGTTTTATAATCGGTCTATAAATTGCTGCCCTATTTCCGTGGCTAGCTCTCCGTCTATAGTAATGATGATGCGATTTCATTGTATAGACTTGATTCTTATCGTGAGAATAAAATCACTCATAGTTTTATGTATGTGTACAATACATTTGAATTCACAATATAACAATATTATTATATTACTAGAATACCTACATTCACAATATTTCGGCAATATAATGGTAGAATTGCTGCGATTAGATGTAAGGTATAGGTATAGGTATATACATATATACGACATATAAATATATCATAGCGTTTTCAACTGAGGCTACATCGGTTACACTACCCGAAATTGAAAACGCTGTGAGACGTACAAATTAGAATACACATCCTACGATCTCCGTTGTTGTTGTAGTCTCCAAACGAGCGGGACATTCGCTCGGTAAAATACAACGGCCATTTGGAAACTCTCTTACGTAACCACCTCCGCAAAAGTATCCTCGTCTACACATCTGATGAAAATGAACATAGAATAATAAATTACGTAGTAGCTTTGATGTGCCTATATCCAATTCGAATTCGGAAACATAATATTATGCGTTTATAGTTTGCAGCGTATCTACAGCTTTTTGACAAAAGATGATTTCCATTTACCAAAACTGAGTCTATCCGGTTATTGATGTACTATAATGTAAAATAACTTCCACCCACGTAGCACAAAAATTGCGATGATATTGTAGAAATATTCTGAAAAGTATCTGCAATTCTGTGTTCTGTGTGGACATAGCCCTAGCTGAGCTGTCTTCAATAATTATGTTTGTGCAACATAACATAACATTACATTGTAACGGCGTTGGTACGATTTATGGTACCTACCTGCATAGATATAACTGCAATTTCCTTACTTTTCCACGCATTGCGGCGCAGAAGTAGCAGGTTCCCAGATATTTCGAAGAAAACGCACAACTTAGAATGTTCAATTTTTAAAAATAACAATTCATTTCGTAACCGTTAATCCGTGATTGAGCTGGAGCACGCGAGCTAGAGTTCAAGATAACCGTCAGGAAATTCGGATGGATCCACATTGGTTTTCGAAGAAATAAATTTGAATAGGTACCGATAGAAATTAATGGGCGTTTCAGGCGGAAATCATAAAATATAATTGAGCCGCTCGTGGAAAATTCTCTAACTTTTCCCGGACACATGAAATTTTCTGCCCTAGAACGCTGCAGGTTTTCCGAGTGCGTACCAGAGTGGGTAGGCAACAGGATTCTCGGGCCACCAGAATTTTTCTGAGTCCCTCATCGCTGATCTGCGCGAGAGGAAGGAGGGGAATCCGCGAGCACCTTCTAGAAACTTCTCATCTGACAATGAGCTCCGACAAAACACCAAGAGATATGCCTATCAAAAGGTAGATGAGAAATACTTTCGGTGACGGCGGTATTCCTTCTTGTCTAGGAGCAATAACGACGTAGATGTCATAGATGAATGCATGTCATTGCAATGTGAGTCTTGAAACTAAACCTCAAGAACGGTTATATTACTATACTTCGTTGAAGGTCATTGTCGCTTGAGTTCTTCAAGCCTCATAATAATTGGTATTCTACGGTGCATTGGCTGAGATCGATGGGGCTTGAGTGCGTGCGTGAAGAACTATTGCGTACGTTAAATATTACTCGTTGAAACGCCTGGTGGCAAATAATATCAGACGAAAACTTCCTACACGGTTCTCGATACTATATCAGTGGTCCTCGGATCTCGAGGACTCCCCTTCTTCGCGCGCATGCGCAGTGCGGCGACAAAGGCTTATTGTTAGAAAAATCGCAGTGGCCCGAAGCCCTAGCAGCTGTGTAATGGTACTTACAGCATCACATCCCTCTGGTCCAGGATGATTGTCGCAAGTAATTTCGCACGAAAGACCACATTCGATCCATACCTCATGAGATTCGGCTGCCTCGTGCAGCGTAGGACGGGCCATAATGTTATCTAAATATAATAATTAGATTTCTTTTGTATCATCATTCCTCAGTTTTCGGAGATTTCACTACAACTTGTTGCAGGCTGAAAAATGAACTATGTTCGTTTATTTTTTGAAACTCCAGTTTGCCTTCAACGAATTTCTACGAATTTTCAGATAAATTGGAACGTTCCATACCTTTCCCGACAAAACGTATATACAGATTTTCCTAGCTTTGCGTACAGAAATTGTAGATTCTCTTAGTTTTTCATACGACATTGCAGATTGCCAGAGTTTATCATAAAAAATTGTAGAATTTTGTGATTTTCTTCATAGAAAACTGTGAATTTATAGAGTTATTCAGAAAAATGTGTCAATATTAAGTCGATCAGACTATCAAGAATTACATTTTTTAGATAAACCATGAAAATCGAGAATTCGTGTACATCGAAAACTGTGAAGTGGTCCAATTTTCTCAAAAATTTTTAGGATTCGAAATTTTTACCAAGGTGACCTACAAAATCACCAAGATATGATGATCTGCACATTTTAACAAACTGCACGACGATATAAAAATATTATTTTCATTGCGAATATCGTTTCCACACGGAATATATTGCAACGATAGAAAACAAAATAATATTAACAATAATATGGTCATAATAGAATGCGACAACAATAGTATATTTTAGAAAACCTGATATACCGCGTACCTGGCATTTCGATGAGAAGTAGAAAGGCGCCGAAAACGAAAACTGCAGTAGTCAGGAACTTCATATTGTCTTCGTGGCTCTTGGATAATGACTAACCCATCACGATCTGACATGTGAACTTACACGACTTACACGATGTTACTTTTGAACTTATAATCTGTTGATCTCCATCTTTGGTTACTATATGAAGTTCGTATCTACGTCAACTACGTCGGAGAATATATTCTTTAGCAAGCATCACTTGATATTTTAGCAATATGTGATACGTTACTTATATAATAATACTGCGTATTATATATTATTATATAAGTTCCATACATAGTATTGTTGTCGAACAAAAATTGGTTAGGCGAATCCCATTCCCGCAATTTTATTGCCATATTTTTTTGATTATGACCCGAGACTATGGGATAATTGCTGATTTTTTCCAGAACTTTTCGCTTTTCAGTTTGGGGGGTATACGTATTTTCAAAAATCTCTTCCGACAACGTTTAGTAATTTCTTGAATGGTACCACCGCTTAAACGAAATGTTGTATAACAAGTGACCCGTATGCAAATATGCCAGTCTCTTAGCGTACTTCGAACTCGAAATTTTTGTGAACTTTTTCAGACACTGGAACCATCAAATTTTTCAGCAATTTTTGAAAATTCATTTCCCTCAAACTGAAAGGCGAAAAATTCTGGAAAATATCAATAATCATCGCAGAGGTGATGATATGTTCAGAAATGGGATTCATGAATATTCACTTTAATTCAAACGACCGATATCTACGGGAACGATTCTTCTAAAATCAAACAAAGATTCGCACCTTATTTCAGATTGTTTGGACGCACCAGGATCTGATTTTCATAGTCTACCTTAATGAATTTATTACCACGGTCTAAAATATTCAGATATATATTATTTACAGACATATTAAAAAATTGCGGTGTGACAGTATAATCATTATCTCTTATGGTCTACAGACGTCGGAAAATCGCTTCTGGAGACTGAAAATTGTCAAATTATATTTGAAACTTGAGAGAAGCGCGTACTTGAAAGGATGCGAATTTGTCTGGCGAAAAAATTTGCACTCTCTCAATCTAATAGAAAAATAACTTTGAGCTTTCTGGACAAAACATTCGCAATCTATGTTTCAAATTTCGAGATAGCGTAATAAAAAAAAAAATGCAGTTATTTAACAGAAAAGCGAATTCTCCTGGCAAAAATTCGCACATCATACATTGTTCTAAATTTTTTACGCTGTTCGTATTACCGATTGGGAAAGACCCACCCAAGGACACCTATTTTTTGAAATTTCATTTCTATACCACATCAGAAAATTTAGAAAAGTTTTTCGCGCAACGAGTACGAATTTTTCCCTTTCCATTTCGTGAGGCAATGCAGTTACATTCGAAAAAACTTTGATCTCGATGTACGTGAAGTAACTTACACTATTTTGGTTTTCCACAAAATTTCTGAACGATTTCGGATGAATTCTGAAAAATCTGCGAATAGCTCTTTTCTTTGTCTTCAAATTTCAATGAGACTTCCTGCAAAATTTTCAATAACATTCATGAAATGTTTTAATTTCGAGAATTTTCTCATAGAAGATCGTAGTTACTCACGCTCTTCATAAATTATTTCACAGTTTTACCATTTTCTTTTATTTTCATGAAAACTACAGAGTTAACATGCAAGCAATAAAATATACTGCGTTTTGCAATAAAGATTATTTATTGAATCTCAATTTCTTTGATCTCAAGATTATCCTACATCTACATTAGCTATTACAGAAGAGAGTTAATATTCACAGAGGTCACGTAATGTTTTTAATAAATCAGACAAAACTTCGATTTCCATTTATTTGAGGGTTGAAAATCGAGAGAAGCTCCCAAATTCTGCTCCAAAAACCGAAAACAGATTCACAGGAACCTTCGAAAGTAATTCAAAACGAAATTTATCACCATTACCCAAGACAGCAGGGAATAATTCCTCGCCTTTTCCGCCGACTCCCATTTTTACCATTTGCATTTTTACTTTCCGTGCACAAATCTGCCCGATCGGAGCTACTTTGACTATTCACGGAACTTGGTGAAGAGCTTTTATTTTCATCAGACAACAAGATTTCATCAGGAGGAGTAAAATCGTTTTGAATTAAAAGCGTTTCTCCAAATTTTACTCTTAAGTTATTTTCTTCGCGCGACCGCGGATTTCCCTGGTGACAAAAAAAATGTGACTTTCCTTCCCCAGAATAATTCTCACAAAGCTGAAGCTCGGGACCAAAAGAATTAAGAATCTTCAGATCTCCTCGATTCGGAGATTCTTGCTTTTCCGAAAGCTCAAAATTTCTCTCAGAGTCTTCATGATCGAAATTTTCTTCAAATTTACTCGGCGACTCAAAAGGCAGAAAGGCAATGTTCATTGGAGGATATAAAGAAAAGTCTTTCATGCCTTTGAAATCGTTGAAAGCAGAATTAATTGGCGTAATCGGGGTCTCAGGTTCCTCCAATAAATTTTTCTTCAAATCAACTTCCGCATGCTGGATTATTTCCTGCTCCAAAAACGTCTTGAAGCTTTTTTTGCTCTTGGAAACATTCTTCAAATTTATTCTATCAGTTTTATGACGCAGTTTTATACACGCCTCTATATTAGATTTTCGTACAATCTCCAAACCGCCGTTGGAATCTTCGTGAATGAGATTCAAATTCAGAGATTTTTTACCACAAGTACAAGAAAATCCCCCTGCACCTTCTCCACCAGGCTTGAAATCCGAGTTTCTATATTGTGCAGAGGAGATTGCTCCGCAGTTATACTCTTTATTTAGTAGATTATCATCATCTTCTTCCTTTTCTTCTTTTTTCTCAATTCTTAGATCATTAGAGCTTCTGTTTAAATTGGACAAATCTTCAGAAGCCAAAGAATGTCACTTGCAGATTGGAAACAACTGCTCACTCTGTCGCCTATGCTGGTATGTCAACGGTGCGACCAGTCGACTATCTTTACTTTTATAATACTCGTTGAAATCTAAACGAACGCTTAAAAGCTGTAGCGAAACGTCTTCCGCCGATGCAAGCATCAGCAAAAACTTCTTCACTCGATCCTGTGCAGAAAAGAATTTACTTTAGTGATAAGGCACCGAACTTGCAGATCGAGGAACTCAATTAAATAGATCTTTTCTATTGCTGAAAGGAGACATTCTTCAAATTTTTCTTGAAAAGAAGATAGAAATAGTGGGGAGATTTCCATAATCGGAAATAATTGCGTGAATTTTTCTAACAGTGATAAACAAAAATCACCTGATAAGTCCTCGAGAGTAATTTTAGCTGTAACGAAAGCGTAGCAAGATATTTTGTGAAGATATTTGATCGTTTAGCACCCTGCGCGTCACTGGTAGTTGTTCTACCCCATTTTGAACCTGCTTTATTTCTATTCTCGATAATATCTTCTGCTTCAGTTCTTTCCACATACTCGAGCATTGCTCGCTCTAAAAACGTTTCTTCTAATCCCTGGAGCTCCAAAATCGGTCCGTAAACCGATCTTAGATGATCCATTAACTCCTGTGAACGAATATTTGAATTAATTATCGAAATTTCGGAGATAAAAGTATCATTTTTGGTTTCTTAGACGAACTTAAGCCAGTAAATGATCCAGGCGCATTGATTCTTCGAATTTATTGATCACAGTAGATAAGAGGATCTTTCTTATCCCCTTACAAAAAAGAGCAACATGAAAGAGATAAAAACGATCGTATTTTGATCCAATCCGGGTACAGAAGTTTATTGTTTCGTCAATAACTCACTTGTGAGTTCTCGTCAAGCAAAGTTCCCCTTCTAACGGATTCAACGAAGTTGTTATGAGCTGAAATAATATCATCGAGAGAAGTGGCCTGGCCTAAATGCCTGGCAAAAACATCCCACGAGCATTCTATGACCTAAAAAAATTAAAAAGAATTTCAGTCTATCAATTTTCTGAGTTACTAAATCGAAAAATCTACTGGAATACCTCGAAAAGGAAGTAATACTGCATCTGATGAACTAGATGCACCATGCTGCTAGTGATCAAATGAATATGATTCTGGATAGGAAGGACCTCTGGCATTTTTCGAAATATTTTTGCCGAGGTTGTCTGCCGTTTCCAAATACCAGACAATATGGATTCCATTCTTTTCGCTCTCCAGAGGGAGAAGAATACAGTCTGATAAGTTTGACGACAGGGTTCGAGTATCTACGCAATGATGATAGCACAATGCAATGATCAATTGATTAACGAAATTCCTCTCTAAATTTCCAGTTGTCTCTTACTGTTCCGATCGGTCCATCGACGTTATAATCCAACACAAAAACGTCCCATCCAGTCTCATTTTCTGACGGAGAAAGAGACCGCACATACAATCGTCTCTGGACATCCAGATCGTCGAATTTTGCGCTGGTGGCTCTGATCGCGGTTTCAAGAATCGGAAAAAGGTTGTGAGTGTTGAGGGAATTTGCAGGCTTGGCTAATTCTGGCCTGGAAATTATTCGAACGGTTTTATCTGAACAAAATCGATGAATTTGCGGTAAAAGTTATCGTCGCTTACTCTAAAAGGTGCATAAGATGCTGTATAAAGTGTCCCTGGCCAAGTAACAAGTAGCCTTTTATTCCCTGTAGGTGTTCCATCAGATTATACTGTTTTGTTAAAATCTCAACAACCCTGATAGAAGTTTCTTTGAAAGCAGTTTCCATCATAGTTTGAAGTGGACCGTCAGGATCCATGTCGAAAAGTGCTTCGACTGTAAATAGTTAGAAATTTTGTGATAATTCCATTTGAAAACGTAAATTGAAGGATTGACTTTTTTGTCTGTACTAAATCCAAAAATTTGCACCGTTCGAGTCTTCAGCATTCTGCGTAAAACATTCTTTATGTCTTTCTTGGAGGGGGGCGGAGTCTTTGCAAACTTCTCTTAAGAAATTGATGCTTTTTCCAGTTCCGAGGATCTTTCTGGCTTGTGATTTACTTATGAAAGACGGAACCATTGAATCCCTGACCTGGTATTTTTCATGCCACATTCTATCCCCCACAACGTCTGATCTTGCCTCGATAAAAAACTCTTTTCTGGGGTCGTCGAGCTCCCCTTCGGATATCCATCTAACAAGCATAGTGTGAAGAGGGTCGCAAACTGTCTCTAATATTCTTTTTACCAATTGTTGTACACCGGCATCTCCGTGGTGGCTAAAACCGTAAACAGCTGATGCTAAGGCACCTCCTTTGCGACCTTCGCATGCTCTTACTATACTCGCTAGCCATCTTAAAGACTCCAAAGGCTCATAAGCCCACAAATGTAGGTGAGACAGAGTCACGCCATCCATTCCCAGCGGGCTTTGAGCGCTGGGAATAAATCTCCTTAGGAAGAAATCAGATTTTGGTGGAAATGATCATATTTATGAAAGAATTTGCTACCAAAATTTTTCCAAATTTTGGTTCACCAGGAATAAACACAAAGCTACAAAAACTTCAGGGGAGGAATTTTCTCACCTGTTTACCTGATCTTGCATTATAGCAATGAATCTGTAGTACATTGAGAGTTCCTGAAACAGTGCTGCGACAAAACTGTCTGCAACACGCCCCTCACGAGCTGTAGACATTCTCTCGAGCCCCCGAGTAACTACGTTGTGAAGATATCCAAGGGCGCTGAGTCTGAGAACAGCTTGTTTATGTGTTCTATTTACTTTTGCTTTTGGGTCTATTCGAAAACCGTAACTAGAATCAAGCTTCAAAACTTTTCCCTCTATTCCGTGGAAGGAGTATATCAAATCTTGGACCAGCAGCTCTTCAGGAACTGATTCCTCGTTCAATATTCTTGCCACGTGAAGCGGCGCACCACGTGAAATTCCCTCGGTACTACCCAGAGCTACCATCTGGTCCTCAGAGCATGAGAGATGCGCCGTTTGACCTGGTTTGTCGAAAGAGATGATTAGTTTGCAGAGGGAGTCGATTCAAATAGGACATTTCTTCTAATATCAGACAGTTCGGATCCCAGGTTACAATTATAGACTGGAAAATCAAACTTGGAGGATTTTGCGCAAGACAATCTAGTCGACGATAAAATTTCTGCTAGTCTAACGGAAAAATTGGTATTCAAGTATGGAATTCACTTGTTTCAAAAGTAGTGAAATATTTTACGTGGCTTTTATTTCTACCCTTCTTCATAAACTTTTTTCGACGAAGGCAACTGCTAAACTTACGACTACTAGAAGCGACCGGCAAGTTTAGACCGAGTCTCATATCAGGAAATGAGAAATGTCTGTCTCTCATTTGATCGGTGGAATTTCCCATGTAGAGAAGAAAAGTTAAGATGCTTAATCTGTTCTTGAGCGGCTGAAAAGTGAAAGATACAAATCATGAAGGAATGAATTCAAAGTGGAATCGAAAAGTGAGTAAGATTTACAGAATATCCTGTCTCCAAACTTCTGAATATCAACAATTTTCGATAATTCTCTGTTAGATTTTTGTGAGAAAATCACTTGTGAAACTCAAACAAACAAGAATTGGAAGAAAACTGTTAAGAATGTGTAGAGAAGAACGCACCCCATCTTTAAGGTCGTTGTGGAGTTTGTCGATAATTGAAGCATCGCGAGTGGGAAGTTTGCTTTCGATTTGTTGAGCGATAGTAGTTTCATCTTCTCGAAGAGTTTCAATCCCAGGAGAAGATGATAGCAGACCCAATGCGAATCGTACGAAGCGTCTGATAGCCTCTGCAAATATTGGACAACATATTTTCGTCTATTAAGACATTTTCATATTATTTCTTACTCCGTACCTCTGATGTACGGGTCCTTAACAGGCATATTCATACAATATTATGGTTATTATCAAAAGAATTTGTAGGAAAAATGAGTGAATATTTTGTAGATCGTATAAAAAACTGTCATTATGAAAAAAAGAAGAAATTGAAGCAAAGGGAGCAGAGCATAGAAGAGAAGCAAAGAGAACAAGCGAGAGAAACAAAAAAGGACCTTCGCACCTTTGGAATACCATAGTAACATGTAAAAAAAAAAGCAACAACAAAATATCAGGACAATAAATTGTAGCACTAAAATACGTTGAAATAAAAGGGCAATAAGAATTTCAGATAAGACCATGGATTTTGAAGTTTGTTGTTTTCATTTGTTCATTCACATTACAGAAATATTTTCCACTTGTTTCGATTGTTTAATTCGAATAGACCGAACATAATTTTGACTCTGGAATAGTCAGAGGAGTAATATTCGAGAATTTGAATAAAAAAGCAGTTAATTTTATTTTTAAATTACATAACACAATGAGTTTTGTATGAAATTCTGATACACTGAATTCAAGTTATTCCTGGTTGCAGACAAGGGAGACGAATAACATCCGAAAATTGGTATATTGTTTTGAACTTTACAAAACGGAAGAAATTCCGATCGTAATCCAAATGAATCTTGAGTTGTTTGAATTAAAAAAAGAGAAAATACCAGTAATGCTGAGAAATTCGAAATTCTGAAAACAAATCCTCCAAGTTTTTTTAAACAATATTTTTAAACTGTTTTTTTGATAAAAAAAAAAGGTGAAAAATCATGAGAAAATTTTAGAACATATTCCGTTATTTTGAATATTTGTTTACAGGTAAATTTGGAATTTGAATAAATCGAAGATAAGATACTGAAATTGAAAGGGTAGAATGAGGAATAACATTCTTCGTATTATCATTTTCATTATCATTCATTTAAAGTTCGGAATAAACTATACATTGATGTTTATTTCGATTATGAGGTTATGAAACGAAAAGAAAACCGATTTTAAGGTCAGAAACGGGTAGATAATGAACGAAAATGAATTTTTGAATGGATTAATAAATAGGATGATGTGTTATTGGATTTAAATATTGACATAAACATTTGATCATGCGCTTCATTTGAATATTATGAAACTCAGTCTAACCTGTAGAAAAGAAAATAACATAACCTTAAAATAACCTAACCTGGTTTTTGATCGCCGCGTAAAGAAACGACAAGTTTTTGTATAAGATCGCCAATCGTTTCTGACTCAGGTACGTTCATGATGCCCCTTATTTTTCAATGCACTGGTTCATTAGTTTCGAAAAATCTATTGTTAAATCTATTTAATGGTACTCCTATTGATTTCAAAAATGTCTCGAATGACAGCTGACACGGTGACAGTTCATTCGCTGTTGATGTTTACAAACATGAAGCTAGCCACAACTGCGTTTTACACGCGCATACGTCGCAATTCGCACGCCCATTCTCGAATGAATGCAATTGAAGAAAAATCTTCAAATCGCCATTTACCATGTGATTTTTTTATTTATATCGTCGCAAATGAGTTGTTCTCAATGACTTTTAGTATCTGGAAATGATTATCATAGCATTTTCGATTGGCGTCACCGAGTGTACGCTAAGATCGCGCACTGTGTTTTATTGATACGCGTGCACCAATTACTGTCATCCTTACTAGCAACACCACATTCATATTTACAGATATGCGGTTGCCACTAGCCTATGCATTCTACTATACCTACATTGTCTATTCAACAGTATCTTAACAGATGTGCACCTTACCTACATCCGAACCATCACTTCCATTAATATGAAATATCTAATTAGAAAAAAATAATTCATGGGTAGACATAATTTTTTCCAATTCTTTCATCAATTTCATACTTTTATATAGAAATAACAATAACATTCTTCTATAAACTTAAACTCGGCAAGTTCTTGAAACGACAAACCTCATTACATTCAAATCAAAAGAACCACCTCTCCTAAAAAAACTAAGACCTCCGTTCACTCGTCTTTCAACCAATCGACTCCCGCCATAGAAATCCTAAACAACCCTAGAATAGTCAACCAATGGAATCGACCCCTCCAGCATGCCGCCAAACTAAAATCATCCCTTCTTTGCAGAATCTGAACCTTCCTTTTTAACAATTAGAGCAAATTCATCCCGTACTACCTTAGCATTCCAAGTATCAACATCTAAACAAATTAGCTCTCGTTTCAAGAACTTAAAGAGTTTAGGTATGTTCCAAACCATTGTATAAAAATATTATAAAATTGCAAGTGCAGTGACTTTCATCAGTCCGTTAATAATTTAACTAACCAAAGTTTAACCAAAAACCTTTACAATAAACCTGATTTTATCCAAAACTAACAACAGTGTAACTATTTCAACTACGCATAGTAGTGGTTGGCAAGCCCACACCGAAACAAAGTATAGAGCCGTCTGATTAAAACTAGAAATTTCATCAAAACTAATATCAAAGACGTCACATTACACTGGATCACACTTTTCCTACGTCGTGTTTTGTTGGTGAAGTTTGAGTCAAAATTTTTGACCTAGTGTAGAAAATTTTGGGAGCTCGTGCCGGTGTGGTGAAAATATGGCGGCGCGAATTTCAAAAGTGTTATTGATTGACAAAATGATGATATTTGTAATGTAAATCAGAAAAGCACAAGCCAATCATTTTTTTAGAAATATTGAATCAATTCTCCGAAGAAGAAGCAAATAATATCAGTAATATGACATTTGTTATTTCTTTCGAGGCTAAGTTATGTAAACAATAATGCTTTAATCTGTTCGTTCGTTTATTATTCATTCTATTGTCCACAAAACTAATAGAATACAGCATTATTGTTTACATAACTTAGCCTCGAAAGAAATAATAAATGTCATATTACTGATATTATTTACTTTTCCTTCGGGGAATTGATCAACTATTTCTAGAAAAATATTCATTGTGTGCTTTTCTGATTTATTTACGAATATCATCATTTTGTCAATCAACAACACTTTTGAAATTCGCGCCGTCATATTTACACTACACCGCACTGTGGGACGACGTCCCGAAAGCGGAATAAACCTCAAATAAATTTCGATTCAAACGAAATTTGGTGCACAGGAGTTTTCAAGGTCGCTGATTACGAATCCGAAGTCGAAAATACTGTAAACAAAATGGCGGACGTATGTGTAAGAATGATGTCAAATTTTAAAGATAATAGATATGCTTTTGATAGGCTTTTGAGGTAATTAATTACGAATTCATAGTCAACATTGACCAAAATTTTATTTGTTCAGAATATGGCGAATGTGATGTAGCTTAAAATTAAGAAACAGAGGAATGATATTCATTTAAAATCCATTCGTCAAGACTCTAAAAAATTAACGTATAGAAACGAAAAGTTTTTTTTTCATAGCAAAAACATCGTCAATAGTTACAATCATGACAAAATAAATTAATGGAATACAATTTCCTCGTCTGAATCGTCGTCAAATTCAGAATCACTTTCTGCAGTAGATTGACTTATCATTGTTGGTGGGATTAACAATTCTACAGCTTTTACAGATAAGCTGCGCATTTTTTTCTTGGGCAATTTACGCATACTTGAAATGTACTTGAAATTAATTGAAAACATCTTCCATTGTTTTGGAGCTCGAACACTTTCGTGAAAAACTGTCTCGAATACTTTTGATGCTTGTTGCTATCTTCTGGAGCATGTTCAGATAGTTTGCCGATTGATAATAATGCATGAGCTATTGTTCGTGGACCATGGATCAGAAGTTTGCGCACTGAGGAAAGCATATAATACCACGGGTATAGTTTGACAAATAGTCGTGCAGTTTCTTCGGCATATTCTTGAAATTCGTCAGTGTTGATATCGTGGCCACTTGTAATAGACTGCAAAATAACGTAGAATCGTTTGATCATATTCTCGTTGGCCCCTGTTATCATAGCAGACACAGTTGAGTTTTCGAAAACGCATCGAGCTGTATTTGCCGTCATTCGTACTGCCGAATCCAGGCTTTGGATAATCGAAAATTAGTCCCAATTTCGTACGGACGCCCTTTTGAACAACCCTCTTGCTCTCTTGTACAATCTGCTTTTCTTCGTTGACTGTCGATTCTGTGTTTTTGTATAAAAACTGTAATCTTAACGGTCTACAGAATCGAGGAGACAAAGGCCTAGGATTTTTCCGAATCACAATTTTTACATTCGATTTCATATCGACAGACACGAGTTGTAATGGTACAACTGAAGTGAAAAACACACTTGAGTCCGATGTGTTGTCGTCTTCAAACTTGTGTTTATATACACTTTGTCCAGAGATTCCATCGCAGCCCCACTTGCAAATGAGGGACATTTTTTCAACATTTTCGTCAGCGGTACTCGCAATAACTTCACATTGAAGTAATATAATATGATGAACTGTATGATCAAGTAAAGCCTGTAGCTGAACTTCTGCTTTGCTCTCTGTAATATTAATAGCCGTAGGGGGTGGATAACACAATTTTTTTGTTTCTGCCACTTTCAAGTAGGGAGGAACCATACGACAATGCTAACCAATGCTCAGAGATCTCAGTTCTTGATAGTCAATCTTCGACGCTTTACGGTCCACCAAAAAGGAAAGTGCAGCATCTGCGGATAATGTAACTCCAGGTGTTGTTTCCAAAGCCTTTCGGTACTTCAAAGCTCTTGTTGGACTTCTAGTGTTGCATCCTTCACAACTTTCGAAGCATCCAATTCTCCTGAGGAGCGAAGGCTCGCTTCAACAGCATACGACAACTCGTTCGTAGTCAACATTCCATGGACTTCGTCGGTTCTTTCGCGTTTCATCCTTTTACCTAATGACTCAAACTCCTTGGAAGAGCGACTACCTTTATTGGTTAGCGTCTTCTGAGACGTAGCAGGTATGGGAAGGAACACGTGCTAAGACTCATTTCGTGTAAAACCGATTTTTTTGCCTATCGATCGATTGCCACATTGTTCTCATTTCAATGAATAATATTGAAAAGGATGGCCCCATGTGGATCGGTATAAGCCCCGAACGCCCACTCTTCTCTGAGATTTGCAATTCGACGTGTTGCAATACAGCGGGCAACGTGTTTTTCAAACGCACCTTCACCATACCGAAGACCTCCTTCCGCGTATAGCGTAATTCTTCCAGTACTAGACCCTGTAATAAAGCCAGAGGGAATTTAAAACTGATTTGCATGTGAAAACTTAACATATTTAACGCAAACTACATTAGATTAAGGTGCTATCTGACTCATTTGATAAACCGAATCCATCACACGTGTAGCGCTTTTCCGATACTGAGGTGACAAAAACATGCGAACGTAATATTTATTCACATAATTTATGAAAGACGAGATGAGAGATAAGACAATAGTACATATGCTGCTTCTTAAGAAATCTTGAACACAAATTATTGATAACATTTATTACAAACAATGTGAATCTGAAGTAACCGTGCTCGTTTGTTATGAACACCCCGTATAAGTTGAGACCGGATGTAGTTTCCTATTTGTATAGGTATATGTATATACTGCGAACCCGCTCAAGCAGCGTACGAATTAGAAACAAACATCGTTACAGCCAAAAATGTAGGTTAATGCAGCTGATTCTTGTGGATTTCGTAAGTTAATAGACTCACCTGGAGCTGTAAACTTGAAAATTTGTGGAATGTGGTAGAATATGGTACTTCTCATCTGTTTAAAAATTAAAGTCTCTGAAATTGTATCGGTTTCGCGAAGGTACCGAGTATAGCTATATTTCAAGCAAATACACATCACTTTTTGATTGAACTGATACAGAAATATCTTCTACATACCTCCAGGAGTCGAATCCGTCTTGAAAAATTGAAATCGCACAATTCACTCTTGAGATATGAAATTTTGAAGTTCACTGTTTTTCCTTTCTGTTCCCGCGCGACGCGTACACTCTCAACGGCCGCCAACTTTGAACCGATCAGGTAGTGAGCCAGGTATAGTGGGGACGACCTTCCCCCTCGAGGGTTAAATGCACCAATCGTTTTTCTACCCAACCCACTAGCAAAAATTCCCCGAATCGAATTTTCATTTTTCAAGGTTTATTGCGCTTTTTTGGGACTTCGTCCCACTGTGCACCGACACGAGCTCCCGAAATGTTCTACACTAGGGACGAATTTTTGACACAAACTTCGCCAACAAAACACGGTGTAGGAAGGCTTGACCTTAGTGTATGTATATACATACATACATACATACACTCGCTGTACACTAGGGTAGCCAATCGAGAACGCTATCAGTTATTTGCAATCGATTTGAAGGTTAATTTTCGAGTCATTTTCATCTGAACTTCATTTCCGACGACCTTTGACAGCTGACCACAGCTGGCGCAGACAGTTACGACATACCTGTGGCGGTGAAACTTTACGCGCGAATAGGCCAAATTGCGCGGGAAATTCTCTGGGCTCAATATAGCTGTGAGAATTATTCTAGACGTCGAAAAGCCAATCATGTATTTTTCTGTGTCATTTATTAATCAAATAATGACCCAAAACCCACGTAATCGTTGAAAATATTAATTTGGCGGTAAATCATCGCCCACTGATTGGCCCTGGCCTTGTGTCACGCTTCGATAATACGAAATGAACCAATCGCGTAACGTGGCCGAATGAATGCTGCAAGACTTGTTCATTCTTGCCCATAATATTGTGAGCCGTCTTACCAAACAGTCGCTTTAAACTCGTGCTCCAATAATGCCGCTACAAGTATCCACCAAGGAGAATGTCTCCAGGAAGCTGGAGACTATGCAGATTAAGGAAAATGTAAGCACTACAATTTCTCACAATAATTTCATTTTATTTGTATATTTATGCATTCAGTCACTGCGTCTCTCAATACCATCGCGTCAACGACAGACATGCGTGATGAGTTACCACAGATATAGGTATATGCGGTATATACATTTAGGAAATCTCGATTCCGTAACCTCAAGTCACACGCCGCAATTTAATCGAAATTTGAGAAGAAAATTCCGCCGCAATTTGTTTTTGTTTTTTGTTTTTGTTGTTCCTATTTCAAACTTGAACAAGCATAACGTCCAAATTCTCATGCCATAATTGTGAAGATGTTTTGCACGAATCACAACCCTCTCGCGTATGTATGTATAATGTATGACCATGCGATATCATGAACGAAAAAGTTTTTCAGATTTATATGATCAAACACTATACTGATAATATTGCATGTACTTTGTTCTCAGGTTTCGCCGAAGAAGATATGCATCTCTCCTAACATCCAACAGTGCAGTAATGGCAAAAATGAAATTCAAAACGTAGGTATTATATACATTTACAAATTGGGCTAAGAATTTTTCGTTACCCAGCATAAATCATGTTACATCGGGGCTTGGACTTTATTTTCCGTGATTTATTTCCGTCAACGTTAAAAACTTTAGCCACATAGAAAATGAACGAGAAAAAGAAAGAACGCCGTTACCTTTTACTTTGTCATCCGGGGTAGAACAACAAAAAAAAGTAGCGGAAATGAAAAGTAAACTCAACAAAGAACCTATGAGCTTGTATATTCGGTGTTTGGTAATAATCGACTGAAATCCAACCCTGATAAACTGAGAAAAACAAACGAAAGTGATCTACGGTATTAGAATGGTCTGTCAAATTTATCTTCGTCAAATTTTTGATTCTATGACTTCAAACAAGAACTAAAAAGCCATTATCTCGCTAAGAACAAGACGAACTCTGCATATTCATCATTTATGTTTCGATTTTGATTTTGAACAAGAAACTGTAAATTGAACGTATAAATGAGGAGGCATTATTTCTACTCATGTAAGTATTTACACCTGCTCTGTTTACAGGAAGACAAGTTGAAGGCTGTAAGAAAGATTGACTTGAAAGAAAACACGTTTGATACAGAGCTGGAACCCCTGTTGAGGGATAATCCAAGAAGATTTGTCATATTTCCTATTCAGTGGCCGGATATCTGGCAAATGTACAAAAAAGCTGAGGCCTCGTTTTGGACCGTTGAGGAAGTCGATCTCTCCAAGGTATAGCGACCCTTCACACTGTTTTATGCTCATCCAATCTCTCTCTCGTTCTCACCACGAATAGACTATTGTTTAATAAACTTTGAGAGAAAGTTTTCAACACACGGAACAAAAAGTATATTAAAATCATGAGTTTCGAGCTCCGTGCTTTTTTGACTTCCGAACCAAAATGTTTGAAAAATGTTGACAATAATTTTTCGCATGCTCTCTAAAGTCTGTAACTCGTCAAAATAACAATAGATTGATCTTCAACCCTCGATTTTTGAATTTCAACAAGTTTCATACATTTTTCTAGATCTAAAAATGACAAAGAGAAACGAATGATCTAAAAGAATAAAAAAAAAAGAAAATGATGCAATTTAAATTTTTTATGTCTGAAGTTGATTATTCTAGTTCTAATCTTGATATAATAATTCTGCAGGATTTGACAGACTGGAAAGAGCTGAAGGACAGCGAGCGTCATTTCATATCTCACGTTCTGGCGTTTTTCGCAGCATCGGACGGAATCGTTAACGAAAATTTGGTCGAGCGTTTCAGCCAAGAAGTAACTGTGACAGAAGCTCGTTGTTTCTATGGGTTTCAAATAGCGATGGAAAATGTTCATTCGGAGATGTACTCTCTACTGATCGACACATACGTCAGCGACGCAAAACAGAGGTGAAAATTAACATATTGACCTTGTGAAAATGCATTGTGTGGGGAAAAAAAAAAAAAGAAAAGCATTTAATTTCTGTAATCAGCTACTTCATTACTTTATTACCTAGTCTGAAATTTGAATATTTCTCCAAATTTTCTATAACAAAGAACTCTCGGAATAATAATTATCTGTGCGTTTCCCTTCACCAGAGACTTTTTGTTCAACGCAATTGAGAACCTTCCCTGCGTAGCGAAAAAAGCGAACTGGGCCCTAAACTGGATAAATAACGATTCTGCAACATTCGGCGAAAGAGTTGTAGCTTTTGCTGCAGTCGAGGGAATATTCTTCAGCGGTAGTTTCGCCGCGATATTCTGGCTCAAAAAACGGGGCCTCATGCCTGGCTTGACTTTTAGTAATGAATTGATTTCCAGGGATGAGGTGAGTAATAGTGAATCGAATAATTTTCTTTTTTATTCAAATACGGAACCAAATTTTCTTGATTCTGTGCAGCGTTATACTATTTTCTTCATTATTTATTCTCTGTCTAGGGATTACACTGCGACTTTGCTTGCCTAATGTTCAAACACATAGTGCAGAAACCTTCACAACAAAGAGTAATATCTATTATCAAAGACGCAGTTGCGATAGAACAAGAATTCCTCACGGACGCTTTGCCGGTTGCTATGCTGGGAATGAATTGCATCCTTATGTGTCGTTACATTGAATTTGTCGCAGATAGACTGCTGGTTGAGTTGGGCTGCCCAAAGGTAATGAATAATGAAATTTTCCGTTTATCCTATTCGATTTGATTTAATATAATTTTTTTTCGTATTTTCATTGATGGATGATAAAGAAAAGTGATTGAAAAAAAATACTAATGATCCTGCAGAATTTGAATTTGGATTTGTGATTTCCGTGTGAATTTGCAGGTCTATAACTCCGTAAATCCGTTTGATTTCATGGAGAACATTTCTCTCGAGGGAAAGACGAATTTCTTTGAAAAAAAGGTCGGCGAGTATCAGAAATCTGGTGTCATGAGAGAGAAAAATGACAGCGTATTTACAATAGATGCTGATTTTTGATCAAAATACAGTAATAGTAATATTATTACTATTGTAAATATATATTCAGTCAAAGTTGACTTGCGACTAGAGATGAGCGTGTTTTCCCAAAGGAAATAATCAAGGATCCATAAAAAAAGAACCATCACAAATTTTTCACAAAATCGAAATTCAAAAAATTTTCAGGTATGGAAGATCAAGGAAAGATCTGAACACGTATGTATACATTGTGTAAAAAAGATAAAGATGAGAAAAAAGTAATTATCGCATTGCATTTTCATGCATTTTTAAGTGTAATACTATTATAGTTCATTCTTGTTTTCGCGCTTTTTTTTTCTTTCATTCGAAAAATTATTGATTATTCAACCGATGAGAGAGAAAAGAATAGTGAAGAAATGAAAATGAAAACAAAAATTTCGCGTTGTACTACTCTTACCGATTGAGAGAAGACTTGGAAACGCGGTTTATAATTATTATCTTCATGCATATGGAATACAAACGAATATAAATTACTACATTTTACATTCACGCATTTCACGTACGCATACATATTACCCCTACAGTAAGATAGATTCACCAATCCAAATGAATAAAGTAAACAAGACGCATTTATTTTCTAGACTGCATATTTTATAGGTTTATAACGATTTATCCATAGTAAATAACATTTCATCGGTTTCTTTTTATTATTTGACGTGGTAGCACTTTGTCCGGAAAATTATTCAGGTATTCACATTAAATAATTCTGCCTCTATACAGATATACATAAGCATTACGATCATATAATAATTATCAATTTCCATTCAACGTTTTATGATATAGCGGCTGTTGGCAATCTCTCTATTCACCTCTGATAATATTAGTATATCTCTACCTACTGACTTAGCTAGCAAGGGGAAAAAAAAAAATTGAATCCAAACTGTTTGTATCTGAATTTTAGCTTTTTTCGTTATCTTATCTTTCTGTTTTTAATTATTTTTCTATTCTTTTTATTTCCATTTTTGTTGTTTCCTTCAGTTTTCAGTTTTGTATATGAAATTATTATCAATTATTTAATTGTAAGCCAGTATTTTTATAGGATAATTAATTATATTAATCAATGATTGATTAATATAATGATAATGAGTAATTTATTTTCTCTGTAGATACATACATAAACTACTTATGTCTATATTGTTATAAAATAAAATAAGAAATAAACTTTCTATATATCTATAAAATGTTTATTTAACGATTTTTTTAATATCTCTTTCTGAAATATCAGAGAAATTTTGGAATTAGCCATTCCAGGTCAGCCCAATCGGTACAATACAAAACTTCTCATGTCGCGGATTTGACAGCCCTCCACAAATTTCCCTTCTATGGGAAAAAAAATGTTCCTCCGAGTGGTTTCGAAGTCTTTTAAAAGTGCACAATTATTGCCAGTTGGATTTTTAAGAAGTGCCGCTACAGCGATCCATTTGAGAATTCATATCTGCGAAATTTCATCGTATCGGGTTGATTCTTGCGGCATTCTGTTGGCGCTGCTCGAAAAATATCTAAAGACAGCTCATCTCATGAGCTTATTTGTGTCAGTTTTATCGGTAATTTGCCGAAGCTATTACATTGCACCATATTCATAGATATAGCTTATACCTATAGATATACATTGTATGTTATTTTAGTCTACCTTATCAACATGTGAAGCCCACTTTGCTGGCACAAATTTTTACCCAGCTGAGCTGTCTTTAATATACTCCCGTCAACGAGCATATACCTATACCTCAAAGGTAGCATGTGCTCGAAAAGCATGCAGACAGAGAGGGAAACAGCAAAAAAATAACACGAAGGAAGGAGGAAAAACACGAAAAAACTAAAAGATCAGCTGAATAAAAAGAAAAAAAAACGGATACATAAATTATTGATTGCCATTTGTTTTATTCCATTTTCTTTGAAACCCCTCGAAACTATTGGAAAACACATTATCATAGATATTAAGTATAAATTATAAATTATATATTATATATATTGCTCAAAAATTTTCTTATATTCTAAAACAAGGAAAAAATATATATATAAAATCACTTTATAAATCTTTTTGGTATTAGTTCTGTGTGTGTGTATTATATCGTATAATTTATTATTTTATAGCACATAGCTATTGTAGGCAATCATAATTCTTCAAGATAGTGAATCTCTTCTATTCAATGAGTATCAACGAAGATCACTCAAAAATAGTATAAATAATCTTTTTTTTCTTTCTTTCTTTAGTTCTTTGTTGAATTTGATTTTTTCATTCCTACCATTTATCTTTTTTTTTTCAATATTTAGACTAGACTATACTAAATCACTGATCTCTGGTAGACCCCCCAAACTTCTCACTGTTTTTCATTTTGTTCTGTACCACCTCTCGTCAGAAACCTGACGATAATGGAATTTCTTCAAGCACTAGTGCTTGAAAAACTCCATAAACGTCTCGTTTTTAACAAGAAGTAGTCGCAGAAAATAGGATGTGTGGCACGAGCGCATCTAGAGATTTCTTGACTCGTGTGAATTTCGCACTCACATTCGGCTCATGCGGCATTTCACAGTTGTCAAAAAGTTTCTCTATTTGCGCCGTTACCACACAAATAACAATTTTTTTATTTTCTCCATTTACAATCCAACTATATACCTAGGCTCTCAGAAGAGTATTCAAGCAAACACGAAAAAGCGCTCAATAAATTGATAAAACAAGTTAGAATTATGATATTTCTTCCCATATTTGTGTCAAAATATCCATGCATCTGAAAATTACAATACTAAAATCGTTCTTCTTTTCAACGATCAAGCTTTGTGAAAAATTTTATTTCTCTGTAAAATGAAACCTCTTTATGAAAATATCTTCAGAATTTCTTTGAAACAGACGATTTTTCGACCTGTATTTTAATAATTCTAGTTCTCAAAGATATCGTTTACTAAAATTAAGCTGAATGTTAATATCGGCGAAAGCCCAATTAAAAACGATATAGAGTGCTGCTCTTTTTCATTGATCGTGTACCTCCAGGACTGCGGTATAAATATATTGAGCTGCCAAACTTACACTAAAAGTGTATTTCCATAATGTGATAACGAATTTCGTAATAAGAGATATACAAAAATATTTAATTAATTATATCTATAACATAATGTAATCATTTAATTGCATCGTTCAGCTCCTTTTCAATACTTATAGTGGTTTCCACTTTTTTTTTTCGATTATAATTGAGGATATGCATGACATTATATCAGCAGCTTTACAATTCGAATTGAGTATCATCGGATTTGTAATTGAAAAATGGCAAGCGAAAAATTACTAACATTTCAAATACGCAATAATATTATTAATCCTCTTATATTATTATACATTATTGCATTATGCGACTTCGAAAGAGATATAATAAATAAATAAATAAATACATGAATTGCATCAATAAATATACGAATACGAAGAGAAATAATTTACTTACTTTATAAAAGGCACTCTTTGTTAAAGCATTTACAATAATAGTGATAATAATAATAATGATAATAATATAATCTCTCGTATACTTACTATACCATAAAAACGAAACAAAACGATCAATAGCCACAGTCCCGAGGCTCTCTCACGGCCGCCTCTCTTTTTTTTCGTCTTTTTCGAAAATTCAATTCTGATATTACCTCAGTTCACGATCATCGTCATGTCTCTTATCTGGTTTCCTCTTCGTCTTCTCGTTATTTACTCTACATCATTTTCCGTGTCTCCTGCAGGCACCACAGTAACTAAACCGGCAGCTGCTACTCGTATCTTGTACGCTTCTTGCTCAAAGAAGCTTACCGGAGCCTGCCGAAAAGAAAGAAATGTATTAGTATGTATTATATCTCAATCGAGAGATCGGACTTATTTTCCAATTGCTCGAACAATTGTGAACAGTTTTTCTCTAGTCCCGATTGAACGAAGTGAAGTAATATATATATTACTTCACTTCGTTATACAATATTCTTGAAATAATAATCATAATCTTTGTAATTTTTCACGTTCTTTTTTTATTTTCTGATGTTTACTCAATTATGAATGATTGAAATATTGATCAATTGTTCAGAAGAATATTGATAGAAATTCTATTATGATTGATAATCTGTGCAATGTGTAATGTGAATGAAAATAAAAAAGATAGTTTATAAATTAGTTATCACTGGAACTCAAGCTGGGAATGAATCTTGAACGTGCGTTTTAGCGCATAATGCTTATTGAAACATGATATGTTCGTGAGTTTCCTTAGACAATAATGATAAAAGTAGCTCCGCTTACCTGGCTGAGTAGTTATAGAAGCAGCATGCCGTAAAAAATTGCATAGTGGTGATAATTATGCATATATTATATACGAATATCGCCTAAAAAACTCACAGGTTCTGTACAAATATTCATTAAGGGATATCCAAATATATGATACATAATTATAAAAGCTCAGGAATCAAATTTATTATTTACAGATATTTATTAACAAGTGTGCGAATATTCCGAATAGCCGTAAATTAATTCATTACAAATCAGATAATTCGTGAAAATTGAAGTCACTAAAAACAAAAAGTGGAAAATTATAAATTCTAGTGAAATTATTCGATTGGTTCGAAATATGCAGATTATTTGAATTTTTCATATTATTCGAAGTATTTAAGAACTCGAATTTGATTGAAAACGACTGTTGTGAAATGATCGCACACCCCCAATACGTATGTGTGATAGAATCTTGTATGAAATGAGGGAGTATCCGTACATCAAGGATAGGATCGCGATCATACAGAGATTCAGATGAGAGAGAATAAACTGTATTTGGAATGGGTTTCCATATGTGCCGGATATTTTCCTTTCCCTCGTGATTATTCAGATGTGTAAAAAAAAATATCGTGTTGCAAAGCAGTTGTTAGAAGACAATATTTTATTTCTATATTATTATTATTGCATGTTGTGATTTCAATACAATATGGATAATTATTATTTCAATTACTGATTATTCAAATTACACAAGGAACATTGTGAAAATCAGAATAGGGAAAGACATAATTATATTTTTATTTCGTAAAAAAAAGCATTTCTTTTTGAGACTTTTGATATTTTACGTTAATCATCAATTGATAGAAAACCAGCACCTTCTAAATGCAAAGAAAAGGAAGAAATAGAAACAGGGATAGAAATGGACTCAAAATTTCTTCTGAGAATCTGAAAAACTAAAATCGGAAGTAAAAAATTGTTTTTCAGAGATGCGAAGACCTTAATTGAACATCTGAAACCATCGCAAGAAGCTAAGATAAATGACTATTTCATACATTTTGAGCGTTTCTGAGTTTTCAGAAGGCCGTTTTTCTTATCAAGTTAAAGCAGGTAAACAAATGAATGAATTGCGCTTATTGCAGCATTCGAGACGCTGCTAGATCTTTGACATACATTTTGTAATTAGTAGTTTACTTTTCAAAGTAATTTGTATTTCACCATCTATAAAAGGAATGAATAATAGGATACACAGAATTTACTTCAGATTTCTCACGAATTATTCACAGACATTGAATACGATTGAATTATCATCAAATTGGCATTGTTGTGTGTGGTGCATTCCTCCAAAGGCGGTCAAAATATTCGACGACAAACACGTTTTTGTTCATATTATAGAGCCGCGTTTTACGTTTAAGAAGACAATGGTCTGTGGAGTTTTGAGTCTCTAGCTCAAAAAACCTCATAGAAATATGATTTAGAGTTTTTCATTCGCATATTCTTCGTTTGCTGTTTATGCATTGTAACGTTGAGAATGCGAGTCAGTGAAGCGCTGTTTTTTATTGGAAATTTTCCCAATTCTTTAAGACTTGTAACATCTTGAATCCCATGTAATGCCAAATATGGAGAAGATGCATTCATTCGAAACAAATCACTGGCTTCTATTAATTCCCAGTTTCAGAATTAAATTTCCCAAATTCATCTTAGAAGAAACGCATTTTTGCGAAAGAAATTTTGAAAAATGATGCGATTGCTAGAAATTTGGAAATGGATAGAATCATATTGTTCTTATCCTGATAAAATATTTTCAGTTTCCGAAATTGTTCATAACAATGGTTGTAAAAAATTTCAAAACTAGATTAAAATAAAAGAAATATGATTTCCAATGATCCTTCTAAGGCAGACTTCAATTTTTCGGAATATTTCTTGGAGACTGCGTTCTTTAAGATGACAAGAAAACCAAAGTTGAATTTCAAGATGAAAGGTCATTCATGAAAGCTGGTGATTTTTCTTAAAATAAGTACATTTTTCTCATATTTGGTGTTGCGTGACGATCAAAATGATGCGATTTTCATAACATGTCCAGAAAATCTTGATCTAGAATAGTATTGCCCTGAATTTCTAGCTGACATTGACAATACAAAAACGGTGAACTAAAAATATGTAAATGAGAAATTGAAAATCGTTATTTTCAGAGGCTTTTTGAGCAAGAGTTCCAAGACTCCACAAATTATTGCCTTTTCATGCGCACAACAAGACGATAACATAAACGAAATCAAATTTTTGCTACCGAAAACCTCAATGGTATTCGAAGAAATACGGCGAACGGAAAAAAACAGGAGCAAAAAAAAAATCAGACTAGAGAATTTGATGAACCTTCGTCGCTATGTAGGCATGAATGAACGATTATGAAAATTATTGAATTTTTCTCATTATTTCTTGTTCTTTGGTAATTCCTTATCGTTAGTATCATTAATACAAGACTGAAATATATGTATTAATTATTAGAAAGCATGACTCAATGCATTAAAAATATTCATAATCGAAGATAGGTACTCTGACATTTCTTTTCTCATCACTTCAACTATCACAAAATCTCTCTTTGAATAGAATATGAAATAAAATATAGCTAAATATTTATATAACAAGAAATTTTATCTGGTATATAATATAATAATGAAACAAAACTAGTGATAATAATATCTGAAACAGATTTTTACATATAAGTAATGAAATTATAATGTAATTGATCAACACTCCTCCCATCTTCTGCTTTCTTATCATCATAAATCTCCAAGTTTTGTCTTTCTTTTTTTGTTCTTCTTAACTTTTACATTATTCGGAACTAAATCACTAGTCTAAACAAGCTTCCAAAAATGATTTACTCAGTCAAACTCCAGTCTTCCGACTCTGAGCATTATATTGAGATCCAATGATTATTATTTATTATCGTTACTACTATCTCAACGTTAGCGGAACGGATTCAAACGCTTAAGCAGACTCGGTGTTACGATAAACCGGAAATTTGATCGAAACAGTTTAACCGGAAATTAAGAAAAAAGCAACTAATCTCCGCAATTTTGCTTTATTGATTGACTCATTTGGGTATTTATTCATTTGCTTGTTGATCCTGCTCAAGGGTGAAAAAAATCGACTCCGCTAAGTCCTCAAATCCTTGAATATCTCTTTGGTTTCTTATTTTAGTCTTTCGAAGCTCTAGTAGAATATTAGTTGTAGTATTACAATACGTAGGAAATTGCAGTTCGACTTTTATGCCATCCTCGTGAAAAATTTTTGTTGTCTTTTATTTTTTAATTTTCCTCCACCATGAAAAATTGTCCGATTGTTTGACAAAGTAGGGAATAAAGAAGGAGAAAAACAAATTGCTGTGAAATTTGAGAAAATTTCACTATTGCGAACAAATTTCAACAATTTGTCTGGAAACCCCAATGTAGATAATGTATAATATTTGTAATGCTACAAATATTCGACTAATAATATCACAAGATCGTAATGCCTAGATACAAAAAAAAAAGATTTAAGGAAAATAACTACACGGATGGAAAGTAAAATAGAGAAAAACCAAAATAATTTCGCTTCCGAAGTATTCCGCAAACTATACAAACATGGTGAAAAGTGAACAGAACAAAATTGTTCCTTTACAAAAGTTGTACAAAATTATTCTCCGCCCTTTTTTCCATATCTCTTGTCATCTATGAGAATTTTACAGAAAACGTTTGTAATATCGTTGGAGAAAACGAAATGGCGCTACGCAGTGAATCGAATGGCATCTATTTTTTCTATTTCTTGCACTCTTCTTTCATTGACTGATTGTCATACGACGATATACACAACTAATAATACTATTACCTAGCGGAAACATAGAATATATATTACTCTAATTGAGAGAAAACGATGGCCAAGACTATAAACAAAAAAAATACTGCTAATAATACTGGAAAAATAGGAGAAAAGTACCAACAATATATGAAAAAGTTTAATACTGAAGACTAGTCGTTAGCATCGTAGTAGCGTTTGAATCTGCAATCCAGTTGCAGTTATTTAAATTGTCATGAAAATATATATTATTACGATTATTGTGAGTAGTGTTGTTAATTGAGTTATTATTAGCATTAATAGCTGCAGCACTCGAGACATCAAACTTATCATTACTATTATAAAATGATGGACAGTTGTTAGCATTGTTGTCACGTAATGGTAGTAGTAGTACCTTTCTAACTATGCTCGGACAGTCCTTTTGGATCCTCGCCCAATCAGCCGGGGCTCGTTTTGCCCAAGGCCCGGCTGAACACTGAAGTAGAAACTCGTACGTGAGCTCTCTGCTCTCTGCAAAACAATGTAGCAGCATACCTACTTGTTTCAGCATTCGTACTCAGCGGTTCTTTTTTTTTTTCAATTGTTCAATTTTAATTTATTCATTATATTGATTAAAATGGGCAATCAAACAATAAGAAACAAATAGTTCTGCACGGGTTCCTGACGGGTCTGGTTCTTTCATGTTCCGGAATATAGTTTCAAAGAGCACAAAAACTTAGTTGATATGAATATTCAATATTTCTAAGGAATGATATATGTATTTCTGGTCAATTTACGAAAACCTTCGAGTTTGCTTTCCGTACAAAGCTCTTTATCGACTGGATTCTGACTTGCTCCGATGAGAATAGAAATTTTTAGTAATTTCACATGGTTGAGAAATTGTCAACTGCATATTGATAGAAGTATTTATAAAACTTGTGAAATTCGATAATCCCCAAATGCCTATTGAGAAAATTCGAATTCAAGGATTTCACCTGAAAATGCTAGATTTTTCCCAGCACAATGACTTCCAGTACCCGCACAGCACCAAGCCGATCTATTATATTTTCAGACTGAATTCAATCAAATTTGTTCACCTACTTCAGTCGATTAATAAAGAGAATAGATAAGAGCTAGTTCAATTAGGAGGCAGAAAAAGAAGGAACTAAACGAAATCAAAGAAAAACATGCCGATTCGTAACTTGATCTGTTTCCTCGATAATAAATTCTCCCTTTGTTTTCTGATAGGAATTTTTTAGAAAATATTCGTCTAATCCGATTCTGCGAATAAATTTTCGAAGAAAAAAGAATTGTTAATAAAGTTAGAGATGCATGCAACTGAAAGGTACAGCCTCAAAAGTCTAATGTCCTTCAATATCGAAAGAAAAAAGTGGCAAGAATGAAAAACAAACGGAGCTCAATCTCACCGGCAGCGGCAACGGGATCCAGCTGAGAATTTGGACGAGGTTTGTAAGTCTCCTCACTTTCTGAAGTAGCAGCGCTATCCACGCTTAACTTTCTTCCAGCGTTAGCTACGCTACTTCCTGACGCTAGCGGGTTGTGAGATGTAGTTGGCGTGACAGGAGCGTAAGGAGGCTCTTCTTCAAAACTAAAGTACTCAACGCCGCTGGCAAAGTGCTCCGAATCGCCAGAAAAATATTCATCAAGGACGAGCTTCGCCGTCTAGACATTAAAATTCATTCTTTGGTTGTTTTCACATTAGTTTTTTTATAGAAAAACGAAACAATAATAAAAGAAATAGATTTGAATCTTGATTTGAAAAATCGAACATACCCTGACCAGATCGAGATTAGATCCAGTGATCTTTAGGGAATGATTACCAACGGTAACAGTGTATTTGTATTCGCCAATGCTGGCGTCGTTGGTGGAAAAACTGTGGAGTAGAGTGGATCGAAAACGGGACGAATTTTGTTGCTGTTGTTGTTGTTGGAGTCTGTTGCTTTCGTCCGAAGCACTGCTATTTAGGGAAGAGCTAGACCCCCCAATTCCTCCCTTCTCGCTTCCACCCTGCTCCAATCTCACCGGGGATGCGTTTCGCTGTATTGTATCTTTTATCAGGTCTTTAGCGTAGCTGAAATGTAATATACAATCTCGTTTTTCTTCTTTTGCAGTTCATAATTCAATCTAGTTCGTCAATGAGATTTTCTTCTCTTACTTTATCTTGTCCTCGGAGGTTCCCGTTATTTGAACAAGTCGTTCTTTGGCTCCAGGGTTTACTGGAAATTATTATTATGCATAAAAAATTTGTATCGCTATTCTATAACACCGGATTGAGGATATTTTCATTTCACAATAATCCTTATATGCAGATTAATCACAATAATTAATGATTAGTCTCTTCATATGTTAATCAATTAATGTGTGTGTGTCATTCTTTACGACAACGGACACTTTTACATCATATGGGCTCCCATCTTTTTTTTCCAGCTTCAAATTATCGAAATATACATTGTAGAAGGGAGTCACTTTGCGATGAATATTTCGCTCTCCCAAAAATAGAAAAGAAAGACTGAAGCCCCCAAGTTCTCCGAGTCCGGGATTATGAAGAATGACACTTATATAATGTTATCAGAGCTTGGATAATCATCACGCAATCAACGATTCAGGATAAGGACTTTCCAGATGATATTTTGCAGAAGATATCAAATTACAAAATACAATTGAATTCAATTAAATTTAATGCGTTGCTTTCGTTCTCTCTTAAAATCGCAGATGCATTGAGTGGTAGAGAAATTGACAAACAAAATAGAAGCTACGTGAATGAATGAGAAGATGAATTATGCTTTCATTATAGTTAATTATTACTTATACGAAACACGTGCACAGTTTCAGATATGAAAGAGAACAAAAACTTCAAGCAGAAAAACTGTTAAGCTTATTCAAATTCACAATTCATAATTCGCAATTTAGCTTCCTTTCTCATTTATTAAACATGGAAAATTGATGGTTGTGTATTTGATTTTGTAATTGCATGTTCAGAATCGTTTTTCTTTTGCTTTTGGTTGTTAGATATGTATATAATAACAACTCAGCTTCATGCGGGCGGCTGTTCATTATGATAATTTATCCAAAAACAACAGCATTGAAGAAGAAAACCGTGCTTAGAATCCAGATAACGATTGTAACGATTTAGCTATTCTGTTAATGATTACGAATACAGCTGGAGATCATCGTTCTCTTCAAGTCCTTGGATAAATTATCAAACGAAGAAATCAGAATGGATGAATAATTATATTACAATTATGAACATTATCATTATTATGACTGTACGTTAGGGACGATGCAGCAAATCAATCGATCGGTCAATTTTTTTTTGTTTTGTTTTAATCGTGAAGGAAACAACGACAGTGAAGTAGAGAGGTGAGAGCACAAAGCTATTAATTAGCTAGCTGCTGCAATTAGATTGCATTTTACCTCGCTGGAAGGAGATGATTGTCTCGCTGAGCTCCTCTATCATATGAACTCGTCTCCCTTTTATTCCCATCACTATACGCAGATTTGTTTGTGTGTGTTTTTTTTTTGTTTGTTTGTTTTGTTTTCATACAAAAATATTCGATAAAACATAAATAATAGATAAATTCCTCAAAATTAAATTCGTAAATATTTAATAAAATCCAAAATAAATGATTGTATAAGAGAGAAAATATAAAAGAATGGTTATAAATAATTATTGGTACGTAAACAAGAGTTTGAAGTTTCTCACCTTTCCCAGAATCACTGTTGCGTATAACGACTTCATCCTTACAGTAATTCTTCCCAGGTATGCGTGTAGGCTTCGCAAATTTGCCGCTATTCTTTAAAACTTCACCTGGGCCAAGTATAGGGGCTGCGGTAGGCGAAGAGATGGGCGTCAAAGGTGACGCTAGCAAATTTGTAGGTGTTTCGGGGCTCAGGACCATCTCTCCTTGCTGCGATTATTTATTAAAAAAACAATATCATTATCCGCCTTGGATTTAAATTAGAATTAGAGAAATTGAACCTTAGTTCGTCTTTAAAAATCAAGATTATACACAAATAGATAATTAAAAATATAAAAGTCTAGTAACTTCGAAAAGGAGACTAGGAGTAGATGCATCGAACCTTGTTTGTGAGAAGCTAATTAAAAAACAAAAATCCAAAGGAAAGTGAATCGAGTTTGAAATAATATTCCCATTTCTTTTGAGTTTCTGACAGATAAAAACAAAAGAAATTGGACCAACGAGAAAGAATGTGAGAAGCCTAAAGTTCTGAAAGTAGAGAAAACCTATTCCTGGATCATTAGTGTCTTCTAAAGACTGGGAAATTTTGGTACGAAGAAAAAGAAAAAAGTAAAGAAAAAAAGAATAGTAATAATAATAATAATAATAAATAAAACCCGGAGTTTCCGTGAATTGTCCAGAACAGTGAAATCCAAGCAGGATGGTCAGAGAGAGGTAATAATGAACCTTCTCTGAAGTGTTTGTATGAAATGTGGGAATCCCAAGGGACTGGAGAACTGAAGTGGGGACAGCACGTGTTCCATGTCTTTATTTACAATGGGAAAAGCCAAGCCCAGGTCTGGAAAGGATCATGAAGGTCTCTTTTGTATGGGCAGCAAAGTTACATACTAGGATTACTGTAGCTACCTATTGTTTCTGAATAGGAAACTGTGACACCACATGTTGGAGATCCCCAAACATTATGCTTGACTTGTAAATCAAAACCAGAAAGTCATCCTCCTGTGATCACACAATAAACTAACCAAGTTGATGCATAAAAGAAACCAAAGTTTCTCTACAAAAGTCCCATAGAAGTGAAATTTCACATTTTCAAGCAAAAGAAGCCTTTTCTCATAAGATTTATTCACGATTTTCAATCTTTGTAACAAAACTGTGCTGTAATTTGTTCATCACATTACAGAGAATAATCATATATACACTTAGTCTTAAATATTTTATTTTCCTTTGTGTATGTCTACAGTTCCCAGTCTGTGCATCTGTTTATCTTATAGTTTGAGCTAATTTTCACCCTTATCTCAATATTTGTTTACACAGAAAGGAAAGAAATACTCTTCCAAATGGGCTGTGAGGATAAGAACCGGGAAAGGGTATTCTTCTTTCACTTTATAGACTGCGTGGATAGACAATGATCAAGGACTTTTAGATACGTAAATGAAATGGATACTCACACTGTCAACGTGAGAGAGTTTGTGGCAATAGTAAGAGTCCATCGCATCGGTATGACGCCACTGTTTAGCACGTAATTCGATAAGTTCGAGCAAGTGAACCCTAGTCGTAACATCCAGCCTTTCATCTTGACTACCATTTCTGATAGCGACAAAGGCTCTGTCGAGTTGGTCTGGAATTTGTTTATTCAAATCAACATCATAGTGACTTCCACATCATTTTAGAACCTGCGCAACTATGTCTTCCAAAAAACAATGCAAATAACAATTGACCGAAGTCGTTAATAAAACGAGCATCCTTAACAGCGAATTCATATTTTCTCTTGATAGAATGAAACTGAATTGTGAAAGCGGTGTTAGATTCCATGTACCAGTTAACTTATTAAGGCTCTCAATATCGATTTTGCAGACAAATCTCAGTAAAAACTGACCCACTTTTTGCCGACTGTTACATTAGAAAGTAACTCCAGAACGTATAGAGAGAATTAAACAATGTTTTCAATGGTTTAAGATTGTAGAGTGTACAGAGAGTTCGGAAAGCCTTCGTTCAGTACCCGAAGAAGTCTTCTTTTATTGTCCTCAGACTAATTTTCACAGTTTACAAAAGATTTTGAACACCCTTCTTTAGTTTATGACGCGCAAACTCGATTAGAATCCCCAACTGAGCTTAGTGGAATGGTTTAACAGCTTAAAATCAACGGTTTCATAAATGAGGGATTTGGTAGCCTTAACCGTGCTGAAAACTTGCAAAAAAGCATTGTAAAGTTTATTTCAAACTATTGAACAGATCCAATGAATTCTAGATCGAAATTTCCGTCATATCTAAAGCACAAGAAATGAAGAATAGAGATAAATAATCTCCTGGGATGTAAAAGCCAATCGAACTAAAGAAACAAAATCACATTAGTTCAATGTGACAAATTCATGAATTTTTGATCACGAAACTAGATTCATTGATAAATATTGATGAATGATATTGAATTTTCTTCATCAGAGAACAATTTCTGTTCATTTTGAGATTCGAATGGACTTTGGGTGCCTCGTTTTTTGGAAGATTGAGTATAACCAAGACGAACCAACCCTTGTAAATGGCTTCCAACTGCTGAGCATAGAGCTTGAGGTGATTACACATCGTTACCACATTGATTTGGAGTGTTCTATCAAAGTAGCCGTTAGTCAGATGTATCGCTACATTGTCGATTAAGGAAACTATGTCATCGACTGAAAAGAGGGAAAAAGTTCCAGTCAATGAGCTAATTAATTAGATAATCAATCATCGAATAGAATGTATAACACCATATGAAAAATGATTAGATACGAATTAGTATATATATTATATGAATATTCTATCTACCAGTCGTCATCCGCCCGTCGACGGTCGTATGGCGATGCTGCACCAGCTTCAAAGGTCGAGGTTTTTCGAGTTTTTTTAGCATTCTGCTTCGGTTCAGCTGTGTGGTTGCCATTTTCTACGGGAAAAAGAAGAGAAAAAAATATGTTTGGAATACTTTTGTTGCTGCGTTGCTGTATTCATTATTTGTTGCTCTTGTTGTCTGCTTGAATTTCACGCGCGTTTGGTATTCTGTTTGTTTCGTGATGTCATACAACGAAAAAGAATGTGCAAGATTATATGCAGAGAACGCAGCTTTCGGTACATCGAATACAACAAAAATAATTAAGTATCCCTGAACTTTCCTGACATTGTAATAAGAATAATTGTGAAATTAAACCGTGCGAACTTTTTTCAAATTCGAATCTTTTCGCGCGTAAATGTTTCCGCGAAGATGTGTATCCAACATTGCGAAAATGTATGGTCTCGATTTTTTCAATCATCGTATTAAATCGTCATAATTGAATTATATCGCAATGAATTAATCAAAGGTAAACATAATTGGTTATTGAAAAACAACCGTTCACAGTTATTTTTACTGGTGAAAAAATGAATTGCGGGGAATCCCATTATCCTACAGAATTCAAAGAATGAAGACATTTTCTTCGATTTTTCGTAATCTGAAATTCCAATGTCCATTTCAACATGTATCCGATTTTTTTTCTTCTCTCTTTTGATTAATTTCGGTGAACAATCTTTGAAGAGGATTTTTATGAAATACGAACGAGAGTCGAGAGGATTCAACAAAAAGAACCACGAACGCATTTGTTATTATATACTATACATAGATGAAATAGTTCTCTGAACGTATGTATAGTATTTATCTTCCAGAAGATCCTTGGTTCGGGTATAGATACCATTCATTCGAAACGTTCGAAATTCTGTTTTCGATAGAGTTTGTTTCCTCCGCAGCCACGCGTATCTTCTAATCTTCATACTCTGAGGGGTGTACACTGCAGTAGAGTACAGTCAACTATATGTTCAAAAATAACTAATAAAGAAACCCAGAGAACCCCTTTATCATCTCGTATGTATACGTATTAGAAACTGAACAAAGTGGGGACAAAGGATTGAACGAATGAAAATAAAACAATAGAGTCCCGGTGCGCGATTGTTATATTTCTTTTAATTTTTTTCAATTTGTTCGATTTATTTTTTTTTGTTTCTCTCACATAATGAAACCGCAAGAAACCAAAAAAAAGGGATAATCATACGAAAAGAAAAAAAAATCATACGGAAAAAAGAAAAAAAAAGAGCAATTCAATCTCTGTACGACAATGAAATAAGGTAAGGATGAGAGAAAGAGAAACAGAGAGACGTAAGCCAACAAGGTGATGTAGTGACGATACTATGTGTGTCGAAAAAACGCGGCGGCGGCGGCGGCGGCGACGATGATGATGATAATAATAATAAATTGCAATGCAGACGAAACAAAATAAAATAAAAATAAAAATAAAAATAAAAATAGAAATAAAAGTCTAACAATATAACGGATCCGAGTGATACAATAGCACATCTATATACCATATACTGTATGCACGCATTATACATTCATAAGCGCGAGGAGGCTTGATACGCGTGAAGTAATCGCAATATAGTAATCAAAACAGATGATAACAGTGAAAAGAGTATTGTAAGTTGTAACAGTTACAGCTTTGACACAACTTCTCTTAGGTATGATTATTATGCGTATGTTAAATGTTGAATTCTCACGTGTGTCACACATAGAAAAAAACGCGCATCGTTAAAGACTTGAAAAGGTTTTTTCAAGCTGAAGAACCCGCGGCGATGGTACAGTACATTAACTTGTAGGTATATGTACGTGTTAGGCGTACGAGATTGTGTTGATGATGGGTCATGTATTAAAACTAGATCAAGATTCGCGGTAGCGAATCGCCGCCAAGTACAAAAAATTTGATTAATCATTCACCAATGTATAATATCTGGGAATTATCCATGTGCAATGAAATACACAAATATAACGAGCGAGACGAGAAAGTGTATGATATATACGCATTTTTTTCTTTTTTAGTTATCGAGGCATCTACTATCGGATCAAAAAGTCGGGACGCCTTTTTTCAACCCGATATCTTTGCGGAACGGAATCGTACAGCATTATGAAATACAGTTTTTTTGAAGCGCGGAATCTCCCACGTCTAGCTTTATTCACCCCAAAAATTTTCGTGCGGAAATATTGCAATGGATATGGTGAAAATAGTATGTATAGTAAAGTGTATAGTAGATATGGTAATATTATGTGGCAAGGGCGGAAAATAGGCATTTTCCGACGAGTGTGAAGTTTGAAGCGCGAGCCGAAGGCGAGTGCTGCAATCACGCGAGTCCCAAACTGCCTATCCGCCCTAACCGCAAATGATATTTCTTGTCACGCCTGCGAAGAAAGATTCGTCTGTTAGGGCCGGTAGAGTGTGGCGCGCGTCGCGAAAAGCTAGAAAATTCAGCCTATAAAGTAAAGAGGTCGGCGCATGGGCACATCGCGAATACTACATTTTCTGCACGGAAAAACTAACGTCTTAGTGCGAAGAACGTAGCATTCGCGATGTGCACAAGCGCCAACATCTTTTCACATGCCCGTCGGAAATCGGCTACTTTACGCCCACTCTACAGACGCGAAAAGTCAAATTTTTCAAGCAGGTGTTACAAAAACATCATATTTTCTGGTTCCCTTCGGTGGGTTTATTTTAAATCGTCACAGTTCCGTAACCAAAGGTGATGAAAATTTGAAAAAATGCCCACTTGACCATTTGAGTTTTGTAAATACCATGTGATTTAAAAAAAAATTTAGTTAAAAAAAAATACGGGTTCTACAAGCAATATTGACCAACTTCGCAATGTCAGATACTGGTAGAGGTAGCTGGATGCGGTAAGATTCTCTTCGTAAAATAATGAATATGAATTACTTGTCCGAAAATTGATTCGTATCCCGGTTATGAAGAAATCGGAAAATTAAATATAATACTTCTAACAATACTCCCATTGTCATTCTCCTACTACGACAGGGAAGACCGTGCAAACTTCAACAATATGACGCGCGAAAATTATGAATGAATCGAGCATCTTTATCCTCTCTGCCGCAGTAAGGGAATGATGATGGCAGTATTGTTACAAATATTATAATTCATTTTTCGATTTCTTCATTACCGTGATACAAATCAATTTCCGGACAAGAAATTCAGATTTATTATTTTACAAAGAAATTGATATAGCTCACCGCATTTGGCTACCTCTACTAATAGCCTAACTTAATTCAGATTAACTTCATGCTTAATTGATCTGAATTCTGACAGTTTGCGATGTAGATAGGTACATACGTGTTACGTATGTGCATAGCGCCTACCCCCGCCTCCTCCTAGCTTTGCGGCAATGCTTTATAGCGCCGGCAGTCAATCGGTATACATATTTAATATTGATATGGCTGTATCCTGTACCCATATATACCTACCGCAGCACAGTAGTGAGTGTTGCGCTGGACGAGTAAGAATTTCATATTATGTATATATATATCATAGTCAAACTTGTCGCACAGCGAAATACAACACTGCTGTGCAAATATTGCATTATTAATGATAATGATGATAATAATAATAGTACTAATAATATGATTATATTTCAACTACTGTATGGGCGAATTTTCGGAAGAGAGGGGGGTGAACCGAAATTGCTAAACAAAAATGATTACTTCATAGTGTACATAACATAATGGCATATGTGCGCGATTTGTATACGTATATGAATTCGCCTATCCTGCGATATGCACATGCTACCGACCCACACACAGGCTTTTCTATAACTCATTGCGATTGTTAATTTGGCAACATGCTGCACTGTTGAGTGTTGACTGCCGTAAGCTGACTATTGGTGGTGATCGAGATCAAGATCGAGATCACATAAGAAACTAAGTTAAGGGTACAAGGCTACAACATAATTTGAAAAAAATCACCACTGGCGACGGAACTGGAAGATGATGAGGAATAAGAATAGATTAATAGGTGAATAGATCACGAAGCATGTAGAGGCTGGAGGATGAAACGCGCCCATCCGGACACGATGTACGATTTCTTTGAAAATTCTCGACAATAAAGAATAACCAATTTATCAAGTATAAAAATAACTTCGTGTCAGACGCATTCGGTATATGCATCTAATGCATATAGACGATAATGAAAATGGGATTCTGGTATTTGACACATGACCACGACGCAAGGCAGTAGATTATCTTTCTCATTTGATGATTTTGTGCATACGTAAGTGTCCAATTGGCGGACTCATTATAGTTCTATAACAGAAGGTGGATATGTGAAAAAAATATGATATGATATGATCAAGTGCTCGCGATGGTACTCACTAGGGTCGAGTGGTTTTGGTATTCTTGATTTATTTCTTGTCGGACGATAAGATGGAAACGGTATCCGTTCGTGTTACGACTTTATACACAGCTATCATCGGCGACCAATTTCATCGTGTTATTTATTAGCCCGAATCCTCGCCTCGCCTGCCTACCTGCCTTTCCTGCCCGAGCTGTCACCACGCGCGAACACACGGAGCAAACAGAACCAACTGAATTGCTGCTAGGCTCTGTCGCTACAGAGAACCCATAGAGAATGGTGCATCGGTGCGCGGAACACGATAACACGAATATATCGAAGAGAAAGTGTTTTTTCGCTGTTAGGTTGGCTGGTTTCGCCGCCATTATAACTATATCGATCATGGCCGACCATCTGCGAATATTTGAATTCCCAATAATTCTTCGATATATTCCATTTTCCAAACTTGTGTAATACAAATTTATAATAAAATTGTAATATTTTATTTTTATTGTTTATATCCATTATCTGACATGATCAATAGAATTGCGGAGGTATGGGAGACGTGAATTAACTCACAGTAAAAAAAAAATTGCAATGCTCTTTTGCACATGGTAAAGATCTTGGTGCGATGCTTGTTCCACAAATTAGAGAAATGTGGTTGCTATATGAACAATCGAAGCATTGCCTGACGAACAATCATTCAGTGAATAGACTGTGCAAATTTTAGCAAGATTCGCTCAGTCGTTTGATAGTTATTGTCGAAAACGTAGTGAAATATGGAATTCCGCAAAGAAAGGTAGAGACAGGGGCGAATCTAGCAGCAGGCCGATTAGACCGCGGCTTAGAGCGGCAATTTTTTAATTTTGGTCTTCTCTAATTTTCAAATTGTATGTGTCGGAGGATGTGAAAATTTGTAACTGATAAAATATTGCAAAATTCACTGATGTGTAATTATTCCCTTCAAAAACGGAGTGGCAATTTTGGAAAGGCCTAGGGTGGCGGTTGCATTTAATCCGCCTCTGTGTAGAGGGTGCGGAGATTGATTCCATCCGTTAAATTATCCTAAAAAATTAAAGATTTTATAGTATTTTGGTTGAAATTAGATTTGGTAGACGAAAATAAAAAGATCATTGGACATTGAAAACATTTTATTCAGTCAGTAAGAAGCCTTCTACATAATAATTTATTCGTGTGTATAATCAGTAGTCACTGTGATACACAATATAAGACAGTTTTTACATGTTCCGCTTTGTTGTTATGTAGAAAATAAAGTATTGTCAAATTAATAATAATGTATTTCCTCATATACTATGAATGTAGTTAATAAATTATTCCTATTTATTTCCCTTCAACCATCGTTCACCTCCCTCAAGTTTTACAGTAACAATTTATTAGTATTATAGGTATGTTTTATTTTAAGATTTTCTGTTGATTTTTTTCCTGTAGAGTTCAGTAGCCACTTCGCATTCATAATCTTCTATCAATTAGAAAGAAACTCACAAATGCTTTTACGTCGCTATAATTTATATCCCGGTAAATCATGAGCCTCAAAATATGGAGAAGAAAATAGTACTTCGTGCATTTTCAGTTTTCTATTATTCCATTATGTTATAGCATTCTATTTTATACATAGATATTTTTTGGTGAATTGTTATTGACGAATTTCGAATAAAGTAAAAGTATTGTAAGATTCTTTTAAACCAGTTGACAGAGAAACAGAACACGATGTTGTACTGAAATCCGGCAGATTTTTTCGTTGAATTCTTGAAGCAAAGTGCTAAAGTTCACGTTGAATGCCCGCCGATATCGATATTTAAGAGACTGCGCATATTATTGGTAAAAGTCTTATAATTAACTAGTTAGGATATTGTGAATATATGAAAAGGCACTCATTTAGTAACAGAAAATTAATCCCAGGAACCAATTGCAGTTGATATTAACACTGTACTAGAATATTTTCTTAAATCAATTAGTATCTCTACAGAATTATTATTATTATTATTTATTATTATGTATTATCTCTATGTCTCTTTATCTCCGTCGCGTTAAAATATCTGTGCAGTCTCTCTTATCACGAAGGGCTGAATTAGTAGTAGTAGTAGGAAATGTGTACAAAAGCACCTTTGTTCTTTTGCTTCAAGATAATAAAAATAATACCACAAGATTAAAGCACATGCTTTAATCTTCCTCTTCCTCTTTCTTTCCTTTCCTTCTGATATGAATTAGTAATATAATGCGATCACATTCACACCGGATAAAGTAAGAATTGTTACTTTGAATAAAACCGCTTTCTAGTTCATTTATATTACAGGTAGTAGAGGTATAGAAAAAAAAACATATTATTACCGTTATTGTTCCCCGTAATGTAAACATATTCTGTACAGTGTAATCAGTTATCTTCTTCTCCTGTTGAAACATGTTCGTTATTGACTTGAGGTAGTCTTGAATATATCGGCATATCATTTTATGTATTTATTATTTTCTGCTATTGTGCGGATATGTATTTTACTCAAATATTTCTTGCGCTCAAAAAAATCTACCATCTTGTTAAACTGTAGACCAAGGAGAATAATAATTCCACCACAAAATCAGGAGTTACGATGTTTTTTCTTTTCTAATTTTTTCTTCTTCAAGTTCTCGAAAAAGTCACGAGTTTGAGGTAAAAACTTTTATCCATTGTTGCTTCTTATTTTGTTGTTTTATCATATGATTCTCCCGGAATACTCTTTGAGATATAGCGATACTGATTTATGATGAGGCTGTTGCATAATAAAGGTTTTTTTTGCCAGCACTTGTAAATAATGCGTTAGCAAAATTGCGCTATTTTGTAATAAGTATTTTTTTTCTTTTTTTTTATTCTCAATATTCCCTTTTTTCTTCTTTACCTCATTTTTTTTATTTTTTTATTTTTATTTATTTTTTCTTCTTCTTTTAACTATTATTCATGAATAATTCATCAGTTTATCACATTTCAATTATTTTTTCACAGATTTGTAAAAGAGAATAATGCCAGACGACATCGCGGTATCACCCAGATGAACTCAGCAGTGAACACTTCTGTAAAAAATATAATTTCTATGGGTGGTTGAGTACTGGGTGATCCGAGAATGATTTAAATCGCTCAACATTATTCAGCTCACTGCTAGGTGGTAAAGAAAAAAAATATAACCATAGAAAAAATATCAAAAGACACGTTATTATTCAATGAAAAAACGCAGAATCGTAGATGTGGAATCATGTGTGAACGGTTAATTACAGAATATCTGTGAAATAAGTGCTTTTCAGAGCGACAGAGTGATTGGCCGGTCTAGCTTGGCACCGTACCGTCGGAAATAGTGGTCTCCGTTGCGGCATCCGTAAGATACAGGCCATTTGGGAAATTATGCTAGCACCTGTGTGTAGGCAGCCAACTACACAGAGGGAATCTGTAGGCTGCCACATTTTACCAATTCAAGAATGAGAACTATGGTAGCACATTCTGGAAAAAGCAGCTATTCAAGTTCTTCTTACTGTAATTCAAAATACGACGATTTTTGATCACTAGCGTGACGTTTTCGAAGGAGCCGCATCTCACAGATGCTGTGACGGAGGTCAATATTTCTAACAGCAAGGTACCAAGATAGACCTCCCCCTCCAATCATCCCCGCCCGACCAAAAAGACACTTAGTTCACGGACACCCTGTATATAAATTCATTGGTGAGCTAAAAAAATCCAATTTATCTGTCGGTAACTACACGGAAATGATCATACGAATGAAAACAAAATTAGGTTTAATTATTGGTCACGGCCTTAGCAGTGGGCTGGTATTGTTTCCTCTTATTTTTTAACTCATACTTTGATGTCGCGTGACTTTTTTCCCTGAGAAACTAAAGACATGTAAACCTAGTAGTACTTCGGACACGATAACATCAATTTTGAATTTTGTCACATACACATTACTTTTATAATACCATAATATTATACGTTATATAACTTAAGGGGCCACACCGGCTTTTCGAATCTGAAAAACACGAATTGCGTCCTTAGAGTACCTGATTCACGTTTTTTGACACAATTTTCTGGAAATGTTGTTTTCAATTTGGAATTCGGGTTCATATCTTGTGATAGTTGCTAAAGAACAAGGAAGAAGAGGAATACATATCCGATTTCTCTGAAATTCGAAAAGTATCGTGTGTCCCCTTAACTAAATAAGAGAAAAACAAAACTAAACCAACAAACACAACACCATTACAAGAAATAAAACTTAACGTAAGATATATAACTAAACATCATTATTAAATTGTAATAGCCTCAACATTTTTTTTTACCTGGAGAGAAAAACCGTGAACAAAAAATATTTAATCGTAAATCTACGCTACTACGCTATAGTTGCAGATATCTAAAGACTTTTAAGCTACAATCAACGTGAAAAACTGTTTAAAACCAGAGTTTTTCATGATTTTTTTTTTTTTAATCGGTTTGATCTACGTTAATTGATATTAAATGCCCTTAGATCATCCTGCTACCGTAACAACTAACTTATTAGCTGGATGTTCTTATATTCCAGCATCGAAAATCCGACTCTTCAACGATAAAACATCAGAGTCAATTTTTTTTTTTTTAATGTCTTTACCTCCCTTTGCCATAGAGCATTGATATTCCAATTCAAATTTCCACGAAGATTAGTTGAAAAAGAATAGAACATAAAAATTACAGAAAAATTATATTAGTCACACACTTAATTATTAACTATAATAATGTATATTACTCGTTCTAATTCGATGTAGGTATATACGAAAAAAAAGAGAAAAAAGGAGTAGAATAGAAAACTGAATAGCATAAAATTTATGTTGATGTGTACCTAACGAAATAATTAATAACAATAATTATACTATAAAGTATTTACTTGAAACAAAGTGTGAAATTGTTATTGGAACATCGACGCTCCCTTTTAGCTGAGAATGAATTACTTAACAATTAAAACCGATAGCAATATATTGTAATTTTACATTACTATAAGTTATAATAATAATAATAATGATAATAACTTAAATATACCAATGTATAGTATTAGTATAAGTGTTTTCGCAATTTTCGATGCAATTCTTTTATAATTACATATATAATGAATAGCATCAATTAAATTAAAAATTTTTTTTTCTCTTCATTTAATTATTTTTTATGTAATCTGTAGATTCGAGTAGCTAGAGTATTACCGTAATGTAGTAACCAGTGCGTTTACTTTTTTTTTTTTCTTTTCTTTTCATAAATATGGAATTTATTGAAAGTGAATTATTTTACGTTTATTTCAATAATTACCGCTGTACGATCCTCGGCTTTCTCTTCACATCTCCTATTTTCTTCTCTTTTCTTCATTCTTTATTTTTTTTCTTTTGTTCGCGTATGAATTAATGACGTTTTTTCTTGAAGCCTGAAACACAATTGGGGGAAAAAAACAATTATATTACAATGAAACTCACAATTAGAGATATGAAGATTTGCGAAAATGAAATTTGTGCCGCATACTTTTTTTAGCTTTTCCCTTCGGAGCTTTCCTTTTTTTTCCCGAAACTGACGAAGGTCCTCCAAAAGTAGTAATCTCATCCCCCAAACTGCCCAGAGTTGTGACCTGCCGACGTCGATGTCTTTCTTGTTTTGTAACAGGAAGTCTGGTCATGTAGTTTTCCTCGTATTCCAATTTTCGTTTATTCTCGGACCCAAGGCTAGCCTGCTTTTCTCCAAGGCTTTGAGAATCTTCTGTAGGAGCATCTAAGTACTCTTCACGAAGCTCTCTAAGCACTGCTCCAGATACTGCACGCCTACGTGCTCTCTCACCAGCCTTCCGCAGTCTCTCTGCAGTCGACTCATCTCCATCTAAATTGCAAATACCAAATCTTATGTGGTTTCGATTAATTTTTACTAATTCATGTGGAATAATTTCGGGGACGTTATACTGTCACGATATTGGACGATATTGCATGATTAAATCTCCAACACACTTGGGCTTTATTTCATATCTTCTCATTTCGAGGTTTCTTTGGTGGGTGGACACCGCGAATTTTCAATAATATGGTCAATCGTTACGTTCAAAACTTGACTCAACCGGAGTACAACATGGAGCATTTATTTACAACGATAAGACATGTGTAGTTAGTATGCATGGTAATTATTTTCTGAAAATTTAGAGTAGCCACTCAATTCGACGGAGGCTTACTCATCTGTGAAATCAGTATGCCAGCTGAAACCCCGGTGAAAATATTTCTACGAATTTCTACAAATTCATAGTCTTTTTGTAATGAAAATGAGTTTCCAGTTTCCGTGAAAATTCGTACGAATTCGGAAGAGTAGAATTTTTTACCAGAGATTTATGTGGAATTACTGACAATGAGATTACATGAAATTTCAACGAATCACATGGAATCGCCGACTGATTTCTACAATTTTTGTACGATTTTGGTGATTTTAAAATTTCATAATGAGATCACATAAAATTGCAACAAAATCACGTGAAATCAATTGAAATTGGTTAAATCCAGTCGAAATCTCTCGAAGCCGGGAATCATGTTGGCATTCTCCCAATGAGTGAAGAGCTCACTGCAATTTTAATTTGTTAACTTTTTCATTATCCAAAAAAATGGCCGCGCAGTCAACTCTCAATATTTTTCTACGGTGGTGTATAGAATTTGGAATCTACTTAGTATTAGAATCACACAGACTAGTATGAAAAATATGGGTATTGAAAAAGTGGAATAAAGAAGAAGAGTGAGGTATTTATTTCTGCTAATTTTGTGTGAAATTTACCATAGTGAACAGCAGCAAGTTTGGGAGGAACATAAATGCCAGTTTTCTTGTTTGTTGTTTTGGCGTTATCATTATCCTCGTCATCCTCGCTATCAATTTCACCATCAGATCCATCAATTTTTGCAAGAAGAGCATCAGGGTTTGCTTTGAAGTTGTTAGGATCGTCGGTATTAGTGGCACCGGTGACTGCAGTTTTTACAAGTTTGTCAATCTGGTATTTGAGCTTGTGATCAATGGGTCTGATCTTTTCGAGCACTGTTCTGATCTCGACTAAACGATCGATAGACGGATCTCCCTCGATTCTTTCCCCGGAGCATTTTCTCAGTACGACATAAGTCAGGTTTATCAGATACGACAATAACATGTGGTACTTCATTTCCAAAAAACTTAGACCTTTGTCTGTTGATATTTCTCCACTTTTTACTCTGACCAACATATTATCCACCAATTGGTTCACCTGAACTACATTCGCATTCATTTCACCAAGCAGACGGAACGCCTGCGGTAGGTCCCGTTGCTCCGTCTCATCGATTGCCTAGGCAAGAAAAAGAGAAATGTAAGAAACTTATCGATCACTCCATTTCCGCTTCCATTTTTATTTTAGTTTTCCTCATTTTTTCCATATGCCAACTTAGTAGAAGCAAGGAGCAAAGTACCCGATTGTCACAAGAAATTTCGTTGCTTCTTTCTATTGGTTATAAATTTATCAATTGCTCAAGAGCGCAGAAAAAAAAAATAGAAAAAACCAATTAATTATAAACTCAATTTTGTTTTATTCCCTTGATTTTTAATATTTACGGATAATAAATAAAAAATTGAGAACAAATCTTTTCTTGCTTTTCATTTTACAGATTTTGAGAAAAAAAAATGGGGGAAAAATCGTCAATACGTTCCCTTAATCCCCAACTTCAATGTTGTGTTTCTCTTCCTTTTATTTCTTCGTTCTTATCGAAAATAGAAAAAATGAGTAAAGTAGAACAATGTACGATGTTAAAAATGGTTGTGTATTCACCATACAAAAGTCTTGTAATATTACGAATGTGGTGTAGCAATCTCCAAATTCACAATTAAATTCGTAATTTTACTAAACTTTTGTAAGAGAAATACAAAGTTACGTGTGAATTTACCAAAGTTCATAATAAATTTACGGTATTTGTAAATTGATTCTATAGTGAATGTATTGTGAATTTACTATCATCATATATGCTTGATTCATAAAACTTCCAATACATGTATTGGAAGTTTTTTTGAACAGTGTAGACGTAATATTGCTGTACTGGACATAAAGTATATTACATAAATAATGTGGAAATTGATTATATAAAAGTGAATATGATCATCTTGATATGGAAAATACTCCATTCTATTCAAACTCCACCATAATGATATATCACGAACGTGGTTCTATCCTATACAAACACAAATAATTTATATAATTTACCAGTTTTCGACTTATGAAAAAGTATCTCTGGTTTTTCAATATTCCTCCAATCTACAGCCCTATACCATTTTTCACATGAGTACATATCTGTCTCCCGTGTAATTTCTACCGTTTCTATAAACTTATGACTAAATGCTGGTGAACGAAAATTAATACATAATTTAGGAAGTACTTAAATAATATAACATGTAGTATATTATTGAAGTACTTTATGAAGTACATATATACTCAATTAACGCTCGTACAGTAATACTTCTATGAAACGCATTTATCGTAGCTTCGAATCAAGCGATGTAAAATGCATAAAATAAAACTTTTGAAGAAGAAAAGAACAAATTGAAAATTATAAATTATCTCTTGAAACGTGAGAAAGGTGAGTTCCTATGAAAAAAGTGAGTTTGGCAAAATGAGTGAGCAAGAATGAGAGAAGTGTACAATTGGGAGCGCTGCAATTGTACATGTCTTTTGATTTTTTTCCAAATTCAATTTATTTTTCTCTCTTTGTCAACCTACTAGACTTTTATTTTCTATTTGTGTATTTTTTGGTTTCAATGTAAGAGATGCAGAAAAGACGGAAAAGCAAAGAATCATGAAAACGTTCGTTCCAATTTCTGTTTAATTTTTCAATCTTTTGTCTTCAATGTTATTCCGATCGAAGCAATATACTACTATCAAAATGAACTGAAAAGAATAAAGAAGTCACTTCATTTGCGTTCGGATAAATGAAAACAACGATAATAACAAGTTATTTGTTATCCAGTGAATATTATACCGGAAATTTAGAAAGAGAATGAAATTCTTCGGTTACATCGAAAATAAATTTCATCTTATTTTTCCTCTGGTATCACTCTGTCTCTCTCTCTGTCGTTCGATTTTTCGAAGGGGTCCGAATAACTTGACGTTCGAACGAAATTTCGAATCATTCGTCAAAATAAGGATCAAAATAAAAAAGTAATCTGCCGAATGTTATTATCTGGTCGATTAGTTATTACGAAGAATATTGTAACATTTTGAGGGTTGCTTGGATGTTGGATACATTATCGGGGTTTACAACCCTTGGCGGAGGAAAAAGAAATTGGAATAATCTGCCATCTTTTCTATTTACTAATGGATGACAGGGGTAAGAGAAAGAGAGAAAGAGAAAGAGAGAAAAAAAAATAACGCGAAAAATTGGGAACAAAAGTTGAGATAAAAATTGGGCTTTTTCAACACTTCCGAAGTATTAGCTGGGACATTTTTTATTCGAAATTGAAGCGGCTTACCTGCACCATTATTTTTATAATAAAATTAACTCAACAAACACATATCTAAAGAACAAAACTTGTAATTAAAGGTCCCCCACGTGGGACGATATTTTCCTTTTCGGGGACCGGGAGGGGGAATATTTTTTCACCCCAAGAACGCTCAGTCAATACATCTCCCATTTTTTGAACCCTGGTTCACGGTCTTGTATCCTCCCGCCGACTCCCGATTTCCGAATTGTGGAAATATTTATTCATTAAATGAATTTCAAGATCTTCAAATCGTGATAATCGTTATCGCAGAACTTTTTCTCAATAAACAAGTATTTCTGTGTGAACTACTTCACAGGAAGTCAGAAGTATCTGTTCTCGTTGATATAGAAAAATGGCGCGCTTTTTCAAATCGTATCCGTAAGGAGACTTTTTTTTTACTCAAACAACGTTGAAACGCAGAAGCTATTGATGATAATTTTGTTCCGTCGAGTTACGATATTGTTGTAAAAATGATTTCATTATCTGCTTTCTTTCCTTGAACTCCCGTTGATCAGGCTATAGAAGAGAAGAATATCCTCTCAGTGACGTCATGGAACCAAATGGTTAGATTATTGTTTTTGAGGTTAGAAACAACTGGTTAGACATGACTGTAATTTTTCACGACGAATCAGAGCCGCGGAAATTGGTGACCGAAATTCTAGACTTATAGCAAGCAAACAAATGAATATCAGGGAATTTATTGCATGAATTTTTGTGTTTCTGACTTACTGAGGAGACCTATGTTCATGCATCTAAACCAGAAATTCTTGAACATAATTTTTTGACGTGTAGAGTTTAGTTAGTGGCATAAAAAAGATCAAAAATAAAAGGGTCGGCGTGGCGCGCCTCTCTGGTCAAAATAACGTCACACAATTATAATGGTGAGTATGATACACAGAAAAAAAAACGAGTTAAAAAATCGTGCGAATAATTGTATATACATAATATCAGCAGATCGAGTTACGTACTCAAATTAATCACTTATGTATTATTATCTAGTGTATATTCCATTCATTTTTTATATGTTCACCAGTATGTGTATTAAAATTCACAGTGTTTGAGTTCACACGCTAACCTGCGGTGGATTTGGATTGTTTTTAGGCTGCAAGAAACCGCAACGATGATAGAGTAAAAACATAAATTTTCGTCTTTTTGTTTCTCTAATCTATTTGATGTATCTTTATCATTATACAGGAACGATTAAAATGGTGGGCTGTCCTGTTCCTCTTGCTTCAAGTTGACGCGTTCTACGTGCCAGGCGTTGCACCGGTAGAATTCAAACGCGGTCAAAAGATCGACGTCAAAGCCGTTAAGATGACTAGTACTCATACGCAATTACCGTACGAGTATTACTCCCTACCTTTCTGCTTGCCTAAGAATGGCACGTTCATTTACAAGTCGGAAAATTTAGGAGAAGTTCTTAGAGGTGATAGGTGAGTACGATTCGGCTGGAGATGGGAATAATCTCTTCATCTTCTGTGGATGGAATTAAGAATCTTGATAGACAAAAATCCAGCATGAAAACAGGGAGAAAGTTTTGGAGCGTCTTTCTTAGACTCCGTCAGTGTGATTGCAGCATCAGAAAGTTCACGTATGCAAAAGTTGCTGAATCTTGTAGAAAATCTTAGGAAAGATCACCTATTGTCTATGGCCTGAAATTCCTGGTGAAAATTTCCACTACTAAAAATTCCCACTGAAATCGAAAGATTTTTGTAATTTTTTGTAAGAGATTGTGAATTATGAACAGTTTTTAATACAAAATTAGAAATTTTCATTAAAAATTGTGGCATATTGTGGTTCTTTTCAATGACAAGAATGCGAAGTTTTATTGAAATCTACAATTCTCCATGAAACACTATACAATACAATTTCGCACAAAAATATGCAATGTTTCGATTACTCTAATGATTCGTAGAACATCGTAGAAATTCATAGAAATTGTGCCCTGAGGGCCCATTCGACCTGGATGTCCCTCGTCTGGCAATTGGCAGGAATGGATTTGGCGAATCTGGGAAAGTCAGATAACTTCACAATTGGAAATTAGTAAGAATCATGGAAACTAAAGAGTTTCAAAACCAGGAAAGAATATTGAAAATAGAATCAGACGAGTTTTTCAGGCTCTTGCTACTGCAGTAACAGAATCTGGGTTTTGAGATACCCAAAATCATATGAAATCTATGAAATTCTCAGATCTACTGTCCTGGTAATGACGTCCCACTTGCAGGCCTTTCATGAGAGTTACTTCGAGTGATTTGGGTCACTTTTCCAGTCAACAATCAATAAAAGGCACTTTTGGCGGAAAATTGTCTCTTTCATCCGATTACCCGCATATCAAGTGTTATTTTACTCATCGCTTTCAGTTTTTTACTCACGAAAATGAGCACAGAGTTCTTTTTTTGCATACAAAAATACCCGTTACGAATTAAAATGCGGTATGTACATTTAAATTTTCAGGCGTTGCAAAATTCAAATTAATGTTACTTACAAAAGACTTTACCTATAGCTGAGCAACCATTCGTTTGCTGAATAATGGAAAAAATGTAGTGATCATGATTTGAAGTGCAATAATTAACTACAGATTGTGCTCCTAGCTCGTGGACTTATGTCTTGCCATGCAATCTCAATTCGGGAAGAGAAGAGAATGTATATCAGCGACATTCCAATCGATAAGTTAGTAGAATCCTAAAATAATAATTGGAGCATTGCGTACCGAATACTCCAACATACCTGCTACCCTGACCATTTTTCTGATTAGTTTTTTCATGTTCTCACCCTGAAAATTACAAAAAATGTGTAGCAATTTTTATTCCATATAATTTTTTACATGAATTACATGAGCTATCTCAAAATCGCGGGTTTTTTTTCATTTTCAAAAAGATTTACACAGGCCTAGTGATGAAATGCACCGATTTCACGGCTAAAATGGGAGTGCCAATTCGGTTTTTTATATCTGATTTTGGGAGGGAAAATCTCGCGTGGAGTGGTCCACAAAACAAACCGATTACAATCTGTGACAAAATTGTTGAGTATGAATGTTTATACTACCCTCGAAGAATTAGAAAGAATCGGAATCCTACTCCCCTTCTGGTCTTGAATCATATGCGTGTTGTATCATAGAATTTGTGTGCTTTTGTTGGAAATTGGAATGAATAGTGTTTTTGATATTCAGTTATAAGTAGACCGTGAATGAAAAAATTCTCTTCACATTTTTTTGTAGTTTTCGAAAAAATATGTCATGCTCACGGTCACGGGCTGCGTGATTTTGCATGGAATCATCCATATGCGATTCTTTGTTCATTCACAAATGTAAAAGAGTGGATTTCACATAATTGACCAACTAGATTGGGTCACTAATAGTCACTTTTTTTTATTCCTATTGGGTAACTGATAGTCACTATTTTAATTGTGAATAGGTCACTTCATCACTTCTTTAACTCTATAAATCAGTGGAAGGCCTGTACTTGTATATGGACTGAAATGAGTAGCTTGAGAGTTGCTGAAGGCTTTAAAATTGGTAAACAGGCACAAATATTTTCATAGAGAGTCCTGAAATGGTCAAAACTCCATCAAATTTTTCAGATTGGGTTTCTAGAAATCATGTCCCATGGTATATCGACCAAAATATGATGCCCGAAAACCGAGAAACTAGGTTCACATTGAAACAACGACAAACAATTTTCTGTTAAATCTAGGGTTTCAAGGAAAATACTGGACTAATAATATTCACCTTGCGTTATTACTGACAATCAGAATGTTTCCAAATGAAAAGTGAAAATTTCAATGGACATGGATCTGGCTGATTCGAAATTCTCATGGAATCAGCCAGATTCTATTCGGGTCTCAGTGGATTTTATATGCAATTGCAACCAATCAGATGAACTTCCATACAAAATTTTTAACTTAGGCTTTCTCTGAAGTATACCCAAAAACCTCAACATATCTGTGACATCCAGACTCTTCCTAAAAATAAAAATATGTAATACATATATAGGTACAATTGTTATCTAGAATTGTGAATACTCCTTACGAAGTGGAGATGGCAACAACTGTGGACTGCAGACTGTTGTGTCACACTCCGAGCAACAAAATTACATGGAACGAGGAGGATTCGCAGCGTGTGATAGAGAGGATCCAGCATGAATATTCTGTCCATCTGTACGTATCAAGACGTTAAAATTAAACAACACTTCACAACTATCGGATCAAAAAATGTAGTCAGTTGGACTTGAAGCCCTATATCTACGCAGAAAAACATCTGACCGCATGCTATAGGGCCCAATTTGGACTGATTAAAATTGTATAACTGCTCGGTACAGCTTCAAGTAGGGATGAATACCCGCAACAATTGAATATTGTTCATTGAAGCATTTCAATGAAATTTGAAGATTGTAAAGTTCTAGTGATGAGAAATAACTCCTGTTCGAAGGGATAATCCCCCGACCCAACTGATAGGATGTACCCGAACTTCACACTAGGTGCCGCAGCCAGGTAGTCTGGCGCTGCGAGAACTACGGAACGGTGCGCCTCTGCTCTAGAACGATATCTATGGCGGCAAATTCGTTGGGAAGTTATGTTTCTAATAGCTGAACATAGAAGATTCTACATTTCCAGGAACTGACCCATAGAATGCTCTCCGATTTTCTCCACTCAGATATAGTGCTTCAAACTCAACTGACTACATTTTTTGATCTGACAGCAGTCATTGTCGAGACTTGATGAAATTTTGATGGAAATCATAATGATCCATGTGAATCCCCCCAGTCTGATAGATAACTTGCCTGCTGCGACTAGACAAGTTCATCCAGAGACCAGAGAAGTTGCTGTTCAACATGGCTACAGATTAGGTGGAGTCCAAGATGGCCAAGTCTATATCAACAATTACCTTAAACTCATCCTCAGCTACCATAATCACGGAGAGTAGGTGTCTTCTGTTATATTTTGCTTTCAGCGATTTTCTCTCAGATAGTAGATACCGAATTCAGTAAACAATCTGAGAATATTGAAATCTCTTCAAAACTGATCAAAACTTCACCTCAACCTTCATATTTCGAACAGCAACGAGTTTAGGGTTGTGGGTTTTGAAGTGGAAGCAAATTCCATCGACGTAGATGAACTGACGTACAACGGAGACACTTGCATAGTTCCTGAAACAGCCAAGCGACAGTTTGTGAATAGTAAAGGAACCCAGCTCCTCTTTCTCTACTCTGTTGATTGGAGGAAATCTGCTGTCTCTTGGGCTAGCAGATGGGACGTTTATCTTGGCATGAGTGATGTGCAGATCCATTGGTTCTCCATAATCAACTCTTTAGTAGTAGTTTTTTTCCTTTCGGGTGAGATAAATTCCTTTTTATTATATCATGAAATCGATATTTCGCTTTGACCTTTCAGGAAAATTGCACACTTATTACAATTACACCCACAAAACACACAATATTGTAGCAACATTGTAGCAAAATTACAATGTTCCGGTATTATTCCAAGAAAATTTCAATATACTGAAAAAGGTGCAATGCGATTTTAGCAATATTGCGAGGAATTGCAATATTTTGGCAGGATATTTCGATAAATATATAATATTTTGGCAATATCGTGACGACATTATTGAATATATAAATATAAATAAATATTCGGAGAGTAGGACTTGGAAATTTACTGCAATTCATCGCAATTCTGTTTTTCTTCTCTTAAATTTCGTGCTACGAATTCCTACGAATGAACACCTTTTTACCAAATAAGACTTCAAACTCTGTAAAGTTGTATGAAATACAGAGAATTTTAACATTACATCGAATTGTAAAGGCATCCTGACAATGATCATGGTGAGGACGTTACGAAGAGACATAGCAAGGTACAATGCCGGCGAAAACGAAAGTCTGATGGGTCTAGATGAAGCGATAGAAGAAACAGGCTGGAAGCTAGTTCACGGTGACGTTTTTCGACCTCCAACAAACTCCAGACATTTTGCTGCAGTTATTGGCAGCGGTATTCAGATTTTCTTCATGACATTGATTACCATATGTAAGTTTGGAAGTCGGGCGAAACTACACAGCAAACTAACAACACAGAGTAATCTGACTCCAATTCCTAATAATCGATATTTATTACAGTCTTTGCAATGTTGGGTATGCTTTCGCCTGCCAGCAGAGGCGCCCTTGGCACCTGCGCTATTTTCCTTTACGTTTTTTCCGGCCTCGTTGCTGGCTACTTCTCTGCTCGACTTTACAAGACCATGAGGGGCCGCGAATGGAAGAGGGCTGCATTACTGGTCAGCATTTCCATGTTCCTAGAGCATAAACACGTTTTTGTTTCTCAAATTAGAGCAGATTGCTCCACTGGATCATCATTCCTGATACAAGAAAACGCGTAAATTTGTTGTAGGACGTCTTCTCGCACCCCCGATTATTATTTCTCCCAGATTTTTACAAGCTTATTAACTCATGCTTCGTGTTTGCTATTTTTAGCTTTTTGCAAAATGTAAAAATGAGAAAAATAAATGAAAATTGAACCTTTCAGACAGCGACGTTGTACCCTGGGATCGTTTTCACGACGTGCTTTTTCCTGAATTTCTTTATATGGGGAAAGCACAGTTCTGGAGCAGTTCCTTTTGCCACGATGTTATCTTTGTTGTGTCTGTGGTTCGGAATCTCTCTGCCGTTAGTTTACCTCGGGTATTTCTTTGGCTACAGAAAACAGCCATTCACGCATCCTGTCAGAACGAATCAAATACCAAGACAGGTTCCTGATCAGCTTTGGTACATGAATCCAGTATTATGGTGAGTGAATTTCTCTCAAGTAATTGGTGAAATCAATGTTTCTGCTGTTTTTAGATTGTCACATTCGTTTTTTAAACCATTTATGAGTTCTAATATTTTCTTATCTAGAAATATCTATCAATTTAATTGCTAATGACTTTTTATCCGTTTTATCCACTGTAGCACACTCATGGCTGGGATACTGCCTTTCGGAGCAGTTTTCATCGAGCTATTTTTCATCCTTACTGCGTTATGGGAAAACCAGTTTTATTATCTCTTCGGTTTTCTATTCCTCGTATTTTGCATATTAGTTATATCCTGCTCGCAAATATCCATCGTCATGGTATATTTTCAGCTTTGCGGCGAAGTAAGTTCTACTCTCTTTTACTCATCGTACTTTTTCTATCTTGTAAGATTAATGCATTTTAGATCCAATATGATTTACTATCCTGCAAAATTCTTGCCATTTTACTACGATATCGTAATACTGCTGTCTTTTTCGTGCATTGTAATTGCTGCAGTATTACAGTACTGCTACATTCTCAATGTAAACTTGTGTGCTTTCATCCAATATTTCTGAAATATTACATGATTGTTACACTTCCATGGCAATATTTTTCTAATATTCCAATATTACGGCCATTTAATTGTAATATTTTTTGCAATATTATGTGTTTTATTAACTTTTAACGTATTTCTTGTAAACAATCACAGGATTACAGATGGTGGTGGAGAAGTTTCATAGTGAGCGGAGGATCGGCTGTATATGTATTGGCATATTCGGTATTTTATTTCATGACAAAATTGGAAATAACTGAATTAGTGCCAACATTAATGTACTTTGGATATACGGGGCTTATGGTACTGACATTCTGGTTATTGACCGGAACAATTGGATTCTTCGCGGCATATGCATTTATAGGAAAGATTTACGCCGCCGTCAAGATAGACTAGTCAATAAAATAATGAATTATTAATTTAAGACAGATGAAAATGATAATACTATCTGAGAAAAAAAACCCAGAAAACAAAAAATTTATCATTATAATGAATTTGTGCTCATTGTCGCTGTAATATATTGACTACGTCGATTATCCATCTGTTTTTTTTTTTTTTCTATTCTGTTTTTCTAACTATTGCATACATTCGTTTATATAAAAATATTTCAATTGCGCTTATTGTTAATTTCGGAAATTTTATTTATGTTACTTTCAATTGGTCTTTGAATAAAGGCAGATCGATTTATTGTACTCATCTCGTGGCTTTTTGTAGTCCAAAAAAAAGACTTGCCTTTAATGCATTGTTTTTTCATCATTTGATCACTAGAGAAGAAGAAATACTTTTTTATTTTTTATTGCACAATTGGTGAGATGATATCTGACAGATTCAAGGCCATGCACATTCAACTATTCACATTTTAATACCTTGTCGAGGAAATGTTTGGCCTTCAGTCGGTCAGATATTATCTCGCCAAGTGTACATACCTGCATGAATTGTGCGTTTGTTCTTTCATTTTTGTTTGCTTTATGTAATAAATTCTTCACTTCTCATTTCCTAATCTTCTAAGAACTTTATCTTCTTGACACTAATAGGTACACAATTTGAAAAAAATGAGGCAACAATAAAACAAGAAGAGTAGAATAATAATAAATATAGAAGAGAAGAATCGCGTGTTTGAATTCTGTAAATAAACTCAATATATACTCTAAGCCGTGGTAAGCGGAAGTGAATTTTACGATTACATGGTAAATCTCAAGCAACACATAAATTAAGAAGCAAATCGAAAAAATGTTAAAAACAAAGGAAAGAATATATTAATAAATAAAAACGCGACGGCGATCGATTATTGCATTAGGCAGGACGGGGCAGTGTCAAGTGTACCTTCTTTTTTTTCTTCTGATTTGAAGTTCGAGGCCTTTTTGTTTCCAATTATCTCTAATTCTTTTTATTTATTAATAATATTAGAAAAAACAAAATTTTTATAATCTGAACTACGTCGATGCTGCCTACGCTGCGCCTCAAGATGAAACCTTAATTGTAATTATACTTAGTATGTAAATGAACTTATTTTTAATGATAATTATAAATATTCTATGAAGGAATGTATAATAATTACCTAAATGTAATAATAATTAATAATAAATTAGATAGCTTTTAGTTGCATTTTACCATTCGGAAAAAAAGAGAGAGAAAGAGAGAAAAAAAAGAAATGCAATGTGAGATGTACTGCTACTACTACGTGGTTGATAATACGGAATTCTTGTATTTACTTAGGTAGGCCCTATTTTTTGTTTCTGTTTCATAATTAGTTTTTTTTTTTTTTTTTTATTTAGTACAATTTTTTTCGCTACTAGTCTATTCTCCTTCAGTATAAAAATAATATTACCGTCCGTTCGATTATTCTAACTCAAATTTTTCACTCATAGACGTAGTTTGATTAAACGATTACGATAAAATCTTCTCGCCATTAGCGTAAGATAAAGAATTACGCCTATTATACCCAAAACATAAATTTTAATCACCGTGGTCTCTACAGGCATGTAGCACTTCGATACTGCATAATTATTGGGCGTAAAGACACCCTGAAATGAAGGAAGAAAAAAAAACATAATTAATAGAGCGACTGAGGATCTCTTAGAATACTGGTTTTCTTGTTTTTTTTTTTCTTGTTTTCTCACCAGTAAAAACGATGGATTATTCTTATTCCGCCAACTGAAAGAGGCAACTGTAAATTCCAGGATGTGATCTCTGTGGATCCTCCTGCATCCGTGATGCGTATGTCCGTCGACCACTAATCTTGGATTCAACGCATCAAAAAGCTGAAAACCATAAACAAACAATAAACATAAAAACAAAGAAATAGAAAACAGGAATAAGATTTTATTGTTTATTAAAAAAGCTTATGTGAAAAAATTCTAACATCTCACTTGTTCAGAAGCTTCTTTCGATAAACATTCCCATCTTTCTCGAAATTTGTCTTTTTTTATATTTGCTGGTGCTTCGTCTAATTCGTGGCATATTTCATCCGATTCACGATACATGGGATAATGCTGAAAGATCATAAAGAAGCTGGTTAATTATCGTCAGGTAGATGGATTATTTTGGTTTTTTTTTTCATCATACTTTTACGAGATTACCTGCAAAAGGATCGGCCTGCTGTATTGCTCTTCAATTTCAACTGATTTACAGTCTAGGCCAATTCCCTTGAAGCATTTTAATTGCTCTGAAAGAAGTTCCTGACTTAGATTCATGTGCTTTGTTAGTTTTTGTTTCGGTGGGAAAGGCAGAGAAAAAAGAAGAGAGTAGGGTAGTTTTTTTATTAAACCATGAACATAGCTCCCTAAGGCCAAAGACAGAAGAAATCACAGAAATTATAAAAAAATAAAAGGCAGAGGAACAGAGCAGAAAAATATACGCTAAAAGCGAGAGCACATAATGAAGGCAACATGAGAAAAGTAAAAAATGAAAATAATAAAAAGAGAGAGAGAGAGAGATGTGTAAATACATGAATCAGACGTACTAGAAATTCTGTTAATTGCTAACTCAGTTGGTTTGCATAGAAAGCATCCGTCCCCTTCCAAAGCCATGCTATTCAATAGCACGAAGTGATTTCCTCTGATGCTAATTCTTCTTGCGTTAGGTGATTTCATCGCCTTTACAAACCTTTGATTCAAGTAAGGGATGATTCCTACGGGTTGGAAAAGTATTTGACTAGATTCATTCTGACATTTATCCACAGAATTTCATGTGGCAATAGATTGGAGAGAAAATTGAGTCATCAACGTACTGTAATGAAATCCCATATCATGGTTACCAGAAACAACATAGAGTCTAGTGTCTCTTGGAATGTAAAACAGCGAATGAAATCTTGCTACATAATGATCAAACTCTGCAGCACTGACCCACAGTCCTTCGTCGAATATATCACCTAAAATTCAATACAAATATCGAATTATCGATCCTCAGTATTTATGAGAGATTATTATATACTTTATATTCTAAATTCCTCGATCGAATACTTTTACTCTGCTTTAGGGCTCCAGGTTGAGAATTTTCATATCTTCAACTTACACTCGATATTTTTCTCTCACTTACAAACTTGATTATCTACAAACCTAAGATAAATATTGCTTCTGGTCTGTGTATCATTATCGCGGTTTGAAATGCTCTGTACATTTGCCATTCCCTGAAATAGAAAACAGAAGCGTAACGCATTACGTTTTATTCTGAAGCTAATTGTAAGCTACGAAGTTCGATGCTCAGAATTATTATAAATAGTTCTGGACGCTGGAGTTCACGTTCGAATCTGTTTCTTGTTAACTTTCCATACATCACAAATATAATTTCGGCACCGTTGCAATCGTATTGCAGAAATATTGCTGCAATCTGTCTGCAAGTTTTGTGCCGCAGCTCTGCCCTGGAGAGAATCAATTACGAAAAACTGCCAGAACTATAAAATGTCTTGGATATTCTCTGAAAATTTGTGGATATGTTGGATTTTGTTTTCAAAAGAATTTCGGATATTTTGTAGTCATTCGTAATTGATGTTCACCAGAGTATCGTCGGTCACAAATCGTCACACATCATGGGCAGACTTTAGGAAATGAGTTAGTCAGAATAGTTATGAATTGACTATTTGTAATGAAATGTGGATAATATTTCATCCAGTTCGTACAGCTCTATACTGAAATGTACCTGCATGGAACGACAAAAAATACTGACAAGCAACTGAAAAGTTTCTGAGATTGAATTATCAGATTCATGAAATTCTGAGGATCAAACTATACCTCTTCAACTTGTCGAACCAGTGACCATTTCTGGGTCCGAGTAAGTGGGTGTCGGATAAGAACATGGCATTTACAGGTGACTGTTCACCACTCTTCCATTGTACATCCGGATCAATTTTTCCGGGATCTAGATCCGGCCATCCGCACTGAAATTCAAACTAAAGTTTTAGCTACAGTCCAGATAAATTACGTGGAATTATTGTAAGGAGTATGGATAGAGTTGCGGTGTAACGCAGGAATCTCATTATCTCATCATTCCCATTTCTGATTCGTATTGTACGAGATTTTCTTCATACAAATCTCTTGGTGAACATGATAAAATTCGTGAAAAACCATTTGCTTGATTGATTTAAACATATGAAACTATATGTTTTTGTTCTGCAGAGGTCAAAACTATTCGAATAAACGCCCATTTTCTCCATGCAGTTACAACTAATCGGTCTCTGAGATTTTGTACCATGTATAACTATAGTGATTATAGAAATAAAGTTCGGGATAATTGATTAATGCTTTCAGTATAAACATGTTATTGATATTGAGATAATTTTTCACTTGGTTTATTATTAACCTTCGATCCGAACTACATTTTTTGATCATTTTTTGGAACACTGTACTACGAATTCACGTCGGAGTGAAGAAAAGTGATTGTTTATTGCACGTGGACCACCCTGACAGATAGAAATATCTACGTGAACCCATAATTATAGGTTAATGTAATCAAGGGGGAATCGAGTTTTCAGACTGAAATTATTGCCATGTATCTTCATAATTTTTATCCAGTGGCGATGTGGTTGCTATACACACACCTACCGAGCTTATGCATATGAAGAACAAAGAAGCAAAGTACTTACTCGAATGAGAACAACGTAGTATATAGCGAATTCACAGTATAATACAATTGCTATGAGGGCTAAAATTGCCTTTGTTAAACTACTATCTAAAAAGTTTCTTCGAAAACGCATAATATTGTGGTATATACAGAAAAAAACCACTCGATGTCAGTCTTCGAAATCGATATGCAACCAGTACGTATGTAATCTTTATGCCTGTTCAGATTACTAGAGATAGTAGTGTCTGTTATCGCGGAGAATAGTATAGATAACCATAATTATTGAATATACTTCAACACACGGTTCGACGGGCTCGGTTACGCCGAAGACTATCGCTATTATATAGGTTAAGGGTTCAGATAGAATAAGAACGTGGGTTTCAGTTATAAGTATTTATTAACGCCATTCGTCTTTACATGCTTATGATATTCTATTCTTAAATATCTTTTAAGATACCTCTTGAACGCTTCCTGGAAATTATAAAAGAAACTTACGTTTCAAGACCGATTGTGTGTCGTAATTGGTAGTTCGTTTGTTACGCATTAGCATATGACTTACTAGCGTTTCGATTAGCTACACTCGTGTATGAATATACACGGATTGTCGGCTTCTTCCAAAAAGCCCCTTTTTATCGACAGTGTCGTCCGCGGCGCCCAGAGGTCACTAGTTATTGAGAATAAGCTAGAGTCCTGGTGCTGAAGACATATTTAGACCCATTGTTACTCATTCTTAACAACATTGTTATTACTTCGGAAATGGAATTCGTTGCTAAACCTACACCGAACAACCGATCGGAATGAAACTTTGGGGAGTGGATGTATTTCGGCAAGAAGTGGCTGAGTATTTCTATCGAAAATTAAAATTTTTCCAATCTAACCTATAAACGAACCTAACCTAACTTTCAGAGAATCCCGAAAAACTTTGAATTCTCCTGAAATTTCAGCAAAATGAAAATCGCGTTTCCGAAGTGATAACAATGCTTCTAAGAATGAGTCTTTAATATATGATGGAATGTCTTTAATATCACCTTAAGGTGCTACTGAAGACACTCGGCATTCAAGAATAGGGAACAATGCATTCAACCATGTGTAACAATCGAGATTCATCCGACTTTAATAGCAAATCAGAGTTAGGAAGTAAGAGACATATCCCTATGGTAAGAGATAGATCTTACCATCAAAGCATTGACGTGTGACGTCCTGAGCGAAACTAGTGATACTCAAGGCGTCACCTTCAAATGGATCGTGAGTCCGTTAGTCGCCAAAGTCCTAATGGACACTTCAGCGAAATAAGATTGCGAATTTACTAAACTGTTCTAATTAATATTGGTAGGATTCAATGGGATAGGCAAAGAAATGAGGTCTAAAATGAAATGGTAAACTGTATTATGATTAAATATGGGAGAGCAACTTCGACTAATTTATTCAAAGGAACAATATTTGCTTATTGTATGTACAACTTCCTTACTCGAAAGTTAGGATAGAAGTGCCCCTTCTCTGGAGGGTCTCCAAGGGTGGAGGGCCCACCGGAGCATCGACATTCACACATACTGACGTGCTTACATGTATATCTCAACGTTCTTACATTATGCATACCCTTACTCTACACGCACCATGCTGGCGGAGGGGGCAGCTACGTCAGAGCGCCCCCTCCCACGCATGGAGCCCGGGCCTTACGGCCGTACTCCTCCTTGAGATGCTTTCCCGCTTTCTTTACCCGCGCGTTTACCCACGTGGTTTGAGCGCTTGGGACGCTTTCCTATTTCCGCGCATTTCCTTCGGCTCGGAGCCCGCCGGACTGTCGCCAGGTCTGGACTGCATCTGGATCTCAAGTGGTACTCGCACTTGGGGTGGTTTTTGGAAAGTTAGTGCGGGGGGAAGTATAGACAATGGGACCCAGTTTCAAGGGTCCTCTTTTATGCTTTAACATATCTGTAGTTCGAGGGTTAGATTTATGATTTCCTGTCCTGTCAGAGTGCTCTGTACCTATTTCTATTCAGCAAAGGTTTCGCGCGAAATAGCTCGACGGTAAAATAATTATTTCATATTATTTTATTGAGAATGATCGATCAAGCTGCCATTTGGATTTTAGCGCGTTGCGAGGTGGCGACATCTATCAAAAATACTAGATTACTGGCTGCGACATAACACCTTCCCCCTAAGGGAAAATTCGGCTTACTACAGTCGAATTTTTGTTTATTGTGTAAAGCTGCAAATTATCAAATGTCGCGAGCTATTATGACTGGTTTATCCGGTTAGCATGGCAGTGAGGGACTGAATAAAACAAGTTAAATAATGTCAAGGATTGCTGGTTCCGCGTGCAGGTAATTCAACAAAAATCTAACCTTACTCTCGCGTAACTACTCTTATCTACTGTATTTTTATTATTGATATCTACATTATTTTAATTATGAGTAAACAGGTTTCAGTCTATTTATGTGTACGATCTTAGTCCGATGTGGAGTCAATTTAATTCGGGCATTTTTTTTTTTGTTCATTATTTTAGGTCGTTGATCTTCCTCTGGAACACGAGTTTGATTCAGACATAAAGTGAGATGATAACCTGCAGGAAAGGTTTTACTTAAGTGTAATTTAATATCACCCCAAGGTAAGCCATCGAGTCCGTCTCCGGTTCTAGCTACTCTAACAGTCCTGACTCCGAAGTAGTCCATTGCATTATTTTAATTTGCTAATTCCTATAATTACATTGCTTAGTAATGTTTTATCTTCTAACTTCTCTTTTACGACTATTGTAAAAATATGCCAATTGGAACGTTTGAAAATAACTACGTCACCGATCTCCGGCTTGCTGGTGGGGAACTCGTTTTCGTGAATGTATTTCCTAGCTAACAATTCGCAGGTAATGTGGGTTCTCATCCTGAAATCTGCCGAAATGAAATGATCGACGTTATATTTTTCATAAAGATTCCATCTCGACTTTCTGAAAATACATTTGGTGCAATTGTCATTTTGGATTTCTTTGCAGGTGTACCTCCCTGAGAGGGCTCATCGACTCCGTCGTCTGAAGAATCGACATCACTGTCGGAAATGGGTTCTGGAAATGGTTCATCGTCCAAGGAATTAATTTGAAGAACATTTCTTTGGAAATATGGATTTTCAAAATCACGACGCACACGACCGCCACTGCTGGTGAAACATTCTGGTTTTTGTGAGTTTAATTTTGTTCGATTTTTATCGATAAGTTTCTCTGAATTCTCTGAATTCAAATTCGTGCCCCTTCTTTCAGATGACTCAAGTGTTAGTATCTTATGTGTCTGCTTTTGCAACACCTCTCCTAGTTCTATCATATCTAACGAGGACGTCCTCTCTGGCATCTGATGCGTGGGGATCTCACATCCCCACACCACATCCGGGCCCGGGAAAATCTCGGCCTTATCTGGCATGCCCTGGCGGCTGCCTATCAGGACAGGATAAGCTTTGCTTATTCCCTCTGGAGGAGATTGCCCACTTTGTTTGTCCGGCATATCGACACCCTGGGTAGAGAGTACTGTCCCGGTTAAGGTCACGCTTTCCAACTCCACGTCAGGCTGCCAATCTGCTGGGGAAGCATTCTTCTCTCCAGATATTACTCTAGTGGTAGTGAACGTACTGTTCACTCCACTATATTTACTGGGGGTTGTGGCTGACCCACACCCAATGGGAGGCGATGCCTTACTGGTCCCTAACTCTGTCTCGGGTCGGTTGACCCTGGGTTCTGTGCCCTTATGCCTAGTGAGGTCATCTTCAAGAAGGGTTTCTTTGTACTCCAAACTCTTTGTAAGTTTGATGTCTGCCATGTTTAGGTCAACGGGGTTTCTGGAAAGCGCATCAGCGTTTCCATTCAACCGCCCTGCCTTATAAATAACTTCATATTCAAATTCTCTCAATTTTAATAACCAGCGTAGAAGTCGTGACATCGGATCTTTGATTTTGTGCGCCCAGACTAAAGGCCTGTGGTCAGTCACTAAGAAGAACTTTTTGCCATATAGATAAGGTCTATAATATTTAACAGCAAACACTATTGCATATAGCTCTTTCTCTACCACAGAATAATTTAATTCTGCTCCCTTTAGTAACTTGGAACCAAACGATAGGGGGAGGTCTTTTCCAATTTCTCCTTGACTCAGAACAGCTCCGAGTGCATAATAGGAAGCATCTGTTGTTACAATAAAAGGTTTGGTGAAGTCAGGGTATTGCAATATGGGCTCTTTGCAAAGAAGATCACGAAGATTTATAAACGCATTTTGCTGTTCGTCACTCCAGGAAAAGAGTTGTCCTTTCTTGAGAAGTTGAGTGAGGGGTCGAGAAATATGTGCAAAGTTGGGAATAAATCGTCTATAGTAACCAACAAGACCTAAGAATTCTTTTATTCTCTTTGGGTTTTTGGGAACTGGGAAATCTTTAACCGCTGCCAACTTCTCTGGATTTGGGCGTAAACCCTCTTCACTTATTACGTGCCCTAGGTACGTCACACTTTTCTGCAAAAATCGACACTTGTCAGGTTGCAATGACAACCTACTAGTGCGAAGTCTGCCTAGAAGGCTCATCAGTTTACGCTCATGTTCTTTTAAGGAAGACGCATAGATGACAATGTCGTCTAGATAGACGAACAGCTCAGTACCCTGTAGTCCGGTCAGAACTCGATCCATTAGCCGCTGAAAGGTGGCTGGAGCATTTTTTAAGCCAAATGGCATTCTCTTATAATGATAATGACCGGCTGGGGTAGAAAAAGCTGTCTTCACTTTATCTATTTCGTCCATGAATATTTGGTGGAAACCTGAAGCTAGATCGAAGATTGAGAAATACTTTGCACCTCCTAATTGATCTAAAATATCTACGATATTTGGGAGAGGATATGCATCCCCACTAGTTTTCTCATTGAGGTTACGAAAGTCGATGACCATTCGCCAGCGTTTGTTACCTGACGAGTCTGCCTTTTTCGGAACAATCCAGACGGGGGAATTATAGGGAGAGCTGGAAGGTTCTATAATTCCGTCTGCAAGTAACTCTTTAATTTGTTTCTGAATCTCTTCCTTATGTACCGGTGGGTGTCTATATTGTTTGACATTGACCGGAATGTCATTTGTAGTTGAAATCTTATGCTTTACGACATTAGTCCCCTCTAATTCATCACCAGGTAAGTGGAATTGATAGGGAAATTTCGCGATTACCCTTGCTACACTATTTCTTCCTTCGTTGATCAAGCTGCTCAGATGGAGCGTCTCTAAAAGTCTATTTATCCTATTCTCTGATGGTTCCTTTTACAATCTCGCGTATGGTGGCCCCGTTTCTCGCACTTGACACAATAACCCGGTTTTACCTTGCTGTGGCAGTCGTTCTTATAGTGCCCAATTCTTCCGCAAGCGTAACATACGATCGATTGCCAGTCTGAGCGCTTAACATTTTCATCCGAGTTCAAGGATTCAGCTGTCCTTACATAAGCCGTTCTCTGGTTTCTATAATTGGGTCGTTCTGCCCTACGATCATCGCTTCGCGAATATTTGCCATTATTCCGCAAATACTTATCATTATTCTGAACCTTATCTGGTTTATTGTTATCCTTATTTTGGGAATCCGAACTAAAAAGAGATTTACGCTGTGCGACCTCCTTCTCAAGCTCCATAGCCAGATCAATCGCGTTCGTTAGTGAAAGTGGTCTACAACTAGCTACTCGCAATCCTAACTCGCCTCTGAGGCCTCTTACAAAGCTATCTCTCGCACCTTCTGCTGTGCTAGCTAATAGACCTACCCGAACTTCTATTGAATACTTTTCGGTAACGAGTCCTGTTATTCCCTGTACGATCTCGTTTATCCTAGTCACGTAATCCATTATACTCTCATCCGTTTTTTGATGAATGGTAGACAACAGTACTTGCCATTGGGAGAGTGTTCTTCGCGGTACGAAAGCTCTTTTCAGATTTTCAAGGACCTCGTCCAAACCTAGTCCGGTTTGATTAGAAATATATTTGCTGGCCTTGCCCTGGATGCGTGCTTTTATTAACTGTGTCAGGTATGGTTTATTCGAGGGGTGAGTTAGAAGAACTGCTTGTCTACATAGTTCGATAAAATTCGTAACTTGCATATTCTCGCCATTGAAAACTGGTATCAGACTCACAGCTTCTCTAACTCCCATGACACCTGTCGAATTTCCAATTTGTGAACTAATCGGATTACTACTTTCAGATGCTGGAAAGTTCGTCGAACCGCTCTCGCTAACTGCAGGAAAGCTCTCAAGGGGTACTTCGCTCCCTATGGGAACGACCTCCCAATTTGTCGTTGAAGACGACATGATACTACTCTGAAGTCTAGAACTCACTGTATTTTCTTTCTCTTTTCGCCCTTTTGTTATCTCTATTTATTATCGTTTTATATTATATCTAGTGCCTCTAATGCTTTTAAGTGTAAGTGCTCTCTCTTTAGTGTGGACACCTGATTTAGGCTGCGGCCTTTCTATTATTTATAAGATACCAGTATTCACTGCAAGATTCAGGGAAACCGCAGAAAACCTGAATAATATCTTGGTGTCCACGCTACTTATTTGTAATACAATAAAGGACTTATCCTAGACTTACAGATCGGTGTCCTTCTTCAACACAATTGAAATCTAAATATTAACATGCACACCTTTTCACTTATTTCATTCACAAATTGCCCTTTATTTTTCACTTTTCACTAATCACTTTTCACTATGATGCGTCCTCGGTCCTCAGCAGTTCCTAGTCATCAACATCCGGACATCAAGCGACAGATTCGCTTTAGGCCTTCAAGTTCTCCGGGGACGATCGTAAATTTGAATTTCACGGTTGTAATAACTCTCGTCAATTCAAATTTCACTGAATGCGACAAATCCCACCGCTGTCACCAAGAAAAACCCCTTCTGTGACGTCCTGAGCGAAACTAGTGATACTCAAGGCGTCACCTTCAAATGGATCGTGAGTCCGTTAGTCGCCAAAGTCCTAATGGACACTTCAGCGAAATAAGATTGCGAATTTACTAAACTGTTCTAATTAATATTGGTAGGATTCAATGGGATAGGCAAAGAAATGAGGTCTAAAATGAAATGGTAAACTGTATTATGATTAAATATGGGAGAGCAACTTCGACTAATTTATTCAAAGGAACAATATTTGCTTATTGTATGTACAACTTCCTTACTCGAAAGTTAGGATAGAAGTGCCCCTTCTCTGGAGGGTCTCCAAGGGTGGAGGGCCCACCGGAGCATCGACATTCACACATACTGACGTGCTTACATGTATATCTCAACGTTCTTACATTATGCATACCCTTACTCTACACGCACCATGCTGGCGGAGGGGGCAGCTACGTCAGAGCGCCCCCTCCCACGCATGGAGCCCGGGCCTTACGGCCGTACTCCTCCTTGAGATGCTTTCCCGCTTTCTTTACCCGCGCGTTTACCCACGTGGTTTGAGCGCTTGGGACGCTTTCCTATTTCCGCGCATTTCCTTCGGCTCGGAGCCCGCCGGACTGTCGCCAGGTCTGGACTGCATCTGGATCTCAAGTGGTACTCGCACTTGGGGTGGTTTTTGGAAAGTTAGTGCGGGGGGAAGTATAGACAATGGGACCCAGTTTCAAGGGTCCTCTTTTATGCTTTAACATATCTGTAGTTCGAGGGTTAGATTTATGATTTCCTGTCCTGTCAGAGTGCTCTGTACCTATTTCTATTCAGCAAAGGTTTCGCGCGAAATAGCTCGACGGTAAAATAATTATTTCATATTATTTTATTGAGAATGATCGATCAAGCTGCCATTTGGATTTTAGCGCGTTGCGAGGTGGCGACATCTATCAAAAATACTAGATTACTGGCTGCGACATAACAGACGCTATACTTGACTCTTTTCTTTCGTGCTCCCCACTTATGGCAAAGCTTATCGCTCAACTTCTCTATCATAATATTTCTATGCTGACCATCGACATATATTCTTTGACTATATAGTCCAAGCATTTAACCAGGAACCTAACCTGAGTAGCAAGAGACAGATTCTGACCGCAAATATCTCTTCCTCTCTCATTTCTGTGGGATACATTTTCATGGAGCATAGGCAATCATAGACTTATAGAGATAGACTGAGCGCTCTTATGGGCAGCTTGAAGCTGACATATACGGGACAGAGATATGCCGGGAGTACTCTTCTCTCTGTCTGACGATATTGGTGGTGGGGTGTTACGTCTTCGATATTAGGTTAATCAGACAGCTCTATTACAATTTCGACGTGGGTTTTGTCAACCACTACTAAGCGTAGTTGAAATAATTATTGTGTTGTTATGTTTGAATAATATCAGGTTTATTGTAGGTTTTTTTGTTGATCTCTGATTAATTGGATTATTTACCAGGGTGATCAAAGTTATTGCACTAAGATTTTTATAACGTTAAATACAGTGGTTTTGAAAACACACCTAAACTCTTTAAGTTCTGGAGACGAGAGTAATTGTTTAGGTGTTGATTCTTGAGTTTCTGAAGTAGTAAGTGTGGGGTTTGCTCTGTTTCTTAAAAAAGGAAAGTTCGGTTTCTGGAAAAAAGGGATGATCTTAGTTTGGCAGGATGTTGAAGGTGGTGATCTCATTGGTTGACTATTCTAGGGTTTTTTAGGATTCGTTTAGGATTTTTATGATGCGAGTCGATTGGATGAGAGGTCCAATGACGAAGCAGTGAAGGGAGGTCTTAGGTTTTAGGGGATGGTTCTTCTCGTTTTTAAGATAAAGATTTTTGTTTCCAGAACTTGCCGAGTTTAAGTTTACAAAAGGAATAATGTTATTTCTATATAAAAGTATGAAATTGATGAAAGAGTTGGAAAAAATTATGTCTACTGGTGAATTGGTTTCTTCTAATTACATATTTCATATTAATGGAAATGATGGATCGGGTGTAAGTAAGGTAGACATTTGTTAGGATACTGTTGAATAGGGGATGTAGGTACAGTAGAATGCATAGGCTAGTGGCAACCGCATGTCGGTAAATATGAACGTCTGTGGTTGCTGATTGGGATGTAACAGGGGATCGAGGCGGTAGAGGAGCAAATGGAGTTGAATGAGGGGAAATCACGCGCTCGTATATGTATATGTATGTATGAAAAGGTATGAATGGATATGTATTAATTAAATTAACCCAACTTTAAATAATACAATTCTGTTACCTTCTTATTATATTATTTAATCACAATAATAAACAAATTAAACATAATCCGTGAGTGGTGAAGGAAAACATGAAGAAAACAAATGCGTATTTGACACGCGCGAGACTAGAGATCAGTGGTCCCACCTCCACTGCTCCCTTGTCTCCCACCATGACGCCGATTGAAAAGAGAAAGGAGTACTCCCGGCATATCTCTGTCCCGTATATGTGAGCTTCAATGCCTCTCACGGGAGCGCTCAGTCTATCTATATAAGTCTATAAGTCTATGTAGGCAATACGCGGTCCACGACGCCATGTTCGAAAGAGTTGTACGCGCGAAGTTTGAAGCATCCTGCCATCGCTCTAAAAAGTCAGCGTGATACAGTGAGCCACTTTCTTGTAGTATGAAATATTAATCTCACAACAATTATGCATTTCAGTGATTGTCAGTATACTTTCTAGTACTTCTGTATAAGGGTGTCTGGAATAATTGAGCTGGAGTCTCTATTAAGCGTTCCGCCCGATTGAAAACTGGCAGGTATACATGCGCCATACAGTGTACCACTGTAAAATCACAATGAGCTGTCAGAGAGATTGGGATTTTGGCTTCGGAACCATATTTTAAAACTTTTGAAACGAGCATTCACCCGGAAGAGGCATTCGAGAGGAAAGTTGGGTGCAGTTTTTTTTTCAACGACGCATAATTCATCGACGAAAAATCGTCGATCGAATTTATAAATTTGTGTTCGAAGGAGACACCCGAAGCTTCAAAATCGGTATCACGAAAGTTTATTCTCTTTTTGGACACTCGTGGACGACTCCAGAGTTGAAAGTTCGTTTAGCAGATTTGGTGCTAGGTGGTTTAATGATACATAACCTGTGAACAACAAGTTGTAAGCTGAATCCCTGAAGCGCGTTTGAAAGGTGAAGGTCCGACTCTTCAAGGGCTTCCGTGGCCAACTCTCTATCCAAATTTTCACTGAGTTATGAAACTTTGAAATCGGACGTCTTTGGTAACACAATTAGGTGACCAGCTAATTTTTGCGCGCAGTGTATGAAGGATAAAACTATGAGCGATTGTTTTTTCAAATTTTCTAATGAATTATGTGAAATAGAAAAAAAAAGAAGGAGAATGAAGTGTGGTAATTGATGGTTTGAGATATTGAACACAAAAGAAGTTTGAAAATTATAATTTCATATTAAGACATTATCGAGGCACAGCAAGTCTAGATGTCCACTTCAGTAGAAGAAGCAGCTGGTTTCATCTGAAGCTCCTCAAGTTCTAATGAGAATTCCAAATCTCTGAGCTTTCCCGCTGCAGTTTCCTTGAGAACTGGACGTTTTGGAATCTCGACTGGAAAGCCACTCAGCCTTGATAGAAATAGTTTAGAACGCTTTCTGATGGAAATTGGGCTGTTTCTCACAGGTTCTGACTGTAAACTTGAAGGGATGCCATCCAATTCTTTGTGTATTTCGTTAGTACTCAGCTCATCAATTTGTGACCTTCTCCGTTCGCCCATAATGGTATTACGCCGTGCCTCAACTGCCCTAAATGCTCTGGTGGATCTACTTAATGAAGAGTTACGTGGCAGTCCTGTGAAATGAGTAAAACAGTTTGAGAACTTTAGAAACTTGGTCCTTATAAATTTTTGGTTGTGCAAAAATCGAATCTAAAACCCACTTAATCCTTCACTTATGCTGAGAAATCTTGCCCGGAAGGTATCGTCCAGATTACTGTAGACTATGTAGGACTTTCGGCGGCTCATTTCCAAATTACGAATTGTTTCACGTCGGGCAGGTTTTATGCTACTGCTATCATTGTAGTCGTCATCGGCGTTATCCATTTGCTGAAGATTTTTAACTATGTTGACCGCATCTTCACTGAGCAAGGCTAACTCTCCCGAAATGTCCTCTTCCTGATGGCAGAAACTCAATTTCTTGTATCGATTATTCGTACCTTCTACATGTGTCGAAAGAACATATTTCAAGCTGGTTCAACTCACCCTTTTGAAACAGTGCAATTCTGTGCTCGCCAGAATATGAGCGAAGGTGCCAAACCGATGAAATAACATGGCAATAAATTGGATTATGAGTATCGGTATGAAAAAGAGGAAAAACACGAGACCAATAGGCTCCAGCTTCAAATACTCATTCATAATGTGTACCTGTGGGAAATAGCCGGAAGACAATGGAATTAATATTCATAGATTGTGAATAAGACGAAACATAAACGAGAGAGTAAGAAATGTCCGTGGTTTACCTCATGAGAGCTCGAGTCATATGAAATGCTAGTGTTGACACCCAAGGGCCACTGAATATCAAGTGTATCTTGATTCAGTTCTAACAAGAATATGCTCAACACAAAGAGAGAGTTAAGCATAAAAAATGCGAATGCACTAACGTCCCGAAAGTTCTTCAAGTCATCAGCAATACGTGCCTGATGGGAATAGCGATAGAGTTATGTACTCCATTATAACACATGAAGTGTATCTATACCAAAGAAGGACTTGTTGAACGTTACATCTCATACCTAAGACTTTTTACCTTTTTCGTTTGATCTTTAGGAATTTGGAAGAGGTACTCTCCAATAAGGTCTTGCCAAAACTGGTCCTCTTTAGGCGAGATATATTCGATCTCGAAAGTATTAAATTCCCCAACATTAAACCAGTAAGGAGTTATCTGTGGGCAGGTACTGTTAGCATCAGATTCTGAGCTTCGGGTGCTTGTAGTCTCTATTTCACTGTCTGGATGATCCGTGGCAATTGGGTTGATTCCAATCGCGTCTATTATCCCGATCGAGGTTCGCCTAATGTCCAAAACAGTTCTCTCAGGATCGGCTGCCCTTTTGTGAAACAGATTTTCATTCTCCGATATAAGAAGACTCAGATTCCGCCGTTACTACATAATCATTATGCTTACCACTCCATTGCATCCAAGCGTTTCATTACCTGTCCTAGAGATTCTAAGATAGTGTCTAGGAGCTGTTCCTCCTCGGAACGCTCAGTGTTTTGATTGTTCACTGAACAGTTGAGTAGTGCGAATGATGATTCCGAAGCGTTTTTGATTTGGTTGCCTCCGCGGATTCTGTTGAGTAGTTTTTGTTTAGTGTCTCGTTTCGTTACCCTAGTGTCCGTTTTCTCTCCCTCTGATCTCTAGCGGGGTAAACGTCAAATGATATGGTCATTTTTTCTCATGTTCAGAAAATACACTTAGAATAATGTAGAAAAGTTATATCGGAATGAGTGCTTTTATTAATTATTTTTATTTAATGAGTATATTAAATGGTACTATGAAATTACCGCAGAATTCTTCGTGATTTCTAGTTCTCTGGTTCCCCATGAGACATTGTTGAGATTTGTGATTGAGAATATTATTAGTAACATGTGAATTGAAGGTATGGTGAGGTAGTAGATCACTCCGCATGGTAGGCAACCTATCTCTTGAGGGTGCATTAACCCTGCTATGACCAGTATGCCAATTACAATGGAGAGAAGGAGCGAGGTAGGGGCGAGAAAACTATACGATGTCATTTGTATAAAAATACTTATTAGGACTACCGCCATGGCGAACCCGTATAAAATACTGATCATTGCGGCTACGTAGAGCTGTGAAGAATTTTTTTTTATATCAAGAGAGGACAGCACATTTTTTACCGGACATCTTTCATGTGAGTTATCCATTACCGAAAATGACAGAGGTAAACTTACTTGTATGTTGGATTTGCAAGTGAAACAAATAATCGTGAATAGTACAACTGGTATAATGTTGAAATACAAGCTAGTCCACAAAGAAATTCTGAAGGCAGAGACGAAGGCTCCCACCAATACAAGAAATATTGTACCAGGTCCGAGGATCGTACCAACTATGCATGAAACAAGAAGTTTTGTAATTATGCCAATACAGTGTTGGATTTGATACGTTTCAATGAACAAACGTTCAAAGTACCAACATACTTCAGTACTTCAAGCAAAGTCTGACCTGAGTTTATTCAATTTGAAGCCTGCTAAGCAAAATTCATCCCCTGACTACAGGATGCGACTCACCTACGAGCAGCACTTGGTATAATATATAGAATGATGATATGTTGTGATTATTTTGAACCGTCAGCTTGTAGTTCATGAGTAGGTCCATGAGATTGACCATTGTCGAGGGCACCCACCGACGACGCTGGTAGTAGAATTCTTTGAAGTTATTAGGCGTGTGGGTATAAGCGTCACTGGCTGCCGAGTATTCAATCTGTGATGTTATAGTATCCATCATCAGAAAAGACGCCGTGATTAAAATCTTTCGGAAAGAATGAAGCGCACGTTCGTACTTACCCTGTAACCTCTCTGTAGTAGCAGAGTACACAGCCATCGATTTTCGCCCTGATCATACTGAATGAATTGTTTTGCTTCATCGGCAGTCATCGTGTACTTTTTCATCACGCTGTCGTCCATTAGTGCCTTGGCTCTCACCAGTGAAAAGCAGCCTGGGCTGCAAATTACACAGCCGATCACGTGCTCGGTGGCTTTTTGTAACCAATGTGTCAAAGCGTATTCGAACACTTGGCACCACGCCATGGGGCCTGTAAGAAGCATAGTTATGATCTACAAACTGAGGACAAGTTGGGCACGGACATTGGAAGCATATTATGTTTGGTGGGAAGTTTACCAGATCCTGTGGGATGGATACGCCCGCATGCAGCACCTAGGCTTCTGTTCTTCTTCATCAAGTCGACGAGAAGTTTAACGGCGGATGGCTGAAAATCAATGTCACCGTCCAGAGTGAGGAGATACGTGTTCTCGGCGATTACTTCTTTCCGGTCAACGCTGATCGGTAGATCCATTATTCGGTGGCCGAGGAGGTAGTACATGTACATCACCTGCCAGAAGGAATAATTAGATGTAATTCCTCGCAACCATTGTCATTGATTTGACTGCTATGTTTGAATCTATTTCACCTGGCTCCAGCGTTTTCCATGCCGGATTCTGTGTTTGTCTTTAAGATGGGCGATCATTTTGGTATTGCCTGGTAGTGTCCAAACCAAATGACCACCATAAGGTGTTGAGCATTTCTTCGGTAGCATGCGCATTTGTGTATGATGGACTTCGAAAACTGCTTCATTCACCGCATCGACGAAAGATTTTATGAACCGATTGACTTGCAGCTCATTGTCGTCATGATCGGATTGTTCAAAAGCGTCATCGAAGAATATGTGTGCTGAGGACATATATAAAACAGTGATTCGAGGTTCCGGGTTTTAGTGTATTTCGACGGACTGTTTCCAATCTGAACATACTCTCGAACTCGTAGTAGTCAGGGTCGGTTATAAGCAGAAATTCTTGGGCGTTTTTCCTCGCACATTGATCTTGGTCTAGCCGTAAGATGCTCTTCAAAAAGTCAAGCATTTCATCTTTAGTCTCGTGCCACATAGTGGCACAAGCGTAAATTTTTGTGATTAGATCGCTTTTCATAATGGTCGACTGCGGCTTCGCAGAGTTACTGCAGTGTTCGTAAATGATCTCTTCGTCAGTATCGGTGCCCTCCGTTTTCATGCCCGCCGAGTCCTACGATCAAGTGGAATCAGTTTGCAACTTCAAAGCACGACACTATATTACCTCCGTTAACTTGGCACCACCACAACGTCATTTTGATAAATGGATCATTCCATAATTTTAGGCTCATTTTAGGCTCGCCAGGTGCCATAGTCGCAAATTTTCAACTGCCCGGGAAATCGGGAAAACCCGTGATGGCGCTAGCTCAATGCACCGGAAAACCCTGAATCCGAATAGATATCGAAAGACGGACTGCGTATGAATTTCAGGCTCACTTCTGGCTAATTATATACCACTGGCCGAATTTCCAAAATTACAAATTATAGCATATTGCGCATGTCTTTTTTATTTTATTTTATTTTTTTCAAACAAAAAACGTAAATAGTGGAAATACGGCCGTGCAGCAATTAAATTCATAAAACAGTAAATTACTCGAAAATGGGGGAAAAATACATGTTGCCACTAATAGAATAAGTAGTCAATATCACCCCGCAAAACATAATGAATTTTGAGAATAAAAAAGGATGGCCTTTTTGAGAAAACTGATGTTTTTGTATTTTTCAAAAAATGGCCATATTTTCGAGAATTTTCAAAAATTCGTAGATTTTCTATTTTCGTTTGAAAGATTACGAGATTCTGAATCAGTAGAAATAAGAATCGCTGAAAAGGCTTGCAAATTAAGGAATTGGCATTCATTTTTCGTTGAAAAAAAATGCCAAGTTCAGGGAAATCGATATTTTTCTGTACATTTTAAGAAATCGATGGGATAATTTTTTTGGGGAAAACAAAAACATACGTGTCCGCTCATTTTCTGACCGTCGTGCGCTCGGCTATAAATTTCGATAGCTCAAAATTTTTGGATTTTTGTAAACACTTGCAAGTACTAATAAACGGCCAGAAGTATTCCAGATGTCTGTCGAAATTGTGGAAATTCGGCCAGTGGCATACAATTAGCCAAAAATGAGCCTGAAATTCATACGCAGTCCGTCTTTCGACATCTATTCGGGTTCAGGGTTTTCCGGTGCATTGAGCTAGCATCATCACGGGTGTTCCCGATTTCCCGGGGTGTTGAAAATTTGCGACTATGGCACTTGGCGAGCCTAAAATGAGCCTAAAATTATGGAATGATCCATCTATCTAAATGACGTTGTGGTGATGCAGACTTATCGGTGGTCACTATATTGTGGCAGTGAGAAAACAGTTTTTCATTATCAGTTACCTCGACGACAATTTCTGGCAGATCATGGCGGTTCCTATTGAGCCCTAATGATTGATCGATTAGGAGTCCATTGTACATCGGTGCCACGAATAGCTTTCCAGTGGGAGCCAGGCGCACGCATTTGGGAGTCCATATATGAAAGGTAATCCACGCCTGGGACAACAGCCACAACAACCAGATCCAGGTATACTCTTCCGAGATGAAATCACTGAGAACGGAGGGAAGCGGTGATTCGAAAAAAAGGTAGTCAGGGATGGTGCCGTGAAAGAAACAAGGATCTCTGTTTCGTGAATCGCAGGCAGCAAACAAAAGCGCAATTGAGACTGGGCCGGTGAGGCTGATTGGTAGGGCGTAGCTAAATCGTTGTATTAATATCTTGCAGGCAAATTGACCTGAAACAAATAATTCACGCATTTGGATTTACTCAGAAATGGGGAAATCCTCGAATCTCTAGTAGCCCAGCTTACCGAAAATATAGGCGAAGCAGGCGCTCAATATTTGTATAACCAACACGTATATTGGAGTGATGAAATTGGAGCTAATGATTGTTGTTGCTCCATTCAGGAGAGTATCCGATTGGTTGGATATCGTCTCTCCACCAACTGTATACTGTACCTCGGCGATGGTAATGTTGTGGTCGCTGAATGCGCTTGCGAACATTCCGAATAGTTGGGTAACGGTATTGCCTTTTAAGTGGAGAATTATGATGGAGCTGATGTAGAATATGAGGATTTTCCAAATGGACAAGAAGATGTAGATGAATTGCTTCGTCGACTTCATTTCATTCTTAACACGACTCAGGTAACTTATCGGAACTGCATCAAAAACGCGTCAATGAACACTGCCGGAGATTCATAAGTATCCCTACACCAGGAATTCGCTTTATAGCGGAGTATGGTTGATTCTTATTCATTATTTGTCACTTACTTAGAGGACTCTGAATGGGGATATAGTTTTCCCACCAACCACAAGAAACCAGCAATAATGCCACAGGTACTAGCCACAACCATGAGTTGGAGCTATTGAGGAGAGGCCACACGACAAGCGCCGCTGTTTGAGCGGCTAGCGCGGCAGCATCCATCAGAACGAAAATAATTCGCTTCGTCTCATTACAATTCTTCTTCAGAGAAAGCAGCCCTGTGTTTCAGTACACTTCTTATTATTGTTTTCATTCCTGCGATCCTGATTAGAGTACGTCTTTTTCGCTTCGACTTTGAAATATATTAAACACCTACTAAGCAGTCCGGGTACGAAGTATACGCAATTCGTTAGCATTGCACCCTGAATGGCGTCCAGTTCGGGTAAGATACTCATGAACATTATGGCGAGCCCAATCACGTGCAAAGTCTCTATGATGGAGATAAGTACGAAGTGATCCATCCTAGGCCTTTTCCATGATCCGAATAAACACATTTTCACGCTGTGGATTAGCGTACCGATTTCAGGGACTGTAAAGGCAAATATTATACACCATACCCACACTGTCCTTTCTTCATCCGATAATATGGCCACGAAAGTCTTTTCCGTCCCTGGAAATAATACCTGGAAATATAATCGTAATGCAACTAGACAAGGTTATTCCTAATCGCATTTCGGAAAATCGGTTGTTGTCGTGTAATAATTCATAATCATCACATAGACAACATTGAGTATGAAAAAAATATCTTGTCAAACAGGTACTCTCAGGTATGTCTGATAGCTGTCATCACGCAGACAGCGTATCTTCGTCCTATGCTCAGCGACGAGAATCAAATGGAAGACATAGAGAATTCGATTATAGACCGGAGTGCATGCTTACCGAGCTGGTGGTTGCAGTATAGAATAATTCTGTTCATACGAAGCTGAGAGGTCATGAGAAGAATTGTCCATTTGGCGATTACGGTACTGCTCAGAACAATCACGAATACAATGAGGTACACGAGCACCTTGATGACTTTTGACGTCACCCCCAAGCATTTATGATTTGCCATGGAACCGGAGTCTGTCTTCGGCCTCGGGTCACGGAATACGTTCCATTTTTTTGTCTCACTTATGGTTCTTCTTCTGCACATCAGAAACGCATTTATACATTGTTTATTTCGAAGATGGCGAGTAGATGAAGTACTTCTGAGTGACAGAAACTTCAATCTTTTTTTCATCACACATGATCAAATTCAGATCCATCTGGCTCTATCCCGTCGTCTCACCTTTCGTCATGTTCCTGTCCAACTCGCAGCGGGCTGATCTCGTCGTTGGAGGAGCCACGTGCGTTGACAGTTTCTGTATCTGCATTCTGCATTATTTTTCACCTACACTAAAACCGTAATTGTTTAACTCATCCCACACGCATGAGTGCAAAAGTATTAATCACACGCGACGTTACGCATGCATGGAAACTTGTGGAACGTTATCTCGGACGGATATATTATAACACCAGAATCACAGTTTCGATACGTGGTTCGTGGTCAACCGCATTACGTCGGTCAGGATATCTTCCTTTACAATCATAATGATGACGGCGCTAGACAATCTTGCCGTTTTGAAACGATACGCGGTTAGAAATCTGTTCGATTGGGAGATATGTGTTTTTAGATAATCCTACGCATTTTTGATGGCTGTTGATGATAACTTTTTGTAGATTTGGCGAGTCAAGGATTTTTCCGTCGAACCAAAAATATTGACGAGAAAAATATCAGAGATATATCAAGAACCAATAGCAAAGACGACAATCCGTTGGTATCTTTATCGTCAAATCAAGATTCTCGTGATCGCAAACAATTCCCCGAAACACTTTACCAAATAATGTTGTGTCCACATCGGACATGAACTGTCAAGATAAGATGTCAATGCGGATATTTATAGAACAATTTTCTTCAAAGCCGTAATGATTGGCAGAAATGGAAAATGATTTTCTTCTCGAAGCCAAATTTATTGATCAATCATTCGTTGTACATACCAATGATCAATTGGCAGCAGACATGTAAAGTCTTCTTCTTGCAGGCTGCAGTGATAAGGTTAATTTTTCCGTTCAGATAGGTACTCTAGTTCGCAGACGATCGATCACTTCTATTTTACATTTTAGCTTAAGAAATTACACGCCATAAACAACGAATAAGGAATATTTATTATCAAATATAACATTGTACTCGTCATACATATAAATATTTGTTGATAAGCAGTCATACGACTGCTAATATCTGAATCCTATCACATATACGTACGCAACTGTACACATACAACAGCATAATTGTGCTTTTCAGGTATAGAAGCAACACAATCTCCAATCTTTTGGATTCCAATAAACACCTGTTCGTATATTATACGTACACTACTCGCATTGCGGGTCCATTTCCAACATCGATAACATATATCGGAACACTATCAATCATGTACATCGTTCACCAATTAAAAGATAACGATACCTATAATTGTGTCATGTACATTTTTGGAAAAAGTGAATAACTGTTTTCCAGTATTACACGGTCAACAGCCCGGGGCATTGCTACTAACTATCAATATGCGAGTTTTGAAACGTCGGTTAACATGAAATTTGGATAATGGGCAGGAAAGATTTTTTGATTTTCTATCACAATAATTATGAACAAATTAAACCTCTGAGCATACAGTTTCTGATGTTAGTTCATCATGGCGTGAGACAGCTAAATCTTCGAATCAGAAAGATGGGCAGGTAGACTGTCTTCTGGTTCGAATGCCAAATTTATGACACCAGAGGCTCTCCTGTCAAATGTGTCGTTGATGAAAACCTGACTGTTTCTTGTAGTTCTTCGTTGGGTATCTACAGAATTTCCAGGCATCTCGTAAAGATTATCGTCTTCGCCCAATGTTTGCATACGGGACTTCCGCCTCTCAGCTAGAACTGTGCTGCGCCGTACCTCAAATGCCTTCATGGCTCTGCTAGATCTCCTGATGCTCATTCGTCGTGGGAATCCTGTGACAGGTTACATATCGTTTTTTTTTTGTCCATTTCTTGTGCTCATTTAAACACAACTTTTCGGTTAGAATAATTTCAAACATATCTTACCCGAGCCTTCGCTCATACTGAAGAATCTTTCCCGGAAAGTTTCATCAAGATTATTGTTCATCTTCTGCGTCTTTTGCCGACTCCTTTCTAAGTTACGAACGGTATCTCTTCGGCCAGGCCTGCCGATGTCAGCATTTTCCTCCTCTGAGCTATCCAGGCGCTGAAGATCTTTTACTATTTCAACGGCATCTTTGCTGTGTAAGGCTTGGTCCGAAAAATCCTCTGGCTGTTGGGATATAAAACTAGTTGAAACCGTTTTTCGACCTTCATCTGTATGGACATTCATTTCTCGTTGCAAGCTCACCTTTTTGCAGAAGAACCAGTCTTGTAGTGTCGTGCTCGCGAGAATATGCGCGAATGTGCCGAAGCGGTGGAATAACATCGCAATAAATTGGATTATGAGAACCAGACCAAAGAGTACAACAAACACGAGACCGATGGGCTGAAGCTGCAGATATTCACTTGAGATATGTACCTACGGAAAAAGGTACAAACGTTAGAATAAGCACCCAACGGAAGATCAGTTCAAAAGAAGTTGAAACTGTTGAGTGGTGTATTTACCTCCATAGCAATCTCGTCGAATGTGACATTGTAATCGCCACCGAATGGCCATATAACGTGTAGTTGGTCCTGATTCAGTTGCATTATGAATATTGTCAGGACTAGTAATGTGTTGAGCATGAAAAATGCAAATGAACTGCTGTTGCGGAGGATTTTCAAGTCAGCAGCTATACGTGCCTGGCAGTAAAAGAGTAACGGAATTATCCATTCATCAGACATTAACAGCATTCAATTTCGCTATAGTTCGTATGAAATTTTATACCTCCTGCTCTTCGTTTGCGTCAATTGGGGATAGATAATCCTCAATTAACTCATCCCAAAATTGTTCTTCTCGGGCTGGGAGAAAGTCAACTTCCCCTTTTTTGAGCTCCTCGTCATCCAACCAATACGGACTGACAAGGAAAGTACGTTTGCGAAGAGCTTCTGAATCCTGATTCCCTGTGTCATCTGAATCGCTACCCCGTTGCTGATTGCCATTTGATTTTACGTCGGTGAGATTGATTGAGTCCTGGGAAAACCGGGATCCCGAATTACGTCGCCATCCCTGAACTTCGTTCTGCCTAATGCCAAGTGGAGGATATTGATGCATGTAATAATAATAACTATGAATATACTTCGAATCTCTTGCTACAAAATAATCCTCATGTTTACCTCTCTGTTGCTTCCAAGCGTTTTGTCACCTTCTCCAAAGACTCTGCAAAAGCGAGCATTTGCAGTTTTTCTTCAGATGGCTTTTCGTGGGTGCAAAATATGCACCGGAATAATCCAGCTAATGACAATTCTAGAGTGCCTTGCTCATCATTTTTTTTGTTGTCCCCAGTGTGGAAGAAACCGAAAGATGACTTTTTTTTCTTTTTAGCCTCCTCTGCCTTTTTCTTATCTTCCTCCAATTCCTAAAACGGAACTTACGATTTTATCGAGTAATCATGCAATCATTTCGATAAATTTTGAATTAGTTTGATCATCACTTTTGTTTTCAATTTTTTTCACACAAAAACATTTTCCGGCATAATTTTTTGGCTTAATCCTTGCATTCAGGAGCACGAAGTGAAAAAATGTTTCTTCAGATCAAAACGTGGCACGAATTACGAAGTAATAATTACCGCAGCAGTCTTTTTGACTTTGACTTCTCTAGTTCCCCATGACACGATGTTGAGGTTCGTGATCGAGTATATGGACAGTAAGAGGTACATAGAAGGTATAGTGACGTAGTAGACTACACCGCACGGTAGACATATCAGTTCTTGAGGATGCATAAGCCCTGCTATTATCACCTGACCTATCACCAGGAACAGAAAGAGGGAGCTGGGGGCGAGCCAACCATCTTCGGACATTTGTAGAAAAATACCGACTATCACCGCCATCATAACCAGCCCGTATACTACACTGATCACCGCTGCTACGAATAGCTGCGAACAATCAGATACATAAATGGTAAGAATCGACTACCTATGACATCACAATGTTTTATACATATCAAGTAAGTTACTATGTTCAAGTTCGTCATGAGGTGTATTCTTTCGACGATTGTGATCACTGATCGAAATTATCACCTCTCTGTTTCAACACACGGCATTAGAAGAGAAATAAGTGCAACCATCATCACTTCGACCAGCGATCGCGGTGTTAAAAAGTACACTCCTGATCGTCAATAAGCTGGAGTACTTGAACGCACCCGTAGATTGTTGTGTTCCTAATGATTATAACGAATACTTACTTGTACGTTGGATTTGCAAGTGAAACATACGACGATGAATATTAAAACTGGAATTAGGTTGTAGTACAAGCTCGACATGAGGCCAAGCCCGAAAGCAGAAACGCAAGCTCCCATTAACATGAGGAAGATTGTTCCCGGTCCAACGATCGTACCAACTGATGAAACAAGAATTTTTTATTCAGACTGAAATGACAGACAGAAAAGTAAAAGTGCGATTGATCCATTCGCGCAAATTTGTTCGTTGCTTGCACTGGTGGACTTTTATCAAATGTATTGGGAATTATAAACTTCTGAAGTGGCTACTGCCCTACGACTCACTCATAAGAAGGACTTGATAGGCCATATAAATCAACGATATGTTGTCATTGTGTTTAACGACACGCTTGTAGTCCACAAGCAGATCCATGATGTTGGCGATCGTTGAGGGCATCCAACGACGGCGCTGATTGTAGAATTCTTCAAAGCCTTCAGGCGCGTGGGTGTAGGCGTCACTGGCAGCCGAGTACTCGACCTGTGCGAAATTGCAAAAATAACTTGATGAAAATGTGAACAATGTCCCCGGAAAGCGGCATAATTTTCGATTCATCGTGTAATATGTTTACCCTGTATCCTCTCTGCAGCAGTAGTGTACATAGCCATCGATCCTCACCCTGATCATATTGAACGTAGTGCCTCGCTTCGGTAGGGCTAGTTGTGTAGGTGTGCATCACATTGTCGTCCATCAGCGCCTTCGCTCTGAATAGCGAGAAGCAGCCTGGGCTGCAAAGCACGCAACCAATGACGTGCTCGGTAGCTTTCTGTAGCCAATGTCCGATGGCATATTCAAACATTTGGTACCACACCATGGGACCTTTGAAATTTCAAGTCGTGTATTAACGAGGAGGATGCTGTTGAAAATCTGATGAAAAAAAAAACGGAGGAAATGGTCATTGGAGGTATTCTTATGCGGGGGAAAATTTACCAGATCCCATGGGATGAATGCGCCCACACGCGGCGCCTAAGGTAGTGTTTTTTTTCATCAAGTCAATCAAAAGTTTGACGGCAGATGGCTGGAAGTCGATGTCTCCGTCGAGAGCGAGGATATACGTGTTTTCGGCAATCACTTCTTTGCGGCTAACGCTGATAGGCTGATCCATGATTCGATGGCCGAGAAGGTAGTACATGTACATTACCTGGAAAGGGGAACGATTTAATGTATAATTGTATTTTACAATTATATTCCATTCTGGTTTCTTGCATCGGTACTCGAGAGCCATCTCACCTGGCTCCATCGTTTTCTGTGACGAATTTTACTTTTATCCTTCAGATGAGCGATCATTTTTGTACTACCCGGTAGAGTCCAAACCAGACGACCTCCGTAAGGTGTTGGATACTTCTTTGGCGCTCTGACATGTATCCGTGTCTGGTGAACGTCAGAAGCAGCTTCGTCAAGTACGTTGACGAGCAGTTTTACGAATGAATTCACTTGTGACTCATTCTCATCATGATCAGACACCTCAAAGGCGTCGTCGAAGAATATGTGAGCTAGGTACGAATTCAATAGTGATTAGAAGTCGCAGATTTTGAAGTATATCAGCGCGCAGCGTTCAATTTGAACTTACTTTCGAATTCGTAGTAGTCGGGGTCTATAATATTGAGAAATTTTTGGGCGTTTTTTCTTGCACACTGATCCAAGTCTAGTCGTAGAATGCTTTTCAAGAATTCAATCATCTCATCTTTAGACTCGTGCCACATGGTGGCACAGGCGTAAATTTTCGTGACATAATCGCTCTTCTCTACGACTGGAAGTGGCGTTGCCGAGTTGTCTGCCTGTTCGAATATTGTCTCCTCGTCGCCGCTGTTCTTTGTCGATCCGAGGAGCGTCCAGTCCTTCAAAAAATATCCTGAGTTTCACCAACGTTGAAAGTATAGAACTTTGTTACTTACCAGCACGTTTACTTCGGGGTGATCATCACGGTTTCTGTTCAGACTCATAGACGCGTTGATAAGCAGTCCGTTGTACAATGGTGTTACGAAGAGCTTCTCAGTAGATGCGAGACGCTCGCACTTCGGAGTCCATATGTGGAGGACGATCCACGTCTGCGAAAGAAACCACAGCGACCAGACCCAGGGATATTCATTTGAAAGAAATTCATTCAGAAAGGAGAAGATAGGTGAGGTGTAGGACAAGTAGTCGGGGATGACTCCATGAAACGAGCAAGGGTCTCTGCTTCGTGCAGCGCAGATGGCAATCAGAAGTGAAATCAACACAGGGATGGTAAGATTGACCGGTAAAGCGTAGCCGAAGTGTTGTATCAATATCTTGCAAGCAAATTTTCCTGAAATAGGTTAACGCTACGCTTTTGTATTTTGTCGGAAGTGGGAAGACTTTGTATCTGCATTCACCCAACTTACCACAAATATAGGCTACGTAAGCGCTCGATATTTGTATCGCTAATGCGTATACAGGAGTGATCAGATTGGTGGTCATGATCACCGTTACTCCGTTTGGGAGAACTTCCGTGAAATCCGGTAAAGTCTTGTCTCCGATGGTCGTCTGTATCTCGGTCACGGTGATATTGTGGTCTCTGAAAGCGCTTCCGAACGTCGTAAAGAGGTAGGTGACGGTGTTCCCCTCCACAGATAAAATTATTATGGAGGTGATCAAGAACACTAAAATCTTCCAGATGGGTATAAAGATGTAAATAAAGTGCCTCGTCAACTTCATTTGTTCCTTCGCTCGGCCCAGGGACCTTATCAGGACTGGATATGAAACGAGTGAATGTCAATGATCACCAATAATTTACTCCTTTGCGATTCGAGATAGGTCCGATCCTTTGTGCCATCATCTCTTACTTACACAGAGAACTCTGAATAGAAACATAATTTTCCCACCATCCGCAGGAAACCAGAATCAGGGCCATGGGTGTAAGCCATAAGGATGGATTTGAGCTATTGAGGAGAGGCCACACGACAAAGCCCGTCGCCTGTGCAGCTAAGGCAGCAATATCGACCAGGGCAAAGACAAACCATTTGGAAGCGTCACGTTTTTCATTCCGTGAAAGTAGCCCTTGAGTTTAATAAATGTTTGATTGATTATGACATGCCCTAATTCGCATAGCGGTGACTTCTTTTGGATCTAGAGAATTCAATCATACCAAGCAGTCCGGGTACGAAACATACGCAACTGGTCAGCATTGCTCCCTGTACGACATCTAGGTCCGGTAGGACACTCATGAACATTATGGCAAGTCCGATAACGTGAAAAGTCTCCATCAGAGTGACGAATGTGAAATGCATCACTCGAGGTTTCTCCCAGTACTTAAATAAGCAGATTCTGGTGCTTCGAATTAGGGTACCTATTTCAGGGACCGCGAATGCGAATATTATGCACCATATCCACACCATTCTCTCTTCATCCGGTAACGAAGTTATGAAGGTCTTCTCTTTTCCTGGAAATAATATTCTGTAATATAATATATATGAAGTGATGAGGTGACGTCATTCGCCTATATCGATATAAATAATTGAGATTGGAATCTGGGATCCCCCGTCGGACTTTCGATACTTAGGAATCGTCATTACGAGCCGGGATATCAAAAGATATCCTAAACTTCACGGCGACTGTCATGAAATTGTGATATCGGTATGGTCTCTCAGAATGCAAAGGTTCCCAAATTGTCTTTCTCTCAATTGCGTTATTTTGATAGTTTCGCCATTGATTGTTCAATACACAGTGAAAATTTCCATTGAACACCTCTTGGCAGGCTTACCCAGCAGCCGGTTGCAGTATGATATAGTTTTTTTTATTCGAAGCTGAGAAGTCATGAGGAGAATTGTCCCCTCAGCGACGACGCTGCTGAATAGAACTACAACGAGCACCATCAGGCAAACGATTACTTTAGCAATTTTCATCGTCAGTTCCAAGCAGTCGTGGCCCTCCATGGAACCAGAGTCTACTTTTACTGACGGGCTTCGGAACACGTTCCATCCTTTCCTCTGCGTTACCGTTCTTTGGCTGTTCAACAGAAACCGAATGATGGAGAAGAAGCAGCAACGTTATCAGCCGAACATGGGATATTTCAAGCTTAGTATGTGCGTGCACGGATTACTGACATTTGCCACCATTGGCCCGATTTTTGACTACATGCGAATTATTTTCTCATATGTGAGTTGCATTTCAGCCAACCGTGATACGTATTTTCCACTGGAGGTTCTATGCAATTGTCTGAAGCTCGACTTCCGCATCCGAGAATCACATATAGCCAAGAATCGAGACTCTGATTCTTTGTTATATAACACAACTAGCAACAAAGTGCCGAAGCTAACTCGTAAGATTCCTCACCTTGTGGTATATTCTTGTCCCGTCTGCAGAGGGATACTTTCGTTGTCGGACGATTCATCGTGCTCAATGACACTCGGACCAGGGGTACCACCGTAGTGATTCTTGATCATTATCCACCTTCACTTGATACAAAATTTATGATCTGCCTGAAGAACAAACAGTCTGGGTCAATCTTAACGCTGTCCATATGTGAAAACTGTTGAAGTGTTATCTGGGGCGCGATTTTGATTCCTTTTCCGCTATGTACCGTACGCAGTACGCGACGAGCAGGTACCCCTTCCCTTCAGACTTGCCTCTCAATCGTCGTAGCTTGATTCACACCACCAATTTAAAGGAATTATTCGGAAACAAGAGATACACCTACCGTAGGTTACGGCATACGGCTCAGTGAAAAAGCAGCGCTTTCGCATTGGCCAGTATCGTGCAATTGTTGTTATCGATAGCAATGCGAGCTACGGCGATTAAGAGGCAAGGCCGACGGGAAGGGGTACCTGTTGCGCTTTGGAGCGAAAAAAAAAATAGAATGAGAACAGTGAATTTTATAGCTTTGCTTTGTGGACATCGAACGGACTCGCAGTATGTTCGAAAGGATATCTTTCCTTGATAATCGTGAACATGATGACGGCATATGACAATCGCTTCGGTGTTTCGTCTTATCTGTATTGATTATTATTATTTGATATTCTGAGACAGACTTATGCGTATCTTTACCTGCCCGCGTGAGAAGCTATTGGCAATTAATTCCCCCGTGTTTGATAAACGAAGAACGTGGTTGGTAGGTGAAAATTTTACAACACCGGTGCCTCTGTCACCGGTGCCGGTGACACTGAACGATGATCTGAATCTTATAAACAACTCATATGATATCTTAAGGACATATCTATGAGTACAATTTATGACGTGCTCATAATACTTTAAGGCTTTATCAATATCGTATAGGAGGCATATCGCGATAAACGTACACCGTTGGAAATAATTTGTGTAAATCTGAAATTTTTCGCATGGTGGAAAATTATTTTGTCGAAATCAACCCATTTTTCGTTCTCATTCAACACCGCCTATCCATGTTAAGTCCATGGAAAAGGTTGAATTCCAAACCTAACATAAATTCAGAAATTTCATTATTAAGGAACTATGATTAAATTCACACGCAAGCTAAATTTTAGATCTGATGTCATGTTACTGCGCGCGTTCCCACCAGTAACATTCGAGTGCTAAACTTTCACGCGAATAAACATGTGCAACATCGGAATAAGAAAGTGTGCCTCAGCTACTCGATCACACGAAAAGACTGAATATGATCCAAGTAAAAACTGCTGCATGAATTCTATTTTTGGCCACTGGCCATGTGGAAGCCGAAGTAAAAAAAAATCGTACATATCTTGGTATTGGTAAAATGGAAAATTATTCTTATGTTGAAAAATCACAGTATGTGAAAGAATCTGAGCAAACTATTAATTATCGCACGCGGATATGACTGTGTGCCTGGGAAATTGTTATCTCGGTGTAATACATTATTTCAACGTCAGAACATCTCACAAAAATGTCATTATCGAGAAAACAGGGTGTTGCTTTCGTGTCAAATTTTTCACATGATTTTTCATCAGTACTTGACATTCGAGCTGTTCGGTAATCAATTCTTCTCTAATGACTCAGTATTGGCATTGTGTGCTGAAACAGATACCGAAATACCAAAATGCAGAAACCGAAACTTGAAACTGCTGATAATGAAATATCGTCGCGACATCTTTTCATATCTAAATCAGACATCTCAAGTTGGCGAGATAACTTTCGAATCTTGAAGCTTTAATTATTTTTTAATTCGTCGCTAATTAGTTGTAAAATAGTCGCGAAAACTGTTTTTTGTCGCTCCTTATTTAAAGAGAAAAGATTCGATGGTTTGCTAACTTTAAACTTAGCAGGCTACCCCCGGTAAAATCGATCCGAATTATCGTATGGAGTTGCAGTTTAGCTCGGAATTTATCGTGTTTTAGTCACAAACTGCCCTCGATAATAAAATTAATTTCGACCAAAATTTGGCTAGTCTTTTGACAATATGGTTCAAATAGAGTGGATAAAGTAAATTTACTGAACTCGAAATAACCGTAAATCAAATGCCGATGGTCCGATTTGAATAAAATCTTCGCCAGAATTAGTCGCACGTCATCTGCTATTCAGTCGTGAACTCAGAATAAATCACGAATTTCCGTGAGTCTCGCTGGTTTAACGAGGAAAAACTGTTTTCCCCGTGCATAGGCTGGTCTGCTAACTTGAAAATCCTGTTGCCCGGAGGGCAGTGAACAGAATCGCTTCGTGTCTCCTCCAGAATGTGTCGTAGGTCATCTGATATTTAGTCGGGAACCCAAAAAGAAACGCAGGAATCGTTTTTCTTGTAAGTAGTAGACAGTGTTCGGTCAATTTTAGAGTAGATTTCGGCTGAATCGGAGCATCGGCATTCGATTCACGGTTTTTTTCGAGTTCAGTAAATTTATTTTATTCACTACATTTGATTCACATTGTTCAAAAACTTGCCAAATTTCAGTCAATGGTTTTGTTTTCAAGAGTAGTTCACGACTGAAACGCGGGATATTCTGAGCTAAGCTGCTGAATGTCCGTACGATAATTCCGATAAATTTTATCAGAGGTGGTCCGTTGAGCTTAAATAAAGTTGGCTAACCATCGACTTTTTTTTTAAATAAGGAGCGACAAAGAAACGGTTCCCACGAATATTTCACAACTGATGAGCAGCAATTTGCAAAAAAAATAATTAGAGCTTCAAAATTCGGAATCTCACTCGCCAGCTGCAGGTACCTCAAAGTGCCCCATAGATGAAAGACTTCTAGGCGACGTCGAATATCATTCCAAACATCCATGCATACTAGTTTTCAACTTCTGTAGTCAGCATGATGCAAGGCATTCGCGAGGACAGCTAACAGGGAACTTTCGAAGCCTGATCATGATTTTTACGATAGGTGATTGTGAGTTGTTCAGGTTTCAAGCATTAGTAATGAACGCATAGGATAAGATATTAAAATATACGTGTTGTTCCAGAAATCGCATGGAATACATGAGCTATGGATAAGAAACATGGATGACTATAATAGATATACATTTGTACAATAGGTTTATCTTTCGTTGAAATACTGTTCATGTAATTAATACGGCTACTAATAATATCAGTCCCTTCTACGCATATAGTCTCTTCGAACTATTCTCGTTGTAATTATTACGTTATGATTTTTGTTCAGAGTTAATTGTGCTTTTCGATCTAGGAATAACGCAGCCTCTAATCTATTGATAGTGGGTAGTAATGTGAGTGATGAGTCTATGGTAGATCAATTTTCGGGTTATCAATACAGTCCGTTAGGCTCTCCTCCGGTTCAAATGCAAAGTTAATGACGCCCGATTGCCGCCGTCTGAAGGTTTCATTGGCATGGGTCTGGCTATTTCCAGGAGTTCTCAACTGCAGACCCAAACTCTTGTCAGGCGTTTCGTACAGGTTGTTTTTCACCCCGTTCATCATTTGAGACTTCTTCCGCTCAGATATAACAGTGTTACGTCGCGCTTCGAATGCCTTGAATGCTCTAGTAGATCTTCGGGTAGAAATCCTGCGTGGGAATCCTGTGTGGTATGTGTGAAAAAGTTGAACCCTGCTGTTATTAAAATTGCAAAAATTTGCATTAGAACGATGCTTTTAATCAGTAAATCTTACCCGAGCCTTCACTCAGACTGAAGAATCTCTCTCGGAATGTATCTTCAAGATTATTATTAATTTTCTGTGTCCTGCGCCGACTTTTCTCCAAGTTACGAACAGTGTTTCGTCTACAAGGTCTGCGTGGACTAATCTCTTTGTCATCCTCAATGCTATCCAATCGTTGAAGATCTTTTACTATTTCAATCGCGTCTCTGCTGAGCAACGCTTCCTCCGAAATCTCCTCTGTCTGTTGAGATGAAGTCAGTGTAAATGATTCATAATCCTCGACTGACTCAACCTCTAAATTTAATGTGCAGAGAAATCTATATTTTGAGATGTTTGCTCACCGTTTTGCAACAGTATCCGGCCTGCAATGTTGTACTTGCGATAATATGTGAAAATGTGCCAAAGCGGTGAAACAACATCGCTGTAAATTGGATGAGGAGTATCAAACCGAAGAACAAAACAAACACGAGACCTATGGGCTCAAGCTGCAGGTACTCCTCCATGATATTTATCTACAAATTGAATGAAGACGTGGTAATCGATACTACAGAAACGGAACTCAGAACCACGGATTGTTGTTCACCTCAAGGGATGTCTCATCGAATGTAATTGTGCATCGGGCCCCAAGTGGCCATTCAATATGCAGCAGGTCTTGATTCAGTTGCATTAAAAATATGATCAGGACGAAAAGAGCGTTGAGCATGAAGAACGCGAATGAACTGTTGTTACGGAGATCCTTCAGGTCACTCGCAATACGCTCCTGACGGTATAAAGATTAACAGGATTCATTCATGAGAGTTTTATTCCGTTGACAATTAGTAATAAGAAATTGGGTTGGATCCATGTATTATGATCATTGGAACAGATCCTAACACTCCATACATAATTTTGGTAAATTTTGTACCTTTTCCTTTTTATCATCTTCAATCGGGTATAAATATTCCTCGATTAAATCGTCCCAAAATTGTTCTTCTCGAGCGGAGAGAAAGTCAACCTCTCCTTTCTTAAGACCTTCATCGTCCAGCCAGTACGGACTTACCAAAAATGTTCGTTTGCGATTAGCTTCGGTATTCTGGCTCACCGTAGTTTCGGTATCGCTGTCTTGTTCCTCGTTGTTGATTAAATCTTCCTCGATTGGATTCATGGGGTCTTGATTAAAGCGGGATAACGAGGCTGGAGTCGGTCTCCATCCCGGCGCATGTTCGTGGAGATCATTCGGCCTGATGTCAAATAGACATTTACGTATGTTCATTATCAGAGACGTTTTTCGAATCTAATGGTATGAAGTAATTAACATCTGATACCTCTCCATGGAGTCCAACCGGCCTATCACCTGGTCAAGGCACTCTGAAACAGCAATTAGTTGTAACTTTTCATCGGATGGCTTGCCGTGTGTGCACAACATGCATTTGCACAATCCGGCTAATGAGAATTCTATAGAGCCACGATCGTCATCTTTGCCGTTTCCATTTTGGAGAAGACCCAGGAATGACTTGTTCTTTGCTTTTTGTTTCGATTCCTCAAGCTCTTTTTTCTCTTGCTCCAATTCCTAATGGCATCGAAAACTCGATGTATATTAACATCAAATAATTTCAATGAGGAAACATTCTTGCAGAATTTTTCTAAGAAAATTGTTTTGATTAGATGAAACTCGGCATAGTACACATAATTACCGCAAGCGTTTTCTTGACTTGGACCTCTCTCGTTCCCCATGTGACGACGTTGAGGTTTGTGATAGAATATATGACCAGTAACATGTACATCGAAGGTATAGTTATGTAGTAGATTATTCCGCATGGCAGACACATCAGCTCTTGAGGATGCATGAGCCCTGCTATCACGAGCTGACCAATTACCAGAAACAGAAAAAGAGAGCTGGGAGACATCCATCCGTCTTCTGACATTTGTATCAAAATACCAACGATTACAGCCATCATGACCAGCCCATAAATGATACTGACCACCGCCGCTACGAAAAGCTGTAAGCAAGTAGCGAGTTCATCGTTCATGCGCCTATTAGTTTCTCATGAATGTCGTACAAACAATGCAAAACATCGCGTTAAATCCTTTTGTCATGAAATGTATTCATTTTAACAGATAATAGTTGATAATACTTACTTGTACGTTACTTTTGCAAGTAAAACAAACGATCATGAATAATAAAACCGGAAATATGTTGTAATACAAGCTTGTCATAATACTGATCTGAAACGCAGCCACGAAGGATCCAACCAACATGAGGAATATCGTTCCTGGTCCAAGGATCGTGCCAACTGATCAAATGAAAAGTTTCTCATTCAGTTAGAGGGTGATTGTTCTTAAGATTATATCAATTTTGTAGCTGGTTACGGTAGTATGTATACCGCCGGCAATTTCCTCCTGATTGGCTCAAGTGATTATCGTATCGAGTAGTGGCTCACCCATTAATAGGATTTGATAAAACATATAAAGTGTCGATATGTTGTCGTTATTTCTGATGGTACGTTTGGAGTTTATGAGCAAGTCCATAATGTTGGCCATTGTCGAAGGCACCCAGCGACGACGCTGATTGTAGAACTCATTGAAGCCCTCAGGTGCGTGTGTATAGGCATCACTGGCAGCCGAGTATTCGACCTGTGGAGGAGATCCGTGAACATGAAATTACGATTGGAAAGCCAGAAGTACGTTACAATTTTTTCAATGCTTCCAGCTAATGCTAATGATGTGTTGATAATTTGTTGGAAAATTGAAGGTTCGGTAGACTCACTCTGTATCCTCTTTGCAGAAGTAAAGTACACAGCCACCGATCCTCACCCTGATCGTATTGAACGTAGTGCTTCGCCTCGCTGGAACTAGTTGTGTATTTCTTCATCACGCTGTCGTCCATCAGTGCTTTCGCTCTAAAGAGCGAAAAGCAACCTGGACTACAGAGGACACAGCCGATCATGTGCTCGGTTGCCTTCTGCAGCCAATGCCCGATGGCATATTCAAACATCTGGTACCATACCATAGGACCTGTAAGATGTGTCGGCTTGGGTTAGAGAGTGCTCCTTGGCATCTGAGAATAAGTTTTGTAAAAGTACTGAAAGAAGTTCATGAGCGCTGGAGAGTTTACCAGATCCTACGGGATGGATGCGTCCACATGCAGCACCTAGGTTTGCGTTTTTCTTCATCAGGTCAATTAAACGTTTGACAGCTGTTGGTTGGAAGTCGATGTCACCGTCCAGAGTGAGAAGATACGTATTTTCGGCAATCACTTCTTTTCGGGGAATGCTAATTGGCAAATCCATAATACGATAGCCAAGAAGGTAGTACATGTACATCACCTGATGGAAGGAACAAATAGATGTAATTTTTTATTCATACTATTCTCATGGATCTCACTTCCTCGTATTAGCACACTGGATCTTCATCTCCATCTCACCTGGCTCCATCGTTTTCTGTGCCGAATTTTGCTTTTGTCTTTAAGATGAGCGATCATTTTTGTATTGCCCGGTAGAGTCCAAACCAGTCGACCCCCGTAAGGTGTCGGATACTTTTTTGGGGCCCTGACGTGAATCCGTGTCTGATGAATGTCAGAAGCAGCTTCGTCGAGTACCTGAACGAGAAGTTTGACGAACCGATTCACCTGTGATTCGTTCTCGTCATGATCGGATATTTCGAAAGCATCATCGAAGAATATGTGAGCTGAGGACGTAGTTGATGAATGTGAAACAATGAATTCAAAGAATAGGCTTCGAGGTGTATCGATGTGCTGTGTCCATTTTAAACTTACTTTCGAATTCGTAATAGTTGGGGTCGACTATATTGAGAAACTTTTGAGCATTTTTCCTCGCACACTGATCTAGGTCCAGTCGCAAGATGCTCTTCAAAAAGTCAAGCATTTCATCTTTGTTTTCATGCCACATGGTGGCACAGGCATAGATTTTCGTCACGAGATCGCTTTTCTTGATCATTGATGGTGGCCTAGCCGAATTCCCGGAGTGTTCGTATATGGTTTCATCTTCGCTATCGCTTTCTTCTCGTTCTCTCGAAGCTGGCTCCTGCGTATGTGGAATTGCTTACATACTCTGAGGTAGAAATTGATATCAGGGCCCGTCTATATTTACGTCACGCAAATTAGAGGGTGGGGTGGGGGTGGGGGGCACCGTTACGTCCCCACAGGAACGTCATTTCCGCAATAAACACATTTTCTTACTTCAGAAACTGCGCGTCATATAGGCGCGCAAGTGCAATCGATTTGAGAAGGACCGCGCATACTCATGGCGAACCAATCACACACGCTGTTAGGTCGTATGCATTGGCTCTCCATCTTGCTTGATAAGACACGTCGGCACGCGTCGTATTACTTGCCCTACCAGACGGGCTGAAAATTTTTGAGCTCCACTGCTATTGCTGCTCAGTATTGTCCTACCGGAGGGATCCCGAACTCTTTGTTCAAATTTGAATCAAATGTAAGACATTTTATAAGCGGTGTATTATGTAGTGCATACGGATATTAAAATAAAAGAGAAAAAATGTCAGGAAGCTTGTAAAGAATGTGAAGAGTGCCACACAAACACACCTGTTCAAAAAACAACACAGCCACAATTCAATGCAATCTGGAAGGAAACTGTTGACAAATCCATTAAGACTTCAACATAATGCATGGCTTGTTATTTATTCAATTTCACAAATGTGACATAACGGGGGGGTTGAAAGTAGCAGAAAATAGCGCTCCGTAATGTATGGACGGCCCCTACCAACAGTGAAGAAATATTTTACGTGTGAGTTACCTCGAGGTTTATTTCTGGCTGGTCATCACGGTTCCTATTCAGGCTCATGGACTGATTGATGAGCAGTCCGTTGTACATTGGTACGACAAACAGCTTTTCTGTGGAAGCTAAACGTTCACACTTTGGAGTCCATATGTGGAGGGTGATCCACGTCTGGGAGAGCAGCCACAATAACCAGACCCAGGCATACTCCTTCCAGAGGAAGTCAGTCAAGAATGAAAGGAGCGGTGCCTCGTAAAATAGATAGTTGGGGACGATACCATTAAAAAAGCATGGATCTCTGGTTCGTAAAGCGCAGGCGGTAACCAGAAGCGAGATTGATACCGGGACGGTGAGATTTATGGGTAAGGCGTAGCTGAATCCTTGTATCAGTATTTTGCACGCGAATTTACCTTAAATAAATGAATTGCGCTGAGATAACCCGTTGCAAGTAAAAAATATCTGGTTACTGCATTCTGACCAATATTTTTCACTCACCAGTAATGTAGGTGAAGTAAGCGGACAGTACTTGTATTACCGATACGTATATTGGAGTGGTAAAGCTAGAACTTATGACTGTGGTCAAACCGTTTGGCAGAACATCCGAAAGGTCAGGTATTGTTCCTCCTCCAACTATCGATTGTACTTCGTTGATGGTGATATTATGGGGACTGAATGCAGTTCCGAACATCGTGAATAAGTGGGTAGCGGTGTTGCCTTTCAATTGGAGAATTATGACGGAGCTGATGAAAAAGACGATGATTTTCCAAACGGATACGAAGGCGTAGGTGAAATACCTCGTTGTTTTCATCTCATCTTTAACTCGGCTCAGGATCTTCATAAGAACTGCCAGAAAAACGATTGGACGATCAACTCGTTAATTATGCCTGTTAACCGAAATGCACTCTCGGTTTGAGGTGCGGTGATTTCCGTTTATTATTTTGTTTACTCACACAGGGGGCTCTGAACCGAGACGTAATTTTCCCACCACCCGCAAGAAACCATAATTAAGGCAATAGGTAGGAGCCATAACGATCCATTTGAGCTTCTCAGAAGTGGCCACGTGACGAAAGCCGTAGCTTGCGCAGCCAAAGCGGCAAAGTCTACTAGAACGAAGATGAATCGCTTCGAATCATCGCGTTTCTCGTTCCGAGAGAGCAGCCCTGAGATTTGTTACATTTCTTATTACTTCTTACTATTTTTTGAATTACTTCATTCCGGTTCTAGAATGTTCCAAACATCTACCAAGCAGTCCAGGCACGAAGCACACACAGTTAGTCAGCATCGCTCCCTGGATGACGTCTAGCTCGGGTAAAATTCCAATGAACATTATAGCAAGCCCAAGAACGTGGAAGGTCTCCATAGTGCCAACAAGGATGAAGTGCCTAACCGTAGGCTTGTCCAAGGCTTTAAATAAACACATTCTAACGCTCCGGATTAAGGTGCCAATTTCGGGAATGGCAAACACAAATATTATGCACCATATCCACGCTATTCTCTCTTCTTCCGGTAATCTTGCTATGAAGGTCTTTGACGTCCCTGAGAATAAAGTGCACCATTAATTTATTCGAAATGGACCTAGACATGGACGTTCCTAAACATTAGCGTGGGCTGTGCAATTCATTAGACCATGCACCATGATTCAAACTTACCCAACCATCGGTTGCAATATAAAATAGTTCTGTCCACTCGGAGTTGGGAGGTCATAAATAGTGTTGTACCAATGGCAATTACGCTGCAACCTGAAACTATAACGAACACCAGAAGGTAAACGAAACCCTTAGTGATCTTGAGCGTCAATTCCAAGCAATCCTGGTTTGTCATCGAACTAGTATAAACTTTTGCGGGTGGATCTCGGAATACGTTCCATCCTTTCGTCTCCATTGCCGTTTGTTGACTGCATACAAGAAATAGATTTGATAAAGTAATTTGACTTCTTGATGATTACACTCGATTCCTCGTTTTATTACCAGTAATAAAATCAAGGCGTGTATTTCCAGGGAGATTTCTCACCTTGTAACATTTTCCGATTCCATTTGTAGCGGGGTGCTTTCATCATCAGAGAGGGCATCCGGGCCCACACTCCCCATGCCCGGAACTGCACTGCCATATTGATTCTTCAACATCCCCTGTACTCACTCGGAATGAACATTCCTAGATTTGTTGCAAACCAAAACAAAAAACGGTGTCGATAAACTGTGTCGTTCACCCGTCAGAGCAATAAATATAATTATTCCGTGTGATAATTGTGTAATTTTCAAACATAGAATTTCGTAAGATAACTCTATATCTCATAGATATTTAGAGAACAGTCACTACGTTCCGTAGACTTTGTAGACTGCTTAAAATATGTCGATGGACATATGTGCGACTATAGTGATCCCGAAGATACGAAAAAACCTGTGTTATCACATGACGTAGCCAACATACTTTGCTATTCTTACACGTACATACGTACGCATCTGATGTACATCTTATCTGTATTGATTAAAACACCACTATCTTCATTTATATCTGCTGGTAGGATAAGACGTTCAGAATAATGTTTTCTGTTTTTGATGAGCCATTATAATGTTTCTTCACTATCAAAATGGATCCGATAACAAATCATCTGCAATATTATTCTTGGCGGAATTTTTGCAATTCAGATTAAAGGTCTTGAAAGTCTTTCGGATGTATTATTTTACTCTATTTATCAAATTATGCTCCATTTTTTCATCAGTTTTTTCACGGAAGGAGGCATTCACTGATGGCCACGGTCAGGGAAAACCAGGAAAAATCTGGGGAATAAAAATCGGCCAGAGAAGCAGGGTCATGTCAGAGAATTTTAAACTTGATCAGGGTAAAAAAGAAACGACTTAACGTCTGATAAATGACTAGAAAGGAAATTCAAAAATTTACTTTTCTTATTATATTATTGGACAAAAATGTCATCGAAAAATTGTCATGGAGAAAAAAAATAGTTCTTTTCGATATCAATAAAACAGGGTCTTTTCGAAAGAATTTATTGCTATGAACATGGAAATGTTATGAAGAATTGGGGGTATTGATTCGTAGCACTAACAAAGACAATAAGAACTTTAGTCAGAGAAAATTGAACAACTGGTCAGGGAAAGTCAGGGAATTTTTTTTCCGATAAAAAGTGGCCACAATGATTCATTAGCCTGATGATATCATCGAGGGTTAATTATGATAAAACAAAGCGATATAACGACTATGTGTGTTTTCTTTCTGGCTATTTATTTTAAAACCGCTAGAACCAGCAGGTTTATGAAATATTGTCTTATTTTCGAACGTTTTTGTGTCATTTGAAAATATGATTTGTTTTCAATGGCAAATTTCGCATTAGTTCGTTACTCCCTAATTTGTTTCTAACTCTTCGCCTTTTGTTCCAAAAAAAGTCGACTGTTATTATTTATGTTTAGAAATACGATGGAAAAATGTGTTTTTTTTTTCAAATTTCAAACTATTCATAAATCGCTTCCTCATGATTTCGGGAGCGCTGGCCCTATCTCGACAATTTGTTTCCAACATCAACGCGCTGAATATTACGTTTTATGGAAAACCTTAGGTTAGGCCGGAGTTCATTCGAGTAATTCATTGTCAGTACGCCGATTGCATTGTCGCAAAAGAGCTTATAATACATAGAGTAGGAGAGTCCCAGAACCCTACGTAAGTGGAAATGTTTGCCGGGAGGGGAAAAAGATAGACAACCACGGGGCCACGTCTGTCCTTTACTGATGTTGCGTGCGCACCCAAAGTGGCGACCCGGGTGGGGGAATGGAGGGGACGTTCACGTTGCCGGTTGCTTGCCGTGATGTATAATGATGTATAAACTATAAACCATAGCGATGTAAGCAGTAAAAAGTTCGCAGTTCGTCAGATTTTCATTGCATTATATTTATACTGACGGATTGCTGTCAAGATTCCCGAAATTTTACACTCCCTTATTGCTAGAGGTTCTCTCCTCATTTCCCCTACACGCTCTTTGGTCCCCACTTCGCTTCTAAATTTACTGCGCATGCGGTATTAAACAGAGATGGCAGTGGCATCGCCATGTTTTCTCTCTTTCTTTTCTACAAATAGGAATCAGGCCCGCTTTCCTACTCTATGCATATAAGCTCTTTGATTGTCCCACTGATTAGAGATCAGTGGATTGTCCCATACAATGTTCTAAGATTTCTTTCCCGCTTTCATATGTATGGAGCTTCAAACCCAACCGAGAAACATTTTCTGCTCGGATAGTAGTTAGGAATTGGCTTCATCCGATACATCCCAGATATATCATATATCCGAGCTACGGAATTATAGATCGTACCCTTGTGTGAAGAGTTCAACTGTCTTATCCCCATTGGCGACAACAACTGTTTTATGAACAATCATTAGACAGATTCCAAACTATAAAGGAGTTTAATGAAATAGCTAATTGGGTCCATCCTTCGGTGTAACATTTATTTTCACAATATTATTCAAAACGCTTTAATGTTTCGCTTTATTCGATTAGGTATTTGGATAACGGGGGTTACACAGAATTTCGAGGTTAGCATTAAATAATTTTTGGATTCGGGTATATTCGCTTTTTATTTTCCAGATGAATAATACATAGTATACATAATATCGTCGAGCACCATCTTGCGATTTACTTTCATCATCTGGGATGAAAATTATCATGTCTCCAGTCGCCGAAAAGTTGGTAAAAGATGTGCAGGCAGTTGTAGAAGTGAGGAATATTATCGCGAAAAGGAAAAACGGGGGAAACAAATCACCAGCTTTCGTTCCAGTGGATGAATTCAGCCAGAGTTCAAGAGAGGATCGTCTTACAATTAGAAACAAGCCGATAGATAAACCTGTTAAAAATCTACACGTAAATATACCCAACTTTGTTTCATTCCTTGTTACATACTTGATTGGTGTAATTTGAAAAAATAATGATCACGACTGAAATTATCAGTATACAAACAAAAAGATAACGATCGAGATATAGAGCAAGTAGTTGAATTCAGTAGATGCCTGGAGAAGAATCTAAAAGAGGTCCAGAAGAACTTTTTAATTTCGTATTCAGATTCCCAAAATATTGTTAGACATCTTCATTCAAATCTTGTAGCTCGTCGAAGGAGATCCCCCCGAGACTGAAGGAATCCTGAAAAAACGGGAAATGCGCTGTTTTCCAAATGAGGACTGTCTATCAGCAAAAATTAGAATCGTAAGCTCAGATTTTTTGTTTTAGGTTTTTGGCACAGTTAATCCAGTTATTGTATCAAAGACAGGGAATTATCGTATGGGGTGAACAAGAAAAAATTACTGTTTTCAGGCGAATGGAACGGACTATTCGAATCATTTTATCGAACAACATTATAACCGCAGAGCGTTGACTAGTATACGTAAATGTAAAAAGATATCCAAAAACTTTGCAGTCATCGGATTATTGAAGAAGAAAAAAATATTCCCAGATAATTTGGGATTGGAATTTGAAAAAAAAGCGAAAAGCTCGTTACCGATAAACAAGTTCACCCAGAACATGATTGCCGATTCGTCCGATAGCTCAGGAGCAGTTGAAATAATTGATCATAAAAACATTGAGAATAATTCTACAAGGGATAAGTGTGAGCTAGTAAAGGCGAAGGAGATCACGCTTCGTCATAAATTAGTGCCTTATTCATCTTCAGAGAATGAAAGTGACGGTGATGGTGAAGGGTGTTTTCATTGAAAAGTTTTCTGGTGAGAATATTTCAATGGTGAAATGAAATCGAGGTGGATTCGATTCATGATGGACTCATAGAAGATGAATTCAAATTTGAGTACAGGACGATGATTGGCGATGGTCATAAACGAACGTTCGATTAATCTTAAAGCATATAATTATTATCGCAAAAGGGTCAGGAAATGATTTGGTACAAACATAAAATTAAGTGATTTTGATAAATTAATTGATATGTTATCCATCTACTCAGGTTTATGTAGATACCTATGTAGTTGTGAACTGGTGTAATCTTATCGCTGAGCAGTCTTGTTGAATTTCAATTGGTTGTAGAAGTATTTCCTATTTTTGATATATTTATCTATTTAATCTTACGAATCTTTCTTAGATTAGTTGATTTTAGTTGTTGTTGATACAGAAGAAAATACAAAATTAAACAACTGAAAGACGATAGTTGAACAGTAATTCAGTTATATGAGTTTATTGGAAGCCTAACTTTTCGTGAATCGTATACATTTTTGGTGGGTATTTTTTCTTTGGCGCAACGTAATTGTTACACAGTACGACCTAATGTTGAATTTGTTTCGAAATAATGTAATACTATTCGTATCTAGATCATGGAGAGTGATTTTAATATTATTTCAGCTCGGAAACCCTTACAGATAAGTAGGTATAATTCTATTTCTGGTTATCTCTACAACATACGGCTGAAAGCGTAAATTTGTAGATTTCAATCTTCAAGAATCTATTATCGCTGCTAGTATCGTTAATGGTTATCAGCGGACCTCTAGTTATCGTGAGGCTAGAAACAGTGATCTATTCGAACTAAGTATAACACAAACTCTATGAAAGGACGCAGTGACACGCACGCGCCGTATTGTTAGAGAGTAGGACCCAAATCTCACGTTTCTTCGGGTTGACGATTGACAATGTCCAATATCAATCAGAATACATGCTATTTGTAGGTTAGGGGTAAAGTAGGTCTGGGGTATGGTCTTAAGGTGCTATTGAAGACTCACGGCATTTTACCATGGGTAACAATACATTCAACAATGTGTAACAATCGAGATTTTGTGCGACTTTAATAGCACCTTAAGCAGAATTTGGATTCACCACTGGTAATCTAACCTAGCTAACATGGGAAATATCTATTTTCCATCGAATCCGACCAATGTTTTGGGAAAGTGAAATACTTGGCAACCTTCTGCCATCATGCTCAACAAATTTTCGAAGTTTCATCAAGATCGATCGAGTCGTTTGCGTAAATCTACGATTCTCGTTTCCGAAACGGTTTCTCTACATTTAAGATAGCAAGTCCAATTTCCCCCAAGAAATAAAAATCTCTCAGTATTGGCGATACCTCGAAAAGTGTGACTTTCAACCGAACTCACAACTGTAACAATTAATTTCTCCCTTCGAATCCCACATCTTCTTTTCGGGTCCTTCTTTTGTATTTTCAAAAATAATCAAGTAATTATTAGGGGTGGTCCAGTCATATACGATACCCTGTTGTATGTGGGTCATTCGACGTCGAGCGGGCCATTTTTCTAAATTTTGTGATGAATTTATACCTTTCGTCTCTTTCCGGGGCTTCCAGAGAACATATTTCAAGCTGACTTTACATTCGAAAGTAACAAGTTTTGCAAGTTATGTTTTATTTTCGAACTAAATAATTTTCAATCATTTCAATATTCGAGTATTTCTGCCGTTCAAGAACATCTGTAACAAAAATTATGTATTTGAAAGGATTTTTTTTTGCTTTTCTACATGAAAATATTTTTTCATCGATAAGTCCTCGAAAAATGTGAAAAATCTACTTTTAAGTCTTCAGTTACTTTCCTGTGTCTCAGAGACAAGCTTACAAATTCAGAAAAATTAATTCATATATCCCCTAGTTGATTTTCCCTGTCTTTCTCGAGGAAATTATATGGGCCTGTAGTGCGTTCTATGCTGGGATCCGGTCAATAAATTCTTGGAGCCTAATTATGAATCTCAGATTTTCATGGCTACCCAGATGAATGCCATCTATATATTGTAAAAAAAAATTTGCATTCGATTTTACGTAGTTTCGAACGACATGGTGAAATTTTGAGGACAATAGATTCTACTATTGAAGCCTGATCCGGATCTTGTGGACATTTCAAACGTTGGTTTCAAGACGTATATCTTCGACACACAGGTGCAAAATCAGTTACATTATTGGATTCGTGGAGTGGCCAATGTCCGGGCGTATTCAGAATGATTGATTTCAATGGGCAAGACGTGAAACTTTTAACTATTCCCCCAGGGACAACTGGAATGATACATTCACTGGATGTGTATGGATTCCGGATATGGGAAAATTATATCAAACATTTCTCCGACATCATAGTACTATAGGATTACGATGTGAATCTCCATTTGAGAGACACTATCATGAAGCTGCAAAGTCTCACGCACAATCAATTTTCATCTCCCAGATTTACAGATCTTTTCGGATATTCGTGGTATAAAAGTGGATATATAGTCGCAAGACCACCGAAATTCGAAAATCCGGTACAATATTCTTTTACCGAAAGTTCTCCAACTTGTGACATATGCGGTGACGTTACTATCATTAAATGTGCGTGGTGTAAGAAGTCGCTACCGAAAACCCCTAATACCACCCCGTCAGCCAAAAATCTTCAGACGGTTCTAATTTGTTGTTGTTGTTTTTTTGCAAGTTTCAGGGGTTGATTTCAGCCCCTTAAAGTGGAGTTCAGCAGAGATAAAAAAATACGTGTCTAATACTTTCACCTCCCCTAAAATCTCCCAAAGTTTCCCCAGACAGCACAAAGTTGTCGAAAAGACGGCCAAAAGATGACAGATTTTCCGGAAAGTCATCTTTCAGCCACAGCGTTAAGTCAACTAAAAGATGACGAAAAGACGTCATATGCAACACTTTTTGATGTCTTATAGCCATGCCGAAAAGATATCTTTAAGCTATGTCCAAAAGATGTCTTTTAGGCATAACTAAGAGATATCTTTCGGCTATGACTAATAGACGACTCAATTTAGGTATCATTTCGCTTCCTCCTTTAAGACTATATTTTTGATAGATGTAATAAAACGTATAGAGAAGTATAGGTACGTACATCTTTTATTAGAAACATATTAGAAAAAGGAATATAAAGTTATATAAAGTTATATTAGGAAAAGGAAGTATAGATTTAAGTTGCCTGTCCCGCTTTGAGGTGATATCTGTATCTATCCTCTGCTCGACGAAGCCACTCGCTGAAGGTGTGGATCAAAGCACTTTGGGTTGACGTATTATGGCAATGTAATATGGTTCCTGAAACAAAGAAAAGATTTGGGGTAAAATGAATCAATTTTTCAAAACACATTAGACTCGAATGAATTTAAAAAAAAGCAACCGTACCAATAATAATATTGGAAAATAGTGTATCTTTGATGCCCTTAGTTCCTCGCTGTCCATAATTCGTAATCGTGAAACCATGCTTCAACTGTTTTCGATCAAAATGATAGAAATAAAACGAGGTTATGTACATTGCATCCTCCAGGTATGAATTGGTAATGTAAAGACTACCGTACTACTAGACCGGATGTTGAATAATAATCAGAAGTTATTTGAACACGTGTAACAGATTGTGAGAAAATAACTTACCTTTTTTTTCGCTCAAAAACACACAGAAACAGAGACACTTAAAACACTATACGTGCAGTTCGCGTCAACAAGCAGCCATCGATGTTCCTTACAACTCTTATCCACCGCTAGTGGTGCTAGCTGTACTTGTCTTCTAAAAGACATCTTTTAGATAACTTTTCGTCAAGGCCGTAAGACATCTTTAGACAGACATCTTTTAGTCAACTATACCTGTAGTCAACTTTTAAAAGACTACTATTAGACATCTTTTCGCTATACCGAAAAGATGACTTCTAAATGATACCCTTTCGATATCTTTAAGAGATAGTGCTGTCTGGGTCGTTGATATCGGAGGGAGACACTATGGCGATGCTCTCTTGTAAGATACATTGCAGGTCAAGGAAGTCTCAGCTTATAGAAATATGTTGCCTAAGATGTACAGTTATGGTTTCCAAAAGGAAATCGGCAAGGAATCACGAAAAGTTTAAAAATAAACTCCCGAAATTAACAAACTTTCTCATCTCTGCTGCGTCGGACGCTGCCGCACCGTATTGTAGCAGCCAACAGACCTCGGAGATCAATTTTAAAGGCAATGAGCATGAGCATAAGAATGATGCAGGTGGTGGAGGCATTAGTAACAATCACGAGATATATGGCAATTTGATCTCGAAAATTCAGATACGGACAACTCTACCACAAAACATGTAACTGCAGAAGCAGATAGCTCTTTGCAACTAATTGTAGTGTTCTTCGAGAAACTTCGGATGTTACATCTCGTCCAATGAGATCAGACGGTCGGCCGCGTCATATACGGAGTAACATCACGTCGAAAATGATCGTAACCTGAAATAAGGCGAAACTAATCAATGTGATCGAAAATGAATAATTCAAGACTAAGCATAATATAAAATTACGATTCATTTCTCACGACATAGATATGCTTTCATGATAACGGAACCTCAACATTGTTTTCAGTAGCGTAACCAATGAATGTTTGTAGCAATGCATTAACAATTTTGAATTACTCAGAATTCCCCTTGATACAGTGGCTGCCGAATGTCAACCGATTAAACAATCTTCTTCAGCGTCTAACATCTGGGGATATCAAGAATTTAATACGGCGCTATCGAAACATTCGTTGTACAGTAAAACCTCGATTACCCGAACCTCTGTTACTGAAACCCTCAGTTATCCGAACTATAAGTCGCTTCATCCGAATGTTCGGGAATCCGAACTGCAACCTGCTACATTCAAATTTTTGTTACGTATCCGAACGATAGCGCGAAATTTTCAAATACCCACATACACAGGTTTTTCTCCTCAAACGGTTGCGTGATTTGGCTGCTCAATAACGCGTGGCATCCATACGGCAAGGAAAAATTGATAATTATATAATAAAGAGACCTTGAAGTAGTTGCAAGTCGTTAAAAATGAAAATATGTCCAAGTATGTTACAGGTACTAAAAATATGCCTTGATGTTCATGAGTACGTTTATGAGTATGTTTATGAGACACAATAAAACTATATGTATCGTGCGTTATCTTCCAGATATTTTTCACTACGTATAATATCGTTTCACCGAACATTGTTGTGTTATTATCCGAACTAGGCGCGGGCTAGATTGATTTGGATAATCGAGGTTCTACTGTAATATGGTTTTAATTTGTCGTCATATTTTTTATTATTTGTATTTTCAATTTTCTCTCTAACATTAATGTTGCCCCACTAAAAGATTTCCCTGCCCTTGTCTCGCTTCCTTCTTGGGAGTACCTTCACAGTTAATTTTCCTATGCGCGTAATCGTTGACCGAAAATTATATGATAGTGAGGGGCCCCGATATCAGCCCCCAGCCTAGTCCGGCGTTGCCTATGACTGTTTAACACCAATATCTTACCTCGTAATCTAGTTTTGCAAATTAAAAACTATCGTTTTTAAATAATAATCAATCGAAAAGTTATTGCTAAATAAATAATGAATACTTATCGTGTTACAAAATACAGTGATTAATAACAGATTTTCATCAATTCAAGAACACAATTGATTCTTCATTGTTCGTAGAATTATTGGTTGGGTATAATGATAATGATTACCGATCAACTGTCATCGTTGAGTGTAGACAACGGTAATACCACGGTAATAATTTGGCTGCTCCGCCTAATGCTAGGCAATAGTGAGACCGCTCTGCACGGACGTCATGTGGGTGTAATAACGCGCCTCAGTACCGACCGCGCGTTATTCGAAAAGTAGAAGTATGCGAATGTGGGATAGTTTTCTTCTCAGATTAATCATGTGGGGAATGAAAGAGAAGTTACACTATTTAATTTGTTCTCACAAATGAAAGACTAGTTCATACACAATACATCCATGTACTCCACTGAAATATAGTATATACTATACTATACTATATACACTGAAATATAGTATAGGTATACTATATTTCAGTGATGTACTCAGTGAAAGCTTCTTCCTTACCAACTGTACTATCAATCGAGATTCAAATTGCTCTGTCTAGAGATCACTAGCGTGGAAAATTGAGTGAAAATGGTCATTTTAGCTCTGTCCCCTTTTTTCCTGAATTTTTCTTCCTCTAGTCTACTACGAGTTTTTCCATTTTCTGTTACGAATCCAGGTAAGAATATCAGTGTCGCCACCAATTTCTGTTTGCCTTGACATTTCCATTTTTTCTGCCGCTTAGTAAATTCTTGGAAACTTTTCCCGATTCTTATTTAAAAAATGATGCAAATTCGTGGAAATGCAGATTATGTATGGAAAGAGAAATAATCCGTCCGAAGGAGAATTCAGGCAGAACCCATTATTTGTCAATACGAATAACTATGTATGTACTACTACTTCGGGAATCTCATGCATGCTTTGCAGCTGTACCTATAACTATAATGAAACTTCGAGATATCTTATAACAAAATCCGATGAATTTCCGGTACTCCAAATTTTCATCCTTCGATTCTCTCTTCGGATTAAATTTGTAATTTATACCGATTTCCATAATTCTTGATAATTTGAAATCAGGACAAATTTTGTGAAAAATATGAGAGTCTGCTAAGAAATTGTGCGAGAACGCAAATTTTTCGATCATCGATCGGATAAAAATGATGTTTTTCTTATTTTTTGATAATATTCTATATTTCTGAGCCTTCTACTTAAAACGTTTTGAAATAAATCTGTTCATACAGTTTCTTGAACAAAACAAAGTTTAAAAAAGTGAATTATCTAGGAAACAGTTTACGACGTTCATTACACACATAATCACAGAAACAAGCCGTTTTTTTCACGTTTCTATAATAGTATCGCATCGCTGCACCGTGGCGCAGACGCTCTCAAAGTTGATGCATTTTTATCCACGTATTGGAGCGGGGCTAAGGGGCTATGGATTCATTGGGCGAGTTTTATGGTGCGGGGAAGCCCGGGGTGCCTACATGATCGTCACGTGGTTAGTGTTTAAGTGGATGTGTGAGAAGTGCATCACCAGTTGAGTGAAGAAGACGAAGAAGTCGAAGACGAAGAATAAGAAGTAGTAAGAAGTGCAGCGAGTGAGAATAGTCTTCTTGGACTCTACAGGAGTAGAAAGAAGACAGACTCTATACCTACCTCTGCTGCGCTCACTCTGAACAGAGTATTGTATTTAGAAGTGCATCGTTCCGTGTTCCGTGTTGCTTATGTCGCTTGTTACGCGAAGCGCATAATAATCTCCCGCCCCGTGGTGCATACCCGCTCCTCATTCCGCTCGTCTTCGGCATTCAGTTAACATTTTATTCCACAGCTTCTCCCGAGTCCTGCCCACTACGAAGATATCTACGAGCCAAAACGATGTGAAACGTTCGAAAGTTTGTATTGTGCTCTTAAATTATAAGTACTCGCAGTAGTCTAAAACGCAACTATTTAAGTGCCAATTTTTTAACGTAATCGGTACTTGCGTGCGTATTGAGCGTTCCAAAAATTCTTAGCACACGCGCCGTGGAAAATTGAAAATGGATTCTGCTCGATGCTTCACAGTTTTTTGACACCCATGAGTCATTCGAATCCATTAATTCTTTGAGGTTTACGAATTTTAGATTTTCTATCGGAGATTAGATCGCGTTTTAGTTCTTTTGTGCAGAGATTTTTATAGCAGTTTTTGCGTAACATGGTAAACATTCGAGAAGAATAGAATGTAGTCCGGGAAACATTGTAATTTAAGTTACAAATTTCAGGTTCATGATTCAGAGAAGGGAATTATAAAAAAAAAAACGGGATTTTTAAGCAAGAATAGAAAGGAAACTCAAGCTCAATTTCTGCAAATATATTTCTTCAACGTCAGACATTTCATCTTTCGGGAAAGATCAAATGTTTTCAGAGAGCGATCCATCCAGTTTTTCAACTTTGATGTTGCGCGATAATTGATCACCGGAATACCGCAAACTACTGACTATGTATAATCAAATTTTGAATTATCGTTAGGGCTACGCGTTGTAGTTTTCCCATCGTCCTTCCAGCCTACCTTTGAGATCCTTACCTTCTCCTGGGTGAAATTTTCGATACTCTTCGTCCTCCTACTTCTTCAGTTGGTTCATTATCCAGCTTCATTTCGAATCATCGAGTCATGGATCAACGAAAAGCGGCTACAAATTCAGCGAAAGTGCATTTCGCCGTGAACAATCCTATGGTACGTATCATTTGCAGATGAGATGCAGAGAACCTTACGTAATTTACTTCTTGGTGCCGAATTTTCGGAATATTCATTCAAAAGTTTATGCAGCCGATTTTCTCCATAGGAAAAATGTTGATTTCAATTTACCTGATCAAAAATGAGGATCTGAGAGTGAATTTTTAGTTTCAAAATTTTTTACTCATTTTTATCAATTTTCTAAATCTTTGGAAGAGTATAAAAGTTCATATTATGCATAGTATCAGCTATTCCAGCATACGTAGGGCGTTGATGAACGTACAAGTGTAAAATATAGACAGACAGTCTTTTCATCATCCGCGCACAAACATCTATTTCCAAGGATTGCACAGACATCACTACTGTCTGTGATGCGGATATAGTTATACGCATTTTATCCCGTAACACTGGCAAGAGCTAGAGTCTTTAACCACATGAGGTATCAGTGCAGATAATTGCGTAAAAATCTTCGCATGAATAAGCCTCATGCAATTCTTACTCAACTCTCGTTGTACGCTCGGATCTATCGATCTATTCACAACGATATTTCAACATCTGTGATGAAGGAATTATAGTTTTCCCTCTTCCTGTTTATGATCTGTAAGAATGTCAGGTTTGATTCTTATTGTTAGTAAGGATTTGAGCATATTCATTCTCAGTGTTTTTCATGCAAAATCTAGATTATCCACATCCAATGTCTATGGCGAAAATTTGATTCGAATGCATCAAAATGTCCGAAGAATGTGTATAAGAAATTGCGATCGAATTCATAAGAATATAGGAATGGAATTATCTCCTCGACCAATTTTCACAAGTTGGTATATAGATATTGCCCAATTTCACGTAAAATTCGTGGGTGTGAGAATGTAGGCTTCTGTTGACTTAGAATTAGGCGTAGCAGATGTCGAATGAGGTGATCACTAGGGTTTTAGGTGGGTGCAGGCTTATTGCTTGAGGCAATTAGGTGGCTTAAATTGCCGAAAGGTAAATAAAATTATTCTGATCCTAAACTTTCGAAAAACCGTTTTTCCTAATCTGGTAAGAGGCTGGTGCCTCATGAATGGATTCTTCGATATTTTGCCCATGTTTCCGATAAAAAGGTATATCGATAACACGACCGCTATTACCTTCCCACGTCGAATGCCGAGTAAACAAGCATCGTCAGTTTCGCTGCCTGCGTAGGTTGTCGTCCCTGAATTCAATCTGTCAGCCAACTTTTTAGTTTCACAATTTATCATCGTCATTCGTAATCGCTACTGCAGTAGAAATCTCATTTTGTATGAGATATCGTTGTATAACGGAATCTATTACTCGTTTAGTCCTAATTGTTCATTGAGTTGAATTACAAATATAAAGCTCTATCGAAGAGATCGGAACTTCTACAGAATTTTTTCAATTTCGACTGTAGAACATATTTCTGACAGCGTACAAAAATGTCGATGGTCTATATAAGAATCCAAAGAGACGGAAACCAAAAAACCAAAACCTGAATTGCAAAAGAAAAAGAAAAAGAACCACATACAATCGTTAACGGTGCGGTAGTCTGTTTGACACGGGTTCAAACAAGAACCGGAAGTGAGTGACCAACACTGCCGTGCTATTAGAGACCTTCTCTCTTCTCTTCTCATCGTAAATCTATCCCCTAATAACGAACGGTGTTAAGTTTGTCGCGCGCGTCGGTAGTTTATAGTTTATCTCTGATCGACAGAAGTGAGTAGATAGATGACGCGACAGTCGGCTTCCACTGGCACGCTGACGTGAGTCCAGGGTGACTTCTGGTCGCTTGAATAAACCGAGAAGAAGACCTCCGCGCTCATCCTTTCTCATATGAATTCTCAATTCTTTTTAAAAGAGTCTATAACGAAGGTGTACACACATGTATGTCTGTGCACACATGTGTCCACAAATACAGCACGTATTATTTCTACACGTACATACATATGTATGTACACACGCAAATGCATATGTAGGTATCTACTTACAATTACGTGCTATATAGCTCCCAGCTTGAGCGCAGGAAACGGAGGTCTATGCAGCGAACGAGCATAGCTCAGGAAGTACGAGAATAGCATCAAATACTGGTGTCTCTTGCTCTCCGCATTCGTCTATCGGCAGTTATTCCGTTTTCTCATTCACTGTCTTTTTCTGTGTTCTTCTTATGTTTTTTTGTGTCCTTTAATTGATGATGTAACGGTAATTTTAGTGTTTCGTGAATTCCCATGTTTTTTTCTCCGACTCTTCGACACATTTCACAACTTTTTGTTTCAATGACAATTTTCTCTATAGTCAACCGTTTCGGAGATATGATCGATATGAATTTTTGAAAATCATCCCTCCAACTGTGAGTTGTGTAATGACCGCTAGGCAGCAGCTTCTCTCACAGGCAAAGTACGACGGCGAGTAGATTTGGGTGTTTGGTTGGACATTAGGGGTTGGAGGAACTCGAGTATCGAAGGATTTCGAGACAATTACAAAGTTCTTAACGGGTTCTACAGACTTAAGTAGATTAGAAGTAATTCCAGATGATTCCAAAGATTTCTTGTAATGGTTCAAAGAGTTCTTAACGTTGCGTGAAAGTGTGCACCCACACACGTGACTATGCAAGTATCGGTCTCCCACCAGGTCTTAAAATATAAATGAAAAACGTTGCCGGATTAATACGACTAATTCTGGAACGTGACACGGCTCACGTGTAATGCACTCCAAAGTTCATTACACACATACACTCTGGTACCATGAACATGTGTACTTGACACTGTATAGATCCGATATCAAAGGTCTTTTCACTTCAAATTTCTATATTTAAAGATCATATAAATTGAGCATACATGCGGAGTAGCACACCATAATTTACTTGCTTGAAAACATTTTTGTTCAATTTGAAATATTAGAAAAAATATCGCTGGGTGACCCAACGTATGTCACTATTCGTACTTTCGGTAATTTCTATAACATGTAGACCGATATCCTCTTACTTTTTTTGACGAATGTATTACCTACTTCTGAAAATAATGATATTCCCAATTTTCAACGTTATAGTCAGACTTTCCCCGCTAATTTCTCATATTAACACAATCGTTTACAAAAACTCACTCAAACGTCAAGACTTGAAAGTCAATTTTTAAATGATGTCTGTGTTTTCACAGTTTCTATTTTCTACCCTCTCAAGCAGTTTCCCTTTGCAACGGTACCGCCTACCTGATTGATATTTTATTTTACTTTGTAGATCAGACCGACTGGATCTCGAGGATTCACGTTTGTCACAACTAAGAGGAGAAATCAGCCGTTGAGAGAATATCAAAAGATGGCAAGGTATTGTAGGTAAGTCTCTGCCCAGTGCGCTCACTGTCAATAAACGTTGTGCGGGAAATCGCTTGGTTGTAATCACTTGATGCTCAAATTTTTCACTTGGTTTACTAAAATGGAAAATCGAGAGAGAAAATGAAAAATAAAAAAATCAAGCTCACCTACGTGTATACCCGAACCAACGGTGTTGGTTTGCTAGACCTGAACGGAGGTAATTTATTACGAAAATATATCCAGGGAATGGCTAGGGCGGACGAGGAAAAAAAGGTCCTCTCACCTAAACATCGATCGTCGCACTCTAGTCCCATATATATGTATACGCCTACGTTCGAATGCCCACCACAAATTCCTAATGTATGTATACACCAATATACACCTATTGACATATATAGTATACAACGCGCATTACACATTATTATTATTCCCTATTACATTCGGCAGAGTAACGCACCCTTTTCGTGGTTTACAACCGGACCATTTACGTCAATGGTTTTTTGACACGTGGTGAACTAATACCACAATTCTTTTCATCGTTTATCCCTACCCTTGTGTGGAATTGAATCATTCAATTATTGAGTTTGTGAGATTACAAATCGGGCAATCTAATCAGTTTTATACTTGTGAAACAGACAGCTACTTCTATGGTACTAAATAATTGGTTAAAACTGAAATTTTCTCAGGCCCGATGCCCTCCACAGAGAATTTTCGATGCTCCAAAAAAGCCTTCGGCAGGGATAAAGTTCGTTGTCTTCTTTGGTAATTCTTTCCTATTCTCATCAAATTTTGGAACTGGCTAACATGTTGCGCTGCGAATCCTTGTTGAACTCTGTGAAAGACGAGCGTAGATTTTTACATCGATTTCGCAAATATACTTTGAAAGTTTTGTTTCTTCGCCGTTTTTGTTTTTATCAAAATCCATATTTCGTTTCTAATTTAGTAATTATATTAGCGATCCTCAGAGGCGTGCGGCGGTCGTGGCCCCGAAACTATTAGCCCCTCCAGTTTCCTCCTAAATTCTTGGCAAGGCAGCATAGCACAGCGGGTCTGGAGAACGGCCAGAGCGAAGAACCGGTCCGAACTTCCGGTGCTCAGGGCGACCGGGTGCAGCGTTGAGTGTGTATGCCTAGTACGTTTGAGTATATACAGAAGGATTGTATGTTTTTAGACCCATACCTGCCGGACGTTTACGTTCGATTTGAGAGAGGCGCGTGGCTCGTGACGTAATTTAATGTGGAGTGGGGATCATCGTTGCTATCATATCGCGGCAAGGCATTCCCTACGCCGCTATAACCATAAATATGTAACGTTATTCAAATGAAGCAAGAAAGTTTTAGGGATTTTCCTCGAAGTTCCATAAAATAGATCGCGGATCGATACAACGAGAGATTTTGAAAATGATTTTATTATGTTCTCGATCTAATTTGATTATATCTCATACGATCCTCACAGTATAAACTTGTGTAACCACTTCAATTGACTATTGCGAGAAAAAGGGAATAGTTCCTTGCCCTCCGCTAGACGAGAATGTGGCGCTGAGACTCTCTCGCAAGGAGGAACATCAATTCTCGAGAGCGAACGCTGCGCACAACTGATCGCGAGCGTCAGGCAGTACATGCAGTAATATCAGTACAAGAGCTTCCTTTCGAACTGGGACAGGTCTTTCATATTCTATTATTTCTCGGGGAAGGCTGAGAAATTGAGAATCGGTAAAAACATGAAGAAAATTGGGAATCAAAATTCAAGAAAATAAGGTAGTTTGAGGAATCGGTCGTTTGTTCCCAAATATCTATCACTAGCGATATAAATTAGTGATTCGAGATGTATGCGAGTACACTTCACGGTATTCTCACCTTCGACTCGCCGTTTCCCTTTTGTCGCGTCAAACGCAACGCCTTCTTCGCCGTGTTTTATACCCACGTATTTCGCCCACTGGTTGAACAGACGTTACCCACATACGTAACGGGGCAGCGCGATCGCGTCGTACTTTCGTGTGGTATAAAAAATTTCACAAAGAAAATAAAAACTAAAAACTATCCATCGATTTATCAACCGGTACCGCCTGGGTGGGATGGCTGTGCAGATACAAGATTCACGTATATTTTTATACATCTACACGTCGGGATACACATAGACTGTAGATCAAATATCTATCGACAAAATTTTGAACCTCTTCTGGATGCACTTGAAGAGAGGTTCGATTTTACCGTAGATCTATAGCAAACGGTGTAATCTTTTTATCCGGAGACTATAATTATCTGTGTCTACCAATTTTCATAACTCTTTAGTTCTGAGATGTTGTTCCCTGATTATCGTCCATACGTTGAAATTCTTTTTGAAAAATCTCCGTCGAAATTGACTACATCTGACAAAAAAAGTGTCTGGATTTGTTCCTCAATTATTAAATTGCCCATTACGTAATCAGATTTCAACTGACTAGTGCTAGCAACTGGAATTTTCATCGAAAACTCCGAGATGCACAATAGGCATGGAAAATCATTGCCGTGCCATCAGACTAGCAGAGACCGATCTTCGATCTTCGTGTTTTAGGACGTGTTGGATGCGGATGCATGTCACGCGTCAATGACGACGAGGTATTGTTGTACTTACTTTGTGAGCCGTCAATCCCAACGGAACCCCAAGACTTGATCGAATGATCCTTTTTCTTTCTCCGTGTCTTATTTTATGAGAATACATCACCCACACAGACTCCTAACTTAGGCTCTGAGAGAAATATACGAGTAAATATGTAATACCTACATATACTCTTATATAAATTTGGTTCTTTTTTTGTTTTACGATACTGTGGGAGCTGAAGAAAAAGATAATCAAAGTACAATCGGCGAACATCCTTCACTACGGCCTTCCCGAATCACGAAATTACTGAATTAGGGTCATGCGGAAGTCCCGGTGGGATTATACTCATAGTTTATATGCCGCGGCGTTGTATACTATATCGTATTGTGTATGACGTAGTCTATCTCGGCGTACCAACGCGGAACAGAGAGATGTACGTATGAATACGTGTGAGTCTTATTTCCCACAAAAGCCATAGATGGCCGAGATCACCACGATGTTCACTTATTATTTTTACTGTGGGAAGGGAAAGCTATGCTCTGTGTTATATTATTCATTCTTTATAGTTCCATGATGCCTAGCTTTTTGTTACTTGTCGACTTACGCGTTAGCCTCGCTGCTGCAACGAAACATTTGTCTTCGCCTTTACTTTTGACTTCAAAGCCTTTGTCGAAGATCCATTGTTTCCGGATGAGAACCGGGCACTGGAATGTTTTTTCGAACTGTCCCGCGCAGTCCGGAGATTGTTGGCGAGCCGCTTCACTCGATGGATTTTTTTCAGACATGGTGTTTTTTATGAGATTCGAAAATTGGGAAAAAAATCGAATGAAAAAGAATGAGAAACGAAAAATGTGATGCTTATAAATTTTTTATGTCTTCTATTCTATGAATCTAACGATAGACAATACCCATCATTTTTTTTTGTGGATTTGTATTACCGGATGCATGGGACAAAGTCTATTTCCTAGGGCTTCGCGTATTGCGTGGTTAGAACGATCGCTGGAATTTCTTCTATTACTGGTTGGTATCACTTCCGATCGTTAGAAACCGGATTCAGAGATCAAATAATGGATTCGTTTGCCTGAAACCGTAGTGGCTCAATTTCCTCGGTAAGTATAAATTACATGATATTTGAAATTTAAAAATAATTTTTTTCTAAACCTTTACGACTTTCTGAAATTCGATGTTAGGCAGCGGAAAGCGAGTTGAAGTAGAGATGATGGTGTTGATTTTTCTCTAGAACACAGGAGATGCGTTTGTGGCGAGGCAGTGCAGCCGGAAGCATTAAATTGAGAAAAGGTGGTAAAAGTGTGGCAGTGAAGAGGAATAGCATAGTGAATATCTTTAGCATCGAGAATGAAAAGTTTTTGAAGGAACCCACGTGGCGGCGTGTGCCGGAACTGGTAATATTTTCAGTATAACCATAGAAAAAGTGTCAGAAAAGGGTTACAGATGTAAAAAAAATCGACTCACAACCTATACATACCTATATCTAAACTTGCCCGTTATACATTATAGACGTACGCGCATCCAATCCCATATCTACGCGGGAAAAGACCCGCTACCATAATTTCGTCAGCACGCGCTCCCAGCCGTTGATGCTAACTACACGATTTTTACGTACGCACTAGTTCCTTGTATTGTCTATCGGGTGGTGTGCTGCAAATTACCCGTTGGCGAGCAATTTATTTCCCTCGGACGTCGTCAAATCATCGAAATTTGATGATCTTTTATTCTGATTTTCATTTCATGGTTTTGTTCTTATGCCATTACTGTAGCCGGGATTGAAACGAATCCAACGATACCCCACAATGTATCATTTCAACGAAACAGTCACGAGTTACAGCCTTTCGAAACTCAAAACTTACGGATAGTTCGTGATTTGCCACAGGCGGCGCTGACGTCGTTTCAGGAGAAATATCGTATTGTTGAATTATCGGGATGGTGCCTTGTTCGATATCGTTGGACTCAACTCATTGTCCTTTACAAATTTAGCATAACGTCGGAAAGAAGCTCCATTAACAGAGAGAACAAAAATGAATAATGGAATAAAAATTGGAGAAGCTGTGATGCAACTGCTTCTCCGAAACTGATTTTTGAACAGCTAACAAGTTCAAGAAGCATTGAATCGCTTGAGTAATCCGAAACAGGTCACCGTGTGTAAAGTGAATACATACTTCTGGAGTAAATTCGTCATAAAAGACACCTCTGTTTCTCCCAAACTGTGAGACGCATAAGCAGGTACCTAAGTTGGCAAATTACGGGAGTTGGAATGCCTCGCATTAGCAAGCTAAGAGGCTTATGGTAATTATGACGAAAGGCAAAAAAGTCACTTCCGTGGAAAGTATGGCTGAGTGAGACTCGACGATTTGAGTATAACAGTTTCAGTCTATGTACGATTCAAGCAGAATATGAGATTGTTACTCTAGATGTCTACGTACCGACTACTAGGGTTGGTTCATGACCCATTGTTCTTTTTCAACGAGAAGCTGGCCTGTTCGAGAGATTCACAGTTCGCTCTGCCTAAATTACCTGTCTGTGATGCTGTTGATTCTTCATATATGGAATAGGCTGAAAGCGGGCGAAATTAATGACAAACACAAATTTTCGAAAAAACGAAAATCTTCAATTCTTCAGTTCTGAAGACTGTCCACGGATGGAGCTTCTGAGCATTGCACTATTCCTTAATCATTTTCGAGCGCTGTTTCTGGAATCTGGTTCTCAGACATATCGATCCCACCAAGTCCTCGATGAGCAGCTCTTATTTTCAATTGCGTCGCGGTCGTTCTCTCGTCTTTCGGTGTATTAAGCTATACTTAGTATAGAACACGAGTGAAATATGCACACACACCCGACTCCTCCTTCTCTCTCTCTCTCTGACGTCCCTCTCCAACTTGGTTGGTACGCGTGACTCGCGTGTCGGAAGTTCGGTTTCAGAAGAGACAGAGCCGCAGTGGTCACACGGATCGCACACCTGCCATGGGTCCTCCGCACCAGGAAGTGGAGGGGAATCCCACAGAAAGAAGACTACGGCAATCTAAGATCAATCCTTTATTTTCCTTTTTTTTTTTGTTTCTCGGTTCTTCAAATGTGAATTACAATTCAAACAATTTCCTGAACACGTCTGCAGACTAGGATGAGGATACATTCAATGACGGAAAACAAAAGGAAACGAAAAACTGTTAAAAATTCGTAAAATTGAAAAGCTTATAGTATTGCTACTTTTTTCTTCTTCCGAGGGGAGGCTGCAACAGTAATTTTCGAATTTCACTGATCAGCATTTACACGAGTTTCGAATAATTTCAAAAATATGTAGAAACGGACTTCTCATTTTTCTCGGGGTTTCTCACGGGTCCAGAACTGGTCGACTTGGTGAGGGATGGCCGAGCCTTCGCCCCGCTGCAGCAGCTTGCGCAGCATTCTTGTTTCTCCGTGCTGTCCAGATGTTTCGATCTGTGAATATATCCTAGTTATAAATGGACCTATTAAGTTTCGAAGAAAGTATATAAAATGCCGTGCACGTAGACATATCTCAATAAATAAGTATACTTACTGCAGTGGGGTGAATATATCCTCAGGTACTCAGAAACCTCCAGTATCTGCGCATACCGCAGTAGATCATATCTAGGGCGATCGGAAATTGAAAGTATAGTATAGCATGGGATCTGGTAGAAAACGGGGCAAGTTTTCCTTGGCTTCAGACATGCATGTATTTGTAATATATGAACGTACTTCATACAGTAAAAACCGGATAAATCCACGAAGGTGTGAAATAGTTCCAACTGCAGATTACATCACGTAATAATTCACCTGATTTCCTGTATAGCAGTTCGCGTTTACGATTTACGATTTACTGTCTCCCGCAATGTGTAATATTGATTCGTTTATTCACTTTCCTGTACAGGTAAATTCTCTGTGAAAAGCCGAGACCATGTTATCTAAGCGAAAAAGAATCGTGGGTCTAATATTTTCCAAATCGCAAGTGTTCGAGATCATTCACAAACGTTCGATTTCGTGGTAAAGTGCTACCTGCGCCAACTGTCGGTGGCGTTGCGCACCTAGAAGTTCACGAATCGCCGCTAGGGCCGCCGCCGCGTGATTGGTGCAGAACTTCGAGTGGCTCTATTTCGGAAACGCTAAATCCCTCGGAATTGTTGTCTGAACAAAATCGCCGCAGTTTTGAATAAAGATTGAGTGCGCTGAGGATGGAAATTCAATGGGGAACTTTGCACATGTGCATACCTATATACATCGACATGTTTATCTACTGTTTTCATTCATACAATATGCAATCTACGGTAAACGAGATATATATCTCTTACACGGTAATTCTCAATGAACGAAGACTGTGTAGCAACAATTCTGTCGGGTATAGTGGGCGGACCGGATCTCTCTCTAATAAACTATAAACATACAACCAGCGGGGCGAGCGGTTGCCTTATGCAATTCTACGCGTCAACCACGCTGCTTAGACTTTAATATGTAATCGTCGGTGGAGAAAATTGACGCTCAAATGACCAACTTTACTCCGGATGTCCAGTAACGTAACGCTTTGTCTTACCTTTTACGCAGCAATACGAATTAACGGCTAGCCCCCCGCATGAAAAGTATATTACTCTTGCAAGATTGTCCGCGAACAAAGAGACGAAAAACATGTACAACGACGAATTTAAAGATTAGGAGAAATTTCATCGATTTCTGCTATACAGTGCTACGATTTTCTCTAATCTGTGATACATCAGAGAGAGGAGAAGAGATACTGCTGAATAAAAATCATGGAGGCTAATAATCTTGTAGTACAATTAGAAATTAATTGTGATGATTATAAAGGGAAACAGCTTCATGGCGCGGTTGAGGAATCTGGGACAAAGTCTAGTTTCCAGTGTAGTTATACGTAGGTTCGGAAAGAGTTTACAGATTGGCGACTAGTTTAAGTAGGTAGGCTACGGGTGCAAATTAAATGACGATCGTCGGTAGGTGTAACATGAAACATTCGCGTTTTGGTGTGTGAGTGTGTAATCTAATTGCGAGCTAGGTATGTGGGTACACCCAGCGTTTCGGATTGTGACCACTTGAATAAGTCAAATTGAATTTTAAACAAAAGACCGCTACGATTCGCAAAAAGGGAATTTTTCGGCCAAAGCAGAGTCGCGATTGGCTACCCATACTGCACGGATAATTGGAGCGACATCGTATGAATTTTTTTTTTCAACGGTGTAATATTGCACAAATATTGCTATAATGTTACCACAATTATTTCACCGCATGTGTATACAGTTTGCTGAAAAATTCGCTGTTTTCTAGTCTTATTCGTTTTGGTCATTGATCAAAATTTGGTCTCGATGAAAATGTCTCTGTTAGCCAACCGCGTTCGTCCATGGTTTCAAAATTCGGCACACCTTCAAGTGGTCATAATCCAACGCGCTGGGTGTACATTATACTTGGTACAATAACGGACTATGCCATCAAAATGCCAGCCTGAAGCCAACAATAAGAGCAATGCACAAGTTGACCGGGATTTCTGATAGTTTGAACAACGGAGGAGGGGGGGTTGATTCATTTCACAATAGAGATACTCGAGTAACTTCCGCTTGCCATCTAGTGCGCCAACAATCTAAAGTCTAATTCACTTCCTCATCCGCCGGAACTTTGTCTACCTGACCGTAACGAGGAATCAGAATAAAATGTTATAATAAATGGAAAAAGGAAGGAGGAATTTAAAAATGCATATAGTTTCGTATACTTCCACATTGTAATATAACATGTGATCGTATTCCGGGGGCCGTTCCCGGCGCAAGTTCAATTGCGGGTAAGCGTAATCAAATTTAAAACAACTTGAAGTACATTCCAAGCGATTTTCATACGATTTCTATTGAGATTCAATCAATTTTAAGGGAAAATCGTATTCGGATGTATTTTGAACGACTTTGGTACCATTTCAGTAGAATTTCGAAAGACTTCAATTGAGTTTAGAACCATTTCAATTACTCTTCGAACGAAGTGAATGTAATGCGACTTCAATTCGGTACGAAATAATTATAAAATGATTTCAACGAAATTTTCAATGATTCCAAAACGGTTTCGAATAAACGCGTACAGACTTTGAAACGATCCCAAGTGGATTTTTGAACGATTATACACCGGTCAACACGGTTTTTGAGTCTGGGATTTGTGTACGTGATTACTATAGGTTTGGTGGTACTCAACAGAGGAAAGCTATTATTTGTCGAAAAAGTTTGCTCTTGCAGCCAGCGATAGCTGCTTCCAATTTTAAGAAAATCTATGATTATATAGTTATTCAGCTGATAAAAAACCGAAACAAATATTTTCGTATATTTGAATTATTTCATCATTTAATAAAACAAAAAAAGGTTAAAAAATGAAGTAAAAGTTAAAAATTAAACGTTTTTATTATTTCGCCCAAGATTACAAAAGCAAACTTTGACAGAAGTGTATAAATTTTTTCATTGATTTGTTGCATGACAAATGAAAAAATAATAAACTAAAATCAGACACAAGAAAAAACTTTTTTTTTCTTGACCGGTGTTATGATTCGGAATAGTTTCGCCTAGATTTTGAATGATTTTGTAACGATTTCAATTGAATTACATTTTGAACGATTGTGAGGTACAACGAATAAATTGTATATCTGGATCACTCTACGATGATTTCAGTTGGATTTCAAACAAACTTGCTAAACGATTTTCAATGGTTCCATCACGATTGTGAAAGACTTCATTTCATCTTTCAACGTAACTATCTGATCCAACGATTTACCAATATCGCGACATATTCGTCAAGAAGACACCTTGTAAAAATTTACAATATCGATTTAGTAACTATTAGCCAAGCCCATCCCCTAATCAAGTGGATAAATGACTCCAGACTGTTGCATTGATGAAAATGGATTACCATGAAAATTTTCGATGCGAGAGAGAAGGAGAGACAGAAAAAGAGAGTGCATGACAGCACAGAGCTTGAGGATCAGTAACCGGCACACCCTTGGCCGCACCCTGGCTAAGTGAGGGTGTGGTTATTCGTTCGAGTTTTTTTCTTTGACCCCCCCCCCCCGTCCCTTTTCCGACGCCCGGCACAACTCAGCGTCGTATAGGTATTGTCGAGCCCCATGAATCCACATCATAATTTGTATTCCCCCTTGTAGGTAGGTAGTAGTTATAGAGATAACGCGCGTTAATGTGATTACATACAGGGGATACAACCTACGGGGGTTGTTTTATGGTGAAGGATACGGAGAAAGCAAATATTTATACGCCACCCCTCGATTATGGATCCCCATATTCTCGTTTTTTATCATTATTATTATAGGTACGTTTTACTATCCTGCAGCTATGGCTGCTCGTGGAGAAATATTGTAACTGCAGAATGGATGCATGATTGGATGTAGGGGTGATTACACCAGGCAATGCAATTCTCGTGAGAAAACAGTCGGATAATGTTTGGAAGTTCCATCATGTTAGAAGTTTGTATTTCATGGATTAATTACCATATTTCCGGTGACTCGTATATATATGACTTGTCTTGCAGTTTTGTCTTAGCTCGTTTCAGGAAAAAAATTGTCAAAATTTCATCGTACATTCCTGCCATACTTTTGATCAGAGATGATTTCCCTTTGCGATCAGTAATGTGTGCTGAATTTTCCTTCGAATCACATTTTCATAATCGATATAAATGCAACAGCAAACGCCAGCCCTAATGGAACGGGAAAAATGGAACGCCTGCATAGTGATATTTTAGGGACAGGTTGATGTAATAAAGATAGAATAGTGCCCACTTCCGGGTCTCGGATCTCGTGCGAGGAACAATATCCGGAATTGTTTTTCCCCTCACGCGCTTCGAGGTGCCTCCCCATAGTTCGCGATATACCTTGGTCCCTTGTTCCCATGGGTGTTGCTTTACGAATGGTCTTTCCACAGTATAATAAGTAACGTTATATCAGCGATTCGATATTATGTCAACGCGTAGTGGTCGTACAGGTATATCCAGTACCTCTCAAAACTATTATCGTAGAACTGAATCAATTTTACGGTGAACATCGAACATCAGACATCGAACATCGATGAGCTTGGACCTCCAAGTTTTGGACGACAGCGTTCGCTCATTGTGAAAATTGTGTTTGGAAAATCGTCCGGAAGAAACAAATATCGAAGAATATTTCCCTAGGCTCCCTATGTGACGATCCGTGTGGCTGAAAATTTGTTAATGACAAAAATCGACGGACGATCCGGAAATTGAACTCGGGATCCAAACGATTTTATCTATGAAGTTGTCAGTTGCTACTTGCAGTACAGGTATATATAGTCTATGGAAAACACGTACTTTTCTAAATCTCCTCAAAGTTTGTCACTTCTCCTTTAGCTTTAGTTTTTTATTCTCATTTTTTGCTCGGTATGAAATTTTCTATCTTAAAATTTAAACACTGTGTATATAATAGTATATACTCAGTTAAGGAACACGAAAAAGAAAAAGAAAGAAAAAAAAGAAAAAAATACAGAGAAGAACAAAAAATATAGGGTGGAAAAACAGGTTGAAATTCAATTTGTTTGGTTTCTGAAGGGCAAATGATATCTACCTCTCCATGACGTGACAGAGGACTGGCTGTATGCGTAGGGCACCATTTTTTTTTAGAAATTTGGAATTATCTGTTTGATCGCTGCTGCCTGATTTCATGATAGGAAGTGGGTGGGGCGATCTATCCTTCCTTTCCCCTTCACGTTTTTTGCTTGGAGCGATGATTGTTACGGGATTCTACGCTGGAAGGATGAAGGAACTTGGGGGAGTTCGGAGTTTTAGAAACCCGTAGAAACTGCAAAGAAATATTTCTTTCTTTCCATTTTTCTTCGTGTCTCCTGGAAAACTTTACTTTTTTTACGTATGCAGTGTATTATAGATGGGATTACTGCAGGTGCAGCGTGGCGCAGGATATTCATAGTCGCCTGTTTTTTTTATCGTATTTTTTTCATTTAAAACCTCGTGGTTTCTCAATGAAATTGGATGAAATTTTTTAAACAAATTTTTGGAACCATTCTAAGCCTCCCAGAATTTTATAAAATCTTTACCTGATATCATATCGGAATTTGTTGAAATCCCTTGATGTGGTTATAAGAAATCGTAAAAAAATTTCATCAGTCTTTGACGATTTCAAAACATAATCCGTGTGGATCTCTGGGACCCCTACGAATTCCGATGAAATTGAATGATGTTTTATTGAATTTTTATAAAATTTTTCGAAATTTTCGCACAATAGTTTTGAAAACTCCTGACCTTCGTATAATCTGTCCAAGGCGCTTTAAAATTTCCATCAAGTTAATATAATCACCATAAAATTCAAACAAACTTCTGAAACATTCATCTGCATTCATTACCAGTTACAAGTACTACGATGTTCCAGACAATCTGATAATCTGTTAATTTCGTTTCACAGGGCCTCTACTTTTCAATTTATTGTGAAACGATAGAAACGAAATTGTCAAAGTCCATATCCCAGTTGATCCATGGCATGGTCGCACATTGAAAGTATACATACATATGTATATTAGTTTAACTGTCTCAGGTCAAAGAGACTGAGCGTTTATATCAAGAAGCCGGGGAGTTGATTATTTCCGTCTCATTTCAAGTTTCCACGATCGAGTTGCCTATCGCTCATATTAAATTCTGTCCGAGTGAATAACAAATCAATTAATTACTTGTGTTTAGTGATCACCTCTGTGATGGGCGTTCAAACCCAGTTTTGCCCGTCATTAGATGTATTCGGATAGCACGTAAAAATTCAAATTTCCGAAATTCCTGTTCTGGCATCCGGTCCTCCAAATCACATAGAAATCCAAACAGTTATTCGGGAGGAGCGATTTCCTGTCTTTGCAATACCGATATGCTCAATCATCATTCATTACTTTCAATAACTCTCATGAAATATCGATGTATTAACCGATTTGGAGACTCATACAATATTTTAATACTTTGATATGACTTCTTGAAAATCGCAGATTAACTGGTTTTATTCAAACAAACACCGATGTAATTGCGTGCAGACAACGTAAACGAGAAAAGAAAGGTTGATCAGGTTTAATCAAGTTTGTTAATTCAACTTCTGCTAATTCATGACTTTTGGATCGAATAATTTGAGGATCGGAGCCGATTCACGTTCTGTGTTTGTTTCGAGAATTGAAATTATAATCGAAAAAAAATCATCAATTACATTCCTCGTTCTGTTCTTTCTCATTTCAAACTCATTTAGGGCATTGATTTCATTCGGAACTTGATTAGAATTTCATCTAGCATTATTACCTCGTCGTCTATGATACCACTGTGAGTGAGAAAGTGGAACGTCACGGTGGTCATCGCGCACTCTACAAGCGATAACATACCTATAAGTACATGTGTACAGGGTACACTCCTGCACATTAATGGTTTTGCTGTGAAGATAGCCACGCTTGTAGTAAGTTGCTCCATGGGTGAAGCAGAGATGCAGCGCGATGTATTTGAATAAATTTGAAAACACGTCACCGTAATTGGTCTCTGCTTTACCTCTGGAGCGACTTGCCGCGAGTGCAGCCAATTTCAGAGCGAAACTGTTAATGTGCACCGGTGTACGTCCGTCCGTAGCTCAGACGTTTGAAACGATGGCGCTAAATTGCAGTTGGTGCGATTAGAGGCCGTAACCTGTTTTTCGATACGCATTATTCTCACAGTAGGTACAAGAAGGTATATGCACACTGTGGGTAGCTGAATATTATTATATTGTGTATATTGCTGAAGGCTATAGAGCCGTGCAGACATCAGACAGACGCGAACACAAGTGTAATCATGCAGTGCATACTCGTATACCTTTACCCGTCGCAATACCTACTATGCAATGACGCGACGGAATGAATCAGAGTTTGAGGGACGCCCCAGATAAATATTAATTATCAATTGACGTATTCAAATACGTGTGTATACATTCGCGTGCATTAATTAGCATATCATCGCAAGCTTCGAGCATGTAAAATGGAAAAAAAATTTGTCATTGTATCCTATAAAGAATTGGTCGAGCAAAAATTCATTCTCACGAGAATCAGCACGAAAAAAGTGATCGAATTTGTCAAAGAACAAAGTTTGGCTTCTTGACGACACGCAAAATACAAGTCATCAATGACAAGTTCAATTTCACCGAACTATTTCAGCATGTCATGTCTACTTTCGACGTCATATTGCATTACAACTCGTTCTCTCGGACTTGGATCAAAATCGGAAAGATTTATCGATATTCATTCCCAATGTTTCGGCTAGCCCGTTGAACTGCGGTGATTATAATATTATTTACATTTTTATTATGGAAAATTTGTAGAACATTTTCTCGTAGGTGAACAATAAAGGACTGCCGAACTAATTGTAGAGCTTGTTCTGCGATTTCATTAGATTTTTGAAAAATTCTCTTAACAAAAGTTGACAAAAACCGTTGCCAAAGTTCCCAACAATTCAAGATGATACAAATTTATGGAATTTTTTAAACTGGAATTCAGATTGTTTCGTTACACCGGGCATTGCTTTCGCCGTTGTTTATGCGATCAGCAATACTTTACGGAGTCTCTTTTGCACAGATGGTCGATTAGGTACTTCTGATTGTCTACAATTACGCTTCGATCGTGCTGGCGGAGCCCTGTACCTAGCTCGGCCACACTTCCTGCCGATGAGTGTGAATGTGTTTTTTCATGTACAGTCAAGCTCAATTGATTGTACTACAAACTATGAACGTACATATTACGACCACAAAACCAGATGAAATAACTGCGTATACATACACAATTATTAACGTCTTCATAGTCTCAATTTTAAAAGTACAAATTTACAAACTCGGTAAGAATTTACAAAGCGTGGTAAAACTTGTTAACAATTCGCTGTCTCATATTCCAAAACCGCAACATTCTGGATCCTGCCGACTACACGCCTATCGCGTTAATTAACACAATTGGAAAAATTCTTCACATTAATCATATATAAAAGGGCTCACAAATGGGCACAGGCAAACAAAAGCCTACCTAAATACCAGGCAGGGTTCAGAACTAACACGGCCTCCACCCGTAATATTTTCGTTTTGAATATGCACTCTAATGCATTCTCATCCGAGAAATAAAGGAGGTGAACTTGATGCGTTGTTCATCGATCTGAGGCGTGCCTTTGTTGATTCAGTCTCTCGCAAGCTCCTCTGGAGAAAATGCAAAAAGTAGGCCTTAGCACTAATTACATCAACATACTCAGTGACCTGTATAGTTGGGCTAATTTGAAAGTAGAAACGGGCGAAGGACTAACTATCTGACTCATGTTCAATAACATAGAAAGAAAATATGTCTCCTTTGCTATTTTCATCTCAGATATTGAGGACTCACGTACCTCAAAAGGGTTGAGGGACGTGTCACTCAGACGTTTAGTTGAGATAATAATGTTGATCTTCGCTGATGGCATGGTCTGGTTCAGGGAAATCATAAAATATCCGAAATAATACTTCGAAATCGATGAACTCGAAGTCAACATTAACAAAACGAAGATAATTCTTTTTCAGAAGGGTGGTTTTGGCCATCAGTTCAAAGTCAGGCCCTTCCATTTTAAAGACAAGCCCATTGATGTCACCGAATCTTACGCCTGTCCAGGTGTCACTTTTAATCAATCGGGCTCATTTGAAATGGCCTCCAAAGAATTCATCGACAAGGCCAAAAGAGTCATTTCGGAGACAATTTCTACTTTAAACAAAATAAGAACCATTAATTAAAGTGGTTTCACTAAACTGTTCGACTTATTAGTCTCTTCTGTAGCCCCTTATTCCCTCGACCCTTGACGCCCTTGACGCTTTATTTCATAGATTTTCTTGCTGCCTACGTTATAAAGTATTAGGAATCAAATACCTACCAAATTTAGCTGTAACGAAAGCCAATGTCTCATCAGCTTTTTAAATATATAATATCCGTGCGTATGATACATTTTATTGAATATATATATTTCATAAACCAAATTCATGAAATCAAATAATATACATTTCAATATAATGAAAAAGGGCACAATTTTGTAAGGCTCGAGCCATAATTAAGCCTATGGCGAAATGATGTATTACATAAACCAAGGACAAAAACTCGTTTGTAAAATTCTTCGTATCTTATATTATGAAATTCAACGAATACAGACATACTACTACTGTTCCAAAACCGCAAACCAAAAATTTCCTACTAGAAGCGCGAACATACATGTTTTCTCACTATTTTTCCCAAGTTCGTACGAATTCATGTTTAAAAATAACATTTTTCCGTCTGACTCGATAATAAATATGTTTTCCGGTTTTATGTCTTTATCGACTTCGCTATAATTCTCATTGCGAAAGTCACTTAACACTTTCCTGCACGTGTGAAATGGTTTAACGATTTTCTATACGTTAAGGTACTAATTTTTGTAACGCTGGTAACACATTTTCAAAATTTTGAAAAATTTCTTCAGAATTTTGTAATGCAGTTTTCATTTTCGTTTCTTTCGTTTTTCCATGTTTTATACTTCCGTTCACCGTCTAAGATTTTTTCCAAAGTCCTTGAATATGGAGGAATGATCCTACGAAAGAAAATTTTGCGGAAAAACGTTCGAAACAAAGAAGTTTCAGATTTCAAGATGAAACGAGTATCAGAGAAAAAAAAGCGGCGTCTAATATATTATGAAGAGAAGCTTTTATTGTAAGTTGAAGCACAGCAATGCGCTTCGTAGTGTGGAATAATTCTGCAACAAGAAATTCATTATATATGAGCTAGAGAGAAAATGCGAGCGGCAAGATGTGCAGCAATGTGGAATTTCGGTTTTTTAAACTTCAAAGTATGTATAGAGCACAGAATTGCAAGCGGCGAGGTTCTTCACGTTATAATTAATTAATTCAATTTTCTCCTTGATGCATTTAAACCCGTAATTATTACGTACGTATACTATACTACTTGAATATATTAGGGTACTCGTTTACCGGCTACAGCTTATCAAACTAATTGCAACAAGCGATGCGCGAGTCGCCAAGATCTCGTAAAAAGCAAAACATCGTCATTTTTTCAAATGATTAGGTTCCACTCCAATGAACTTTCATTCTTCATCTCACATCAGTGGAAACGCAAATAAATGCCACTTCTATGTACAATTCGTCGATCGATCAGTCGTTTGCATACAAATCTCTTCGATAACCTGGATGATAATGGTTACCGATTTTAAACCATCAGACTTTTTGATTCACTCTTACACTCTTGTTAGTCCTTAAACATCGACGAAACCGAAAATGTCCCATTCCTTCACAATTTGGTGGCCAATTATTGTAGTGAGAATCCAGCTGCTCACTGTACGCAGTTATTCCTCCGCCGATTTTCTATTTTCACTTCATCTTTGTTAGAAAAATTTAATTCTGCGCGACCTTTATGACGATTTTCCATTACTTGCTAATTCACGATCATTTTTTACGAAGAAAACTCAAGTTTACTCTTCTTCATTGTCGATTTTCCGTTATTTGCCATTCCGCATTTAACTCTTGCAGTAATAATCGAATTTTATTCGATTTGTCTTCAGATTTTCCGCATCCCCAACATTCGCTATTGAACTTTTTCTCAAATGAACTATCAATTTGAATTGATTGTTTTTTCCAATTGATGCTTGACGCGTTAATTTTGACCAATTGCATTTCTTTTCACAATTTCGTATCCATTTTTTTGGATGAATATCAAATTTAACTCGACGTTTGTTACCGATTTTTCATTCTCCTGCAGACTGCTAAATATATTTCACTTACAATCCGCTAAAAAATTTTGATTTCTGACGGGATCTAAGAAAAACTGAGTGATGCTCCTCGGGGTAGAATATTTGCCCCTGAAAATAGTGTTTGACATTTCTCTTTCGTAGGTTATAACAAAAATGCCGGGCTTATATGAACCGGAGAAACACTTTTTCGGGTATCGTAGCCTCTTCTAATCGATTTCTCAATATCGTAATAACATTTCTCAAAAATTTGGCAATCTCCAGGCGTTCCCTCGAGTATTTAACAAATGTATTCAAAAGTACGAAACGATGACGGATACAGGAAACTGCAGTAGAGTGCTTGAAAATTGGAATTGGAATTGGTTTTTCAAAGTCTGAATCCACTTCCTAAAAATGAGTTCGAAACTCTGGTGGGCAAATTTGTGGATCAAGAATCTAGAACTGCATGACGAATAAATTGATGCTCAAGGGATCACAAGGCGAGTCCGATCGCAAGGTGAGATTCGACGGGGATTTTTTTCTCACTTTTTTCTGCCATGGCGGTATGATGTCTCTACCTACTACAGCGAACAGAGTCTTGTGTTCATTTGTGTGTCGTTCACACCATACCCATCTATACCTATGTACATACGCAGTCCTGCCTGCTGACATTCTGGGATGCACACATTCATGCGTTCATGCATACTGCACGGTGCACGTTTGGATCCAGGATCTGTGGGAACGTAATGCAATACCATGGGACCCAGGCTGGACCGCCTGGATTGTTGGGGCGCCGCGGAGGACCAAACTCCACGTTATAGGTATGGGTATAAGTATATAGTTTAGTAGTCCTCCGTTCTCCTACCTCGCATGCATAGGGGCGCACTTGTGTGCGTAGGTGATGCGCACAAACATGCGTATGTACGGAGAGAAAAAGAGAAGGAATTAGGTATGTGAATTGATCATGCACTTGTTCTCTGACACGCACACGCGCAAACATGGAAATCGCATTGGTAGACGTTATGGTGCATTCTGCGCGATCCAGTCTTCTGAAAAGTTTCCATTTTGTCACAAAATTGTTTTTCATTCACAAATCCACGAAGTAATCATTAGCACTGATTATATGACCGAATAGATTTTCGTTCCACGTTTATTTCGAGATACGAATTTTCGAAAATTTATACACAAATTCGATCCACCTCTCAAAATTTTATAACAGCTCTGCGAATGTTTCGAAAGGAAGTGATACTGAAATTTAAGTCCACAGATTCCATCTGTCTTGAACCATACTTACAGTTACCAATTCTTTTGGAAAGATGAGGTCCTGGTTCACGAATTTATTTTTACCCGCATGTGAGATTGCGAGGGTGTATTAATTTTTCTCCGGAGACCAAAAAGAGCGCTATTTTTCGTAAAATGAAAACCATATTGTCAGTTTTGGGCATACGAATTTTCGTCGACGAATTATTGGGACTAAAATACAAGAAAAATTCGGATAAAATTCTATTCAATCGTGGGGCGGTTATTCCCGCAATCTTTTTGGCTTGGCACTGTGCACTCTTCTTCTCGTGAAGGAATGCCCCGTACATATACGATGCGTATTAACACACTAGTGCCGTTGGTGCTGCTGCAGGTGTAGAAGAGACTATGACTAAAGCTCAACACTGCACATACATTGGATAGCGGTGGCGCCGGGTACAAAGGGAGACTTTGTTACGGTGCAAAACCAACCACCGTGTATCCGCGACTGCGTCGCAGTTACACGGTGACAAAAAAGTGGAAAAATAATGTATAAAAAGAGTGCAGAACTGAGATACAGCGAGCATATAGTTATCAGTTATTTAGTTACCATATTCTGGATACTCGTCATTAGGAAATGCGAGTGAAAGTAAAAATAAAATGAAATTAATGAACGAATGGAAATACAAACCGCATCACTAATCAGTCGGCGTGGAATATTGGATATTCTTGGAAGAAATCTATTGTCGCGAAAATGTTCAATGTAAAATGGAACTATCGCCTGAATATTGCGATTATTCATTGATATATGACTTTCGTCGGATAGTATTTCCAAATATTTTTGGTTGGTACAATTTTGCCTTTTTTTTATATAGGAAATCAGAAGCCGTTCTCCTTCAAGTACGTTCGTTTTTTCGACTCGATTCTGAGATTAAATTTCGTAGAATTTCACCCGAAAAAGCATCTGACAGCCCGTGAACGTGAATTATTGGAAACTTGGGGTCATAGTGTGCCTAGTCCTTCAGGGAGGAAAACAAAGTACTAGAAGTACATGAATTGGTGTAAATTTTACCGCAATGTGAAGTCAATATATGGATAACACTTCACTGTTGTAAAAGTTACAACTCAATTGTGGTTTAATATTTTGAACAGTAATAGTTCGTAATGTGAACATGGATTTCATAAGATGTATAGAATCCACTGCTCACATTTCTCATTCGCTAACCAACATGTTAGAATTTGCTTTTCGTTGCATGCGAATGTGACAATTTGGCATCCCACTATTTGCAAACGTAAGAGTTGCATACTAGTATGACTTTGTTGAATATACAGCAATTCGCGTCACTACAATTCATTCTTCCAATCTACATTCGCAAGAATAATCTCGACAAAAAATGCAACTATTTTCTACTGGTATTTCCGTACAACGTATACAACGATCTGTGTACATTCGTTTGTTTGTAATTCTAATGACAATATTTTCCACCGTGTTGCTGCAGGGAGGATGTTCTGGCTTCTGGAACAGGAGTAGCTAGCTGGTATAAGAGTAGAGGCAGTCGTGGGAATCGGGAGGAGGCAGACTCCCTCGCACAGTAATTTCACTTCCCTTTATATAATAATGATTACTTTCGCTATTGTCTCAAAGACTCAAACAGTTCTGGGATTTCGAAACTATGGCGATATTTCTCTATTTAGTTTATAGTTCAGGTTGAGCTAGAGCAGAGGATTAACTCGTTGTAAGCTCGCCACTTATACAGCTACACAGGCTCCGACAGATGGGCCTGATCCGAATCGATGCTAATTATATTGTTCATTATTCAACTAATTCTTCTGCTGCAGATGGAAACTAACTGAATAATTAGTTAACTAATTAATAATAGAAGTAATTATAACAATCATAATAACAATGGGGGATAGAACTATTCATAATTATACAGAGAATATATGATAAATTCTATGAGTTATAATCACATGGATAGTTGTTTTCGAAGACGATTCATTGAACTGATTTCACTTTATCGAACGAACTTTTGGTTTTCAGCATTTTTTAGCCAAAATGGATTGTTTGAGTTTCCTGGGTGATTATTATTTTCAATGCCGTTGGAAAGTTTCAAAATAGCGATTTTTGAGAACAGACTTGTAGACTAAACTGCGTCAATTATTTTTTCTCAATCAGTTGGAACTGCGGACAACTAGTAATTTCTTGGTCAAAGATCTCAGAAGTTCTTTTAACTTGACTGAACAATTATTCTGGATACTAGATATCAGAGACCTCGAAGATCTCTGAAGATTCAACTATGAAGAACTAGATTTTTCATCAAAACAGAAGTTAAGTCTTTCAGAATGTGACCTAAACAACTATTTATGTGACAAAAGGGTAATATTATACAACTATAAACTAAATCATTTGAATTGAGCGTACCAGCTATTTTTCTACACCAGAAAACTGAAGTGTTCCGAATATAACTAAACGACTACTATTATGTCAGAGGAAGATCGAATATGTGTTCCCTGATTCATCTAGACAACTATTTGAGGATCTTCGAACTCGTAACTCAAATTTCCTGTTGTTCAAAGAAAACTATGAAGTTTTCTTTCTATTCCTTTGCACCGATAAACCATTCATCCGAAAATAAATGGCAATTATATGAGTAGGGGTGAAGAAGGGTGAGTTGACGCACCTAACGGAGAGTGGCAATAGAATTTTAAATGTAGGAAAATCCACCTGAAACTAGAGAGCATCTCACCCTGACCTCTGTTTTTTTCACAATTTTTCAATGTGTTTATCCGCCTGAAAGAAGCATCCATTATTATTAGGTATGAGGATTTCGGGAATTTGGACCACAAATGTTATGCAATGTTGTTTTCGTTCCTTGTGGAGTCGTGAAGATCCGGCCGACGAAACGTCACCGGAAACGAAAACAACATTGCATGCCATTTGTGGTCCAAATTCCCTGGATTTCACACCTAATTATAACATGGACCTGAACACAGATATTGATCCATGATTATTGTCAGAATTTTTTTCTATCAGTCATCGAATTACAGATTTTCGAAAGTTGTAAGAGCTCAGTGACTGTCATAAGTTATTATATACACCTGTATTTTTGGTTGCACTAAACGGTTCTACTAAAATTTTTGAAATGCCATTAAACACCAAAGACAAAAGCCACAACTAGCCATAACTCAAAATGTTTACTCATTTTTTTCTAAAATTTATGTAAATTTTTCAGAATAATGAATCATTACATACTTTGAGAAAGATCAATTTCAAACGACCAAACAAAGAATTACCCAGAAAAAAGGGCACATCATTCTGATGGTACCTTTTTCGAAAAAGATGTTTCTCTTTGAATAATTTCAAACATTTATTAATTTTTGGTCATGATAGGTGTAAAGGTGTATATTATTTTTTGAAAACGCATAATATTTTGTGCCTTGGTATCAAAATCCGACAACGTACTAAAAGATTGATTACTCTAAATTACCTAAATACTATTTTTGTTCATTTTCGTCAAATGTTTTTACATTCAAACAATCATCAATTGAAAACCCCATCCTTTTTTTAACTTCTCGTTCTCTGTTTACAGAGAAGGAGGGAAGTTATTGTGATCACCCCGAAAATGAAAAGTTGAGTTTTCACCAGATGTCCACGTTTTAAGGCGTAGAGAATCAGTTCTAGTCAGCCGAAAACTGCTTGTTCTGTGTATGACTAGTTTTAATAATTTTCGACGAGTTTCGGCTATATTTAATGATTTCAACCATTATCTTGACTGTTTTGACTATTTCCGACAATTTCCCGATATTGATAATCTCTCCTCTTACTATTTCTGGACGTTTGTTACTATCTTCGGCAATCTTCAACCATTCACAGCTGTTCTCGATTATTTCGGATCATTCCCCGGTCCCTTCGATCATTCAAGACTATTTTCACGAAAACTGACTACTGTTTTCGCCGGTTTCCAAAAATTCGTGACCACCCTCCTCGCTATTTTTGGTCATCTTTGTTCTAGTTTCGATCATTTCTTACTGATCTTCATCATTGGACTATTTTCTGAAACTTTTTATCATTTCTCACTATTCCACATAATTTCCAACAGTGGTCGACTATTTTCGAGTATAGGTACTGGTAAATATCCTTTTTTTTAACTAATTATTACCGTTCGTTATATAATAGACCTCAAACTCACTATAGCGTCCTTCAAGAAACTTTTTCTCCCTTTCTATACCATTATCATCGGCATTGCGTTCATGCATACGTCTATTCAACTATAATTTACATAGTTACTAATTTTTAGCCAATTTTCAAGAATCACGTTTCTAATATGAAACATAAATACGTGTATCCCCCCGTGCAATCGGTTTACGTGACATTAATATACCTACTTCTCGCTTCTCAAATCTCCAAAGAGACTGGCATTAGTTAGATGCTGGAACTGTCTAGCGTCTGGCACTACTTTGGCCCTTTTGTTCCATAAGAAAATACCCTCAGTGTACCGTCTACTATTGTTCACGTGGATACTTCTTAGTATACGTATTGTACCACTACTATGCTATGCTATACCGGGCTATGCTATGCTGTACTTGCGTATAGTGTCCAACTATAGTAGACGCTGTAGTAGACTGCATCCTATAGTATCTGACTATCTGACGCGGGTGGTCATGGAGAGGGAACGGAAGGTCGTCTTGTATCCTACTCACAACTAAAATACGCGCCATCCGGTTTTCAGTTGTAGCGAAGCGTTCGCCACGAACAGTTCGAGCGTCGTATCATAGCGTTAATTTTTATCAAATAATAGGATTCGAAAACAACAAAACGAAAACACTGTTCGGAACGATGAAGTTACCGGGTATTAATTTTCTGTGAATAGTGAACAACAAAAAATAGGTCTCTAAAATTATTATAAAAAAGCAGGAACTTTAAAAATACAAAATTTCTCATTGTCATTTTTTCGGTTAAATTATAATAACTATTGCACAAATATTTTTATTTTTGAAATGACAAAAACACGCGTTCGTTTATAATTAATACAAAACATCGTGAATCGGTTAAAAATCTTTTATTTGTTTATTTTTTTGTGCAGTTTTAAATTGACTATATAAACCAAATTTGAAAGTGGTTCTGAAACTCGGTAATATAGGTATAATCCCTGTTAATTTTCGTGTATACGTTATAGGTAATGGTTCGGATTCAAATTTGTCGACAAAATTAGGATAATTTTTTATTTTGATCGATTATCGATAAAAAAAAATCTGTCAGTGACATAATTTTCATAATCCTTACATGTGAAAACTTATTGAAAAAGAATGAAATAAATAATAATGAATAAATAAAACACATACAATACAGTTTCGTGAAGTTTTTAACAAATTTATTATCCTATATAAGTTTGACGTTTACGATTTTAAAAATAGATAAATTGTGCACGAACAAATTTTTATAATTGATGTTATATTATATCACATCTGCACATATATATATAGTGTTGGAAGTTTAGACTCAGTTTCTAAACATGATCAACATTCATTGAAGTTATCGGATTATTCATCGATCATCGATTGACGAGAGTGAGTTCATATTCAGTAAAAACAATTACTCCAAAAATAGGAGAGACAAATTAGCGGGAAGTTTGAAAATTTGATGAAATGAAATAACCAGGAATGTCAGGAGAGTAGAGAAATTTAATGAAAATGATATAGATTGAAAGCTGTACGTATTGACAAAAAATGGAAAGAAAAAACGAATCGTTATGAGATTGAATAGTTTTTTATATCCAATTCAACTCGTACATGTAACATTCATACTTGGTATTCCCCCCCAAATATAATTATCATACCTACAATCATGCGCGCATGAACTTTGGCAGCCGCAGTTAGTTCCATTATACCTAGAAATCAATGGATAAATGAAACAATATTTGTCTCGAACATTTAGAACGAGAGCTGTTCGAGGTTCAGAAATGTAATTAGATTAACTGAGATATGTACGTCAATCGATGCAGTACTAATTTCGATATATCTTATACTGTAGAATAACAATTTGTAATGATAATGAATTGTCATTAGGATTTTAATTATTCGTATCTTATCATATGCGGTATATGTACACGATGTTCGATGCAATTCGTAATTTCGTTATTATTATTATTATTATTATATTCATAATCGTGATCAAATCAATCGAACAAATTTGCCATCGTGCAATATTTTTTCAATAATTGTTCCTCAGAGTTTGACATTTTTCAACTCACAACTCAAAGCTTTAGGAAAATTCATTCCGGTGATTTCACTTTATCAATTCTGACACCATTCCATTCTCAAACCCCAAAGTTCAAAATTGGAATATGAGCTATACCTGTATGAATTCAAGTTGATGTTATGTAAAATTTTTCAAAAATTTTCACCAAAAGCTAAGAAATCACAATTAATCATCTTCGTTTTATATGTTCGGTCCGTACTGAATTATTGTGGTAATTGTGCAAATAAATTTTCTATTTTTTCTGTATCCATTTATTTTTCAATTATAGAACAACAGAATCATCAAATTATGAAAATTTGATAAGAAAATTAAATTTTTTTCATATTTCTCCGGTAACTGTAGTTTTTCAGCATTAGTGATTGTTATTTTACTGTTGGTTACAGTTCTCTTCAGCGATCATTATTTGTCTCGAATAAATTATTCTCATGAAAGCGATAACGCCTAGAATCGATCTCAGTTTTACTCATTTGATTTATTTTTTTTGTAATTCCTCATTTCACTTTTGGGCGAATCTGAATATTTTTATATAATAGACCTTTCAACTTTCCGATTTGCCAAGTTTCCGACTTTTCAATCTTCAATTTTTTGACTTAATATTCATATTATTATTATTATTCCTAATTCTGTGTATCATTTATGTTCCTTACAGGAGATCAGCAGAGCGCAGAATGCTTAAGCACGTCTCGGTATCACCGTGGCGGGGACGAGCCGATAGCATAAGTCTAGCATCAAGCAGTGCTAGCAGTTGCGGAAGCGGAAGTCCTACCCCTGCCCACACGCCTCCACCGTCGAGGGCATCTTCTTGCGCCTCTTTAGCGCCCCTAAATGCCTTGTCCAGCTTCTCACCAGCGGACAATAACCCCCAACAGGTATCTAAAGAATTATTATTCACATAAAATTGTCTATTCTATCATTGGTTCCTTTTTGTTTTATCATTTTTTCAAATTGATTATTGCCTTCAACACCGGAGATAAGATTCTATTACCGTATTTTTGTGGTTTGACGTTAAAGAAATTAATTGTTTGGGGATGGGAGGGTTTAATTGAAGGGATAAAAGTGTTTTTCTGTTCAATTATCATGAAGAAGTTATGGTAAAGAAGACGAAGATTGCACAGTGGATAGACACATTTGAGGGAAATCGTAGAGTGGATAAAAAAAAAAGAGCGAAAAATAATTTGTATAATCGATAATGAAAAACCGAAAGATTTGTTAGAACGTTGAGAAAACGATAAACGAATTATACGCTTGTACAAAAATTTCAACCCAAAAGGTGAATATAATCAATTCGGGAAATTAAAGAATGCGCATATAAAATTATAACGACAACAACAAAAACGTAACAGGAATGACGCATAACTAGAGAGATATTTATTAATTAAAAGGATAGGTAATTGTGATCCTCGGCAATTTAACGGTAATTTAACTCCCACGAGTCACACGGCTCTAAACTTTAACTGAATAATTTGTTTTCCCGATGAATTCGAGGAAAGTGTAACACGGTACCCCCAACGCGACCACAAAGACGCATAATGAACTAATAATGGTACTTGCTGTTTAGTATAGTAACATGTATAGTCACTCGTAGTCACTACAGTATACACCTACAATACCTACTATTTAATGATGATAACTATAGGCGCCAGTGGTATTATTAATAATTTATGGTTTGGCAGCGTTTCAGTTATATAGGTCATCCCCTTGAATAATTTATTGTAAATTAATGGTCTAATGGGACTAAACGATTTTATTATTATTTGATCCGGTATACAACATAGATTAATTTATAAATTATTTTTCCCGTTTGTTCACCGCGGTTTCAATTTTGCATACTAACTCGTTTCGCAGAAAAACCCCATCTGCCGGAATGTGAGAATATTTAAAGACTTATATCTTTACGAATTTAAGAATTTTTTGGTTATTTTCTTCGTTCAAATTTACATTATCAACTCATTCGCCGAGGATGCAGTGAGAACACGAATCAATCAAATTCTCCGAAGCTCAAAGAATGGAACATAAAAGACCAAAAACTAACCGGACTCTATTCAATTTATCTTTGTTAGACGTTTTTGATGAAAAAAAGAGATAGAAAATGGTTCTTTCTGCTTAAAAAGAGACGAATATTGTAGACACGTTATACCTATTTATTCTTTTTCGCTGAACCTATTTATCTACGTACATACTTGCTCAGGTAAATAAACCTGGGGAAATTTGCGTGCCACATATACTCACATTGGCGCAAGATAGTGATTTATGGATTAACGATAAGCTTTTATTCTGTATTTCGTGGGTACGTGTACTGCCATGTTCGTTAATGGTTATATTCCCCGAAGTTACGTGCGTTCGAATACTCACCAACTGCATAATCGAACTCGAGATCTTGAACAATCTTACGATCCTGCAAAAATCTCGCATGTCCTCGTCTCATGAAGTTTACTTAAGGTGCTATTAAAGACATATTTAGACCCATTGTTACTCGTTCTTAAAAACATTGTTATCACTTCGGAAATGGAATTCGTTGCTAAACCCACACCAAACAACCGATCGGAATGAAACTTTGGGGAGTGGATGCAGTATTTCGGCAAGAAGTGGCTGAGTATTTTATTCCTACGAAATATTGAATCTTCTATGGAGAATTAAAATTTTTCCAATCTATACTATAAACAAACCTAACCTAACTTTCAGAGAATCCCGAAAAACTTTGAATTCTCTTGGAATTTCAGCAAAATGAAATATTTAGCCACTTTCTGCCAAAATTCTGCATCTAATCTTTGAAGTTTCGTTTTGATCGGTTGTGTGGTGTAGGAGTGGCGACGAATCGCGTTTCCGAAGCGATAACAAAGCTTCTAAGAATGAGTAACAATCGGTCTTTATGTCTGGTGAATATGTCTTTAATAGCACCTTAAGCACAAAATTAGAAGAAAACGTCTACGGCGCCACGTTGGGCGGCAAAACTTTTTCTGATTTTGTGTCTAAGTGTCTAAGCGAATTTCGGAGACCAACGCATGCGAGATTTTTCAAGATTGTGAGTTCGGTTATGGTGGGGAGTGTTCAAACTTAGGTATGACCTTCATACTTATGACATGACACAGACATTCTAAGGACTTTTTTCTAATTTCACGAGCCATTAGAAAGAGACGTAGGTATGGTGGGTAACGAATGAATTATTCAGAGCGCTATATATCGGTATGTGTGTACCTATGTTCAATGATACGCAATATTTCATACTCCGCACAATTACGGTGTGACGTGGACACGAATTCCCTGATTCAGGAACGAATGATTTTGTAACATTGATTTAAGTTTTCTGAGTATCTGCATACTACATAGTATACATGCATGGCAGAAACGCGTTCATTGAAATTCATAAAATATCTGTGAATTTCCTCTTAATCTCTTCTCCAATTACTTTTGAGATTAACCTCCGATGAGGTAGCAGTTGAGATTGGTTTCTTGTAGAATTCTTCTCTCCACTTGCCGCAGTCATTTACATACGATATCGAACCATTGAATAATTAGTGAATCGTCATTATTTTCTCAGAAAGACTTTCAGCCAGGTACATATCTATATATATATATATATGACTCACATCAATAATTGGACGAAGAAGAAAAAGTAGAGGCACTTTTCCAATATCTTTCCAAACTGGTTTCACAGTCTTTTCACAAAAAAATATTTGCCAAGAGATACTTAAAGAGACTAATAGTAAACGAAACGTGAAAATGACAAAAAAAGTCACTATGCCTTTTCAAATCTGGCAATCTGGAAATTTCAAATCTGGAAAACAATGATACCTAGAACTATTAATTGAAGATGGCTGGAAACCCCGTTTTTCCCACTTCAAAGCGCCTTTTTCAAGATTTCTTGTACGATCGTTACATTCACCGATATATCGCAGTTCCTGTTCTCAATATTTCTGAAATTCTGGATAATAGACGTTTCATGGCGTGTGTAAAATCGACATGAGGTTTTATTGAATTTAGTTGTAGCAATAAAATTTGTGAGTTTGAAACTCACAACGATTGGACAATTAGAATTTTTTGTTGCCGTTTCACGAGGAACGTTGGTACCCACATCTTTTAATTTTTCTCCCCCTTCGTCGTTGTCCTCATTCTTTCTCAGCGTACGGAAGAATCCATCAAAAATTAACTCATCGGAGCAGAAATTGAAATGAAAAAAATAAAAAAAGGAGGAGATCAAAAACTGAGGTAACGGATATCGAATCTTCTACCGGAATTCATACATGCTCATACAACATACAGATTTGGATTTTGATGTGATACTTATCTAGTTGGAAAATTCGCGTTTGTACAGAAAAAAAACCAAAAGGAAAAGAAAAACCTTCTAGGACATTCACAGTATTATAGATCAAAGAAGAATAAGCACGGCTGCAGACTGCATTTCGAGGCTGAACGTATATGTATTGTATCTAATACATACTTTATACATTTGTATTTATCCTGTTTTTGTACCATTGACATCTGCGGTGAGAAACTGGCTCTTAAGGATGTCGCACATTGCGGCCAACTGATGTGATCCAAGTTGCACTGAAACAAAAAATCATCCCGATTTCCGGCTGCTGTGGTAAAAGCTCAAGTCAGTGGCTGTAGTGTAAAGACATACTGCATATGATGAAAAAAGTAACTTGTCAGCGAGGAACCTGCACCTCAATTTTCATCATCTCTGTATCACGATGCCACATATGTATTCATGGGTATATATATGTATACAGCATACATGTATATTATTGCATGCATCAGGTGCTGCTTTCGACCTGGACTAACATAACTAGACACATCTATCTATTGAACTTCGGTATCCGGTTTGATCATTCCGTTGAAAACCGCTGCAAAGCAATCTACGTGTACGATTAATGCGAAGTAATTTTAAAAGCTATCGACTTTTATGACCATGGCATTCGAGGATCAGGGCGAACGCATGACTTCGGTTAGGAATGGAAAAAGAAGTCGAGAAAAGCCCTGGGAATAATTTTATAAAGTATAATTTGGTTCGTTGTAAATTTAAACAGCGAATCAAAATTCGAATTATTTTTTCGTGCCGATTGTGATTATTGATTGGATAACTTAAAGGAACAAACGGAGAAATACAAAAAAACTGGAGAAAACTCGTCCAGTAGACATTATTTTAGCACCCATATATCGTTTGTGTGTCGATATGAAAGTGAAACTTAATTACCGATCGGGCCGAATCGTTATCTCTCTCTCTGGGCTAACGCGGCGATACGGGCGCTGCCACTATGCGTAGGTACGGCGTATACTCTATAATTCAGATGTCATATGCTTTTCACTCTTAATTAGAATCTACTTTCTTCAGCGAAGCGTACAGAGTTTATACAGGTATACACATTGGCTACGGTTCAAAGCCAAGATCGTATACATATTTTCTAAGAGTTTTATCAATTGATATGTCAATTTGAACAAAAAGAAGAACGGTTGCATGCGGTTTGTAAACCGATTTCCTCTCATACGATTGAGAAATTAAGCCGAAGGGCTATTCACTCGGCAATTGAACAGACCTATCATTTTGATTTCTGATGTTGTCGAGCGATTGAACCTTGAACCACAGGAATTCAATCACAGAAATGGTCTGAAATCATCTGTATTCCGGATTTCGGTATATTCGGATTTGAACGATTTCTAACGATTTTATTTTCATTTACAATTATGTCTTCGTGATTTCCCATGAATTATTTCTCGGCGATTACTCGAGTGAACAGCTCTACTCGAATTGAGCAACCATAATATATTAGAATCAATCTGTTACATACTTACCTGCTGAAGTTCTTCCTTTACCGTATAATTTTTCAAAAACTACAAGCTTTCCTATAAGGATTCACGACTTTATACAATAATTGGGATTAGTCCAATTATTTTTACAACTGTACCAATGTGAACCAAAGTTTTAAATTCTATCCAAATTATTTCGAGTTTATTTATCAACTCTTTCTAAAAAATTTGAATGACAAAAAAAAAAAAAGGAAAACACTCGGCCGAGTCAGAAGTTAATCTCGTATCCTGGAAATTAGACCCCTAGAACATGATTTCATGATGCAATTGTATGTATCTACTGCGTGCATCCTAAAGTTCTCAGCATAATTCGTTAGGTAATTGCGGACTGGTACTTGTTGATAACATTCAAGGCTGCGACGATATCAATTACTATACAACTATAACTAACTAGTACAATTACAGCTGCAGCTAAAACTTGATATGACCTCCGCCACTCCGTGTCTAGATATAGAGGAGGTGACGAATAATTGATAAGAACAAATAACAGAATACCACAAAGCATAACATAACATAATACAATAATATAATGTAATACAAGCTGAAATTTCATTTTTTTTCCATTTTTTAATAACTTTTGGTAGGGAAACTTGAATTCCTGTAACACCCCGACGGTACGTCGAAGGTACTACCAACGTGATTTGGTTCGTGATTTGTTATGTGTAACTACCGAAAAAACAAAAGGAAAAAAATCGACTCCTCAGATCTTGACCCGCGAGGAACATCACGGTTCTTCGATTCTCTACCACGGAGCATGCCTCTTGCGACATCCGGTGCTGCGGCCCGTGGTTCCGGTTCAAATACCCCCCGTTCCTTGATTCTCTTTTCTTTTCTTTCTATTTTTCTCTACTCAGTTCTCCTCCCCTTTCTATATCAGTTGATCGCTTTGATTGCCGTTATACTTTTAGTGTTTCAAATAACGTTTCTCGTTTTTTCAGTAAGAAATATTGTATCACGAAAAAAATTCATTGACCGATTTTCGTTGTTCGTTAAAAATTGCGTTTCGCATCATGCGATTGTGGGATAAGGCAGAGAAGAAGACAGAAAACAAATTTCGTTGTAAACCACTCAAGTTAGGGACAGATAAATATTCAATTGCAGAGAAAGCGTCCCTCTATCTCCTGGAAGGAGCCTAGACCAGATGATGGAATACTAGTTTGTGTTCGTAGACTGTTTATTTTGTGTGATATAAATTATAGTCAAGTAACGATATGAAAGTGTCAGTAGAGACATTCGGTCCGAATTTAAGTCAGTCAAGTCACCCGCATGCGGATGACGGTAACGAGCCAACGAGGCGACGAGGTGATTTTGTTTCGTCGACCTCCTGCGTAGCCTAATAGACAATACTTTAAACACACAATTATTTGTGATCAGGATATACTCGTGTGTATATGACTAAGCGGCCAAAGATATGAGACTCCAACGTGAACATAATATATAGGGGTCTCTGGCCACGTTCAAGGATGCATTTTACGTTTGTAATGTTTAGTTGTATCACATATCATCTTGCGATGTAGATACTTACGAAAATGCGTTCTGCGCATGCGTACGCGCGAGTTTGCTCCGTTTATCATGACACCGGAATCTGGAAATTTCTCGACTGTGACGAGACGGTAGATGAGTAGACCTCTATCAATCGCGATTCGAGGGCTATACGCACCTAACTTCATGGTCATGGTAATATCTTTTGTTTCGAAGTGCTGCTTCAAGGACAAAGAAAATTTGAATACAAACACAGAATTTTCCATGAACTGGTGACCGGAAGAATTTTTCAAGTTATGACAGAATTCAGATAGCAAAATTCTGACCCATGTGTTGAAGAAAGAGATATTTCCGAACTTGACATGTTATTTTAGTTGTTGAAAATTTTATCGATACATATTTCGAAATATTTCTAATAATAATATTCTCGATAGGAACGTTTCAGCAAATTTCTATAAATTATAAACTGAAAATTTTTCCTATCGACCATCGCGATAACGGTAAGCCGAAAGAAATCCCTCCTGAAGACCGTGACCATCATGCATAACGTTGTGCTTGTGATCGAAGTCCTTTAACCCACTGCACCGCGTTCGTCGGATTTCATAAAGACGCGAATTTTCATATCGCGTGATTATTTTCAACCGCGGCTTCTGGAATATTGTTGATGTTATTTATCAGCAACGTTGACCGCGGCGAGCTGATTGGCGCTATGTATAATAAACTTCCGCTCTTTTTAATGCTGACTTAGTTACAGTCTAAGTTTTTCCTGCGACACGCAAAGCACTTACCTACCAGTTCCTAAATTTAATTCTCAGTTATCATTCAGTTGGCTAAAGTTCGCCAAAACAATGTGTCTCATAATTTGTGAAGTGGAAATTAATCAGGCGATCGAGATGATCTTGAACCTCCAATCGCGTCCTTCACTTCCGCAACTTGACGCCAATGTAAACGTACTTCGGATGTGTAATCACCCATTGAGCGAATTGGACTGCAAAGGAAATAGTGTGTTACAACACGCATTCATGACAGGAAACTTATTGGTCATTAGACAATTCGTGAGTCGATTCGAAACATGTGACCCTCGTATACTGATGCTCGAAAATCATGAAGGCAAGAATTGTTTTACGTATGCAAAAGAGCAGGGATTCCTTGGAACCATTTGCTGACTATTGTCCTGTGTGGTTTATGAAATGACAGAGCTTAAAACAGAGAACAGAGCAATTGATGATTGTGAAGTGATGGCGGAGAGAAGCGTCAACTGCAATGTGACCTCTCTCAAAGGCATTCAATGTCTGATTTTGTGAAACCTGATTGTGGAATCTCTCAGCGAATTATCAAGCGAAATTTTACCCATCGCGAAAAATATCATTGCAATAGGTTTCGTCTCGTTTTAATGAGATCGTTTTCTTTCCATTTCCAGTTGAAGTTATCCTTTTTCTCATGCAAGCTCTGAATTGTCCAGAAAATTATGTACACACATTATACTTACGTTTAACATAACTGAAAATTTGAATTGAAAAGGACATCATCGTATACTTGATTGCACAATAAAATCTGATGCTGAGTTTATGGTCATGTCAATGAATTGGAAATCGCTTGTAATAATTGTATGGTCAATCTCATTCGGATTAATTAACAAAATTTCTGACTGCAAGAAATCTTCGCACGGGATTAAAATTCAATCATCAAACACGACAATTTCGGGGATCTATAAAAAAAGGAGAAATAAAGAATCCAATAACATTTCAAAGTTGATGATAACTAACGGAAATCGTAATCGAAATAAATGCCTTGGGTATAGATAGCTTGAAAAAAGTGAAATTGTTCTCTCTCGATAATTGACTATGTGAAATAAATTCTATTAGAAAATATACATATATATGTCTTTCGGTATATAACGGTATAAATTTCGCCTCTTTCTCTGTTTATCTGTATTTTTATATTCTAGCATTCCGATTTCTTTCCTCGTTAGAATTATTAAGATCGTGAATATAAGATATATAGATATATATATTTTGTAATATTGCTCACTCTGGCACGAGAGCTCCAATATTATTATAATTTTCAGCTTCGGTCATTGTAACACGAAAGCTACATGTATACGTATATCCTTGTGATAATTTCTTAGCTCATTTACGAGTACATCCGGCCAGATAAATTAAAGTATGAAATTACAACTATGATTATCAGTTGAAGTTATCTGACCCATGTTCATAAGTCAAATTATGCGTCCTTATCTTTTCCTCTTTGGATAAAACTCGAGAGACGACAAAAAAGAAACAGACGAAAAATATCCAAAGAGGAAAAGTAGCAACGGTCATCTAAAACAATCTGCTGCAGATTTTCTTATCGTCAAGCCGACTCAACTCCCAATTCAACTAAGATATACATATGTACGAACATCGATATGCAGTATGTAGGTATAATGGATATACTTCTGAAAATCACTTTCCATTTCGAGATTCTTATTCCCGCTTCTTTTTTCATGCTCATATAATTTTCATTCGTGTTTATTGTCCCTATAGTATGGAATTAGGATTCGTCACTAAATGTAAGTCATTCTTTCCTCGAGCGTTTTACTACGTCATCTCTTATGTTTAATCCGTTAGTCGAAATAACTTGGACACATACATAATTTATCAGATACACCTATATACATGCATCCGCCATGTATGTATAATAGTTGAGCATTTCTGTTTAAGGCATTTGCGAAGGTCAGTTATACCTAGCCGGCTGTAACAAATTATATAGCCGTGAATTGGAGGAAATCATTTTGTGAACACTTTTTTGATTCCTATTGGCCACTGTGCATAATTTCAAGCTATATATTTATATATAAACATGCATGTATTACATTGTTAGAATCTCAGAATATGCGTGATAGTACGAACATACTAATTAGCAGATATAATATTACGAAATATGTCGTATATCTTGTACAGATTCCTGCAGGTCTTCGTGGTTCAAAATTTGACCTCAAGGTGCCAGAGGACTTGATCTCGGTTTCAAAAACGAGAATAGTAATTTTTCGCAAACGGCTCGATCGATTTTGATGAAACTTCGAGATCGAGAGTTCATTGATTACGATCGCAGAAAGTGTCCGAGTATTTAAAACTTTTTCAATACATCAATCGGATTCGATGAAAAATAAATATACCTTATGTTAGCTAGGTTAGATTGCCAGCGGCGACTCCAATGGCCTCCCAATGAATTGAATACCTTATTTATCGTTTGCGAATCTTGAAAACGTATATGCAGCACACGTATACATATACCTGTTCGTATATGGATACCTCAAATTTTTAGCGTAATGCTTGATCTGCAATTAACGTTAGGCTACTTCAGTCATTGATTTTATTTGTAGCTGAACGTCGACCGTGGAACAAAGGAACTGCATTTTTCTTGTCTTAAATCTCAAACGCGGGATATTTGAAACTCGAATTTCTAACTCTAACACGAATGCAGTGGTTTTCAGCCTTTCTACGTTACTTTTTGTCACATGAACCTTGAACCATTCAGTATAGATTCACGGCTGAAAATAAAAATCATACGGAAATTTCTGTGCAATTTTTGTTATAGACTGTAAGAAATTAAAAAAATATGATTCAATTTCAAACGCGGGATTTTTGAAATGTGAAATTTGGATGTCGTAGTGATCTTCCAACTTCTCTCTCTCCCTTCGTTTTATATAATATTGAGAATTGATAATAATAAATGGTGATATCAATTATACAAATTCCAATCGTATGAATGTCTCCCGACAAAATAATGACGACTATACCTATAGTCAGCGCTGACATGGACAGTAGCAGTGAAAGCTTTGATCGTAGAATACAAATCCGGAGCTACGAGTCACGCAGCTGGCCTAAGGCGAGACGATTTAATAACGTTAACTGTAGTATCTATATTCTATTGGGAGACGTAACGTATGGCCGCAGGGTATAGCTCGTACCAAAAACTCCATTTCGTAGTATCGTTTAACTTGGACTTTGTAAAAGTTTGTATCTTCATATCTTTACCCGCACAAGTCTACACACCTACTACCTAGAATTATCAGCTATAGCTGTAAAGCAGTATACTGTATATGCATAAAAAGCGTTTAGAAGAGAGAAAACAAACTGTGACTTGTACCAATATTACTGGGAACAATCAATTATCAAGAGTCTTCTGTCGCCCTCTGAATGCCAAAGTGTCAAAGACGATTCACACTGTAGTTGCTACTGGTTTTTTCTTGATTTTTTTCTCCTTTTGGTTTACTCTTTACACCTTCAGAGTGCAGTATAATGTATATTATTCAGCCTCTTGCGATTCAAGAATTCGTAACCACAAACTATAAGGAATTTGCACGTCATGCTATTCGGGGAACTTTGTCATGCGGACCAGATTTTTCTGTTGCGTCATATTTCTCCTCTTTTTGTTTGTTTTTACGAACAACTTTGGTGCAGGAACTTGTTTAGCGTATTTTTAATTAGATATCGACTATATTGAAAACTGACTTCTTGCAGTTTCATTCAATCGGATTTTTAAGACAATTCATAGATATGCTCTAACACAAGTAATTTCAAACTGAACATGTTTATGCTTACATTGATATTTGAGTATAGGTCTTCATGTTTGAAGGTTCCGTTTCATCGAATTTTTGAATACTCCAACGTCTGCAGGATGCTACAAATTCGAAGATTCTATCAAATCATTGAATATTAATTGATGGTTGTGATTTTGAAGTCTTGTGCTACGGGATCAAAGGGTTATAAAGAGTACAGAAATTGGATTGGATCGGTGCGAATTTTTTGTTCTCGTTCAAAGATGTTACTTCGTCATGTCTTGCAATTGTTTTTCCGTGCAAACGTGAGAAATTATCGATCTCAGGAGAAGCAAATTTTCCTAAATATTACACAAACTCTGATCACGAGAATCTCATTCTGCAATCCCAATCCAACGTGAAGTCGTTTCGTTTAAGAGCTAACAGCCGTTTCATTTCCCGTCTGTTTTTCGATGTCTGATTCGTTAAATACATGGAACGGTTTTTTCCTCTTCCGACGTTTCTGCATCCGGTTGCGAGATCTGGAAGTCTCTTGAGATCCGGGTAACTCTTAAAATGTGATTATATTTCGAACCCTGCAACCGAGCATGACGATATATTGTGCATATACATGTATACCTGTAGATATAGTCAATTTCTTTTTATACTCTCGATGAATCTCTATGTTGTTGTTTTTTTCGCCAGGTTTTCACAACCGCAAAGATCGTACGTACTCGCATTCGTGTACCTACATTCCTCCCCACTCCGTCTAATTGCAGTGCATTCTGCCAGATGGTTGTGCGTGATGTGCTGCATACAATACCTACTCAATCTATTGTAACGCTTAAGATTCTCATCATACGTTATTACAGGGGTTCGTTTTATACCAACTTTGAATAATAATTGCCTTTTCGTTATCCTCATGCAAGAACTACCTACATGCTGTACAATAGTACAATAATACAGATGTACTGGACAAACATTATTTTCACACTTGTTGTGTAGGCTGTTCCACACCGGAAAACTGGATCCTTGTTCATGCGTGGTTCTTTTTTGTTGTTCCTATTAATTTAGGTTTTTCTAGTTGTTCCAATCACTCCAACTTTTCAAAGACCATTATAAGCCCGATGTGCCCATGCATCCCGTCATGCAGCGTGCAGAAGACAAACATGGATATGAATTTTGAGTATATCTATAATTTTCGAAAAGCGTTTCATACATAAGCGTTCACTGAGTGCACAAAAGCGAGCATATTTTTGTTTTTCATTTAGTTCTTTTATTGTTTTTCATCAGTAATGCACATAGAAATAATTCATGTTGTGAAATGTGATTTGATCGTCACCATTTTCGGTCCACGTACGACGGATGATAAGTTCGATTCGTTTATGGCTACTTCGAGGTTTTTGAACTTCGTCTGGAGTTGGAATTTCAGGAAGTGAATAGTTTCTTCTGAAAGTTTTATATTTTGCATGAAGACTACTGTAACACGAACTACAAGTACCAAGTCTAGCTTACTTCGGTTGACGAGTGTCTAGGTCTAGGTATACTGCACACTGCATACATTCGATAGAAACAGGATTAAAGCAAGTCAGAGAAACACGCTTCTGGTGGTTTGTGGTCGGCATAGCGTATCGTCTTTCATAGGGTGAACTGTGGACAGTGAAAAATGAGATTCTCATCACCTGACTCTGCACTTTTATTTTGAGGATAGGAATTTATCCAATAAGGAAATTCTATTATATAAAATTCTGCATTTATTTTCCAAATCTTTCGATACAGTGTCTCTCACATCGATTATCAGCCTCCGAGAATGACACAACTTATAAATCATTAAAAGCTCAAGAAATACGATGTTACGTTCAGAATATAACAATTCTTCATTGATCTCAAATAAAGCTTGATTAACCTTAGACGTAATGAATTATGAGAATGTGGTATTCAATGAGAAGGTAATTTGATTAAATATCTTGGTTGATTGAATATGCAATTTGTTTTTATGAATTTTCATCATCATTATTATTAGGTTGAATGAGAAAATTTATCAAATGACTTCTGATAATCGTATGTATAATATAGTATATATATATATATAACTGCACAGAGTTGCTTGTTATGAATTGTATAACGATGAAAGAAATGTGTACATATTCCTTGCATAACTCAACCGCAGCCACAGTTTTCTCTGTTCCGTAAATTTATCTAATCATATTTTATGTACAAAATCGAGGTCTCCGTCTGTCTCGAGCACATCTGTCACACAATGATTTCATTCAAGTATCTTATAATTTTCAGTAAGTTGTTGGAGTTTGGCTTATCTGTGATCACAACTTTTATGGTGGACTTGGTCTTATCGAAATGCAGCAGGATATTTGCTTACAGATAAAAGTTATATCGTTTGTAGTTACGCGTCTTAAACTCGTTTTCCAAGAAGCAGCGCTTTCTCAATTCTCTATCGGACAGGGACAGAACAGAACAGAACCGAACGAAAATTATTATAAAAGTTGCGGGCTAATCATTGCAAAATTCGCGGTTGGTAGTACGACTGATGCCCGAACAAATACCATTTGATTCGATTTTTGCCTTTGTTTACTCTTCATGATGCACTTCCGCTACAGATCTCTCGGCCCCAGGGCTCTCAGGGCCTCAGAAATCGAGGGGATCCAGGTTTCAATCTACACTACAAACTTCCGGTCAAAAGTACAACCGTGGTTCATCCCCTTTACATCAAATATTCACCGCAGCTTCCTACTCTACATTTATCTCTTCAGAGACAGGCATGAAAGTGTTGAGGTGCACTCGAATGCAATTCAACATGATAAAAAACTCATGCATAGCTGAAAATTGATTTTTTTTCTCGTTCACATGAGGCGATCTGCGAGAAATAATCACGGTTCTCTTTCTTCATTCCTGACATCGATTGTAATGAAAATTTTCCAGGATGATGCTCCGGGGAGATTTGTTCCAATCGGAGGAGAAATTCATGTCCCTGCTATATCCGTTTTCAGTGTTTTCTAGCACTGATGAAATGGCTCGATAATCAAATGTTGTCATATTCTGACGGACATAAATATTTTCCTGAACATATTGAAGCAAGACGTGTTCGAAAACGCGCCCACTGTCAGAACGTTGTAAGATTGTGTCACGACGTTTCATGTGCATTACCGATATTTCCTCTCATACATTTCTCCGTTCAGTTTTACTGCAGTGGCAGTGTTCATTCCGCGGTGCTTTGCGTACAGACTGTGGAGAATGGCACATAATGTGAAGAATTTGAACTCGTGTATACATGATATAATCATCACATGTGGAGCCGAGGGGTTTAATATAGGTATGTTATATGTTGTATCGCGTCGTCACGTGCCATGAGCTAAACAACTAACGATGCAGGAACGTCAGACGTGGCGCCAACCGCATACTACTATGTACTTCACGTTAAAAATAGTAGCGGGTCCATGTCTTATCGAATTGCAATATTATCCAATTCTCGAAAAATTATTGGGGAATTTGACTAGGACAATTCCTCAGTGGGCATTCTTCCGCTTCTCTGATTCACTGAGATCGGATTCTGCAGTCTGTGATCGTTGTGTCCACTCAAGAATATTTGTTGTGCTATTTTGTGTACAAGGCTATTGCCGGTCGATAGAACTTATGGTTGTCGTCACTTTGGTATTTCCCTACTCGCTTGTTTCTGGTAAAGGGAAAAATAATATTGCCAAGTTGATGACGGAGCAACAGGTTTGACTTATACACATTGAGGCGTCAAGTGAAGTCAATACATGGGTCAAATGATCGCGCTCGTCACCGCCATCTCATAGTTTATTCTCGACCTATAAGTAATTTACTGTGTGGCTTTGCCCAAATTAGTGTGGACTATGATGGAGTAATGGTTGTTATTTGAAGGTGTTAAAAATTTCAAATCATAAATTCTACTGGCGCGGAATTCACAGCAAAAGAAAAAAAAAAGAAAAAATAAATCAATCAAAATCTCACAGAACTTCAACTCGAAGTCTGAAGTCTGAAGTCAGGCAGAGAAGAAGAACCCCCGAGATATGGATTCGCAAAAAATATTGTGATCATGGCAGTTTTTTGGGTGAATCCATCCAGATTTTTATTTTTTGGACCATAGATTTCTATTGCAAGTAATGGCCGGTATGGGAAGTAAATAAAATTGCATAAAAAATCAAATGACTTTTCAACTCACGCTATAGAAAATTGATTACACTTTGATTTATAACGGAGGCGATTTTATTCTTGTACCGAAGAAATTTCTCTAATTGTGACTTATGTTTGCTTTACGGTGCCGCACATGGTGTCGGGGTCGAGGTTCTGGATTGTTATTGTTATCATACATTGCCGGCGAATGGAGATTAGATTTACGATGTTTCTTCGCGAATCGTTGTGTGCCTATATACACACGATATACAAATACCAGGGTAAAACAGTAGCTGGAAGTGCAGGTGTGCCATTGAAACACTGCAGAAATGGAGTCTATAAATAAATATACAGCCCAACCATTAACGCAGTAAGTCACGTTCGGCAAGGATATTTTTGGATATTTGCATAATATACCCCAGGTACTATGGTATTATGGTATTCATAGTTGGCAATGGCTTTTTGTAGTCTCACTTTTCCGTAGTCGGCGGAGTTCAACCGGTATTTTTTTCTTAGTGGCGCCAAAAAGTCTAGGAAATGCAATGAATTCACTTTTATTGTAGTATTTTTTGCAAACCGAAATCTCCACAATGCAGCACAGTGCGGAATGAGCACAAAATACCACTAAAGAAAAATTTGACTCACTTTACACATCAACATGATGCTGGTGGAAACAATGAGGTTATATACTCACCTTTAACTCATTGTTACTGATTTTCAAACATATGTAAGCAATACTTATCGAGTGCCATACAATTTAGCGCAAACATAAAACAAAAATTGCACTAAACAAAGACAAGAAAGTAAATTCCTCGAATTTTCTTCCTATTTTGTCAGTTTGAAAATCTGTGTAGCTGTGGCACAACGTAGTACAAACATATAAGAAAAAACAATCACCGCGCAATCACAAGCACGCAGGAATTTTTGTGTAAATTTGTAATTTCTAGCGGCTTGGGATTAGTTGCGATGATTCCAATGTCGACTTAAAAACATACCCATTTGTACGCCACGTAGAAGCATAACTATATAAAAAAGAATATACTATACAACAACGCACGAGCTTTCAGTTCAGAAATTTCAAAATTTTAGTATCCAATTCACATGAATACTGACCTGCATAGATTGTGCTTCAAACACTTCACATGTCTCACCTGAGAATTTCTGTAAACAGTACCGATTGGAGAATATGGTCAAATATTGATGCAAGGCTTGGTGGTTGGATGCCGTACACAATGAAAAATGGGAAGAGGAGAAACGTAGAGTTCATCAATCTCGCCGATACGCGCGTTACACCGAGTGCACATAGTACAGCACATAGTAACCGCGTGCGTAGAAACCGGATGTTCACGTTCCAGGCTTCCAGTCACGGCGGGGGCTGACGTGAGCTGTAGCTCCGGTAATAATCGGCGTGTTGATGCTGTACCGGCCTACCGGGGTACTTGGCATTACCACGAGTAAGTTGTTCTCATTTAGAACAATCAGCAGCAGAGGAAGATCCAATTATCTCTCTGCACTCGCTCTCCATTTATACTTACCATTCTTTCAAATGATTGTCCTCAAACAGTCTTCCTCCCGCTTATGATCTACACCGCCAACAGAATCCTAGGCAGACAGACAGCTCGCTCATTCTTTCTCTTTTCGGTCTTTAGAAACAAATCAGAATAATTGCAGAAATTACTGTACGAACATTCAAAAAATCGTCAGGTCTCAAATGAAATTCAAATTCGTAACTAAATTTTTCCTCAAAGACATTTTTGTATTGATATTTCTCCTAAAATTGACTGAAGACCGTAAGATGCCCCCTAACCTAACTTCCGGTGGGCAGCAGCAGTATCTAATTTTTATTTGACACAAGAGCAAAGTAGGGCAAGGAGGGGGGGGGGCTCAGAATATCGAAAGCTAAAGCCACAAGGGAGGGTCAGAAGTCCTGTCGCTGTCCCTGTCCCTTCATCATGGTTTGAAGAACAATATGCACTTGGAAAGGACATCCTGTTCTTGGCAGGGTGCAGCTTAACAGGAGACACAGCAGCACGGCCGTCTGACGGCACGTGCTCTGCGCCACTCTCTGTACTTCAGCTATACAGGCGGAGTTCTTGAGGAACTCGCATAGGTATATGACAAGGAAAAAGAGGAAGGAGAGGATGGGTTCAATATTTATTTCAGCCTGTAGCACGTGCTGCCAGTCGCGTATTTATGTACAGACATACTCATTATATTGTACCGATGGATTTCTTCTGCGTGCAGATGTTGTGTAATTGTGTCTGTGAAATTGTGAAGTCTTATGCATGAATAACTTCTTCTTCGAGATAATATTCTTGCGTGTTTGGAATATCCCACTCGCATTATTTTTCACATCGCCATTATTGATCTTGTAATTGGTTTCAATTCTTCTCGAATATTGTCTTGTTCGAATTCGCGTGATCACTCTGTATCACAAAATCGAGTTTTTCTGGTTTTTTTCTCTTCTTTTTGTGCTTCCTTCAGATTTTGCCTTTCAATTGCACGGAAGTACCGCGTGTCTTGGCGACCATATGGGACCACACGACTTGCGAGCGGCCGGAAGCATCCAGCATGCTTGTATTATATTCCTCCGCAATAATGACATATTGCTCGAGGACCTCGCAACATGACGCCCTATACCATGCTATAAAGAAGCACGTGGATGTGCGGGCTGATGAACCTCCTTTAGGCACGCGCCACGTTCTTCCTTCTATATATTTACTCCATGTACGTTGTTATATATCTTCGCAGTCATTTGTATGTATATACGTATAGAATACGTATATACGTATTCGTCGACTTCATCTTCGTCCTGGAAGCCTGTATTATACACTTATTCGTGCCTGTGCCCTTTTTCTCCATCGCCAAGAATGAGTGGAACCTTTGTCTTTCGTGATGTACAATTACAGTTCAATCTGCAAACATGGGAATTATTAATATTCTTGCTGCATGTCATGAAGCATTATTTCACGGAATGGCGATTTCCCAATGCGTCCTATTTGGTAGTAACTGGCAGCTCATAATGTAGTGACAATATCTTAAGTCCCCAGTTGATGATACAGGCTTATGTAAACCGGGACATGCGATTGCCACAGCACCTGCCATACGTATGTACAATATTATGAACTCTACTATAAACATGGCTGCGGAATAAAAAAGTAAAACAATGTGGTCCCACGCGTAGCAGGTCGCCATCACAATTGCATGCTCTCTTGTTGTGAAAAAAGAAAGAATAATTATATTATGGTAAGGTAGCCACTTCATCAAGTATTCAAAATCCCAAGCTTTCGCAAACTTACCATTGTTAGCCATCCTCGGGAAAGTGCTAATGCTGTGAAAGTCCTTCCTCACATCATCTACTCTCATATATTCTCCACTTCTTTCTGAATCCTTCTCATACCGCTATTCTTCTATGATAGAATTATTCATCAATTATTCATATATTTTGAAATACAAATTTATCGTACAAGTGTTGAAATTGATCTGCTATAAAAATTTCCGCAGGCCGCAGAGACATTATAGCAAATTATAAATGTGGTTGATTTCCATTGAGTCATCAGATTCTCAGTGGGCAGTCGGTTTAGCATTAGCTTCATTGGAGGAAGGAAAGGCAAGGCTCTGAGAATGAAGCAATTTGAACTTATCTGCAAAGTTTTGCAATTTGTAATCGCACATGAAGCAGCTGCTTACTGCTGCTACCATGCCTTTGTTCTACTCTTTATCTTCGCTCATTTCATACACGTATAATGCGGAGTATGAATATTATTACCTGCGACTATAATAATAGCATCTTATCATCGATATTTTATAAACACATTCTACCGCAGGTTAACTGACACTTAGAGAAACAAATGCTGTCTTCAGCGATGATTGATCCTCCTTCATTCGATACCTCATTGTGTTTCATATCCTCGGATATACCCAATACAATTAGATGCAGGATTAGGGTGATTTTTCAATGACAGAAGAGGAAGGAATATGATCAAAAAGAGATGAACGAAATGTGTGAATATGAAAATAAAAATAAATACTGCACAGATGGCGATTTTGCAATACTTTGTTGTGGATACGGTTAACTATATAATTAACCGCTAGTGAGTTCTTGCTTCTTGTTTAATATGACGCCATTCGACGTCTCGAGTTCGTTGGACTCAGCGCAAACCTCTCTGCAAACGTTGAGTTATTCGAGGCGACCGGATCCTCGGAGAAGATTGTCACACGCGATCAAAAGGTACCATTACGCGAGAGTCGCGGGTGTACTGTACCGTGGTTCGTATGGAGATTCAATGAATTTCTCTGAGATCACATGGATTATTTATCACGTATCTCAGTTTAGACGACTTTTGAAAAATTCCATACGTTTCGATCGATTCTTGAGCACTTACTTACATGTTTCACAAGACTTTGAAGATATTGCAATTTTCTATTTCACAAGGATTGAGAATATTTTGCAGCGGAAATAATTTCTCATTAACATCACATGGCCTATAACATCAATTTCACCAAACCCCAGTTTCCATAGAAAATAGAAATTGGGAGAAATATGAGAAACTTTGTATAAAATTTGAATAATCTTGAAGCCTTTAACAATTTTGATCTCCACGATTTCGAGGATTCAATTGAAATACAGTAATTTCGATATATGACGAACCCTTCAAACGATTACGCACAGTCTCTATGTCTCTCAACTATTTTACATTCCATAACCATTTCATGACCATTTGATGAGTATCTCGTACCATTTCATAGCCCACTGTATAAAATTCTGCCCAAGTGATTACCCATTCATCAAAAGAATAGATCTCAGATCTCGCCACATTTTTATCAATTTTCAAACGACGTGTTCAGCCTTTCGTTTATGAGAAACTTACAAAAGGCTCTCAACACATAATGGAATGAAAAACTGAGAATAAAGTACTGAAACACAGGAGAAAAAATCAGGAGGAAACGGCGGTGAGCGTTCTGAGCCGCAGGCCGGAACTGGCACCGGCCCAAAAACCACGATGCTGAATCGCTGCAGAAGAATTTAGGTATACTGCGAACTGTAAAAAGAAAAATCGAGGGTCCACGTGGTCCGCTTTTCGTGTACAGTTCAAGGGAGGTTTTTGTTCCTCCCTTACATGATAGTTTTTTATTTATTTTCTTCCACGCCGGAAATCTAGGCGGACACGTGCGACGTCCTAGTAGTATGCCACCTGAACGAACCATCGAAAAGTATGCAGAAAAAAAAAAAACCAGCAGAGCGCCAGCTGAGGGCGGCCACAACAGCAGCAGCAGGGATTTCAAAACCAAAAACTCAAAGCTGAAGGCCTCCTGACATGACGGTCCGCACGTGCTCCGCCAGGGTCTACGAATGCGGTAGAGGAAGAAGGGGAGAGAGAAAAGAGGAAAGATCTGGAAGCGGCGGTCGGACCCCATACCCTTGGGTACTGTGAACGGAAGGGGTAAAACCCGAGGAGGGATTCACGATCAGTATGCAAAGAAGGGGCAGGATTTTATTATTCCCTGGCAGTCCGGGCGACGACTTCAGCTTTCTCTCTCTTTCTCTTTTCTTTTTGTAACGCCTTCCCTCGTCCTCCGCCGTCCTGCTTTTGTCCATTTTGAATGTAAAACGAAGAAACTAAGTGCTAACTATACTGAGCTACACTAGTGCCGGGCATCCCAGGAGGCAGATACGTGTATGACATGTGTCTCCGCATAATGTAATGCGTGTACAAAACAAAGAACTATTGTGTTCTGATGTATGATGGATTTTTGTATCCCGGAGATTAGGGGACGGCAGCATCGCGTTTTATAAACCTTTCTGTATTGAAGAAAAACAAGAGCACGTATAGTCATTCATCATAAAAGTGGTGCGGTGGTCGTAGTAGCATGCTGCAATATAGAAATATCTGTTTCACAATCAATTTATAAAAAGACATTAATCATATTGCGGTCGTATTTTGAAGAAGAATTATCATGCAAACGGTCCCGTTCATATGGAAATCCGGATGTATCTTTAAGGACTAACAATAAGTGTAATTCTCATGATTTATCACCGAAATAATCGACTACCAGAATTTAGCAATGGCAGGATATTGCAATGATTGAACATCCCTTGAGATGCAATATCCTGTCATTGACTAACACGAATGATACATTAGCATTGGATTCATTTTCAAATTGACCCCACAGCTACTCTCCTGGACGCGCACATTCTAATTCGATTCGAGAAAAACTCGAGCATTCGATATCTCAGAATTGAGAGCTACGAAAATCAATTGAGTATCGCAAAATTCTGTTTCTTGTAAACCGATCAACTACTCTTTACCGAGATAATCGCAATTGCGTACAACAGAATTGCGCATCGTGGTTACTTATCTCTCGGGTTTTTCAATTCTCGTGTCGTAGGTCACATTTTGAGAACCAGGCCACCATGGATGGTGGATTTCTATCCATGCCAGGGTCGTGTTTAATTTTGATCTCGTTGAATTCAGGGTACAATAAGCCCGTACTATTCATTAACATGAGTACTATACACTTACATACAAAGTTTCAGACCATCGGATCGTGGATACGGATCGTGGGATCCTGGACCGGGTTTCGTGTCATAAATTAAAATAAATAAACACACCTAGCATATACAATGGCATGCGCAGAATTGAGGCGTCGGTAAACAACACGACCTTGTTGGGTTACTGGGGTCACCATTATTACGTTATGTATCCAACACTGACAAATGACGGAACGACAATTGAATTATTCCAGCACGTACTTCCGGTACGATTTTAATGCTAGAATTCAACACAGCAGCTTAGCTGGTTGAGTTGGTCCTTTCGTTTACATTAACTAGTCCGTATGGCGACGGATCGATTTTATGATTGATGGATTCCGTCCCAGCATCGTCCACTCCGAATCCAACTCCAAGTCGTAAGATAAATAATCACACGTTTTAATTATACTCACCGTCCGATGGTATCAAAAGCTTAGATTTTACGAGGGAGTAAATAAGTCTCGAAGAAAGTGAGAAGCGCATCTTCCACTTTTATAACTTTGGCATCGAAAACCTCAAAGTGTCCTGAAATAGTTGCGGTCGAAACTCAACCTCGTCGGTATTTTCATCGGTTTTATGGATTCGACGTTTCCAGCTGGCTACAGGGTGGCAACACATGGACCCCCAGAATTTAGATCTTCCCTCCGCGAGCCCGGCGCACGGGGCCACGGGACATGCGGGTAGGTATACTTATTCCTTTCATACTGTATCATACTGTCGTATAGGTGTGCGTGTAGGTCGTATGAATTCATTGTATACAGGCGACAGGATGTGCTCCAAATTGCTGACACACCTTACTGATTAATTCATGATCCAGCTGAGCGGTAATAACCAGGAACTGTTCGGTTTTGATTCGAAAATGAAGCCATCGAACATTCATCTCAATCGTGATAAATGCACCTGGTGTAGATTCTTAGAAGGAACAAATCCATGTACCTTGTTCTAGGATACTCGGAATGACTTTCAGATGGTAAAAAAAAATAAAATCTGGATAATAATCATAAGAACATGAAATTCAAAATGGCGATAATCAGTGGACTATAGTGAACTGAAAGTTATTCTCATCGATCAATATTTGTCGAATGTTCCCTGATAATCACTTTCATTGAGTTTGGCCCCCCGCCCTCCCTGGATCAGTAAAAATAAGCTATGATATCCCGGATGGAGAACAGCTGTCAGCAAATCCCTCGCTCTTGCTAAAAGGTCGGACCATGGCCCGGCGTCACTGCAGACATGAGCCATAAAGTCTGGCTACGAGGGCCCTTGATGTATGAAAACGTGCCTTTGCCTCGTTGACGCGTTTGTCCGACTAATTTGCTGGCTACTAGGGGCTGGATTCTATAGTTTCGCAGTTTTTGATCCCTAATCCAATTCGATGGGCACGTCCTATCCCTTCACATTTTATTATCAATAACGTTGTTCCGCTAATAGAGCTGATTCATCAGTAGCAATAAATGCCAATCCAGAATTTCATATTGTAATAGAGGTAATTCGGAAATACCCCACATCGAAGAATTAAGAATTAAGAAAGCATAGAAATCTCTGGTATGCCTAGATCCTTGCGAAAATATGGCCTCCACATGTCACGCAAATGTTCCCTCGCAGGAATTTTCCTTTTATTTTCGCCTGCTTTCACTGCGGCTCGGCTCCTCCAGAGTTCTTCGAACGTTCTTCCCTTTTTCTTTCAGTTTCTCTGCGAGTTTTAAAGTCTTACGCAATGTCATCAGTCTGCAGTCGAAGAGTTTGTAATATGACTAAAGGTGTGATCGCGTAACAAGAGAGTGCTCAGGCCCTCACGTAGAGTAGCAGATTTCGTCAAAGCATTGGAGAGTTGGGCCGGGCGCATTTTCTAAAGATAGTCGATGGTGTCTCTTTAGTTTTGAGAGCCATGTTTTTATCAGAAAAAACTGCACCCCAACTAAAATAGATCCAACTATTCGAGTATCCTCGTCCATAATAACACCGGGTGTGAGGTATTTTGTTCAGGACAGCACTAGTGATGCGCAGAGCTGAAGAGTTGCAGACGGCCATGACACTCGTTCGTTCGTTCGTTCGGTTCTTAGTTGGTCCTCGTTTACTTGTCGCCCACGTTTTGTTTCTCCTTTTTACTTCGTTCTTTTACTTTTTTTCTTATTCATGCTCAGCGACGTGGAACAGCGGGCATCTCACTATATCCAATCCTTGCATGAAGCAGGGCCTTGTGCACACAGACTGTATATCTCCTAGCCAGAGGTATAAGGTAATAAATACCTTCTTTGGTACTCAAAGCTCCCGCGTTATTCGAGGACCTTTAGCAAACACGGCGATCCCTTGATTCAGGATAATTTAAATGTTATCGCTAATTGCACGACCGTCCAAGTTCATGTGCACATGCAGGACACAAATGCCCGTGTAATGAACACTTACGTTTGTATTGTGTCTCAGGTAGTAGCCGAAGGTACTCACTCCTACACTTTTATCAACGCTGTTTGCTTGAGCCAGTGAGGTTTGTAAGCATTAGTCAAATACGGTCTGTGTTCGTAAAAGTCTCTTTGGAATTTGTAAACACGTGTTTGACTAGCGATAGCGAGAGAGCCAGACTGAGCGATGTATTAGTAAACGTACAACATAACATTATAGTAGTGATCGACGATGTGAAAATGCGTAAATTTATCACGTTCACGGATAATAAACCTTCCAATGAATATAATTATAGCGGCATATGATATACTTTCACTGAATGTACGATAAAACATGACAGCAAGTATTTCCAGTTCAATAATACTCTCAATTTATATTTCATCAAGCGTTATTACTATTGTACGCGATGGAGAACTCAATTCCATTCCTGTTCTAGCCCTCCACGATTTCTTTGTGCCGCAATGATTACGCGTAACCGCAAAGGAATTCTTCGATGAATCAGGTACCCAGGCACACTCAGAATCCAAAGTATACTTCAAACTATGTCGCTCTTTCGTCATATCCAGATGTCACATTATCTGGTATTGCAGAAAATTTTCGTATTTACGTCCTGTCTTCATTATTCTGCATTACATTTCCAAAATTCGTGCAATTCTTGATCCTCCATAGTATTTGAAATCGGCCCACGCTTTGCTAATTATGGACTATAAAATGTATGTCCGGTATCTCAAGTCCAGAGTCTTCAATGTGTTACGATGCGTTGCCGCGAATAACTTGAGCATTGAAGTCCTGTTCCCTCTTTCTGGGTTTCATTTCCGAAAATCTGTACATTCCATGATGCCCTCCGTATCTTGAAACTGGGTTATATTTTTTTGGTGCGATTATAGAGCGTGTGCCTGGTGTCTGCGGGTTCGGAAGTCTAATGTTGCGTATTGAGAAGCATATGTTGGCTTGCATATGTTCCTCATGTTCTTCTCGAATAGGCGTACGTACGCTAGGCCACAATTATGCTGCGTTTCAAGTAGATGTAAGGCCGAAAGAACGCGGGACTATGAATAGCGGCATGCACCATAGTATCAGGGTGTTCTGGCCCGTGTCTCCGGCACCTATTTATGGTAGACTTCACCCTTACAGGCGCCTGTCGGCAAAAGGGTTGATGGGGTATGCCACCCGGATCAGTCTACTATGATGTCTATTTATCCACACAACACAAAGCAAACGCCGTTACTCGGTTAATTGCTGACTAATTGTCCCTGGTTTCTTTTTTTGTTCCGTTTCGTGTTCCCTTGATTTTTTGTCTGCTTCCTCAAACCCTTTTATAGATACCTGCTCCGTCTGCGAGCTTTAAAATCTAAATAATTTGAGGGAAAGACTTATTACCGAAAATTTGTCGATCAATAAATAATTATCAAGTGCGTTTGCTTATTTTGCAGACTACTATCAAAGTTTACGCGAACTGTCTACGACCTGATATCGAATACAAGACGCTGAGCATCAGCTATGATACGACGTGTCGAGAAGTGGTACAAAATCTTTTAAACAAATACCGAATGAGGCACAGAGATCCACGCCTCTTTTACCTAACTATGGAAGTCACGGTTCGGAGGGCCAACGTCCGCACGGTTTTACCACTTGATGAAGATGCGAGACCTGCTGTTTTACAGTCATGTCATCCCCCTGGCGACTCTAGGTACGTTACTCTCACTTCTTTCTTTCATTAATTCCTTCTACAGCCTCACGGTCATAATTTCTATCACGTCGGTCATTTCGAGGGATCCAGAACTTGGGAAACGTTGAGGGTTTCTAAATTTTGGGGACCTCGAGTGGTTTTGATGTGGAATTGATTTAAAATGTTTTCAAATTCTTCAAGGAACAATTATGAATCCTCTTCCAAAATCATTTGAGAGATTGAAATTCAGTCCAGTGTTTAAAAACCTCTGATTTTGAAATTCGAAAGTCAAAAAATCGTACAGAAATGCTGCAACCATTGAACAAAAATTTAATGATGTATGATACATTGGTCACCGGTATTTGATGGACGGAATGATGACTCGATTCACGTCAAAGAATTTTGAGTTTTATTTGATCAAATATACGACTTTTTTCATTCAGAATCTTCGCTTCGAAGTTCGAAATTTAATTTTACTTTTATTTCAACCTAACAGAAATGTTTCTTTTTTGAGCAGATTCTCTCTCCAAACGCGACGCGGTGGACTCGTGAAGATATACGACAGCGCGCTCATGTCTGGGGTGAGTAGCATTAGACAATAAAGAAAAAAGAAATGAAAAATGATCGAAACGAAAAATTGATGAAATATCATAAGAAAACATAAAACAAATTTTGATTCAATCGGAGTCAAGCTACGATCAGTCGATATCCCTGCCTTAATAAGTGGCGTCGTTCGCACAGAATATACGTTATAACTATACAGAGAAGATTATGGTACAGGCGAGATGCAGCATCGAACATATACTGTACCTACACGTAGGCGGTTGAGAAAATAAATCGAAGATTTCTCGGCAGTGGGCCGGGTAGGTACGGCGGCCCCGCGCTTACTTTAAAAAACACGCTGGCATTCTTGTATATTTTGGCTTGTCTCTACCCAGAAACTATAAGCGTAAACCTAACACCAATATACTACTAAAACCACTGCATCCTTTGTGAACTCGAGAACCGATTTATTTTCACACATCGTGATAGTTATTATACACAACACCCCGCTCTCTCACTATTATAGTACCGCTGTCTCAGCAATGATAACAATAATCAGAATAATGATAACAACACAGCTGTAATAGTGTTGAGAAGTATGAGAGCAATAGCAATAACAGGTATAATGGTAGTAATAATTCAGGAACAATTATGAATAGATTAGTCACCCAGGTTCTTCGAGATACGATATTTGTTCATGCAGTTTTCATTATTCTAATGATGCGATGAGACGAGGCGATGAGTAACGATGTCTAGCTGATTGAGTCACCTAATTTTCTACATTTTTTTTCCTCTGGTAGAGTCAGTTTTTCCACTGAATCGATACTTTAGTCACTCACATTACTTTTACACGCGAAAGCTGACAATGAGCCAGAAATTAGTTTGGTAGAGTCTCATTCCAGTTGGATTAATACAGAGATTCTTCCTTTGGTGTTTGTGTTATAGAAATTCCTTTCGATTTCATATTATGAAAAAATCTGTACCGAAATCCAAGGCGCTATTTTAGACTACGATATGATCTATGCTTTTCTCGTTTTTATTTAAATTTGTGTATCTTGTCATATTTTGTAGATCATAAGATATCGGGTTTTGTGGAATTTTCACATAAATAGTCAAAAACTCGATTCAATCTCACGGAACCACATAGAATTGAGTGAAATGGTGTAGACGGTGTACTCGGTTCTGATATTCGCTGTAAGACCTAGCAAAATTTACACAATCTACTGAAAATCTTAATGGAATCCTTGAGATGCTTGTGAAATTTTATTTCAACAGTCCTGAAATATTCAGGAGATCTTAAACTGCATACAGGAAGTTCTGCAACATTTCGACCAATTCATGGAATCCTTATAGAATAAAATTCTTGCAAAATCTTCATGAAATTCGATTGACATAAGTTTGAAAATTATTGCCATCTTACAACTCTATAAAACGCAAAGAAACTAATTGTGACTGAAATCTGAAGAATCTTTCGAAAGTTCTTCGGGAATTCTTTAGAAATTTGAAAAAGTATAGAATAAGGCTCATAAAATTTCTAGGAACAATAAAAAAAAACTTTGTAAAATTTAGAAAATACGTGAGAAATTCGTATGAGATTTGTAAAATAAAAAAAAGGGGAAAAACAAACAAACAGAATGCAGAACGATGAACCCCCCATCAATGTATTGAACATTTCTTAATTTTGGTTTACAGTCAAAGTACAAGAGCCTCTTGGTCTCGGAGCACACCACAGTGGACGAGTTGATCCAGATGCTCCTGAGCTGCTACAGCTCGAGCGAACGCGTAGAGCAATTCTCATTATATGAAGTCTGCGAGGGCGAAGAGTATCAGAGAAAACTCCACCCCGACGATTCACCACTAAAAGTTACCCAGAGGTGGACATCCATAGACCGACATCTCCGCATACGACGAAATCCAGACTACAATCCCCACAGGAGAAAGGTATACGAGTTCGTCTCAAAGATTTCTATTTTTCCGAAGTTTGAAGTGGAAAACCTGAGAGAAATGTCGATCCACTCAAGCATTGCATTCAATAGTAAAATTTTGCCAATTTTTGTTCATGTTTCTTTGATTTGCAGAGTATGTGGGCTTCGGATTCTAGTATAACGATGGCAATGTCGAAGTTGCAGTTGCACAGTAATTTGCAAAATCATCATCACCATCACCATCATCATCTTAACCACAACAATAATAACAATAATAATAACAACAACAACAATATTCACCGTCGCCAAATGCATCAGAACCACAACAACAACAAGAGCCACGTAGTCCAGCAGGCTCGAGTTCACGTTCCTCATACATCACAAATGACACAGAGTGTTCCCACCACGCCTTTGACAGGTAAACATGTTTCCACATCTTCCTACGCGGATTATGAAAACTACTTTTACATCTAGCGAGTGAAATTTAATCTCACCATTCGAGAAGAGCTTATTTTTTAATTTTCTAATTGCAGACTGTACTTTGAGAATACATACATATGTGTGAACAAGACTTTCAATCATTTGTGTAGAGCACACAGAATGTTGAGTTCAGGTATATTTTGCCTGCAAGTACTTGGTTTAACCAAAATTTAGGCTTATGAAACTTTTCTTTGGTTCTAACTAATACCGCTGAGAAATATTACTTCAAACATCGTCTTATCAATGAGTAATATAGTATCATGAGATTTTTGAATATTTCAAAGAATGAAAGATCATGAAAGTCTGCATTATTTTTTCAACCCCGCGCCACCTGATTGTACGTGACTCAGCTGGAAAAAATTATCTGAAATAGACCGTGAATTTTGTTTTAGTGTTATGGATAGACGGGTGAATTTGAGAAATATTGCAATATTGTAAGATTGCAGCAATCATTGATTATTTGCCACCAACGCGTGCATTGTCTGAGACAAAAAATTAAATCAAACAAAAAACGAAAGATGATCCACAAATTCCCCAAAAAGATATAGATCGCATAATATTGTCGATATTATGTATGTAGGTATGCCTAATTTCGCAGGAAAATAATGGTAGAAACGAAAAAAAAAGAAATAATGAAATTACGGCGATATTAGACATTGGAAGTAGAGATGATATATAAGAATGAGAAGAAATAGTACCAAAGTTAGACATTAACCAGAACTAAAAAAATATCTAATGGTTTGCATTCTGACCTGATACGAGGGATTCGCATGTTCGGATATTGGAAAAGAGTTCTTCTAGGTTAAGAGAGGATCTTTCGGGACTCACAGATCAGGATACACAGTAGCCCCATTTCCGAGTTGTCGCCACATCTCGATATGGCACTTTATCATGGGACAAATAGAGAGGTGCTGCGGCTCGGAGCGGTGACAATTCGACAAATTGAAGTGCAGAAAAAAAAAACATCAACTTGGCTTTTTCGAAATGAGAATGTTTTAGTTTTTCTCCATTTTTACTGTATTATGATGTTCTTTTTTCTGTTTTTCTCTTTCTAATTTTGTAATGTTCCCTTTCGAAAAATGGCAATCGGTCGAATGAATAACATAGAAATTTCAAATACTGTAACGCAAGCTCAGATTATCAGAGCTCCAATGAACATAACAATATATTATAGCTCCAGTATATACATATATATTTATGAACGAACGAAGTGTACACATTATATAAATAATTATTATAATTTCTGTTTTTATTATATAAAAACAAAAAACTCATATTATACATATATATAATTATTTATTTATAGTAGAAAATAGGTATATGTGTAAAAAAAATTATAACTATATAGGTATAGTACAGAAATAGTATAGTACAATACGTATAGTATACAACGTAAGTAGAAAAAGGTTCTATGTCGTCATTACAACAATTAAATTACGTGTTCTAAACTCGAAATTATTTCTCACGTTGTATAGTATTTACGGTTTCAATATACTAGGAATTAATTATTCATATATGAGCCCCTGGGAAATGAAGTAAAGCGAGTGAATTTTTTCCGAAAATCACGCAAAATCCGAAAATAAGTTTTCACAGTTTCTCTAATTTTTCAACGAAACGATCGACTCCAAATCACCTCATCTTCTGGCGGGCTCGTCATAATCACAGTTTAAAGTCAAAATCGCAGCTTATCGTTATATTCCTCGATTTAGAATTGTATAAATATTATTCTCTGCAAAATATTGTAAAAATAATTATATTATAAAGCCTCCCTTATCGCTGCGCAGCTCTAGGATTTTCTACAAAATATAATATTATTACACCTATTCGTCACTAATTTATAAATCGGTATATTGTAAAATACCTATAGTGTATAATATAGTATGTATCGTTTTATCATTAGGGCATAATGTCGTATAGTTATTAATATTCAGTACCTAAAAATTCCAGCGTTCCAAAAACTATAGACACTATAATTAATTAATTGATTCCCATTCTTTATCTATCTTATCTGCTTTTGAAATTTCATTTTTTTTTTAATGAAAATAATGACATTACTGTAACGCTGGATGAAATTAGTTGTATAATTTTAGTAATTGAAGAGAAAAGAAGAAAAAAAACACGCAGAATTGTTACCTCTGTTACAGTTGGTAACACGGCAGTCAGGCTTTTGTGTTTATTACCAAAGAGATGATACGATATGTGTAATTGAGTGTAAGTAATAAGTGATGTGCTATATGATGAATTCGAAATTTTTATAATAAACTAAAAAAATACTCTGTACGCTGTATCGAGGTTAAATGTGAAATTATATATTTGTAATCCATTTTTGCACTGGTAGAATATCTAGTTCAAATTAGACACCTTACTCAAAAAATTAGAATTACTGAGTTTTGTGAGCAGTGTTTTTTCGAAAGAGGAATTCATTAGATTCCACTACATCCTCTATTCGCTTGTCCGTCATATGCTTATGTAATTAATTATTTCATGTAAATATAAATTCAAATTTCGTCACCCTCATTGTATCGTATCCAATTTTATCCTGAATACATGTATTTCTTGACGTATGTATGTATATATGAATATACAGTTGGAAATTTCATTTAAAGAGAAAGCCCGATCCTAAACTTTTGGATATGTTTTCAGATCATTCTACAAGTTCAAGAAACTCACGTCAATTTATCATTAATAGAGACTAAAGCCTGTAGCACAAGGTGCGTTTTTCCGTCTAAAATTGCATGCGAGCTTTCGTTGCGCGCATTTTCATGGACAGTATTTTGCTGCTGCAGCAGTTCACTCACTGCCATGAAAATCCAGTCCGAGGCATCTGCTCGGGAGTGCGTACAAACGCTCGCACGAGAGAATAGATACCGGTTGTGGCAAGCTCGAGTGAGGCGTAGAAGACCGGAGCGCCTGATTCTAGGCAATTAAATGCACAGTTCTGCAGAATTTGTCGCACTCTGTCTATTTGTCGATGCAATGTTACAAAGGCTAGCGCTCGATTGTAGGCAACTTAGCATACCGAAAAGTAAGTCTACTTGCATAATTGGTGTATAAAGAAGTGTTTAATTATTTGAAATTATTGAACGATCGAACGGAATTATCTGTTGTTAAGTTTGATCGTAATTCTATGTAAAGTCTGGTTCAAATGATAACCAGGCAGTTCCGCTACTTCATACAAGATATATCTTGATCTTGGACGAAAAAAATTACAGAGCCCTTCCTAATGGTTTCCCTCGCTGTTTACCAGCCTCCCCTTGCTTTCCTTGTTGAGCATAGCCTTCTATCAAGCGCGCAAGGTCTGGGATCACTGGAATACTATGAATACAATGAATTGAGGATGGCCCATGCTGGCCATGCAGGCGGCTCATGATGACTGCGACCGGGTTTTTACGAGCGAGTGCCGGCCATACGCTAGGCTAGTTACAGTACGCTACTGATGTGCGCGGGGGTTCTGTATGCATAGACTTACGATTAGTGAAGATAGAGGTAGCATTGGGACCCTTCTACACGTAGCCATCTGACTCTAGCGAACAAGGAGGAAAAGAGAAAAGAGATTTGTGTTGCACACTTTCTCTCTTCAATCGCGCATGCACATTCGTGACCTTCTACTCATATACAAGTATTGCGGTATAGTATGTGAGTACAGTGTATGATTACGATTAGAAAACTCGAACTTAGGTTTCTATTCTAACAGAGAACTGAAAATTGTCTGGAACTGTTAGCTCCATAATCTTAGCTCCTCATCTGCTCGGATCAGCTTAATTCTTTTTTTAATCGTTTGTCCGTCGCTTGTTAGTGTATGTTGATCCATTCCCAACGTTTGTTGGTGATCCGTTAATGATTGAGAATTAAAACAAAACTGCTAGGGAATTTAAGTTAAGTTAGCCCCTCATCACCGCTAATTATTATCAAATTCGATTGTATATACGTCCAATCGTTTGTTCGTCGTTTGTTGGTGTTCAATAGTTCATTCCCGAGTCTCGCTAATCAACCAGTTTCCCGGTAGAATCAAAAGAAAAGTGTGGTCTTGGGAACTTTTCCGGCCCTCGGGAATTTCCGATAGACCGGTTCACACTAACCGGAAGTCACCACCTCATTCGCTATTTTGACATGAAATCACATTTTCCCGACGTAAAATCGTTCGACGGACATTTTCAGGTGTCAGACGGTGTTTGTTAGCGTATTCCCGACGTTTGATAAATAATTTTTCATTCGTTAAAATTGATTACAATTATGCGCGATCGGTCCTAGGGAATTTCGCCTGGTGCACGCGAGTGACGTCCGCGACTTAACTCATTTTTACCCTTTCCAATAAATTGATTGAATTTCACGCAGTGCCATCGTTTGTTGGTCGTTCATAGTTAGTAATTGTTGACAAATTTCTGACGTTTGATAGCCAACGGATCATTCGTTAAAACTAATTACTGGATAGGGATTAGGGATCGGGCAGCACGGAGGGCGGCAAATCGCAGCGAGTGCATGATGAAAAAGATAGTTTAAAAATGAAGCATTTGACCAAACGATGATATTGCTTCGCTTTCATTTCCCATTGCTCAATCGTATTATTTGAGAAATAAAATTACCAACATAAAACTGATAAGCATAAGAAGAAAAATCAAATTTTCAAAAATGAGACGCCAACTCCGAGGACACCTTTCCTACTAATAATTCTACCCGATAGAATTATAAAAATTGTCGGAAAATGAAAAAACCTGAATTCAGTATTAGGTATACCATATACTAATAATGTGCAAACGAATAGCGATGGTAATGAACAAAAATTGAAACGAAGAAATGATAAAACGTAACTTAAAAGCAGGTTTTAGTTATACTGATTTACCTGGTGTGCGATTGTTCCAGAAGGTAGGATTTTTATGATTATCAGTCTCGGTGACATTGGTTGTTTTTCGAATTACTCGGGTCCCCAGGTATATTGTGATTGGTCTATATTTCGAGTTCCAAAATATTCATTGACCTGCGAGAGCAAGAGAAAAAAGGAAACATTATTATCGGGAAAGCATTTTTATGAGCGATAGAAACAAAAAAAATGACCAGATTTTTCAGACGTATCAAAAATGTATTGAAGAATTCTCATAGCTGAGATAATAAAGTTGAAAAAATATAATCCAATTTGGCTAAAGAATCATTTCCGCGTTCGCAGTAGTCATGTTATTCTATCCGGAGAGTACTTTGATCACAGAGTACTCACGATTAGAATTGAGATTCGAATTCAACAGTTACAAATAGAAGAGGCAAATGACGGCGCAAAGCATGAAAATAAACGGAAAATAAAACAGTCGCGATGTGTGTTCTGAAATCGAGTTTTACTTCACATAATTTGCACGATCTCGTTCGAATTGTTATACTTTCAACGATGAGGAAAAACTATGATGAACTCTATCTACATGTTTTGTAGCATCAACAGTAGTTTGTATACGTGAACTTAATATTTATTCATGCATAACTACCGATTGCGTTCGTACTATCTATCCATTTTCTTTTTACGAATTAATTCGGATAATTTTATATTAGATGGGACCGTATTCCAGTTTATATTCCGCGCCGCAATTCTACCGAGAATTCTGAGAATCCCGCTTGTAGCGCCCCCCCCCCCCCCCCCTCTCCGCCCCGCGGGCACGTTGTAGACATGCCGTCGAATGTAACCAAACATGCCAAGGAAAACAAAATTAGTTTCATTTCTCGAACGGTACGAAAATTAAATACACACCTTACAATATCACGTCATTCCTAACTCGTTTATACAGATATTTCTCGATGCATGGGTACTTCGCACACGGGTTTGATAATAATAATTCCGAAAAAGAGGAAAAGAAAAGAGCGGAACGAATTATTTTGATCACCGCTTTAGAGTATACTTGACACCGATAAAGTAATGGTGGACGAAATCTATGTATAAACTAACTGTTGCGCTGTAAAACGACTGGTAAACAAAAAACCAACGCCGAATATCGAACGATATCAATATATCTCGGGAATCAAAATTCTATTCTAATAACATGTTTTGTCCTCTTTTTCTTTCTGAACGAATTCGAAGCACAGGAAAAACACGAATGAACAAACAAAAAAATCGAGCTATCTACTCACTTCATCTCGTTCATATATTTACAGTATTTTTTTCCCCTTTCTTTCTCATTTACTTCTATTTTTCTTCCGTTATTTTTCTGCACAGTCCATTATTCAGCTTGATTCAACTATCGTTGATTCAGAAAAATCGGAGTTTAGCTTACGGGGTCGACCGGTCACTTGTAAACAAATGTGACGCGGAAAACAAAGAGCTCCATTATTGGATTAGGAAATATGCAACATACACATATCACGATATTAGAAATTATATACGATGATTGTGGTCTTTTCCAACAGTTTTCTATACCGACGTTAATTGTTTCATCCTCCCGCACACGCAAATCATTCGATACTCGAAAAGTACATTTTATTTTCACTATGATCACTTGATAATAAGCAGCCGATGGAAAAAAGAACGTGTTTAGGCGAGCACTGATGTCGTGGTAGTAGACTGATTATCAAGAGAACGCGTTTCTTCCTCCCACTCCGGGAAATTAGCCAACGGTTAAACAATATCTGAGCATCGCGTATTCAAAAAATTCAACCAACCAATGTCAAGTCTCGAGCGATTTCGAAGTAACTCTGAGACGAACAGAAATACCATTTGAATATTATTTGTTTTTTCGAAAAAATTTGAAGCAGATCTGATAATTTGATGAAAAAACTTATAAACAAAATACTCATTCAATCAAATATGTACTTCCACTTGAAAATTAATTCAGATAGCACAACTGTTCACATTTTTCATGCCGCTTCAACGACCAATTCGTACGAACCGCCGCCCAGCTCGTTGGGTTGTTCTGCCGCTTGTAAACAAAGATGGCCTTGAAAAAACCCAGTCCCATTTTTCCAACGATACAAAAATATTATCCGGCAATTCCACGGTACCAACAGTTTGCGTAGCCCATACAGATATTTCTTCGTTACCATATATTGTACCTCAAGTCACGAACGAAAAGTATATACGTGGAAACGAATTTTTCACATGTTTATATACTAACCAGCAATAATCAGCCTGTGTAGATTAAAAAGTTTCCAACATCCCACTGTGGAGTATTCATACTTTGATTATGGGAAAAACTATTAGCGGAAATAATTCAATAATACCGAAGCTGTACGATCACTACGTAACTGTCGAACAATACGCGAGAACGACGGAAGACGATATTATCCCTTCAAGCACCACGGAGAATCTTGCTTGAACTTTTGCATAGACTGTTCATTCGCCCTCCTCCCCTCACGCGCAGCACGATCACCTCAAAGGGCCTAGCTGGATACGGTAGACGAATCCGGCCCCGGTCCTTTCAGGCTCATGAGTAGATTATCATTTTTGTAATGTAATACGAATATTTTCTTCCGAATTTCAGGTCTCGAGGTGGCCCCCATGGCTTATCATCTTAATTATGGTGTTTTTTAGTTTTGATTTTTTTTCTCAGCGACTATTTAATCGACAGGCTAGAAACTTTTTTTTGCGGCAGATACCGTGAACACGCATGATCCTAATTTTTTGTTTTGGCTCAGGCATAGAATTGTAATTTTGGCATGCTAATGAAATTTTCAAATCGTGATTATCCGCGACCAAAAATGCTTGCCTAATTTTCCAATTAGAATAATGTATATCTATGTGAAATGTATCCCCCCAAATTTTTTCCGAATTTTCGGTTTGGTGGAACAGGGTCAAAACTTCGAAAAACCACTTTTTTCACTGGTTTCGGCCGTTTTTGGCAATTTTCATTACACTTTTCGCTTAAGAAGTTCGTATTATAGTCCAAAAATGTGTATCCCACCGAAATAAAAGTACTTACACGATGCTCATCTATTTGGGCGATAAATTTTATTCATCAACCCATCAGAGAGTGATTTCCCTCCTCCAAAATTCGAATTTCGTTCGAAAATCCTAGAAGAAATCTTTCGAATTAATCTATTCCGTACAAAAGTTCTTATTTCCAAATGTTCATAGAATTTCAAACTGTAGTGTAGTGGAGGAGAATCGTGAAAAATATCCTTTCCACGACTTTACCATACATTTATGTATCCTGTAATTAAAAATGCTTTCATGGTGTAAAAGAATACGTATTCTGTCGATATGTAGCTAATTCTGTAATGTTCACATACTCTTGCGCAATTTTCTTTACAATATCATTTCAATTCAAAGAAATATAAGAGCACTTTATTCATTGTGATACAAAGATGAATAGTCAGTTATATAATGTTGAACAAATCGCACAAATATATAATATATTATATAAAATATATAATATATTTCTCGGAAGTGTCGAGTTGTTATGGAAACTAATAAAGCATTATTAATTACAGAATACATAAATGTATGGTAAAGTCGTGGAAAGGATATTTTTCACGATTCTCCTCCACTACACTACAGTTTGAAATTCTATGAACATTTGGAAATAATAACTTTTGTACGAAATAGATTAATTCAAAAGATTTCTTCTAGGATTTTCGAACGAAATCCGAATTTTGGAGGAGGGAAATCACTCTCTTGTGGGTTGATAAATAAAATTTGTCGCCCAAATAGATAAGCATCATGTAAGTACTTTTATCTCGGTGGAATACACATTTTTGAACTATAATACGAACTTCTTAAGCGAAAAGTGTAATGAAAATTGCCAAAAACGGCCAAAACTAATGAAAAAAGTGGTTTTTCGAAGTTTTGACCCTGTTCCACCACACCGAAAATTCTGAAAAAATTTGGGGTGGGGGGGGGGGGGGGGGGGGGGTACTTTTCACATAGATACACATTATTCTGAATTGAAAAATTAGGCAAGTATTTTTGGTCGCGGATAATCACAATTTGAAAATTTCATCAGCATGCCAAAATTACAATTCTATGCCTGAGCCAAAACCAAAAATTAGGATAATGCGTATTCACGGTATCTGCCACCAACAAAAGTTTCTAGCCTGTCGATTAAATAGTCGCGGAGACAAAAAATAAAAACTAAAAAACACCATAATTAAGATTATAAGCCATGGGGGCCACATAGAGACCTGAAATTTGGAAGAAAATATTCGTTTTACATTACAAAAATAATAATCTACTCATGAGCCTGAAAGGACCTGGGCCGGATTCGACTACCTTATCCGGCTAGGCCCAAAGGAGCTGTATAATTCGGCACAATCTAATCTAACCTAATAAGCTCAATGACATGAATAACATATACTCATACGAATAATGTCTTTCAGTTAAATACTTACAGATCAAATATTTTGGCGGTATTAATTACTTAGCTACTTTTCTACAATGGAAACATTTCTCTATCATTATGCGAGAAAGTAGTCAAATTATTAACAGGCGCGTTTGAGTCTACCGCCATAAAGATTCACTCAGCCCTAACACAAATGGCGTTAAAATTATTTCAAAAAAATTGGCCTATACCCTAACCAGGGTCGCCACGCTTTCTGGAAAACCTGGAAATCTGGAAATGTCAGGGAATTCTGTTTATCCTGAAAAAGTCAGGGAATAGTCAGGAAAAAACGTTAATAACCTGGAACTTTCTTAATTTTGTAGTAAAACTTTCGATTCTTCAGTTGAAACCGGATTTCGTCCAGTTTCAAAAATTTCAATCTGTAATACTTTGATTTTCTTACATTTAAAACAAAATTATTTCAGAAAGCCTAATGCCTGGTCTACACATACACTTCAAGTGGGGATCTTTAAGTCAGGAACTTCAAGTCAGTTTGAGTTAAAGTGTGTACTCGGCTACACACAGCACTTTAATCACAATATTTGTTTAGAGTTGGCAAACCTGAAACTGTATTGCGTTTGTTATGTGGAATATTGTGTGGCATTTGGAGGTTAGAAAGCCCTGTAGCCATCAGACGGAGTAATAATATAATAATAATAATAATAATATAGTAATAATAATAATTTGATATGTGAACTTATGTTAATACCTCAAAATTTGATCAAAAGAAATAGTAATTCCGCTTAGGTATTCAATATGATTTCATTATTATACATCGACACATTATAAGTTAATGTTTACAATTATCGAGTGATATATTTACATTATATATCATTTCATACTTACCATCTCTCTTTCAATAATTACGCGAAATTGAAGTAAAAGTAAACAATCCAAACAAAGAACGGGTTCTAAAAATCGAGATCTCAATTGCGGTTGGCACTATTGATTCACTCGAAGTTGAACTTGTTTGGATTCGGAAAATCTTTAAGTGAGAGGCGCTTAAAGTTCATATAAACTCGGCTACACACTAGCTTTAATGGAAGCGCACTATGCAGGAGCGAACAAAAATAGATCAAGCAATCGAGTGGTGAAAAAGCAATGGTTTTTTTTTATTTTTTCAACCCTCAACATCCATGTCCATCATCATATTGTGGAATTAGTGGTTAGCCGTCGGAAGCGTTTGGCCAGCTTGGAGATCATCATAGGATCTTCATTCTCATTATTCTTATCAATTTCATGTCGGTAATTTTATTTCTCAAATAATACGATTGAGCAATGGGAAATGAACGTGAAGCAATATCATCGTTTGGTCTAATGCTTCATTTTTTAACTATCTTTTTCATCATGCACTCGCTGCGAGTTGTCGCCCTTCGTGCTGCCCGATCCCTAATCCGTATCCGGTAATTAGTTTTAACGAATGATCCGTTGGCTATCAAACGTCGGAAATTCGTTAACAATTACCAGCTATGAACTTGCTATGAACGACCAACGATCGATGCCATGCGTGAAATTCAATCAATTTATTGGAAAGGGTAAAAATGAGTCAAGTCGCGGACGTCACTCGCATGCACCAGGCCAAATTCCCTAGGACCGATCGCGCATAATTGTAATCAATTTTAACGAATGAAAAATTATTTATCAAACGTCGGGAATACGCTATCAAACACCGCCCGACACCTGAAAATGTCCGTCGAACGATTCTACGTCGGCAAAATGTGATTTCATGTCAAAATAACGAATGAGGTGGTGACTTCCGGTTAGTGTGAACCGGTCTAGCGGACGTTCCAGAGGGGCGGAAAAGTTCCCAGGACCACACTTTTCTTTTGATTTTACTGGGAAACTGGTTGATTAGCGAGACTCGGCAATGAACTATGAATGAACACCAACAAACGACGAACAAACGATTGGACGTATATAAAATCGAATTTGATAATAATTAGCGGTGATGAGTGGCTAACTTAACTTAAATTCCCTAGCAGTTTTGTTTTAATTCTCAATCATTAACGGATCACCAACAAACGTTGGGAAAACAAACACCAACAAACGACGAACGGCGATTAAAAAAAGGAATAAGCTGATCCGAGCAGATGAGGGGCTAAGTTTATGAAGCTTGAAAAGTGTCCGGTAGAATTAGAAAAAGAGAGTGCGAGGTGGCGGCCAATCGCTATATTACGAACCTAATGAGAAAGAGACAGAGCTTGGCCGCCACCAGTCGCTATATCTTTCTTCCGGCCGATCACATTCTTCCGTGGTCCATACTTTATATGTCGATGACCATGCATAATGATCATAATTGATCAGTGCCGCTCTCTCGTGTTGATAATTCGAAGCAATTCAGCTAAATTCAGAGGGCTTCTCTCTGCCAAATCTCGAAGCAGAGATAATGAATTGAACGCGACTGCGCATCCATTTAGCGCATTAGCGCAATTTGTGGTAACCGTCGCCACCGACTTCCGCTCTCTTGGCGTTAGGCGACTGGCTAGTGGCTCGTCCATTTTCCTCCGGACACGAGACAGGCGCAATGGCAAACGAAACGGGCTTCCAAGAGCCATCTTGTTTCTGTAGACGACGTGGCGGTCCGGAGTACCGGCTTTTCATTTTGTCTGACATTGTGATACACAATAATAAACCGAAATGAGTATACGTGAGTATCGTTTACCTATTTATTTCCCAAGAAGCATCCTGTGGACCCGTCTTCTGAACTCCCCGATACTCTTTCTAAGTTATACAATAACAACCAGTATCTACATTTTTCAACAATCTGCAGTAGACGTGTGTGTGCGAGTGGTTTCGTTCCATCGACTAATGAAGCTCATTTTTATGCTTATTCCGTTGTTATTATCAATTGCGAAGCGTCTTGACCTGAAGTATGATAATTACGAATCATTTCGTATCTCAAGTTTCCTACGTATGCCTTAATTATTTTTTCGTAGTGGCCATGCGTGTTACGAACTCGCGCTGTTACCGTGAAACTATTCCGAGTTTCTGATCCTTCTGAAAGCTTCTTCACGTATCGGTCTAACACTCACTTATCTTTGTGATTGATTATTCGAACGATTCAAACTCATTCATAATTCATAATTGATCGTCACGGTTTTTCATCCGCTTTCCAGCCATGCGGCCGTATCGCTCGGTTATTTTCGCTTTCGCGTTAATCGCTTTCGCCACATCTCTATCGATACCTACATCAACGAGCTCCTATTTATCTGGGGCTGATAAAACACGGCTGAAAAAAGTCATCGAGCCAGGATTTCAACTCGCGGATATCGCCTCGCTGCATTATGCCGTTATTGGATATAACCTCATCGGGGAAACTATACCGAAGAGTGCTGTAAGTTTTGTTAAGCTGTGATTCATAATCTTATAATATATATTCTCAAGCGACTTTTGGCTGATGTTTAATTCAATAGGGGAAACTTAATTTTTCTTCATCAATTTCGTGAATCCTTCAATGTCGTTTCCATCATTCTAATAAACTTCAGCCAATAATCGCTTAAGAAGACATTCATCGTACTTTTAGTCTGTTATAGCGTAATAAACTTTGGCCTCGTTATAAGTTATCCAAGAAGTTTGTTATTTTTTTTTCATTATCTCTCTTGATTTTAGGATGCTTGTAAATTCTTACTTAACTCCGTTGGAGATGGATCCTCAGCGAGTCTGGAAAATCTTTACTACGTCGCAACGGCATGGAAAACTATTGGCGTTTGTCAACCGCTCCAAGTCGCTGCTATAACGAAGGTGATTATAACATTGAATATTTTTTTGACTGCGACAGAACTTGGTATTCTTTTTATTCCAAATTTCCGTACTGAATCATAACTTTTTTTTTACTATTTTGGCAAAGTTTATTTTCACTGTTTTCTCGAGTTTGAGAAAATTGAACCAAGTTACATATTTTGAATTTCGTCTAATTTCTGTCAATCCTTTTTTCATCGAATAATTGATTTCTTCAATATTCATTTGGTTTTTGTGAAATTACACGAGAGCTAGATAAAAAGAGCTACAAAAGAAAAAGGCAAAAAAAAAAGAAAATAAAAAAAAAGAAACAATGATGTATACACATAACTTTCGTTCTACTGTATTAAGAACAATGGAGAGAACTTCAAATTCTGATTGATGATTGATCAAAATTCAAAAATTCGATCCCATATTTTCATTCTTCATTTTTATTTGTACTTAATGTATTTTTCCTTTTTCTGGTATCGATTGTTTGCTCCTTATGCGTGGATGTGATGTGAAAACATGAATTAAAATCCGTAAGACGCTGACTGCCATCGTGGAAAAAGAAACTTCAACTATTCCGGAGCTCTTCTACGCTGTAAGCGCTCTGTCGGCGTTATCTCAAAAACTTCCTGAAACCAGCACAACGAAATTGGTCAAAACACTGCAGGCTGCTCTAAGAAAAGACGACAGTCTTCTAAAGTGAGAGATATTTTATTAATTTAATTTTTTTGTGATCAAATGGTTGGACCTCTGAAAATTTCGAATTGTGTATGCAATTGAAAGTCTAATAAGTCCACTAATTATTTGAGCAGAAATTGGGGTTATACGGGATACTATGAAACAGTTTTTGTCAATTTTCAGTGCCTAAAATTATATTCCGATTATACTTTTTGCAGAATAATTAAAAAAATAACTACAATTCTTTGGAATTTGATTTAAAAATCTGTTACTCTCGCGTAGCTGAACAATGATGAACAATGCAGAATCATGAAATCAATAATGATTATTTGATTAGTCTTACTGAAAAAGCTTTAAAAGGAAATTTCTTGGTTGTGGAAACGTGCTCTTCTCTTTTTTCAGAATATTAATCACAATTTTCAATACATATTTTAGCCTTGGATACGTTTTTCATATCGCATCTGAAGTCGGAGCAGCGGGAGCTTTCGCTTTCGAGAGAATTGAGGATGCCGTTGTTCAGGCCGATGAGGTCGATGGAAAGTTCTTACAATTTGAAGGCGGCCTTTCAGTCACAAGTGAGATTTGTTATTTAGTTATTTAACTCACCTAATTTCTCTTTTTATTGAACTTCTATTGTTCCTGGTTCTTTTTTACAATTTGCTACTCAAAACTCGGTTTTTTTTCGGTATTTTCGGGGATTTGAACCACCTTCAAGGATTTCATAGAAATTCAATTACTTTCTTGCAAAATTTTCTCCATTTGTTAACAACGAATGATGTGAATCAATACTTTCGTTCTGCTGTAATAATCTTGAAGAGTATTCTATTTAACTGACGTTGTTATTGAATAAGATGTAAATTCTTTACATATTTTCGTATTTCCCAATGTTGAATAAATTGAAACAAAAATACTATTGAAAACTGCACATCGTATCGAAATAGGAAATCTTAAATGGAAAACCGCTCATATTACATCAGAAAATCGAATTTTGATATGGAAAAATGTTTGGAATGGTTTTAAAAATCTGGTTTCGGTGAAAAATATTGGAAATTGATTGAAATGATCAAATTTTACGATAAGAAACAGTTTAAATTTTATTTGAAAAAATGTTTGAATGAACATGAAGAGATCAAGTTTCAATACAACAAAAAACCGTAAATTGACTTGAGTCATTTTAATTTGACCGAACATAATCAGAGATCTCATGGAAAAATGAAAAAACAACCGTTCTCAGAAAATGATGGGATTGAAATTCGAAAAGAAACACACTTCTGTATTGAATGGAAACCAAAGTTTTGAAACTAGAAGAAAAAAATGTTGAAACCAAATAAAAAAAATAGAATTTCGTCCAAGGGAAACTGCAAATCAATTAAAAAAATAAAATTTCGTCCGAAAAGTTTGAACAAAATTACGTTAATGAAATTTGAATTGATAGGAGTATAAAATTCAATCAAACAATTCGAACTTGCTGGGCAAAAAACGACACTCCAGATAATGAAATCTAACTCCTAATAGAAAAAATGAACATTGGAATAAATTATCAAAATAATCTTTTTCAGGTCTTTTGGTTAACGGAGTGTTCCAGTTATCAACGAATCTGAAAAAGAAGCCGCCAATCACTTCCGAGCAGACTGTAAAGTTTGCAAATTATTTGCTCTCTCGTCGTTCCGTCCAAACAAGTAAAGGAGTTGTCGGCCTCTTGTCTGCGCTCAGCAACCTGGCTAATAATCCATTTGAGAATCCAATCTGCATCGCTCTAGCCGATGGAGGAATCGCTGCCTCTGCTCAACAACCTTTGGTCAGCGTCAAAGTCTGCGACATCTTAGGCAGGCCTCTCAAAACTCCTACTTCTGTTGTCGCCAATTCTGCTACTAGAGTCGGCGACGATGTTGTCGTCATTAGCAAAAAGGCTTTTCAACCGTCGCCAAATGACAAGTGAGTTTAATTGATAACAGCTTTGTTGAAGATCCTGAAAAGTATTTCCAATTCTTTCTCTTGGTTTTAGAGAGAACTTAAGAGATTTGAAACACTTTTTCCAAATTTTTGAGCTTTTTTCTCCATTAATTCAGAACAGCGGTGATTTTTCAATAATGCAATATTAGCCAAGTGCTGTAGTGAAACGTAGTTCTGGATATCTCCTTTCGCGGTACCGTTCAGGCTATTAGCTACTTTGGAGGAATTTTCCGCCTGCCGCGGCAACGATACATTACTGTTGTAAAGACGTTTGTGACATCAATAATAGCTGAAGCGGGATGCCAATTTTTGCAACACACCATCTACCCCGATTACTTACTGATTTGAGACAATAATCTATCGAATTCAGTTATACGCTTGGGGAAAATAAAATGTTGGATATTTTTTTCATCAAACTTTGATGATATCGCAAATTTTGATAACAAATCCAACGTACAGATGTGAATCTATAGATTTGAAGCAATTTTTTTCACTGAAAACAACTTCATCGCATTCGAAATGTCTTGGAGTCGTGAAGGAAACAAAAAAATACAAAATTGAGCACACTTTGTTGTTTAAAATCCGAAATATTACAACAATGGAGAGCCTGATAGTGAATTTTGGAAATATTGTAATATATCTATGCTTGGAAATATATAAAATTCTCATTTGAGATGAAAAGATAAATTTCCGTTCACTTCGTAGCTAAATATTCTCTGAGAAACAAAGCAAGAGGAGAAAAAATAGGTATTCACAAAAGAATATCTTAGAAACTTGAATTTTTCTCTAATATTATATCAAAATTCAAAATTTGACCTATTGAATCAAACTTTCGTTGATCTATTTCAAAAACCATAGAAACAGTCCTAGCTTCTATTTCAAAACTGATCTTCAATGAATGGATGGTATTTTCGAATCTTTCACAGAACTTTATACACAATGAATTTGATGGAAATTAAACCAGACCGAGGAGTATACAAGATTTCAGTTTCTGCTGGCTCAGTCTCAAACACCGTCACTGTCAAGGTACTCACGGAAGCTGTTGTGGACTACCTCGAAATCGGTACTGCTGATGCAGATCAAACTACTCAGCCAAAACTCTCACGGTAAGAATTTTGATTATTTGAAACAAAGGAACACCCGAAAGGAAGAGAAACTGCAGGAAAAAAAAACTGACAAATTATGCATAGGGGTCTGAAAATTTGTTCAAAAATTATCTCCAATCCCTCAAAATTTATGGGGAATAGAGATTTCATTTCTTCCAATAAAACTTAACAATTGTGTTGTCTATTTATCTAACATCTAAGGTTTTTTCTTCTGTTTATTGTTTCTTCGTTGAAATTTCACTGGCTATGAAATTTGGCTCTTGACAATATGAAATAGAATACTAAAAATCATCATTTTTTTTAGAATTAGTTTTTTAATTTGCGTTTACGTTCTGCTATTGCTAGGAATCGTCGAAATTTATACGGCAAACAAATTTGTATTACATTTGTGATCAAGTTTGTTAATTTCATTAGCAAATTAAAAGTAATTCAAAAGCAGTTTGCATGTATGGGTTTTGTTTCGTATTTGTTGAAAATCAACTGGAAGCAGGTTTCTAATTTTTTAAAGAAAATATCAAAACTTGATAATTTCTCTACAAATTCATCTAATAATTTGGAATTTGGTGTTTTGTTAAATTCGTAATATTCATAAGAGAAGCCGAGAAATAAAAATTTGGACACCATTTATATAAATTCCACCTTTTTTTCACAAGTTTACCATATAATTGGTTTTTTGTTTTTTTTTTCTTTTGGAAATGATTTCTCAAAATGAACGAAATTTCATTTCTCCCCAATAAAATTCATCGATCGATGAAGTGATCAAACTTGGCAATTTTTTTTACAGTACTTCATGAAATAAGGAGTATAAATGTACCTAATTTTTTTTCCAATTTTAACAGAGTTGAATATCCCAAGAAGCTTAGTGGAAAGATTGAAGCTGATTCTCAACAAAAACTTGTCATAAGATTCCTTCTCAAAGATTCGACAAGCAAGAAGCCAATTCATGTTCATCAGGCTTTCGTCAGACTTTATTCCTCTGGTTCAAAATCTGCTGATAGTCGGGGACAGGAAATCATATTTGTCGCCGAACCGGATGCTTCTAACATTTACAAATTTGATATGGTACGTCGTTGTATTTCAATCACAGGATAGATCATTGATTTATCATTTATTCAGTATATTTTCTTTATCTTCAATTATATTTTCATATTTTTCAGGACGTTGGATCTACTGCTGGAGACTTTGGCTACGTTAGCGGAGATTATGACGTTGAATTGATTGTGGGGGACGCAGTTCTGAGTAATTCATTCCAGTGGAATTTGGCTCAGATAACATTGAAGCTTCCCGAATCACCGACTGCAGCTCCAGCATCGGATGACAAATCTAGTCTCTATAAACCTAAACCAGAAATCAAGGTATGTAATGTTTTATAAGAATTATCGATCCTTCTGATATTTTTTTTCTCAATAATTTAATAAGTTTATTAAATTTCTTGAAAAATTTGTTTCTACAGAATTTATCTGTTCACTTATAAATTTGTAGGAAAAAAACTTGATCCATTTTATGAAACTCTTGAAAAAATGTGCATGATTCTTACAAATTTGATCGACTCTATCAAACTCTTTAAGGAGGCAATGAATTTGATCAACTCGTGTCATTATTAACATGAATCTCATCAAGTTTTCGATTCAAAAATTGATAAACTTTTAATATTTTAACAACAAATTTAGATCATTTCAAAAGATTTTTATAAAATTTCTGTTTCTATTTCCTAATTTTTTTATCTTCAATTTCAGAAATTTTCTAAATTGATTATCAATTTCGAACAAAATAATGACGAAACTTGAAAACAAGTTTTGAACCCTTCAGGATAGTAAAAATTTATAATCTTATAGATTTGAAAAAAAGTGATTAACTAATTTTGGAAATTCTCCCTGTATGGAAAAATAAGAGAACAATGCACAAGGATTATCAATTTTCATAAATAAAAACTAAATTTTATAAAAGTTTTTTAACTCGCGGATTTCAAAATTCGACACTCCTAATTTCATGAGCTATTTTCTTTATTTATGAATGACTTTTTCTCAACCCAATGCTCGTTAGTGACAGAATGGTTTCGATTCATCTGCCACCTCCAAAACATTGGGAAATAAAAATGATCGAAAGATGTTCACATTTTACAAAATGAATTTTCATTTATTTTGTGACTCTGAACAATATTTTGACCAACAGTTACATTCCAAATTAGCCTTTTTCTTTTCTTTTCACTCAACTTTGATCTACGATTCCTTTGTAGAAACTGGTTTTTGTGGAAAAGACGAATCAAATCTGACGGCGAGGTCTTGAATTTTTCTTTTCTTTCATTTTTTTTCAGCACATGTTCCGTGAGCCTGAAGTCAGGCCGCCTCCAGTCGTCTCGAATCTCTTCACCGGACTTTGTCTGGCTCCTGTATTACTCTTATTCATTCTCTGGGCTAAACTTGGCGTGAATATTTCAAACTTCCCGCTTTCTCTAAGTGCGTTAATTTTCCATCTGGGTCTTGGAGGTAAGAATCATGATCTATTTCTTGTATACATATCTAGGTATTTTATCTTAATCTTATTTGGTAAAAGTTTTATCACATTTTTGTTCAGTCAACGATAGAACCAATAATTGCCATGAATTAAAAATACTGTGCGATATGAATTAGTGCCCAATGCTTGACGTATGACTTGTTTTTATTTTGAGTCATGATCGTTTTCAATTGGGCAAATATCAATTATAAAACGTGGATTTTTCACAAATGTAACGACATTATCTGTTACATTTGCAGCCCGATATTCACGACAGTTCATTACTGTTTACTCGATTATTCAATTTTTTCAATCAGAAGATTTAAATCAAGACGGAAAAGAAAAAAAAAACAGATAGAAAAAGAGAACCAGAAAAGTAAAGAACAATAAATTAAAATTGAGAAGCTTTTACCGTTTGTCATTATTTTCTTTCGTCTAAATTATAATTAGATAATGTTTAAATATAATAATTTTATTCCCCCCTCGTTTGTGTTTGTCTCGTAGGTATCTTTGTACTTCTGGCGGTATTCTGGCTACAGTTGAACATGTTTGTTACTTTGAGATATCTTCTCGGTATCGGCGTTGTGACTTTCCTCGCCGGTAATAAGTTACTGTCTCAAATAGCTGGCCGTAAAATACGCTAAGGAAAATAAGGATTAAGAAAAAAAAGAGAAGCAAATAGAATATAATATCAGATGTAAGAAAATATTAATGAAATGTGAAAAATAATGTGATGTGAAAAAATAGACAAAAAAAGACCCCACGCGGCAGATTAAGAGATCTACGACATATTGACGCGTATAACTGAGATATCTTTTCACCAAAGTAAGAAGGTGGTGTACATTGATTACGTTTTATAAATAAAAATATAATTAAAAAACAACAGGAAAAAAGTAAGTGAGAAACAAAAAAAAAGAACCAATTAATGCCAACCTCATGAAATCAAGAATCTTGACTCTTGTCTTGTCTCTCTTCTCTATGTCGTGCCTAGGAAGGTATAGAAAAGAAATAAAGAACAAACAAAGAAAAAATGTCTATAAAAGACAAGGAAGAAAATATCAATTCAACCCCAGATAAACATCCGTATGTTCTCGTTGTATTTTCACCTTTTCTATCATCGAGTGAAAGGATGTTCATTTTATCGTATACACATATAGTATAAGGATAAATCGGGTGCATATCGGATAGTCATTTTGAAACGGTGACAATTTTCAATTTTCTATCTGCATTTTTCACGTGTTGTTGAAGATTTCATAGAAAACTGAAAGAAAGTGAAAAAAAAAAATAAAAAAATAGTGTATACTAGATATTCTTCAATTCTACAATTCGTCGCCATTTCACAGCTGGCCGAAGGCTGCATATTTCAACGATTTCACTCAAGTTACAGTTAGTTGAGTAATAAACGTTCAAAGAATAAGGTAGGCTTCAAAGACCCTGCTGTCGTTTTAGGGCTGAAGCGATATCGTCATTTTAGTGATAATAATACCTAACAATAATGATAATGATGATTAGAAACTATGAAGATATTTCATAGGTGCGATGATCTATTCATATATTATTAATAATAATATTAGTAATAATGATCATATTTTATTATACAATTGTCCTATGGTATAATCGATTCAAGGACTTTCCGTCGCGACAGTTGGGGCAACAATTTGGCGTCTGTCAGCCATAAATATGGTTTAGCGGGACCACGTCTCTGCGAAAGCTCTAGCTATTCTGAGAACGAATATGAACCTTCCTCGAAGTATTATTACTCTCCGGCATCAATCGAACACACAAATGTGGATGAAATTAATGACTAGATTTATTCATCGGCTGCTCTCGGTGACAAATACTAACGGAAACGCGTCAGCGGTGGAACGAAATTTTATTTCTCATTCAAGTATTAGAGAAAAGTACAGTTATCGCTAACCAGAGCCGCTTATACCAGCAGAAGCACGATTGTTTCGACGAAGAGAAAATGAGTTGTACAGTAAAACTCTGGTTCTGTAAACACATGCGACGCAGTCATGTAATCGCGGTCCCCGATTTTGCCGTGTTCACTCACTGCCGTTTTACCAATGAAATTGTCGCCGACATCGCCATCACTCTGCTGTTACACGAGGCGCTCAACAGTCCTCAAGGATCATTATTCTTAGCGCCATCATCATTATAATCATAATTATTATTATTATTATCATTATCTTCATCATCATCGACATGATACATATATTCAATTTTTATTGAAAAATACTTATAAAATATATATCTATGGTATATATAAAATATAAAAAGAACGAAGAAATTATAATGGACTATACTTCAAAATAAACATTCCCTGAATTTGGAGAGGAAGAAAAAGAAGAAGAGTCGTTGTTTTCTTTATTTTTTATGTATTCTTCCAACGGCAGTCGCAGTCATTGGAAAATTGAGCCACATTTTTATCATGTTTTTTACTCTCTTGTACAGATTATCGAAATTGTGGGAAAAATAAAGAAACAAATGAAAAAAGGAAAAATTACATGACAGTAATGAAAATAGGGTGGAGGACCTTACCTTATTTCGTTTAGCTCTTTCTTTACTCTGATATTCATAAATTTGGTAATTGGAATTCTGAAATTGAAAAATTTGGAATCGCGCTTCTGCGATATTCTTATATGTAGGCGTACGATAATGATATTCGGTATTATGTTGATTAATTATTTATTCGGTACGAAGATATACAAAGATTGATTAAATAGAGTCCTAGATATAATAATAATAATCGTCATTATTGTTATTATTATGCCTTTTTTGGTGACTCAAATCATGGGAGTTGACCTCGAGAATGACAAGCTTCGATTTTTTTTCGATTTGGTGACGATGGCATTGACCTTTCGTTTAAACAGTGTTCGAGGCATTGGCGGAGACATCGGTTTTCGTCACGGAGTTTATCGTGTTCCAAACGTAGCTGTTTTGTTATTACTTTAACCGAGCCAACTCGTCGCCAGAATAATTCGAGGTTTCGAAATTCTTGTATCACCTGTTATTCATTCGGTTACGTAATTTGGAGATACATGGATATAAAAACACGTGTACCTGTGTAGAAAGTGAAGAAAGTCTCACGGGATTCCTCTTTGACGGCCTGTGTCATCTTATTTTATGTCTGCATCCGATTTTAATTTATCGGTATTTTATGTCATTTCATTTTCTCTTATTTTATTTTATTTTTACTAAACTTTTCAACAATTCGGGATACACCCGGAATATGTAAGACAAATTGGAGTATTTTATTATACGGGTAAAAAAAATTTTGTAAATATAGTGAATAAAAGATGTGGAAATCGGTTTAATGAGCGTAACGTATTGCAGTAAATTTTCTCCAAGACATCATTTCTATTGGACAGTTGTTCAGTGTGTGACCACAAGTCAGCGCGAAATTTTGATCAGACAATTTTTTTTAATTTTTGGAAAAAAAATTTTGCGAGTTTTTTAATCGATCGTTGATAAATTGACGAAAAAAGTTCGCCAATTTTTCGAGTCCTTGCGAAAGGCTGGGAACAGTTGGGGAGTTCATAAGTTCTTGGAAATATTTGTGAACAGTTTGAAAATGATCAGGTTTTTCTGACTGAGCGAGTCAGATGCGTATAATCGAGCTGAAGTCAAAGTAGGAATTTTAAGTTCTTTGTTCTGTAGGAAGTGGTGAAGAAAAGCCGACGATTTTTCATACTATAGAGTCATTGGGAAGATTGTCGAATTTCGAAGTTTCGGAAAGGACGTTGAAATATTTCTCCGGTGGGCGGTGACACAGAAAATCGAAGGGAATGCGAGCATTTTTCATCTTTCATTTTTCATTCAAGTCAGTGTTGGGAGTTTTGTAAAAACAATTTGTGACAAACTTTCGAATCATTAGAAAAGTCTTGAGGTTTTTCGAGTATTGAGAGAAAAACTTTTGGGGGCTTTTTCTGTGACTTGAGAGGCTAAAGGAGAGAAGAGGATCTTCCAATTCGCTTCAAAATTATGTGACGCGGATTTTTAATTTAACATTCACAACGAAAAATAATTACTCTAAGACTCAGATAGAAATAGAAAAAAAAAAATCGAAGCCGTAACTGAAAAACTTGCGAGATTTTCAATCAAGTCCTTCGAAAATATGCAACTAACAGTTGAAGGATTATGCCGAGCTGGTAGATAATTATTCGGATTTCTGAGTCGTTGAAAAACTCAGAAGAGGCTAGAAAGATTTTCTAAGTTTTTGAAAAAAATACCGTGGAAGTTCAGCTGCCGACTTATTTTGGCACGGGAGATTTTCGAATAATTGGAAAATTCAGTGAAACTCCGAGGTTCTGAACATTTTATATAACTTTGAAGTTAATCGATGAATCAGTGAAAATTGTTTCAAGTTAATATCGATCAGTTACTGAAACATTCTCGTCATTGTAGTCAGTAGTCGAAGCGTTTCCAAATTTCAAAATGTTGTTACAAACATTCTAAGTTCATTTTACAATGGACTAGTCGGGAAAATTTGATGTCACTGGAAAATCTACAGAACAATTTCGCCAAGCATGAGAACAGTTTGGGGCAAATGTCTGAATTCATATGTTCGTGAGAGACCGCGGGATAAAACGTCTCGATATTTCATGTTACCGGAAAGGTTGACGGATAATTTTCAATCCGAAAAACAGACAAAAATATGTCAACGTATTGTATACAAAAATATGTAGAAAATATGAAAAACTTAGATACTATCCGATAATGTAACGCAGATGCCTTAGGAGATGGAAACAAAAATCAAAGTCTTAACTCACAGCGTGGCTTGTTTCCCATCCAAAATCGATTCCAAGTTCTTCCGGATTATCGTCTAATACTACAGGATATTTGAACGGTAGAACTTTTTCTTCCAAAGTTTCATATTTCCGGCAAATCCGTATAAGGCTTAGAAGATTCTCCCCCTTCGTCAAAAGTCGCATTAGCTGTTTCATGGTTACGTTGAACTCTGCTGTGATGATTTTCAGCTGATCCTTATCCACAGTCTGTTCTGCGAGGATTGTGTAGAAGAAAATGAAAAATTGTTGGAAAAAAGTGAGCAAGAGACACAGAAAGATAGAGAGAGAGAGAAACATAGAGATAAAGAGAAAAAGAAAAATACGTTTCAGATGTGAGACGACTTAATTAAGGGCGCAGTTCATCGTACCTGACATGAATCGCGTTTTTATGGTCCAGTAAGCTTCGTTAAAGAAGTCCCGCTCTGCTAAGATCTCGGCAATTTCTTTCGCCGTAGTGAGTTTGTAGCCGGCAATTTTATCTGTAAACTTGCGAATTGACTCGAAAAGGTTTCCCGTTCGGGTGAGCTGCCGAGCGATTATTCGTCTAGCTTTGCTGTCTTTCTCTTTTGTGAGGTTGTAATCTCTGTGCAAATTTTCAGTGTCTGTTCAAGTAGGAATAGTGCATTTTACTGACAATTAATTACGAAAAGCTGTCAAATTTGAACGGCAATAAATTTTCGGGGTATTGGAAAGCCCAAAATCAATCGGAAAGCTGTTCGATTATCTGAGGAGTGAAAGAAAAGTTGAGAAGTTTTTCTCGTCCCCAGAAAATTGATGGGATACCGAATTATGCGGAAAAGTTTAATAAAGTTTTTTTAAGTTATTGAAATCGTCAACGATAAGCCGAACTTTACGGATTATTGAATTACTAGAAAAGTGAGAATATTTTTATGCTGTTTATGAAAATCAACGGGCGCTCCAACTGTTATTACATTATACTGTTCAAGTGATGGGGAAGAGTCACTCTTCCGAAAGTGTCACGGAGAGAAATTTTTTTATACAACTCCACAATCGGTTCAAAAATCAGCAGATTTTCCACTCACTATCAATTTTTCAATAGCGCCATGGGAAACCGAAATCATTTTTGACGTACTCCTGTACCGAATGACGGAAAATTTTCAATTCAGATCACTCGAAAACCACGAGGCTGCATCTGGTTATTATGCAACATTTCTGATGTGATTCTCTTGGACGACGCTCTGTCTAATACTATAATCTAAGCATTATCCCAATCTAATGTGGGATTGAATTGGACTTGGTGTAGAGAAAACAACCGCTAGCCACTCTGCAGGTTCTTTTATGTTGTCTTTATGTCACCATCGGCAAGCTAACCTAGCTAACATAAGGAATATTCATTTGCCATCGAATCCGATCGATGTTTCGAAAGAGTCGAACACATAGACGCTTTCTGCCATCATACTTAATGAATTCACAAAGTTTCATCAGAATCGATCGAGTCGTTTGCGTAAATCTACGATTCTCATTTTCGAAACGGTGTCTGTACATTTAATAAGATGTCGACTCCAAATTCCCCTTAAGTTCACGTTCGGTTTCACCAACGGAAGAGGCTAAACAATCGATACATTGAATCTCATAAACTACATTGTATTGGTCGTGTTTATGAATGCGGTCTTTGCTTTTGGTAACAATCGATCTTGGACTGTTATTCACACCTGGGGCCGATGTGAAGTCTAATTTTTTGAGAGAACTGGCCGTTCTTAGAAAAAAAATAAATCCTTCAACATGTCTGCCATAACATAGCTTTGTTTGTCTGCCTAGATTGATTGAGACTTTCCCTCATCTTTACAAGTTCGAGGGTTGACTTCAACAATGTACGAAACAAAAACCAGTCAAAGTCGTGATCAGGTTTTAAAAATAAACTGAACGTATTTGTTTTACTCAAACTTCAAAATCTCACCGGTTTGATATTTCGTCAAATTAGCGACATATTCTTCCCACAACTCGTGGAATTTTCTTTCCAACATAAATTTCACTACTCTTCTAATGTTCCGATTGTCATCTTCCATTTCTCCGACTCTGGTGATAGTCGCGCCCTTGATAGACTTCATAAGATTTTCGAGGTGCTGCTCCATGGCGTACATCATCGTCTGCAAAAAGACTTCGTCGTCGGTCTGCTTCAGGGTAATAACTTCTGTCTCTGCGATCGTTCCAGCGACCATCTCTTCGAGCTCCGTCTGATATCTTTTCTCTTCATTTGCCAAACGAATTTTGTAAGTTTCCATAAGGCGACTTATTACTTCCAAATGCGCTCTCTCGTTCATCTGATACTGTTCCTCGGCGATGTCCGCCTCATCCAGCAGCAAGGAGATGCTAGACACCCGATTCTACTATCAATTCATTCTTATATGTAATTATAATTTTATTCGAAAATTGATACGTGTATTTGAAAATTTTCTTATCTAAGAAAATATTATCTTGCAACTATTTTCAATAATGTTTGCAAATTTTTCGACCACTTTTGACCATCTTTCCCTACGTTGGAACACATTCATCCGTTCACTTCGGCCATTTTTTTACCACTTGTAACAGTTTTCGATAATGTTCGATCATTTGTTACCTGTTTTGACCGTTTTCCGTAACTCGTCATTATTTTCGGTTATCTTAGAACATTCTTTACTATTATTCTTTACATATTTCAAGCATTTCCAAACCGTTTTCGACTATCTTCAACTATGTTTGGACATTATTGATCATTACTCCTTAATATTTTGATGCATTTTCGACTATTTTCCATTCATTTCATTATTTTCTATGAGTTCTGACTCGTTTTGCCCGTTTAAGCCTATTTTAAACGATTTTCGAACCTTTCCGACCATTTGTTCGCACACCACGTAACGCGAAACGTTATTTGACCTATTCAAGCACGTTTTATTCTTTCCAAATTTTTGTCTACCTACGTATAGGAACGATGCCCATTTTTGTGCCAATGGATTTTTACATCTAATATCGACAGAGAATATTGCTCTGAGCATCTAACATCGGTGGAAATTATACAGGAATTCTCGTCCTCTGTAATAATCACTTGATGTAGGATGAGACTCAATGAAAAATATAGAAAAAATATTCAAATATTCCTATACTACCTATAATTTTTCAGGTCCAAGGCGCGGTCGAAGGTGTGCCAAGCAACCTCAAGTTCTTCTTTAATCTGTGGCATTTTTATGTTCATAACCATATCGCGCCAGGTTCGAGCAAACCGTTTTTCGTTCAAATTCCCATGTTCAATTTCTCGCTTGAGATGTTCCATCTTCAAAAACTTTACCCTCTCTTCAGCAGCCCGTATTTTATCAGCTTTTTTTTCAGCCGTCTTCTTCTTCCGTAGTTCATTCTTCTCCGCAGCCTCTTCTGGAGAAATTGGAACTGGAACCAACTTTAAAAAATATTCGAGAATAAATCGAGTCAGATTATAATTTCTTCTTCAATTTCAGAATATAATAATTGCCAATGGAATTTAGTAATTTTTTTTTCTACACGGGATGTAATCTATCAGATTTTCTTCCATTTCAACCGCAATTTCAGTTTATGATCCTCGGAAATTCGGGTGATTAGAAATCGATCAGTAACAAATGATACACCCACTTTCGTTTTATTTTTCGGAGGCATCGTATCGTTGGACTTGATCTTGTGACTGCAGAGGTTACTTGGATGGTTGAATTGTCATGGATATTTGTAAATCCAAGAATATCTTCAGATAATTCAACCACGAGAAGTGAGTTATCAAACCTTTCGAGGGCACGACGAGGGTCGATAGTATTTTGCATTTTTATGTATATACTACGTGTTTGCAGAGATTGGTATCAGTAGGTATACGGCATACCTAATATCAACTGGCAGACATTTGTTTGTTTGTTTGTTTCACCAACGATGAATGACGCTGTCCATTGAATTAAGTTATTCGATGGTTAAAATCTGACATTTTTGGTTTGCGGCGCTATTCATCGAATAAATTTATCTGATTGGCACCTGTCATCAGATAGCCCCATAAAACGAAGCCTTTTGATCTTACATAAATTATATCCATGCAATTTATAGCCTATTTACGAGTGCTAACGTACATACTACTCATTGGATAATTATCGATTCGTTTGTTGAAAAAAGAGTTCAATTTTTCTCATATGCTTTACATAATGCAACTCGATAAATAAATCATCGTATAAGTTATTAGCCCATTTTCTTCCGAACAAATCTTCATTCATCAAATTACTTTTGATATTTGACACTATTTAACACACATTTGACGTCTGGGTACATCTTCATCCGAGGTTGATGAAGATGAAGAAGAAGTAGTCTGCGGAAATCAATAGATGTTTTTGATTCATAATTGATCATCGATTCGGATTATTCGATGACCATCCGAGTTTACAAAACATCAAAATAGAGGAAATTGAGGTCGGACTCACCTGTGGTCCAGTGGTTGATTTCGAAATACAAATTTATGTATCTAGTGATAATAAACCACAAAAATAAAACGAAACGAACGATCGAGAATACGAAAGAAATTTCAAACGAGCAACAACACGAGAATATTGAAGAGAAAGAATTATCAAGAGAATTTAAAACGAAGACCAAGGCGAGAATATTAAACAAGAATTACTAAGAAAATTTTAAACGAACAACGCGTTATTATCGTTATTATTTTATTAGCGTTATTATTTTAAACGAATAAGCGTTATTTATCGTGGTTGAAACTGGACATAATACTGTTATTTGCGGAACGATAAATTTAGCGAGAGTGTGAACACAATTAATAGAAAATACCAAAGTTACAAACTTTGACTATAGAATGATTACAGAGTTCCGAAGCAGATTATAAGCAGCGATCTTGTTCACGGAAAGAAAAAATTGTTTATCGCACAGATGAAAGAACAACGAAAAAAAAACACGTGTTCACTCTCGTCCACAAAATCTGTTGAATATTCAAAATTTAGGTTTGTACGTGAATAGCTTTTTTTTTGTAGAATAACGTACGTTTCCATTATAAATTCAAAATGAAGTTGTGTTCCAGAAGGTAATCTTCATTCATCATCTAAATCGGTTGGCTCCGTGACGTAACGGATAATCAGGAAAGTCCGAGTCAGAGAGTCAGGATTCGGATACTAAAGCACCGAATAATCACTTTCAAAAGCCATCCCTATTTTGAATTAATAAATGTCTGTGAAGTCGTGAAGACGGTCAACAGTTCCACGGAGGATTCCTAGTCCAGTATTGTCATACGCTCATTCAAAGTTGTCGGCACGCGCGCGGTACGCACCGATTTAGTCGTTTCTTCAAAAATTGGAATTGACTGTAACTTTTGAGCTTTTAGAGATATACGATGTTCCGCAGACTAAAATTTTTGGTGTTGATCAATAAAATTCTCTGTATTTACTGATAAAAAACAAAAATTGAGGATATACCAAAAATTCGACTCGAAGTTTTACGAAAATTAAGCTTGATCTGATGACGTGGTGAAAAGCTCAAAGTATGAGTTTTAACAGGAAAATGCTCTAACAAAAGTTGTAGATTTTGTCAAAACGTACCTTTTATGTCCTGTAAACTTTTTTACTCAGACTAGTGGTTTATCCTCGAAATGTAAGTTTACGACTGTCGGATTATTATTCTCGCAAAACAATATTTGAGACAATATGCCATTTTTCGGAAAAACCATTCATCGTAGCGCCAATGTCTAAGGAACAAAAAGACGCGTCTAAATGAGAGCTCAAACTTTTGTACGAAGACTTTTTTGAATGCCCTATATTTGTCGAAATATTCTCAATAATAACCCTCCTGGTTTGAGAAACTATACACTAATGCGGGTATAAGTAGTACTAAGGTAGAATATAAATCAGGAGATAATTGGAGCCAGACACAACAATTATCACACACTTTCGACCATCACGCAAGTTTTGTATCCAGACATAGTTATGTGTACTGTGTTGTACTATGTGTTATTCTAATTAGCGTAAAGTCATAAAATCAACGACCTGTGAGTTGGTCAAGGAATTTTCTTACCACAAAAAAATAATGCTCCGAAAATGGAACATCGACTGTTGCAACGGAAAACATTTTTTTTCGCTAATAATTCCTCACGGTGCGACATATTCGCACGTGATAGACATATTTAGAGACAAAAAAATCAATCACTAAGTCAAGAAATAAATGAGAATTTAGAAATTCAAACGATGCACAGTATTATGCAAATATTTGCTATTAAATTTTTATCCACGAGGAGGATATATGTATATATGTGCAAATCATTAACTGAACGAATTAATCACGAGTGAAAATACCCGTTGAATGACTCGGAGAAAAACGAAAAACTACAAAACATTTGTACATCTGTGATCGTACCTTACATGCACAGACGATTTTCGAAATTATATGAATCCCAAGTCCACGCTCCCGTGGTTGTATTCAAATTATACGTATATCTCAATTAATTCAATCACCGGTTTTCACTATCATACGCAAAACACAGATTTGTTATTTCTAAAATTCTAAGAGTAGTATAGGATAAAATTCGAAATTTATTCTCCGTTTAAGTCACGAAGTTTGTACATCTGCGGTTTTTCGAAGAGAAGATATAGTAAGAAGAAGAAGAAGAAGAAGAAAATGGAAGAGTACAAAATCGAAGCTGGGGAAAAAAGAATAGATGAATAAGAAAAATTGAAGCTAGGACTATTCATTTGCATTATATAATTCATAACTGCGGCCAGAACCTCGATCGTTGAGTTTTGTAGTAGAAGAAGATAATTCAATTTCGAATGGACTTAAATTAACCTGTGATGATTATTTTGTCATATTTCATGATGAATAGAAAAACGTCTCCACGTCGTTATGAAACGTGAAAACTAATAGAAAGTTATAAGAAATCAGAATCTTATATACAATATTTAATATTTTCTCAATACGAGGAATAATCATAACGTACGTGGTTGTTCAAACTTAGAATAAAGAACTTATAAAACCAGTGTTCAAAAACGAGTCATCAGTACGAATTCAGAATGTGATCGATGAATCCGAAGCATAAATAATGAAAAGAATAAATTACGAAATATGTATTGCTTCTCGAATTGACGGAGGTCAGATGATTTAATTTCTATGCTAATCGCATAATTTTTTATTCCGTGAAAAGTTGAAGGGCAGGAAGACTAGTTCGAAACTTGTCTCCTCTGAAATATCATATTCTGATAGATTGTTGTTGCTCTCATTCCGATTGTGAGAACAGATTTTCACGCTTGGCACTCCTCTGCACCGCCGTGCGTCATGACGACTGAAGGTCGAATGAGCAAGTGTTGCGAATGCGTAAATGGAACCTGGGTCCATTTCATTTCATCCCTGGGATCCTGGGATACCGAGGGAGGGGAAAGGTGTACCTCAAAACCATGTATAAAAGTCTCGGGACCAGTTTAACCTGCTACTATAGTTTGGATCACTTCGGTATCATCAAGGTGTGTACCTACCTATCTCTTAGGCCCTCGAACTTTAATTCGACCATACAGTGTCTTGAAAATCCTACTTAACATCTTTTCGTGGATCGTTTGAGAAACGATTTTCTTTTGTTTTAAAATTGTTGCTCAGGATCAATCGAATTGAATTTAGTATGAAGAATATTTTCGAGGGCTAATTTGTGAATTCAAATCTGTCAAAATAACGTCCACATATTTCAAAGCTAAGTTTAGTTCAAAGTGAGTTTATTTTGATCAATTGAACAAATTTTTATCGTTGATTTGATGAATTCTTACTCTAAAAGTATTGATCAGAAAATTTACAGATACGTACCGTTTTAGGAGTAATGTGATTCTGAGGGGGGGTTGGCAATTGGCAAAAAATATTGGAAAGATTAATGTGCGCGATATTTCACGTGGATTTGTTAGAATATATGTTACAACAATTGCTCCAGTTCATGATATAGTTTACAATATTCCGAATGTGTATGAGAAATTTTCATTGACTACCGATTCAAATTCATGATTGGAAATCGATGTTACGAAAACTGCAATAAATTTGAAAAATTGCAGTATCCAAATATTTAACAAATTTCTCATTCACTGAGTTTCTATCGAGAAATTACATTTCGATCGTGTTTGAACGTACCTAGATATTTTTGAAAATATTGTGTATTTCCAAATTCGGTGACTTTTGTATTTGTAATTTTATTTATGATTAAAGTCCAGGGATGGACTGAAAAATCTGATAGAAAATATTGAAACTTGCGATAAATTCAATATAAAGTCGATTTTTTTTCTTCGATTAGTATCTCAGATACAAATAATTTGTTATATAATTGAAATTTTATTTTATTTCTTGAGAGAGAATGATTTTTTTCAGAATTCTCTCTGGAAATGTATATGTTTCAAATTCTGTTTTATAGTCACGGGAAAAATTGGGGCATGCTCGAAGACACCATCAAACCGGTTCAAAAAGAAAGAAAAACAAAGATTGACAATTGAATTTTTTCTCCAATTCTAAAATTTCGGAATAATGTTACTGTAATGATTCCGCGATTTCTCGTGAGCAGAATTATCCATTGTCACGACAGTAAATTCATAAAATTCAATTAATCTGGTTTCAAATAATAAACTTTCTCAGACACGAGTCCCACTCTTTGGCATTCTAAGGTGAATATCAAAGGCCAATAAAATTGTATGAAAAGTTCGGTCACGGTCTAATAAGTAGCAACAACAAGCAAAAATTGAACAAAAATTTGTTCAAACTCGATTTTTTTCAAATCTGACCCAAAAAAAGTGAGATAAAATTCACGAAATATATAATACTTCGAGAATATCAAGGCTCTAGGAAATTTTCATAATCACGGAATTATGCGAAGGAAATGAAAAAGCTAAGAATTGACTGTAACCAAATTTCGAAAAAGACCGGAGCGAATGAAAAATAAAGACCCAACAAGAATAAAAGAAGCCGTTTCGACTGGGTCCCGGATTTGAAGGACACGTCTGAAACTCGATTCAGAGTTATATCCTGTTATTGCCTTTTCGAGCCTGTCAATCACTGTCGCGTGAGAAAACTTGTAAATTCATTCCGAAAAAGTGTTGGAGGTTTTTATTCTTCTCACATGAGACGTGAGATTACTGATCAACGATTGAGCGATACGTCTATATTATAATGATCAGAAGATCGCTTCATTAATTATTGATTATGCGTTTTGAAAAATTTTCTGGCGTTAATCATCGCCAATTTTTTTAACTGCAGTGTATAAGTTCATTTTCTAATTGCCAAACTCTGCAAGAACTGATGCGCCAGCGTTGTTGTATGAGATGTAATTCAGCACATGCTATAATGGCAAATTTCATTCTCTTTTTTTTCACTTATCTTTAAATATTCCGATCGGGTAAGGCCGGGTGCCGGGTCTCAAGGTTTTTCATGTCCCATGTCAGCCAATAATCACAATTTCTTTTCTTGCGAAATATAATTTACAAACTTGCGTCACTCATTATTACAGTTTGAAGTTTTGACCCATAAATAAAGCCGGTTTTCGGACCATTCGATCGGATTGTGTGTCGTTGTGGTTCGTGGCATAAAAAAAATGACCAAGAAACTTGTCAAATGTTCGATTTTATTCAATTTTCTTCGCGGCTTCGAGGGGCGTTTTGAATATTTTGAAAATTTTAGAGGGCTCAAAAGGTTCAGAAAGTTTTGGAAATTAAAAATGATTATTCGCATACTTCTTCGCCATTCGAAAGAATGTTTGAAAAAATTCATGTAATTGTAGAAGATTTGAAAATTTATACTGCACTACGGCAATCGAAGTAAATTTGAGAAATTTGCAGTATTACGAAACTTCGAAAAATCTGTATAAAGTTTTACGGTAACTGGAGAAAAGACCGAGTAACGTGTATGATTGAGAAACTTCGGGAACTTGGGTGAATTTCACGATTTGCAGGGATTAATAATTATTCATTTTCTTGTCTTGTAATAGATGCATCTCCCCTACATTCTGCTCGCCGCTGCCTTCGTGGCGGTAGCTCACTCCGCTGCGGTACTTCCGGTCGCCGCGGAATTAGAGCAGCAGCCTGCTGCACAGCCGGACGAAATTGCCGAAGGAACAGACACTGATTTAGTCCGTAGTAAACGAGGTCTTCTTCTTGCAAAGGCTGCTCTAATTGGCGGAGGTTTACTTGGTGCAAAAGCCGTAGGAGTTGGACTCCTGGGCGCAGGAATCTACAAGGCCAAGAGGTAATGATCGATGATGAATACTTGATATTGCAAATACTTACTCAAAATCGTGTCTGTTATTAATGTCCATTCATTAATTCATCCCGTCAATCAAATTTACTCATTCGTGTTACGCAATATTTAATTGTTATTCATCCCGGAAACGAGAAAGATACGTCAGACAGAGCTCGTAATGTTCTGGATCCATTCCGGAAATGTTTCGCTGTGAATAATATTCTTGACCCTCAATTCATTAGAGATATTTCAGCAATATTGAAAACGCAATATTTCCGAACTATTGCATTGGAGATATCTCGATTGCCGCATTATTTCAGCAAAATGCCATCTTTCACGCGTATCCAACATTTATCCGAACGTATTTCTGCAATATTTCTCTAATATTCAATATTTCAACAAATATCTATGGGATAATCAGTCTTCCATGCAATATTCCTAGGAGATGTCATTCGTAATGACTTCAAATCTGAAATTGAATCTTCAAAATTCATTCAACAGATGTGACCATCCCTGTTTTACGATGATGGATATCGAATTTCTCATGTGTAATATCAGTTTTCTTAGTAATATATTCAGCCGATTTCAAATACTGAAAATATGTCTAGTCTGCGCATGGATGGTTTCAAGGGTCAACAACCTCATGTATCAATATCCTTACAGACTTCACGGCCACTACTCGTATAACGGGTAAATAGTATTTAAACTAGTCACAACAGTGGCCATGGATAAACAGACGACATGCAAAACTAGTTATTGCCGGAGAGAGTGATAAGAGAAAAAAAAGATAATAATGAATCGAAAAGTTCATGCGGATCATATTGTTCTTGTGTCGCTCTTCAAAATGAAATGACGGTATAATTTTGCGACTTGTATTTCAAACATTTCTTATTCTTATTCACTAGGGTATAAGAAATAAAAAACAATTTCCTGCGCATACCATCGTTTTATACTACATGAATTTTAAAACATAATGACGGCATGACATATTTTGGGACTTCTTTTCTTTTGGTCTTCTGTATGAACATAGATTCTGTATTCGGATTTCAAGGAATGACATAATGCGAGAGATCACCGTAAATCAATAGATTATTCAATAATTATTGGATATTATTATTTCAATTGGTGCTTATATAGGTGAACATAAAATTGCATAACATAAATCCTAATTTATATGTATAATTCATTGCAAAATATGAAATACGAATTTATACGATCAACATAGAAATATTGCTCAGTAATCCAGGAGATAGAATTTTGAAACGTTATGAACGGCTGTATCTATCTCGGTGAAATTTGGCAATAAACTAGAATGTCGACGAGATGATCAATTGCAACGAAATACAAACAAATTGGTGTTAATAGATTCAGCTAGTTTTCTAAATTATATAGGTATATTACCTAAGGTGCCATGCATAGGACTCGCTATCTGAAATCTACAAAAACCAAACCGCTTCGAAAACGGGAATCGTAAATTTTTGCACACGATTTGATCGACTTTGATGAAACTTTGAGAATTCATCGAGTATGATGGCAGAAAGTACCTAAACATTTCACTTTTTCAACACATTGCTCGGAATCCATGAAACATAAATGTTTCATATGTTAGTTAGGTTAGATTCCCACCGACAACTGCAATAGCCTCTTAATAATATGCATCTGAACGGTAAATGTGGCGCTTGTAAAACTGCAATAGAAATTTTGTATCGTTAGTGTAATCCACAGCTGAGCATTACGAAATCGCGTTTATTACAACGATTTAACATGAATTCTTTATCGTTCGCTGGGCGCGGTAGAATTGAGTAACATTTACGAATAGGTATGTTATCGTACACATGAAATCCAGTTACACGAGGTGTAGAGTAGTAAAGTAAGAGTGAAGAATCTTCCCATCACAAAACTCGTCTCCGGGCATACATTTCTGAATGAAATTTACATAAATCAACGACTCATCTGCAACACGTGGATAAAATAATATGTTGCTACTTATATGGCAAGATTAAGCGACTCTTGACTTCAGGCTCGTAGAGATCATGGTAAATGATTAACTCAAAACCGAATGAGGATATTTATGTGTATCGTAAAAATGTCGCGGCCGCGATTCTCAAATTTCGTAATACACTTTAGATTTATGTTCCACGATCATCTATACTTGCTCCCCCTTCACTCAACTTGTTTTTTCAATCTCTTTTTCTTTGTGCCCAATAATTTATCAAACCGTTAATTATAGTGTATGCCTCATGCCCACGTATGCCTTGAAGGAAGAATCCTCGTCGTCTGCAGCATGCATATATATTACATTATACTATACACGCAATATGAAATATTTCAAGGCGGCTTGTCGTAAATTTGTATCAGTTATTATACGCATTATTGAACTTTCTAGTCATGCGTTATCGGAATTTTTATTAATTTTGAACTTGAATTGAATTAATGAAAAGCTATGGCGGATATGGAGGATACGGAGGATACGGAGGAGGATACGGAGGAGGATACGGAGGAGGATACGGAGGATACGGAGGACATGTTAAAACTTACCACCATTATCCTCGGTCCTACTATTCGTCGGGGTGGAGTTCAGGACCATCTTACTACAGCGGCGGTTATTACGAGTATGTATTGTACAAATACAGAGCACAATATTCACTTACTCGCATGATTCTAAAATATGAGAGAAGAGGAGAGGGAAGAAAAGAATGGACCGGCTTTTGTCCTGTTTATCACCCAGACACCACAAAATCCTACAAAATTGCCTCGAAAATGTCTTATAGAATCGAAGATGACCGGTATTTCCCACTATATGTCAGCTAAAAGTCAACTTGATTGAAAGAAGTCCCAATTCTAACGTGAGATGTCCGACGTACTACATAGCAGCAAAAATCATTTTCATGATGAAAACATATCTGAATTTTGATGAATGATGACAAGTATGACTTTTAAGTTCACATAAAGTGTGACATCAGACATCATATGACAGGAAGACACCACGTGACTGTTGGGACTCCTTCTAGCTGCATGAAGCGAGACACTTGTAATTCATGAGACGTCTTATGCACATGTGGCTTCAAATTTTGTGCCGCCTGTGTCCCTATTGAATTTTACGTATTGAACAGAAGAAAATGATAAATTTACGAATTTTCTTCGAAGCTTTCGACTCTTTATTGATTTACAATCATCGCGAATACTAAATTGATCTTACAGGTACGATTTTGATATAATTGTTGTGCAACAGATTAGTCGCAGTGATCGAGAAGATATGATATGATGTCTGCGGGGTTTTCCTTCTCTTCTTGTTACCTCAAATTATTGCAAAAATTGTTAATCCCAGAGTTTGTGTACTGCTTTTTTTTTTGTGGTACCGTAAATTGACGATTTTCGTTTACATGAATAGTTCTGGTATGCAGTAAATGAGATCAACTATTTCTAAGTAATTCTTTTCTCTTTTTGCAGTTCGTGGTGAGGATAATATTTAGAAGGATTTGAAAAACGGAACGAAAAAAAGAAGAAGATTCAGATCCTCTATGACTGAAACAGAACCATGTTTGACAATCAACTGATTTTTCCAAAAAACTTTTCTCGTACTTTTATACACATTTATATCCATATACATCAGATTCCGACATATATATATATTTATATTACGACATCAATATATTTTTGCGAAAAAGAATTGAATTTTTGTACCATGATACAATTATCCTGCCGGCGGGAGTAACGAGAAAATTTTATGGAGAAAATTTTGTTTACAATAATATCGACGAATGATGATATGATTTGTGTATCAGAAGCTTTTTCTATTGATTATAATAAAAAAATATTCAAATTACCGTACCGCGTAGTATTCAGAATTATTATAATAAATCATATAAATATTTCCTCTCCTTATATATAATTTATACATCTTGGCATCCATCTCCCTCCTCATTGAACCAATTGAATGGAATTTGAATAGGATTCAAAAATCGAATTCCATTTTTATTATTACCAATTGGAGGCTACAATTATGTTGTGGACGGATGAGAATATATTTCATGAAATTCATACCAAATTCCTCGGTTAATATAATTAGAAATGTTTCTGTCCAATTTTTGAACTAGTACAATTTCTTTCTCCGCGATAGTTAATGAAAAATTTTGTTTAAAATATTGCTGACAGATTTTCAAAATATTTCGTTCGGAATTATTCGAAAAATATTTTGCTTATACCATTTTGAAAATACTCTGATCAAAATATTCCGGAAATATTCGGGAAAATATTTGAAATTAAGCATATGAGATGAAAGGTTTCAGCGATATTTTGAACAAGATGTTGCCGATAAAATGTTCCAGGAATGTCGGTAGAATATCCGGTCGAAAAGTTACGGACGTAGTATTAATGCATTTTTGATTAGAACTTACGTAAACAAGTACTAGAGAATTGTTCAAATCGGTCAAATATTCTTTTCGGCCTTAAAGTGTAGAAAGTCTTTTCCCTGAGGACCAACATGTTGAATTTTTCAAATTATATAATTTTGCGATCCTTCAAGAAATTTTCGATTCCATTATTCTTCCGAAATTTCCGAAGTTATATCCATTTTAATGTGATAAAATAATTCGAAGTTGACATAAATTATGTTGAACATTTTTCGACAATCACTTTTGTATCAAAATGAATTCGATCAACTAATTGCAGATCAATACATTCTGAAGCGAATTCTATCCAATTCGAAAGTGTTCGTTACCCATTTTTCGTACCCACCCTGCACTCCAATTTCGAGTTATTTCGTGATATCGGAATGGCTGTCAATTCCACAAACAACAGACTGCGCATATCCATACCTCGATAGAATCAGAAATTTATTAAGGAATTGAAAAATGTCATAGAAATCAAGAACGATCGTAATTGAGTTTGTCAGAAAACTGACTTTTTATACTGTGATACTGGAGAAAAGGTAGTCATTTCGACAGTTCGAAAAATTGTGTCTAGCATGTTTTTTTCATGATTTCTATTCCGAACTGCATAAATATCGTTGGAGTAATTTTTTTTTCGTAGACGTGATAGTCAATTCTCGTGATGTAGCTTCGATGACCAAGGCACAACGAAATCCCGAAGACTTCAACGAGCCTCAAAGAATCGCCGAATTGCAGAACGAGGAAATACGGCCATACGAGTCCGCTTATTTGCAGTGTCAAATAATATATACGTGTATACAGAATTTCATGGCGATAAAACGAATAATGAAGAATTTACCTGGAACAAGTGCATTGGTACGTTGCCCGCCGCGATGACATGATCATGCCGCGCCGACTATGGACTGACTATACAGCATTTCGTCACTACTCGCACGCGCGAGTGAAAGAAGTTAAATAATAATTTCGGGCAAGTTACGGACTTGTGGAGTGTAGTTGCTTTAGTATATTATACCATACACTCAACGATTAGCAATTATTTGGTATTCAGACAACTGCGAACGCGTCCGTGCCACAAGGGTTTGCGTTGAAGTCGGTTGCGTAATGTTCACGCGGCGCAGCGTGACCCTATGAATTCAACACGCACACGCAATTTCACTAATGCGCGTGGCACGCCGCTCCGTTTGTCGCGGCCTGTCGTGATCTCATTATATTTCTACACGCATGTATTATGACCGTTCGATAAAAGTGACGATTGAACGTTTGCACGATCTCCACGATTTTCACTTTTCTTCTGCAGCTCTTTCGTACCGATTTTTTTACATTATTCTTTTTTTGGGAGAATCTTCGGAATGTGATTATCGTCTGAATTCCTGATAATGCAAGAATAGCACCCAGAACAATCGTAATCATGATTATTGATTCAGGAAGACTGAATCAATCGGACGCCGGAGACTGAACATACCTACTATGGGAAAAAAGGTCTACCCAATTTTTATATGCATGTAAAAGCCACATTTTTGGTCGTCTATGTGATATTTTTATTTACATATAGATCGATCTATGGTGAATGTGAAGAGGATTCTGTGAATCTTGAGTTTTCGGAGAACTATAGGTAAAATTATGAAAATCGGAGAATCGATTTCGCTTCTCAAATTCGCCAATTGTGATCAGGCAGAGGGAGTAAGAAACCCGAACCTGACTTGGCTATCGTTGTTTTCTGGATCCTTTCTGTTGCCGGTTCTCAAATAATAATCAATTATCCCAAATACGGATACAGAAAAAAGACAACAGACAGAGCGTTGTATGTCGTTCGTAAAATCCCTCGAAATTTGATTCTTTCACCCTGTAACGTGAAATTGTAGTAACATGAGTCGGAAAATTCGTTACAAATGTTAGTTCAATGAATTGAAATCACGTTTCGTATCCACCGTAGAATTTTCAATTTTTCGTTCGTTTTAAATTAACCAGTGCACACGTACCTCAAGGCACATTAATAATCGTAACGAGTTCAAAACTATACTCATTGTAGCACATCGGTGCACGTCATACGTCAAAGTAGAGGAGGGCATGTAGCATTTGCGGGGGGTATGATGTCTTCATTTTATATCTAGTAGACGTAGGAGGGATGTCAATCGGGGTATAAATTCTCGACTTTCATTGTTCACTAGCACTAGCAGTACAATTGTTAATCCTTAACCGCATACCGCGTTTAACCAACGGAATAAACAAGGTGAGCTACCTAACAACTTGAATTATCGGCAAACAATTGCAGAAATGTTACACGAAAAGCATTCGTTAAATTTTTCATTGCGAATCGTCAATTCGTTCATTGCAATTCCACAAAATTTTACAAATTCGGTCGACAGCGAACGAATGATATTTGGCCTGTCATAAGATTTTTCACTTTTGCCATAATTGGCAATTTTAATATATAGTATAGATAACGACCTCATGAGTAGGTATGGCGTCCGATATTTTTCTGGTATCATCAATTTATTTTCTTGATTTTTTAAATGAAATTCAGCATCGATGATTTCAGCATAATTTCTTCCGATTTCCTAATTCCAGATGCATCTCTCCACATTGACTCTCTTCCTGGTTTGTTGTATCGCTGTATTAACAAAAGCAGAGAATGCACCTAAGGAACGGCTGCAAGCTTTACCAGTGCTTGAGGATCTCCCACAAGAAGATGGAACCGGTCTCGTAAGGGACAAAAGAACTTTGTTCCTCAAAAAGAAACTTCTTGGTGCTGGTCTGCTCGGATTTGGTCTAGGAATTGTTAAGGGGTAAGCAAAAGGGCTGAAATAATATTCAAGTTTCACGTGGTACGAATTTGGCCACATTTCCAGGGGACAAGATTTTTCCAGAGAATCATTTCCCAAAAGCTTTAGCTTGATGGATCCCTATTTTTCTGATCATAAGACACGAAATTTGAACGATTTTTCACAATGTTTTATGACTTTATATTCGGAATATTTGAAGAGTGGCACCGTTCTATCTAAATTTTGGAAACGACGGATTGTATTCGGTCTCTTCCTCTTGCTGAAAAGCCTGTTTTACTCATTTAGAATCAAGGCTGGTTACCACAGCGCACCGGAAGTCCACCACGTTTACGTATCGCCCCCGGCTCCTCCAGTAAAATACGTTGAATACGTTGAGAAGCCAGTTTACGTTGAAAGGATTGTCGAAAAGCCAGTGCACGTGGAATATGAGCCACAATGGTCGCAGCCCGCCCCATCATACGGGTAAATATCAGTCTTGGTAATTTCAGGACGGTCCACATACCGTCATTCCGCGATTTCGAAAAAATGTGCGAAATGCACCGAACGATGATTTCCGGGAGATAATTGTTGAAACCATTTCGGGTTTCGGGCAGCCTTATCAGCCCCAAAGTGTGAATCGTGCCAATACAGCACGGATAACTGCAGTCGTAGCATATTTTCAGAGCTATTGCAGAGATATTATACAAATATTGCAAGACATGTCGCGAAAATATTGTGAGAGTTATCACAGCAATATTGTGAGGATTATTACTGCAATATCACTGTCATCATCTCACTTTATGGGGTAGTTTTTCATGGTATCCGTATGTAATTCTGTTTCCAGGCCTTGGTAAACGATGAGAGGGATCAACATTCATCGCCATGGCTGATACAGCAAACTACCGAAAAGAGAAAATCGCAACAAATCGCTCTATGCTCTTAAAACAGAATGTAGAATAAGAACTTTTATAGTAACATCTATCCGTCTGTTCATGTCTGTCGACCCTAGTTATACTTCTGGGTATTATTTTTGTCATCGAAAGAAAACCCACACCCAATGTTGTAAATAATGATTATACCTACCGCGACCTGTTGTTATGCATTTTGTTAAATAAACGTATGTGCTTCTTATATAATATATCAATAGTACCTATTGGATTCTTCTGAAAAGAATTTGAAAAAAATCTTTCCGGTTCCTTTACTCGTCGTTCGTTTATGAAGAAACCACCGCACCTCGTAGTTCGCTTGCTTAGACAATGAACAAAAATTTCCATCAAAATGGATATTACGCCTTTAGTGAGTTGTCGTTTTGTTCAGCTCAGGAGTTCAGGAATGCCCAAAAGTACCAATAGCGCAACTATTCAGGTGTCCGGCGCGGCGTGCGGCTGTTCTGACTTGTCCTCCTAATTTGCAGTCAGTCCACTCGCAATACCCAATTCACTCTCACTCTTCAGACTCTACCTCTACTCTATGAGTGCTGTTCAACAATTCGGTTCATGTGTGCAAAGACATCAAGGAATATAAATATTAGAATTCTAAATATACGACTCGAATCTTTGCACTGGGAATAGCATGCTAGTATGCAAAATCACGAAAAGTCAGATTCGACGAAATCTCTTTGATTAGTAATTAGTCCTAATGCTTTGGCTCATTGAAACGAACGATTCCGATCACGATGAGAGCTTAGAGGCATGCGATATGACCGCCTAATATACTAGGGATCTTTCCCATACAGCACAAGTGCTCGCAGTAACATTTTAGCTACAATGATTCTGCAACGGTGTAATATATTGCTGCAATGTTACTGCAATTATTGTGCCGTATGAATTAACATCGATATTGTTTTTGCAATATTGTGTAAACATCTGAAGCGATATTATTGCAATATTACTGTAATTATCTGTGTTGTATATCTGCGCTGTCGGTAGTGAAGCTTGTGATACTATACAAGTTATCGGTGATTATGTTCGCTGGCGCACTCAGATATATCCATGAATATTTACGCGTTGCAGGTGGTATTTGCAGTTTCATGAAATATTCGTGTGACAGCAATTTCATACATTCTCATTATCGAGTAGGCCATTTCTCATGGATTTAGAGCAGAGCATTCATTGGTGAACTTACGATAGAGCGGTATAACAAATAATGCATTTTTCTTACCGGAAAATAAATTCGTGCGTTGATCTGCATTCTGCGCTGCTTTCGCGAAATTGTGTTTCTATAACTTCGAAATGATTCTCGTACAATAAATATTGAGGGAACCTCTTCGAACCCGGCGTCACAAAATCTTTTTTAAATCTTGTTCTATCATTCCTGAACTATTTCTAGGAGTGTTTAACCCTGGCTGTGAAGGACATATTGTAATGTTGAAAGAATCTCGCACTTTACTCTTTACAGATGTCTTCAGAAGGCCAGAATTAAGTGATTATACCGATATGAGGACTAGGTACATAGGTTGTTAGGTACATTATCACGACTCCTAAAAGAACGTGAGACGTCATCGTTCAATGCCGGATCTAGTGGAATAGGCTGGTGGAAAGCCCGATTCATGAACACGCGCCATACGTGTTTGCTCAGGGAATACTACTCTCCGCACATATGCACGTTTATTCAGGGTCGCAGCTACCAAGCATTTTTCCATTCTGCAAAAAAGTTGACCACCACTTGGAAAAAGCAGAAGAAAACCAAAGAAGGCAATATGCTTTCCTGATGCAAATTTGTTCTCCATGTAACGAAGTTTCATTCTGAACTGAGAATTGGTAATGCAGCGAGCTTCAACGTTGATGATTAGTACCTGTGATTTTTTCAGATTCGAATCCCCAGCGTTGAGAGTAGATGGTCAATATTTTGGCAATATTTCCATCGGAATATCGCTTTGTGAATTGACGATAAGAAATGAGCAACATTTGAGTGGGTCACATGATTGTGTTAAATTGTGGTATAGTTTTGCCTCCCAATGAGGATACAATCTTGCCCTAAAGCCATGATCATTTTTTGTTATCCGAATTATGAGACAAAAAGTTCCCTCCGCCCCCGAGAGCGACGGAGCATTACGTGTGAGTGATAATGTAATGCATACAATATGAAGAGAAATGCAATGCAAAAAATAAAATCCTTGAGATCCGCCACCTTCGGACTTTCCGTCCTGCAGAAGTAGCAAGAGCATTAGCAGCAGCTTGCAATTATATTTATGCTCGCCTCTAACAGTTAGAAATGAGATGAGTAGAGAGGGAAAAGACCAATACCTACCTACACACGTGTGCTCTGGGTAATAATCCATGGAGACACCTAGTGGTAGGATTCCCACTTCACCTGTGGGATATATAAGGTCCAGAAACAGATCTGAAAAATTTACATCATTACCGAGCTTCGAGGAGAAGTTCACACTCTGTGTTTTTATACTCGCTTAAATTATCAAAATAATTATATACAAGGTTTGTGCTCAGTGGAATAATTTTTTGACCAGCTCTATATATTTTCTATTTCATTTTTGACGTCGGTACCTACGATTCATGATTTTCTCGTGTTTTCGCTTGTGTTCTCATTGGTTTCGTCTCCTTTTTTTCTTACATTCGATTAAGTGGTGGTTTTCATAAGAATTGTCATATTCCGAACAATATTTTGGAGAATGGCGTGGAGCAAGAGATCGCGATCTCGATTCGTTGAATAATTGTATTCCGAGCTGGTTTCTTTTCTCACAAATTCGTTGGAAGTTGGAAAAAGATAGTTGTGCACGAGTAATTATAATCATTATTTGATTGAATATTAGCCAATCGGTTCGGAATCATTTGCACATGCAATTTTCACATCTAGCTACATCTGGGACGAAGAATGTTTCCGAAATTTTTCCGTATGAAAAAATCTCCAGAAACATTCTAATTGGAGAACTATCTTTCGGCAAACTGTCGAAATGCGTAGAAAGAAACTCGACCCAGTTGTAGCACGAACTGAGTTTTATAATGTGTGCCTTTCTTTGAGTTTATATCTTCCCGTACCAGATCACAACGATTCTGATACTCAAAGTGATAAATTTCTCGTTTCTTCTGCAGATGCGATGCCACCTGTTCCTTCTAGCAGTTGCTATTTGTTTGGCGGGCTGTGTTCTTGCCCAGGAAATAGCAACTGGTGAACAGCAGACCAAACTAGAAGACGTTGATGCGGTTGCAGAGGAATCCGGTTCAACGGAGGACCTCGTACGACCGAAAAGAACCCTTTTACTGAAAAAGAAACTTCTTGGACTTGGAGCTCTTGGTCTTGGTGTCGGTTTTGGAGTTGGAGCGATTAAAGGGTAGGGGAATTGGATACGCCATACACAATTCACACCATTTTTTTGTCAGCAATTTAGAAAGAAATCGTGTCGTCCAAATTCAAGACTGGTGATCCGTTTTTACGAAAATTAACGTTTTTCCAGTGTTCAGAAGAATGAAATTCACTGTCAGAAAGAATTAAAAAAAATGCATGTGCAACATTCATTCTCTTCAAAAGTTTGTTTCAAGATCAACAGGAATAACTCATTGTCCTGACTCTCGATAATTTACTCTATACATGCAGAGTTTCGTCTAATTTCGAATTTGGAAATGTTGTATTACGGAGAATTCATGTATTTTTTGAAAAATTCATTGCCCGCGATGTGCGCTTTGGATGAAAATTTAAACAAAGATACCGATTGCTCGATATTACTTGACAAAAAAAAAAGAAGGAATTCTGATATAAAAAAAAAATAAGTAGTTGGAATATCAAGTAACAGAGTGTTCGCGGAATGTCTTATACGGATGTTGCGGAAAAATGAGATGATTCACGGAGAGGGAAATTCAAAGTGTCGATTGTTTCAAACGGTTAAAGCGGAATTGGTATTCTATATTCATGCTGTTAACTGTCTGACACAATCGGGCATGGCTCTACGTCATCCATATTTACTCAATTGTAATTCGATGACAGTATATTGTGTGTGCTATGTCACGTAATTATTACGTATTCTGTCCATTATCGTTGACCATGTCTACGGTAAGAGAAAGTGCTGATGTACTTTCATGTGCAGCCTGCTGCACTGCCGGGAAAGATTGAAATCGGTATTGAATGTATAATTTCATCGAATTTCCGGAATGCACGTAAAATTATGCGAATAATTTTAAACGATTTTAAGAATTTCATGATTCCATCATGATTAGTGTCAAATATGATTGCTGTCTATCTTATTCTGGTTGCTGTTCGTCACACTTCGTCGACGATTAGATTATTCATTAATAATTTTGTGGGTTTCACTGTTATTTTGGAAGATGTTTTGCGATCGAGTTGAGCGTTTTTGAGATGAGTTTAAAAGTTGATAGGCAAAAGATAAGCGATTAACACCAATTTTCGCAAGGTAGTTCGTGGTCGCACTATCGCAGGAGGAATATTCGGTGAAGATGAAAAATTTAATGCTTAATACTTTATTGAGTTGCCATGGAATACCTCGAATTCAATTGCTGGTAATTTTCAAAGAACTTTCGACCATCTTCCCAATCTACCAAATACAGAACGGGTATAGCTGGATAAGCATATGAAAACCCTGTCAGGGTTTCGGATCGGTCCTAGGTCATTTTAGTTGTCATCGAAAATAAGTAACTCCATAACAGTGGCAACGCTGTCAGTCACTCTTCTATCCCGAAAACTCGAAAACGTATTTTTTTCGTTTTATTCGATTTTCTTCGAGTCACTACATCCACTCGAAAATTTTGCGGGTTTTGTTTGATACTGGATGATGGTACTCTACAAAAATCTTCCTAGTGTTAAATATCGAAAAACCGCAAAAACATTCATTCGTTTTCGTAAGCGAATATTCCAATTGGAGTCTGCCATTCTCAAGAAATTTTGTGGCGTGTGGAACATGGTTTTTATTTTTTATGCTCCACAGAAATCATTTTTTTTTTTGCCAGATTTTCATTGGCTAGATAAAGAAGGAGAATATGTTCTTCTTGCTGCATAGAAACCTCATTTCAAACGGTGAAATGCGTTCTTAATGAATATGTTACTCTTGATCAGGAGCGGAGCTCGAATTTCATAGAATCAAAACCAATTGTTTTTTCGATTTCTTTCGAGACATTGTAAAGGTGACGACTTGAAAAAAATATGAGTGTAATACAATGGCAGGGTATACGAATTTAGAGAAATTACCTCTCGTTTGGCGCGTAATTCAAATCGTAAAAGATGAACCATTGTGTTCGTTCGATTTTAGACAACGGCGGATGGACACCATTGATAATTTCGTTCGCGTATAACATTTCGAAAGAATATTGAAACAATTATCGATTTGAAATTTTCTCGATTTTGTCGCACGTCGATCGGAGGTAATGGCCCGGAGAAAATCGAAAACGAAAAAATACGTTTTTTGAGTTTCCAACGTGGAGAAGTGACTGCGAAAGCTGCCACTGTGGTGAAGTTACTCATTTTCGAAGACAACTAGAATGACCAAGGACCGATCCGAAACCCTGACAGGGCATTTTTCATATTCTTATCCAGCCATACCCTTTCAATATTTCTGCAATAGTTCGTCATTCATGCTGATCAATATTCAACAATAATTCAAACGATGGCAATTGAAAGCCGAAAATCTTGTTCATCTCTCACACTCTTGGAGTTTTGCAAATTTTCAATCAAATTCCTGACGCCTTATCAATATTACCAACATAACTCCTCAATATTCTGGCAATATTCCATGGACAGCTTCAAACAGAATGCATTCAATTGCTGGTAATTTTCACCGGACCTTCGACCATCTTTTCAATCTACCAAATATCAAATTTCAATATTTCTACAATAGTTCATTATTCATGCACATCAATATTCAACAATAATTCAAACGATAGGAACTGAAAGTCGAAAATCTAGTTCATCTTTTCAACCCCTAAAATTCTGCCAATTTTTCTTCAAATTCCCGACTCCTTATCAATATTAACAACAAAAAACCTGAACGTTCTCGCCATATTTCATGATTACGCATGTCAATATCCAACAACAACTCATTCGAACGACAGTCTCAAACACAACGCGGAAACCTTTCATACCCTTGAATTATATCCAGATACGCAATTGGTGGGCTTGGAGGTAACGGAGGATACGGAGGCGGATACGGAGGTGGATACGGCGGAGGATACAGTAGCGGATACAGATACGGCGGTGGATACGGCGGAGGGTACGGTGGTGGCTACAACGGCGGATACAGAGGTGGATACAGTGAACCGAGTTACAGCACCAGCTACCAAGGTTATAGCCAGGCTCCAACCTACGTGGATCGGCCTGTATACGTTGAAAAGCCAGTGTACGTTGAGAAACAGGTATACGTACCGAAGCCAGTGTATGTGCCGAAGCCCGTCTACGTTCAGAAGCCGGTCTACGTTCAAAAGCCCGTTTACGTGCAAAAAACCGTTTATGTGCCAACTCCAAGTCAAACTTACGGGCCATCTCAAACCGGCCATGGTTCCAACGGTTGGAACAACAACGGAAATGGATATGTGAACGCAGCTGCGGACAGCATCGTAGTTGACAGCTATGCGAACGGTTACAGATATGGCAATAATTATGGAAATGGATACTCAAATTCTTACTCCAACAACCAAGGCAATTCCTGGAATACGGGTGGAAATTTTGGACCGATATCGACCGGAGTTTCAACCAGTCAAGCCACTGCTAGCGCTAGCGCATCTGCGAGCTCCGGGGTTTCTTCAGGATGGGATAATGGAGGGTAAATTAGTATACTTCTTTTTGTACTCGTTTTGTTTATTTCGTTCCTTCAATTTCGATTCTTTCCTTGTTTTTTTGCGAAATGAGGGATTTATTGAATTGCATTTACAATTTTTATGCTAAATCATAATGGCATTTATTGACGAATGTTGGTATCTTTGGAAAAGAGGAAAATCGAAAACAGTAGATTACAAATGAAAAAAAAAGTTTGCGCCTGCCCGCAACATACTGTTTTCTCTGTTGGTAGAAAGTTGCAATTTTGTTGCGTCCTTCTTTAGCAAAATATTTGTTTTCCGATCTAAATTGTACAGGACAAGCTAAGAAATGTGTTAACACGTAAACAAGCAAGAAAAAAATGGGCAAAAGTAGTAAAAGAGTATATATGATGTTGAAAATGAACAATAATTCGATTATTCTGGAATTTCATTTACTTCCATGACATAGAAAAATCAAACGAGGAAAGAAAGAAGAATAAATTACGAAAAAATTTGACAATTAGAAAAAACGTTTTGACGTAGAAACCAATTTGGAAATAAGGTTTATGTTCATAGCCGATTCTTTCTTGACGAGAACTCGTTGTAATAATTGGAAAATTTCATTTTCAGGATAGATATTCCGTTCTCGTTCTCGAAATATCAATTATCATATCGTTTTCAAGAATTCTATACATATTGCCAATCGTCTATTGCCTTTTCTATTACCAATTTTCTACATAATTACTGATTCTATCTTCTAGCTACCACTACTAGGTTTTGATTGCGAACTCCACGGCTTCATCGATCAGAAGAAAAGCTGCAGTCTACGCCAAGAATTGTACATCGACGAATACCGGGACACCTACTACGTACATACGCACACACATATGATTAAATTTATACAGCATGGACATCAGAGTGAAAATGTGACACTCAAACTGAAAAAAGAACGCACATGAATATCTGGACAGCGAATTAATTAATCAATTGGTAGACCTATGAATGATGTGACAGAAGTCCCCAAGTACCTCGTAATAATAATGATTGCTAATAATAATATTTACTCATTATTTGTAATGCATCACGATTGTAAATCAAATATTGGATTCGAGTATATGCATATTGTTATTGTTAATCAATTACCTTTTTACTCTTCTTTTATAACTTTGTCTACTTTCTCTCTGCGTTTTGTACAAATAAAATAGAGAATAATAATCATTTGTATCATTCAGGGTTTTTTATTTTTCCCTCCTCCCTTTCATGGTTTCCACGTCATTTTCTAGTGTGGATTTTTCATGTATCTACATTATCTACAAATTCTCGTATAATTTGAACAATTATTATATTTGCTGAATTCACATTATTCCTCATTAGTGGTTCCGTTGCCAGATATTACGATAAATGGATCATGCAAACATTTTTCACCATTATTCATACCATATTGCGAGTGATAATTTATTGTGGATCGAAAATGTTGTAATACGTAAATTGAAAATACACTTCATCTCTGCCAACTGGAAATGCAGATTCAAACAAACTTTATCTTAAAATCGTTGAACGCCTTAGGAGGCCATTGAAATCGCCACTGGCAATCTAACCTAGCTAACATAGGGAATATTTATTTTTCATCAATTGCGATCGATGTTCTGAAAAAGTGAAATACTTAGCTACTTTCTGCCATCGTACTCAAGGAATTCTCGAAGTTTTATCAAACTCGATCGAGTCATATGCAGAAGTTTACGATTCTCGTCTTCGAAACGGTTTCTGTAGATTTCAGATATATAGTCTGGAGGGAGGAGGTTGGGGCAGATCTGGTACCAATATGTTTCCTCGGAATATCGGTGGTACAAGGTTTCAGATGATTTTCACTGCATCATTGCCGGACAGAACTGAGATACCTAGTGAGACGAAAATCGAAAAATTTTCAAAATAGCTTCCAAAATGATGACTTACCAACGAATTGAAACAGAGGAAATCACAAACGATTGAGTGCACGGATTGTAGTCTACGAGATACACGAAAAACTTGGCTGCTTTCAAAGCCAAGAATTCTTTAGAAAACGAAGTATACCTATTTATTCCCGACGATGAAGATAAATTGATCGGCAAAATTGTTTTCAACGGATTATGTCACGACAATTAATATTCTCTGCTTGAATGAGTCACGTTACTGCCTCTGACGTGCTGTTCACTGTCCATGCATATACTTCGTCGAGTACGGTTCTGAGGCACGAGCTAAACGGCAGCACATGGATCACCATAGAACGCGAATATGGATCATGACGAAAATGCTATCCTCCGAAATACAGGAGACAGGCTGGCTACGAGAACTTTCATCCCAATTAATTAATTTTGAGGAGTCGCATTCTTAGTGACTGCTTCTCGTGACTGGGAAGCATACTTAATGAGATATTTGTTGTACGACCACAGGCCTTCTATCGAATTAGTGCATGCACCGGTCTCGGGATTCTTCAATGTCACCGAATGGTTGACAGTCAAATACCCATCCTCACCCAAGTGCTCGTAGGTCTTCCAACAATCACCAATGATCGTCGTGCCCGGTGCCACGAACTCCTCGATAAGGGGACCAGGCGTGCCCGTAGACCGATCGGTGACAGTTTTTAAGAAACACCGGTTACTATCCCTTCCTACCCCGTCGAAGACCCACTGATCTTCGACGCGTTTACCGCGATGATATTTTCGTTTGCCAGATCCGGATTTATCAATTTCAACAATTTTATCTGGTCCTCCGATTTGCACCTGCTCAAGAAGTACAACCTCAACGCATATTTCTCGACAGAAATTGCACCAGTCGACCACTGTATGCGAAGAACATTCAAGTTCCTACTGCACAAGGTTTGGCAGATTATACTTATGGACCCAACAATAAATCAAATGCACAATTTTGACTACTGGCAGTCTAGAATTATTAAACAACGAACCAGCTCGCACTGATCTCGTCGTTTTGCAAATCGAGCATCGCCAACGGTATTCGTCCGAAATGGCCTCGTCAGCTCCGAGAACCATGTCTTCACCGCATACCGAGCAAACGAAGTTCCGTATAATAAGACCGCGATTTTGGGAAAAGACAATCTGCACCTCGGACAGAGGTTTCATACCCATTTTGATAAAATCAATAAATTCGAATGGCATTTTGAAAAAATCAAAATCAAAATTGAGTAAGACGAAAAGACCGACGCGGCGACGTGTCGCAAGCTGAACGGTTATGATTTCAATGAGGATGTAATTGTTTTTTATGTAAACGAAACGGGTGCAGCGGAAATTGAAAGAAGCGCTGTCTCGGAGTCATTGATAATATAGGGGAGAACATATCGCATGTATGTACGGTAGTTCTGATAAATTGAACTGCTGCCAACTTCAAGTAAGGAGCTGTATACTGCAGTTTAGCCGAAATCTAGATCCTCAACCACCGATATTTCAAGGGAAAATATTTCCCCGTGGAGAATTTTTTGTCGGGTCTCCATATCCAATCACGAAGACCATCAAATTATGTGGAATTCACTACAAATGTACATACGTACTACGTATGTACCTAGCTCATTCGAATTATTAGCATATGCCAATACCCTTAAGGCTTATGAATAATTTAACGAATCGTATTTTTTCATTACAATATGTTAACTATCGACGGTTTGCTAATTATTTTCGGTCACCTCGTACCCAACCTTTTTCTTCTTCTCTGAGTTCCGTGAAAATAATCGTTCCAATCATTTCAAACGTGAATTCTTTCGATTATGCACACAGATATGCGATATCATGAGTTAAATAGTTGCGCGCAATAGTTAGCAGAAACTTATTTATTGAAGACGGTGAATCTTCTAGGCTCCTACCTGGTTACTGCAGCAGGTATACGTTGTATCTTCCAGTAACTAGAGAGGCCTGGAAAGTGCGGAAAAAATGTATGACGTACTACATCAGCCTCGAATCGGCAATCCGTCGAACACCGAAATTCGTTTTCGATATTTATTCTAGGTTTCAAATAGGAGCAACGATTCGCCGCGGTAGATTGGTAAATACGGCGTTTACGGGAACCAACTTTAACCTTCGATATTTTTCAATATCCGTGAGAATCGCAAACAATTCAGAATAAATGCTAATACCTTTAGGCTCGGTTTGAGTTCTAATTCGAATTCCTCCTTGCCGGAGCGCACTTGAATCCTTTGAAACGAACGTAAAAATAAAGAACAGAACGAAATTTTTTTTCCAGATTTCGGAAAATTGCAAGGAAAAGCAAAAATCATTGAATGCAAACCGTTTCATGTAGGCATCGGTAGCGCCGACGATATCTTTCTGGGCAAGAATCAAATTTGTTTTCATCACATCGAATTCTTTTCACGAATCCTCAATTGATAACTGAAATTAAGAAACCATATTATTTCTCGATATAATGTGCGAACATTAACATAATTTCTTCATGCGAGGGAAAAAATCATTTCTTATCAATCTGGGCCCAACTACTCATATATATTATAATAAATCGCGATTTATGAATGAGTATGGGCGTCGTCGGTCAAAGTCTTGGAGTAGAGTGAAGCGCGTTCCGTTACGGCGAAAAAAAAATTGCGCCGACTTCTCCAGTTGAAAAAGAATAATTCCAGAGGCCGAAAGAGAAAACATGTTTACCCGAATGATTAACATTGGTTCACTACAGTTAGATACCTATACCTACGTGTGTGTACACAAACGTGTTTACTCAATATAGTTGCAGCTAGGTACCGAGGTACCTACGCGTAGACACGTATAGCACGGGGGAATCACCTCGTTTTCGACGCTTCGTTAATTTCCTTGAACCAGCACGATGACGGAAAATGAAATTCAATAAAAAATAAAATTCCACGCCCGAGGTCATTCGCGTTCAATTTTTCTACCCGCATCCGTGATGAGAATTCGCCTCAATCATATGATCCACCAAGTACGAAATATTGTATTGGGAATATCCAATATTTTGGAAGCATTGAATATTTTAATCAATATTTTGGCAATACTGAATATTCCGTGAAATATCTGGTTCCCGATATTTCCAACGAAATACTTCGTTCGCAATATTTGCAGAGCATTTTGGTTGAAATATTACGGCAATGATTCCAATCAAATATCCCTGGAATACATCAGTAAAGTTCCGCGGTCTGATGGGCACACTTACGATCCCACGTGAGAATCTATCCATTCCGCAATTCGCAAATTCCTTTAACTCACTCAAATTCTTTTCTAATGCTATGCGAATCCCAATTGGATAAGATAGCATCAATGATCAAATGAATTATCAAATAATCATAAGAATATGAAAAACATTGGCCGCGCATGTAGTCATCGCCAAAGAAACGAGCTATTGGACCCTCATTTTTTATGGTTATATTAAATTTGTATTGAACGAAAAAAAAGTTCGTTTATTTTGTTATTTTAACGAGCCTCAGCTATGCGTGCACGTAGGTATAGTTACGCCTCACCGTATATATAGTCGATGTCGCGGTTTGGCGATTCTAATTGGAACCACACAATGGTGCATGCAACTATTGAATAGAATCTGCGGAAGTTTTATGGCAATCAAATCAAACAAGGTCAAGTAAACAATGGGATTCGAACTTGACGAAAAATTGGTTATTCGATGAAAAATATTCCCCGTTTCATAATCACGATCGCCGTTTACGTGCAAACGTAAATTTACAATGATCAAACATGAAGTATGAGGTTTGAAACGAATTATTTTTCAATTTCATCGTAATCCATTCGTGTGCTTTCATTACCGTTACCGAACAATTTTTCTAATGCATCGAATTTTTGGAATAAAAATCTCTAGCGATTTAAAAATATTCATGTAGTTCTTTAACACAAGGATCAGTAAGTCTAGACCCCCCGCCCCCCGATCCCTTTCCCAAACAGAAGAATAAATCTGAATGAAATTTATTTCTGCCCTTTTTTTTCCCCACAATTTCTAACAGGTACGCTGAGGAATATCCCAGATGACGTATTCCACACAGCGCAGATAGTTGCAGGGAACATTGCAACAATATTTCATTTCGGGGATTCGTTTTTTTTTTTTTTTAACATCGCAATAAATTGAGTTATTGCATCTTAACAAATTTTACGTGCTTTCGTGCTAATGATATTCAAGAATCCGTGAAAATTAGGATATTCAGCGTAAAGCTTCGATGGAAAGACAGACATTGATGGTTGAATATTCAATTTTAAGATTTTGAATTCTTCATTTCGAGCTTGTGTATCTTGTGACAGCCTTCGTGCCCTCGGAAATGGCATGCTCGGCCAGTTCTCCGGGTAGGAGGAGGCGAACAGCCGTTTGAATTTCCCGCGAGCTTAAAGTTGGCTTTTTGTTGTATCGCGCCAGATTTGAAGCTTCGGTTGCTATCCGAGTGAACATGTCGTTCATGAAGCTGTTCATTATCAACATTGCGTTATTCGATATTCCAGAATCACTGTGGACGTGCTTCAATACCTGTACAAAAATATTTCGTTTCAATGAAAACCTACAACACTTTGGAGAGCTAAATGAGCGATGAAGGTTCAATTTCAGACTACTTGACCGTTATTTGATAGAATTTCTTTTGGAAGACACATTTTTTCGATTCTGAGCTGGTTCTTTTTCAAAAATATCGAATCTATTGGTATCAGCCTTGATTCCTAAATCAGTGATACTCCCGGAGCTTCATTCCCCATGGGATTCTTAGCTTGTTTTTTACGGGTAGCTTAGTCAGAGTCCGGTCCTTTCATACGTACGCTTTTTGGTAAATAATAATTCAAGGAGTGCTCGGTCTCGTTACTTTTGGAAAACGTTTGAGTCACAGTCTATACTTTTTTAATCGTAAGCTTTATTTTTGAAAAAACGATCGATTTAGAGCCTTGTTCCAGAGAGCAGGTATTTCAGTGAAATTATGTTACCGGCTCTCTTTGTAGATACCGATAATTTACACACGTGGGCTTTTTTCTGAAATTCTAAGTTTTCGTTCGAACAATAATCGACTGGTGAGATTAGCCCCCGGATTTTGATCGAGTGCTGTGCTTCTTCGACAAAAAATAAGTTTCGTGCACAGTTTTTCTTTTCTTTCGTAAATTTCGAATACTGAATCTATTTTTTAGTGGTTTTTGGCGAAAGCTGGAAAACTGCACAACTCGAATTCATCTCGATGATCTGTATGCAAAGCTATATCCTGCCCCTGTACTTTTCTATGCTAATAGGTATAATTGTATAAATTACTCTGTGAATGTGAACGTAGTAGCTTTCTTTTCTCTTGTATTTCTTTATAGTTTTCATGGTCGCCATCTTCGTTTGTGGAAAAGACCTCGATAATATCGGATGCATTTGACTTTTACATATTTGACTGAATCACAAGTTTAGCATAGATCTTAAATGAATGCGTGCCTCAACTAAATGGCTCGACTATTTTCAATATTAATATTTCTTTCGTCTACAAGGAGACGTCAGTATAATATTTTTTCAACTAATATGCGGACGTCGAATGTCTCTTGCGAAAAACAAAGATGATTCGCTCTCAATGTCATCAATTATTTTTGTCTATTTAGGTACGCTATTTTTTATTTAAAAATTAGGAACAAAAATGAGGAACGAAAAATCAGCATTCGATAGTCCTCGAAATCTCAGTTCCTAGGACTCGACCGGTCAACCGGTTGCGATCGAGGAGGGGGACTAGCTCATGCTCCTATATAATCCCTGTTGTCCGAAATCAACGATCATACACCGTTGTAATTAGTGAACAGCAACTCACAATCAGAAGGAACGAATAAACGATAGTATAACGACAAAATGAAGTCTGCCATCGTCGTAGTCAGCGCTATCCTCCTCGTCGCAGCCTTTGCCGAAGGTGCCTCCATTCATCGTGAGTTTGAAATATATATCTAAACGTATCTCTGTTTTCGCCAAAAAATATCAGAACTTGTAAGAACGTTCGTAAATTTACTTCGCTCCGTAAATTTGATTATCCCTGTTAATTTTGGTTCATTCAAACAGTCCGAGAGAAAAGGCAGCCTCACGATCTGATCGATCCAGGTTTCTCCGCAGGCTGGCACGGTAAGAATCATTTTTTCTATACTCCTGGCATCCACTGGATTAGCTTCATGAATAACCGAGACAAAATTTTGTCATCCAGAATATTTTCGGTCGAATAGCTTCCCAGTTGCGAGTGAGGTCAGAGTGTCCTGAACTTTACCAAGCACAGTATGCGTCTTTAGAGGGAGCGATGCGCATCCTGTAAGCTCTCCGTTTCGAGAACAATCGGTCCCCCGATTTGTTGGCTGACAAAAAATCGATCGAGTTTCGTTAAAAAATCCAACCACAGGGTACCGGAGTCTCTGCTCCAAGCTATGAAAATGAATATTGAGCAGACATGTGTGTTAGTTCTGGTCGTAAGACCGGCCAAAGTTCTTTCATCTGGGCTACGTGCCCTACTGCTCGCCTCGTAAAACGATCGTAGTATTTACGTTGAAATTTCGAAAGCCTCATTAATCATACATTCAAACGAATATGTGTGTTTGCTCATCACTTTAGAAAATCCAAAGTATGGATTTCGGAACTTGAGTTTCAATTAGGATCAACAAACGAGACATTAACGGCCAGTAGGTACATACGCACGTGATATTCCATGAATAGACCACTCATCCGACAAAACTATATCAAGAAATCGATGATATCGAAACAACGCGTTACTCAACCGAGAGATTAAGTTGAGATTGGATAAGCTCACCAAACTTACCAAAAATCATAGTCTGTAGTTGGAATTGACAATCAGAGTGAATTGGACTTCTTGAAAACCCATAAAAGATGACCAAAGTTCTTTTCTTGTCGTTCCGAACTAACGTACCAAGCAATATTCACATCAACTGTAGGCACTCAGAATGAATTATGATCAGGAAAAATGAAAAGGAATATTTCGGATAGTATTCATTGTCTACATTCGTCTATAACGAGGTTCGAAATGTGCATGCATTTCCAAAAATTGCAGACCGTGAGATACCAATGTGTTTTGATTTTCCACAGACCAGTTCCGTCCAGCTGGAATTCGTCCGCATGGTGGACACGGCGCAGCTTCCAGTCAGGCTAAAAGTGGCGCTGAAAGCAGTGGCTTCGGTGGAGGTAAACGAAGTTCGAATTACATTTAGACGCTAGGGAAGAAATAAATTTCGGAAAAAAGAAATCTCGATCTAATTAGATGTACCTACATATACAATACACATTCATTATCCTCTCTAGGCGCCAGTAGTTCCAGCGGTGCTGAAAGTTCAGCCGGCGGCAGTGGAGGCTTGACCAACGCCAAGTCGGAATCGAAGTCTCAGGCTTTCGCTGGAGGAAATGGAAGCTACAGTTCCTCCAGTTCTTCGTCATCATCTTCATCCAGTGGTGGCGTTTTTCCGCCGTACTTTCAATACTGAACGGAGTGGCCTACTACCGGTAATTCGTTTGTGGGGCGTCTGACACGCAATAATTGCAGGCGGTGGGTTTGGATTCTGTGTTTGAACTCGTGACGACGTCCGCAGGAAAGAACATACATGTTTGATTGTGGATTTAAACAATAATTTTCCCTAGATAGTAAATTATTAATTATCAATAGAGTTTTGCTGTTACGCACTTATACATTGTCTTTATATAATGTGTATGACGTATATCGACGCCTGGTGCAGTATTCTCTGGATCAATGATTTTAAAAATCTTGTGAAAATTTTCATGTGTCGGGAATTTTAGAGGAATAAAATTCATTCCACGTATACATTCGACAAGTGTCTCTGGAAGATGTTTTCCTCCTAATTTACAGGATCTCAACGTATCTTAAAGGATCGCACGAGTTTTTGCGCGATTCTTCTCCAAGTTCTAGAACACTGTTGTTCACTTCTGTTCGATTTTCTGTTTTTCATTGAAATTCCTCCGGAGCGTTTCTGTGGTTTTAGGAATTCCTGAGATTTCACAAAATATTCTAGATTTTTACCTAATTCCATGATGGTCTCACATGGGGCATCAACTTTCGTGGACATCGATATCCACCTGAATTGCTTTCACAAATTCCCACAGTTGAAGAAGTCAGTTAAAGATCAGGCAGGCCACCGAATTGGGGATCTAAATATTGGTTTAATAAATAAACTATTCCATTGAAATGAACGAAGTGAGGAGTAGACCAGGAATACTTTGAACTTCAACTCTGTGTTGAAGGATAAGAGCAAACGTCTCTCTTTTACGTATTAATAACCAGGTGACCTCTTTATTTATAGCAATTTATTGCTTACGGAGCGGCACTATTTTTCCAAAGTGGCTAAGTATTTCACTTTTTCAAAACATCGATCGGATTTGACGAAAAATGACTATTCTCTATGTTAGCTCGGTTAGAGTGCCGGCGGCGACACCAAATGCCCCTTAGGGTGCTATTAAAGACTCACGGCATTTAACAATGAGCAACAATACAATGGACAATATGTACATAATACATCGATCGCGGTAAATTCATACCGATCGGCGAGGATGAAGAGGAATATTATTGTAGTTTGATATTAGTTTACACAGACATAACGCGACATTTACACTGTATTCTCCATATGTAAATTATCTAAACAAATATATATGTATGTATGTATATTATATTATGTATTCAATATTCAATATGTAGTGTATATATATATTTAACATATAAACCTTTCTCTTTATATAACTTAGGTAACTATATTATTGCCAGGGGGGTTGGATGGAGACCAGCTCCTTGCTGTTTAGAATTTACCAAAAATTTTATGCATCAATGACTGGAAATTGCTTTTCGATCCAGCAATGCAATTTATAATACCACATGGCGCACACAATTGCAGCAATATTACATGTTACAGAAATATTTGTCCCTGCAATATCACAATATCGCAATATCGTGGGGATGTTGCGGCCGTATTACAATATTCTTGAAACATTGCTGCACCGTTACAATATTGCTGCAGTACATAAAATATTACAATATTGCAGAAATATTTCTGCAATATTGCGATATAGCTGCGATCCCGTATGTTATGTGAGGATTATGACGACTGTACACAGGGCGAGCCTCATCAAACCTCGAGCCTTGTTTTCTACAAAAACCCCAATTTGTGAACAGATAAAGGTACGATAAAGTCAAATTTGGATGCACCCGAGTGTGGCATGCACGGCGCAAAGGTGGCCTGCGATTGTTCAACCCCGACTCATTTGGTTTGTTTGTAAATCCTATTTTATTGTAGCTAAGCCCCGTGTATTCCAAGGTTCGATAAGACTCAGCCTGAATATTGGACAATTGCACGAATCGAACCAAACATGTCAAAAATGTAATTGAAAATACATGTATATAATGTCTTATATAATCTCCGTTTTAGAAAATAGAAGCTATTTACAGCTAGTCAGACGTGTTATGTACGTACGTCTCTAACACCAACTATTTAACAACATGTAAATATTTATAAAGTTAGATTCAACATTCAATAGAATTATTATACCTAATTACTATACGAATCATTATGCGGTGTCATACAGTTCAGTTAAACACTGCCTACAGTCATACGGCGTGCTCCTGGGCTGTTTATATGTCCTTTTTTCGAATTCAGAAAATACAGGAAAACAATTAAGACGGAAGCCGGATTTCGAACGCAGATATTGTTTTCGACTCGGAGGTATTTCTCGAAGGACGAAATACCTGCCGAAAAATAATTCTGGGAACATTTCCATACCGAAATTTCATAGTACTGACCAACCCCAGCACGTCAATATTTCCTCCATCTGTCATCAAATATTTTACAATATTTATTATTTCTCGTCAAATATTTCGTGTGGTGTGAGAATTTTTATCGTTTTACAATGAAATTTGATTTCCGGGTCTTTATGCGGGCTTGCAATAGTTTCGAAAATCTCGTATATATCTTACAAATTTTCGAGCAATCGTGTTCCCATTCGTTTTCGTCGCTTTTGTCCGAAACCTACGAATTTTCATGTCAATTACGATTCGATTAGGCGATTCAATGTGTATTGTATAAATAGAAATTCAAACAGCCGAGGAACATCGATACCGCTCTCTAACGATTGTCCGCTACATTTTAATGGTGTCATGAACCGATGAAAATCGATTATTATATTAGCACGTATATAAGATGCGCGACATATAATAACGCCTTGGATCTCGATACAGTAATTTTTGGCTCGATTTCATCGATATAATTATCATGATGCTCTTTCCTCTCAATTTTCATCACTTTTATCATTATCCCGTTTCTTTTTATTGCTGACAGGTAATATATAGGTTCGTAGTACAAATAATTGTCCTTCGCAATTGGTAGACTCTCTAAGGTAATCTCGCACTATCTAACAGTAATATACCATATCATATACGTCCATACAGTATTATTGTAACAGGTTAGTCGAAATATTGCTACTGAAATAGATTCAGAAAACCAAACATACGTATAGAAAATTACAGGCAATATTGCTAGGTCATAATTCTACACAGCTCATTTGTGATAATTATAACAATACAGTCAAGATCCATACTGCATGGGATATTCCGTGTGAGTTTGAAAATATTTGATGGTAAATCATCGGTTAAAAATAATGCTGAATTTATATTCTCCAAATATTTCCGCACTATCTCGCAGGTCACCGATTGAATATTTTGTGAGCCCTTTTCAATAATAATTTAACGATAATTATAACGGGATTAGGTACAATTACGTAACAGCTCTTTCGCGAACAAAGTTATAAGTACATACATACAAAACATCCAAATAGCACACACTATAATCATTGCGGTGATGTTCCCCCAATTTCGCAGATATATTACAGAAATATTTCCGCACCATTGCGATATTATTGCAATATTATACGATTCCGATCATTCTGATCATTGCAGCATCAATATCTGTATTTCCTCAATACTGGAGATACTTACTTGATTGTTGCAATATTATCAGCTATTTGTGGATGTATAAAAGGAATGGATCATAATCAACCATTGTCGCGAAAACACAGTGATTTCACTAATGACGAATTGATAATTACACATCGTTTCTAAAAGTTTAGGCCGATAGAAAAGGTATTTACACGATTTGCGGGGACTGGGATACTCGATACCTCAATTAATTATTATTAACCATTACACACACATCAATAATCAGTACGAATTTTTCACCTCTAGCAAGTTAGGGACAGCTATATGGATAGTTTGTCGCTGGTAGAGTAAATGTATGTGCTATTCTACTACAAAATATACATATCTTCTAGAATTACCCATTTGATATAACGAATTCCTATTTTTTATGTCAATACTTCATTATTTTCTACCTATATGCTATGTTTCTTCACTGTATACATCTAATTACCTCAGATTTTCTATTCTCGAGGGGCTGTCCAGCAGCCTCACAAATCCTAAGGTTCCAAATATAGTGATTCTTATTACATATAGGTACGTACAGTATTATATTATTGTTTAACGCAATTATCATATAGGTTTATTGGTTCAATAATATATTTATTGTATAGTCCAAATCAACATACGGGCACACAGGGGACTCGATCCAATATCCGCACACCACGGATTATTGCGGAGAAATATTGCAGATATTTCATGGTGATTCCATTCATTAGTCAAAAATACTATGCTAGTAAGATTTCGGCAATATTTCAAACTTCTGATGAAACATTTCGGAATCTGTCCAAGTCAAATATGCAAATCAGTCGTAATTATCTGAAACGACTTTGAGATATTTGGAGACAATTAGAGATCTAAATTTTTAACTCCACCTTCATTGATAATTTTTTAATTCAAGATCTATTTTTTCTTGTAAAACGTAGAACAAACTCGGATAAAATCGGCTTAATCCCAGGTTTTGACGAAAGTGGATGAAACTCTGTGCACACGTATCCGTTTGAACGTATATCTGTATATGGGTCCTACGAAAATTGGGTAGCTTCTTGTTGTTCGTGTGTGATTCGGACAACTGTTCAGTATGTTTAATAATTCTTACTGATAATTGATACACAAAAAGAAGTACCATAGGGACATAGTAGCAAATGTAGTGAATTGAAGTGACATCATTTGAAAGATGGTCCTTATTCGTCTAAGCTGTCAGTCCCTTGTCGTGTCTGCACCATTACATATTTTCACCATAGGATGATCATATTTTTCAAACTATTCGATTTGCACATTTGCTCTTAGTTTCAATATATTTTAGGATACTCTACAAAGTGTAGAGACGCAATAAAATTCAAATTCAAATGAATAAACGACAATATTTTTCTGGTTAAGTAGCGTCATGGACATCGGGCATCAGTCCCTTGTCAGATATGAAATTTCCAAATTCGCGGTATTTTACAAGGCTCGAAACCTGAGTATCGGTTTAACATGAAGCAATCACTCGAAGTTAGCGGTGATCGTCATTCTTTTCGAGTCAGCCGATTTGAATTCAGCGGGGCGTGCTTGTGTAAAGAACACGTTCCGGGTCGGTCAAAATCTCAGTCCCTTGCTAATTGTAAGTAGTTTTGTTGTAATTTATCGGTAGTTTTTCTGTTAATCTTGTATTCCAATGTCTTTTGTGTGACGTCAACTGTGTGTGAACTGGATAAACAATGTCTCTCTTCGAAATCGAGAGAGATTCTATGTTTGACAGGGAATTCGTCAGTCCCTTGCTCGTTCGTTGTGGTTATTTCAATTTTATATAAACTTATTGAACTTGGATCTGGGTGCAATTTTGTTTGGTCACTTCAAGTTGACAAAACATCCAATAAGTAATAAAGTAACACATTTTCCAATAAAATTTTAGTGTTTCGCCATAGTCCCTTGGAGACTTCGACAAAGAACTTGATTTCTCCTAAAATACTTTATAAAGTGACTGTTCCCTTCACGCACAGTATAATCAACCCATGGTCCATCAAAAACGTAATTATGAAGGAACATAATTTGAGATGAAAAACGTGTAATTCAAATTCATCAGCAAAGTTACCAATCTTTCGTAGAACCACCCATACACTGAACTAATGATATAGCTCAATCGTTAATTTACATATACAATATATCGGGGATTTTTAATAAGTATATAATATCATTTTTTCTACGAGGGAGGTAGTTTGGCATTGTAATAATTCATATACGTGATATATATATCCAATTTCGTTCATAAATCACGTCGTAAAGGATATTTTGAGTAACAATTATCTCTAAGTAAATATAATTATGTTGCAATTGTTGTTATACTACATATATTATTTATGCGGGAACGACGTCCAATTATTATTATTGAAAATAGTTACGGGATAACAGGAATACGTCGGTATGTATTTACCTCTTTTTCGTTCTTGTTTATAACAATTATTTGAGCGATCGTTCAACATAACGTGGATTTCAATTTGTAACGTATACTTGGAAATTGAGATCATACTCAGGTATTTTCATCTTTTTTCATTCCTTTTCCACTGGCATTTCGCTCTTCATTTTTAACTTTGTATCCATCAACGTAATTCTGATAATCATGACGATTCATAGCACCTAACATAGTCGATGGTGAATGTGTAGGTATACGTATTTATAGACACTCAACCGTATTACCGATTCGCTATTGGCCTCCTGAAGATTTCCCCGTCAAAAGGAAGCAGAGAGGGACAGCGACGGAATTAGGGCGAGGCTCGGAAAACAGATGTTCGGGATATCTCTGTTTACATATCAATCCTCCGAACCCCTCGAAGTCTAGACGGAATCCAGACAACATCGAAGGTGGCGGTGAAGGGAGACATGAAGAGGGTGGAGTGGAATGAATTTTTTTGTTACATTGTACTGTATGACAGAAAATTAACGATTTCAGGGGGGTGAACACTTTCGAAAATTGTCTGTCTGAATTGGGATTAGAAATTGGAAAATTTCGCAGGAGTTGCAGAGCTGACGTACGTTAGTCCATTCGGTTCAATAATTGCAACATCATTGCAACAATATACCTGAAATATCATACCGTTGCAGAAATATTGCCGCAGTACTGCTGCAATTATTGTGCTGTACAGGAGGTCTATCAGATTTTTTCATGAAATCTTGAACTGCACAGTTCTCAATTGGAGGTCGTAGAATTCTCACGAATATGTTCGGCATTGCTTCTCAAAGTTGAATAGATTCCGGGGATGTCAACGGGATTTTAGTGGAATGTCATCAGGCTTCACGAATTCCAATTGGCATCGAAGCGTAACGGACTTCACGAATTTTCGTAGAATCTTTTTCGACATCTATTTTATTCACAAATGGGATTTGACCGGATTTCGAGATCCTTGAACGAATATCAGTAGAATTACAATACAAGCGAGGCATTTGTGGTCGAATTTTAGCGAATTTTATTCAATTGTCGATTTTAATTCATTCCATTTCAGTGATTGTAATGTGATTTCGATGAGCTTCTCATAGATCTTAGGATCTTCGACATATTGATATATATCTTGAATCCCGATCCATATTCGGTAGGGATTTCATATTTTTCAGAAACGTTAACACAGTTTCATTAAAATTTCATTATATTTCGAATTCTACGGAGATTTCAATGTGATTCCAACAGCTGACGACAACTCCAATAAGATTCCATCGAATTCCAGGAATCTCAATGGAATTTTGAACCGTGTAATAAACTAAATTTGTTCCATTTCGTGAGACATCTATTAGATAATTTTACGGAGTTTTCATTGGGCTTCGAGCTTTTCTGAAAATTGAACGACCCGGGTATTCGTTCATTCTGAACATCGAAAAATACTGAGTGACAATCACACAGCCACACAACAGGCACAGATTCCCATAAGAAGATATCTTATTATCCTATTAGAAGATCGCTGAGAAGGATATTATATGTTTAAAGTATACATATAATAATAAATTTAATCATTATTGTCAAACAAACGCTGCAGTCGTTGCCGATTCATTGATAATATGAATATAATCATTCGTTCATTGCAGACATCTCACTGATCCATAGACACTAAGGTGAACATATTCTGACCCGCTTCTCGAGGTGTGCGGGTAGCCAATTTTACCCAAGTAAACCCGATCTTTCTCGACTGATTTCACGTTCATACTTCTACGAATTTCTTAAGGTGCCATGGAAAGCGTTTCGGAAACAAGAATCGCAAATTTCCGCAAACCACTCGATCGATTATGTTGAAACTTTGAGAATTAATTGAGTATGATGGCAGAAAGTACCTAAGTATTTCCCTTTTTCAAAACTATGATCGCATTTGAAGAAAAATAAGTATTCCCTATGTTGGCTAGGTTAGATTGCCAACGGCATCTTTACTCGTTTATGGCGATACCCGATCGATCATCGCGCGGGCCCGAACCCCGCACACCTCTACTCGCATCTACTAATTTTTCAACCATTAGAATACACTTTATTAGAAGGGGGAGACAAAAAAAGGAGATTCATACCTTAACCGGATGGCCAGATATTCTCTAATGCAACGACAGAGACTCGACAGAGAGAGACATCGATGCTGCATGACGATAAATCGGTGGCCCAGTTGTTGATGGGTCTTCCTCGATGCGCTCCAGGTCGTTAGCAGCCCCTGCGCTATTCTGTTTGTAGAGACGAGGAGTCTGCCGTGATATTTGTGGCTCAGAAAACGTCGATGGCTCATCTGCACGGTCTAGGCTGAACTGTCGTTTTAGTAAACGACAGCCACTACCTTTTCCTGTAGTAAGAAAAAAAAAAAAACCAGTTAGTGCTACTCGAGTGGGTCTTCTTTGTAGCTTGAACTGCACCGTCGTCTTCTACACTCGATACATCTTTATGAGAGAATCGTAGGCACATTAAAAAAATGCAGCTTAAGGGTTCGCTATGTCGAATGTACAGAAACCGTTTCGAAACCGAGAATCGTGAATTTTCGTGAACAGCTCGAACGATGTCGATGAAACTTCGAAAATCGGTTGAGTACGATGGCAAAAAGTGGCCAAGAATTTCACTTCTTCGAAACATTTATCGGGTTTGATGTGAAATAAATATTTCTTATGTTAGCTAGGTTAGATTGCCAGCGGCATACTTCAACGGCCTTTCAAAGTTTATTGTTTCTAGTTCAAAATGCCTTCTCAAACATCTGCAATTTTGATTCACGCCGCGGTGATACATCGTGTGGCTTTAGCACTCATCGAGAATTTGAAACGTGATCACATATATTCCCGATAGTATAGTCATAAGATCAACAGCACGGAAAATCGCAATCTCACCATGATGTTCATTAGGAGAGAGACACCTGTAGTGATTGTACGGCGTGCTTAAATCATCTTCATCGATGACGCCGACTCTTCTGTGCCTTCCACGGAAAGCTGACCCAGTGACAGAGGACAATGAAGTATTAGAAGCACCAAGAAGAGCTGCGGCGACTTCGGTCGCGGAAACTGGGGTACCCAGTGACATTTGAGTGTCTCCGAGAGTGCTCTTTGTTACCGTAGTACCGGTATTGTATTCTGGAGTTTTGACTATGTCTCTCAGAATTTCCACCGCGTCTCCAGACTTGAGGGAAAAACTAGTGGTCAGTGTTCTCTCGTCGTGTACCGAGGCTGATACTCTTTTCGTGAACGCGTGCCTCGCTTCAAGTCTATCGTGAGCTGGAGGCGGCGGGTGGTCTACGCCGTTTCCTCCACTTCCTACAGGCTGTTTTATACTCGATGGCGAAACGTGCCCACCGGAATTTGTCGTGGCAAATGAAGCGCTGCAATCTCCGGAACTTTCGTCGTCTGATGCTGTACTCATTATCTGAGGTGTTGTTAGTCCTGATTGTTCGTTGCTCTGCATGTTTCCGATCATCAGACTCTCGTCTAGCCTTTGGTAAGCAAATAGTTTCAATTTTTTATGGTGGAGTTCATGGCGAACAAGAAGAGGAATCGAGAGATGAAATGTCGCAAGGAAATCACACGCTGGCTCGAGAGCTTGATTAGTAAATTCATGAAATTTAAATACAAATTTTTTACTCAATAATAAAATGGCCGAATATCTAACGAAAGCTCGACAAATTTTGCCATTGTTCAGGAAAATTCTTGAAGGATTTATTATTATCAGAGAAATCCCAAGGCGTTTTGTGAAATCCTGAAGAAACTGCCCTAACTGTGAGGATCGTAATTTTTTTTCATGGATCTGGTAAAAATCCTCCGAGATTTATATCAGAGGGTCTAGCCGGAGTAACTCCGCCAAAGATGCCTCAGAAGCTTTTTGACCAGGAATGGGTGCAAGAGCATTGTCATCAAACGCAACAACTTTTGACCCAGCTTCAACCCAACAGCCCTTTTATCTAGTGCAGGATACCGGAAGTTGGATTTGTATGTTTTTGATGGTTTTCTCCGGACATATCGGAGCGATTTTGATGAAAAAAAGCACAAACCTGAATATCGTCATACCGCACATTTGCGCGTGAAATTTCAATTGAAAACAAATTGAGAAATCTTCTTATTGTGCTTTCGCTTTGATCGAGTGGACTTGCACCCACTATTATTTTATCAGAGTGGTTTACGTTGAAAATAGACGATCTCTAATTCTTTCTGATTTTTCCGCAGCGGTGCGCCGTTGTGTAAAATTTCTAGAAACAGATTTCTACCTGGATCCATTCTTGACATTTGAATTTTTCTCAAACTTCTACCTCGAAAATTTCAAACGGCTATAACTCGAGGAGATATTGAAGATATCAACGGAAAAAGACCGTCATTTTCTTCGGTTTGAAAGTTACATATACTCCCGGCTGAAAATATTTGATAGTACATTATGCATTAAGGGAATAAAGCCGACGATTATTCCTGCGGGTAAGGTTCGCTGCCCGAGGAAGCGAGGGCAGTAATTACACGAGGGAATAATCGACTTTATTCCCAAGATGCATATACTATTTTATTTCCGACTCAACTATGGCCACTTTGACCTGAAAGTAGGACTCACGCACAGAAGCACGACGGGAAATTTATCTCTCTCTAGGTACAAGATTACTAAATATTGAATCAAATATCTGTGGCCACCACTGACCGGGGTCCAGGAGTTCCTGGTGGGGGCCTGGTGGGGCCCAGGGGTGAAGCCCCGGCGGAGGTGTTCGGAGAGGCAAAGCCTGCGTTGAGTTTGTCTAAATCTTAAGCTCATAATTGGATCCTGAATTGCAGAATATTTGTTATTCCAATCGTTAGCATAACTAAGAGAAATTCCAATTTTTGACTCCAATGAAAGTATCCAACGTGCTCCTGGTAGAGGTGCGACCTGCGCGATCATCTTGTCCGCTATTTTGCCTGCCGAATTTCATAACCGTGCTTGACCTTCGACTTTAAGGCTGTACGTACTGGGTACACTCGTACATAGTTTTATTGTACAAGAAATAATAAATTTTTCTTTTGCGTTCGAATGCGATTGTTTTACGAGTCTGAAAACTAGAATTCCATCGAAATTTATATTAAATATAGAAAGAAATAGTCAAAAATTGGAAAAACCATAGAAAAACTGTAAATTACATTTCGCGGGAATAAAGTACTTTATTTCCCGCAAATGAGGGAATAATGACCGGAGGGCATGATAGGGCACTCGAGTCCCGGTCTCCAGGTGAATAAAGTGGCCATCATAGTTGAGTCGGGAATAAAAAATTTTTCGAGTGATACAAGTGGGGGCGAAATAAAGAACGTATACTATCAGTTGCATCTCAAATACGTACTGCAGTTCATTATTCCTTCCCTGGTAAAAAAATGTAAGGAAGCATGTGCAGGATGAATGTCAGATTTTGAACAATCTTTTCATGCTTTATGTTCCTCTACCATAGCTGTTTCGTAGAAGGCGATGAAATCATTCTTACTTTTATGGTTTTGCATAAAAATATCTTATAAAATTCGGAGAAGATTGTATATTTTTTTTAAACGCACGTATTTTTTCAGGAGAACAAAGGAGCTAAGAAAAAACTAGTGTCAAGTGTGAGAAACTACGATAGAATTTTTTTTCGTTAGGATCGCTTCAATATACTCCGAGAAAAAAATTAGCAACGAAAAAAACACAATTCTCGATATCCTGGACTAAATAGAAGACTCGTGACGGTATTTTTTCGCCGATTCCCCGTCGAAAAGCTTCTGGGGGATTTTTGACGTAGTTGCTCGGCTGACCTCATAAAATTTTGAAAGAATCTCCAAGCGACCTACGGAATTGTGAACAAAATTCAATAAACCCTGTGAAATATGTTAAATACCATGAGATGGAAAAATTTTTCAAACCAAATTTGATAGATACATATTCAGATATCCTCGCGTTCATATAAATGTCAGAGAAGAGAGAGAAAAATCTGTTTCATTGAGATAAAAATATATTTTGGAGGTATTTCAGCATAATTACTAATTAAAACTATCTGAAAAGCAAAATTATTCATTTCACATCCTAGCTGACTTCAAAGTCACTCGTAAGCATTAACTCACCCATGACTCTCTCTGTTCGGCAGCAATGGAACAAATTGAACGAATTAGAATCCTGAAAAGTAAACAATAAAATATTCTAGAATAATCGCTATGTAAATCTGAACACTCATGAATACGAGAAACAAAATTCACGTCTGTCTTCCAGTGCGCAGCTACACTTGGGGACACAAAATTATCCCAGCCCGCATTTAGCAGCAGTGAGTAAAAGAACTTGGCGAAAAAAGTAATTAAATTTCGGAAGGAGTTTGGAAATTATAAATCCCGACTCAGGGCTTCATAATTTCCATAAATTTCACGAAAGAAGACTCGCGTGGGGAGGGATGAAAAACGTTGCAGTTACATTAAAATTTGTTCAGTGTGCGAAGCGGCGCCGCGGTAAAAAGCTTTCGAAATATTCGGAGAAGAAGGTAAAGGAGAAGAGAAACGAAGAATTTCTTTCTGGTGTGTAAAAAGGCTCACCCAAGTGGTGGAGGATTTGGTAGTTCTTTATCGAATCCCTGCTTTCCCAGGAGCCAGTAAGTCGGGAGCCGCCCTTTCCCTTTGACCTCGGTTCGTCCGCGATATTCAATCTGGTATCCTCCGACCTGGCTAAGTCGGTCACGAGTTGCCTGACTCATGTGGATCCTCCATGCCGCTCCAGTCGACTCCATCCTGGATGCTGTATTCACAGTGTCTCCGAAAAGGCAGTATCTCGGCATGGTTAACCCCACGACGCCAGCGCAGCACGGGCCTTAAAGATAAAATGATGGTAGAAATGATCAGTCTTTGTATTTTCGGTAATGACAAAAACTGCAGTAATATCTCGAGTATGAAGATAGTGGCAGAAGTTTCAAAACTCCATTTCGCAGGACAAACAACAAGTCTCGGATTGCTGTATTCCAGAATTTCGTATGATTTTTTCCCACAAAATCATGGAAGTGCGAAGAGAACACTACCGAGTAAGCCACCAAAGGGACTCGCTAGCGCTCATCTTCGACGCATCATGACTTCCGAATGAAAAATCGGAAGAGACCTTTGGAAGAAGCTTTTCGAAAGCTTGTTTCTTCTTCTTCAAAATACCTGCTTGAAACCTCTCCTTCGTTTTTTAGTGGCTACAATATCGCAGCTTTTGTCTTCCAGGGGAATACGAAAGCTGATCTCAAACTGTTCTAACATTATTCGAATTTGGAGAATTTGGTTGAAACCTACCAGTGTGAAGACCGATTCGTAGCCTCAATTGCGTCTTCGGCAAATGTCTCAACTTGAATTTACCACTTTGATGAAGGAGGTCCAACGCCATAGTTGCTATTTGTGTTGCATGGTCAGGAATCCTCACCGGACATCCGCCCACGACCATGTAAGCGTCTCCTATGGTTTCTACCTATAAAATTAGGCTTTCGTAGACAGGCTACAACGGTATTGAAACGCGAAGAAATGAAAGAATGGAAAACCAACCTTGTAAACGTTATACGCGTTTATAGTTGCGTCAAAACATGTGTAGAGGTCGTTGAGTAGGTCGACGACCTGGAATGGAGTGGAGTAAGCGGAAATCGTGGTGAATCCAACGATGTCAGAGAAGTAGATGGTTACTTCTCGAAATTCTTCTGGGTTTACGGGTTCTCCAAGTTTGAGCTTCTCCGCGACGGAGCTAAATAGTTAATAAACAAAACGTGGAAGACGTTGAACTATGAAGCTAGGGAAAGTCTTGTCGGTCTGGAGTCTGAGTGTCACTTGCCTTGGAAGCATGCGGTTTAGTAGCTGTTCAGTTTTCTTCTTTTCCATGTCAAGCTGCTCAGTTCTCTCCCGGATGAGTTCCTCCAAGTTATTGGAGTACTTTTCGAGCATTTGAAACATCGTGTCGACGAAATTTACCTTCCTGCCGAAGTAAGTCGAAGTGTTCTGAATGTCTGTCGAGGTCTATTCAAATCTAGCAATGCTGCGACTGCAGCATCGAGTAGTTCACTTATTGTTTGTTAGATTCTGTTTTATTATACAAGTATTATAGAGCACTCCAATCTCTGCCCACGGAAGTGAATTACTGATGTGAAAATAGGTCCTTCCCGTGGTAAATGTTTTGAAACTGTTTGCAACTCTACTGTTCGAAAATTGATTCGAAACTTTTGTCAGAGACACTCTAGCAAATTGGCAAGTACCTCTCTTCGGAAACACGAGCTCAGAAGTTGTTGCTTCCACTTTGGTTTCAACTACGTATATATGCTGACACGAGCTGATGGAAACTGACAATATTCTATGGACCGGTGTATTCTTTGTTGGAGAAAAGCGATCGTGATCGCAAGATCAATGAAATTGGAAAATAATTTTTAAGATTTGTACTGAAAATTCAATTTAATGCCACAGAAGCCATAGAATTTCACCGACGTTTTTCAATTCCCATTTGTATATCTACGCGGAGCCATAGTGAAATCGGTGAATTTCATTCAAAATGTTTGCGATATCCTCTTCAAGTACCAATGAAATTTCTGCAGAATTTACAATAGATCCAGTAGTTATACTTGAAATTGTTTTGAAGTTCACGTTGAATTTCTGAAATTCAGAATCCTAGCGAAATCCGTGAACCTCCTTGAGAATTCTTCTGCGAAAGTCCAGCAAAAATCTTGGTGGGATTTCGAAAGTGCAATGAAACGCGATTGATTCTACGGAGTTTTATCAAGCTTTGTGACTTCCATTACAATTATCTACTTTGAAATTTTCGGTGCTTTATTGTACCTACGCCATCGAAAACATTCGCAAATTTTCTATTGAAATTACTCCGAAATTCGTGACATCCCGCTATAATATGGCAACGAAATTCTTCGGCTCATTTGCCGACGGTCTTAGGATCTTCGAGAAAAATACGCCTTCAATCATTTATTATGATTATCTCTCGTTTTCGTACAATTCATAAATTACTGCGTGATCCCGTAGAACTTCGAGCTTCCTAGTCCCTCTGACCACGTGACACTTTATTAAAAGAGATTCAATTTCTAAAAAAAGATTGATTAATCCTTTTGAAGACGCATGGTCGGGTATTCTGTACTGCGAAAGGCCGCGTGATATAATAGAGGTCCAAAGAATATCTTGACCGTATAATAAAAGTAGGGAGTACAGTTGCCCGCCGCTCAACCGAGGGAGGAAAAGCGGACTTTTATCGCCAAGATGTGCTGAGCTGAACTTTTCGACTCTACGGGGGTCTGGTTACGGTTCAATTCCTCTACGCAAAGTTAATCCGTCGAGGCGGACGAGAATCGAAGTCAAACGTACCGTTCACCGATCAAAGCTATTTGATTATTGCATTACGTAGCTTAAGGCACCGGGGGCGACTTTGATGAATTTTTTTCCCCCCTCCCTATTCCCGTTAAAGAAAATTAGCAACTGTACGTATACGTTAATGGGAACTCATTTGATTTTATTGCACTGAAATTCACGACCTACTCAATTTTTGGATTCAGTTTCATTTCTTGTCATTTTATCGCTACCCCCCGGAATATATTTTCAACCCTCGATCCCGTCGGCTTTAATATTCTCTTGCCGAAATCAAATATTCAGTAATTTACGTTCGAGTAATTTGGACATTTCGACGTTAGCTCTTTTTCCGCTTCTCTTTTTACCTTCGTTATTTATTTTCGGATGAAAGCCGGGTGCCGCGGCCGTCGGCTGGCTATTTTCACTCTTATATGTAGCCCAGAATTTCGCACGAGTGTTTCTCTTCTCTTTCATTTCATTTTTCCCTTCATTTTCCGCTCCGATAAATCACACACCTTTCAACTCCTTCCATACCCAATAAAAATTAATTTGCTCTATATACCCACACGCTCATACAGCTTGTTAACTTCATCCCACACTTTTTTACTCCCTTGAAGTATAGTCCCACTTACCTCCCGTGATTTAGCTTTTTAAAAAGATCGTGTACGGAGTTGAAGTCTGGACGTAGATCCGTCGCTTCTGCCCAACACTGACGCATTATATTTATCGCCTCCGGTGGAGCTGCCCCTTTGCTTACCGACGGTCGAATTAGGGGTGGTGGTTTTTTAACCTTCTCTATTATATCTGCAAAATTACGCGTGGACGTGGAAAAACATCTAATCGTTTCAGTTTTTGCAACTATTTCAAATACCGCTGTCCAGAATGATGAACTGAGACAGCGGCCAGAGGCCTTGCTGGGGGTGGTTCGTACTTTAAATTAGAAGGGATTCTGATGGACAATCGAAATTGACGCTCGAAAAACATCTCATGTCAATTAATGCCCGAAGGCTGAGACGTGCAGAGTTTGAACAGCCAAAAGTTCCGGAGTCGTACGAAGTATATGAACTGTAGTGTTCAGGCTTCTGCAGACTTTAGCTATAGGTGCTGAGTTTGTTTATCAAAAAATTACTCAACTCTCAATGCACAGTTGAACGGCCAGTTTTAAAGTCAATCGATTGTATTGCGAGTAATCCTTGAAATCGGGATTTTCGGTAACGGAAATTCAGGGATTTACCTTCAGGCGATAATCCAAGCATGCAGAATGGCGCTCCGCGCACGACAACCTCTTGCATTATTATTCCAAAACTGTAAACATCTCCGGGTTGTGTCCCTCGTTTGCGGAGACCAGAATGCCTGAGTAGCTCTGGCGCTGTCCAGAGCAAATCTGAAACGATGAAAGCGATTGCCTTGTTGGTACACGGAAGCTGCTCTTTATAGCCTGGCGGCTACATGAGGATATTGCTGCCGGTTTGTTTGATGTTCGTTTTACGGGTTGACACCCCTCACTCACGCCGCGATATATCCACATTCGATTGAATTATCGCGTTTCATTAAATATTGGCCGTCCTGTTGCCGGATTCGTAAGAACATCCACTGTGGACATCAATGAGGAGATCCAATAAACTTTCAATAGACATCTAAACATCTAGACTGATTCGAGTCTGATATTAGAATAATTTAGAGGAATTCCTGCAAGGAAAGTTCCATAACAGACAGCCAATATTTCTCGAAAATTTAATTTTCCAGCTACGAAACACTCGAGAGCTAGGTTTCGAGTGTTTTTGTTTCAAATGAAAGCTCTGCCTGTCAGTTCCTCACTGTCACTTTATGCGACGCGGAATTTAGCGTGTTTAACAGCGGACCCGATAATTTCGTCATTCCCTGTTAGGGGATTTAATTCAGCATCAGTCAGCATTGTAGCCTTAAGGAATCTCGCATCAACTCGAAGCGAGTCTCAAGCTGACTTATCGTAAACTGGATTATACTCTACCCAATCCTACAACATGACTCTCTCGGGAGAGAATAGGTCCTCAGACATTGCCTAACGTGCGATCGAATGGCGAGTTAAATAAAACGGCAGAATCTGAGTGAGAGGTGGATGATCGAAATATTCCGAGCTTATGAAAATCACGAAAACGAAATATCCGGTAGATCCGTTGTTAAATTTCACAGATTTAAATAATTCCGACGTATTTTTGAACGCACGCATATTTGCATGCGAGTTGCACTCGGCAATTGGCGCAGCGACGAACTCACCCCTTGCGTTCTTCGGTGGCGGAACAGCGTTCTGGGCATCGTAAAAAGCTGGGAGGCCATAGTCCGAGACTTTAAGAACCCATCTTGCGTCTATAACGCAGTTCCTGGAGGTTAAATATCCGTGAACACGGATGGGGCTGCTATGGAGATACTTCATACCCTGAAAATAACGTGGAACGGACGAAACTCTATAAATAAAGAGTGACGTATCATATAAAATATGTAATTGAAAAACGACAAATAGAGCGGTAAAACTGGTTTGAATCGACTATTAAGCCACTTGTTAGTCTTTACCCGCACGAGATCTGTGAGCAAGGACAACCGGAAAGACCAATCTAGCTTTATTTCGTCTTGCATTAAAACGTCTTCTAAAGAACCCCTCGAACAATATTCCGAAACTAAACAGGGCCGGGTCGGTTCAGTCAGACATCCTATCAGTGGATTCAGGTTCTCGTGTCTCAGCCCATGGATCTGATAATGGAAAATGAAAAATTGAAGAAAACGAAAATGTTGCAAGTCGTTTGGAGTCAGATATAAAAAAAAACTCACAGTGACCAACACGTCCATAGCCTTGCTCTTAAGCTCGAAAGCAGCTCCTTGACTAGGGACTTCCTTCAGCTCGACGAGGTCACCCTGGAATTTAGAGTATTCACCGAACAAAATGAGTTCCGGAATAATTAGTTTGAGGAGAAAAGTAAACGGATGAATTTGAACGATTTCGAATACATAATTGCCGAGGAGTGGAAATCTCGAAGTTTGATCAGCGTGAGAATTTTCCAATTGCTCAAGATCAGCTTCAGAGAAAAGATAATCGGGATTTTATTTCTGATATCTGACTGTTGAGATCGGAAGCAATTTTGTCGAGGATCAGTCCGGTGAATAATTTTCGGGAATAATATACATGTGGATCCAATTTTTGTGGAATGCTTCAACAATTCGGTTCCAATTTTTCTTCACAGTTTTAGACGGAAATAATAATATTCTCACAAAGGTTTTCGAGCCATTGCAAGGGTCTATGTTAATTCCCGAGAACGGAAGCATGTAACCAGTCGTCCTTACTGCTTTCGTAGTAAGAGTTAGGTAGTTGGGACGCCTGGGAAAACTGGTGAACCAGGAAGCGCTGGGGAGTGTCAGGTGTAATAAGGGCGAAGAGGCTTAACGAGGTATTAATTAAAATGCTGCAGCTTCAGCGACGTTTGTAATAATCATTATTACCGCACTCTGCACATTCCACAATATCCCTTTAGTATTTATGATATTGTATTCAAGAGGCTTAGTTTTTCATTGCGGGAATCCGCTCATTCCCACTTTCCCTACAGGATATTTGCAGCAGCCCCGTATTTCGGGCAAACACACTTTCAACTTGTTTGTTAACCCGAAGAGCCGAACTATACGAGGTGGAACTACACATCGGCTGTTCATAGACAAAATACGTGTTTTCCAGCCGAAATCAGGAGATACTCGCGAAGACTCAGAAGTGGCCCGCTCCATGAGTCAACTCATATCACTATCATTTCTTCCCCTCGGAACCATTCACGTTTTGTATAAAACAGTTACTCTCACTCATCGAAGATCGTTTCTGTTTTAGATATCTGCATGGGATCATTGAAACGGACGACCTTCTACAAGCTTTTGCAGCAAGCAAACAATTATCTTTTCTAGGCATAGCCTGAACAGCAGAAATCTACATTTTTGTTTGGTGAATAATTCCGCCTTGGAATGACGGAGACATTTCGCAAGAGCTCGAAATTGGAAGCTGTATTGAATAAATGTTGAATAACTTTGCATTACTTAGAGTGAAATTTTTCCTGAGAGACGGGCGGGTATATTCTTCTGGTTGCTGTAATCGTCGAGGGTTGAAAACCTCCGGATTTCGTCTACATTGGATCTCAAAACTTGAATGATCGAAAAAGATTCTCTGATGATTTCACAGAGAATTTACTGAAGATTTCAGGATCCCATAACGCGATGTCTGCATTTTCAAAGATTTGAAAGATTACGGATAGTGAATACGAGTTTCGTTGGAATTTTTTCATTCAATTAAGCTTCTTGCTTGTTATCCAACGTCTGACAGAAGTGACGCGAAAATGTAACAGATTTTGTAAAATTATTTTACCAGACACTTTTCTATATTCTACAAAGATTGTGCATCACCTCATTGGATGTTTATTTCTCAAATATCTTCTGAAAACTGTACTGAATAGTTGTGAAAAACCATTGAACATGAGAAAGAAACGCGATAATTTCCGATTGAAAAGTTCATTTTCCCTACCTCCGAATGATTGTTTGAAACTTTTTCTCCCAGTTTCATGAACCGAAATATCGTAGTCATTTTGATGGTCGAAAATTCAGAAAGCGATTTTCAAAATCTTTTATAGATCTTGAATGCAGGATACACAGAATTTGCAGTGTAAAACTTACGTTATATCTGGCACGATGATCCTTGAGAAGAGTATGTCTAGCCAAACTTCCTGTACTTGCTTGTAGATGCGGTTTTAGAGAGCCTACACTGCCCTGAAGAAGATCTGGCTTTTCGACTTCAGGACCACCGAATTCCTGAAGTTGCTGAAGCCAGCAGCACAGCATCGCTTCTATTCCCTCATCCACCTAAAAACTCGCCGTTCAATCAATCGGACTGAATTTCAGATCCGTGAAGATATTAAACTTCATTAGGAGTCTCCTCCGATTCACGGAGACGAATTACATTTTTCACAATTTCAAACATTCAGCAAGTTTTTCAAGGCTCGATCAAGTACCGAAATTTAGAGCTTCGAGCGTGTTTCGTGTCTCCAGTATTAATTTAATGCCTTGAATATTGAAGCGCGTTAATTGAGTATATATCAGAGATTGATACATTCTTCATCGCATTTCGGGATCTTGAGGGTTGCCTTCGGTAAGATAGATACACAGAGAGCGAGAGAGAGAGAGAATTTGCGGTTGAACGCAGACTAATTAGATTTGCCGAGGCTCGCCACTGTTCAGTAGAGTCCGTTTAAACACGATCTTATTCCACTGTGTTGCATTATACACCTTTTACATTATAAATCTGATCAAATTCCAGAGGCTGACGTTAAAGTTGGACTGAACCTTTTATTACCAAAAAGTGGAGCTCGATGAAAATTCCGAATTTCTTTGAATATTCTTTGTTATGGGGGAGGCTAATTGACTTGAGCTTCGAGCTCAGAATGCGCCAGTTTTCGAATTGTGAGTTCACAGTGAAGACAACGAGCACCGGTAACTCATAGAGACTGAATATACAAATCGATTGAACATTATCCAAAATAGGAGTAGGGTCGACGCCATATGGCATCGTTCATCTCGAAGGTGTCAAGGGTCAAACTCACCCCTCGCGAGTCGTGAACCTGAGGAAAGACGAAGTCTGTTGCTGTCAAGATGATTTTATACGGTCCCTTTGACATCCTCTTCTTCAGCAGATGTCTCCTAAAATAAAATCAACCGAAAAAGATGCGATGAAAATGAGGCCAACATCAGTAGTTCATAATAAGATTTTCAAGATCACCTGATCAATGCTGTAATCGTGATGGTGACGAGCGCGAAGAATAGAGAGACCAAAATGACCACGATCACGTGTGCAGTTCGAAACGGTACGTCTGAAGAGGTATTGAGTATTTCTGAAAAATTGGTCACAGCAGTGTTGGCGAAAACCAAAGATTGCAAATCATTCCACGTTGTAATTATGAAGCTAAATTCTGCAATATTTATCCACCCCCACAGCATGGAATGTTCCGGAAGTATTCACTGTGAAATATTACTGATGGAACGATTCCGGAAAGCACATTTCTCACAAAATATGCTCAGGATAGACAATCAAGTTTTCCCTGGAATATTTCATGCCGTGCTGGCGGTAGGTACCCCGCTTGAAGAATTTGCGAGTGTTATTGAAAATGTGCCATTCAGTTAGCACAGTTTCGAATGTGTTCACTTTCTTTCTGTTTCGAAGGACTTCCTCTCTGACATGTCAAAGTACTTCCGAGTTCACCTCTTTTTCGAATCAATCAACCCCCCCTCCCCCAATGACGTCGTCGTTCGATTTACCTGAGCATTCGATATCGTCATCGCATTGAGGAGGAAAGACGCCATCACCATGGCGAACGTCCTTGCTGAGTACTAGGATTGTGAGTTTTTCCTCAGACTCCTGAACTCTGAGGACAGGTTTCCACGCCTGATTACGCCAGTCGAGTAAGGCATAAGTGTACATTTTGTTGTTATATGAATTGACGATATTTTGATGGTCGTTATCGATCAGGATATCGAGACACTCGCGAAGTCGATCGACCATTGTAGTTTCTGTGTACTTTTGACTACCGTTGTAAACCTGTTCTACATTGTACCTGTGAAAAGGTAGAAACATTTTGTTATTTACCATTTTCTTCATCATCACTTTTTCATCCTTGCTTCTTGTGCTAGTTCATACTGTTTTCAATATTGCTTCGCAGGAGATAAACGATCACTCCGAAGACCACCTGCCACCTTCTCGGCAGTCAAGAAAGAAGATTAAATCGTTTCGCAAGGATAACTCAGCGAGGGTTTAGAAATCTTGTGAAAAAAAACTTCCCTACGCTTTCCTTACAGGCTAGATAATTTCACCGCAATCCCTTGATGTTCACATTTCGGGGTGTAGAGAGCTGTCATACATACTTCAGAGCGTGTATCTATTCTTTCACCATTCGCTCAGCAATCTGAGACATGTTGTTTGCCAGTTTTTTACTTTGGATTTTTAGAACTGATCGGCCTATGAAGTGAGTGATTATTTTCGGATTTCCTGATTCAAAAGCCGCTTGAAGTATGGAACTGATCATGTAGACGCGCTCGGGTTTATGGATTTGGAGTTTGAAATACTCCTAAAACTAAGAATCCCGGAGCAGATTGGGGGAAAATCTCGAGGGATTGAAATGGAGAACCAAAAGAAAAGAAAAAGAGAAATATTACCGAGTAGGTACAAATTTACTCGAGGCCGTTGTTTCTGTATTACAATTTATCGTTTCGCTTGGAAGTTACGGAGTTCTTGTCAAGGATACATGAATAATTCACCGTGGAAAGAATATTAGTTTACCTCTGATCGAAGGGCACCATAACCAGCAAGTTCTCGCGGATCGTTTCGCTGAGGTTCTGCAGAGGAGAAAATCTCTTCGCTGTTTTCAGCGATCCCGCTACTTTGCCCTTGGCATTAGGATGGAAATCGGGAGCATTAGAGGTTGTCGAATTCGAAGAGAGTGCACCATTTTTATCGCGCTCGGGCATACCGCTTAGTGCTGGTTCGTCCGTGGGTAAAAAAAGATCAGTAGACTCTGTGTGGATTAGGATAACAGCGGATATTGGCGCGCGACTTCCCTGGATAATGTCTAGTTCTATGAGAACGTGAGTTGTCAGTTCTGACTCGACTGGAAGACAGAGGACGATAGCTGTAACCAAACAAAGAAGAGAAAACAAAAAATGAGAAAACCAATTCACCAGAGGGAGTAAACATCTTCCGTTCCCGTTCCCCTCGACATACATATGCTAATTTGAAACTGTGATAACAATTCGCTACAGAGAATGCTTGATTTGTTGATGTGGAAATAAATTCTGTAATCTCGTCACGAAGCTAGAAGCATGGAACTAATTTTGCGAGAGTTTTTTTGGGATACGATATTCGAAATTATGATCGGAAGAATTTGTCGTGAATAATTTAAACAATCAGTCCTGAGGTAGCATGCTGACTAAAAATTCGGCGTTTGAGTATTGTACAATATTCGGATAGAGCGAATGTTATGTGACGAGGATTGATTTTACGGAATGCTTTTTCGTTACATAACATTAAGTAGTAGATAAGTTCCAATGCAGAAGTATGTATGTAAGTAAGTACCAGTGAGTCAGGCGCGTTGGAGAGCGACTCGAACCCCTTAGGGTTTGAAATGGCGCGGAAATATTAGTTTATCCGTGAATTTATACGAGTTCAAGGTACATAACCGTATCTATACATTATCCTGCTCTGAGTTAGGTGGTCTGCTCGAATTAACATATTCCGCCAGACCTCGATTCCCCCTGTGCATGCATACCGCGTGTGCGAGACACGCCCATGCTTTTAAAGTAGAGCATATAATCCTTGTGGAACATCGAGATGAAGTTTCCTCAGCGAAAATCTCGAGAGACTAATGGTTTTCGAATGAGAACGAGTTGAAGTTGACCAATCACAAAGAGTGACTGACGCGCCACCTAGCGGTAGCGTCCTGCGGCTGAGAGACCGTTATGCTGAAATTTCGAATAGCTCCCATTCAAAAACTATCAGATCCTCGAATTTCTCGCTAGAGGAATTTCGTCTCAGCTACAAACCAGGAATCTGACCGATTAATGAGAAATTCATGAACAGGATTCTGAATTTGAATTTATCACCTCTGCAGGGGACGCTGTTGAGTGGCCTTAATGATGCGTGGATCTGTTTTCTGGTTGCATGCGACGATAGAACGACGTGGTGCCTTGGGAAAGCGTTGATACTACGCAAAGCGCCCACTACTGCATGGTCTAGATTGGGCCAGAAGCTGTGATCTAGGAGAGAAAATGGAATGAAAATCATAGAAGAAACATTGCGGAACAAAGTGAAGAACAGAGAGATCCATGGAACGGTACGTATTTTTTACTGCATCGCGTTACTTCACTCCGTTGTATAATCATCCTGTGCGAAAATGCCACAAGGTTTCCTAATTAAGGTATAATTACGCGGTTTAGATTCCCTGATCATTAACTGACTCGGGTAAACGACAGGCGCTGACACCGGCAAGAGTTTGCCGTTAGAGGGAGTTCAGTGGTCTCCCATTCGGTGTAGATAAATGGAAGCGTCCGCCCCGACGCTCTTGGCAATTAACGGGAGATTTATCCCTCCGTCGTCCACACCGATACCATGTACTTTATATATACAGCTTGAAGCTTACTCGCCTCCTAGAAAGCTTGAGACGTTGCGTTGGTAGAGTAAATCGAGGGTGCCGCACGTGTGCTGGGTTACACACTCAGATGTATTATGTCTGGTAAGTGGATCGAGAAACGTGCTCAGGTGTTTTTGCCTGGATAGAGCTTGAGAATTTCTCATAAGAATATACTACCTTCTGTATATGCGCGTGAAAGAAATTAGCTAATTCTGAAGAGTTTGCCAATTTTCATATTTGATGTTCGTCGGCGTAAGATATTCTGAGCACGATTGACAAATTCAGTAGAATTTCGAGAAATTCACGAAAGCCTTTGGAGACATCGAAAAATTTACCGTTGAGTTTTTCTTTTGGATATCGGTCATTGCCTGTAATCGCAATGAAATTCTTGTTCGCATAAAATTTCACCTCAACTTTCTGAAATTTATCGTTGAGATTAGCTCAGGAAGTGTATGAAAATTGTCGCCGCTATGTTCGGCTTTTTTTCGAATTGTTCCGAGTTCGTTTAGTTCACACTTGGACTAATTATATTTACAATGAGACAGAAATGTTACTTCCAGTCTCTCGCAATATCTGGATCAAAGTGCCATCCAGTCTGATATCTTCCGGGATTTGTGAGTCGTAGAAAGCAAACTCGAACCCTGCAGTGTGTAGATCGTTTCAGCCTGCCATTCCAGGTTAAATTGTGACATTTTTCTTCAGGTTCCACCCTCTTCGAGCACATAATCTCTCATAACTTCGCGACAGAGTTGCGAGATATTTTCCATATTTTACATTGCGTGGAAGATTGATGTTTTCAGAATGAATAATTAACGAGACGATGAGCCCAAGGTATATATGCATCGAGGCAGGGGTAAGAAGCCGGAGGGTGTGGATCCAAGAAAGCTCCATGAGCTCTGGATTAGGAAAATTCAATTGATTTATGCCATAGCGAATATTGAACGAATTCCATTGAGAGGTTCTTTTATAACTCAGGAATAGTTACACATGAATTTTTGAGGCTCTGGAACAAGCTGAGGCACTGGAATATTAAATCAAGTAGATCTTGACGCTGTAGATGTCAAATTATAGAACATTGAACCTGCCTCCCCGGATTATGAGGTTGTAATTGAAATGGGAAAGCTGCGGCGGTATCTGATACGTAATATACTGGCCAGAAATTTTCATCTCGTTACGCAATAATAATCCATAAAAAACTGCCGTTCAAAGTCCTACAGCCCCTGAAATGTAATCATATGCGTGATCGTCACTTTACCTGTGCTAACCATCGCCACAGACTTCCAATTCAAGTGTAGAAGAATTTCAGCCAACGCCTGTGCAATGACAGGCAGCGATGGAGACAGCCGAATCACAGAAGATATGCCTCTTTCTTCTACCGTTCTCTGGAAGAACAAATATATAAGGCATTAGGATGCGTTTATCATCACATCAAACGACCTGAGAGTGAGAAAAACGAGAATATATACTATAAAAAATACTAAGAAATTGATATTTTTGTCAAAATTCGTGGTCCCATTCCGAGAATCTGATTCTTAAGTCTTTCCTGCTCACGATCTGCTCGTTGAAATGCTCGGCAAAGACTGATCGTCCTGCGTCCCCCACTCCATGTGCTATTGGTTCCGCGCATGCGCTTTGTTTTGATAACATGCGCATAGGCGTAAAAGAATTAGCCTGACAGAGCTTATGAATAAAGAGAGGACATCCCTACCTTAATACTATCGTGGACTAATCACATAAAAGTGTGACAAAGATTCGTTGTCTCATTCGTCCGGAACATGTAGGATAGAGGGGGGTCAATGTAGCACGGGGCATTTGTAACAGCGAACATAAAAGGATCATCACGTTGAAATTTTTGTTTCTTATCGTATTAATAACATTTCACCTGGTAGCCCGCCGAAGTGACCAAAGTTTCGATTGTTTATTATTTTTTATTACCTCCCAAACATTGATTTGAACAATGCAAATTTCATTATTTCTAACAGTAATTCACTAGTCAAACAACTGAATCATTAGATATTATCTAAAACGATCCATATCTCGTGATCATCGTATCAACACTATCGTATTAATAATGTTACAGCTGACCCCCTCTGCTGCTACAATTAACCCCTTTTGTCGGGGTCAATTGTAACATTTGACTTTACGCAATTGAAGTGATTTTTCAATTCTTTATTGTTATTTCATTCTAATTATATTGAAAGATATTTGTGCACAAATAGTCAAAACACAAATCCCACCAATTTGTTACTCTCTTTGTTCTGTACCAATAAAGATATGCTAGCCTAAACAATTTCTGTTACGATTGATCCCCCCTCGCCCCTGAAAAGCAGCGAAGACAGTCCTAGCGTTTCTAGGTTACGTTGAGTTTCTTGCAGTGATTTTGTTCCAAATGTCATAAAATACTCTAGCCAAAAAGACATTATGCGCATGCGCGGGGGCTAGTGAGACAGAAAATATGATCTTTTCCGTACCACTCTGAAGTGAGCACAGAGACGAAGCGTGTTCTCTCCATATCTCCGAGATCTATGGTTGAGCTACCGAACACAACCCTTGAAGTCTGAGAGTAAAATTCAACAGAGTCGTGACTGCTATGGGTTTCGAATGATTATAACCAAATATGTGGATAAAGAAAAAATCCCTTCTCAGTAAAATTTGGATAATAATTGTTTAGTTTCCAATACGAATAATTATTGGAGGTTTTAATCGAATCACGGGAGTTTCCAGAAATGCTACAGAATTCAGCTTAGCGTGACTAATATTGGATCCACCTGGAAATGCGTATCTCGAACTGAAGGGCGTCTTCGAATAAGATGATCCCAGAGCCGTTGCTTATTATTATTATTCTTTTTCTTCAGTTAGCTACAGAGCTCGAAAAGCTTTTTCATTTTGGATGGATGGAAGGTCTGCTATCCATCATCGGAGGCAATGTGTTCGACTTTATCAAAGAGCTGATCTTTAACGAAACTGACAATGAATGAAAGCTCCAATTGGGACGTTTCCGTCAATGAGAGCTGGGACGAGGCGCTCAAAACGAGTTATGGATTCGTTTGCTAAGCTCACTTTATCCTGGAAATTGGAATGAAAAATTGAGCCCCGCGGTCGTTATTTTATTCGTAAATTTTTGAACCCATTATTTCGAAGCTTTTTATCTATTTCCGATCCCCAAACTGATACTTCAACTATTTAATGATCCCTGAGTGACCAATGACGGGGGAATATCTCGCCCGTAAAATTGGTCGCAACGATATTACGGCCTGGATTCCCAGGGTTAATAGAGTTTCCGGTTGAGCAACTGGGAAATCGGAATTTAATGGCTTTGAAATGGGAAAAGTTCTTTTCATGGATTTTTCAAATCTTTTGAATTCTTTGCACAGGTGTCTGCTCTTCGAGCGGAGAGAGATTAGTTAAAATACCAGTTACTGGACTTTATTCTTTCAAGAGCTGTTCTGTCCCACGCTACACTTCAGATGGAGTGAGGGTGTTTTTTGTTCAGAATAATTGTTGACTCGTAATTTGGTGGAACTAAATCCGTATATTTACAATTTGGAAATGTGAAATTTGATATTTCATTATTTATGAAATTAACAGTGTTTAGTTATCAGTTATAATAGTTCTTGAATGCGAAGCAGAACATTGCAGAACAGAGCAAAGCAGAGGAGAGCAGGAGTTGAATTATTGGATTAATTATTTACATGCTCTAGATAATTGACCTTGCCGCAATTGACACTTTTTGTTAGATAGAAGTCGACGATTAGTTGAATTTTTGTTAGTCATTGATAGGTTCGAGAGCTCGATGTGCTCTCTTGATTAGCTAGGTGTTGATAGTTCGAGGACTCGATGTGAACTGACTGTTCGGTAGTTGAGTAGAAAAAAATGTAGTAAATTTTCGGCGAGATGGAGGAGTGTAGGAGTTTGTTAATTGGTCGAATTTTGTGATTGGTGGATTTTTTTACCGGAAATACCGGTTGTGGGAGTAGAGTTCGCTACTGCATGGGATTTCTAGAAAGAGGTATGTGAACACATACTTTCGGGTAAGCAATAGGAAGAGAATTTGCAGAGAGTCACGTAGACAGGGTCATGAAAAGGACTGGAAGTTTTTACCCAACAGTTGCACATTTGTTCACTAAATGTTGACCAACGTGCACAAAAACTAATACGAAGGGTCCAAATTACCTTACGACTCGGTTGTTCGGTCGAAAGTCAGCTTATTGTTTGCTGTTTCTAACCGGCCTATAGATATTTGTGCTTGTGTAGGCAAATGTAATATTAAATTAGAAACTAGAATTAAACTCAATAATTGAATCGATTGTATAACGCGTGACATGGCACGCAACAGGAGCGTTTTCCTTCGAGCATCCATTTTTGGGAGCTAAACTAAGGTGCTAAATCAATAGAACAGCTATTCATTGAGTATAACGTGGACTAGCTCTATTTTCCCCCTAGTATTGTGATCGTAGTGAAAGAGCAATTCGAGCCCGGGCGAGCGTGACGAATTAATATTGCGTTTATAGAGCTAAGCAGTTTTTGTAGAGAAAATAGGAAAGAAGAGAAAAGCACCTTGCCGCATTTTTACCTCGCATTAAGTCAGGAAGTTTGGTCGACAGCGGCTGGTGGGTTAAGTAGGCTATAAGGGGTTGGAGATTTTCACGAATGCCAGGAAGATCAATTAGAAGATTTGCTTTCGGGCTTTACTAAACTGCTTTTCTCAAGTCGTGTTCTGCTCGGAATCTAATAATTTTTGAGGAAAATAAAGCCGTAGACTGATCGGAACGGGCCATCTCAAGTTCTTCGAGCTAACTCACAATTCTCCACGGAAACAATGTTGGGCAATAGTACAAATTTTAATTCCTTGCTCTCTAGGTAAATTACATACCGCAACACAGCGAAATGAATATAAAACCGGCAACTCACCAAAGGACACGTCCAGGTAATTAGGTGTTTGTCCCACAAGTGAGCCAGCCTGGCAGCTACCTCGCAGGTATCTGGTTCTACTGCTGCAATCAGGGCCTTTGTGGTACTACGTGCAAGAGCGTCCACCAGAGCACCGAGACCGCGTGACTTGGTCTCGCAGGTAACTGTCACATAATGCAAAAGACAAAACTTCATCAATGTCCTTCGCGTACGTTGGGATAAACTTCTGAAATCTGCGACGAGATCGGAAAAACCTAAAATTTGATAAATACGTACGGAGAAAAAAAAGTCTTCGGTAAAATTCACTACTTTCCGTCGTTGTGTACGCGACCACTGAAGTTATTGCAACTAGCCAAAGATGGTGAATAATTTGTAGTACGAATTACTTTGTTCGTTCTAGACGAACAATCACTGTTCAACATGTTTAATCTAACAGAACTGTAATGTATACCACCGTAGGTTGAACTCTGTGATAATGACGCTCTTCAGAAGTACTTTCTACTCTAGTACAAAGATCGGAATAACTATATCGAGTAATGCAAGCTACTAAGATGTAGCGCTACGTCTTACTATTTTTTAAGCGTGGAGCGGGTTAATTAGATCCGCAGTCATTCATCTTCAATCATTTCCACAACACAACATAGTAAGCCTCAGTACAGTTGTCGACTAAAATACAGAAGTTGCAGAAACTATACGCATAGTCAAGTTAGCAATATCCAATGGGCACAGTTGCTGTTTCTGTTATATTATTGACAGGTGAATGGTGAAAATATTCACTATTCGGCATCGGTTATTCTGATCACAGCTTTCTCTCTGCGTCGAAATCACGAAGAGAGTCATGAGCAGGCACTTTGAACGAAAACGAAAACCAGACCTCGGTAAAGATGGGATGTGCAGGGGACGTGATTTGAAACAAAGTAGTGTGATAGAAGTGTTGAAGCTTTCGTCGCGGGTAATTATTCCCCGGGAAGCTTCGAGGCACCCTTTCCGGAGTTGTACATGAATTTTTCCCACACAGTTCTGAGGTGTAAAAGAGGACGGCGAAGTATCCGCCTGATGAAAAACCGCTACAGCAACGCAACAACATCCTCTTCTACACCCCATAACTTTACGTATTTTTGAATGGTCTACACCAGGCCACACTGGTGTGGCGTAGCCTTCGTTTTCTCTCCAACTCATCTACATTACCCCGAAAGTGTGGTAGAGTCAAAGAGATCTACAGTGTGCACCGGGTCGGTGCAAATGTAGCCCCAATGGAAAAAGCTCGTTGTGAGTAAAAGTCGCAGACATGATGAAACGGTAATTTTAAGCTTCTTTCTCCGTTTTAAAATACCATTTTGACATTCCCGTTACAGACATTTTTCCGTGTTTAGTTTATACAGTCACTTGAAGCGTTAGGAGAGGAAAAAAAATTAATATGAACATTAATTCTCATCATTAGCTGAAATCCAAGTAGAACTAGCATCGGTAAGAAAGCTTGTTTTCTATACTTCAAAACGTTCTTCTAAATTTTCTTCTCGTTTGATTTTCACCAAAACATCAGAGTTTTGGTTTTCGGCGAGAAATTCATAATACTTCAAACTCAAAGTCAGGGAGATATTTTTTTGCCTCTTGTGATCAAGAAGATGAGTTCACAGGGTGGACTTCTTCTTCCTTTTTTTTCTCCTCACTCTATTGAAATTTTATCCATACCGTCGGTTCGATGAGGTTTTAATATAAGCAGCTTTCCAGAATCAGGCAGGGGCTGTGCGAAGGTATTGAATTATGAATACGTCCATAACGCGATTCTGTATATAAGGGTAGGGTGGGGTGTCGCCGGCTTTCGCGAATATTCAATATAACAGAGTCTTGATAGAACTATAATAATGCGTCAGAAGGTGACAATGGAGATCATCCCTTATGAATAAAAAACGAAATACACTTACTTTTTGTTCTCAACTCTGAATTTCTTCAAAGGGGATAAAAACAAAAAAAAAACCCTCGTGGAATCCGATCAATCAAAACCAGAGATCAGATTAATTCGATACCCGTTACATGAACCAAAAAATATTATGAAGGAACTCAGGTTCTACTCGAAACTTTGGCGCGGATTGGAGCCGAAAAAGTTTTCTAAAACGAACCAAAGGACTCTTCTCTCTAGTTCTCTCTGAAATTCCACTTAGAGACCGGCTGATTACGACTGGCTTCACCCGATCCGCTGGAGCAATAGACCCTTGCTAGCTATTTTCTCTTCCGACCGTCATTAGCCTACATCCCTTTCGCACATCCGGCAAGCTTTAAACTAATATAAAGCTTCCTAGATAAATTGAAGACTACAAATTTGTCAATCTCTGTGTACGATAAATCCTGAAATTTTGCAAACAATAAACAATATCTACGATAACTCAGATGAAGTGCAATTCAAGATGAATTTATCCAACCGATTAGAATGTCTTCATTATTAGATTGAGCTTTCGATTATTCTTGCTGGAATTCGATTAAGAGAGTGCTATACTCATGTCAACGCCAATGGCTGAAAAACCAACCTAACCCAGGGTCATTTCACTTATTTCTACTGATATCAAAGCCTACGCATCATTTGCGTATATTTAATACATTTATTTGACAGCCAGGGATGTTTTGAAAAATACTACACGTATATCCGTGGAATAATATCTGAACGAATATGTACCTATACATAATAGTACATTGTGCTGCAAGGACGGAACGACAGTGATTATTGACCAGGGTGCAGCCAACTTCACCCGAGTCAATAATCACTGTCGATTTGTCCGCGCTGCATACGATACTTTTTGTACCAAGTGGACAGAAAACGGCGAAGGGGGTCCGGTGGGCGAGGCCCCCCGACAGCAACCTAACCAAAATTCGAATGATTTTTTTTCAATCACGTTTAAAATGGAAATTAGAAATGCTCTATATAGGTAAACTGTGTGGCTAGGTACGCTGTTATTTGAATACACTACTATACTACTAGATCACGAGTCAGAGCGAATTTTTTGCTCACAATAAGAGACTTATCTCCATCACGGGAATTTCCAGATCTGTGTCTACGGCCGTGGTCGGAATAAGTGGAATGACCCCGGGCTAGGTTGTTTTTTCGGTCATTGGCGTCAATATGAGTATAGCACCCTCTTAAGGTTGAAAAATGAATGATGATGATGCATGCGGACTAGCTCCCCATTCTTAAATTTCTATTGGCTTTTATTTATATGGACCGTGCTGCCTAGTTGACGGTAATTCTGGAGCTTGAGTGCAATTGGAAGACGATCGATGCAGCTTAAACGGAACACGTAGTCGTCTCGCTGGTTATACATTAGCTTCAATTCACGTGCACATCAGGGGCTCTTCTCTGCGCAGACGCGACAAAGGGGGGAAGAAGTGTGGCGCGCCCCTCAAATCACGCTCCATTTTAAGTCACTTAAATTTAATTTTTCGTTTCAAACGGTGTTTCAAGAGAGAAAAAAAAATGTCTCCGTAGAGAATATAACGGATCTGTCGAATCATTGTGCGGAAATATTGAATTCGGAATGCAGAAATGTGAGAAATATTTTTCAAACGTTTATTCAATCGATTTCCTATACGCGAAAGTTCCGAACTTGTCCGAAGCTTGAACGATGTTTTAACAAAGATAAAGAAAAAAGTTGCCTGAGTTTCAGAAGGGTAAATTTGTTCGAAAAGTACTTAAGCTGTTATTAATTCTTGAAATATTTCATCAATCATACTCTTTTTCTTAGGGTTCCTTTTTCTTAGGGGTTCTTTCAATTAGGGTTAACACTAATTGAGCTCTGAGTGATAAGTTTGTCATTTTTTTCGGTGCGAACTACGATCATTTATGTAGCTCTACGATTCGCTTCTATATCAGTGAAAAAATCCGGCTCCATAGAAATCAGAATTATCTCAAAATTAGTATTACTACGTTTTTCACGCTTTCTGGTTTCGAAAATGGCAGTTATCATAATCGCGGTTAGTATGAAAAGTTGAGTTCTACCAGAAGTCCACATTTGGCCGTCTGGCGTGTATGCACTTCCGACCATTCGTGGACATCCTGGAAACGAATGGACCGATTCGAAATTTCAGACCAATCGACGTGAGTTTCTGTAAGCAAAACTGATTGAATTTGGAATTCGATATTTTCAGAGTGAGTGAAGCAGGACGTTAGAAAATTATAAGAGCAATAATCGAGCTCGAAAAAGAGCGGGAACTTTTAGGACTGGCCCATCGAGGCGAGCCGAATTACCAGCTTTTCACTTAAGGATATTTAAGGAAACATGGGAGATTTGAAAAACTTGAAAAGTAAATTACTCTTCTGTGGTTTTTTTCGTTCGGAATTCATGCATTGCGTTAAATCAGAGTAAAAAGAATGAATTAAAAGTACTCAAGATTCAAATGAAATCTGGTTCACAATTTGATGTGGGATGATATAATTCCTGAGCATGATATCCCAACTTCAATATTGAGCTCGAGTTCGTTGGCAATTATTCTACCGCTTCATCTCCAGCTACTTTATTTTTTGCGTTGTCTGAGTAAATGGCGGGACTTGGAAGTTTCCAGTCTAACCACTTGGTAAACAGTGAGAAAAACTGGTGGAATGGCAAGGTGCAGGGTAGCTAGTATGAGAGATACTAATTGCCGGAGGGAAGGATGCGAGTTGAATCGCTGGTACCCTACCTAGTATACGCCGTGGTTCACAAGTTCCGGACCATGCTCGGTAAATTTTCGTGCATTAAACGGCAGAAGTGTTGTTTTTCCTCAGAAAAAAAGGGTAAAAGGGAGCGAAAAAAGGGGTTTCTATCGGAGAAAGACCGAAAAGCGTTCTCTTTTACACCCTCGCAACCTTCCTCCAGAATGTCTGTTCTCACGTTTTCGGTCCAGTTATCACGCATGAAGGTGACAATGGATAGGAAACAGCTGCGCGAGATACAAAATATTTCTGGAATGATTCATTTTGAATCCGGCTAGCGCGCGAGAACAAAAATCGCAAAAATTTCAATTGTACTCGATCAAGAGGATGTTCTGTTGCTGCTTTAGGATGCTCTTTCAAGTTTTTCCAGTGTTTTTTGTTCGCCTGACTTCGCAGTCTTCTTCGTTCTAGAATTGAATTGGAAAAGTGATCTAGTTTCTTGAACGATGCCGTATGAACATTTACCATTGCACATCATCGATTATGTAAAGTGCACGAACACGTCCCAATTTTGCGAAGACACTGTAACTGACACGAGTATATATGTGACGAGGTCTGTGCGCTACAGTAACGCGGCCTTTCGACCCTCGCGAATAAATGCCCAAGGTCGCACTGATTCAAGGGTATACATTTGCGAACTGGGAAGGTTGACACTTCCACGATAAAACTCGTGACACATGGCCGCAGACTGTGGTGCGTGGTTTGGCGTACCTATTTCAATAAATTGGAAGACTTTCTAGATATGATGACAAAAACGGAAAGAATTCTAGCACTGCTATTGGTTATCTAGAATTTTCCAGAATTATATTCTAGACGCGGAATCATATTACTATTTTTCGTGTCCACCTAACGAGTGTCTGAAGTTTGATTGGGTTTTGAGCATCCAGCAGTAACGTAAAAATCGATTTTCCTGTTGCTGGCGAATATCGAGCCGTTCAGAATGTAGGTATTACCTAAAGAAGCTCAGTCTCCGAGGGCCATGAGCTAAAACATTTTCCTCAAAAGAATTCGCCTCCCTCATCTTTATGAGGCGTGACATCTAACTAGATACTCTCATTACACATATTCCAGATTAGCTTACGTGATCAGTTCATGCAAAAAGCGAAAATTTCATGAAGCCATTCGAATCTCCGTATACTTCACGAAGATTTTGGTTTCCTTTTGATTTTTATGAATTTGGTTAAATTCTCGCTTACATTGATTGAGATTCTGTGGGATTTTCATAATTCGAGGGAAATTTCGTGAGCTTCCAAATTTCGTAGAGTGAGCTTAGAAAGGGCTCATGACCGTTTGATTGGATTCTCCAGGATTTCCATGAAATACTATCAAAATATCATAATGATTCCTGGAAGGTGTTTATACAAGGCTTTTCTTTCAGTGACGATGATCCTGCTGAAACCTCTCTGAGTTTTTGTGAGATTTCATAAGATTTCATGATTCTTACAGGAATTTTAGTTACACAGCGAAATAATCACTAATTTTTCCTGCATTTACTGGAGATTCTTTGGATTATGGACAAGCCCACTGATATTCAACAGGATTTTTCGCTATAATGTGCACAAACTTCAGTGCTAGCTCACCGAAATTACCGGAGTTTATGGATTTCAACTGGAATATCATGAGCCGTCGATCAGCGTTTCGTCGAGCTTTTTCTCGAATATTATAAATTTCGTTCGAAATTTACTGAGATTGAATGAGATCTCATTGAATATCATGAAATTTTCTTTTAGCTTGCATAGAGCTTCAAGACTTCGAAGATAAGTTTAACCATTCCAAGAAACCGTTTTTGCAATACCATTCAGATATCATGAACCGTTCAATATTCCATAAAATTGTTTCTTCTAATTACTCCGAATGTAGTTGCAGGAGATGTTGAAGAAGCTCGTGAGGATTTCAGTGGAATTTGATGAAATTTGATAAAACATTTCAGAGCTTTGTTCGATTTTTGTTACACAAGCTTTCGAACTTTTGAGAAAAGTTTATTTATTGAATCAAAAATGCAGATTAAAAAATCTTGAGGACAAAGATGTGGATGAAATTTTCGCTCACCATTTTCTCAAATTTCATTTCGACCTTCCGGAGTTTTGGTTGCAGTTATATATAGAATTTTACAAAATTTATCACGATCTCCACGCTCATTCACGATCTTTTGAACATTTCCAGCCGGATTTATTCGCCAAAAATCTTGAAACTTGGATGAAACAGAAGCAAAGAGGGTTAGCGAATGCCAAAATCAAAATGGAAAATGTATCACGTGTCACGAGTCATTTCTTCTCGTGCTCTCTGCTCTCGGCACGATGACGGAAGACATGAAATATGCGTCAAGATGAAAATTGGTGTTGAGCAATAGTTGGTGACCTTATAAATATGTCTACTGACCAGTGTAAATGAAATTCCTGAATAGCTATGGCGAATTCGTCGTTCACGTCCCGGGTCGTTTGACCAAGCGAGAAAGAGAAAAAAATAATACGGATAATACTTGCTCGTAACTCAAGCTCGTTTGCCCGGAAGTGGTCCCTGGCTCTGGCCTGTACAGGGGGCCATGGTCACCTCGAATAATATCCATCTCTCCCGAAGCGTAGCATAGCAAGTAAAGCGAATGACAGAGAAATAGAAAGAGAGTTGGCGAGAAGCTGTGACGTTATTTCAGTAACGTAGCATAAATTTATATACGTCTCGTCTCCGGGGTGGGTAGTCCCTTGTATTTAGCTTTATTCCATTGCCCTTTTATAAAGCTCTCTCGTTGGTCAGTTCATGCCCTACGTCAATGGTTTGATAATTCAGCAGTGACCAAAAGCGACAGAAATCGAGATAGCATTATCTTCTGTTTTTCCGAATCGTCGAGGCGTGCGGGACAAGCTCGGCATACTTTTTCCATGAGGATTTTAACAGGATTCACCCTTCAACTCGTGAGAGAAAAGTTATCAAATCTTGTTTATATTCGATTGAAAAATTTTGTATTTTATTCTCGTCATTTTGAAAGCTTTTCAAATAAATAGATGAATGCGAAAGTTCTTTCGCGTCCAACAACACCCCCATATAAGAACGCCGAAATAAATGATGAAAGCTTGAAGGCTAGACGCTCATAGATAAGATTAACTCTCATCGCTAGTTGTATTCTATTTTCGGGGATCTGGATATTTTATCATCAAGATTAACTGAAAATTGTTAATAAAGATCGTATTCATAGATGGATAGACCTCATTCAACGTATCTTGTAATCTGCAGTACAGATCGATTGTTTCGACATCCGAACCACTATGGTTATCGATTGTATGAATCTATTGAAATGAAATTCAAGCACCGATGATGATAGATCATCAGTTTCTCTTTTTTTATTGTCTTCTCGTTTTATCGAGTTACGATAAGTATTCCAGTGGAAAGCAATCTACTGCCATTTTACAAGATCTCGAAAATATTGTTCAAACGATCTAGAAGATCTTTGAAAACGAAAAAACAAACCCCCCAGAACTGAAATGAAAAATGTTCTCAAGGCTTTAACTTCAAAATGAAAATTTCAAACCTGACGCTTCAGAAGTTTGGCCTTTTTTTTACCCAAATATCTAGAATCGTATCTCGTAAATTACAGATTATGGGATAAAGGGAGTGGACGAAGTAGCAAGCGGTCGGAGTAGAGCTAATAGATCAACGATTTTAGTTCGATTTCGTATCGTCCAGCTGATGGTGAACGGGTTTTGTACCGTAAGTAGAGGCAGCAGGCATCTCTAACTTTTTAACTATTAACCCTGCCTTTTCGAACCCTCAGCCTGTTCACCCAGTCGCTATACCATCCCTAACTTTTGAACCATTTACCTCCCCGAGTATTCGCGTCGTGAGACGACTAGCAACCAGCGGAGGCTCCAGTTGCGCCGCTCAATATCTAGCAGGAATTACATTACAGAATTTTATGGGTATTATGGATATAATCATTTAGGAATCTAATATGTTTCAATTCACTTTGTGATAGTCCATCACGAAGATCCGCCATATCGCTCTCTGCATTTCGCAATATAAACTTTTACTGGATTCAACACGTATCACTCATTTCAAAGAAATTGTTCAAAAATCAAATTTTCGGTCAAAGAAAATTGATTTTTCCGCCCGATGCCCCCCGCCGCGAGAACTGGGGCCCCAGCTCTGGTCTGTTAAAAATCTGTGAAATTTCGTCAAATATCTTCGAGATCAGACGGAATCTCATGGTTTATGATCAGGCTAACTTCACTTCATTCTATTTCTTTATTTCAAATAATGCTGATCGTGCCTCGTGCGTGGTGACGATGATCGACTCCATTTTTATTCCTCAGCAAAATTCAACAATTAATTAATTACTCACGGGATTTTGGAAGCATGCTGACGGTGACGGAGGTGTTGTAATTTGTTAGGAAAGACGTTATTTCCGTCATGTTCGCAGCGTGATTGCACTGCTCGCGGAGGTAAACAAGGACCTCGTCCCCGGGCGGGGAATTCCCGGATCCTAGAGGATGGCGATGAGTCCAGTCGGCCGTGGCGCCCAGCCACCATCCGGCTAGGATCAGAGCAGCGAACCACCACCAACGAAAACACGACCAGCCGGGGGCCATGGGCCCGGGGCTGCTCCGAAAACCGGCAGCTTACCGCCCCCCGCAGCGTCCGACTGACCCCTCAGTCTGAAACGGATGATTTGCTCACTTTGTGAAAACCGAACGAAAGTCAGTCAGATTTTGGTACGGCCATACACAAAAATTCATAAAGTTCAACGAGGTTCGTTAATCTTCGACAGAAATGAATTAAGTTTGGAAAAAATGAAAGTCAAATTCACGAAACTTCAGAAGAATAAGTGTCTCATGTCCGATTGTAAGTGATCTGTAACTGGAATAAAATCGAATTCTGTACCTTGATCTAGTTCTACGGAAACAGCAGTATTTCTCGGCAAGATCTGACGCACTGTGCTCCCTTTATCTCCGAATCCTGGGTAGCCTCCTTTTCTTCATCGCGGCAACTTCCGGCCGCACAATTCCGGACCAGATTTCCAAGCTTCAAGATGTGTTGCGTTATGCTGAAGTGTTCTCTAAGGCGAGTGTTACTTCTACATTTTGGATTGTGCTCGATGGATTGTCCTCTCAAAAAGCTTCCGCGCCTTTCTCCTTCCTTCGGACCAATTTTTGTAGCCTCTGTAACAAAATCGAACAACGAAAACGTAAAGGAAGTTGTTTGATAGTTCGAAGGTTGAAATTGTCCAGGGATTGGAAAAACCTCAGATTCTTCGTTTCGCTTAAAAAGTATTCGAGTCTTTCGTACCTAGTTCCTAGTTCCCGTAAGTTTTTCGCTACGATCTCCACGCTTGTGAGATTAAAATAAAAAATTTCAAATCGACGAATCCTGAATGGCGCATGAAAATTGAAAGAAAGAAAGAAATGTTTTTGGCCGTTAAACATTGAACCCAATTTCTCTACATAATTCAGCTTCATTTCCAATAACGCGTCATGTTCGAGTTTCTCAACTCATAAAACAGTAAGACCTGTGATAATCCTGAGGTCGAAAATTATCACGATCATACGATACTTAATACTTAGTCTGACGAGATAGTGAAACATAAAAATTCCGGATTATAAAAACAGAGTTCAAGAGATTGAGGGGGCCCAAAAGCTCTCCGATGAAGAATATTCTATTAAGGACGTCTTTGTCGTGGGTTGCGTTGGTAGTCGGGTATTGGCTGACGGCTCGATTGATTCTCGTGACTATTTGACCAGATGGGAGGGTGAGGATTGGCGCCAAGCGGCAATTCCGTTCCACGCAAATTGCCATTTGGCAAAGTTTCCTCGGCCCGAAATAAGGGCCACGAGCAGCGACGAGAGAGGATTGGGGGAGGATCTAGCACGTAAATTCTTTGTCACCGTGCAGTTAGAACGGCGTAGATATAGAAAAGTAGTACGGCGAAAGCAGAGAAGAAGGAGGAAACTGAGCTATAACTGCCGTATCTTAGTTCGCGGGTCATATTTACGCCAGTAAAACGCCAAGGAGAAAACAAATAAAAAGTTTGCCCTTAAAAAACAGTAGTGAAAGTACGAAGAAGAGAAAGAACCCCAAGAAAAAACACTAGTTTTCAAAGACACGAGCAATTTTCATATTTCTCCAGCACCTCGTTTCATTTTGTTCTTTTGTTTGGCTCTAACTAACGACAAATCATGAGCCCATTTTCATCTCCCATATTTCACGACGTTTTAAGGAAATTATCTGCAACTTGCTTATCGGATGTCAGAACTGGGTGAGAAAGAATTTTTTGATGGCGACCTACAGAATCTGAAAGTGAAAGGAAAAAACAGAAAAATAGGTATCCGAAAGCCGCAGAGATCTTAGTCTCGTGAAAACCACAGAGAGAACGAATCGATTTCACCGGAACCCTAGAAAAATTTATAACGTTCAAATAATATTGGTAAGCGAGGTGAAAACGGTGTTGAATTCCTATGAGAAATTTGTGAAATTCTACAGCAAGTGAAGTGAAATTATGAGACATGAAAAAACAGTTTGGGACATCATACGATTTTCTTGAAATTTCAAAGAAATCATAGTAGATTTCATGATAGCGGAAAATTAGTTCTCGAACCCGGAGAAAGTCGATAAACTTTTGAGGAAAACTGAAAGACATCGACACAAAATTTGTAAATCTTTACGCCCTGACCTGTACTCAAAATCCTTGAAAGATTATTGGAATTGAAGTGGAATTTAGAAAATTTCCCACAAACTGACAGTAGGAGAATTTCTGGAAAAAACGGCGTAGGCGATATTCGGCGATAAAATTGCAAACGAAAGTTCCTGCATGAGGTTTTCTTCGAAATCTGTGTCAAGAATTGGAATTCACGAATGATTTAGCATTCTTTTGTAATTTATTTGTGAAACAAGGTCTGTTCAACTTTTTGCAATACCCTTAGATGGCGATATTGACTAAAATATGATAAAAATCATGCGGAATGAATTTTGGAGTGGAGAACAATTCTTCATCGAATCATTTACCTTCCAGGGGAAACCTTGCTCAAGTTTCCAATTCGAAATATTTTCGTGTATTTCATAATAATTAGATGACCTATTGGCACAGCAATCAAATTATTCGAGCAGGACTGTCGACGGGCATACAACTAAAAATAAATATCTTGGACTCGTCTGACCGTTTACGCATAGCATAATGGCCCATTTGTATGAGATAATGTCGCCAATATATCGCGTAAATTTATCGCTGGGTGGCAGAGCCTGCAGAGGTCTACTAACGTCATGAATATATTATTTCGGAGTAATAATAAACGGGAATGTGCCAATACTGGTTCATCTTTATGATCGATTTCCGTCAAATGAAACATGAGGGGAATTGGAATTTCACCGAGAACCGAAATTTGAAAATAATTAATTAAAAATAAAAATCGTTTGTCTAGAATATCAAATGCGCCATATCGAAGTGCGCCACATAGGAGGTAGGTACGAAAGCATGAAAGCAAATGTGAGAGAATCACTCACGACCTGCGCCTCGGGGTAGTTACTTTGCTGTATTATTTAAACAAGCTCAGTCTTCGAGGGCCTCGAGCGAAAACGTTTTCCTTAAAAGCATTCGCTTCCCTCATCTTCATGAGTCGACGTTATTATAATTTTCGAAACCTGACTCAGTGTCAGTGGTGGTGTGCCCTAATAAACGCCATATATCACGCTGTGTTATAGAAATTCAGACCATAAATTTCGATTTCAAGTAAAAATGAAAAAAAAGAATTTCGAAATACCGAACTGAAAAAATCACAATTATTCATGAATCAAAAATTTGGAAAAAAGTAAAAATTTTACCAGCTTCCTAGAAGTTTTCTCAATTTGTTTTCTGTTTTTTCACTTTCTATACTGATCGGTTACTCCGAGTAGACCAATAAGCCGCGAGAAAAGAAATATCGCCGATAAGGGGCGGAAAAGACCCGAAGGCAGAGTACTTTATACCGAATTCCTAACACGTCAGAATGACTGATCTACCCCAAAGTTGAAAGAATCCAAGGTGGGATTCATTCGAGACGAAAGATTCCCCGGTTCTTTACATAGGAGTTCGTACAAAATTTCCTCAGGTTTCAGGGCTGACGGAGATGATCGGAATTTCCAGAATTCTCGAAATTCAAAGCCATTTTCCAATCTTTCTGAGAAGGTAATTGGTAGATGGGAAAATGGATCGAGTTCGAGAAACGAGAACAAACGAAAATTCATCCACTCACAGATCTATACTCCAACATTCTTTGTACCGATCAATGAAAAACTTTGAGAAATGCCCATAAATAAATAGTGAATGAGGAATTTGTTAATATTTTTTCATCCACGTGGTATAGCAGGTTTCGGATGTTCTGTTTTAGATTTGTGGAAAACGTTATTGCCTTGATCGATGAAGATTGGATTAGATTGGATTACATTCTTTGAATTTGCTGTGGCAAAGATACATATATTTGATAGTATCTACAGATTTGTACGTAAAAAGTACAACATAGCTAATGGAATGCGTGCACTGCATTATTTGCTGAATGGTATTATCTTTCCACTCTTAATGAAGAGATGGAGAAAGAGATAGAAGATGGAAAAAATAAAAAAATAATGAAACATTATGTGATTTGGTTTTCAGTAGGGGGCGAATTTCGTCGGTACGAGGTATAAGTATAGTTCCTAGTGCGAGCTTCGAGGTTCGTTTACTTGACGGATGGTTGCTTTCTAACGTCCCGGCATCCGTTTCAGAAACTGGGTCAGGATCCCGAAAAATGGTCCCTAAGGGAGCCTCGTAGCCTGCTGAACTACCCAAGAGCAATATCGCTAACCCCTACAAATCCCAATGTAGGCATTTACTATAGTGTAATCTATACGTATGAAAATTCACCCCTACGTCACGCGAGGTGCTTGCACAGTCTCACGCACGGAACAGATTCGTCTGCAGGATACAATTTTTGACGAATAATCGAGAAAATGGATTCAATTCATGGATTTAATTTATTCATTTCGGCGTTGAACGCGGAATGATGGTTTGGAATGAGTTGAACCGGTTGAGGAGTCTTGAAGATTGATGAGAAACGCTGAGAAGCACGTCTAAGTCAATTACAACACGATGAGGATGTTTACAGAATTGACTGATCATCTTCCAAAAAGAGATCTAGAGTCAGACCGAAACGCTTGACAGAGTTTTGGAGTTTATTATTTGTAGGCGTGATAAAATTTGGACAACAGTTTTTTGTACCTTTGTGCGACAAATATTTTCGAGTTATTCTACTCATGAAATCGAATTGAACAATCGATTTCCGTAAATACTCCACTTTCTCTCTACGTTTTCATTTTTCTAATTTTATTTTCAGAAATATGTAATTGAAGATGTAGGTCGGGTACGTATTGGAGGTACGATTTCATATAGAAATTGTGTAAAGAGTATGACTTGAAAAGAGAGTTAATTACTGGCTATGGAGTCAAGGAATAAAAGTAATATGAGATCGAAATAACGTAGAGAAAAGCGAGAAGAGAGTTTACGACTGAAAGCATGATAGATGAATCGCTGGAAGTACTCGGTTCTTGAAGAAGTCTGCAAAGTGATCGACTCAGGGTGTATATGGAATGTGATGGAATCCAGAGTGAAATCCGTTTCACCGGCAAATTCAATCGGAAAATCATGATCTCCAAGTTGATTTTGTGTCACCCCGTAGACGCCTGCGATTGATAGTTTCCCCGTTTTTTTAGCTGGTGCAATTTTCCATCAGCCCGCTGAATTAACCTCGAATTTGTGGAACAGGAATGTCATACAACGGAATTTCCTTCAGTGGGATAAACGATTACAGACAAAAATTTACTAACATAATGCAATTATCGAAATGTCTAGACGAAAGTAAAAACGAAATGACGAAAGGGAAAGACGCGAAAGGAGAAGAAAAGGAGAGAGAAAAAAACCATCGAAAACTTCGTCACGAGCCAGTGGCAAGTTGCCACATTGATTTTTGCGACGTCGATTGTCCTTGGGGGATTGTGCGGGTCGTCTCTCGGTCCCACCAGTAAACAAAGCTCCTATGTAAAAGATGAGCTTCAGAAATATTGTGAATCCTGTAACTCAGAAGAAGAAAAATTGCAGAAAAAAATATACAACTGCATGCATGTCTGGATAACAGATCACATTATTTCAGTTGCCATAGAAAATGTGATTGAGTACCACCATACATCATCTAATTGATCACATAAAAAAAAATACGTAATTTTGAACATTTTCGAAGTTAGTATGACTGATTTTGGCATGTAATTTAATACATGATTTATTATACCATTCATCGTGTGACTCATCGTATGGATCGAGCGGAAAATAAACCGATGAATTGCCGTCTCAATAGCTCGTGAATTAGTGAAAATTAACTAAAATAATGTGAAGTAATGGAGTTAACTGAAATAATGAGAAATAACTAAAATGATGAGAATTTACTGAGCAATAATTGAATTAATGAGAATTAATTGAAAAATAACTGAATTGAAGAGTAATAACTAAAATAATGAGAATTTACTGAGAAATAATTGAATTAATGAGAATTAACTGAGAAATAAGTGAATTAATGAGAGTTAACTGAATTAATGAGAAATAACGGAATTAATTAAAAATGAATGAATTAATGAGAATTAACTGAAATAGTAAGAATTGAGCGGGAAATAATCACTTGAATTAGAGCAAATCATGGCGAAGAGCAATTTGAATTAATAAAATTGAATTGGATTTAAAAAAATAATGTGAATTAATAAAGTTGAGTTAGATTAAAAAAATTAATTCACAGTACTAAAATTGATTTGGATTAAAAGAATTAATTCAAATTACTCAGATTGAGTTGGATTAAGGAAATTCATTTGAATTGAAAGAATATTTTGAATTGAAAAAATTAATTTGGATTGCAGGTATTAATACAAATTGATTCAACTCAAAAATCAATGTGTCACTCAAATCTCGAGTTATTTCCCCCTCGGTATGGATTAATCTTCCTGTGTGAATTATCATATGATCAATCGCAAAGAGAGGACAAGACAAACGGCTGGCTTGGGAATCGAAACACGTCAGCCGGCAGATTCGAAAGTACTCGGGCTACCCCACCTGAGCTACGTCCAATGTAGGGACTGATTTGCAGTCTTATGATTACGAAGCACAACCGCATTGAGGAAACAGAATAAATTCGAATAATATTTAAATTTGATAATCGTGGAACTCAAATCGAAATTTAATACGTAGCGGATAGGATTTGCAACGAAGAACAACGAGTCGTCAGGCTCACAATCAAACGTTGACACATGCTGAAAAGATGGAATTTCGAATTCGAATAATTTGCAAATTTGTTGTAAAATTGATTACCAATTCGTATGTTTGTGGTCATATAGTAAAGCTGCTCGATGCCCACTATATAACCTTTCCAATCTTACGTTGCTGGTATGTCAGATATGTGTAGACTGTTTTCACGGTCATATTCACCGGGATGTGGAATTAGTTATATCAGCATGTATCGACCACGAACGCAATAATTAGAAATGATATCATTTTTGCAGACTGAATACTATTTTCCATGCATTTTTCAATTAGGATATTGGCGTTCTATGAGATAAGCGAGTAGCAAGTCGTACTTCTATCGAAATTCCAACAAATTAGGTGAAGAAGAAAAAAAGTAATTGGATTTACTGCACTATGTAACAATTGCATTTGTACAAATTGTATATACATATCACATATTATACAGGGTTATTCAGACCTATCGGATCATATCGATAGGGTGGCTTTCTCGTGAGAATCTAAGACCAAAAGTCCTTTACCAAAAATGTCTAGGACTAGTAGTTTCCGAGCTACAGAGGATTTTAGTCGACCTATCACATGGCGTGTACATACATGCATGAGACGGTCAGGGCTGCCTCACAAACCTAGATTATAATGCACCCGTGATTGGTTAATTGTTTAGCCACTGTAATTGCGGTTATCGTCGTTTCTGCAATAGTTTTCGTCGTCCACGTCTTTCTCTTCGTAGTTTTCGACGTCCAGGTCTTTCCTTCGTAGTTTTCAGTCGTCTTGGTATTCCTCTCCGTAGTTTTCGATGTCCGGGTATTTTCCTTGGTAGTGTTTTAATTTGCAGTAAAACTACGGAGAAAAAGACCTGGACGTTGTGCTACCGATATAATGAGTTCAAAGAACGCGCCAATTTGCCATTAACAGTCGAGACTTACACCTGACTGAAATAGGAATACTTTCATAAATGAAGTTCACGAAAGTATAGCTAAAATCCGGTGCTCTCTTACCGTTGGACTGTCGAAGGAGGTAGACCGAATATATTTCAACTTATTGAATAGAGGAGATGTACCAAAATAAATGGATCATAAACGATAAACGAAGTTTTTATAATAACCGAATCAAGTCGTCCAATTGCGAGACGAGATGTTACTACGGTTGAACATCTGAACCACATTCTCCAGAAATATAAGTACCGCCTTATTATATTTCAATATCTATATTAAATAATGATGAACTCCGACGGTATAGTACTAAACCGTAAATGACGTTTCTATGTTACGTGTAAATTTCATAATATCACATGTATTGTCGTGCTCGAAATTCGTGATATTATTATCTCTGTAAAACCATGATATTTTTATTTCATTATAGAGTACTGGCAGTGTTTCGTCGTTGTTGTGTATAATTTTGTAATTAAGCATTCTAAAGGGTATATGGCCATCAGTATGTTTATGAAATAATCACCGAGATCTGTCTACACCAGAGAATATCCAGATTTGTTCATATTGATGCGGCTTTCAAATCATTAGTTCAACGTTCATATGAATGAGCTTTCTAAATAAACCTTGTTTCACACATCTAGGGAAATCATAACGTCTATTTTCTTTATTTTATGATATAAAGCACTATCTCTTCATTCAATCCTCGTTAAATGTATCTATTTCTCTAAAATATTCGTTCCCAAGTATATAAAAAATCGTTACAACGTCGGGAACTGCAAAAAAGGATACCTGGACGACTGAAAACTACGCATGAAAAGAAATGGGCGTCGAAAACTACGGGGAGGGATTTCTAGACAACTGAACACTACGATGGAAAAGACCTGGACAACGAAAACTGCAGCAAAAAACACTTGGACGACGAGAATGATGGCGGAATCGACGATAACAATCGCGGTGGCAGCTAAGAATCAAACATCGAGCTAAATAATCAATCAACCACGGGTGCATCATGAGCTTGGAAACTATATTAGTCCTGTAGCTTGGAAACTACATTAGTGCTAGATATTTTTGGCAACGGACATTTGGTCTTAGATTTTCAACAGGAAGCCATCCTATCAATATGAACCGGTAGTTCTGAATCACCCTATATGCATATTATTTCGCGTGCAGTAGACCGCGATTTCTGGCCGTTGGTCAACGAATTTTGGACTCGCTATCTTGAATGTACAGAAACCGTTTCGAAAATGAGAATCGTAGATTTACGCAAACGACTCGATCGATTGTGATGAAACTTCGAGAATTTGTTGAGCATAATGGCAGAAAGTGGCTAATTATTTCACTCTTTAAGAACATTGATCAAATTCGAAGGAAAATGAATATTCCCTATGTTAGCTAGGTTAGATTGCCAGCCGCGACTCCAAACTTCCCTCAACGCCCCTCTGGAATTCAGTTCCATCTCATCACGGAAAAATCCCCCGGCATTTAGAGGTAAGAATATTAATTGGTTGAAAACACATTGGCGGTTGAAAACACGTAAAAATGTACAAATCTCATTTTCAACGCCAAATATCTTAGTTATACATGGAGTGAATGGTGACTTTGTATTGTGCATTTCACGCGGAAGAGTGAGCTCTGCCGAAATATTTGACTCTCGAACTATTTCGAAACTTTCCAAGCGTGTAGAATTAATGAAATATGTGAATTTGTTTGTTTACCAGCAGAAAGGTTTAATCAAATTTGCTTCAAATTTTGTTCCCGAAGTTCAGTTCTTCAATAAATATAAGTATTCACAGAATCTCAATTTCTAGATGTAACATTCTCATTTATGGTTCAGATTTTGTAGTAATAATAAAAGAATGAATTTTTCTTCCGTTTTCAATTGAAATTATTTATAGGTCGAGCCCATGCGAAATATTACATATTATATTTCACTTTATGAGAATATCTTAGTACAACAGTTTCTCATTTTGCATTGGAAAACTTTTTTTGTAACGTACATTACGGCAGCTGGAATAATTGATGTTGAAAGAGATGCAAAATTCTAGCAACAAGAACGCAAAAGTTTAATCCAAATCCAAGCGTCAAGTTGGGGCAGTAAGGGTCGCAACTCGTACCAGAAGCATCCGGAGTTCGGATCCCTCCACTGGGATTACAATTCGAACTATGAATACGCTATCGTCCGCTCAGCTATGTGGAGATGAAATCAAGGGACCAAAATAAAGGTACAAACAAAGAAAAATAAAACCGGCAGCGTACACAAGTTCGAAAATGTCGCTGATGAACTTCTGTCGGTTACAGAAAACTTTCAGCGTTTTCATTACGAGGCAATCATTCGTAAAATGTAAAAGCCTCGTGAAACATGATGAAACTAAAGGCTGTAAGTCCACTATTGATATTATAGCTAGAATTGAATGAAAGCATTAGCGAAAAGCCAAAAAAATTCCGCAGCGGACTCTAGGGACTTGGAAGGAGATGTAATCCGACCCCACACGGAAATAATACATTTGCCTGCGATGAATATCTATTGGATTTACCGAAATGTCTGTGGAAGTATCCCTGGCAAGGTTCTGAACATGCACTCGACGACATCCGTTGATATATTCGAAAGAAATCTGTGCCATACACTTTACGTAAATATATCTATGGAATGCCTTTATCTAGCAGAGAAAAAATTTTCTCTAGCAAGTTTCACGGCAATAGCTGCAGCCATTGATCGAAGTCACCTGCGAATTTGATTTTATGGTAACACGTGAGATGCGCTCATCCAGAGGATTCACGGCTAGTGAAAGCGTCCAGCTGATCACCGTGTAAGCCAAAGTTTATGGCCTAATTTGATCTGACCTATGCGATTTAAGGTTTAGGATTTCCCGGTGAAGGTGAAATAGTAGGGAAAATACAAAACTACGTGCCGAGGAGGAAATAACTTGTCGAATTGAAGTGTCAATGGCATTGTGGAATCAACGCATTATAGTTAAAATCAAGATGAATTAGATGAATGATTTCGCATTAAAAGTAATTTACTTTAATAGACATGGATTTAATACAATTAATCGTAATTATCAAAAATTAGTGCTGATCGAGCGGAATGACGAAAAATAAATGGGAAATAAACTCGTAATGTGGGAGGATTAATCTATATCAAGGCGGTTCAATACTCCTACTTGACCGACTAATACGACATTCTTATATTTCGTCTTATTTATAAACTAATGAAAAGAATGGGTCCAAATTTGAACGGTATGTATAGTTTATATCGTCGGAGAGTGCAGGAAAATCAACCACCTCATCGTGAAACTAATTAACAAAATGTACAAATTTTTATCGACTAGTTGATCTGTAAATCTTTAACAACGACGTTTCAGTGGACAAAGACTGAAGGTATTGCGTCGCTTCAAGGTGAATCAAATGAAGCTGTGATAGCTAGACGTGGAAGATTCGGCGGATTACGAAACTGTATTTCATAATGCTGTACGATTTTCTTCCGCAGAGATATCAAGCCTACAAAAAAGGTGTCCCGACTTTTTCATCCGATAGTAGATCTATACATAGAGCTGGACGGCAATTTATTCAAAACTGGAAAACATTGCTGGACTTATTGAACCCCAGAAGAACGTGGTAGAGGTAGAAAAAACTTTCATTGAAAGAAAAATTAAACAATACGGGCCTACTTAAATTAGATAATGAATGAAACTATTTTTAGTTGAGTGTTCGAGGCAGGAAGATATCCCTTGACTTGCCGTTGCCGTCCTCATTTTGAACCTCGCTGAGCGCTTGGCGGGTTCGGAGTGCTCGCGTAGGTGACGAGTGTGTGTATGTGTATGTGTGTGTGTGTGTGATTCCATCCCCTCCCGTCTACCGGCTAGAGTGCTGCTGTCGCGCGCGGGAATTGTCGCGCGTGAACGCCGGATCCTCAGGAGTGAGAGAGGCGTACTCAGCGCTGCGACAGAGCCGCGACTGGCTTAGTTCGATGTCGCCGCCGCGTGGGCGCGCCACCTCCTGTGTCACTATTTCTTTTTTGTTGTTGTTCTGTAAGCGACGAGTTGAGCGGCGGGGCGTAGCGTAGGGGTCTTTGGTCTTGTAAGGCCCCTTAATAGATTGTTCATTATTTTTTTTTTTCTTATTTACCGTGTCTCCGTGTGTTTGCTTTCGCCCCCACGTTCCCCTCTCCCTGACTCGCCGAGTCTCGCCGATTCTGCTTCGCGCCTTTCGTTTCTTTTCAGATCTTGTACCTGACAGCACCATCCGGTGCCTGGCGCCCAACTACTTCCGGTTTCGTATCCGTTTCGGCTATATTGTATCTCCTTTGCTTTCGTTATTAGGAGTTGAGGAGCCGAATTTTGTGCGTGGGTTCGGGCCTTACCTGTACCGACATATTATTTGGGACCGCGGGCTCGAAGTTAGCGTTACGATACCTAAGCATTTCAAATCGCTCGATTTTGTGGTCCTGGAGTTGTTGACCGATTTGCAATGAAACTGGCTGAATATCAATAATTTGTTTGACTATAATAGGTCAGAAATAATTCTCGCAGGCATTTAAATTGTCTTCGGAATTATTCTGTGAAGATGGACGTATTAAAAAATTATTTTCAAATCATTTTTAGAAACATGACAGTAATAATCGTCAATGTATAGAAAAGTATTTCCTACAAATTATCAATCGAACTCAATTGAATGCAAAATCTGATCATCTGTAAATTTGGAAGTGCCGCATCAATAGTTAAGACCCGGTAGACCAAAAAACGTAAATTCAATCGCAATCTTCATTGATTCTCCACATACGCCTCAGAACGTAGAGATTATAAATGTCGCTCAGAATTAACAGAGGTCCAGAATGAGCCCTAGCAAAATTTGTTTTACCGCTATTCTTAATTTTTTTCAATTTTAATTTGTGCTCTGCAAGTTGGGTCCTATACAATAATTTCAATGTAGGTATGTCTAGCCGCAGCGTCTTGATCGGGAGCCATCCGTGCACAAATTTTGGATGATGTTATTTCGTATAAACGCGTGAGATTTATTTGAAAAAACACAACAAAATGGCTCTAGCGTCCGCACGATCCGCAAACTTCCGAGCGCTTCGTACCGATCCGCAACGGTGCATAGTGGTCGACCTTGAATGTAGCGAATTTTTGGTGCTTTTCAGATTATTAGCTGCCAATTTTCTAATTTCACTTTGTTTTTTTTTTATGGCTTTTTGGTACAATCTAGGAAGGTAAAACCCCTCAATGGAATGCCGTTCGAAAACTTATAAAATTCGCATCTGGCTACTTGGAATCGAGGCACGGAGGGAGTTACGCGCGAGATGCGCGGTCGTCTTCAACGTTCAATATCCCCCTAATTATTAATAGTTTTTTTTCCAAATACGACTGATCTTCATCGACAAAAATGTAACAAACAACTCAACAATGATGAAAATTACGTATGCGTTTTCAATTGTTCATAGACGCCATTTGAATTTGTACCTTATTTTCAGCCGTCGGAAGCCTTCCTAGTCCCCTTGAGGTGCAGTATTCCAATTTAGAAAAATTATTCAAATCAAAATGGGTTCACTTCCATCGAAAGAATTACCATGAATGAATTTTGACCCAGCAAAATTGTCGAGAATTATTTGAAATCAAACGAAATTTACGGAAAATAATTTGAAATAACGTAAGATATTCGGGATTGAACCGAACTTATTGGATCGAATCAAACTGCAGAACTGAATTAATTCGAATCGTAGTGGACTAGCTGGAACTGAACAGAACAATTCAGATTAACAGGATTCATTCCAATTTATTGAAACTGAAAATTTCATGTGTTAATCGAACTCCAAGTTATTTCTCCCTTGCTATGTGCGCTGTGAAATTGAGCGGATGCATCAATTGCATCGGGAATAGGTAAATAATGGTGATGTGACCAAAGGACATCTTGGTCCGTCAACGCGATGGTTAGCCATCGCCAATTTTAATTTGGCGTACGTACACAATTTTTGATGGCTAAACTAAACGTTGTAGACGAGTTCGATTCTGTTTTATAATTATACTGGTTTCGCCACTCGACAGAGAGCACTCTAATTTTAACGGGCGGGTGAACGGAAAGTGTAATTAATAACTGTAGGAAATATTATAATGTAATATCAGCCGACTGACAGACTTATTGCATATGCTTGTAATTTTGAACAAAGTACAACCTGCAATGAGCCAATAGATTATATGTTTTTGCACGACTGGCCGTAAAGTGGGTGTGCAAATAAAAGTGCACTTTGTGCACAGTCGTGCAAAAAATAGCATGTGCTACTCATACGTAAGTTTTGTTAACTCGTGCTACTCGTGAAAAGGAGTTCGCTTTGCGCGCTAGTTGCATAACATACTAATTCGATATCTAAACTCTTATTCATCAACTGACTGGTATGTCAATGAAAAGGATGTCTTCATTACAAATGCCTATGGTGTTTGATTCTTTTGGATGAATGTATCCTCGCGACGATATCTTGCGTAAGCTACATTAACTCGAAGCTTATAGATTTAAGCTTATTGTTTTTCTCCCGCCTAATTACGGAGACATGACTAGGCGAACATTGCGCATGAGTTTTCCGTTCGGTTTCGAATCATTGTGATGGCTTTGGGCCAGGTTATTGACCGAGAGGACAATTTCATGGTGCAAAAATAAGACGTATGCAAATATGCAAATTATATATTCCACGACAGGGACTCATATGAATAATAAAGAGGATAAGATATTTCTGGTACGTATGTTCATATCCGAATTTAGCATAATCAACATAAGCTATTGGCATTCACAGTTTTTTGTTTGCCACATGGAACTTGCTATCATTAATCTTTCAATTTCTACCTCAGATTTGTACGTATAGTTACTAAAACTGGCTTGAGGCAATAAATTGTATAGCTGAACACGATGTACTTTCAAAAACAATAGCGGACGTAGTCAAGAGGCACTGCTCGAGCCAGTTCACGGAAAGTGAATGAAATTTTACTCCCCCAAAAAATCCAAATGAAAATACAAGTCATGGCTTATTCGTAGCAATGATAGAAGAATTGTAGTTCATGATTCGGAAGGTTTTAGAGATCGGGTAAAAATCAAAAGTTATTTTACAATATATAATATCAAAGTTTGATATTTTGTCATGGAAAAATCATCGCTTATCTTCAACTGAGAATTGACGCTTCGCAGTATTCCAAACACAACAATGGAGGTTGAGACTACTAGTAGAAGCATGTACTGGAAACAGTGAATTGATGAAACGGATAGAAACGGATAGTATCTGACAGATCCGGATCGAAGACACGAATAGGAGCGAATGTTGAAGCTAAATCTATCAGATTTGATCCATGTGAATCTGAATTCTTAGCACGGTGGAAAAGCATGAAATAATTGAGAAATGCATATCCTGGCGAACGGAAGTTACAGCAATATTGTAACAGGATTAGAATTAGAACTTTCGTTGTATGAATACTGATTTTTTTTCTATCAGGATACCTCTCATTTCTGGATATAAAAATATTGTGTTGAGAAACAGAAGCATTCGCACTATTGAATAGAATTGTTGGTCTGTGAATTTAAACAATTGTAGCTGAACAAATTTTTCTGTTTATCGACCCTGAAGACCGATCAAAAGTAATGAGGGGAAAACAGTTTGATTCTGCGGATTGATTTCATTTCTCCATGAACAATTGGTATTGCGTAGTAAAAATCGTCTTTGGTCAGCTAGAATTTTTTATTACGACTGGCAATCGATCTCCAGGGTAGACACATTTATTACCAAAATGCGAGTGTTTATACTTGGTGAGGCAATATGAAACAGGTTGAGGGCGTGGTACGGGAAAACTTGGTTCTCACCCCGAATGAGGACCACCCTAATGCTTGTACAACACATGCAGCGTGCCATAGTATCCACTCTACAGGTGTATGATACTATATCAGTTGCCGGTTGCGAATGAAACGTTCAGTCTAGCGTTACGATCCACGGCACGAAGAAGATTATGAAAAATATACAATGCGTATAATAATATGCTAAGGCTGAGGCAGGTTCGGCAATCGGACATCCGCGCCTTCCAACTAATTGTAAGAACGAGTGAGGCGACGCCGAAGAGCTAGGAGCGAGGCACGCAAGGGGCAGTCGTCCTATAGCAAATAAATTCTTCTGTCATCACAGATTATGCTCAATATATTCCTACTAATTGTAAGCCTCGAAGAACGAGAGACCTTCGGATGTGATCCTGACCACTATGCCATCGGCGTTAGAAACCGGTTCCGTGATTAAATTTGCGAGCATTCGTGACTCTATTATCATAGTCATGCAGTGTTCGATTTACAGCCTGTTTCTAGTCAGGGTGAATCTCTGAGAGGTCCGCCAGATGTTTTCTACAGAAAATCTCGAGCAAACTTATACAGTAATAAAAGAATGAATTTTTTTTATACATTAGCAGCTACCATCAAACCGTTTACGATACTGTTACTTTTCGCCGTTGCACATTTTTTTTTTGACACAGGCATGAAAAAGTCGCTTTTCACCGCCTGTTTCCCGTCCGTGAAATGGCGCTCTATACAGCTAACGTCGCAGCTGTTCTATAAAGTCTTTATGAAGCAGTTTTGATGCGCAGGTTGTAGTGCGCATCAAACCTGCCTTATAAAGAATCTTTTTAAGTCAGAGCACATGCGCAGTAGGTATTATTGCTGCGCGGGCAATATGGTACTGTTACGTAACTTGTGTATATATCTCGTCTCGCTTCTAGTTATAACCAGTTATACGTCTCTCATTGATAGCATCACACGTATTACGGATAGATTACATTGTGAGGTGATTGAATAGGTGAGGTTCAAATCAGGTGGAACGTGAGAATGAGTTTAAGCGACGATTCGATAGACGGTTATTCCACACCACCCGAAATACAGACAAAAAGTAATGAAGCCGTAAACAATTCAATACCGGACGAGTCGAAAACTATGTATAGGATAAGCTACAAACGTCTTCTAACATGGTAAGAAAAGCAGCATACAAAATCATATTCGCAATTAGTCCCGATAGCATATTTTTCTGACCTTTCTAGAAAATGGGAATCGTCGACTTCATGGAGCGAATATTCCAAGCTCGGGAAAATGTTGAAAATAAAACAAAACATGGATGTAGGATTGTACCATGGATTGAAAGTTTTTCTGAAAAAAACATCTGTTGGATATAAAGCCAAAAAATGAAAAACACTGACCGCAGAAGACGTCAATTGATATCTGAACGAAACTTCAGATTATACATGCTTGGGAACCAAGGTAAAAATTAAAAAACTAACCTGTCTTTTTTATTCATTTTCTCCCATTTACATTACATTTTATTCCCTGCAGGTTGCCATGATATTCGGGGTTTTCGGCGCACGTGAGATCTTACTATGAGCCTAAATATGCAACGCAGAAACTGCCAATGTTATTGATCCATCTTCGTCATAAAAAAACCCGCCAAGAACGCGAATTGGTGATCACAGATAAATACTACGAATTCTACGAAAGATATATAGTAAACTGAGGCCAGAAACAATACCACACAATCGGTTCTTTCGTAATTACCAAAAAGGCAAATGCACGATACAGTCAATTGGTGAAAAAACGGACTTCGCTGGGAGCCCCCGCCACTTCCATGTACAAATTCGATGATGAACAGAGTTTTTGTTTAGACTTTTTTTTTGAATAGCGTCATAATCTTTCGATCAGGTATCCCATTGAAACTTTTTCATACTTATGCCGAAAAAAAATAATGTATGGGGCGCGCCGGTGAACTGTTTTCGACTCGAATGTCGTTTCCAGTGCTCGCCTCCAGCTTGCCTGCGGGCTACGGCTTCAACTGCGAACGTCATTCTCGCCTGAAAACATTCACTCTACAGGCATGCCACACAAAGTACTATTGCGGCGTAGAAAGATCCCGGCCGCATTTCCGTATAAGGGTCGTAACCACAATGTCATGCTCAAGCTTCTAATGATGGGGTTGGCACGTGCCGGTCACTTGGTCCACGTAGCGAATCACTTTTTTCCAGGAAACCTCGTCCCAGGATCAACCCACATCAGTCTAAAGGGAACTTTACACTTCTATGTGAACAATATGACTGCATCAGCAGCTCGAAAAATTACCCCAATGTCCGGTGTACTGGAATTCATTTCCTATTAAGGACCCAAAGACTTATGTAACCCCATGCGCCTACCTCAGCTGCTAAATATTCTTAACAGCTCAAAAAAGTGCAATTTAATGATGACTGACGTGACTGTGACTGCTAGATCTTCGGGACTAACTGCTACCAAGGAGTGGCACACAAGTTGAAACTTTCGATGGTCGGAGTTTTATCTTGTTCTTTGTAACCCCGGGGCCGCGCCGTGACCCTTCCTTTGACAGTTATAATCCGATCTACGTACCGTCTCACAATCAGTTGCCTGTCTTGACATTCGGGATGGGGTTCATGGAGCGTGTGAAAAACTTGGCTGTTCGAAACAAATATTCTATTACTACGAGAAAAAACTGGTTTTGAACCGCTGGCCGCAGAAAGTACTCGGGCGATTTGCATTCGCTCAACGATATCTACTACAATATGAATCCTATGCTGGTGGACGGTCATCGGAGTATATATGATATTCACCCGTCTAGTCTCACAGTTATTGAAGGCTTGCGTGTTGGGGGGTGGCATATAAACGAGGCGCAGATACTTTTTGAGCGAGTGATTTTTTGAATCGTTTGGTCCAGCTGGTGGCAATGTGAACTCAAGGTTGTTACTTTCTTTTCTCTTTCGTCTTAGGAGTTAGAGTTATGTTTAAATTTCGCCAAAGAAGGAGTGGTGTACCTCAGCATAGGGTCAACGGTGAAGTCTGAAACACATCCGACCGACAGGATAAAGGCCATCTACGAGAGTTTTTCCGGGCTCTCGAATTACAAAGTGTCGCGAAAGGAAAAGTTCAAGAAATGCCCGAGAGATTACCACCAAACGTCAAAATGGTTCATGTGCGCGCCACAGCAAGCAACTCTCCGTAATTCTATAACTCATGATAATTGTACAATTGCCGGTGTTACCAGATCGTAGCTACCACGTACAGCGTGCGCGTGAATATCCAGCATAACTATCGAGTACCTAGTAGTAGGGGTAGTGTTACCTTCAATTTAGCCCTAATACCACGGAATAAGGGGACATTTTTCTCTACGTTATCTCTCCTAAGTTGCGTCACTTATACTGTGAATATGTTCCCGCGCACGGATTCAGACTGTGAAACATTTGCAGCGCGAGTGCCTGTCCATCGATGCGTTGGGTAGAGGTCATGCGTGGCCGGTTACCACTTGTCACGGCACTGGCCTAGGCTCGCGTAAGCTCTCGGATTGGCCGACTTTAAATGGCTCTCACAGCCGATCGGTTTTACCCTGACGATTTTCGATAAGGAGATTTCCGTTTAAAATTCAATGGGGAATCCCTTGTTAAAATGCGATACGTTTGATACGGAACACCCTGTATAGTAATGCATACCATATATTTTGGTCGAGTCTTGACTCGGAAGGGTTATTACTTTCACTCTGGAGGGGACGAGGTTACAACAGAACGGAAATTGTCTATCAAAAAAGTATTGCAGCTCATTGAAAATATCTCACTATATTTTTGCAACTTATAGAGTGTTTCGATCATCTACCTTCCACAACAAAGCTCTCCAACTTTCTCGCTGTCCAAAAGTCGAGGCGTTCGTGACACAGAAGGTCTGATGGGGACCCGAGACACCAACCACGTCGGAGCTCCGATGATTGGTGTTCCCTTTTCTGGTGACTACTCGAGTAGGTTTCCAGCACTGGGCCGGCGCTGGTCAGGCCTAGGCCAGTCTTAGCCAGCACTGGGCCAGTCCTGGCCAGCGCCGGCCCGTGAGTTAAAACCTACCCGGGTAGTTATGACCCAACATTACAGGACGTGCTGGCAAGAGTGTTGCCGTTCGAATGAACGGGTTCTTTGCATTTCGTGCGTGAGATCTTGACCGATCCAATGTATGTATATACAAATCCAACATGGATCGTGTATCGAGGTAATTTAAAAACCGATCACTCGCACCAATCGACAAGGCTGTCTACAGCTAATCGAATATGTGATCCTGAACGGTGACGACTCGCCAAGGGCTTTGGCTTATCATTTATACTGGTTACATCTGATAGCCGCTGACCTCTTCTTACTGGCTGTGACTATGCTGACCCAGGATCCTCATCATTTTCTTCATGATTATTAAAAAAGTGTTGGGTATTCTGGCGAACCAATAAACGGCTTGTTTCTTCCGTAAAAGTAGTGATTACGTGGGATACACATGGTGACAGTAATAGCGGGTAAGTGATTGTGTTCATACAACTACTGCCAGTGTCACGCGGCTGCTTTTAGTTTGATTCGAAATGTTAATTTATCAATGATGAGTTTCAATGTTGCGAGTAAATATCGTAGGATATGATGGCCGCATATGGCCGGATCATGTGTAGTGACATCCATGTGCAACGCCAACGAAAGGACTCGTCAATTACTTGAGCCGGGATTACGCTCAACTTACCGTAACGGAACGATGCGAAAGACGAACGAAAATTAATTGTTGTCTATATTTATTCGTCCATTCTATGGACATGTAGGTCCTGTTACGTTGATTTGACCAAGCTGTTCCCGCGGGTCGACCTTATGCTGTTGCAGTTCCGTTGATAATACAGAAAAAAAATGGAAAAAATTCATATGCAATCCTCATAATCTTCCTATTGTGAGTCTAACGTAATATGAAAAATTCCAATGGTTCGAAAATGACGGTTGAAAGAGTTTTGCCACAAGTCCAGTATAGGGTCAGTGCCGTTGCCAACTCAACGATCCCGAGTGTTGCCGAGCTCTCATTGCAAGTGCTGGGCTGGCACTAGTAACGTGCTGGATTGATATAGGAGATTCTCCTTTGCTTCCCACGTAACATAAAAACCTCTCCGATTTATATCAGGCCCCGAGACGGCTGAAAGACGTCCAAAAGTCGCCGAACGTCCGCGTTTACAGCCAAAAATTAAAAGCGGACATTGGGCAATTGTAGGGTGTTTTTGAGTCTTCTCTGGACTCAGAATGAGGCAAAGTGTATTTTGGACTATTGGGGTTGGCTGCCAGAGTCGGACCAATAGCTCGAATTGTGTATCCACACTTCTGGCCGCGAATATCGAACACTTTTTCCCGTGACATCTGCATGCAAAGCCCGGAACCGCATAGTTGCAGGAAGAAATGGTCTATGGAAATACATTCGATTTATCCACAGGACTGACTAGCCTTACCTAATCCAACAATTGGCACTGACTCAACAACAGACTGGTAAACTCTACTCAACCCAACGAGGTGTTAGATGGCGTCAGCAGAAAACGAGACGTTTGCGTATCAGTGAAACCTTTGGGATGGGATTTTGCACACTGCCCTCTTGCATAGTACCTGCAGCATTGGCCATATTTGATGCATGTCCGTGGCGCGCAAACGAGGGCTTCGCTTACGTGGATGTAACAAAAATTCATTCGTCATGGTTAGTTCATGAGATACCTCAAATTCATCGAGTAAACATTAAAAAAAAAAAACGTGTGAGTTTCAAATTTTCACAGAATCCCAGAAGCAGTAGTAAGCTACATGCTATAACCTAGTGTATCAACCGACAACAGGATTTCTACTCATTACAATTCGCTATACCGCAGCCATATCAGCTTCAAAATATCATCCATACTACATCATACTACCATACTGCTGTCGCTGAAATATAATATAACTGAAACGAGCGCTCCATGGCTAGGTGCAGGCGTCTGGCTCTCCGAAGAGAGAGACACCCGATGTGTGACCATCCGTCTCTTTCTATTAGATACTGCGCATGCGCTGTACCATCTCGGCAAAAATTTTATTCACACGTTATATTCCAATAAAGTCAAGACGTGTGAACTGGGGTATAAACTTGTTGAAAAACTGTACACGCGGTACGAGAGAAACGGGTGGTCACACTGGAGCTATCTCTCTTTGCGCAACCCCCACCATCTCGTGGATCCTTCCAGTTATGTTATATAAACATATCAAAAAGTACAAAAATCTACTGCTAGTCGCCGCCGTGAAGCCACTGCAACGCCAAGTAGTGTGGACCTTGATGAAAATTTTTAATATAGAACGACGATTTCTATCCGGATGCCGTCCCGTGTGGCGTCGTTCCGCCGGAATCGAGCGAAACGGAACGGAATCCTGGTAACTTTTTCTACGTATTGCGTGTACGTACACACTGCGCATGCACCGTTCCGTTCCGTTTCTCCGTTCCGTTGCTACATGGGACGGCAAGCTCAGAGTGACGGCTACGGATCATTCATAGAACTATATATATTGTGATCGTTGGGAACAACTGGCGTTTTCAAAATGACTGAAATTACTATATTTGATCAAACCTTCTTGGCGGGCACATTTCGTTTTTTTTTTTTTTTTTGTTTTACTACTTCGTGAACACTAATCTCTCATGAATCATGCGATTTCAGTGAACTGTACGGGAGCAGTATTTCTACCTGATTTCAACACTACACAGATTGAATATCAGTGGACTGATTCGAATTTCTGCGATTCGAACGAACCATACGAATTCCAGATGTTTCAGACTATTGTGTCGAAGGTAGCTAACACAACCACTAATAATGAAGTTATATACCGGGTGGAATCGGTCGAGCGGACACACCACGAAGGGAGGCAACCAGAGCTCCATATCTTTTCAGCTCCCGAATTCGGGGCAGAATTTAGATCCGTTAGTAAATGAATAATTAGGTTCAAAACAGCAGTCACAGTAAAATTGAAGAGTCGGTGCGATGTAAAGATACTTTGTCGGTGATCCATGAAAGTCTCATAATAAACGATTAATCGAGGGAAAGTATTGTTGCTGTTGATCCGCAGATTTACAGCAACGTAAGGGCGTAAGCTCTCGGTCACAAACATATCGTGGATGTATGATTCCATTGCATTGGAAATGATGATTAGGAAATACTCCAGCGCAGCTCCAGAACTTTGTCTGAGCTCGCGATGTTAGTTTGCTGCGTTGCTCATGTTATCGAAGTAGCTGGATGACTCTAGTGTCGATGGCACTGGCGCGTTACGAAGAAGTAGTCCTCCGTAACTTCAGAAATTTGCACGGGCATCTCGTGCCAGTTGATTTGCAGGAGACTTCATTCCAGCTACGAAATCTTCGGTGATTATTCAGCGAGAAAAGCTCTGCGCTATCTCTTTCATACAAGACCCTGACTCGTAGTTGCTTACAAGTAAAGGTCGCGACCCACTATGCCGCGGCGCGACGCGTGCGAATCGTGGAGAATCGTGGCGAATCGTTGCGAAGCGGTACGGAGAGCTTAGAAGTTCTTGGATTGTGCGCGGGCACTAAAGCAATTTGTTTATTCTCAAATAAATCGCACGCGCTGATACGAAACAAAATCATAAAAAATTTGTACACGGATGGCTCCCGATCAACACGCTGCGGCTGGATATACCTCCATTGAAATTATTGTATAGGACCCATCTTGCAGAGAACAAATTAAAATGGAAAAAAAATGAAGAATAGTGGTAAAAAGAATGTTGTTAGGGTTCATTCCGAACCTCTGTTAATTCGGAGTAACATTTATAATCTCCACGTTTTAAGGCGTATGAGGCAATGTTTTCCAGTTTTTAATAAATTGCCGTCCAGCTCTATTTATAGATCTATTATCGGATGAAGAAGTCGGGACACCTTTTTTGTAGGCTTGATATCTCTGCGCGAGAAAATCGTATAGCGTTATGAAATACAGTTTCGTAGAGCGCGGGATCTCCCACGTCGAGCTATCATAGCTTTTTTTATTTTAAAAACCTTCGTGAAATATTGCAACGGATATTGTGAAAAATGTCGTTTTCCCGGTTTTCTTTCGGAGGTCTTTATCAAATTGTCGCAGTTCCGTAACCGAAACGGATTAAGAATTGAAAAAATTCACACTCGAACATCGAAATTTTGTAAATACAATGCAATTCGAAAAATTGTTATTTTCAACAAAAAAAAGAGTCCATCAGCAATATTGATCAACTTTACCATATATCAAGTACTTGTAGAGGTAGCCGAATGCGGTAAGCTATATAATTTTCTTTGTACAATAATGCAGATAAATTTTTAGCCCGGTAATTGAAATCATCACCTCCCGCACCTTCAATAGTGACGACAGTACTAATCGTCGATGTATAAAAACGCATTTCCTACAAATATTCAATCAAACTCAATCGAATCCAGAATCTGATCATCTGTGAATTTGGAAGCACTGCATCAATAATTACACCGCAAATTGTAAATTCAATCATACGCTTTAAAACGTGAAGATTATAAATGTCACTCTGAACTGACAGAGGTTCAGAATGAACCCTAGCAACATTTCTTTACCACTACCCTTAATTTTTTTTCAATTCCAATTCGCGCTTTGCAAGATTGGTTCTATACAATAATATCAATGTACGTCTAGCCGCAGCGTGTTGATCGGGAGCCATCCGTGTACAAATTTTGAATGATTTTATTTTGTATCAACGCGTGCGATTTATCTGACAACGAAAAAAAAAAATTGCTTCAGTAGTCCGTACAATCCAAAAACTTCCGAGAGCTTCGTACCGTTTCGCAAGGATTCGCCACGATAGGCATCGCCACGCCGAGCCGCGCCGTGGCATAGTGGGCGACGACCTTAATACGAGCACGAGCATTTGCAATACGAATGTGATGGAACAGGATGGCAAAAAACAAATGTGTGAGTCAATTTGAAGACGGCAGTTGTTCCCAACGATCACGATAGTTCTATGAATGAACCGTTGCTGTCACTCTGAAGAAAATCGTCGTCTTATATTGAAAACTTTCGTTTAGGTCCGCATTATTTGGCATTGCAGTGATTTCACGGCGGAGACTAGCGGTAGATTTTTGATATGTTGAGCACTTGGCGGCTTTTTATGTATATACATACATTGACAATGTTTTTGCCGTGTATATCATTATTTTTTGCGCATGTGAGCAAATTGTCCGTATGATACAGGTTCAAACTATCTAATGCTACCACTGAATAAAACTCTCTCGTCACCTTCTTGAGGGTTATTTGATGATATTATGTACGCAAGTGCAGTTGATAACATTGTTCGTATAGTTAACTATAAGATAATCGAGGGTCAATCTATACTATCTGGAGTGGCAGACGAATTAAGTCATCTTTAAGAAACAAATGAAATTTTCAGATGATCCAGGTATGCATACCCTACGACATTGTATCTCTGGTCTTATGTCCGATTCTCCGATAGCAACAATCCGATCTACATATTGTCGCAGTTATCTGGACTCGCAATTGGGATCAGATTGATGGAACGAGTACGGAATTTGGTGGTCCATGTCGGCTCAAAATTGCTTATTCAATACGACGACAAAACTCTCTCTGAACAACTGGCTTCAAAGTACTTTGTTGATCTACCGTCCCAAATGGTAATTTTTAAATTTTTTCGATAATCAAAGCTGATTCAACTTCATTTCATAAAAAAATCCTTCAATATTACCTATGAAACGATTAAATAATTAATGATCAAACGGATGGGGGGGGGGGGGGGGGGGTTAACTTGTACGTGTACTTGATGGAGGTTTCAATAACTGTTACGTGATGGGGAGGGGGGTCAAAATCGCCAAATTTTGCTACCATATTATTTGAATGGCCTTTTTCCCGAGTGATCCGGTGCCCAGACACACTTTCTTCCTCCGACGTCGCATATTTTTAATCACGTGAAAGTTCAGCACCCGAACACCCCTAGCGGAGAACGCGCATAGTGAAACAACACAAATTTGATATTTTTCTCGTGAGTGTGCCTAACCTCATTGCCTCCATTATAGAATATATATACCTATCTTACATTCGGAGTTCAACATTTTCCATGATCCGATCACATGGAAAGGTGATGTTGACTCAACGTTACAGAAGAGCTGATTTCAACTTTTAATTACAAGTTTTCATAATTTTGACATGCCAAATATTGTACATTCGCACAAATTATTTCCGTGTGGGTAGTATTTAGTACTGCAGCATGTGTTCTGTACTAGTAATCAGCCATCAGAGTATTAGAGTCCTGCCGTTATTAAGGTGGCAGGCGTGCGCATAACCGACGCAGAAACTTCCTGTGCTCCCTCGAAATTGCTTTATTCGGCCGGCGTTGACGAAGACCAGGCAACTTTGCTATGGGAGGTGCGGAGCTGTCCAGTACATCCGGGAAATCGGCGTGTGGAAAATTGATATCCGGAATCACAGCGTTTTATCGATATACTGTAATTATGATATTGTGTTATTATGAATGTTATTGCCTTCGTCTCTGGAATTGAAATTATTTTCTTCAACAGCGGAGCGCGGAAACGAGCGGTTTGAAGATGGATAGAAGTCTAGTTTATGTTCGACCAATATAGAGTACAGGCGATCTACGAGACTACGACAATTTCGCTAAAATTTTGAATTACATTTGGTACCGTATGAGAAAAAGATTAAAGAAATGCTCAAGGGATTGCCGCCCAATGTGAAAATGGTCTCATGGGCCTCTTCATGATAATTATACAATTTACAGTGTTACTCGTTCGTGTACGATAACGGGGTCGTTGAATTTTAATTGTGAGTAACACCAATCTATGGTAATGCGTAAAACGAGAACACATTCTTTCGTATCTCAATCACTCCTCGTTCTATCTCCACGCGTATATTGAGATTCAAGATAAGTTCGGCGATTGAGTAATGTATACCGTTTCTGGTCAAGTCTTGACGCGGGAAAGTTATCATCCATATTTTGCTGGGGATCAAATTGCAATGAAGTGGAAAGTTGTGTAGTCAGAATTAGGCACTGCGGCTAGATAAAAATATTGCCCAATATTCTAGGCATTTTATTAGGACCGTCCAAAATATTTACCGTCCGTAATAGAACTGACCGATTTTCGATTCATCTGAATGTCTGAGAGCGGTTTTAATTTTTTTCAATTTACGCATGGATACTCCCCGAAGGGTTGGATTTTTGTTTCTTGTCTTGAAGATAAAGTAGCTCAACTGACATCGGTGCTACAAAAAAATATTTTGTTTAACCTTGCGTGGAAAACTATACGCATTTCTGCATGAAAATATATACAGGGTGACTTTTATCCGGGTCCGAATGGGGGAGGGTCTTATCACCGCCGATGCCCCGCTCCTTGCTCGATCCACATTGTTATAAGAATCTAACTCCCATATTGAGTCGTCGATATAACTGGTTCTTAGTCTGGTTGACTAAGATATTGTTCACATCCGAATAGCAACAATGAGCGGACTAGGACTCCAAATCTAGTTTTGCGATTATCGAGTATTTACATCAGAGGTTCGAACTGATTACCGAAGAGTGTGATTCACCACGAGGCGGGGCATCGGTAGTGATAAGGTCCTCCCTCACTCGGAGCCGAAGAAAACTCACCCTGTATAGAAACATAATAGTTTCTCAAAAGCCTTATCAATATAGCTGTGGGATTTGAAACACAGCTTCTTCCACATGACATTTCGAGATAGTATTGAACTTTGGAAATGGAACATGATATTTCACGGACCAATTGATTTCGGCTTCGAAAACGTACCGACTCGCTCTCTATTCCGAAAATGCGCCAAGTCGATTTTTGGTCGATCGTTATCGATTTTGGTGAGACGATTCTTGGTTCTACTATACAACACAGCCGAAGGTTTATTATGTACGTTCATTCAATAAAGTTTCAATTTTGGTTAATATCGGAATATCGATACTCGGACTTATTGATATATATATCGCCGATCCCCATCTACCTGACTGTCTAGAATCGCGGAATGAAAATAAATACGAGAATAAAAACTACGTCAGTATCGTTGGATGAAACCAGCAAGCGCCGGTGTTGCCAACCTAAGCTCAACGGAAAATGATATTCTCCCGACGTAGAACGTTTTCAGATCAAAAATCGACGTAATACCCTTTCGGAACGGAAATGGGCCGGGTGCGTTTCCGGAACCGAAATCGACCTAGCACGCTCTTGCCCCAGAATGACGATATAAACGAGTATGAAAATAAATATTGCTACTTCGTGTTGAAGGACGGAATTCTTTGTAGCATCAATATCGACTCCGAAATTGGAGGGAAGAAAACTTGAGCGCAATTTCTCAATGACAAATCGGTATTTTGTTGAATATTGTGATAACTGGTAAACCTATTGGCACAACAATCCAACTTTCCGAGGACATGTAGAATTATAAATTTATCCAACTGTGACACATAACTGATTCTCTCCACGTCAAACCGCCTCCAGGCGTTCGTAACGACGAAAGTCTGATGCAGGGGGCCTTTGGAAGCCATCTGCATCGAAGGTCCAATAATTATCATCTCATTTTTTCCTAACCAGACGTCTAACGTTGCGGGCGTCGCCCTAGAGTCTAAGGAATTGAAGTTCGAGTAAACCGTGTGAACCTAATTACTGACTCCAGTTTTTCCGAAGGTTTCCGCGAGGGCTCCACCATCCCGGAGTACAAATCCACCGTGGCATAGGTATATGTATCCGTATTATTCAAGGACGGTCCCTTTCACCAATCGACGTGAGTTGAATTCTTGCTTCGGAACGGACCCAGCTCGCTTCGGTGTCTGGTAATACTACTTAAATGACATTGGCCTATTTTCACCTGCAGCCATAAGGTCCATAACACGCTCGTTCTCATCGTCAGAAGAGTGAAGAGTATTCACGGAGTCATCAAGCGATTCGCGTCTCCGCGGTAATTGCACTGAATTCCACCTTGTTCATACCCAATCCTGAATAATTCTGATAACGAAAGAAATAAGGCTAACTTTCCAACTTCAATTTTGATCACCGATCATTGAATCCTACATGACTTACGTAATTCCGCTGCGCATTGTGTGTTGTGGAAAATAATTAAGATACGTGCTGCTAAAAATCCATCCATAGCCCAGCTGAAGATGCGTTATTTTACAAACCTGCTGCTAATTGGTTGGTGAGGCGTAGCTCCATTCCCAGTTTTATGAAAGTCCGGTGAACTGAGTTGACCAGCCATGTCTCGAGCATATTTTAAACTATTACCTCTTGTAGCTCAATCGAATGCGTCGAGAGTTACGTAAGTCGCGGTACTCTAACTCTGGGCTGAATTTGTTTGACGCCGCATTTTTTAACATTTCGAATAATTCTCCCAGATTTTGTGAGTAATTTTCCAGAACAACTGTTTGAAGTTGAAGACAAGAATAATTCTCATGTGTTTGTCATTTTGTAGGTCATATTGAAATGGGTGAAAACAATTCATATTCGTAGATTACGCAATAAGAAATTGGGTAAACACTATCTTACGGATTGCGATACATTATTCTCTTTTTATTCGAAGATACAAGTGGGAGCACGAGCTTTATCACTAAATTCCAGTTATGCAACAAAAGTCCCGACTTTCGTGTTTTAATTGCGGACACTACTGTGTACGATCAGCCTAGTTGGTGGTCAGTTGAGTGCGTACCTTCGGTCGAGGCCGACGTATGAAAATCGGCGGTGTGTTATAAAAAAGACTTCTCATTATATCCGGCGGAAAAATACCGATCGTTACAAGCGATCTTTTCTAGTTTCTTGACGGTCAACATGAAATTCTCTACTATCTTCGTGCTTTTTATCACAGGCTATACCGCAGAGTGTGCAGAGATCCTGGCCATATTTCCCTACCAGGGCCGTAGCCACAATGTTATGTTTGAGCCTCTCATGATGGGGTTGGCACGTGCCGGTCACTCGGTCGACGTAGTGAGCCACTTTCCTCCAAATGAACCCGTCCCGGGATTCAACCACATCAGTCTAAAGGGAACGTTACACTTCTATGTGAACAACATGACTGCATCAGCAGCACGGAAAATGACCTCAATGTCCGGCGTACTTGAATTTATTTCCTACCAGGAACCCAAAGACTTGTGCAACCTCATGCGCCTACCTCAGCTGCAAAATATTCTCAACAACTCAAAGAAGTACGATTTAATGATGACTGAGATCTTCGGAACTAACTGCTACCTAGGAGTGGCACACAAGTTGAAACTTCCGGTGGTAGGGGTCGTATCTTGTTCGTTGTATCCCTGGGCCCATGATCCTTTCTTTGACAGTGATAATCCAAGCTACCTACCGTCTCAGCTGTCTGGCTTGACATTCGGGATGGGGTTCATGGAACGTGTGCAAAACCTGGCTGTCCACCTCGGATCGAAACTACTATTCTACTACTACGACAAAACTGTCTCTGAGCCACTGGCCAGGAAGTACTTTGAAGATCTTCCATCGCTAAACGATATTTACTACAATATGAGTCTTGTGCTGGTGAACAGTCATCGAAGTATTCATGGTGTTCGGCCGATGAGTCCTGCAGTTATCGAAGTGGCAGGCTTGCATATAAACGAGACGCAAGAGCTTTCTGAGGTGAATGATTTTTCGAATCACTCGGTCCACCCGGCGGCAATGTGAATTCAAAGCTGCTAATTTTTTTGTCTTAGGAATTGGAAGTATACTTGAACTCCGCGAAGGATGGAGTGGTGTACTTCAGTATGGGGTCGATGGTGAAGTCTGAATCATTCTCGACCAACAGGATGAAGGCGATCTACGAAAGTTTTTCCGAATTGCCGAATTACAAGGTTCTGTGGAAGGGAAAGATTGAAGAAATGCCTGAAGGTTTACCACCAAACGTCAGAATGGTTCGATGGGTGCCACAGTACGCCGTCCTCCGTAAGTTTTTCCATGATTATTGAGGCTCGGGAGATATTTAGAACTTATAATCATGCTACTCATATACTTTTATTGCTTATGGCGATTTAATCGCAGGCATCGCATAGAAATTCGCCTAATCGCCGATCTTCAACTCTTCCGAGTTTAGATTCAATTTTTTCGATGCTACCTTGGACTATCAAAGAAATGCTCATAAATTATTTTCAAATTTTTTGATATTGGGGTGTCACGAGTGTACAAAAATCTAAAAACCCGAGAGCAATGCATTTTCCGAAAATTTGTAGCTCGTTGTCAATATAAAAGTGGTACACGTGCAAATTGTGAGTCTCCACTGTACAAAATACGATGTTAAAGTCAACACCGCGTCAGCATCACAGCGTGGTATCTATAGGTCTGTTACTTCGGCGTTAACACGCAGTGTAAACAGCTGGTGCGATCATTGACACCAGAAACCGCTATCGGCAAGAAATCTATTACCATTGAAGCAGTAATAGCCATATACAAACCACGTTGCGATGTTGAAACGGTGGTAAGTTTAACAGAGCGCATTTTTCACTGCAATTTAGATTAAGGCACAACGGACTTATCGTGTAATTAACAGCTCTTGTACCAATTCACACAACGGAGCGAGAATTCATAAAATAACATGGCTCGAATTTCCATTACATATAAAGCGTATAATTTTCTCTTTTTCGGGACGGCGTTAAATTTAACACATATAATTTTTACCCCTCCCACCACCGATTTCTTACAATGCTCGACCGAATTTTCTGAAGAACAAAATTTCCTAATCCTTTCAGATTCACAAATACTCGAGTTTCGACTGAAAGTAAAGAAAATGTCGAATTACATGAAACACCTCTAATCGATTTGGTTGAAATTTGTGTACAAAATTTTGCATTAAAATACAATACTTTTGGGAGCAAAACGAATGTGAGACACGCTTGGAATCCCGTGTTCATCGTCAATTCAATACCACAAATTCGTAATTTGATTTGCTTTTTTATTTTCTGTGCTAATTTCAACATTTTTTCTAATCAATACGTATATATGTATATGTATGTTCATATTTCGGTGCTTGGCAAGAAAGCTGCAATGTTGTTACACTCTCAGAAGCATTTCGAAAAAATTGATTTCAAAAATCGACTGGAACATTCTGATGGTGATTCTAAATCAATTAACAGGAGAAAAACAAAAGTTTCCATCCTTTGTCGATAGAAAAATTGAAAAATGAAAATTTTATTACGAATTTCTAAGTCAATAACTCGGGATTTTATGTGTGTCCCATTTTCGTTAGTGTCTCATGAGATTTACATTTCGATGTCAAATTTTGTGTACAAATTCCACCGTAATACGTTAGGGCGGATCATGATGATCTCAAATTTTCAACGTTTTGAATAAAAAATTGTACTAATCTTAGAAAATTCGATTTTTTCGTATCAAACGATACGTTCAAAGACCCACGAATTTGGCGAGGATCACTTTTCGAAAAACATAATACTCTCAAGCTATAATTGAAAAAAATACATTATTTCCAAATTTTCAGATTTTTTGCCTAAGTCCGACGTCAAAAAATTACAACATAATCCATGAGTATTTCTCTGAGTCGAGGATATAAGAAACAAAATTGATTTTGAAATTGGGCGAGGTGAGGGAGAATCGTTATATATCTATTGGAAGTTGGTTCGACGAGGTCGACTCTACCCAGTGTATCCGGCTTCAAATTTACAGAAAACCTTACCGCCAAAATGCATGCAGCAAGAACATGTTGTCAACTAGTGCAATACCTACAAAGAATTATTCCTTGACAGTTCCACAAATTTCCCTCACCCCCAGGACACAAGTTGCTACATATTTCATAAAATTGTTTTCTCCGCTAACAATAAGCCAAAATGCCCAGAACCCATGAAATCTTCAGTATTCAAACGATCTTCTGCACCCCGGACTCTCCCGCATATCGATCAGTTGTAGTGACTCGGAGAAAATCGAGAAATGAAAATATGAGACAAACATGTTTTAAGATTTTCCGACGAGCAGACTCACTTTCTTTTTATAACAACTAGAGGTCAACGCGCGTTATGCAGACGCGATCTAATTTAGATTCCCTGTGTGTAATTTTCATGACCGACCGGTCACGTGCCGCTTTTTTTGAATGGCGCGTGAGTCTCCACAAGAAAACATGATGAGAATATAATTTTGCTTCGGTTCACATCCGCGTATAATGCGTATCCACTTCAAATATGGACGACAGACTGAGGCGAAACCTCGACAGGGCAATTTTCATTCGACTGTTGGCAATTTTCATAATGTTTGGGGTGCGAAAACTGTCGGACGAACTTCAGAAATATAATTATTCATTATCCGTGAGAAGCAAGACAGTCTGGTGAAAAAAATGCATGATTTTCAGAGTTTTAAAGCGACTTTTGTCCTTCTCGTGCGACTGAAACGGTCTTACTTCCAGGTCATCCGAAGGTCAAAGTGTTCGTGACGCACGGGGGTCTGATGGGTACTCAGGAGGCCATTCACGCCGGAGTTCCTATGATTGGGATCCCATTTTTTGCTGACCAGACTTCTAACGTCGCGGGGTACGCTCAGAAGGGGATCGCTATTCGAATCGACTACGAGAATCTAACAAAGTCCAGTTTTTCAAATGCTTTGCGTGAGATCCTGACCAATCCGATGTACAAATCCAACATGGAGCGTGTATCAAGGTTGTTCAAGGACCGGCCACTATCACCAATCAACGAGGCTGTCTATTGGGTCGAATACGTCATCCGAAACGGCGGGGATTCGCTCAGGTCCTCGGCCCTTCATCTCTACTGGTTCCAGTATTACTTGATAGACGTTGGCCTATTCCTACTGGCTGGAACTACACTGATCCTCGTCGCTATCTTCATGATCAGCAGAAAAATAGTCGGTATTCTGGCAACCACTAGACCGTTTGTTTTCCCAGCCAAAGTGAAGACTACGTAAGGAATACGTGCAAAAATACGTGATAAAATTCATTTATCGTTAAGTGATGGCATTGTTGTGTTTGCTGAACCGGATTCTTATTTTTCGTTTAAACACGGCATATTTGAAAATTCTCCTCGAAGATAACAACTATTCAATTTCAAGAACATTTTTTTGAATTTCACAGTTCATTGAATAGTTACAATACACAAAAGTTTGTGAAATCAGTGGATTAGGAGAATAATATTGAAACCATTCGTGCACACTAGACAACCTAGACGGCGAGTGATAAATGGAAACCAACAACAGACTTTGTAGTTCATAAAATGGAATTCATATGCGATTCTAGACTGGAAATTTTGTATATTACCGAAGGTGTTTCGAAGACGGATAAAAATCCCATTGTTAAACATTGTTAAATACCGCGAGTATCTTACATAGCACCTCTAATGACTGATTCAGAGAAATTACTAAGCGATTATGAGATCTATCAATCTTCCACGTTCTCAAGTTTAACATACATTTTACAAATAATGGCATGAAATCTCATATCTTTCTACAGAATTTCTGAAGGTCGTCTCATATCGTGCACATCATTTACAGTCTACGCTGATTTATACTGTTACGTATTTTCGTTGACGATTGTAATCGCAGACCCCGCTCACGTCGGCAGGTGCTTTATACTTTGGCATTGATGCGATGGATTGTCATTGCAGTCGATGAAAATTAATGAAAAATCGGATATTTTCTCTTTTTGTGATATGAGTACGGTCAACTTGCGTGATGTTCACTTTTCTGTTATCCTTAGACTGAATCTGGATTCCGTGATACCCAAAGAGATTCCCGAGTTCCATTCAATTGTTTTCATTTCAGAATTTTCTGTTAGAAATCCAGATAAAATATGACAGTGTTATTCTTGAACCATGATTCCTCGGAGATTTTTGTTCTTGACAATGATATCTGATTCTAAACTGATATATGAAGAGTCATTCAGACGATGATCAAAATTAGCGCATTGTAATGTTGAGGCAATGAACACATTCAAGTGGATCGTGTGCTCACTTGTACGGAGATATACCTATTGATCAATTTCTGATATTTCATTGAATATCGACGTGCGAAAAATGGTGAGTATAGGTATATGACGACGTAGTTGGAGGTGAAAGATCAAGCTGAGGAGCTCAATCATGCTTGTGAATCGGCACCTCTGAGAAAGGATGAGAATATATGTGCGACCTTGACAGAAACCTTGTGATTTTTATTATCTTACTTTTTATCGGAAAGATTGCTCTTATCAAGTCACCGGCTCCTTCATTCTGGTAAGAAGGTGTTACCTGCATTCACGGCGGTAGAGCAATTGTAACTTTCCGAGATTGCTGAATACACGTACAATTTTTTCGTGGCACTGAATGGCCTGACTTTGAATTCACGTATTGAATAGATAAGGCGATTGACAAAAATCATTTTCTGTTTTCATTCGTACACACGGGGATTCGATATTGATTGAACCGGTTTCTTCGAGAAAGTCCGATTTAAAGATGGGAACAAACCAAAGACTCTCCTACTATCGAGGGCAACGCGCATAACGAGGCCTCTCGACCCAGATCCTTTGGTCCAGATTGATCTCGTTCTCCCGGTTCTTTTAAAACTGTTAAGGTAGTGTCGTGCAAAGTATGTGCACTTCTTATAGAATCCCTCGAAAATTAGACTACATATCAATTAATCCGCCACCTACATGTGTGTAAATCTTTAAAAATACCGACCGTCTCTAGCGTGAGATAATTGTGATCGAAATTGATACATTTTACTCGCGTTGCATGTACCAAGTGTATTTGAAACCCACATTTTTCATTTTAGGATCCAAACCGCTCTCAGGATTCTTCTGAGAAACAGCTATATACATGGGAAAGCACCAATTCACGAACGTTAGTAAAAAACATGCAATCTTTTTGCCCTATAGTCTTCTGAATATAATGATGAAAAAGTTCTAAGTTTCACGAATATCCGACATGGTGGGAGTAAGTGGAGGGAGCGTATGACATATGATAACGATTCGGCAACAGTGTACGAGTTGCTTGAACCGACGGAAGTACGCATGTCCGAATATGTCTACCGCACGTGGTCTTTAGACACCAATCCATCTGTTTGTTTTACTATCAACCTGTGATATTTCATCAATACACATAATACCTTAAAAAAATTGAGATTCATATTTTAACACGAAGTTGTGATCCGTATTCCAAACGCCGTGCAACACTTTACGTACCGTGGATGTGTCAGTAAATGATGCGCGACGATCGTCACTCGAGGAGCAACGTTCGCTGGCATGTGTGTTCTCAATATGGACAGATATTGAATGTGCGGCGGTATTTCGAGTACAAGCCCTACTAAAAGTTTTCGGCACCCCGATTCAAGCCAATCTGATATTTGAGCATACACTTCGAGCGTAACTTTTCCATAGTACTGTAGCATCACTACCTCAAATCCAACTGTTTGTGTACATTAGTTCGGAGTTTCACCAAGGTCTATCGAAAATTTATCGAGATTTGCAGATGAGTAGGCAGTCTAGTTTGTGAGCATCTCAAGTAGCACGAAAAGTTGTTTGACTAACAAGGAGACGACTAGGGTTGCGAGTCACCGATTTGGCTGAAACTTCTGGAGTAGTTTGCTCGGGCCTGAAGATGAGCCCCATACTGTGCAGTTCAATCTCATAGACCTTTTTTTTCTCGGCAAGCCCCAGACCAGTGGTGCCGGGGACTTCGACATCGACGGATCTCAATTTGATAAATTTCACCCAGACTTTGTCAATTCGCGAATTCTCTTGAAAAATAAGTGAAACCGTATTCGAAAAATGTCTTTTTTCCGTAAATAACATAAAATTAATAATTCAATACATCAAATTCACTTCTCGGAGTAAAAAATGATCAAATGTGGCGTCGGATGAATCATCGCATTGTCAGAATCATCCGACTTGCTTTCCGTTGCACTTTGTTTTCGTTATAGATACTCACAGAACTCACAGCGAGCAAGTAATTCATTATATGCCGTTTATACTTTGTCGATATTCGATACATGCGATGCGACACGGCCACAACTGACATTCCATAGCTTAACGCCAGTGTTAACTTTCTTCCTCGCCTCGCGCTACGCCAGTGTATCTCTCCGTGTTATGTTTTCTCAAGGCTGATATGGAAATTACATGTTCTTCAACGCATATCACGAATCGAATCGACGGTCATTCCAACTCTGCGAGCGCCCTATGTCATTAACCGAAGTTTTCAATGCCCGGCATAACGGGGTCCAACTACTTGCGCGTTGGTTCTGTCGTAATATGATCATTTCTCTGTCACCAATTTATTGAAATAATAGTCATCCAACTTGTATGAATTATGAAAACAAGAATAATAATTACACTTTCATCCCTGAAAATGTCTATCATTTTCTTGGCTCAGCAGCACATAATGATGTTCATTGCATTATTTGCTTCGAAAAATTAGAATTAGAATGGAAACAAAGTTGAGTGAAATTTTCACAAAAATTCACGCGTCTTGGGATTCTTAATGAGCCTAGATGCACGAATACAAAAGTTCGATAACCATTATTCCTAACATGAATTAGATGCGGAGAAGCTTCTATACAACAGAATCGCGCATGCGATAGCGCTGACGACTTGGCGCATCGCAAAGTCAGAATTACCGTGGGTTCAAGCGGTAATGCGCGTTGAAATACATTCAACTTGCCTAGCAATCTTGACTAAGATACGATAATATATGGGGAGACTCACTGGCATAGCGCAAAGAAAAAAGTTAACGCTGGCGTTGACTTACGGAGTGTCTACTGTGCGCTGTGTCGTATCACACTTATTGAATATTAGTGAAGTATGAATGGTGTATAATGTACTTACCCGCCGTAAGTTCTGCGAGTATCTATAACGAAAACACAGTGCGACGGATAACAAGCTAAATGATCCTGACAACGCAATGATTCATCCAACGCCGAATTTGATCATTTTGTACTCCGAAAAGTGAATTTGATGTATTGAATGATAAATATTATGTTATTTATGGAGGAAATACATGTTCTGACTATGGGTGTTCACTTATTTTTCGAGAGCATTTGTGATTTGGCAAAGACTGATGTGAGTGAAATTTATCAAATTGAGATCGGTCGCCGATGGAGCCCCCGACACCACTACAGTTTGGGGCTGGCCAAGAAAAAAAGGCCTATGAGATCGAACTGCGTAGCATGGGCCTCATCTTAAGGCTCAAGTAAACTACTCCAGAAGTGTGAGCCAAACCAGTGACCCACAACCTTGGTCGTCTCCTTGTAAGTATTTCAATAGCGGTAGGACGACTGAAAGGCGACCTGAAGACGTTTCATGTCCATTTTTGCGTCGAGACTGAAGCGGACATTCGTCAACTTATAGACGTCTTTCTTTCGTCCGACGGGATTGTATAAGTCGGGGAGAGTTCTTGTACTACCTGAGAATAACTTCCTCCGAGTCTTTGAATGTTTCTCCTGAAAAACCATCCCATCCCAAGTTCATGGAGGATTTTCAACAGCAACGAAGACAAGTGGTCGCAGATTGTGCAGTCGTACGCACATGCTCGCTTGTACTATTGCCAGTCAGATTAGGAAGAGAGTGTATGGTGATAATTGATATTGTATGTGACACTTAATAAGACATAAGCAGACAATATCCCACCAATTGCAACATATAATTTTCTGTGTGTCCAAAGATAAGCCCCACGGCTGATAACCGAATTTTATTACCAGAATATAAGTATGTAATCAAGATTCTCACTTCGATGTGATAATTTTAGATACTAGTGTAGCAGATTCGTCTAGTTGGTAGCCAGTTGAGTACGTACTTCGGACTGGGATCGACTGAAGTAAAGTCAGCGGTGGGTCATTGGAGAGACTTTTCATAAAATATAAATAAAGGATTATTGTGTGAGGCTCAACTCCGAAATCATTGATCGTTACCGAGGATCTTTTTTAATTGCTTAACGGTCACCATGAAACTTGTTACTCTCTTGGCACTTTTCATCGCTGGCTCTATCACGGAAGGTGCAAAGATCCTGGCCATATTTCCGCACCAGTGTCGCAGCCACAATATCATGTTCGAGTCTCTTATGATGGGGCTGGCACGTGCTGGTCACTCGGTCGACGTAGTGAGCCACTTTACTCCAGAGAAACCTGTCCCGGGATTCAACCACATCAGTCTGAAGGGGGCATTACCCTTCCATGAGAACAACATGACTGCAACAACAGCCAGGAAACTGAATTCGATTTTCGGCGCTATGCGATTCCTCTGCTATCGGGAACCCGAAAATCTGTGCAACCTCATGCGACTACCTCAGCTGCAAAATATTCTCATCGCAAAAACCAAATACGATTTAATGATGACTGAGATATTCGGGACAAACTGCTTCTTGGGAATAGCACATAAATTGAAACTTCCGGTGATCGGGGTCGTATCTGCTACCTTGTATCCATGGGCCCATGATCCTTTCTTTGACAGTGATAATCCAAGCTACCTACCTTCACAATGGTCTAGGTTCACATTCGGAATGGGGTTCTTTGAAAGAGTCGAGAACCTGGCTGTCCACGTCACATCAAAGCTGCTATTTTATTACTACGACAAAACTGTCTCTGAGCCACTGGCCAGGAAGTACTTTGAAGATCTTTCATCGCTGAACGATATTTACTACAATATGAGTCTTGTGCTGGTGAACAGTCATCGAAGTATTCATGGGGTTCGGCCGATGAGTCCTGCAGTTATCGAAGTGGCAGGCTTGCATATAAACGAGACGCAAGAGCTTTCTGAGGTGAATGATTTTTCGAATCACTCGGTCCACCCGGCGGCAATGTAAATTCAAAGCAGCTAATTTTTTTGTCTTAGGAATTGGAAGTATACTTGAACTCCGCGAAGGATGGAGTGGTGTACTTCAGTATGGGGTCGATGGTGAAGTCTGAATCATTCTCGACCAACAGGATGAAGGCGATCTACGAAAGTTTTTCCGAATTGCCGAATTACAAGGTTCTGTGGAAGGGAAAGATTGGAGAAATGCCTGAAGGTTTACCACCAAACGTCAGAATGGTTCGATGGGTGCCACAGTACGCCGTCCTCCGTAAGTTTTTCCATGATTATTGAGGCTCCGGAGATATTTAGAACTTATAATTATGCTACTCATATACTTTTATTGCTTATGGCGATTTAATCGCGGGCATCGCATAGAAATTCGATCAATCGCCGATCTGCAAATTTTCCGAGATTAGATTCATTTTTTTTGATGCTACCTGGGACTATCAAAGAAATGCTCATGAATTATTTTCAAATTTTTTAACACATTGGGGTGTCACGAATGTACAAAAAACTAAAGACCCGAGAGCATTGCATTTTCCGAAAATTTGTAGCACGTTATCAATATAAAAGTGGTACAGGTGAAAATTGTGAGTTTCCACTGTAAAAAATACGGCGTGAAAATCAACACCGTTTCAGCATCACCGCGTGGTATATATAGGTTAATTACTTCGGCGTTAACACGCAGTGTGAACAGTCGGTGTTGAATCTCCGGTGACAGATTGGTGTTCATGAACAACACCGCGATCATTGACACCATGAACCGCTGTCGGCACGAAATCTATTGCCGTCAAATCAGTAATTGGCCTATACAGACCACGCTGCTTTGTTGAAACGATGTTCATTCCAACAGTCCATTTTTCATAGCAATTTAGATTGAGGCACGCCAAAGCTATCTTGTGATTAATTAAACTAAACACTTTCAGCCTTTGAATACGTTCCGTAGATTCAAAATTCAGCTATTTTTACAGTTTTGGCGTCTTCTTAAGTGAATCGTTGTAAACTCGGCTTCGAGCACGACACAACTTTTGCCAAGCGAGGGTCACGTTGGAACCCTCGCCGTTCTAGGATTCTACGGTCGGACTATTTGACTAACTAACCGACCACTTTAAAACCACGTGATCGAACGTCAATTTTTCGACCTTTGGCCAGCTTTTTGAATCTGCCCCCGCTGTTGGATCATCGCGTCTTGCTCCTTCCGAATGGCGCGCAAATCTCCACAAGAAAATATGTAGAGTATATAATTTCGCTTCTGCTTGAGTGGCTTCCGTTCGCTTCGTGTCCGCATAGCGTGCATTCGCCTCAAATATAGCCCTACGACTATTTACAATTTTGATAATGTTGCGGGTGTGCAAACTGTCGGATGAACCGCAGATAGATAATTATTCACAATCCGTAAGAGGCAAGACAGTCCGGTGAAAAAGTTGCGTGATTTTGAGAGCTCAACAGTGATTTTTGTCGTTCCCGTTCCACCAAAACTGTCTAACTTCCAGGTCATCCGAAAGTCAAAGGGTTCGTGACGCACGGGGGTCTGATGGGTACTCTGGAAGCCATTCACGCCGGAGTTCCTATGATTGGAATCCCATTTTTTGTTGACCAGACTTCTAACGTCGCGGGGTACGCTCAGAAGGGGATCGCTATTCGAATCGACTACGAGAATCTAACAAAGTCCAGTTTTTCAAATGCTTTGCGTGAGATCCTGACCAATCCGATGTACAAATCCAACATGGAGCGTGTATCAGGGTTGTTCAAGGACCGGCCACTATCACCAATCAACGAGGCTATCTATTGGGTCGAATACGTCATCCGAAACGGCGGGGATCCGCTCAGGTCCTCGGCCCTTCATCTCTACTGGTTCCAGTATTACTTGATAGACGTTGGCCTATTTCTACTGGCTGGAACTACACTGATCCTCGTCGCTATCTTCATGATCAGCAGGAAAATTTTCGGTATTCTGGCAACCACGAGATCGTTTTTTTTCCCATCAAAAGTGAAGACTACGTAGGGGATACCTCCACCGAGATAACAGCTTGGAATAGTTGATGAAATTCATTTATCGTTGACTGACGGTGTTGTTGTGTTTGCCGAATATTAATTTAAAAATAATATTTATTTTTTGTTCGAAGTTGGCATATCTCAGATTTCTCCTCGAAAATAATAAATATTTATTTCCACGACCATGATATTCGTTGATAGTTAATAAATCAATTTTGGAGCAGAGGTAGTCGTACTTGACTGAAAGCAATATTGGCTAACTGTTACCGAATCTTATTTTGTCACAACAGCTGACACATTCAGCCAATATTCACGACGTAATATACGAATACGATATTCTCTTGTATTCGAATGCCACATTTTACTACCGGTAGTGTACGTATCTTCATTGCACGGCAAAAAATTCTTAATTTTGTTAGTCCATTTAAAATTTAATTGTGGGAAAGAAGTCCCTCCGTAAAAATCATTTATTTTAGAGAAAGATTGATATTATTTCGTGTTATTCCAGCGAACAGAATAGTCAAAACCGTTTTGAAAAATAGTAATAGTGAATAGTATATTGTGCACCGAGGGCGAAAACGGGCGTTTGCGCTCCGCGTACAAAGTTGCAGAGACCCCGGGGCGAAGCCAAGGGGTTCTGAACTTTCTACAATGCACAAACGGTCGTTGTTTCTCGAGGTTCACATACTATTTTGTTCAACAGCGGAGCGTAAATGCTAGTTTTCACGTAGCGGAGAATCGCCCGTTTTCGATCCTCCCGAGCGTAGCGAAAACGAGCATTTTCGCTCCGCTGTGGAAGAAGTTGCATTCATTGAGGCGTCTGAATACCAAGATTGCAGTTCTCGGGGTTCTCTCAAGCATGAATTACAGATTCAATTTTAATTCATGCCAACCGATTTAGGTACTGAAACGTCAGGTATTGACTTCTGGCTTCAGAGATGTGAAAATCGATAGAAATGTATTCACCGTGAATTTATCGCTTAGGGAGCGGTACTATTTTCTCACCGCGCAGCTGATCGTCAATGCACGTAGGACGACAACGCCGCGTATTTGGCTTATTTCCCAAGTCTTCGTGGTCCCGAGCGGCGAAAAACCGTCTGGCGTCAATATTGTACGCATCAGAGAATCTACAAACTTCATTTTCTCCGAGATTTTCGTCGAAACCCCGCCGTGGCCTGGAATACGGCAAATCACATCACATTTGATCGAATTTGTGAGGCATGAACTAATTACTATATTAGATACAATATTCGTAGGATGGCAAAAATCGATTTCGCCTACGAAAAAGATCCCCCGAGCGAAATCAATTCTCAATGCCATCTTACGAACATTCTATCTAATATAATAATCAGTTCATGCTTTGCAAATTTGATTGACTTCGATGTGATTTGGCATATGGCAAAACACGGCGTTATTCGGACGAAGCTCTCAGTGAAAATGAAGTTTGTAGATTCTCTGATGCATATAGTATTGAATATTTGTTTACCGATATTCACGTTTCGAAGGACGGGGTTGAGATTGTACAACTGTCCGTTAACTCCGCCAACTCCGCTTACTCAACGAAGACCGTTGATTGGCTGAGGAGAGGAGCATTCAATCGGTTAAACCGCTTCGGATCGGTCGGTACAGTTGGTACTGGAAACGTATACATTTAGCGTTTAGTAGCTGTCATCGTTGATAATTTTTCCGCACCGAATACATATATTTTACGTCTCCAAAGAGTTATTTCATTCTGGAAATGAAAAGATGAATAAATAAATTGCAGAAAAGCAGGTAGGTAGGATTTTATCTGTGATGAATTTTTGTCCCGTATATGCTTTTCCTTGTCTTATAGTTTATTGAATGTTTCCACACTGCATCACTTGCATACGCATATTTTTACCGCCCGAGCCGAAGCGGTCTCCGATGGTCAGTCCCGAAAACTGCAATCATGGTACTTGAACTGGGGGTTCTACATCGCCTTAAAACTACAAGCAAACTGTTTTCTCGTTGTGGCGGCAATAACAGAGAGTTGATGAACAATAAGTACTCATGTTTGCACAACCACTGGCAGTCTCATAACCGCTTCCAACTGAATTCAAAATTGTCATAATTTTTTGATCATTTGTGACTACTGCCATTACTACGTCACAATGTTGCTAGTGAACATGAAGGTAGAATATGATCTGTGCATATTGTCAGATATTGTTGTGTTCGTGTCCACCATTACAGTATTCCGACGGAAAACTGTTCAATTATATAGCTACGCATGATGTGATGGTAAAGGTTTCATTGAATAGTTGCAATACACAAACGATTGCTAATTTGCAGTGAATTAGGAGAATAATATAGAAACCGTTCATGGTTTCTATATTACCAACCACAACCTTCCAGCGAACACAGTTGCGTTACAGTTACGTAAACATATATCATATCACAGTGGTTCCATGTGATGTCACAGATATGTGAAGTATTAAGCGAATGAGGGAGTCCATGTTCTTAAAAATGTCGTCACGTAGGCGAACGTCAGTAACGTATCTGTTACAAATCACGTCAGATGTACCCTGCATTTCTGTCACAATTACGGAACATAGATATAACCATCCAGGAAACGCGGTTACATAATAGCTACGGACGAATTATGTAACATATGAACTGTAAATTGTGACTTCACGTCATATCACAATCATTTATTGTAACTTTATGGAATAATAATTACCATGATGTGCCCCACCGTGTCACTGCATTTGAAAATTTCGACTTTTCATATTTTATTCTTGCAAAAATTCTATACGCTGTTTTTGCCTATGTGAATGTGCATAAAATTTTGGGCAGTCTCTTGAATGAAAATTCCACTTTAGGAGCAGATAGACTTCTCCGCTCTGATTTCCGGTCATGCCAAACTGAATCTAGATGTGGTGCTATGGGGTATCACTGATTGTGAGAATGTCGACCACATAACTGTCATACCTATCACATGGTGATCACGTTTTGCTCGTGAGAAGGCTGCGTAGCCATGCGGCGGCGTTTCGAAGTACATATGCAAGCAAGTGTTCTGCAAGAATTATGAAAATGTGATACGTAACTGTAGCGTATGCAACGTAACGTGCCAGATATGTAATTTTTAACGAATTTTCAATATCAGAACTGAATGGCGTAACACTTATGGATATCTGTTACATCGCTTATATGTATTACTGATACATGAATGTTACGGCTCCGTTATATCGTTCTCGTACTTATTAGTTATGACACATTTGAGATATCAACTATGGTATGAAATGGCAATGTCACCGTATTACGGAAGAGTTGAGTGAATGATCCAACCCGTGTTTGCTGGGTTACGACGAGTGATAAAAATGGAAACCAACAACAGACTTTGTAGTTCATGAAATGGAATTCATATGCGATTCTAGACTGGAAATTTTGTATATTACTGAAGGTGTTTCAAAGACGGATAAAAATCCCACTGTCAAACATTGTTAAATACCGCGAGTATCTTACATAGCACCTCTAGTGACTGATTCAGAGAAATTACTAAGCGATTATGAGATCTATCAATCTTCCACATTCTCAGGTTTAACATAAATTTCACAAATAATGGCATGAAATCTCATATCTTTCTACAGAAGTTCTGAAGGTCATCTCATATCGTGCACATCATTTACAGTCTACGCTGATTTATACTGTTACGTATTTTCGATGACGATTGTAATCGCAGACCCCGCTCACGTCGGCAGGTGTTTTATACTTTGGCATTGATGCGATGGATTGTTATTGCAGTCGATGAAAATTAATGAAAAATCGGATATTTTCTCTTTTTGTGATATGAGTACGGTCAACTTGCGTGATGTCCACTTTTCTGTTATCCTTAGGCTGACTCTGGATTCCGTGATACTCAAAGAGACTCCCGAGTTCCATTCAATTGTTTTCATTTCAGAATTTTCTGTTAGAAATCCAGATAAAATATGACAGTGTTATTCTTGAACCATGATTCCTCGAAGCCTTTTGTTCTTGACAATGATATCTGATTCTGAACTGATATCTGGAGAGTTATCCAATCGATGATCAAAAGCGCACTATCATGTTGACGAAATAAAAACATTCAAGTGGATCATGTGCTCACCTGTACGGAGATATCGATCAATTTCTGGGATTTCGTTAAGTATTGATGTTCAAAAAATGGTGAATATAGGTATATAACGACGTAGTTGGTGGTGAAAAATCAAGCTGAGGAGCTTAATCATGCTTGTGAATCGGCACTTCCAGTAGAAAGAATGCAAAAGCATGTGGGACCCTGTTCAAACCTTTATGGTTTCTATTATCGTACTTTTTAATGAAAAGATTGCTCCCATCAACTCACCGGTCACATCTTCATCCCGGTATAGAAGTATTACCTGCATTTATGGCAGTACAGCTTGTATAACTTATTACGACAATATTGAACAAGTGTAAGATTTTTTCATGGCGCTGAAATGTCTGACTTTGAATTCACGTATTCGATAGATCAGGTGACTGACAAAAATTATCTGCCGTTGTCATTCGTACACGCGAATTCCATATTGATCGAAGCGGTTGCTTTGAGAAAGTCTGATTCAAAAATTGGAACAATCGAACGTTTCTGCTACCACCGAGAGCCCCGCGCATGACGCATGACGGGGCCCTTCGACCCAAAGTTGCGGGTCCATTTATCTATCGTACGTTTGGATACTACAAGCTTCCTCCTTTTCCTTTGCTTCAGATTAATCCGTCCCGTTCTTCAGTTTCTTCTAAAACTGTCAAATTTGACTGTTTGTGTAGTTTTTCTCAGAGTTTCATCAAGGACTTTCGAAAATACATCGAGATTTGCAAATGAGTAGGCAGCCAATTTTGTTAAAATCTCAAATAGCACAAAATGCTGTCTCACTTGTTTCAATTCAGTTGCAGGACGACTGAAAGGCGACCGTCCAATGTCCTTCCTTGCGTCAATTTGTAGACGTCTCTCAGTCGTCCTACGGAATTATGTAAGTCAGAGAACGTTTTTGTCCTACCTGAGAATAATTTCCTCAAAGTTTGTGAATGATTCTCTTGAAAAACCATCCCGAGTTCAGGAAGAAGTTTCAACGGCAACCAAGACGGGTGATCCCAGATTCTACAGTCGTACCGTCGTGGTCGTACGGACATGTGCGTCTGTACTATTGCAAGTAAGATTAGGAAGAGAGTGTATGGTGATAATCGATGTTGCAAATTACACTCAACAAAATTGAAACAGACAATATCCCACCAATTGCAACGTATAATTTTCTATGTGTCCAAAGATAAAGCCCACGACTGATAACCGAATTTCATAACTAGAATATAAGTATGTCATCAAGATTTTGATGTGATAATTTTAGATATAGCGTAGCAGGTTCGTCTAGGTGGTGACCAGTTGCGTACGTACCTCGGACTAAGATCGACCGAAGCAAGGTCAGTGGTTAGTCATTGGAGACATTTTTCATAGACCAGAAATGAGAGATTATTGCTTGAGGCACAACTCTGAAATCATCGATCATCACTGAGGATCGTTTTTAATTGCTCAACGGTCACCATGAAACTCCTTACTCTCTCGGTACTTTTCATCACTGGCTGTGTCACGGAGGGTGCAAAGATCCTGGCCATATTTCCCTACCAGGGTCGTAGCCACAATGGCATGTTCGAGCCTCTCATGATGGGGTTGGCGCGTGCCGGTCACTCGGTCGACGTAGTGAGCCACTTTCCTCCAGAGAAGCCTGTCCCGGGATTCAACCACATCAGTCTGAAGGGAACATTACATTTCTATGTGAACAACATGACCGCGACAGCAGCCAGGAAAATGAATTCGTTATTCGGCATTATGGAATTCATCAGCTACCGGGAACCCGGAGATCTGTGCAACCTCATGCGACTACCTCAGCTGCAAAATATTATTAACACAAAAACCAAATACGATTTAATGATGACTGAGATATTCGGGACAAATTGCTTTCTGGGAGTAGCACACAAATTGAAGCTCCCGGTGATCGGGGTCGCATCTGCTACCTTGTATCCATGGGCATTCGACCCATTTTTTGATTGCGAAAATCCAAGCTACCTACCTTCACAATTGTCTAGGTTTGCATTCGGAATGGGGTTCTTTGAAAGACTCGAGAACCTGGCCGTCCACGTCACATCAAAGCTGCTATTTTATTACTACGACAAAACTGTCTCTGAACCATTGGCCAGAAAGTACTTCAATGATCTACCGCCGCTCAACGATATCTATTTCAATATAAGTCTTGTGCTGGTGAACAGCCATCGAAGTATTCATGGTGTTCGGCCGATGAGTCCCGCAGTTATCGAAGTGGCAGGTGTACACATAGACGAAACGCAAGCGCTCCCCGAGGTAAACGGTTTACCAAATTGTTCCGTCCAGCTGGTGGTAGTGGTACGTTAATTTTCCTTCTGCCCGTCCTAGGAATTGGAAGTATACTTGAACTCCGCAAAGGATGGAGTGGTGTACTTTAGCATGGGGTCGATGCTGAAGTCTGAGACATTCACGGCCGACAAGATAAGAGCGATATACGAGAGTTTTTCTGAACTCTCGAATTACAAGGTGCTATGGAAAGGAAAGATCAATGAAATACCCGGGGGGTTACCATCTAACGTCAAAATGATCCCATGGGTGCCACAGTGTGCCACTCTTCGTAAGTTTTCCTTTATTTTTGTTCGCGCGTGAGATGCCACAATGCCGAGATCACTTTGCCCGAGCGCTGCCAACTTCACACGCCGTGATCGGATGACGCCAAATGTCAGACCACAGTGTGCTGCATATATAGCCATTTTCCTTCAATACATGGAAGCCGTCATTTTTCACGTTTGTGTTAAGAAATGGAGCTTCTCTATATGTTAGAGAGCTAGGAGGTAATTGTATTTCTGCTTTCTTTCATCGGAACTGTTTAATTTTCAGGTCATCCGAATGTTAAGGCGTTCGTGACGCATGGGGGCTTGATGGGTACCCAAGAAGCCATTTACGCCGGAGTTCCAATGATTGGGATCCCATTTTTTGCTGACCAGACTTCTAACATTGCGGGATACGCTCGTCAGGGTATTGCCGTTCATCTCGACTACGAGGACCTGACCAAGTCCAGTTTCTCCAATGCTTTGCGCGAGGTCCTGACAAACCCCAAGTACAAATCTAACATGGAGCGTGTATCGAGGTTGTTTAAGGACCGGCCACGCTCACCAATGGATGAGGCAGTATATTGGGTCGAATACGTGATCCGCAACGGCGGCGACTCGCTAAGGTCTTCGGCCCGTCATCTCTACTGGTTTCAGTATTACTTGATTGATGTTGGTTTGTTCTTACTAGCGATAACTACGCTGTTTCTCCTTGTTGTTTATGTGAGCATTAGAAAAATGCTACGTATTCTCGCAGCCGTTAAGCGATGTATTCATCCAGTAAAAGTGAAGACAAAGTAGGCGATGGTCATAGCAGGTTTATAAACGTTAAGAGGATGCTATATACTCGTATTGACACCAATGACCGAGAAAACCAACCTAACCCGGGGTCATTTTACTTATTTCCACTGATATCGAAGTCTACGCATCATTAATGCGAAAACGTGTTCTATAGCGCACTTCCGCATTCAACACGGAATAGTCTCGTGCGAAAAATTTCTGCGACCGACGGTTTCTAGGCTACAGAGGATCTAGGTTCACCTATCACAGAGCTTATACAGCGGAAAGTCAGTGCGGGGTCACAAATGTTGAAGATGCTGTGCCCGTGAGTACAGTATCCCATCGAGGAGAGTTTTCAATTTATTGAAAATTTACATAATTCAGCTGATTGATTATCCACTACGTATCTTACTTCATCCCCGCGTCACACATTGCGTCCAGAGATCTCATCGTCCAAGTCATGGTTTTCGTATTCATGGTCATCTAGGTCATTCCTCTCCGTAGTTCTCTACGTAGTGCTCTACGTATTCCTCTCCATACATTTCGCAGCTTATGTGTTCCCCTCCGTAGTTTTCGTGTTCCAAGTCTTTCGCTCCATAGTTTTTGTCGTCCAGGTATTTCCCTCCATAGCTTTCGTGGCTTATGTCTTTCGTTCCATAGATTCAATCATCTTGGTGTCCCCTTTCGTAGTAACATCCAGCCGATAGAAACTATGGAGCGAAAGACACAGACTACGAAAACTACGGAGGGAAATACCTGGACGACAAAAACGACGGGGAGGAAAACACCTAGAGCATGAAAACTACGGAGGGTGTTACCTGGAGGATCGAAAGTGTGACAGGGATGTTGTAGACGACGGGAAAACCAGTGTCGGTTCTCGATGACAAAAATCAGGGAACGGATGACCTAGATGACGATGAATACGGAGATCATGACTTGGACGGGGGTGAAGAAGAATACGTAGTGGATAATCAATTTAAGCTTCAAAGATGAAAAATCTTCAACAAATTTAAACTTTCGTCAACGCAGAACTCCGGTCACAGGCACAGCATTTTCAACGTTTGTGACCCGGCACTGACTTTCCACTGTATGAGCTCTGTAATCGGTCAACTTAGATCGTCTGTAGCTTAAAAACCGTCAATCGCAGGAATTTCTGGCAAAGGGATTTTCGTTTCAGAATTTCTCGAACAATCTGTCCACAAAATCTGAATCACCCCGTATGCATGGCTTCTTTTGGTTGTTCGAAGTCCCTAATTTCCAATAATGACGCCGCGTAAAATCTTGTCCTAATTATTGCATCGAACAAACAAGTTCTAAGATATAAGTACTTCCTGTTGCATGCGGAAGTGCGCTATAGAACGCTTTTTCGCATTATAGATGCGTAGGCTGATGCGATATCAGTCGAAATAAGTGAAATGACCCCGGGTTAGCTTGGTTTTCTCGGTCATCGGCGTCAATATGAGTATCGCACCTGGCACCCATTTAAGTGGGTTGTGTTTCCAGCCACTACAACTTATATGGTCGCGGCTGCTCTCAGCTGGGTTTCAAATACTAATCTAATCAAGCGATTGGCTACCGTTGTCATCGATCAATTGAAATCTTGCCAGTGAATATTATTGGAGCTCAACGTTCGTGCGATATCTACGTTATATCTAAATCTTTCGACCAATGCTATATCATGCCGCTACAATTACTCATTGTTGACGGGCGCGTATCATGAAATGCTCTACTTTTCGATATTTGGAAATATCATCGAGGACAGGCTACCCAGCAATAAGATATTGGTGTCGCCAATTCATACACGGAAAATAATATATAGTCGGTAGAATTACCTACCATCAAATGTACAGACGAGTTATAGTGTATTCGTAGCAGTAATGCGCGTAGAAAAGACTTCAATTATTTCGTACAGATTATTCTCGCGAATGTGATGTGAATTATCGGACTAACGTGCAAAAAGAAGTGAAGCCTGATGTGTTGACTACCGAATATAACGCGTATGCAACAAATTCTACACCTCACGCAATTTATGTTCACATCGCGAACTGTCGCAGATGTCATTATAAATGTATGTGCCATATTGTCTGGTATATTCTGTCGAACGAATGAACACGCATAATGATACAACCAATCCGAAGAGAACAGATGAGTAACTCTACTCGTGAACCTATAATGTAGAACTAGTTGAAATTGGTTTCAGATTCACGAAAAAGACTATAGCTATCGCTAGGATTGTGTGATGTATACTATTTGTGATTTCTGTAGTCTGCTCAGGGTTTCGCTTTCAGAATGAATCCCCGAGGAAAGTGATCGATCCGCGTGGTCCGATATCGGCCGTGCATGTCCTCCGAGGCAGTGAATAGCAGTTATTTCAATAACCATGCTCAGCCACCGTTAGTAACCTAAGAAGGGGTAGGTATACCGAAAACCATTCCCCAGAGAGCTCTGGTGAACCATTTGCCGGTGACCGATATCGCAGGATGATATCTTTATCCCGAAAATTAATTATCCCAACAATTTTATGATTTTCGCGGAAACGTTTGAAGTATGCCCAGACGTTTATTATTAATTATAGGAGTCCCCGGGGTTCCATTTTCATCTAAGACTAACTAAAACCCAACGGATTTAGAACGTTCGTAGTCACTATATATTATCCAGAAATTATTTTCTCTTTATATTAATACATCCGTTATTGGAAAGCATCGCGAATACTGTTCAGTTTTATCTGAATTAATCTTTTTCCCTCTGCTCCCGTATTCTCCATTCAACTGAGCTATGAGCGTTTCCGATTCGGATGCTCTGAGCTGCTCCGAGAGCAGTTTCCCTAGTCATTAACCAACGACAATACTGGACAACTAGGAAAACTGCCCTCAGAGTAGCTCACAATCATTCCAATCGAAAACGTTATACGACGAAATTTCCCTAGCAATCTCGAGAGGTTGGCAGCTCCCAAATTAGTACGACTCGATGTTTTTAAACATCGGTCTCGCGGTAAAGAATGCCACCGCTGGTCGGCGCGCCGATCGTATTCCATTGATCGGCGTCCAATTGTTTTGATTCAAAAACCACTCAACCGTTCAGATTTTTGCAAAGGGAACTTCGTCTCGGTATCCCGCAGAGAACTCAACCTTCAGAGAAGATCAACTATTTCTGACGAATCCTCCACTCGGATGGGATGATGTGAGCTTTATCAGAACTTGCTGTATTCGAGGGTGAGAAAATCGGCTTATCCGTTATACCTTTCCCGCGCGGTGTGGGTGCGGATTCAATTTCGGGTATAATAAATACGAAATAAAATTATTACGGCCATACCTTTCACGGTAAAGTGGCTCGAAGTTATTACAGAAACTTGTAATAACCTCGCGTGACCTATATTTTTCCAGTTTTCCATCGATTATACCGAAATGAGTTTCGTGGTTGGCCTGTAGGCATCCATACCAACAATCCGCACCGCGGCAAAACTAAGTTTGAAGCAAAACAGAAGAAGCTCAGCGGCAGTTATAAAGCTTTCGCTCTATTAATTACAAGTTTCTGTTAAATTGCTTTCTCAGTGAGATTCCACTGTCATATCCGCCTTGCATGTATGTATGATGTAGCTACAACACTTGATCACGCCATTTGAAGCTTTAGGTGTGCATCTACAAAGATATCCGACTGCTATTGACTAAAGGCTTCAGCCTCTCGTCATCCCCGAGGGTGACAAATTGTTGAAAAGATAGGTTCAGCTCGGAGTTACGTCAAGCTGACGATAAAGAAAACAAATATGAGATAGAAAGGTCAAAAGTAGGTACATGAGAAACGGGACCTCACGTAATGGCGGAGGTATTCAGTGAAGATTGTGTGATTCATTTGCCTGTAGAATATGTCAGGATAGAGAAGAAGGGCATTGGAAAATTGTTCGGAAGATTATTTCCATCGAACGAACTCCATGTATTGAGATTTCCATTTAGATCGGAAGAGCATTTTTTTGCAGGATTCATGTTAGCATTAAGAATTCTTATAATATGTTTCCCACGTTTCCATCGATTATCACGACACGAAGATTGGTATTTTGACGTTCATTGATTTTATCCCAGAGAATCGGAATCAGATTCACGTTTTATTTAAATTTTGTATTCTCTCGTTGACAAACGCACGTAAATGAGATTCCAGGATGAAGCAAAACGGTTTGTTTCATCCGGAGTGAATCCAATTTAAATAAGTGCTCGAGCCCCACCTATTATTTCATACCATTACAATTTTGAACCCGTCTCTCCTTCTCTCCCTGTGATTGGAAATCCACCCTCCGCTTCAGAGACTGCTGATCCAATTGAGATTGAATGCCAGAACTAACGTCTGGAAGATTCTTTCGATCGCATGGTGATTTTTCTCAGTCTTTAAATCCTGCAACCATGTTCATCCTTCTACGGTATGATCAAAAATTAATGGCTCGGCCAATGAATTGATAGAGTTGAGGAAAATTCATGAATTGTTCAAATGAGTTCAAACAGTGTTTGTCGTTTCAGTTTATTGTTAATTTCAATAGAGTTTTTATAATCATATATACTCCACGCTCTACGCGTTCGGAATAAATTTATACCATTTTCAAAGACGGTAGGTATGGCTCAGCATATTTCCAGTCCTCGCTTTCGCCGCTTCACTTCCCTGACGTGAATTCTAATTCGTTTTATCGCCACAGTGTGGTACTTCAACTTCTACCCGCTGGTAGCCGATGTAGATACATTGATCATCAACAAGTTGCTGGCAGTTTAAAGCAAAGCGCATTAATTGCTACGGAAATTAGCCCCCGTGAGCGAGAGAGGTTCAATTATCATAATCACACAATTTGATATGATTTGATAGAAATTTCAGGTGTAAAGAAATCTTCAGTCGGTTTGAAAAAATTTACGAGACTTCCGATTATCGTAAGTTTTCGTCAACATTTTTATCACAACGATTTCCGAAGCGATTATTCTCTCTTATTTTCGACATCTTTTGAATTCAATTAAAATTAAAGGAAAATCGTTAATTAGCAGCTCGTTCGTGCATAATTAATATTATTTTCATGAAAATTGGAAATGCATCCGTTTCGAATTGGTACTCGAAGGTCAGTTCGCCAGTTAAAAGAAAAATAATAATAAACGACGATTATTCTTTGCGTAGACAATTGTGATGTTTGAGATCCAACGACCTCATTATTATAGCCAATAGATGACCGTCAGTTACTGGCGCCTTTGCCTCAATCTCTAGAATTTGTTGAGACGTCGTAATCTTACTCGTTCTAACAATATTTCGGAAAAATTTTGCTTGAAATCTGATGAATTACACCGATCAAAGTCTTTGGCATTTTTTCTTCAGATTCCCGATCCCAAATAATTGGATATCGGCAATTGATTCTGACAGAATTTCATTGAATTCAACAAATTTGTATCACATTCAGATTTTTTCAGTATTCTCCAGATCACTTTGTGCTTCAAATAGGATTTCAACTGATTAAATAAACACAAACGCAATCTGACGAACATGTTTTTTATCGGTATGAGATTGCACGAACGTAAGCACCGATCATTGATCTAATCTCGGACGTAGTATATAATATGTACTTGGCGGCGATTCGCTACCGCGAATCTTGATGCAAACCCACGACCGCAATTTTTGTCTCATAGCATCCCGGCCAAAGTCGTATAAAATCGATAGATTAGATGACCGTTTACCCAAAAATCAAGATTTCGGACAGTTTGCGCGCGCATCGTCTTACCTGTGCGCATTTTCAAAGATGTCAACAAATCTGACCTAACCGGATCATCGCATCCCGTCTGATTTCCAGGACGTAGCCGAAAAATAGTCCTGAGATAACCGGAACACGCTTTCCAGACACCGATAGCGTAGCGCGAACCCATGAGGCCGTAGAAAAAAATTAAATAAAAAAATGATAGCATCCCGTCTGAAAATCATTTTCATACGTAAATTTGGCTCATTCGATGCCAAAGAATCAATTTTCAGAAAAAGTCGCACCGCAATACATTTTGAGAGTATTTAAAAAATATGAATGAATTTCACTAAACGTCTGAAAACTGTTGGACACGATGAAGTAAGTTGCCCAGATGTAGACGAAATTTATGTCAGACAAATCAAGCGCAGCATCTAGCTAATTAGAAAACTTTTCGATACCAAAAAAAAAAGCTTCGAAAATTCTTATTCAGACGTATTAGGGTATCCGTTAAGAACAAAAACCAGTCAACAGAAGAAAAAAAAACGATCAAAAAGCTGCACCCCTGAGATTGTTATATAATAATTAAAAAAAGAGAGGGTACTTGAAACCGTAGAACGTAGGGAATCTCCCACCTTCATTTTTAGCTGTACGAAAAAATAGTGTCAGAAAGTTCTGGATTTAATATCGGGGCTTACTTTTTGCCTGGAATTCAACTATCAGTAATTCGATCGTAAGATGACTGTTGTTAACACTTTTTGATTTAATTTTCAACGAATAAAAGAACATATCGCAATTTCACCCATATGCGATTGCTTGTTCACAATAGAATGACAAAAGTGTACGAATTTTTACAGATTCTAAAATTGCATTTTAACCAGTTTGATGTATACCTAATTTACGCGAAAAAAATTATTTCTCGCTCGAAAACTGCGTTTTCGTACAGTTCGCGGGGTATAATGATTGTTCTTATTTGATGTGATCTCCACACGAATTTCAATGATGTGATTGCACAGAAAATAAAACGTACTCTGCCCGTGTTAGCGAAAAAGTATTATACATCCAAACGGGTAAAATGGAGTTTGAAAATTTGAAAAAATTCGTACACATTTTTCATTCTGTTTCGAACAATCAATCGCATGGGTTTTGCGATGTCTCATCTCTCGCTACACCTGCATGCAAAGCTTTCCTTTGCGTACCGGTTACAGGTATCCAAAATGACTTATTCCGGTACTATACGCGAGAGCGGCGTCCAAAATCTCTGAAGCGGTGCGCACAACGTTTTCACTAGTAGACAAACGTCTCATTCGCTACTTATACCGCCATCTCACGTTTTATTTAATTAAGTCAGTTCGTCAGTCTGTTGTTAAATTAGCGTTGACATCTCGTCCAATTTTCAGGGTTCGCGGGGCTTTGCATGAAGTGTAACAAAAAATAGTGTTCGATCACTCGCCTCCGGCGTATTTGCGCTTCACATACTTGTAGTGTGCAAACCGCCCGTTTGGCCTTTCGTATCGAAATATACTATCATTCGATGAAAATTAATTCGAAATGGGTTAACCATAGTCGTCTTACGATCGATTCCTCGAAAATTAGATTTTACGTGAAAAGGACCCCCCGATAACGAATCGAGAGCTCTGTCTGTCACACTATTCCTTCGTACAGCTGAAAATGAAGGTGCGAGATCCCCTTAAGTTGAAGAATTTCTAAAATAAATTGTACGAAATGGAACTGAGTGTGAGAAGCAGTATAAAAAATATTATTTATTGAAAATTAAAAAATGTTTTTAAACGATGCTGTCTCATATTCTATGGATATAATGGCGGTTCGAGGCTTGATTCTTATAATGCAATATAATAACATCGGAAAATGAAAACCCGTAATTATAATTTCAAATAATATTAAACAAGCAAAAAATAAGAAAACGTAATTGATGACAATTGTGCAAATAATTATAATCACATTAATTGGAAATAAATGGAAATAAATCCATAATCGGCATTGTTATTTTATTTTATCCGTTCATTTATCCATTTTTTTTCTTAAACATCTTCAATAGGAGCGTAACAAGCGCCGGAACGTTCGCCGGACAACTCTGGTACGGTTTTCTCATTTTAGGACTCATAGGCGGTATTGAAAATCTCTGAAAACAGTGTTTTCGTAATCTAGGCAGCCATAAACACATAAAAAAAAAGAAAATTTCGAACTCTGATGCTATGCTACAGTCAGGTCAGATTTATTGACATTTTTTAAAATGCGCACGGGGCAGACGCTGCGCGCAAAATGTCTGAAAACTAAATTTTTAGTTATAAAATACCAAAATCTGTGTACACTTTTAATATCAGAGGGGATGTGATAATACCGTCGCCCAATTTTTGTTCACACATAGCAGAAATGGCCCCCCGGGAAGCTAGTCGGATCTACGGTCATCTGCTATATCGGATTTATACAATTATAGCCGCGGGGATGCTATATATGAGACGTGCGGTTTTGGTCGTGGGCTAGCTCGTACTAATAGAGGTATCCAGGTGTTTGCTTCAACCGTCGCTATTCTCGGCTTGGAAATAAACCGGCTTACTTTTACAGTTCGGCATAAAATATAGTCGAGGTGATTCGTCACGAGTGTCGATTAACTTAATCGGATACTATACAGGGTGGGGCATCGAAAGTGACCAGGGCGGTCTTCTCACAAACGAAACGAGATGTCAAAAACTGTTTTGAACTGAAGTTGTAGCCATTCCATTTGAAAAATCAAAGATGGCCACCAAATGACGTTGATGCCTTCGCTCGGGAAGAAATTTAGAAGCACTATTTTGTGTCCCCCTTGATACCCTGCAACTTCAGTTGAAAATATTTTTTTATAACTCACTTCTTCGTGAGAAAATCACCCTGGTCACTTCAGATGCCCCACCCTGTACAGTAAATTCTAAGTTTTTGCTAAATACAATAAACTCTTTGAGAACTTTGAGAACGCTGAGTCACAGTTTTTGTTCAGTCGGAATAAAATACACGGAGAAACTTTTCTCAGTAAAGATTTCTATAATCGGTAATCGATTCGGGATTTATCTGCACTTTGAGAATCTTCCTCACAGTAATTATAGAGACAACTAATATTCCCAATTACAGATTCTCATGCTTTATATAAACGAGTAACATCGAATAAAAGTCGATAACACGGAAGATTACGATCTACGTACAGGAGAAATATGGGTATTCGGAAATAAAAGTGATATTCGTAAGTAATACTGAAAGAATAGACATGGCGTGTCACTTGTTCGAAAAGTTGGCAAGAAAGTCCCATTGTGAACGGGAATAGACAATTATGGTAATAAAACTAGAGCCCTCGACTTACTGGAACTTGAGGAGGCCATTGGAGTCGCCGCTGGTAAGCTAACCTAGCTAACGTGAAGAATATTCATTCTTCGTCAAATCGGATCAATGTTTTTTAAAAATGGAATAGTTAGCCACTTTCTGCCATCGTGATCGATGAAGTCTCGAAGATTCATCAAAATCGATCGAGTCGTTTGAGAAAATTTACGATTCTTGTTTCCGAAACGGTTTCCGTACATTTATGTGAGCCCGCGTTATGGAGATGACTGCCCAGCAAACACGGCTAGGATCATTTACCCAATTTTCCGTAATACGGTCACATTGCCATTTCTTACCACACTTGATATCTCAAATATGTAATAAATACGAGAACGATATAACGGAGCCGTAACATTCATGTATCAGTAATACATATAAACGATGTAACAGTATCCATAAGTGTTACGCCATTCAGTTCCGATATTGAAAGTTCGTTAAAAATTACATATCTGGCACGTTACGTTGCATACGCTACAGTTACGTATCACATTTTTATAATTCTTGCAGAACACTTGCTTGCATATGTACTTCGGAACGCCGCCGCATGGCTACGCAGCCTTCTCACGAGCAAAACGTGATCACCATGTGATAGGTATGACAGTTATGTGGTCGACATTCTCATAAGCAGTGATACCCCATAGCACCACATGTAGATTCAGTTTGGCATGACCGGAAATCAGAGTGGAGAAGTCTATCTGCTCCCAAAGTGGAATTTTCATTCAAGAGACTGCCCAAAATTTTATGCACATTCACATAGGCAAAAACAGCGTATAGAATTTTTGCAAGAATAAAATATGAAAAGTCGAAATTTTCAAATGCATTGACACGGTGGGGCACATCATGGTAATTATTATTCCATAAAGTTACAATAAATGATTGTGATATGACCTGAAGTCACAATTTACGGTTCATATGTTACATAATTCGTCCATAGCTATTATGTAACTGAGTTTCCTGAATGGTTATATCTATGTTCCGTAATTGGGACAGAAATGCAGAGTACATCTGACGATAACGTGATTTGTAACAGATACGTTACTGACGCTCGGCTATGGGACGACATTTTTAAGAACATGGACTCCCTCATTCGCGTAACACTTCACATATCTGTGACATCACATGGAACCACTGTGATATGATTTTTACGTAACATGTAACGCAACTGTGTTCGCTCGGCGACGAGTAATTACTAGTGCGGTGATTATTTGGAAGTGGCTAACAAGCTGACGCCAAGTGTCACGTTGCTACAAAATAGGCTTTGCCCGCGAAAATTTTAAGTGTCAAAAAAACAGGGTGCTGTTGCCGAAGTCGTATTTTTTGCTCTCAACTTCGACTGATGGTCTGCGATCAGCGAACGGTATAAACAATTCCGAACTAAGGATCTATTGGAATCAGAGAGTAGTCCGCTAGTAACACGATTTTATTTGACTCCTGGCAGATAGCATCAGGATTGAACTGCTTCTCACGAATAAACGATTTTATCTTGAAAACTTCTGCCAAATTCGAGCTCCAGCTAATCACATAAGAGCTGATCTAGTGGAAGATGTATGCATAATGATTGGCCGAAACGCCATGTCGTATGCTTGAATACTTCCTTGTCACCATGTCGTAAATAGTTTTCCATTTTTCCGTTCCATTACCCGGCTGCCCGCTGGTACAATCAAAAATACAGCAACGATTTTCAGACCATTCATTTATGAATTTTACTTTGTTCCCGTCATTCACAAATACACAACCTCATAGCACCGTAGATAACGCCACTGCTGTATATTCTGGCCTTTTCTGCACTCGATTGAAAGGCACCTGGTGAAATGCTGTGAAGCTTCTCTATTAATCACAAGCTAGAGCTTGTAATTCGAACATGGAGTATAGGACAGTTGGATCATCTACGTATTCTCACGCTGTTGTTGTGAACGAATCTACTCGATAGCAAACTGTTGGCAAATTGCCTACCCACCGAAAGGTTGCAAACCCGAGGATCATCAACAACAACAACAAAACTATTGGCAATACATACAAGTTCAGTTTTTACCTATTGTACCCAAATCCATTTCACACGCTTGCCGCTCAGGGCAACTGCGACACGAAACTTCTGGCGATACAAAATACACGGATTTGAAAGAATAGTTAGGATGAAACTATGTTCACCGAACGGACCCGACTCCGGATTCGACTTGTGTTGCATACATATTTTGCCCATGAGTCGACTGTGATTCAATGTGATTGAATTAATTCACAAAGTTGGCTTCTTGACAACGAGAGAGAAAAAAAAAAAAAATGGGAACTGAAAGGTTGCAGTCATAGCGCGTTGCAATGTTCAGAATTCAATCATACCTATAATTAGTGTAGTTATTGGTAGTAGATACATGTATATCAAACTCTACTGGAAATTTCCAGATGACTTCATCCGGTCGTTCGAAATTTCTATGCATTTCATTTGAAATCTGGTGGATATATAGCAGGTTCCAATGAATTCCATCTGAAGCCTCATGGATCTCCAGCGAATTCCATGGGAATTGAAATCGATCTGGAAATTTGCAGTAGGGAAGTCTAACGCTTCTGGACATCGATAGGATATTCGTAATTATCACTCTGGTGCGGCAATGTGTGTTTATTTAATCTCAAGTTTTCCGCCGATCGTAATAAGCTGCGATTGCATTCCGCTGTTGTTTTGCTGACAATTTTTGTTCGGATAGCTTGCCCTTATTTTAATAGCAATTGAGGACACACACACCTCGCGCTTATATTGCTAACGCGATGCTGTCGTTTTGCTTCAAACTTGGCGCCCACGTCGGTGACTCGATCTCGGGTCCGTCAGCGTATAGAAAAATGATAATTGAATGTAGACCGGTGGAATCGGAAAAAACTGCTCTATCTTTGAACTCGTTTTTTGGATTTATAACCTTCCTAGTGCGATTGGTGAAACTTGCAACAATGCCAAGGCCTGTTCTAAGGTGGTATGGTAATTTGTGCGCAAGTAAATGCACCGGTAATAATTTTACCACGTCCAGTTCGTAATGTTTTCAAGAAATGATGCAAAAATTTCAGGTTTTATTTCGCTAGCACCTAGTGAATGGAAAATTGCTACTGCACTGTAGACTGAAATTTCGGCAAAAATACCGGTACACATATATCCCGAGATTACGCAAGAGAAAGGTGGAGTCAGGTCAGAATCCCAAAGAAAAATCTGTTCGTGTAATAGAGAAGTGAAATGCGATGAGATGGATAAATTCCAGGCTATAAGAATATGTGATGAGACATTGTAGTGTACCAGAATATATCCCGATCAGGGACGTCAGATCCCCTAGCAGCAGCGGTTTGATCGCCAAGTAGATATAATTTCAAAGTATAAATGAGTGTAAGAAATGAGATGAAACGAATTTGGGGCGCAACTTCCTGTGCGAAACATCAGGCAGCTCGAAGAAATTCATTTTCACTTATTCAGGAAAGTATAATGCGCGTATCTGTCACATTCAGGAGAATGAAAAGCATTTTTACCTGTGTCGCGTTGTTACGATATTTTAAATATTTAATTTAATTTTAAGATGTTGATTCGCGTCATGTCCGAGGAAGAAAATTTCAACGGAACAAGCCGGAGGCATTGCGTCTTCTGTATTTTACTGAGAACATACATCGCAGAGGTATACGGAGGTAGAAGCAGCACGTAGCTATTAAATGGATATGAATAAATTACGTGGCAATTTACATCCTCGGAGATAAATTATGAACGGAGATACATTACGTCTATTAGCTGCTGTTGAAAAATATATATAAAACATTATGCCTGACATCAGTATTTTCCAACTGATATGAGAATTATTTTTCCTGTACAACCAACGCGCGGAGAATTTATATTTGAGTGATAAAAATTGCCAGCGGGCAGATAGAATATAATTTATCGAATTATCGTACGTGATTTTCACGCTCCTCTTTCCATGCAATAATTATAATAAATAACTTGTAAATACACCTGTAAGTAAGACTGTCTGGATCTCAACCGTTGAAAAATATGCGACATCGAATGGATAATTCCAAAGGATTATTCTTCGGGTTAGAAGTTTCATCCCTCGTATTAGGTAAGTGGATTGAGACTGTTCACGGAGGAATATGGGTGCAGATGCGCTCCTTCAGAATTGATTCACTGAACTTACAATTGATTGCATTCTATTTTGAACCTCCAAGCACGTCTGCAGCGTCAATCGGAATGGGCACAGCTTCGTGGGTTGAAAATTCGTCATTCGTGGATGAAAACCTTTGTTTATATGAATTTGTCAGCATATAGACGCTCCTATGTGAGATCTAAAAGTTAAAAATGTGGAGTTGCTACCATGCTTTATGATTATTTTCATCCCAGCGCTGGAATTTTCTGTTCCAACAATTTCTTGATTGGATTTCAAAGTCATGTGAAAGACGCATACGAAATTTGTCAGACTAGAGATTGCAGGGATTGGTTAATTTGCATTATTTGAAAAATTATGTCAATTAACCTCTCAATGGGGATTTCAATTCCTGATGTACTTTCCGTGACAGTAAAGCAATTTTGTACATTTCCATGGAGCTAGAATTCTTCAGTCTGAACTACTACCGAGGGCCGATGTACAAAATTTGACTGAAATTTTTCAAATGTAATTGAAATTGATACAAATCCACGGAAAATTTTGCCAGAATAATAAAATCTTCGTGCCTCTCTGAAATTGAATCCTCAAATCCTCAGCCTCCGCTGTGCATCTAAATTTCCAAAAGTATTTGTTCGCGAGTTGTGATGGAAAAATGTAAACATTTTCCGACCTAATGAATTTACAGTTACAATTAGTCTCCGAGAGAGAGTTAACCGCATAGTTTGCTAATGAGTTCGTAATGCGACTTGAATCCATAAACTTTGAAAAAGGCTTTCATTTCGGAAAATTCAATATTGGAGTATAGAGTATATTCGACGCCATAGAAGGCAGAGAAAAAGAGTCGAAAAAGAGGAATCCTAGCTACAAAGCGAAGAGAAAATCTTATTCTATCGGATGATTGGCACTTTGTTTGCACTCGATTTTTCCATCGCCTCGAGGAGTTGAGGGCGCGGGATTACCTGTCACACGTAGGTAACAAGGGTAGTCCTCGTGAGTTAGCCCTTGAGGTATCTTCCGACGCCCGAAACCCGAGTTGTGGTTTCGCTTCTAAATTCAAACGGCCTAGACACAATCATTTGGGGTTCAACTGTCTCTAGATTTTCAGGATATCCTCGCAACGGGAGTAAGCGACAAGTTGAGGATGAAGATAGAATTTTCATCTTCGGGACTGGGAGATTTGGAACAGGGCGAAAAATAGCAAATTGTTTTCCTCGCCGAATGAATCAATTTCTTCCCTGAAAAGAAATGATGACGAAGAAGAAGAAGAAAAAGAAGAAGAAGATGTGAATGGAGAGAAAACTGCAATAATTTGAGGGTTGAAAATTTGAGAAAAGACCTCAACAAGAAAAACTAATTATTTTCTCCTCGACGCGGTTTAGCTACTTATCCATACTGGATTTTCTGATCACAATCTGAAATAATCTTTCTGCGGAAAAAGTGGGCCAAGAGGAGATAGAGGCGAAAAAGAAAAGAAAAATTTCAATGTCAGGGATAAGTAAATTTGAAATATGTTGGAAGCAACACTATCTTTTTCTTAAGTCAACGTAGGAGATGTAAAGTAATTGCTGAGCAAATGTTAATCGGAAAACATCCGGTACAGACCAAGAAAAAGAAAACCTTTTTTCACTTCACGTGATTCAGCTGCTTTCGGATCTTCTGGCTTCCATGATCAGAGTCAGACTTCTATTAGACTGATCACTTCTCAATGAAATAGTCAGTAGAAAGCAGAAGAAGAAGAAGAAGAAGAAGAAGAAGCAGAAGAAGAAGGAAACAACACAAGTAAACATCAATTTCAATTCTAGGGTTTGGTGAATTCGGAAAGTGTGAACGAACGCGATTTTTTCTTTTCTTAAATGTGATTTACCTACCTCTAGATTTCCCGATCACAATCTGGAATAATCTCCCTGCTCGATGATGGTGAAAAAAAAAAACAGAGAGTGAGAGTGACCAAAAAATAAACTGGTATTTCAAATTCAGGGATTGAGAAATTGGGAAAAGAAACGAACAATTTTGTATCGTCACATAATTCACTGATCACAGAGTTGGTCAAGTTTCGTTTACACAATTTCACATCTCGTAATATTTTTCTAGCTTCCGATTCTCAGCTGACACTGGAGGAATATATCAATGTTCTAGTGATCGCGGGACAAACCAAGCGACGATGCGAATCCTGCGACATCCCCTATTGAACTGAGGCGGCAGCAGCGCTTCTAGCCACCCTCCTATCGCTGCTGCTTCCAACAGAGGACCTGGAGGGTGAGCGGAGGCCTCGCCACCCGGGAACACATCGACCCCCAACCCTCCAACAGACCTTGTGTACATAGTAGCATGGGTTACGTCGTCCTTCGACTTGTAATCCCAAAAATACAGTAAGAAAAAGTGTTGTACTATGGTTTGGGGTATTTAAAAGCTCAGAAATCGTAACCTCGTGATTCATAGGGGGCGTTGTTGATGTACAAATAATGAGAAAGGAAGTAATCGTCGGAGAAATAATCCCAAAAGCACCCTCCATTTGTTTTTCCAAATCTGTTGATCGAGTGCTTCGATTGGAAACCTTTCGCAATGTGATTAGAAATCTCTATTGACTTCTAAGAGTGCTTAGACCGATTTTGATATAATAGCGCGCGTTTTTTGCCATGAGACAATTTCTTCCAGAATACGAATTCACGGAGGCATACCGCTACTTCACAAAATATCCTGAAGACCGATCAGACCACTTCAAAGCAATCGAAAATAACGTCGATATTTTGCATTCGATGAGTTCTAGACAAAAAAGAAAAATATAATATTGGTAGTAATACAGACTTTGATGAAAAAGTCTGTGGAAGCTGGAAGAATTCTGCGTCAGAAAAGTCCAGAAGAAAGACGTTTGCCATAAGTGAAAATATACTTACTTCATTCGGCTTCTATCTCTCTCTGTCTTCTTCAGTGGAGTAAAAATCAACGAAACGTATGAAATTTTGATGAACGGAACAGTAAAAAAAAAGAAAAAAAAAACTTATAACATATGATCAGTCATGACTGGGATCCTATTTCATCTCAGGATTTAAGTGAACCTGACCTCACAGCAACCAAACTCAGCCTAACATGGACGAGAGAAAAGTTATGGGCGTCAGAAGTTCTCATGCAGTGGAATGAATTTGGGTAGAAAAATTCAAAATCTTCGCTCAAGCGTATCGGAAATGGTGGGGATATTTTACTTTGAAAAATAATTGGAGCAAGTAATGTAATTGTTGTCACAAGTACGGTTACGTGCAGGTAATTATGTATGAAGTAAATTATTGTTCCGAGTTCAAGCCTAACAACGAGTTCACGAAGGGCTTCCTCTCGAATGCCATCTATAACCAACGACGCTATTTTACCCCCGGAATCTCGAGCTTCAAATTCCGGGCTGCTTCCCCTCTAGTCTCCGAGAAATAGGGAACAAGTAAAACGGCGGTTCGTCAGGCCGATGGGAGGTTTCTTATAACTTACCCCGAGACCTCCATTTTCCCTGAAATTTGTCTGTTGGAAGGAGAGAATAGAAAAAAGGGTAAAGTGACAGAATATTTTATCACAGACGCGAGGGTACAGAACCCTGAAAAAATTTTCTAACTTTTCCGCGAGGGTAAAAACTGAAATATGGTGAAAAATAAGAATCGTGGAGAAAGTATGTAGAGAAAAACGTAGTCCAAAGTTATGCAAATAAGCTATATGTAACATGCTTTCATAATTATCTTCGAATTCTTGTTCCCAATGTTATGGGCCGTCGAAAACGACTGCAGTATGCGCAATCTTTATACCCGATACACATCAGGGTTTGATTCAATGTCCCGTAACTCAATGCGAAACAAATTGTTGCATGCCGTGCCGCGCTCGAAGTAGCCAAATCAATCAAACTTTTTCTCTATGAGATAATATTAAACAATCATACATGCTAAATTAAAACTAAGCTGAAGAACCGTTAAGCACAAAAAGAAGCCGAATCTTTCCTCACTGGTGTGACGAAAAATATCGTCATTATTTTCGAACTAGCTATAGACTAACAGAAGACAAAAAACGTGAGCATATGGACTAAACGTTTCTGATTCCTGAGAAGCTCGTTGGTGGTTCTCATAGAAGATGAGAAAATTCGAAGTAAATTGTTTTTTTTAACGATACTGTAGCTGATTCAAGATCGAAAGTCTTATGAGGCGTTGAAATTATCGACGTGGAGGTGAAAAAGGAGGCTGGTGTGCACAGTACAGAAGGCCGCCCGTCGAATAGCACCTAGAAAAAAGAGACTGAGAGAAAAGCGATGGAGGAATTTTATTTAATCAAAGTCCGAGTCGTAAAAGAGCGACTCATCGACGCAATGCTAGCAACCAGTTCGAACTCCACCCTCCTCCCCCAGGCCGCCAACATCCGTAATGGCCCAGGAGACGATCGTTCGGAAATGAACTAAATACCCGCGACGTCATGAATGCTTCAAATCACGTTCCTCGCTGGTAACAGCTAATGAAACGCAACCGTCTATGACAGCAGTGAATCCCGCTGGAATTCATCCATTGGTTTGTGCGGATTAATTACTCAGTGCTTTGAAAAAAATGTGTCTTTCTCGTTTATTTTTGGTATGATATGCTAAACGTACAGCTACATGCTTCACGAACACATCCAGACATCCAGATCACTAGAATTTAGAGAACTCAATTCGGTACAACATTTTCGGTGATGATCGTGATATCTATTCCCAATGCCACGAATTTTTAATAATCGTTGTGACATTTTTGTCTCCACGTTCAGAGACACGTTCGAAAATTGATTTTACACTAGGCTCGGAAGATCCAAAGAATTCTCAGTCCAGTTTAGTGAACGCGAGAATCCATAAACTCAGAACAATAATAATATAATTGTAATAATAATAAATAATGATAATGTATCCAATAACTCACGTAGCAAATATTATTGCAATATAGCGCACCAGCAATATTGTAATCCTGCGAGGCTATTTCTCAAGTATATTTGCTATAATGTAACATTACGGCAACGATACTCCCAATGATTTGAGGAATGTGATCAACATTGCAGAAATGATGTATATATGCAGATATGCGGGATATGCCGTCCGGGCAAGTACTCAAATCCAACACAAAATCTGCATATGAAAATTTCGATCCACAAACCGTGTAACTTGAATTTTTTCCCGTGATTTGAATCATTGTATATATTTCGTCTGCTGTACGGCTCCGGTTGATCCTGGCTCGAAAGCGTCGCCGAAATTTGCGTAGAAAGTTGTGCTGAAACTTTGTGTAATTCAGGTGAATATTATCTAGCGAGTGAATACAGCCATTGCAGGCTGGGAACTCGGTTTGCAGCAAGTTTGCCATGTTCGGTGAAACTGGAACCAGGTTTGGATTCGGAATAGGGAATTTCCAAGCTCTGCAATGCTGTTGCAAATTACGCGGTACGTGTCGGTACGAGTACAATGATGCTTGCAGTTAATCCTGCGAAACTTATAACAACATAGTTTCTTTCTCGATTCGCTAAAGTTAATGAGACAAAGTTTCGTAATAAACTTGTTATTGTCTACTGTACTTCTTTCTCCACCAGTTACTTTCTCAATTCTCAACCCTCTTCTTGCGTATGCTCCGCAGCGTCTGCAGTATCTTTGTTGCCGTTTATAAATCCTTTTATCGTTCGGACGGTCCGATAATCTGTTTCCCAAAAAGCTTCATACTCATGGAGAACAGAGTTTATTTGGATGAGAAATTTACAATTTTACGAAGTACAGGAATTCAATAGAATATGATGGTGAAGCTTCGCTTGAATTGTTCTTCGATTTTCACAGATTGATTCGATTTTGAATAGATTTATTTTCATTTTTGTTAGGTTAGGTTAGGTTAGGTTAGGTTAGGTTAGGTTAGGTTAGGTTAGGTTAGGTCAATCTCTGTATGATTTTATTGATTTCTGTCAAATTTCATTAGAAGCCAACGAATTTCTTCCGAAGTTAATCAATTGGGCCTAAATTTCATTGATCTGAGATCTCCGGTTCGATTTCAATGCGACATGTATTACGAATCTCTCCAGAATTTGATGGATCGTTCAGAATTTGGTTTAAATTCCATTAAAGTTTCATGGGTCTGTAAAAATTTCTTTCAATCTCATGAAAATTTCACGGACTCCGTTTGAATTTTCTTAAAATTTTCCCATCTCTTTCGAATTGACTGAATTCCGTTGAAATCTCCGTTGAACGTGATTAGAATTTCAACGATTTCGTATGAAAACTGTATAATTTTTGCTTGACAATTATTCTACAGGATTTCGAAAATGCTATGTATGAAAAAATTGATTTGTAAATATCACTGGCTTATACAGAACTCAGAGAACAGGATCAAGAGTGAAAATTTCGCATCAGTTCGAGAGATTTGATACAATGTTTTGTGGATGCTACGGTACCGAAATCGAACATGGGATGAGCTTAAATATTTCAATTTCATAATTAACTCACTCTTCGTCAAATTTGTATACAACACCTAATTGACATCATCTTTTTTTGTTAATTTCAACAAACCATGTATTCTGTTTTCATTTTCTCAGTTGATCTTTTGCCCGGTTCAATATCCTCAATAAGAAACGAGGAAATTAGCTGTATCCTAAACGGCCGGAATTCTCTCCCTAAACAGAAAGCTGAGGCCTGACTACGCGGCGTGAAAGCAGAATTCGGGCGTCTTTGTCCCGCAGGTTACCGTTGAATTCACCCTAAATCACTCGAATTGAACCCAAGGGAAGATACAGCCTGATTTGCCGTCTCTTGTCTCTGACCTATTTCGTCCTCACTGACTTTAGGGCGAAAGGTGATGAGCGCAACAACCCCTCTTTGGAATTTAGAGTCGCTACCCGCAACGCGTGGCCTCCAACGTCGTCTGACAAGTCTTTTGTGGGTGGAAGAAGCTACGAAATTTCGTCCAAAAACTGTCATAGCATTCGCAAGTTGAAGTGAGAATAAGAAAAAGCTAGCAGTTTGTTTTTTCTTTTCGGAAATCGAATAATTCTCGTTCAAATATTTCATCACCATCTCAATTAACGACTGGAATAATTGAGTCCACCGATAATTGACCCTCGATACGCGTGTTCTAGATAGAATCGTCGATCTCGCTGAATAAAAAAACGAAGCAAAATCAAAATAGAGGCAATGAACGAATATTGCGGAGTCGATGAGAATCCGTGCTCGTTCCAGCACGCATTCGTATTTCCCTTAATAATTGTTTGATGTCATGTCACGTGGAAAACGACGAGGTCGAGGTCGCGAGACGCGCCTGATGATAGCAAAACTAATGTGTATCCCACACATAAAATGTATTCGATACTATATATCTTTGGGAGATGAACAGCATCTCTTATCACCTACATCCTGCAGGTAGGTAACCGATATCGTTTGCATGATATATCGTTTCGTTTAAAGATATCGCCAATTTCCGGAGAACAAGAAAGAAAAAGTAAGTGAGCGAAAGAGAACAGGGCGAAAGGTTGGGACAGGGGGGGGGACAAAATTGCGGAGATGAGAGTCAAGATCAAGATCAAAAGGACAATTTGTGGGGACCGAAAGTGAAGCTTGATGTGGGAAATCGAGCCTAGGAGACAGGCTCGTGGTCCTTTCAATAACGAGGCTATTAAATATATGGCTTGAGGAAATCACGGGGGGCGTAAAGGAGCTAGGCATTGTTTTCATATCAAGCTGGCACAAATGTCACCCGATTTATTTCGAGCAGAGACAAATGGGTGTATAAGTAATTACGTGATAAGGGAGCAAGTCGATGTGAAAAAAGTAAACGCTACCTTTCGTAGGCAATCCTTCTATTCTAACGTAAGAATTCAAGATTATAATATTATCATCTCGCTAACGAGGCGGTGGTACGTTCAGAAGTGAAAAACCCCTCGAATCTGCTCAGTAATAATTTCCTCGGCGTCTTCTATTCTCAGCATTTTACTGCAGCCTTCAATTTATGCATCCAGGTGTGAAGAGGTTAATGGGCATCTCCATTTTATGAGATTGGATATAACGACGAAAATATCAGGCGGAATAAGCACTCGAGGAGTCTGTGGTTTAAATGGATGGAAAAAATGGGGCTAAAAATTTGCAATATTGTATCATGATTCCGTTGACGATATATTGCGGATTCGGATAACAACAATATTGCAGAAATATTAAGATTCGGTGTCGCATTACAATGGTGGATAACTATTTCTTCGTGAATAAATTCATAGCAACGTGTCATTATTGTATCCCGTTGGGTCAGGGCACAGAAATTTAGTAGAAGCGTTCAATTGCAGCTCTGCATTGCGGTGGTATGTAGATTTCCAGTGGCAATATTGCAAATAAATTCACAGTAGGATAAGAAAAAAAAGAAAAACTAGAAAGATTGGATAGCAGTATTACATTGCAAGATTATTATAGATATATTTCGTCACTATTTGGTAGACATAGTAATTTAGCAATTGAAATTCCGGTAACATCAAAATGCCGTGTCTTCGTAAATCGCGTTAACGAAACATTACGAAAATATTTAGGTACGGTACTGGGTTCCGAAATTCCGTAAAAATATTTGGTCAATGTTAGGTACATTTCGCACGATATCTCGTCGTAGAAGTGTATGATCAGAATTGAATTGCAGCATGGAAAATCAATGTTACTACGAATAGAAAATAGAGTTCAATTGATGATTATTGCAATAATAATGTAGAATAATTTAATTTACTGAAAATTCTTTCCATGTTTTCTTTGTATAAACTCGTACTAGGTAATTATATTTGACAGTAATATATCTCGCAGTAAATCTTTGAGTTATATTTTTTTTAAGCAAGTGATATACATCGTGGCAGATACCTGTACAAAAAGCTCTAAGAAAATGGGAATATGTTGAATAAATTTCCATGCAATAAATTCTTTCGTTCCGTGAAGCAGCTGTAGGTAAAACGTTTTCACCGAAACGCGATAGCACTATTTTTTCAGTGACATCTTCAGTAATTTTGGTTGGCTGTAAAATCTGCAAGCTATGAAAAGCGACTTGACGAGGCTTCGATAAAGCCCAGCTGGGGAACCTTTCCCCTACGATTATTAAACTACGACAGTAACGCTTCTCAGCAGTCCAGTATTTATACTTTGATGGACCATAAAAGCCAACGATGAAGCACCGTCAACTTCAAGTATGCTCAGTAGTGAGACAAGAGACTATACTACCATATACATTCCCATGAAAACAAATTACGACTATTGTGCGTATTGACAATCATGGCTTATTGTGTTGTAGCTTGAATTGACTGGAGTTTCGGGTTCCTAAGATCGGCATTAGGCCTCGAATCTGCGAAGATATAGAACATGTATTGGACTGATTCACGTCAAGCGGATCAGTCCGGACATGGATATTATTTTGGTTTTCGATGTCTGTAGTCCTTACACCGAGTTAGATTTCTGTGCCGATGCACGGCCCACAGCGGTCAAGATTTCGGTAGTATTTGCAAAACATTTTGTTAAAAATATTCTATTTGTAATGCTGCTGCAATGTTCTGGGAATATATCGACCGCTATGATTGAAAGAGGGCATTCTGACAATATTTTGGAGATATTCTTCTAGAAATATTGCAAAGTGTCCTACATATATGATACATCCTAGAAATTCTTGGCGGGGAACATTGTATTTGAAGCATCACCAGAATATTTGAAAGATGATTCGGTCAGAATATCGTGAAATCCATCAACGGTAACATTGCAGGAATATTTCAGAATTGTCACGTTGCTCATGGTGTAGTTTTGAGGTTGCCGCCAGGCGCAAGTTTGGCGACTTGAAGTTCCTCGAAACATAAAATTTTTATGAATCTTCAACGCAACTGAAAATCGTACGAAACCTTTCGACTTGTGGATGGTTTTACAATATCTCAAAATATTCTTAGAACATCTTAGAAACATTGTAGAATCTCTCTGCCATATTAAAAGCCGCCTGCCGCAGACAAGAAACGTCTCCGAAATATCTCTGGGATCATCTTCAGAATATTTTGATCTTCAGATGGAAGATTCTAAGACATTGCTAAGTCGTATGCTGTGTGGGTAAGAATCCATTATCGCGAAATTTATTGACACATTTGTAATTGAAAATTAAAGCAGCATTTTCTTAGATAATTAATGTCGCCGTCGTGTCAGGCGCCACGGATATTGAGGCGGCGGCGTTAAGATATTATTATAGTGATACGCGTGCCGCATTCACCAGATTTTTGGAAACTGGTGAATAAAAGAAAAGACGAGAAGAGGTTCTTGAAACTGTAGTCATCATTTGGATCGATCAATTAGTAGCATGTGACAATTTTCAAGGAATTTTCGCCCGTCTAGAACATTATGAGAATGCGTATGTTAACAGGATGCAACGCGAGTAATGGCATTCTCTGCGTAGACTGAACGAAGATTCGTGACTTCGACGTTATTATCGATGAACTTATTCATTGTTCAGAAACAGCTCACTTGAATTTGTTTTATTACAAATTCATCCTCAATGTATCTTAATTACGATACAAAATCCATGCATATAACTGCCAACTTCATTCACGTGAAATTATTGCTACAACGAAATACATTGCAGCGAATGGTAATTTTTCGACGAAGTAGGTATACATTTTCAACAAAAAAATATTCAAAAGAGCGCGCGTTGCGCGCTGTTACTCTAGTGTACTCGAACTTTATCTGGAACAATAATTATCAATATAATGTGTTCAATTAGCAATAATAATCAATTCATAAAATATTGATGTCCAGCAACAGGTACCTTGCGTGGTTTTCATACGTTTCCATAGATAGCGTTACTGCTCAACGATGGAAATGACGCGACGAAAATCAAAGTTGGAAATCTTCGGAAAACCTTACCTCCAGTCGGCTACGACGAACTCGATTTGTTCCATACAGATTTCTGCCGTTAAATTAGAAGGCGGGAAAGTTTAGAGTCTCTGAAATGATCATCGAACGACCCAAAATTCGGCAATGCGGAAGAACCAAATATTGCATGATGATTCTGGAAAAACTGTCATTGAATGATTACACAGTACTTCAACTTTGAAATGGTGTGGTCCAAGTTTGTGAACGATCAGAATCACAAGGACGATACTTCGGTAGTTGTCAATCGAAGAGGATTCATGATCTGCAACAATGACATTACCATGCGTAGATATTAGAGAAATCAGACAGTATTGCTTTATTCCATTATTACGTATCTATAAATAGTATATGACCCTTTTTTGCCTAAGCTTTCATCACAACAATGATCCTACATAGTATACGATCTATTACATTAATTACACATTATATTATTCGATAATACTTTTTCTGGTTTATACAATACCATTCATTATCATAATTCTTAAGATCTCTAACGTATGACGTATTCTTTAATCCTTACGTATTATTGATTGTAGCGCAATTATATACTATATAATATTATATCTACATATACAGAAATGTTATTCAGCTTATGACAAATAATTTCTCCATACCTAAATATAGCTGCGATTGGGTAGAAAGATCAATACTCGAAATCAGCAAAATAAATAAATGATTATAGAAATGTATTGAACAAGATGTTAAATCTAGCATATGATTTTCTTCCCATCTGGATTTTAGATCACTACGGCCTAGATAACTAATGGGATTGTTACAAGCCTTCCTCCAATTTTACAGATTACAGCCGCGCATCATCGAATCCATAGAACTTTAAACGAATCATGTATACAATTACTGTTTCTGCAAAAGCAGCGGAAACAAGTCATGAAAACTGAAATAAAAATAAATAAAAACTTTTCAGATTATGATAATATTATAATAGGTATGTATGTATGTATATACAACCGTTGCAAGGGTACAACGAGGATCCGAAGCCGTCAAGCTCAGCGTAGAGGTCGTACTAGTCGCGGTTCTCTTGGTGGCGGGTCAGTCAAATTGCCCTATGTGAGTATCTATCTCGTAGACACATTTAATATTGAAAATAATGGAAATATCAGTGCTTAAGAATCGTGGACAGTGGAGACGAGCTTTGAAAACGTGTTGTGCCATTGAATGGAGAGAAATTCCGACAGCTTACGTACATTAACCTGAAATCCTAACCTCTCTTATTCATTCGATCTCCAGTCCTCGAATGGATGATAACGCTTAGAAGCTCGAAAAATAATAGAGGTTAGGAGTTTAAGTTTACGTGAACGTTGTAGTCTTTTTCCATTTAAGGCGCTATTAAGGTGCTATTGAAGACATATTCACCAGACATAAAGACCGATCGTTACTCATTCTTAGAAGCATTGTTATCACTACGGAAACGTGATTCGTCGCCACTCCTACACCACACAACCGATCAAAACGAAACTTCAAAGATTAGATGCAGAATTTTGGCAGAAAGTGGCTAAATATTTCATTTTGCTGGAATTCCTAGAGAATTCAAAGTTTTTCGGGATTCTCTGAAAGTTGGGTTAGGTTCGTTTATAGGTTAGATTGGAAAAATTTTTATTCTCGTTAGAAGATTCAATATTTCGGAGGAATAAAATACTCAGCCACTTCTTGCCGAAATACTGCATCCACTCCCCAAAGTTTCATTCCGATCGGTTGTTTGGTGTAGGTTTGGCAACGAATTCCATTTCCGAAGTGATAACAATGTTTTTAAGAATGAGTAACAATGGGTCTAAATATGTGTTTAATAGCACCTTAAAGACCCATTCGCGCCCATTCTCACTCATTGTCGAGAGCATTGTTGTCATTCGAAAACGCGATTCGTCACCACTCCTACACCAAACAATCTATTTGAATGAAACTTTTTCGATTGGATGCAGTATTTTAGCAGAAAGTGGCTAATTATTTCATCTCGCTAAAATTTTAAGAAAATTCATAGTTTTAGGGAGTTTCTAGTTGTTAGGTTAGGTTTGTTCGTTGGGGAGATTGGACAAACTTGAATTTTTGATAGAACTCTCCGATAATTCGTGGAGTTGAAATACTCAGCCACTTTCCGCCAAAATACTGCATCCAATCGAAAAAGTTTCATCCGAATCGGATACGTGGTGTAGGAGTAGCGACGAATCACGTTTCCGAATGATAACAATATACTTTGAACAATAAACAACAATCAGTGCAAATGGGTCTTTAATAGCGCTTTAAAGCCGCACCACATTTCCATTTCGAATAACCCGCTACTACGGGAACCAGCCAGGGGTGGACTTATTAGATCAGCTGCCCAAGGCTCCAGAAAATTTACCGCCATTTTTTTAGAAGCTCATTTAAACTTTTTTTTTTAATTCGCATATGAAAAATGCCCTGTCAGGGGTTTGCATTGGTCATTTTAGTTGGCATCGAAAAAAAGCACCTAACTTGACCACAGTTGCAGCTCTTTCAGTCCCTCCTACACGTCGGAAACTAAAAACATGTATTTTTGTGTTATTTTCGATTTTCTCCGGGTCATATTACATCCGATCGACATGCGACAAAATTGAGGGTGAAGGTCTCGCCAGAATACATCAAATCTCGTAGGTTTCCACCATTCTGTGGTGAAAGCCGAGTTTTGAGAGCGGATTCAGAATTTGAAATGGTATTTTCGATTTCTTATCGATTTTACACTAACATAGATGAATCTGGAATCGATAGGTTTTTCAATTCGCTTTCGAAATGTTTTGCGCGAAACGAATTGTCAGTGCAGGCGCGTCGTTGTCAAAAATCGAAAAAAAAAAAAAACCATGCTTCATATTTTCCAATTCGGACTACGCGCCAAATTACAGGTAAGTTCTTCGTATTCCTATACCCCGCCAATGTACATACATACAACACTCATATTTTTTTGAACCCGTCACCAACAATGTCCTAAAAATAATGGAATAAACAACAGCTTTGGATTCTATGAAATTTGAGCTTCGTGTCCAACCGGATGTAACTTTTTGTTATTGAAACACATTTCCTACATGGTAGTGACTATGATCGGACTAGCCGAACCATAGTTGCAATTTTCATGCGTTTTTTATTGTCCTTTCACCAAGGAGAGCATCCTCCTTTGTGGAAGCTTACTAACCTTAGAAAGGTTGAAAAAACAGGAAGAGACAGTCCGTGAACAATTTTTCGAGTAAAAACACATTTCACCGTTTGAAACAAGGATTCTATGTAGCACGAAGAGAATATTCTTCATCTCTAACTAGCCGATGAAAATTTGGCAAATCGTGACCATATTTGCGATGCATAAAAACCATGCCTTGCACCACACAGAATTTCCCGACAATGGCAGACTCAATTTGGAATCCATTACTGACACGAATCGATTTTGTCGCATGTTGATCAGATCTAATGACCCGGAGAAAATCGAGAATAACGAAAAAATACATTTTGTGAGTTTCCGACGTGTAGGATCGTGACTGAAAGTCGAGCTGCAACTGAGGTCACAACTAAACTAAATGAATGAGGATGACACCTAAGATGACCTAGGACCGGTGCGAAACCCTGACAGGGCATTTTTGATATGCGTAACTATCGTTAGATCTTCATGCTGATAATCCATTTCACGGGTTGGGATCCTCATTGAGAGAGCTGATGCGAAAAGGCCCTAACTCGAGGTCATCCTTGCTATACAACCGATAGTTTGACCTTTATTTTGAATGTGCAATAAATTTGGTAAGGATTCTCCGATTCTCTGAGAAAAGCCCGATACGATCTTCGAACAAAGACCTTCAATCGACTGAACTTTTCACGACTGACTGCTCGAGAATGATATGGACATGATATCGTATTTCGTATCCGTAAGCTATGTATGTATGAATACTATGGTATATGTTTACTCACCGGGGAACAGACAATATCGAATGGGGAACATCGAGCGGAGAATGCGAAGGGTGAAAAAAAATTGAATACCGATTTTTTAGTTCTAAACATTTCCGATAACCTCGGTGATAAGTAATTTGGGTTCCATAAGTAAAAGTATTTCCGTAAAATACGATTTTCATCCAAGTCAATTCTCTCAACGAAAAGACAAGACTCGGAAAAATAGCGTCAGTTCATTTCTTCTTCATTTCACAACTGTTTCAACAATATTCGGAATAGAGCGAATCGATAGAAACATTGTCATGGTTAGTTGTGCAGATATATTTTCAATATTTCTGTTGAGACTCAAAATGGTCTGACGATCGGAAAATAGATTGCTACGTTTTTCACCCTTGTCTCGAAATGACGATTTCATAGTTAGGCTCTCGTTCCACCGGCTCCCTCAATCACAGTATTAATGGCGTCTCACAATCAGCGTTTGGTTATGTTAATTAAAACTTCCTCCCTCCACGTGCCCATTATGATCCACCACTACGCTGTATAGTAATTCCAAACAACTCTGTTACCGCACAAAAATTTCATAACAATTATACCTGTATAGCTGCAGTAAATTCGTTTTATGAAAATTCACACTCAACAATCTTGGTCCCGATCATCATGGTCATGTTCATGAACGAGAAAAGTATCGCGATACAAGGAACTCGGTGTCGTATGCATGACCGTTACGTAGGAGCTACTGGAAGCCGGTGTGGTCGCTGGATTTGAAGCTGGTGTGAGTAGTGGCGTTCCCTGGAGACTTATTGCCAAGGGCAAACTACTCGGTGTACAAAGTCCAATCGCGCTTCTACCACCCTCTGTTACTGAACGATATCTGGGCGGCCTTGCCAACCTGAAACAGTTTACCGAAATCCCATCAATTATGCTGCCGGCTTAATTGCGTGTTCCGGAAGAGAGGAAAAAAGCATGCATCTATTATTCATTACTGAAACCAAATTTTTCGCGTTGAGGGGAATTTGGAAACGCCACTGGCAATCTAACCTAATTAACATAGGTAATATTGCGATCATTTTTCATCAAATTCGATTGATGTTTTGAAAAAGATAAATACTTAGCCACTTCCGCCATCATACTTAATGAATTCTCAATGTTTCATCAAAATCGATCGTGTCCTTTGTGATGATTTACGATACTCGTTTTCGAAACGGTTTCTGTACATTTAACATAGCGGGCCCAATTGTTGCCCTTTAGCGGAGTATTCCCCTCAATTCGTTGAGTATGATGGCAGAAAGTGGCTAAGTATTTCACTTTTTCAAAACATTGATCGGATTCGATCAAGAATAAATATTCCGTATGTTAGCTAGGTTAGATTACCAGCGGTCACTCTAAGTTTCCCTTAACGGGTTCACTGATGGACTCGAAATCAATATCTTGTGCCAAAAACTGGCAAGAGCTGATAATTCTGTTTTCAACATGAAACCCCCCACTAAGAGGTTTACCGGATCGCTGATTACGAATCTGAGCTCGAAGTTTCAAAATTCAAAATGGCAAATCCAATATGGTGGACCGAAATCAAAAAATTTATTCGATTTCGTTGGAACTCGGTACTCGGAGGTTTTCGAGGTCGCTGACCAGGAATCTGAATTTGAAATTCAAGAATATAAGATGGTGGATCCAATGTGGCGGACCAAAGGGCGAAGTCACTCGACTGAGATGAAACTCGGTACCAACTCGTGGCTTTCGAGGTCGCTGATTACGGATCCGAACTCGAAATTTCCAAATTGGAAGTGGCGGATCCAATAAAAAAACTAGAAAAACTGAAACAAAGTCTTACCGGAGCCTCCCCGTGGCGCATTTTGGGACAGTGCTTTGCTTTCACCAGGTAATACCGGAGTTGATAGTTATAATGGATTACCGTTAGTCCCTCGATGTCACCACAATGAATCCACAATTTTGAATCTTGAAATTTCGAGTTCAGATTTGTTATTAGTAACCTCGGAAACTCCTCGAGTACCGAGTTCCATAGAAATCGAATAAATTTTCCGGACTTCGGACCGCCATATTGGATCCGCCATTTCGAATTTTGAAATTTCGAGCTCAGATTCGTGATCAACGACCTTGAAAACCACCGAGTATCGAGTTTCATTGGAATCAAATGACTTTTTGGGTTTTAGTCTACCATTTTGGATTTTCAAATTTCGAGCACAAAGTCGTAATCAGCCAGCCAAAAAACCTGGGATCACCTATGTAGATGCAAATTCATGCAAAATTAACAGCGAGTTACTCAAGGTGCTACTATATGAGTCAACATTCGATTTTGGGAGTTAACAGTCAACTTTAGAATTGAACGCTCATCTGTGGGTGCAAATTCTCGATATTCTGTGTCATTATATCGAGATTTCCACTTTTATCTTCAACATGGGACTCGCTATCTCAAATGTACAGCAACCGTTTCGAAAACGAGAATCGTAAATTTTGGCAAACGACTCGATCGATGTTGACGAAACTCTGAGAATCCATTGAGAATGATGGCAGAAAGTGGCCAAGCATTTCACTTCTTCACAACATCGATCCCATCTGACGAAAAATAAATATTCTCTGTGTTAGCTAGCTACCACTAGTCGTAGATTATGCGCTTGGTGAGGATTTGGCTTTGTTTTCATAAAAATTCATTGAAAAATGAAACGTTGATGCTTCAAAGAAATGTATAATCTGTGAGTTATCGAGGATAACCACACGACTAAGGAGTTAACTCCCAACTTGGAGGTTGACACTAAAGTGAGAGTGGTGTTCTATACCGTTTAGGCGATGAAACTGGATCATTGATCCAATTTCTTTATTTCTTCTAATTATGAAGTTATGCAACTTGAATTACCTGGAACATCTGCACTTCAAGAGGCGTATGAACGCTGCTCGGAACGTTCGATTGAAGACGGTGTATATGACAGGATTAATCGTCGACGAGACGTATCCTAGCCATAGACACGTGTCGACTACGTGTGCAGGTACGGAACAGTGGGGACAAGCAGCGAAGAATATATTCAAGATGAAAAATGGTGCCCAGCACAATACGAATGTGAAAAATACTAGACCCAATACTTTGCTGGCCTTCTGCTCCGTCGCTACTGCATTCGCTGCTAATGATCTTCTCTTCGTTCTTCCCGCTAGAAATCTGTGTGAGCATAGAGGTGATTTATTATTCACGGCTGAGGATCGGTAATCTCAAAAGAATTCCGGGTAAAATGATTCGAATTGTTGAAAAAATCGAGGACTAGAATAATGGTATGAAAAGGATAATATCAATGTCTAATCGACTGAAAAGGCGGAAAATTGTAACGTCGTCATCATACGTCGGCCGCAGTATACAGAATACAATTTAACGCCTGCCCGTGGCACTCCGAATCATACAGGTCGAAGGATTGTACGCAACTTTGCTTTGCGACGTATCGGTGTGAATTCTCCAACAATCGATTCACAGAAATTTGAAATTCCTCGTCGAAGTTAGCGTCAAAATCGTAAAACCATCCTGAATTCCGTTACACCTCATGAAATTCCATGCGATTCCTATGCAATATCTTAGTCGAATAACTGAGTTCTCGGTAAAATCCCATTGAAATCCGTTCAAAGTTCGTAAGATTTTATAAAAACACTTGAGCATGCTTATGAAATTCCTCCGAATATACTGTATGTGTGAAATCCAAAGAAATTTCATGAAATCCTTCCAGAGTCTGTCGAGTCTCCTGTATTTGGAAAATCGATAAATAGGAATGTCTGAAAAACTCGATTGGATCTCTGAAATTTTTGTCTGACACGTCGATCAAACTGTATATATATAACCCTTTTCGTACACAAGAAATTCTGAAAATCTTAGAAGCCCTCAAATCGAATGGACCCGTTTTTGGAAAGTAGTAAATTCCTCACGGAAGATGAAGCTCATCAATATTCTTGTATCGGTTACATTGACCTAGATTCACGGTGCTGATAGACAACCATAACTGGCGTATAAAAAAGGCAATTTTGAATAATTCAAGGAGAGCTGAGGTAATCGATGTACCTAGATTGTACCTCAATTATTCACCTGTTTCTCATCCATGTTTTGTTACACGTCCCTGGTGAAAATAGTTCTACAAATTTCTGCAAATATATGGAGAAATTCGAACTGTTCATAGTTTTCCATAGGAAATTGTATTTTTTTTCTTAAATTTGATCGGCAAGAACGACAAACTTTTCACGACAACTATTATACGAATTTACAATTCAATTCTATGACAAACTACGAAGATCTACACTTTTTCACGATGAACCATGAAAATCTACAACGTTTCATACAAAAACTAGGACTTTTTACAATTTCTTATGTGAAACTGTATGAGAAGTCAGAATTTCCCTATAAATTCGTGGCAGTTGAAATTTTCACCAGGGGTCGCATTGTCTCACGGATCGGTTGGATCGTGAAAAACATGTATGAAGAGATCTCTGGTAGTGATCTGGCACACGGGCAATCTACGTTATATAGTGAAGAGCTTTTGATCTCTACCGATACTAATTTACAACCTATTTCACCCAACGTAAACAAACATCTGGGTGTCATACAGATCAGAGAAGATACATGGTGGCATAATTTTAGTACATGTACCTTCTTGGCTGTTACCCGATCGCATATCGCCTCGTAATCAAGGTGAACAACTTAGGATAAATTCTGTTCCACTGCACGCTGACAATTAGCTGAATTCATGTTAATTAGGTTTCTGACAAAATTTCTAGGGCCTCTCAATTCTAGCAGAAACTGGAAGCGTTAGTCACTCCAAATTACACTGTTAGCTTCTGTAATCTAGATGTAATTCGACGTGACATTTTCAAACTTAGAGACTAGCTTGTTCCTAATTATTACCCACACAGAGCCCGAAATTATGAATCGGGAGCATCGGATATTTGAGAAATATTTTACGAAATATCGATGAAACATGTCTGTAATATTTCTAATAACTGCAGGGTCTCACGTGAAATATTTCATCGACGAAATTTCGAGATTTTTTAGTTTCTGATACATCACAGAAATATTCCACAGCGCGGATGAGTACCATAAAACAGGAGACAGACTCCACTGTCACATTCGGAAAATTATGAATCATTATACCTCAAGTTCAAAGTTGTTGGCGTGACATTCAGCTGCAATTTCAACGTTCGGAGTTTGAAATTTCTTGTTTCCCTTGCTATATTTTCTGGGGTTTGGGTCCCTTGGTCGACTTTTCCTGGACCTCGATTCGCAACATTTCGATCTGGTGTCACAGGACCATTCATCGCAAAGTTCAGTTGTTGTTGAGAGGCGCTACTCCTCATGCTAAGATTCCTGAAAGAATAAATAATAATCAACGCCTCACGATTCTGTCTAGTCCAGCGCCTGTTCCCTAGGCTATGTCGTAGTAATTACGTCCCAGCTAATTTCTGATTAATCGATCGTCCCTGAGCAACGAGCTCCAGGCTAGGTCTGCAGCACGTTTAGTTCACCAATTACTACGCCAATACCAAAGTTTCCTTTCTAGAAGAGAATTCAATTCATTTACTTTCCTATCACAATGAGTTCCACTAGAATTAAATCAAAGATATTGGCACTGAGTGGGGGATACAAATGTGCCCGCCAAGTATTTAGCTTTCAAAATAACAATTTTCCAATTCAACTATGACCTTCAATTATTGGCCAATCGGCGCTACTGCGTGGCCTTACGACATGGATGAGATGGGGGTTTATTTTCGTGCCGATATAATGGGAATGGCGTCGATTCGCTGTCGAGAATCTATTCCGACGAACTTCGAGGAGTTTTTAATATTTCTGCAAAATCTTAGTTATCGTTAGACAACACAAATTTTACTTTTCAGCTGGATTAGATAATTCGAGGTGAAACTTATCTTGTGAGCATTATAGGAGACAAAGAAAAACGGAGACGGAGTTAGATAGAAGCGGAGGAATAAATTTGTTTATCAAACAACGTACGCTCGAGGCATTCAGCAATATATAATCCGAGCAAGACGGGGCGACGGATATCCTCTAAATGTCATTTTTTACTGGTGAATAATTCAGAGGATTTGTCGCCAACAAAGCGACATAATTCCACAGATCCGAGTCGCGACCAAGTTTTTAAATTGAACTTTCGGTTGATTGCGGAATGAATGAGGATTCAAGGTTTCAAAAAATTCACCACATATCATGCAACTTCGCTTACTTCGACCAATTATCTCCCAGTTTGGGAGAGTTTCCAAATTTTCACTCGGCAATTGGTAAATGCGTAATTGAAAACTTCAATATTTGAATTCGTCTATATCGATTTAGAGGAGATCTTTTCAACTTAAAATCACTCCCACACTCGCTCATCGTCGTTTCTACCGAAACAACACACGTGGCGTCTTAAAGACATCTAAAAGTCGTCTTTGGTTTAGGGTCTGACATCTTTAGGACGTCGCAAAAACGTCTTCAAGTTATCTCAAAGATGACGAGTGCCACACTTTTTTTGACATCTTCAAGACGTCTTTTGTGAGACGTAATTAGGACGCTTTTCCAAAAACATGACTCATATCAGCTATGCGATACATAGGTATACCTATATATTGTATCAAGAAGTGTCTTTTAGTTGACTTTCTAACGTCGACTGAAGTACGATTGTTCTACGACGTCTTTTAGACGTATTCAGGACACACATCTGTTTTTTGAATGACTCTGGCGACTCAACTAAAAGACGTCTATTTTGGGACGTGTGTCGAATGCCTTTCCGACTTATGTGTTGTTTGGGTATGTTTGTATTACCTTCTCTTGTGTACTGCCTAATATCAATTTAACTTTTTTAACCTGAGTTAGGTCACCCCGTTCTTCCAACAAAGTTATGCCGTGTATAGATATGTTGCGGACGATAATGAATCGTTCAAAGTCTTCTATATGTTCGCGTCAGGCCATACATCACAGACATCAAAGGTTCGCGTACTCCTTGTTAAGAACTAGCTAATGTCTTAACAAGAAACAAGTGTAGTACTACTGGAATTACTGCATCACAAAATCTTGAGGATTCTTGGACGTGTCGAGATTTAGTTATATATAGATATATTCGAGAGATAAGCGCTTTTCACTGGATCTGGTATGATTATTTGTACGAGGACGCACCTCAGGGGAATTATAAGCTCTCACTATATTCTGCGCATATAATTCAGCACTGAGAGTTATATTCATCTAGTAAGTTTATATGATTGGCGTTAAATAGATTCGTCTACCTACTTTATAAGCTGCTGAATGCTGATGCCGTACAGCTTCAACTTTATCACAGTCATTCTCGATTGGACATAGTCACCGTATATAAGTATACTATATGGTATCGATTGAAACTAACTTTATTCTTTGACTCACGATCAGAAGGGATCGTTACTCAACAAACGTCGAAAGAAGCTCTATGATCGCTTTTCATGATCTTGCGTTTTCCTAACACATAATATTTTAGTCCATCTCATCGTTAACCGAAGAAAGACGGACGTCGAGATACGTCGAGACGAATTTGATATCGAAACTTGATGCAAAAATGAACGAGGAAAAAGATTCCTAACCACGCTTTCTTATGACAGACAGCCAACTGTTTGATAATTCGGTATCGATTTTCACATCGTTGACGTCAACACAGTTTTTACATTTCTGATATACAATTGACCAAACGCGCATTTTAGTAGTACTTCACAGTACATTATGCGATTTTTTTGACAATTTTTATCTACCTTTTTCGGAGTTACATCTTCTTCATATATATATCATACGTCGATCTGCAAAAGGTTGGGTCCACACACCAAAAATATTGTTCTACAAGAAAATTTTGTTTTCGCGAACCTTAGGCTGGTATTCATATTTCTTTCCATATCTCGAATGACGATTTCAGTGAAAAATTGCAACTCTGCATCGAATCTCAATCCTTATGACTATGGGCACAGGGCCATCGGTGATTTGCCACTCGAAGGTCGTTAAGTGATACATGTCCCAGACTTCATTGAAGCAACTTATGAGCAATTGAAATTTCACTTGGTATAACTGGTACAATGAATCTATATTCTCTCAAATTCCACACAGTCTTCGAATACGAGCGGCGCAACTAGGCTTCAGTAAAGTCCGCCGCATATTCTATAATTCATTTTTCTCGTCCTCGTAAAATTGTAAATGAGATGATGACACGAAAATTTGGAGGAGAAGAATTTCAAAATTTGTTATCTCCAAAATGACACATTTGTATGTCTTCTGCGATTCCTATTTACGAAAATACGACGGTTTTTGACCTAATCGAAAACTGGATAAGGGTTCACAAATTTGAAAACCGTATTCTACACGTTTGCTTACTGGACTTACCGGTCGCTACCTCCACTGCCACCTGAAGTTCTCCATAAATGGCGACCCGAGAGAGTCGTCGACCTGGTCGGTGTCTTCGAGGCCGCGAATCTTCCACCCAATCGACGGAACTGATCACCTTCAGGATGCTCGGCGACGAATCGTGCCTTTTTCCTCAACAGCTGAACCGTCAATCCATACGTAGCCACCATGACGATCATCGGGATGTAGAAAGCGATTAAAGAACCGAAGACGAAAAACGCACGGTTATTTATAACGCAGAGACCTGGTTCTGGCATAATGTTCAAGGGATTGATCAGACCTGTGGATAAAGTATGAATTCTGAAATTCAATATATTTTCAAACTTAGGGCTTCGACGAAATTTAGTATTTTCTCAAAACGTAATTTCATTGCGGAATTTTATTCAGTTTCTTCTGCAAGCACTGTCTGTATTCGAGAATTGAAATGTAAAATATGGCGAATTTGTGATCACAGACCTCAAACTATTTCGAAAACTGAGGAGACAAAAGCACACTGATTGGTAGACACTGAGTCTAGGAGTCTAGTCTAAGAGTCATGGCCGTTTTATAAGCTGTCAAACGGTTTTTTCAATAGGCATGAGTATATTCATACCTACCTAAGACTGTGATGGAGCTGGATACCAGCATGGCTAAGAGCCAGACGGCTGCGATTTTGAAACCAACAAGACGTTTAGTCGATATATGTCTTGTCCTGAGAGGATTCCTGATGCCGAGGTATCTTCCTAGCGATATGAAGCACATGTGCATTATGCTTGCTGAGCAAGCCAGGACGTCACACGTTACGTAAACGTTGCACCAGACAAAACCGAACGGCCAATAACCTGAAACGTGATTATGCGACTGTAACATTTGCCGTTTATGGTTTATGGCCTGGAACATGAATTTCGTATTCAAATATTGATTCAAGTTTTTTTCCCCTTCTCTGTTTCTGTAAGGTTATCAATTTTCCAGTTTGATTGAGGAACTACTACGAAATGGCACACGACCTAGAATATAATTCGGACACTGAAGAATCAACTCCAGTCTTGTCATTCTCAAACTTTTTACAGAGTTTAATGCGATATTACAGTTCGGTAGGAACATATTCCATCATCGAAGCGTCAATACCCTGAAATATGACTCACGCCGGGATCTAGCCCCTCGGAATCTACTTTTTTTTATATCTTACAGAGCTTTCAAGTTTTTTGTACAGTGTAATGAATAATATGACCGAACGATGAGCACCCTGAAACATGATTGAGAGGCTGAAATATTGGCTCTCAATTTCTATTCTGTTGCTAACTAAAAATGTACCTATGCTGTTTTTAGTCGAATAAAGAAGTCCGTACCCGTAGCAGTATCATCTAGCAGCATAGGCTGCTGCTTTCTGTCGCTAATTTGGTGAGCACAGATCATATAAAAAGAATACTAATTAAGGAATAGTATTATCTTTCATTTTCGTTCAAAACCAAGCAGTCTCGGTCTAGGTCGTAATTAAGCAACAAGGGCGATTTAATTATTCAATAATCAATATCATCCCACTCTCGAAACAGACAATCCTGTAAAATATGTCTGGAATCCATCAAATTAAAATTGTACCTCAAGGTATAAATTCAGACAGCACGTACTAGACGGAATTAGAATTCGTTACACGATGCCATAATACAATTGATAGGCACTGCTCTATGTCTCATGTGTTTTGTTTGTATCGGAATAGAATATTCATTTCACCGAGGTCAACAAATTCGACAATACGTTCTATCCGCTGAACTTCTACGACGTATGACGATGAAGACGTAGATAGAAAGAAGAGAGGAAAACGTACAGACAAAAATTGGGGATTGTTTCAGACCTCGTGAAATTTCTACGTATTCATGGAACTGAAAAATTTGATGGTACATTTCCATATTACCGCCCCGTGATTGACCCTTGCTTCCGCCATAGATCAAACATAAAAACGTTATTTGCGGCAGAATTGGGCGGGTGTTCATACTCTATTGAAGATTTTTGTCACGTGTTTATTCGCCTGGTTTATCGCTGTCCGAAACAGTATCGTTTCACCTTTTATACTTTGGGGATCGAATCTCATTGGAAATGAAGCCGTACCTTTTACCTACAGATTTTACCGATTGGTTTATTTCCGGCCTCCTCGATGCTATTGCTGATCTAGCACTCCGGTCTGATCTCAAAATACTGTTAATAAGCCGAAAAACTATTTTCGGTGCTCATTCAGTGCCAGTTATTTACATTACTATTCGTGTTCTCCGTATCATGATTCTATCACCAGCTCACGTTTGAAAGTCACACGCGCACTATTCGGAGGCGAACCGAAGTAAAGCGCGCCGAAAACCACACGTGGAGACGGAACAGACATCGAATTGACTGTAACGGCTGTGAAATGTACTACTTTTCGGAGTTGTTGGTGTGACCACTGGTGTATGAAGTCGACGTGACTAGCCAAAGATAGTGGATCATTTGTAGTATGACTTATACGTTTAAAAACTAGTTCGGCTCCTGAAAGTACATTGTACATCCTAACGTGTGAGAGCTATTTCGAGATCAAGCAGAATCAGGAAAGCCACTGTTGGTTGCAAGAAATCGTTTGGCTTCTATTTATCTCAATTATTTTCACTGTTAACATTTTCTCAACGCCGCATATCTTGACTTCACTCTGATGTTCATCGCATTTCGGAATTTGACGGATCAAAAAAGTTAGCGCCAAAAATCTTCAGCGCTGCAGTTCAATTTCGAAATTTCTTTTCCAAGAACATAAGGTTTCAATTACGGTGAACACGAGTACGCGGTATGGTTTGGAAATTTCCCCAGCTCCTAAGTATTCGTGTATGATATCTTGTGGAGCAACGAATTTCGGATATATCTCCCCAAAAAGTCGTAGTGGATTCGGAAAAATTCATATTTTTTTAAATTCGCTCTTTTTCGAAAGACCAATCCGTCACTTTACTTGAGATTCATTTTCGTCCCATTGCCAGCTAACGTTTTTCACTGCAATGCGGAATTTCCGTTCATGTAATACAGTCGAACCCCGCAATAGTCAACTCAGTAAGACCAGCTAATAGTGGGAGGATCCTTAATGGTTCGTTCTCCCATTCGTTGATCTACAGCGAGTTATAAATCGCGAATCGAGAATCAAACTCAATGATGCCGGACATTTTCTAACCTAGTTTTCTGACACCAAGTCGTTACGCGCATGCGCCGAATTAGTTATGACGTCAGCTGACTATTACGAATTCACGGGAGTGGAAGTTCACGGACTATTGCGGGGTTTGGTCTATATCGCATGGTGGACTATTGCGGGGCCCTACTGTATTTCTAAAATTATACTGCCGCGGTGAAACATTCTGTTTTACATTATCAACAATTTCTTTTTCAATCTTGTGGTAATTGGTACAGGCCCGAAGAAATAAATCTATGAGTGTTTTGACGCGGTGTCTACTGTTGACAGAAATATTGCTCCAAAGTTGTATAGACTACACTAGATATACAAACTTTTGTATTTTCCTTTTTTCTTTCATGCCTTCTCAGTACCTGATGATAATACTTATAATTACATCACGTTTGCATATTTTCATACAAAAACGCAGGTTCTTTGAAGCTGTTACGAAAGGCTATCCAACCCTCGCAAGCGAAAAATGTCTTCCTCTAAATTTTGATTAAGAATTAAAGTGCCAACGAGCACAAAAATTCTGTTTTGGCATATTTTTATGTGAAAATTTCTTAACCCTACTATAATTTCTTAGCTAATGAATCTGGGAAACAGGAAGACGCGGGACTAACGGATAATTTTCATATCATTTCATATCTTTTCAACTTCTTTTGTTTATACACCGTTCCGGAGAGGGAAGAAGAGAAATGAGACATTGCTGTGAGCAATTGCCTCGGCAATAAGTCTAGATTGTTTGATATCACTTGTTGATGATAATATTTCCATCATAAGAGCTGGGCAGGCTATTGCGACTAGATGAACGTTTTAGTCTGTAAAGAAAGTAGGACAGGGCTCTGATGGTGTCTTATCGCATATTAGCTATTCATATACGTGAAGAATTATTAATAGCAGGTACGCAGATAAGCACTAAAGAGTAATGCCGTCCCATGTTCTTCCTGAAGGTTCGAAGCTCCCGCACCAAGGAGTCATAAAATACTCTTATGGTTTCTAACCCTCCGTTGCCCACAGGTCACGATCTCCGCCCGCTTCCACCTTTCCATCGCCATCTTGGCGAGGTCACGACCCACAATTATTTACATGCTTCCAACCCTCAAACTGCCATAAATGTGTTAGAATGTCGGCGATACTTATTGGCAAGACTTCATAATTTTATGACCACAGGAGATAAGTACGATGGAAAGTGTATTATTCGGTATGATTTTGTCCGTGAAGTTTCGAAAAGAAATTTCAAGCCTATAAGAAAGACGAATGAACATTTGTACGTTGAAATCATCAGAGATCCGTGAAACTATTTGTTACACAGAAAAATCGATAGTGAAAGTTGTGTTTTAATCGAAGAAACCGAAAGTTCGCGTAGATCATTGGATATGCAACGTTGTTTCTGGATATTGTTTCCTGTTGTTGATGTTTAGCGGTGTTTCTAGAAGGAGTTTGAGAGTTGATAACAGGAATATAAGTCTAGAACTCAGCCTGCTTACCTAGGAAAATTGGTTAATAAGTTTGTCTTGAATCGTAGGTTGAGAAAAATTATCTTTTGTGTTCAATCGGATAAAAATCTGATTCAGGTCTTCGAGAAGAAAAAAATGTAATTAGGTCACGGGTGTTCTCATCAAGAAGTTTTTTCTCTCGTATTCTTGAACCGCACTGTAGTACTCGGGAGGTAATCGTACTTACTTATCGATTGAAATGGGGAAGAGAAGCGAATTTGTAGAGGAGAAAGCGTTTAAAGGAAAAAAAGGGTGGAAAGCTTCGCCGAGAAGAAAAGAGAAGAGAAGAGACGAGAGCGCAAGGCCGGGATGACTGCATGCCGCAAGTGGTGCAGCCCGAAGATATATTGTCGCGTGAGATAATGGCTTCCAGGATGAATGGAGGAAAACTACTGCCGAAAAACGATTGAGGAACGTGCGCAGCTCCTGGAGGTGATAAAAAATGGAAACGGCGATATGAGACTCGGAATTCCTCAGACTATACTGGCTCTTTGACTCCCGAAATTCCACGGAACGACAAACTGATTTTTGAAAAAACATCAATGAGAATTGATAATGCATACCGATTTTCATTTCCCTTCTTTCAGTTATAACTTGGAATTGAGAATATACAAATTTGGAAAATCACGAGACTTGTTATTTTGTTGACTCTTAAGAATTGTTTAACTAATCCGAGTATTTTCCACCACAATTTTTCCGGAAAACTTTGTTCATACTTTCCATTCTTATTCATTAATCGTCTGAGAGGAACAGACCGTTCAGAAACTGAAAATCTTAAGCTAAATTCTTCACGGAGTTCGAGAAAACAAAAAGGGGAAAAGACGGAAATGGCAACCGGAAAATTACACCGCACAATGAAATCGACAGCATGCATTATTTGTTTCCTGTATTTCGGTATATCGAAGTCCAATAGTTTGATGATTAGTTTCTTTATTCGTCAAGAGTTATACGGGTTTGCGGCAGAGCTCCAAGCTCCATGATTTGTAATTTGTGATAGGTTCGCAGCACTGCTTCGAGTGGAGATGTGCAAGATTTTCGAACTGAAGCGAATACTTGTGGCTAATGATGGCTCGTTTGATTCAAATGGCATTCAGTATCGGCAAAACTGGTCTCTCGTGGTGCTCTGCCGTTGATCCAAAATTCCTGTAAGTTACAAACGCGGATATGTGCTGCAATAATGCAAGCATAGATTTATTTACCCACCATTACGTATTCAATATTGTAGCTAGGTAACCGAAAAGCGTTACCTACCGAACTGAAAAGCGTTACTGAATTGAAAACGTATTCACATTCGTATTCCTACTGGTAAATAACGATACTGCGTACAAGGATCACGGCATGATTGAAAAATAAAATATATCACTTTTGAAATTTTCATCGCGGTGAAAAACTACGATATTTTCATGAATAAATATCGTTGATGAAGTTTAAAAACGGAATTTCAAGTTCAAAGAAATAGGCTGCAAATTCCTTGCCTTGTAATTTTTCACAATTTTTCTCCGCCTGGGTGTAGTACGTGTAGAAGAGAGTTTCGCGCACTATACCTATACCTAACCTCAGCGCGGTTTCCATCAGCTACCACAAAAAATCTTCTTTCATACACACCATAACTTTGTACAGATACATCGGAGGAAAATTTGGGAACTGCTAAATTTAAGCTCGCTTTGTTCACCTTCCAATGATGCTTGTGATTTCTCTGTACGGTCATTTTTCAAGAATCTAACGGCGAGTGAGCGAAACTGAAAAAGGCAGAATCAAATTAAAAATTAAAAATAATGAATAAAAAGAGCATAGATAAGAATTTTTTATAGAACTGTCTACTTTGGAAAATACTTTTTGGTTGGAAACCTTAACGATTTTCAGGCCCCAGATCAACGTAGGTGTTCTCTTTTTGGGGAATTTTTAAAGTGACATTCCTGAATTCGTTAACGGAATTGCACCTACACGCGTACTCGTAGAGTAACATCGGCTTGTTTGCAAACCTCGGATTATTGGTTAAACCGAGTTTCATCACCCTGTCTACCAGTTTTTGTTCAAGTGTTACTTCCCCATTGAAATTTTCTTTTGAACCGAATGATCAAAGGCTCCGGTTGATTCAAACGTTCTTCTATATCATTCAAGCCTAATTTCACTCTGAAACAGAATTTGTTATTCAAGTGTCTGAATTCGTTACTTCGCAAAATAATTCCATCTCTTTTTCAATCACTAGCACATAATATCAGTGTTTCCAATATTATTGGTCAGAAAACGAAGAAAGCAAAAATTTTATAACATATAATATCTAACAATCTCATGAAATTTGAAGGAAATGATAATTTCGAGAATTTTGGCATTCTCAATGATGATTTATTATTTGAGAAGAAGCAAACCTTTTCAAATTTGTTATTATTTGCGGTTTGTACGAGGCAAAATGAACCCTGAATGAAGTTTCACACGAACTTAGCATACAACGCGTCTAGAATAAGATACTATAGCTATATCACAAAAAATTGTGCTTGGAGCTTTCAACCCCATTTTTCACAGGGAGACTAAAAAAAAAAAGAAAAGATATGTAGATATAGGATTGGATGGGACTAAAAACGTGTCGCATAAAGTGCCAAGAACCAGAGTCCTGACGTTTTTACAGAGATCTCTTATCCAAGTTGATGCGGTCGAGCTCTGACAGAAAATTTTAGTCTCACGCCTCGGGGCTACAAGCCGTCGTCATGTCGCATGCTTAGTTCCACTTCCTCCCATAGTCAGACGTGTATAGCAGCAGGCCAATTTGAAAAGAAGAACCTCAGAATGAACTCTCTTGATCCGAGTTGTATATACTTTGAATTTCGCATTTTCCGCTAAAACATGTGAAGTTCTCTTTCTCGGGAGTGAGAACTCCTTTTTTTGGCGAAGTACTTTTTGTGATAGAGTTGACGTAACAAACATTTGATCAATCAATTCGAAGAATCCTTTCTAACCATTTTCAAAAAAGCTGATTTTGTTCTATACAATTTTTCAAATTGCGATGATATATTTCAGACCAAACTATCGCTCGAACTATGGTCGCGAGGTATTCTTGACGTACTTAGCCGGAAGGTACAGAGAAAATTGCATTTACAGCTTGTGCGTCATGAAGTACAACACAAATAACGAGATTTGAGCCGAAAAGGGAAGCTCAATTTCAGACGTACGATGTAAGCGAGGAGCAGCAGAATTCAGCATTGAGAAGGGTTAGAGGTATTTTCCTAATTGGATTTAGAATCCGTTTTACTGTTTGATATATATACGTCTTCCAGTGGAAACTTATGTAGTAAGACAAATTTTGGCAAGAAAATTGCACGCGTTGAGTATCGATTGAATCGATTTTTTTTTCAATTTTCAACATCAATTTGAGGATCAGTTTCCGACTAGAAGATCCATTTCTAAAACTGAAGAAAGTGTCTACTGTTTTTATTTTCTTCTTTTTAGAAAACCCCACGATAAAATTTTCTTCCTCGCATTCTACTGGAAGGATAAAATCTGTCCACCCATCGATTATCAGTCCCTCTCTGGTTTTATTTTGTTGTAAGAACTGAAAGTACTTGTAGTTTTTCCCTCCTCTTCTCATTCTGAAACTTTTATTTTCCTACTTCAAATTCCTTGTGTCTCGTTGACAAAGTTTTTTGTAACAAATCGCAGCTGTGCAAGTTTTCTTCCTCCAAGAGCACGAAAATATAGCTAGAAGTTCGAGATATGTGTGTATTCGGAGCGTATTGCAGTATAAATTCCAGATTAATATAGTACGTTTAAATTATCCCAGAAAGTAGAAACATATTATTCTGTGTACATCGGATGTACATCACGAACCGGACATTGCATATTCTGTGGATATGCTCATGAGAGGAAACGTATACGCTGTAAATATCCTATGGATATGGCAAAGTTACCGCATGGAGGGTACTATTATAGGTATAAGTATCTTCATGGTATGTATACTTACTGCGGTTGATTCACGGACGGTTTTCTCTGAATTATTTTCTGGTTGGGCAATATCAGACAATTTGTTTTGACCACCACTGAACGCTGACGGCAGCGCCGGTTGAGTGCCAGCGAATGGAAGTAACTGCACGATCTTCTGCTGTCTAGTGTCCGATCTCCGAGTCTCCGCGGATGACAGTTTAATACCGATACCTAACCTCGTAATCTATTTCGTAGCTGTATTTTCCTATACAACGAGTATTTATTATTCATTAAGCAACAATTTTCTCAACGATTATCACTTTCGAATGACAACTTTCAATTTGCCTAAATAGATTACGAGGTTAGGTATCGGTATTAAACTGTCATCGGAGACTCGGAGATCGGACACTAGACAGCAGAAGATCGTGCGGTTACTTCCATTCACTGGCACCTAACCGGCGCTGCCATCAGCGTTCAGTGGTGGTCAAAATAAATTGTCTGATATTGCCCGACCAGAAAACAATCGGGACGAAACCGTCCGCGGATCAACCGCAGTAAGAATACATATCATCAAAGTGAGATGTACATTTAGGGGATATTCTCGGAACGTACATACGTAACATCCTGGGTATGAACACAGCACAAACCGGTTTGAATCTGCCTCGGTTTCGGTTTTGTTTTCAACTCCAGTAGTTAGTTCCGTTCGTCGAATATCAAACAAAACCGGCAATTTGATTTCAAGATCCTCGCTTCCTTCCTCTTTTTTGTGTGCTTGTGAATAACGAGTGGGGGAAAAAAATTACGAGCCGAATCGGATCACGGTACGTAAAAAGCACTTCGCTATATCCCCGCAATATAGGTACCATTGTCTATGTTGAAATTTCCAGCTACATATCTCGACACGAAAGCTCTGATGCACCGCAGCCGCGCAAGTAAATACAGCCACTGGATTGTATTTTCCAAGCTTTTAGGTTATTTGAAACCCAAACAACACGAAATACGGATTATATATACAGGGTGAGTCCTATGAAACCTCGAGAATGGGTGGGGCTTAGTTGCTGCGAAGGCTTGCCCATTCGACCAGTGAGGCGAGCTATTACGTAGAGTATGTTGGAGCGTGGTGAGGGTATATTAATAATGTTCCAAGACTTGATAATAACCGTGCGATGTAGGAATTCATTTTGAATAGGATTTGGAAATTGTTGTGAAGATAATTCGACATTCACATCGGAAGACGGCTAAGAGCTCAAGCAGCTGCTGTGGTTATTAGTTGAAAGAAGACCACACGATAGCTGGCACAATTGTGCTACTCTTTGTTCCAATTCTCACTCACTTTGACATCTCTACCTATTAGCAGTAGATACTTACGTCACCCGGTTATTATCAATTCTCCAAACCTTATTCATGTACCCGCGTGACGTTTCGACATGGTCTACGTCGAAAATATTGTAATACATTTTTCGTCCGATAATCGAATCACATAAATAATGGTCGTCTTCACATTTCAGAGCTACTTCACTCCATGCCGTCTCAGAAACAAGAATCGTAAGTTTTCGTAAATGACTCGATCGATTCTGATGAAGCTTTGAGAATTCATTGAGGACGATGGCAGAAAGTGGCTAAGTATTTCACTTCCTCGAGACATAGCTCAGATTTGATGAAAAATAAATATTCCCTATGTTAATTAGGTTAGATTGCCAGCGGTGACTCCAAATGCCCCCTCATTCCAGAATGAGATCGAATTCTAAGTTTGGGAGCACGTTTTTCGGGTATTTGACTATCGTCTTGATTGCAAATTACGGTGCATCAGTAATGGATCTCTTCTGCTTTCGAATGTCAGCGACGATTCGGAACTGAATGTCCAATATGACCAGATGATATATAGGGATATGTGAATTTTATCGAGGTCCAAATTTTGGAGTTCTGCTAACGCCACGGTCTCCACGAATTTTCAAGTCTCTTTTCATTTTCTTTGAACGACAAGTACTTCATTCTGATTTCATATTCATGCTTGTATTCGCTCGAATTGGGTTGGATTTTGGAAGACTTTGTAACATCGTGTAAATTCATTTATCCAAAATTAGCGCGAGACTGAACATCGTGGTTCGGCAAAGAACGACCAAATGATCATAATATGAATCTTCATTTCCATCCTTAAAAACTGTTCGAATAATTAATCAATTTGTGTTGCACACACTGTTCTTTTATTCGGAAATCAGAATATACGGCATAACCTTGCTGTACTGGATAATTGAACTTTGTTTTCTGAAAAAAAGGTGGAACTTCACCGTGCATCCATAGCTGGAAAATGTGATAGCAAAAAATCCATACGAAACGTTGAAAACGCGGAACAATTCCTGCACCACGGGTTCATTGCGGAGAAAGAAGAGTGAGAGACGAGCCATTTGAAATAGGTTTTAGCCTGTGTTGGCATTGCATCCGCATACTGTGAGAATGTTTCAACATTTCGCGTTTGCAGTCGAGTTCCAGATTAGCTGCGTACTACTGTTTCTTATTATTTGTCTCCTTTTTTCGTTTAGTTTATTCTATTATTTCGTCGGTGTTCTCTACCGCTTGAAAAATTTCAGGAATTAATCATCTTTGTACTTTGAGACGAATCTCTATGTCTCGATTTAGATAACTATTTCCTGTTTAGAATGAAGCTTCATAAATTTATTTCATTCTTACACGTATTCTTGAAACATTCCTGCAAGCCTGAGTATAATTTACACTCCCTCTTGATCCGTTTGGAATCAACAAATGCCAGAGGATTTGATTGACTAAAAAGACGTGTGTGTATATACATACTACGGAACTGACGCGCCTCAGACTTCTCAGGCTATAAATTAACTCCACGAACGATAAAATTATCCCCGAATTATCGGATCGCCACTACCGTTCTCTATTCAGACTTCCGAGGATCTTTGCTGGAACGTTTTTCAACTTCGAACCGATCTCACTATCGGTTTTCGAACTAAACTCGTTAATTGAAACGAATAGCACGATTACGGTCGCCCAAAGGCTCCAAAAAATGTGCTCAAGTTTCTAAGTCCAGGGCCACCAGCTTTCTGACAAACATGTGAGATGGTGTCAATAATCCTCCACATCACACGATAGCCAATATTATCGACCAACTTCTGTGCAAAGGCTTTAGCCGGGTAAGATTGTCGAAATCCCCCATCCGGAAAATCGCTGTAAAGTTCAACGCCTCAATTGTGATGTGAAAATATTGGGCTTTCCAAATTTTGAGACCCGGAAATGCCCTCTGGTGGTCATGACCTTCAAAAAGGTGTTTTTTTTTCCGTACTTATCGTTTGGCTCGGAAACTCTACGACCGAATCAGTTGCATATTTTTTTGAAGGTAGATGATTCGAAGCTTCACAGCTGATAATTTTGTCTTCTAATTTTTGGCGCCAGAATCGTCATATCTCGTCACCGAAAAACGTTGCACCCTCTACGTTTTACACTATGTTGTATCTTCATATCATCTGTCGCTACAAATGTTTGCAAATTTTTTCGAGTGTTGCGCGGCAGAAAAATCTTTGAAAAACGATATTTGTCTCTTTTTTCGCCATTATTTTCAGCTTCCATTCACTGGAAGTGATTTCTAGCATACGACAACGTTAAAATACATTGAGGTAACAATCGCTACACATTTTACTGATTTGGCGGGGTGCAGACATTTTTCACCGAGAGACCATAGGATTGGATCTTGGTATAAATCGACAAAATTAAAAATAGAAAATAATTTTTTTCACAAGTTTAACTGCCCGATTTGTTTCAAAATTTGATATGTTATTGACGGGGTCAAATAGCCTCCATAGACACAATGGGCAGATTCCTAGCTCCATAAATTCATGTTAAGCAAAATTATTTTCTCTACAATTTTTGTCTCTTCTGGAGCAGAATTACGACACTGTGATTTCCAAATTCTGTCTAGATTCATCAACATTTAGTATTCGCTTAAAAATTCTCGCAACGCCGTGCCATAGTTAAAAAAAATCAAAACCACATTTTTTACCGAACGAACTGATTCATTGAACAAGTTTTAGCCAGCTCAACGCAAATTGTACTCTCGTTTTTATATAAATAATATACTGAAATAATTCACCTATACATTAGAAGTTGCAACATTTTTTTTCGCACGCGAGCGTTATTTTTCTTCTTAACCTTATTGTACTTAGATATAAATTAACGGACAGACCATTTTCGATCATTTTGTTGAATCTTATCACGTTTCGGCTTCTATGCAAACCATTATATCACTGTCACTTCTCCATGCTGCCTGAACACGCGAGCATCTCGTGCACGAGGACCGTGTGAATCGTGAGATAACTGAGATAATTCGGAGACCTGCAATCCCGATTTGCACCCACTATATCGCAGTTTTGCGATCAATTATCTCAGTTATCTCACGATTTTCCCCGTTTTCTAAAGGCAAGGGACGATAGATTATTACGTCGGGTATTGTCGTCTACTTTCAGAGACGTGAAAATTGAGAGAAAACTCCAATTCCGATTCACACCCCCGTGCTACATCCCCTCAACTTACAAAATCGCCCTTTTTCTCGCGCTGGAGATGTTTACATGTTCAGGCACCGTGCCGAAGAGACAGCGATATAATGGTTTGCATAGAAGCCGAAACGCAATGAAAATAAATAAAATGATCGAAAACGGTCGCTATACGTTAATTTATACCTAAATATAATATAAGGTCACGAAGAAGAAGAAGAAGAAGACCAAAAAAACAAAACAAAATTTTAGGAAAATTTTTTAAAAACTACGACTGGTTCAGGAATCTATACAGAATGTGAAAATCATAGTTTCATAATTTCACTCGAGAAGAGTATCACAGTAGAGAAAGAAAAATGTGAGAATTTAATTTTTTTTATGATGTGAACATTTTTTTTTATCTTTCTCAAAAATCAATCGAGTTCGAGGCCCGAAACTTCCAGGGTCTTAGTATTCTAATAGGTCTGTTACATACGAACGGAGAAACCCGAGCGGTTGGGTCTTTGACGGGCGTCAGGGCAGTTGTGTATCACAGGTGGAAAAATACTAATTGATCACTTACAATAAAATGAATTAATCAACCCTATAACGATCTATCTTCCGTTGAACCTAATTTCATCGCGACTACCTGAACTCTTACCTTTTCTTCATGAATGGATAGATTATGGGGTTTTTTGTCGTGCGCTTTTAACGAAATCGAGCAGGGATAATAACGATGTGAAAATTACATACGAATCGAAAAGGACTCTCTCTCTCTCTCTCTCTCTCTCTCTCTCTCTCTCTCTCTCTCTCTCTCTCACAGAAATACATAATACGGAAATTTGCCGTCGGATACATGTATATTACGTATAAAATCGGTTAGACACTAGTTGGAACAATCAGTTGGCATAAAGATTGAAAATTTGATTTCCTGTTCGGAATTAACGATAACCAATGATCAATAATTTATGGTGTAGTCGAATTTCACGGTACGTCAGTTTTACGAGTCACTGAGACTTATTTTGATACCGTCACTGATTCAGATCATCCAGACACCAATTCCAGCTCATTATATACGTAACTCGCGCTCACGCCCACGCTCTGTGCGATTTAACAGACGCTAGCACAAATCTGAAGCAGAAATTTGGAAAAAAATAGGTATTCAGATGACTTAACGACGATCAAAACACCGAACCTCAATAATTTAGATGTGATTACAAGGTTCCGAATCTTCGATAGAAACAGACTTAGCGGATAAAATGGAAATTCGTCAATTTCCTGGTTTTGTAGTTAGCGGTAGATTGAATAGTCTCACTTAATTTTGTATATAAGTAGATAACGAATTACGTAGTTTCAAGAATTTGGAGAATTTAGATATTGGTATAGCGCCTATGCACTCTCGGTGGTTAACAAATATCAAGTTCCTTTTTGGGCCGTAACTTATTCAGATCATCCGGACACCAACTCTCGGATCACTTACGCGATATACGGAGCAAACGATCAACGCACATCACGATTCGACAGATGAATGCTAAAGAGAAAAGTTGAAGACGCATGAGGTGGTTGCATTTGGTTGCAATTAGTGTATTACTGCGCGCAGCAATTATTCAATCGAGTGCCTGCTTCAACTGAGAATGAGATCGACGCTCAATGACTTCTACAAGAAACGCGGGCGTAAATGCGTTTTTCGGTCCGTGTGTATGCTATAGTCTGGTCATGTTAACTTCAATATAGTTTTATTAGAAGTAAAAATTTGTAAGCTGTGAAGCTTCGAATCATCTACCATCAAAAAAATATGCAACCGATTTGGTCGTAGAGTTTCCGAGAGAAACGAAAAATACGAACGAAACACCGTTTTCAAAGTCACGGCCACCAGAGGGCATTTCCGGGTCTCGAAATTTGGAAATCACAATATTTTCACATCACGAATGAGGCGTTGAACTTTACAGCGATTTTCCCGGATGGGGGATTCTTACTATCTCACCCGGCCAGCGCCTTTCAATCCAATACCTCGAACGGTGTTCAAGTAATCGTGTACACGGTATTTGAAAATGAATGTTTTCGGACTCATGAAAACGAGCCTGTCAGCTCGCCTAAAGCTGTGGGGTCACTCTTAGGAGAAAATACAGTGACTCAACAATCCGTGAAAAAGAAATTACCGAGGTTCTTATCGTTAGTCAAAATCTTGGTGAGTTTCAAAGCGTAGAGTAATATATTACAAATTATTAGGCCTCATTTTTCAATAAGTCTCATTTTACCTAACAAGAGATGTTACAGACTTGAGCCTGGGTCGAGTCGTACGTACTCGAAGCTCGAGTGAACCTTCCTATGTAAATCTTGGATCTCGACTCAATTTCGGCAAAGCCGGGATAATTTGATCGCTTCGATGCCTGAGATTATGTTGAGCACCTCCACGAACCCATTCTCTCCCTCCATTTCTCCGTTTCTCCACTAACTAAATTCGTGCCTTTGGCACGACATCCTGTAAGTGAGCTACAATAATCACTGTGTAATACACGAATGGGTGGGTACGAATCGTCCCACGATTTCCAAGTCAAATTTCATATTTCTTTGATCCCAAGCTTTCTCAACGTGCACCGTAAGTTACCATTTTTTCAGCTAACAATCCCATACTTCCTTACAAAAAATCTCGTTCTCAAAAACTGTCAACTCGACGAAGGTCAAGATCACAAATTATCGAGCGACTTTCTTGCTTTTCGGTCAAGACTGCTGGTCATCATCTCACGGACTTGAATAAATCGAAGAGCGTGTGTGCTAGCCGGGGATTCCTTGTGCGGAAAACGATTTTACATACATCGATTGACAGAATAGAAGTTCTGAGAAATCAATTTTCGGTTTAGTAATTGTGAAAAAATTACTACATTCATATTTTATTCAATATTGCACAGCGAAATGGATATTGATGAGCAAGAATTGCACGCATTCGAGTAAATTGGACTAATTCAGATATCAATGAAAATCTGAGGTTCCAATTATTATCCTACCCTTCGCGAAGCTGGAATGAAAAATTAGTCTGACTGAGGTGAACAGGCACCTCGCTAGATCTATATTAAAAACGAAAGTTTCATTACATTATCTGGGGTGAATCGCGGAGATGGCACGGAGAGGGGGGGGGAGGGGGCCCGGTCCAGATGTTTCCTCGTTAACCAATTACCGCAGACGGCCGGTTCGGTCGAGTATCTCATCAAACAGACAGAGATTTTTCTTCTCTTCCACAGCTTTTTTTACCGCTTAACAGACTACGATTTAAGCTATACGAAACGGAAGTAAAAGTATATAGCTAGCTGCCTGTGGTCTCAATTAGCTGATCAGTTGATCCCTTCATCTAGAGATAAACTGTATTTCCAATCACCGGGTGAATGTAAACCTTGGAAGAAAATCACCACGCGACTCCTATCGCATTCTATCATACTGAAAAATCATATTTTTCAAGTTTTTGAAGAGAGCTCGTAAAGTCTTTATCCCCGGAGCGAAGCACGATCGTTCTCAGTCGATCCCAATGTCAATATCAAGCTACGAAGTTTATTCTTGGATCCTAGACGCCCCCCACAAATCTGCCAAAACTGGTTCAAGTTCGGGCTGATGAAAAGATTTGGTGTAAAAATATTAGGATGAAAAATAAAATGGAGTCGAATAATTTTTGAAAACGAAGGGTTTTTTAGAACTATAGCTGAAAGAAGGGTGAAATTTCAGGAAAATTTTGACTTGTCTTAGTTCCTGACAATTGTGAACAATTATCGATATTATATACTAATAAATTTGAAGAGCTTCACAAACTTTGTGGAGTCGAGATTCATGGAAATTTTGATTGAAAATTCCGACTGAAACAGAAATTTATTTCTCTCCTTTGTGGCCACCGCGTTTGCTGTCGAGTTATTTCATGCCTGGAAAGTCCTCTTTTCAACTGAAATTATTTAGACAAACATCTCGGAGCCACCGAGACTTCCGTTTGGGGTTGTTTCCACCTTAACCCCGCGTCTTATTCCCCGTTAACTGGGTTCGAAAAAGTTAAATTATGGATGTCGTGTGTCGAGGGTCGCTTAAATGTCTTCGTGGCCGAAAATATATTTCCGCAAACCCTTCGAAGCAGCACAAAGGAATGACGTTTCTTATATTCAGATAACGAGCTTTTACGATTTAGCACTGATAAAAAAAGCTGCGATGTTAGATATTTCGACGCACAAAGTCGCTTTGAATAGGTAATAGCTGAACCTTTCGAAAACATGACTGGTTTTTTTCTTTTTATTTCGTGAAAAAATTGTTCCAAGAATTATTCAGGACACATAGAATACAAAATTTCAAGTTTTTTCAGATTCTCAAATGTGATTTTTCGGCCTTGAACGTAGACTTGCATGGCCGTAAGAATTGGAGTTTCGGATTCATGAATTTTTCTAGTGCGGTGTCTGGAACCAAACTTTATATTTATATCTCTCGTTTGGCAATCTTGTTCATCAAATAGAAAATTCGGAATCGTGACGAAAAATGTTGATTTTCACAGTTGAGAATAGATCTTTTTTTACTTTCATAAGTTTTTCGAATTTACAGGTCGGTTTCCCTGTTCTTTTACAGACTTTCGACTAGTTTGTTTTCCTAAAAAATGTAATGTATATGAGATGGAATGGATTTAAAAATTACGTCTTGCGGTTATCTACTTACTATCGATCAGCCTGGTGTTTATTTGAAATGGAAATATAATTTTGATTTGCAGTTGCGGAAGCCATATTATTAGTCTTTGGGTGTATATAATGAGATTCTCTCCGGCTTTGGATGCTTGTAAATCTGAGGGCAAAGAGAAAAACGACAACGAGCCTGTTTCACGCGATTTTATAGTCGGGGAAAAAAAGTTTTTATTACTTAACCCGAGACCGGCCAAAGGCACGGTGTGCCCACACACACACAAATACTAGCCCAATATTCTACCCTATATTCTTCACAGCTACCGGACTCGGGTTAAGTGAACTTTGATGAGTCGACGTACCCCTGGATTTAACAAGGAATCAATCACCGTGTCACCGTCTTTCTCAAAGTTTGAAGAAAACAAGGAAAAGACTCGGGACATATTTCAGATACATTTTTCCAATTTTTTTTCCCCCTTTCTGAAATATGCTTCTTCCTGGTTTTTATTGTTGGAAAATTCCAAAACCGAGTACGCAATGTAAATATTTTCGTCTCGAGTATTCTAACCCTCATTTACGTCAAGGAGCAACTGAATTGAAACGAATCTCCAAGTATATAGACAAAATGACAGAAACTCCGGATAGTTCATTTGGGTTCAGTTGTTTACCAAAATCTGGAAAATTATGTTCCGCGCGTCTACTTCTGTTTCCGGATTCCAGTATAACATATGCGTATCATTACAACTGATGTGTCAGAGAGGAAGCTGTTCGCGTGTCTTCATCTCCCACAAGCTGAAGGATAATCCGATAACAGCTGCAGCGAATTCGCATTTCAAAACCAACGCCAAATATTCAAATGTCCCGATTTTTTCAAGGAAATCGCAAACCCGAAGACGATAAATGAACGGAATTTATCCCAAATCACGTCGTGTAACGATTTAGATAGCGCGCTGTCCAAAATGAGTAAAATAGGTAAATTTGACTAGTATACTAAAATCATAATATAACTGGTGACTGCTTGAAACGTTTTTCGCTTTCTCTTCTCTAGTCTCCCAGCTTGGGAATACGACCGCGACGTTCAAAATTTTTGGAAAATATCTTTCATCCGACTGAACTCGTAAATGAGGATAACTTCATCGATGAACGTGCATAAATTGAAAGTTTATTAATTCACCAAAATTTCGCTATATCCTTGAACTTCAGAGAGATATGAAGATTCGTATATAACAATAACCAGAACACTCAAGAAGTATAATCACCAGTTGAACAGCGCGCGGATCCACACATCATCGTAGATGAGACATCTTGAAAATATCGAGAGCACAATCGAAGAAGCAAACAACAAAGTAAAAAGATAAGTGGGCAATGCCGATGAACCATAATATAAGAAAAAAATTTAACGAACCACGGAGTTTAATACGAGAGAGAAATTACAGAGAAGGGGACTATGAGGGAAAAATTCATCGGATCCACTGAAAGATAACTAATAAAGAGACATTTTCAATATATACTAGAAATCGTACATGACACATTTATTGGAATCCTACTCTCGTAAATTCATGCGACAGAATGAGTAGATGGACAATTGCTCAGAAAATAAAAGAGAAAACTTTGAGAATGATTTATATATTTTATTGAACATTATAACATCACCTAGGTATCATATTAGAAACACCCGAGTGCAATGTTGTGTCACTGTTTCTCGTATGATTGAATTTTCAATAACTAATCTTAATATTCATGGCAGTATATTTTTCAGAATTTCCTAAATTCATAGTCTTTGAATACAATTTCCCGATGAATTATAACCATTAATGTGAGTCATGTAAAATCATTTTTCATCTCTTTTCATTGAATTTTCTTCTGTTTTCTAACTTTTGATTAATTCTCGGTTTTCTTCATTATTTTTCTTTTATTTCTCAGTTTTAAAGCAAAGCCAATCATGCAGTAAAAATTGGTATCATTTGCCCGTTCGTCTGCCGAAATCTGTCAAATACTGCGCTAGTATCGACTTTGCCATTACCGATAACATGACGTTTTACTGTATTGGGCCAGTCCGAGCAGCATGTACTCAACCGATATAGTCAATGAGGCCTGGCCCAATATTGGTTTCGATATGCCCCCAGTGATGGGCCGATGTCGATTACCGCAAGTCGAGATTCGACACTGGGCCAGTACTGGGCCGTATTACCAACTCCGATGAACTCTACTTGGGTAAGGAAATAAACCGGAACTCTTTTGAGGTTAATAGAATTAGATCGATTCACGAGTCATTTGAATTAGCATTGGTCTAAACATTTGGACAAAACCTACAGTCTCACCAGGATTTAGAAATTCCACAAACAGAGTATAATAGATATTTTCGAATAAGCAACTTTCCGTCTACCGTGGAAAACCGTAGAATTCTTCTCTGTAGCTATCTCGACCAAATAATTGGCCAGACTGAAAATGGTAAAATTGTCACGGAATAAGAAAATTTGTGCATGCTCCGCCCAATTTTGATCGAAGAACTACGAAAAACTTTCCTATGTAAAAAGTTAAATGAAGTTTTTGGCTAACTATGAGGCGAGTGGTTCGGGTTCGAATGGTGAGTCGGTAGTTCAATCTGGTACGTGACCAACGGAGTGTATGAAAATGATTTCGGATGTAGACTGGCAGGATAGTACGTCTCATTACCTGTTCGGAAGAAGTTGGAATGGAAGCGAACACCACGGTATACGTGTTGAACTGGAATTCATTTGAATACGTATCCTTCCATCGGTAAGGTTTCTTTGGAAATAGTTCTTGTGGTGCGTTTCATGTCGATGGAACCCTTTCGCCCTCTCCCAAACTCCAACAATTGATGAGGCGCCTCTGGAATGGATCTTACAGTATTGCAATGATGTTATTTTCTCCGCTTTTGCGGACTCCATGGTCCACGGAGAGAATTAGGTCTGAAAACGCGAGAGGCTGACCAATAATACATTGTTTTTTCGTTGACACGAGATTTCAGCGAGAGACCAAGTTCTATAATATTCCAAAATGTTGCGTTGTACCGATCATTCATCAAAGTTTCGATGAGCCCTCGCCTATTGAAACGACTTCTAGGTATTTCATGTGTTTTAATAAATTTTTGAAGATTCCATGGAGGATTTTCAGGGTTTGCAAGCATTGTAAAAGATTTATCATGTATATGTATTGGATTTGAGAATAGATCGAAAATTTATCGAATTCCAAAAGATTATTAGCGACTATTTCGAAAACCGATATCAAAATACTTCAACAGAATTTCAAGATCGAGATTCCAAATTAGGCTCACAAGCGCAATGTCAGAGATTACCGGATATTCCAATAGATTTCGTAAGGTTTTATATAATTTCAGAGATTTTGAAGTATATCAGGAATTTTAGAAGGAATCAGAAGATTCAAATGTTCTTCGAAAATTTATATAGATTTCAAAATATTGATCAGTTTATCACATAAACGTCCAATGGTTTTGAAAATATTACGGGCATTTTTTCGATTCCGCGATACATCCTAATTGACATTATTTTAACTGTTCCCGAAATATTTAAACCGATTATCATATATTTGGGAAAATTCGTTACATAACAATATCTCAAGAATCTTACCCACATTCTTGAATTATTCAACTGACAACTAGCCGAAAACGATTTCGAACATTTCATCCATCTGACCAAATAAAATAAAAATTTTCCGGAAAATCTTCAGTTTCGACTCATCACGTACAATTGAGAAACAATCCAAAAAATCCTTTCCAACGAGAAAACACATAATTGTTTTCCCCTAACGAAAAATTTGTTGAGCATGATCGAATCTCTGATATCACGTCAAAATTCTGTAAAAACCTCATCTCTTCCGAATTGACGGAATACATCTTTCCGTCCTCTTGACATTTTTTGTCAACTCCCAACCAGTAATTTTCGCGTTACGATGCATTTTCTGGATTCTGAACGTTTGTAGAAAAGGATGAACAACATTGCGGGAAAAATTGAAGTCTGATCCCGCCTCTCAAAATGCTTTTCGACAAAAATTTCTACTGATATTATTTTCCAAAAAATTACACACGATCTTGGAAAAGTACCAAATCGTTAAAATACGACCAAGTTCAACATCACCCAATAAATCACAAAAACTGGTAAACTTTTGTTCAAATAAGTGGAAGTGGCTGGTTCATTCTATTCTCGAATGCTATCTTGTTCGTCCGCCTAGGCCTATTTTTGGCAGGGATATCCAACTTTTTGTCCCGATTGGAAATTTGTGGGGCAATCACGAGCTCATGGACGATACTGTGAGACCTCGGTCAAAAGATTCCGAGGTACCTTCTCTATAATGTACATACGTGAGCTTCGATTCATAAATAAAAAAAAAAATAAAAATGAAAATCAATAGATAGAAACGGAACTACACAGTCGTAGGAATGCTTTGAGAAGAGTTCTTCCGCGTTTTATCCCCTCTGAGCGATTTTAAAATCGAATCAATTTCTACTGTAGAAATTGTAAATCACTTGGAGATTTTCAAGCTCTTTCAATTCTTCGCTATTTCCTACCTCGGTGGGTATCGACTGTTTGTGGGGCTTCGTGGTATCGTAAACAATATTTCAAAGTCCGTGTGAAAATTCGTGAAAATCGATAATCGGAGGTATGGAAAAAGTGTGGAAGATAAAGTATGTTTATTGTCTGTTTTGTATCAAACTTCAGCATGAACGTTCTCCTATCTTCTTTCACATTCATGCAGCCTGTTCAACATGGAATAGAAGAACCCCCTCTATAATTTGTAATCATACCTTCGCGAGTTTGACTAAGATATAAGTAATAAGTTTAAATTGAAATCACAGCTTCGGCTTTCGTTCTAATATGGATAATTGATTGCTTCCCTCTTTCTCGGAGAGAAGTTCTTTACGGAACGGAGTCGAAATTACTGTACAGTAGGCAGATCTCGATGGGAGTAATTTCAAGAATTTTCCTGAAGATGATGAATGTATGAAGGGTCCAGAAAATGTTGAACTTATACCAGAAGACTTTGGATTTTTTATTTTCCCATGTTTTGAACAATGTTAATGACGCTGCTATCGGATCAACAAATGTAGTCGGATGGGTTTGAAGCTCTATATCTAAACGGGAAAAATCGGAGACCATTGTATGGAGCAGTTTCTGAATGCGTAGAATCTTTTACATCCGGCTATTATACACACAACTTTTCGAAAAATTTCTCATCAGAGAGATTTGGCGATGCTTTTTCCGTAAGTCAACTTCACCCTCTTGCAGTTCTGTTGATAGTGCGTATAAAAATATGAAAAACTACACACGCAATCATAGAAATCCGTAGATGCAATCAACTTTCCCTCATCGGATCAGAATTTTTGTATTTTCTCACAAAATCATCAAATTCACCACACACTGTCACGATTGCCATTGTCCGAGATAACGGTTCTGCCAATTACTGTTCTACATAGGTACACTAATTTAGAAAATATATAAATTTTTGAAATTGTATCACGCCGAGAAGATTATGGAGATAAGGTACACATTTTTTTCAAATTTTTATACAGACTATCAACGGAACCCGCGCCATGGGCTGGAGTTGATTCGCGAAAAATGCTTCACCTAATCTACGTTGTCCAATATTTCTGGAGCCATATCTATGGCGGCCAATTTTTGGAAAAGTTACGTGTATAATAGCTGGATGTAGAAGATCCGACGCTTTCAGAAACTGTTCCATACAATGGTCTCCGATTCTTTCCCGTTTTGATATGGAGTTTCAAACCCAACCGACTCAGTAGAGTATTGAGATTTTTTCTGCGATTCAGCGAGTTCTAGAGCTTTGTTGTATCCCGATCAATCCCACCGCTGCCACCAATGTTAAATCCCGTTTGATGATTACGCGGGTATAACAGCATGAGGTTCGATCGCCGCTCACACACAAGCAACTGGACTGGAAAAGAGTTGAGGTGGAATGAACGATTGATTTAAATTCAAGGAAAGATGTATTTATTGACGTTGACCTGGTAGAGCAAGGTCAAAAAGAGAAGTGTTCGGGAAAACAAAACAATGTAGCATACAGAAAATGAGTTTAGGTAAGGTGGGAAGTCAGCAAGCTGCTTGCTTGCAATTTCAGAGTACTGCGTGACAGGATGAATGTGATGAGGTCCCAGGTGAAAAAGAGATCAGCTGGAGAGCAAGGAGCGCAAGGTGGAGCCCGCCGGGCATAGCAGCCTATATAAAGTGATTTTTTTTAATTGCAGACTTGATAAGAAAAAGTTGTGAATATAATAACAGAAAAATGGAAATAAACGTCTAGTCGAAAAAAAATCCGTTTACAAAATCTTGTGATTGCTTCGTTGAAAAGCAAGTCTGCCCTGTATAGTGTGACCTGTATAGAACTGTAGATGATAAATAGAATACTCTCTTCCGTAATTTTGAAACATTCATTCGAGAAAAGAGAACCCACGTTGTCTGCTGATTATTTTATTTAGGCAAAAGTTGGAAACGGAATTTTAGATAAATTTGAGTATGTTTTTTGGTGTTATTTGTGTGCGGCTGATACTGTTTTTTCAGGCACATTTCTTGTTAACAATGGATGAATACGTAACCGATCTTCTGAAATCCGGTATCCGCCCAACTCCACACACCGAAGCGACGTACGAAGTTGGAAGAAATCGTGTGAACTGATACGAAAATCTGAAATTTGAACAAACTTTGAAACACTGGGACGATAATCGTTTGCTCAAGTTGAAATATCCAGAAATGTTTTACGCAATTTCCCGAATTTTGACGGAGAATTTCAAATTATTTGACGGCATTAAAATCCTCAAACGATAAAAGTTTTATTTCATTCTGTGCTGTGCTTCGAATTCACTAGTGAGAATAATCTGAATGTATATCCACGATTTTCTGAATAACACACAAAATTTTATCCAAATACGAATTATCCAAAAATCAATTTAATCGATCTACTCCCCCAGGTATATTTATTGATCATAATGTTGATCTTATCAGAGGGGCAGTTGGGAATACGGAATCTCTTGAATAAGGGATGTCGGGTCAAGAGAGGCTCCGATGTCTTATCAGCTTTTGAGAAAAGCCTATAAGCGATAAAGAACTCAAAGGGATCTTGGCTGAAGAATACCGGAGGTAAAAAAGTTTCTTTCATTTCATTTCATTTCACAAGAAAAAAAATTGTCTTTTCCTTCGTTTTCATGTATAGGTATATAAGGTATTCCCACGGCAAACCAACCAATCAAAAACCTTTTTCATCTGCAATTTGGACACTGGTTTTCATTATTCGACTCAATATTGAACCTCTATGATCGATTATTATCAAGCCATAAAATTCTCAATAATTTTGTGGTCAACCACGTGATTTCAGAACCGAAAAAAATCATGACAAAAAAGTGGTTGGGGATAGAAATTCGGAAGAATGTATGCAGGGAGCGTTCGAGAATCAGAAGCAACGCAGTATAAAGAATCGCTGATCGAATCGGGGACGTACGTACATCGCCGTAATTTTTCCGGCTACGTAAATATTTTGTTATTATTTCACCCCTAAAAGATGTTACAAAACAGAGATACCAACCCTAATATAATGATCGATTACCATTCCTGGTTAATTAGCCCATAAAGGTGCCGCGGGCTGATTGTTATCGTCGTTATCATCATGCCATTACCATTATTAATTATACTATTATTATGTCTTAGCTCTGGCTAATTGTCGAGGGGGAGGATTTGCATGAGAACGAATATATGTAGATAGGAACGGAAAACACGTTCAAATTCTCACAATCAGAAGAGAAAGAACAAAATCGAATTTAGGATGTCTGTGAAGAATTGGAAAAACAGTCTAAAAAAGAGGATCGAAAACCCGTGAATTGGAAAGAAAACAAATTTTGGAACGGGAATTCGATCGGTTTCATTTTGCGCACCAATTAGTTCCGATTTTTTCTTCATATATTGGGGAATGGACGATATTGAAAATTCTTAACCCAGAAGTGCAGGTCACTGTAGTTTCGAATGAATAAATATACGGTGAGAAGACTCAGTGAGGATAAAATTTTTCAGGATTAATTGGGGTTGTTACAGTCGGCGCGAATTCTAAACCCTGGAAAAGAGAGGTCGCCATTAATTTCCGACGCTTATTAGTACTTTATAAGCACTCTTTGTGTTTGTTTAGCGGTAAAAATGACGAAGGCAGCTCTTGAGTTTCGGGGATCGTTTTACGTGTCCATTTGACCTCAAGAGACGGTTTCGGTGGATGTTCGCTGGCTCTCAAAATAATTGTAATCAACCCGCACTTGAAATTCTGTTTTAACAGAAATTCAATTTTAGAAGTAGCTGTCTATCGTTTCAAGAAGTATAATCAAATTATTGCGGTGTTTTTTTTTCAATTTCGAAGCAATTTCAAAATTACTGCAAGGTTTTCATGCGATTTCAGATTTCCAGCAATTCTAATAAGCATTACAGCGATATTGTGAAATTAGAAAAAATTCAGGACCTTGATACGCTCGCCAAAAATTTTACGGTCTTTGGATATATTTTAGGGATTTTATGTGATTTCGTAAAGATTTTAGAAATTTTGTACAGTTTCAAAATTGCATGTATTTTCATAAAATGCAGGAACTTCAAACCTTCTACGAATATTGTGGAACTTCTAAAATTTCGACGATTTTCATTGGATTCGCCGATCGTTGTAGCACCTACATTGTTTTACAAAAATTTCGAGAGCAATGAAGGAATTGGTCCATAGTTTTCATATGTGTTCCAAAAATCATGACAAAAGGCTTCCGAAACCTTCATAGGACCTCTATGAAGACTATGAAGAAGTAAGTTCGAGGAAAAATCCGGTGATTTCGCAGAATTAAAAAACCTACGGGTTCCAAAAATGTTCCGAGGACTTCAGGCATACAATCCAAATGCAGGAACTGCAAGGGCCTCGCACGAACGTCATTTGAAAACAATTTGACAAACATCATAGCACTCCACAAGTTTCGGAAAATGATATATGAAATGTCAGCATCCGCGAGAATGCTTCGGAAAATTCATGTGTGTTTCAAAGATTGGAGAATATCAAAGGGATTTCTGGATTACACGGGGCATTGAAGATTAGGGAATTCCCAAAGGATTAGAGGGATCATCTCATTAATTTTTGGCAAATCTGCGAGAGTTCCAGATTTAATCAAAATTTCAACAAGTTTCCGAATTCTAAACAAACTTTACAAATTTTCCATGTTGCACAAGTTCGTGTTCCGAAAATGAGATTCTCTGATTCTGTGAGTTTCGCAACATTTCCATTCTCCAATCTACTTGAAACTGTTTGAAAACAAACATTCTGGAGTATCCCAAAACTGGATCATAAATACTGAAAAAATAATCATCAGAAGGCTCAACTCGCTGTAAACGTCTACTGTTCTCGTTCTCGTTCTCGTTCTCATATGGCAAAAAGATTAATGGTCTGTTTAAATGGAAACACGTGTCGACGGCAGACTGGGTCAAATTCATGAGGTCGTTCGCCGTTCACCCGGTTCAACCCTTTTCCCAGCTTGAACATGCCCGTGGCCCATCCTTCCGGTTACCCCCTGCCATGTGGAGTTCACCCTTGAAGTGTAAACATCTCTTCAAGTTGAAACGGTACATTAAAGAATTTACTTGTCACCATTCAATGCGAGAATAGAACTAAATCACAAGATAACAGAAAACCATTAATCATTAAATTCCAGACGTAAGATTAAAAGTCTTTCGGAAAAGTCCTTCGACCATATCGAAATTCGATAACAAATGAAACAATTGTAGTTTAATTTTTACGCCAAAATCAGTCGTCAATCTAGAGACTTGGTGAAGCCTCAGGGCGAGTAGGTATTACATAAAAAATAAACGGGGCAGCACACGTAATGAAAAAGTGGAGTGCGCTCGACGGGAGACTCTCTACCGCAACGGCAGCTCACCGTGAAATGGGAAGATTGGGTCGTACAATATTTCCACAGTTGTACTCGAGAATATTCAGGTGTCCCCGACGCATATTCTAGAGATAAATAACGTATCCGACAGAGGATCGCAAGAGCTTTCATTTCAGTCTACAATCCGCATAATCGGTCTATACGAATACCTGAAATAAGTCTTCGGCTGCTTTTCGCGAGGATATAAGCCTGAGGAAACGGGGGAAAAAAATAACTGAATTATGATTATTCATGAAATCGAAAAGTTGAATTTCACGTACCATCGGCGTCTCTGCACAGTTCATTTTTTCACGTCCCTTCATATACCGACCCAAATATTCCATTAGGGCCATTTAACAATTGAATCACGAAGCTTCGGGCAGGGGCCGCGTCTTTCAAACGTGATATTGGTTGACGCAGGGGTGAAGGGGGGGACTCACCGTAACCACGCCACGCTCTTTCGGTCTCTCATTTCAGCGGCTCTTGTTGTCAAATTTCAAAAATCGTTAAATTCGAAAAAAAACAGATAGGGGGAAGGGGGGCGGAGAGTGCATTCAATTTGTGTCCTAATTTCGGAAGAAGGTGAAAGTCTGTCTAACAGAATGTGTCGGACGTCGATGGTGTGAAGTATAATTGTTATTGAGTAGCAAATAAAAATTGAAACGAACGAAGAGAATGTTATCGCGCTGTAGGTATATCTCTTCTACATTACCGTACATAATAAAATGAAACTTGGCGAACGCTTTGACGCCAGACATGCTTCGTGGAGTATAAATTTTGGTACATGGTTGTTGAGAATTTTGAAACTGGAACCGGAATGATTATTATCATTATTATTATTTTCTTCAGATTCATGGATATTTTGTGATTTTAACAAGGAAGTATCACGTATACTTTCTCTCGAATTTGGTGGAGCTAACGCGTCATTAACTCAAAGAGATTCACGTAAGCAGGATATTTGGATACCTTGGCGAAACAAGATTGCTGCAGTACACGACAAATAGGGGACATCATAAACCCACTCGAGCTACCTCGCCTTGGTTCTCTCGCCCATCTATTATGCCTAGATAGTTTATTACACATTTTATAGGCACCTCTTCGACGATGTACCAAGAGTTCATGCTGATAACAATCCGGAGATACACGGCTGACCTTTTCACCAAGATTCGATATCCCAATACGTTGAAAAAATAAAATAAAATTTCTTCAGCTTCAAACAGAAAGTTGAAGGCATCTCTTCGAGAGATTTTCGTTCCCTGATTTTAGACAATTTCGAATAATCATAGGAATTCTCAGGGCGCGTTGAAACTTTCCGTAAGGCTTTCGTGGTGCGAAGATTAGTACCCAAAGTCCAAAAAATTGATGTTGAAAAAATAACAATAATTCGTCGCAATCCAACCGACGATTCCGGAAGACTTTGAAATATTCCGGAGGGTTCCCGAAGACTGCAGATATTTTGTGAAATTCGTAAAACGTTCGAAGATATATTCAAAGTCTCGAAATCGAAGATGTCTGTAGGAATTTGGAATTACGTCATAAAGTTATTTGAATATTCGTGAAATTTCGAATGATTGGACGAGAGTGCTGACAGATTTTGAAATGCTCGCGTAGCATTATCACTGAATATCAACCGAACCTCGCGAGACTTGAGTAAGTTTATACAAGTCGTGAAAATATTTCACAATGCCAACGACCTAACGATGTTGTGGAAGATAATTTCGAATTATTTTGCGCATATTCTTACAACTGACTCACCTTAGAAGCCCCTAGTTTGAACATTCGATATAAAAATGCATAGCAAACTTGGTTGAAAATGATGTTTCATTTGCATCCATTATTCTACAAAACAGACGCGCTCCCATTTCCGACACGTTCTTTCAGCTAAAGAGCCAATTTGAACAGAGATTACAGGTAAGTATAGGTATATATATTTCCGAAAACTTAGACAATAAAAAAGTTGAATTACCTCATAAAACGCAGGTATACAAAATATTAATAATTAATATTCTCTTAGGTTTAGTACACGGAGAATAAGATTCCTCCCAATCTTCTGTATTATAAAAGAAACTCATAGAGTATCATCGTTCGGGGAAAATACACTACTTAGGACGTTTAGGTTGTACTCCCACGCAAAAAGGTATAAAACCACTCGTAACTTTCAAGCCAAGACTCGGCGCAGTATGCGAAAATGAAAGAAGTGATGAATTTATGTGACAAAATAATGTGAACAAAGAAGGGTTGTAGAAATCTATAAACCAGAAAGGACGAAGAAAATAAATCCGCTCTTCTTGGCTAGATTAGTTCCAGAATTCAATAATTCCAGAATCACAACAAATTTTTCGGGAACTTCAGTATAGGGATTCCGCTCAATTCAAGTGTCCTCGACGATTTTCGGATTTAAACAAAATTTTCGGGGATAATGTGGAATATATAGGAAAATTTTGAAATTGCTCGGAATCAAATCATTAATTTTCAAGCACTCCGAAAGTATATGGGAGATTCAATATGGCTAAAAAAATCTAATGGATTCTACAAATACTGTGAAAATTTCATATGATTCCGGATATTTCAAGCATTTCAGGGATTCAATGGAATTCCTGATTTCTCAGAAACTCCAAACTATTTCAGGCCTTTCTTCAAAAGGGTTTCGGAAAATTTGGATGTTCTCAAAAATTACAGATATTTGAAAACATGGCATAGATTCCATGTGTTTTCAGGAATTTCAGAAGCTTACCACGGATTTTATGGCTGCTTTCGAGTTTCCAGTAATTGAATTTCCAGTTCTCAATAATTTCGCGGATTTCAAAAATATTTTAGGTCATGAAGTTTTCAGTTGCTATGACAAATTTGAAGGTTGCAAATTTTTCGGGACTCAGAACCACTTTCGGCATCGTATCAAGTTTGCAAAATTTGTGGTTCTCCGGAGGAGTTTCAGGGATTTCATCTACCATGAAAAAATCGAGCAAGAATTGAAATGTGGCTGGCCAAAACTCGCATGCTTTCTTTTTTCCTGTATATTCACACCGTAGAAGGATCCAACGGAATTTCGTCAAATGCAAGGGTTTTTCAGAGGGTTTCTGAAGTTTTTTAGAATTTTGAATAGCATTTCATGGATTTCATGCGATTAAAAAGAAGTTCCTTTTTCCTCGAAAGCTCTACTTTTCACGCAAAATATCCTCCCTTCCAGATTGCTGTAAGAAGAGACTCTTAAACTCATGATTTTTCATAAAATGCCGTTTTAGTTCTTCAAGTTTTACCTTGACTACAACTTGCCTAAATTCCCCAAAATTGCAGCTATTTGAAAAACTTTCGATTTGAAAACTCAGAAATGTTGATAATCCTTTCTGGTGCAAGCCACAGGAGATTTGATAAAATGTTGCGAAATTTCAGGCTAGCATTTCCGGGATTCCATACACTTTTCCAACAAAATTTCGCTCCACTTTCTCATGAAAAATTCTCCCCCCCAAATTGCTGCAAGAAGAGTCCCTCAAACTCACGATTTTTCATAAGAAGTACCTTCACTTTATGAAGCTGAAGCCTGACTACCACACCCGCGAATTTCTCGAAATTTCAGGTGAAAATTTTCTGATTTAGAAACTTGATAATGTTGACAAGCCGCAGGCCAGCTGGGCACAATGCAAGCTCTAATCCAAAATTTATCGTGGTTTGGCATTCGCCTCTATAATATAACTTATGTAAAATATTTTGCCCGAACGCAGACGGCGTCCTTACTGTGCAATACTCAATACTGCGACAATAGATACATAAAGGGTAGCCAGCTGAGTTCCTGAACACAGGCACGCCTCCTTGGAACTTATGTGTATTGGTTTACGAGTGTCGAAGTTTCTACTCTAGCATACAATCTCACATAAGCTCGCATATACTTTCATGTACACAGACCTGCCCTGTACATGTTTATTTGTGTGTATGTGATACAGACGTTACGCAAACGCATGTATATGAGGAAACTTGGCTGTGCGAAGCCGATAGCCTCGGATTATTGCATGATTATGAGGCCATAGTTAACGAGGTAGGATATATTCTCCTACAGCTTTAATACGTAGCATGGTATAGAGCTTTGGGAATGTGCTTAAGCGTGCTTGCAATATACAAAGTTTGAGAAAGTTCAAGGGGTCACGTTGTGGTTGCCCTAAATATGAGTTCATTATTTCGTTTATTATTTGAATACCATCTTCCGAATGATTATTGCAAACTTTCGAGTTCACTGCATGCTTCAGGCTTCGCAATTCTTGTTTCTCTTTTTCACACTCCATTCGGTTAAACACTGTGGAATTTCGATACACGAATATAGAACAATCCGCAGATACAGATATTTTTGAGAATTTTTTATCTTTCAATTGGATAGAAAGTCTCGAAATTTACATTCGGAATTCCGGAGAAATCATGTGCTAAATCGTAGAGAGAGATATTTTGAGACTGTGATAAAATTCTAGAAAAATTAATCAATTTTTCAAATACTTGATAGTATAGAATGAGAATTTGTAAAATAAATCTCCTCATAAACACCAAACTTCCAACTTTCTCTACGGAAGCTCAAGGCGTCGGAAACCTCTTCTGTGAAGCTCATTTCACAACTAATTCCGTGTATTATTGCAGATTCGACTTCCTTAGTAATTCCAATGCGTTTCAGTTGCGAGCTTTTTATCTGTGGTTTTTTTCTCTCTACAGGACTAATATAAGGACGAGCTTTAAATACCGTTTGAAGCCAGGCAGGATGTCAAACAGACGATGAACGGAGGGGAGGCTATTAAGAGGCCTGCGAAAGGGGCGAGTTTAACTCAAGAAAGTCAAAAGGCTCTTCATCTGGTTCCAGTTGAACTTTGAATAATGCTCCCCAGATCATGAATTTCGTCAGCTACGGGGTATTCGGAAGTTTGTTTGTCCTCGGCCTGTTAATTTTTCACGGAAAACAAATTTTTTTCCGGCCCTAAAGTTTTGGGACAAAATTTCCGTTCGTTCTGTCAGCTCTGATTCGTAAGAAATTTAGAAAGCAATAACCCTAGTCAGAAAAAGAAGTGGAAGCAGACAACAGAGTCTAATACTGTTAACCGGAACTTGTGACAGAGGCAGAGTTTTTCAAGTAATGAGATCCTTCTCTCCAACGAGAATACGAAGAAAAAAGTAATTAAATATGGCGAAAGGTTTCTAGTATTTTATTTTTGATTTCATTATGTTTTCCAAATTCTCATTCACGATGCTATAAAAGTGTGAGTTATCTATGTAGTACAGCATTTCTTTTTTCAAAATTACACCAGGCAAGCCTAGAGAACTTTGTCCAGATAAATTCTGTTTCAGACTCTTGGCAACGTGATCTTCGCTCATAATTGTTCTAAGTTTCTGACATAATTAGAGCTTGGTTTTTGACGGGTGCTTGAAGCCGAGTAAGAATTCTGTCAGAGAGTGAATCCGCACGTGTGCTTGTACTCCATGCGTGAAATTATTCAAGGGGCTCAATTCCAAAGTGTTTTTCTAATTTTTGTCCAAAATCAAACTCCAACGCAAGAGCGAGGCTTACGAAACTTCCGTTGCATAATTGAATACTCAAAATCATGAGGACGAATTTTCCAGTCTTTGAATAAACTGAATAATGGTGAAACGATGATCTCCAATTCATAAACTGAATTTCCGAATTTTCGAATACCCTTTTTCACTTTAATACTCACCTAAAGTTCCTGGAAAAACGGAAAAGTGTTGAAAATCGACTCACCAAGAAATCCTGGGATCGCACCAAGCGGCATGACGAAAAGGCTGACAAGGAGGTCCGCAACCGCGAGGGAGAGTAGAAAGTAGTTTGTCACGTTGTGGAGTCTTCGGTCTAGCCCCACGGCTAAACAGACTAGAATATTTCCCAGGCCACCAGCGACGATGAAGACAGCGACGAACAGGAAACTCCAGTCCAAACGACGTCCTTTTACTGTCCACGATGGCCTCTGACGACTCGTACAAGTGACTGGGATTTCTGATACTGCCATGTTCTCCGTCGTTGAACACTCGAACAATGGCTGTATATCGAGTACTTTTTAAGGCATGTAAAATACGAGTAAATTCTTTCGAAGAAATTTATGATTTTTTTTTTTTCGCTTCCTCTGAAGATCAATTCGTTGGGTCTTATTTTGTCAAGATCGTATACATCACGCACCGAAAATTTCTAAACAATAGGAAAATCTGCAGTTCAGAGGTTCGCGGTCTCCGTCTCCTATTTTTTATGCTATTTTTCTAGCGTTGTTTAACGATATGATGAACACTGTACGGGATTTATGAAATTTTACTCAGAATCTTGCAGATGACTATAGGTCTTCAGGGATTTTTTCAAATCTCGGTGGATATATAACGAGAGACGATTCTCCCAACTTCTTCACCCGGAATCGGGTGCAATGTTTTTTTTAGTGTAATTTGATGTGAGAAAACGAGAATCCCCCAGCCGTTTGCCTACAAATTGAGATTTCTTAAAATTACAAATTCTCAAAGTTGGTAATTTCATAACTTCCACCCTAGCACTATGTCTTCGGAAGGGCTGCGGGGATCGAAGTGATTCGCAGAGCAAGAAATTTTTTCCGCTCGAAGCCGTGCAATATGAAACGATAATGAAAAGCTCGATTTTTTTCCATCTCAATTCTCGTATACAGGGAAAAGGTCCCATAGAAGGGTCACGCTTCGAAATGGTCGTTTGTTATATCGCCAAAAGCGCGAGTGTTATAAAATTAAAAATCTTGTGGAACAGAAAGAGGCTCCATCTCCTATAATTATCTGAAGTTGTGTAATGCTGCGTCAAATGATGTTGTAGCTGTTCACTAGCAAACACAATATTTCATAGTCAAAGTAACGAAATCAACGGAACAGATTTTTGATATTTCAGTAGAGATTCAAGATGTGAAGGTGAATATGGTGCTTGGATTACTACAGAATACATCCTATATCATTGCCGAATGACGAAAAATTGATTTCGTTCACGTGTTTGTTCATTATCCACGTGCTAGCCACAAATCGCCCCAATCCTTGAAAGGTTCGAATGTTTTCGCCATGAAAAGGCCATTGCTTTCGTGGTTTTCAATCGATGACGAAAGAGATAACAGCTCGGATTGGAAGGTATGACTATCACAAGTTGTTTTAGGTCAAGTACGAAGCGTCACAGAAAACGAGCATCTCTCATCGAAAAAGCAGTTCGAACAAACTGTTTAGTAGAATAAGAAAGTTGGTGACGATTCTTTATTTCCGTTTACATATTCATAAGTTTAAATTTCATGAAACCGAAATGATCTCAAAATTTGTTGTGAAGGTCAAAGAAAGAAATATATTCGTTTGAAAAATGTTCATCTTTATTACAAGTCGTCATCTACGAACATGACCCTTTCATTGAACTTGGTGACCCCGCCATAGAAGATAATCCTTGAACGGATCAATTTTTCAGTTTTTTCTCGAAATTGCAGAAAACACATACTTATGTCATGATTCAGTGAAAACACATCGGACATTTTTTTTAGCCAATAAGCCGTACGATCTAAGGACACTTTCAGAAATATGATCGGGCAATTAGTTTCAAAATTATAGCCAATTTTTCAAAAGTGATCCTTCTATGGAACCTGCCCCCTATATAAATAAGGTATAAATTTATTCACATAGTCAGAGTTTCAGATTTCCCTTCCGTTCCCTTCTATTTCCAACGGAAGTGTAGTTTCTCTGTCAATGAAAGACAATATCGGAGGAATTCGAAGGTTATTACTACCAAGTTCTACACTTTTTACATCAATCAGGATCCAAAGAAAGAAAATCAATGTGTTCGTTATCATGTTGAGTTGGAGGGCTTCCGGTGGAAGAAATTTCCCGCTCTGAACCACTTCGGTCCATACAAAGCTATTTAACCTCTCCAAAGATAAAGTGGGTCGAGCTTACGAAATTACCAGCTACTAAAATTTGGAACTCTTCTTCGAAAAATTTTATTTGCGGGTATATTTTTCTGGTTGAGAAAAGAAAAATCGCACTCAAATCTGGGTTAAGAAAATGAAAAGCAATTTCATTGTAAATCTTATTGACTATTGTTAAAAATCCTCAAGAATAAACAGAATTCAAATGGCAGTTGCAGTAAGGGATGATTCTATACTTTAGCTTTAGGAAAATCGATCGATGTTTAATATTCGACGAAAAAGATAACTGTCGACATTGAACGTGGGTATTACTCTTAATTTCGAAACTATTTTCAGGAGGGCTCAAAAACTTGGTCTACATTTTCATTCATAACTGTTTTCATTACTACTCGCGGAGAGACTTGTGGATCAGGGAATCCGAATTAAGAGTAACAAAGTCCGAATAGGCAATTTTTCGGATTTTTATAGGCATACCGAGTTCGATCCACCATTCCAAATTAGGTAGTTTTTAATTTGGATTTGGAGAAAGCAGCCCAATAAAACCGCAGAAGCCTGACTGGCCATTGATGCTTCATCGACATTGTAAATCCTAAGTATAACCTAATTAGGAGATTCAGATCCCAAAATGAAGTATGATTTATGATAGAGTGTTGATTTGGCGAAACGAAAATATTAGCATTTTTTCAAAGATCCATGATAGTATTGTTATAGATTCGACAAAATTTTCTCGATTGACATTCAATTTTGAGAGAGCATGAACCCAAAATAATGTGTTCTCCTCGAATTTCATGAGAACAAAAGTCAAAAAACTCAATGCTTTCAGTGCGCAATTGGAATAAGATGATCGTTACGCATACTCACTTCGTCAAAAATGGTTGAATTGCAATCTCTCAACCTAGGAAACTGGGTGAGAAATATACCTTCAATAGTTTCTATACCGGTGAATATCAGGGATACATTCACGTCGCATTCAAGGTAGTCACACGGTCTGCAGAATAGAGCAGCCTCGTATGGAACGGTGCAAATATGATCGTAAAAATTTTGTACCGATGTACTGCTTGTCCCAAATTGTCCCGAACTGCATCCAGTAACACAATCGTAGAAAGTGTTGTTGCAGGTCACTTGACGAAGCACCGTTGTAATATTGCTAGTTACACTCGATGTTACATTTCCCGCGCTAATCAACATATTTGTTTGCATCAAAAATTGCACATCGTCTCTTTCTCGCTCTCTCTCTCTTTCTCTCTATCTCTTTCTATCCTTCTTGCTCCCTTTCCTTCTTCCTCGCTCTTCAAGCAGTAACCAGATGCCAGCTACCAGCTGCTACTCTGCAATTTTGTTTCCACGATTTTCCCACCCCTAATATCTTCATCTTTCCTGCTACGGAGGCTTTTGAAACTTTATTGACGGGCCTTCTTGGCACATCACTTCCCCTGCGCTAAATTTCAGCTTTTGCATCCAAAATCCACGTTGAAGATTTTGAAAATATTCGCCAGAGAATTCGAAGAGTGGTCTTGTCGTTTTGCTGGAAATTGAGAAAAAACAAGACTTATTCAATACCTACAATGGTGAGAATAATTTCGGAAAGAAATATCAAAACGTTGTTCTGCCAAAATTATGTGAAAACTTCAGATTCTCATGCCATAAACTCAGGTTTGAAATACATAGTTGACAAATTTTTGGCTACCTGAAAACAAAAAAAACAATTCTTGATCATTTCGAGAATGTGGAATCTCTATTTTGTGATTTCATTTTCAGTGATTAGGTACTCTTTCTTCTCAGGAAAAGTTTCACCAAAGGCCCAGTACAGGGCCAGTTCCGCTACCAGCGTTGCTAACTGTGGCCCAGCTTTCGCTGGCAGTACTCGGCCAGTACTGGTGATGATCAGGATTGATATGGTAAGTCCTACGCTTGGCTACCAGAATGGAGCCAACATCGCTAATCGACACTGGGCTAGTATTGCCTGTCAGTATTGAGCCGAACATGACTGCCATCGCCGCACCAGTATTGGCAGCCATTAATGGTCCAGTATTATCGTACCATCGAATTAAACACTGGACAGTACCGGCTCAGTATCGGATTACGATGCTCGGTTGCCAGATCTGGACCGGTGCCGGGCCATAATATCTCCGATATTGGCAGACTTCATGCGGGCCAATAGTGGCCCGATCTTGGGCAACAAACCTCAGTTACCAAGATTAGACCAATACTGACCCATATCACCAGCATTGGCAGGCTTATTCTGGGTTTTTATTCATCTCCTCTATGTTTACAGATTTTTGAACGCGTGTTACATTTCCGGACTTCGACGTGAAATCGGTGAAATAAATTTCAGATATTTTTTACGGCAACAAAAGATCTGAGCTTTTCCTTCCTTTCTTTAAACCGAAGAAATCCTGAACTGACTTTGATGACGGAACCACGTAGCCGGTGTTTCTACCGGTGCACAACTTTTACGACTTTTCCTGCAGTAATGCGGCGTTACAATTTTATGGGTTTCCCTTGCGCGTGAAAACTCACGGTCGTTTTTATCTTTGATTCAAACTACAAACTACATATTTCACGTTACAATGTGGAAATAAATACATCAGGTAACAATCTTAACGAATACAACGCACTCAAATTTATCAAACAGCCGGATTTGAAAAAAAAATTTGTCCATCTGGTTTCATGATCTTATGAAATTCGGAAGGGTATTGCTGGATATGCATATGAGAGCCCTGCCAGGGTTTTGCGCCGGTCCTAGGTCATTTTAGTTGTCATCGAAAATAAATAACTCGACCTCCGGGTCATTACATCCGATCGACATGCGACAAAATCGAGGGTGAAGGTCTCGTCAGAATACATCGAATTTCCCAGGTTTCGGCCATTCTGGGCTGAAAGCCGAATTTTGGGAGCAGTTCCGAAACTTGAAATGGAATTTTCGATTCTTTATCGATTTTGCACTAACATAGATAAGCAAAGATGAATCTGGAATCGATAGGTTTTTCAATTCTTTTTTGAAATGCTACGCGCAAAAGAAACTGTGGATGGTGCGCCGTTGTAAAAAATCGGAAAAACACAATTTTTCGTCGTTTACAATTCGGATTACGCGCCAAATTACAGGTAACCTCATCGGATTTCTATGTTCTGCCATTGTACAACACTAATATTTTTTTGAAACCCGTCGCCTTCACAATGTCCCGAAGAAAATCGAACGAATAACAGCTTTGACTCTATGAAATTCGAGCTTCGCGTCAAACCGGAAGTATTAACTTTTTCTATTGAAACACATTTCACCGTTTGAAGCCAGGTTTCTGTGCGACAAGAAAAGAATATTCGTCAACTTTATCTCGCTAATGAAAATTTGGCAAATCGTGGCTATTTTTGTGATGCATAAAAACCACGCTCTGCGCCACACAGAATCTCTCGAGAATGGCAGACACAATTTGGAATCACTTACTGAAACGAATGAATGTTTTTGCCGTTCTTCAATATTTCACACTATGAAAAGTTTTACAGAGTATACCATCATTCAGCATGAAATAAAACCGTCGAAGTTTTGTACCGGATTGAGAAGGTTAATGAGATGAACGAAGCAATATTTTGGAATTACGAAAAACCAATATTTGAAAATATTGGTTCAATTATCTTATCAACCCTCCGTATTCATTACAGAATTTTCGGGGTTTTGTTCGATACTAAATTATATGGCATTAAAAAAAAAATTGTCTAGTGCGAAACATCGAGGAACGGCAAAAACATTCATTCGTTTTAGTAAAGGATTCCAATTAGAGTCCACCGTTCTCAAGAAATTTTGTGGAGTGCAGAGCATGCATGATTTTTAACAGAGATCGTATACGAGTTCGGACTACCCGTGATACTCGGATCCGTGTAATCCGAAACTTCAGATCCAGATAGTATGAGTATCCGAACAGCTCGAGCACCTACCCGGATAGTTCAAGTATTCGGGTAGTTCGAACCTATTCGAATAATCGACTACTTCTCACGTCCATACAGCCCATATTCAGTGGCGGTGACATCAACAATAAGACATCGTTGAGATACGCCAATCACGTAATTTTCATCTCTGACACAAAATTTCCCGCTATCCTTTGAACATGATTCAAACGAAATCATGTTTTACATATAGAATCAACAAATTAGGGGTGTGGTAAAGTTTATATTTGTGAATATTTGTAGATTTTATAGCCTCGTTCTCCATGAACAAAATTGAGAAGATCCCGATAATACGATAAATGTAGTTAAGAACGTTTTGTCATGTTAAAAAAGGAATTGCATTTCCACTTGTGAATAGCCATCTCTCCGCCTTCCTCCTATTTTGACGATCAGAGTCCTAACGCGAGTTACAACTTATTAATTTTTATGTTTTATTTCAAATTCTCAAATCTATTGAACTTAAGAAACAAGGTCTCCGGTTATGACCCACCAGCATTTCAAATCTGTCGAGTGTTTATGGTGCGCTATCAGTCATACTGACGCAATGTCTGATATATTTGAAGAAAACTTCGAATTAACCGGATGGCCCGAGTGATTCGGCTAATTCGGGTAGTTCGAATGGGCGCAAAACCGCTAGCTCACGTTTTTATGCATCACAAGATAATCACGTGGAAAAATTGAAGGGATCAAACTTTCTCCCAAGTCCAAACCGCGTTAATATACTTCGATTCATGACCAAGGATAAAGCGACGAGGGACGTGGCAGATTGAAGTGAAATGTTGATCTGACTCGACAATATTGCACGAGACCCCCACCTTGATGAGGGGAAACATTTATCAAGATTACATTTAACATGGTTAAGTCTGCTTTTCTTTCCTTTACCTTTTTCGATTATATTCTCAAAATTTACAACGAACGAATTTATGTCATTGATATCGACACGATATTTCATCTTCCAACTTCGGTTATTGTATTTTTGAATGTGTTATGATTAATCTTGTTCATTGACGAATGAATGACCATATTCAGCCTACTTCCACACATTTTACCGATAGCAAAAAACTTCTGGAGCGATATTAGAATAGTCCGAAGACCTTCGGAATATGTATTCGAATTGCTCAATGCCCCCCGGAACCATGTAGGTGCGTGTTAAAAAAAGTTCCATAACCTTCCACCGATGGTAAAAGATTGCCCGATTTCCTATAATAATTGTTAGAACAATTTTTACATGTTCAAACACTTACTAAACGCCCTCGAGACGATCGAAAAGTGATCTCCAATTGCGAAAAACGGTCTAAAACACGTTTAAAATGGGTGAAAAAGACTGGAAAACACGTCAAACTGTGAGCAAAGTACTGAAAATATTTACTCAAATTATCACAAATTCGTACAAGAGTGCCAGAGGGGATCTCTTTCCGCGTGAAAAGATAATTCGCTGATGAATATCAGTATAAGAATATTCGATAAACAAATGTAAAAACTATTGTAAAACGCTGGAACTATTTGATTACACTTTACGTGATAGTCTTTGCGGAGAATATGTGCAGATTATTTACACTGTCAGATAGAATTATTATGTTCAGGAGTTTTGAGCACGCGTTCACGTGCCCGATTTCAGAGTTTTCCAAAATCTCGGTCGCATTTTCTCACAAAACTTCGAATTCTATAGGTGTCAGGAAGTGCGTTCTGGTCAACCAGGTTCGCAAAAAGTTCCAAATCGATTCGAAGCTTTGCGAAAAAATGAGACCGAGATTCCGAAAAACTCTAAAATCGTCCACGTGACCCCGTGTGCAAGAATCCTGGATACTTTTCCATGTCCCAGTAGGTAAATTATGAAATTGATGTTGATTCATTATTGCCACTCATTAATGTCAATTGTTAATGAAAAATAATGGCAAACTTTCAACACGAGGGTAACATCTCGTTTGCGCGATAATGACGTTTTTCGTGAGTTTTTCTTATTTCGACGGTGCACCTTTTTATTATATACATGTAACAAAATGGCATCGAATTCGCACGCTGCAAATACACCCGGAAACTGGTACCAATTGCGTTGATAAGATGTAAAAATCGCCGGAAAAATCGTTCAAAAACTAAGTGAACGTGGGTAAATACAGTAAAATTTCATTTCTCCTCATTTATGAGCCTAGACCGCGGTATAATATATATCTCGCAACTGAGCTTGAAATTTTCTCACCGATGACGGTGGAATTCTTCGACATGAAAAAACCTCGAAACCTGAGGTCGAGCTCGAAAATTAGCGAGAAACAAATACCGCCGAGTGTCGCTACTAACTTGGAGGACCAGCATCGATGACTGGATGGAAATCAATAATACTGACCAGCGTCGTCTGTCTGAATCTTTTACTCAAATACTCGACCTGGTTTATTCAGGGGCATTAGGTGGAATCTGTTCACCTTCCTGTCGCAATTCTCTGTTCACGGAAGCCGATCCGACTGGACCGTCCATCGTCCGGTCTCACCAAGGAACATACTATGCATAGTTGTGCGTGGGAAATAGTCCAGACAGGCTACTGGCTTACGGAATTTTCACTCTCCGCACTAAAAGGATGGAAATGGAGCAAGGCCATTAGAACTGGAATTTGGTGGACATGAAATGTTGTGATGGTATGTATGTATGGATGACTACGGTTATTGGTCATTGGGGCTAATTTAATTGGGAAAACGATAGTCGACGTTTAACCTCATCAGGGCTGATGGAGTGACGTGAATTGTGCCTCATACGGTCCTTCTGCTGCTTTGTCTACCACTGCTAATGATATCACCCTCTTTAGTTATTAGTAAGTTACGTTATAGTACCTACAGTTGAGGACACGTAGGTTTATTGTCAGACACTACCATCCCTGTGACCTTAATATTACGAGAGTCCGAGAATTCTCCACTGCACGACCTTTAGAGGAACAATTTTATGGGTAAAATATACTCCGTAATGCAGAGCCGGAGCAATTGAGAAGCTAATTCGACGGATCAAAGTCCTCCTACGACCTCGAGAAACCAACACTAATCATCACGTCCGGAGTTGTGAAAATATTCACCAGGAATCCGTAAATTCGTAACGCAGTGAGCGAGAATCTTGATACCTGTGCTGAAAATTTGTAAATATTTGCCGACACGTTGGAGGAACGTTTAAAGATCGGTGCGTTTCGACTGCGAGAAGTTTTCAGACATCTTTCTTCCCTCATTAACGATGAAAACGTTAAGTCGCATGAATTAATATGTTTGGATATCTAGGTATATACGTATACGTGAAGGAAACTTTATGTCGAGGACCAGATGTCTGGTCGAAAGGTTCGAGTGCTTGAAGCAGGTCCTTGGGAAGGAGCGTGAGATGACTATCTGAACCACGGTACAGTGATGAGTCAGATGAGAAGCGCTATCTCAAAGAAGGATAAAATAAGGAACAGAAACTCAGAATGAAATATGGAAGAATAGAGCAATGAAAAACAAAGCTCACGAGTGGTTGGGCAACGAAGAGCTGTGGTCCTAGAAAAAAGACCACCTCTTGCCTGTACCGCATTTATTGTGCAATAGACCGAACAAACTCGGCGGGCTCGTTTCCGCAAGCCTAGAAATTCGAATTGTAGTTTATACCACTGGTGCTGTAAATCATTCGATTACCGTTAGCAGCGAGGAATTTGATTAGGAAATGGTTCAAAGTCTAGCAAATCCAACATATTATTCAAACGACTCAATTTAATGAATGATTCGAAAATCTATTTAATTTTTGGGGGCTCCGTTACATTGCGGTAAATTTTCATGCATTGAATCTCTTGCTGCAGTAAATCCCGATAAATATAGTCAATGATACATTTTACCGATTATCTGCAGAATTACCATAAGTATTTCTTCAGTCTGTTATACAAATACCAAAATCTACGAACCCATTCACAGGAAATAACCAATCCCGCGTGAAAATTGCAGTGCAGGCTTGTGAAAATCCATCCGAAATCTGTTACTAAAATCGATTCAGATCTGACCAAGTTTCGCAGAAACTTCGCACCTCGAAATGAAGCAATACAATTTTTCGTCGATCTCTCTCCGTAATCGAAAGAGTGAGGATTTCGTTTATTTGTCAAGCATGGAATTCAGTTGGTCTTCACATTTGGGGGTCTGTTTCACATCACTAGCTGCGAAAATTGTTTTTCTCTTTTTCGCTTTAGTTTTTTTTACGCGACTGGCGCCTCCGGCGAGGACAGCGGGACTTACTTAGGTCCAGAAATCTCTACACGGGGTTGAACGTATGTGCATTCTCCCGCGTAGTGCGAAGACGTTAATATGGGTATCTGGGTGTATGAGTTGGGTAAACGACAGCGTTTGAACCGATTCAACCCACGCGTTATCACACAGTCAATTATGTACCTTTGAGGCTGCAATAGGGTTGAGTGAATACGATCAAGCGACAATTGAGCCACAAAAAACAGCGGGTCTTTTTCATTCTCCTCCTTCATTTTGTTCTCGACAAAGGATGAAAAGCATAGATAATCGCCCGGCGAGTGGTGACGAAAATGCAATTAGGATTGAAACAGGAATGAAAAAAAATATTGCGAAGTTATAATCTGTCATTATTTTGATTGTGTGGCTCGGGAATAATTGAATTCGTCAGGTTTCATCGTACGGGATTTTGGCCATAGGTAGTAGTCCAGTTTTATTTTAGAAAATGTTCGATACATCCGTGATACTCTATTCTCTTCAGAATTCACGGTCTCTGGAATCTTCTTGCTTTTGACAATGTGATTTTTCAAATTTTAGCTGAACACGATCATGCATAATGAGTAGTTATTTGTAAATTAGGCTGGAACTCAATTTATCAATTTCGAGTGTTCGTAATATTTTGAAAATCTTGTCATCAACGTCAATTCTGTCCCTGGAAGACGTTATCGTTGTCACTTGTCTGGATCTTCTGTTGATTCGAAGATCTTATCATCTGGAATTTTAGAATTTTCAATTTTCAACTTTGGAAACTCGATTTGCTAGAATCTGCAGTTTTGGCTTGTACTATAATTTATACATCCACTCTTTCTCAATTTTGAATTCAAATCGCGCAATCAGAATTTATAGATAAAATTCGATGATGGAAATTATTCAACAGACATGAAAAAATTACTAATTCTCATAAATTATAAATTAAAATTGCCAAATCCAAATTCATGGATGCACGAAAATTCGAGAAATTTTTACAATTCTATCCGAATGAGTCTACACAGGCTCTTGACGTTGACGATCAAGAATCTAACCTCTAAATTTCGAAAATTTCAATATCTGATCAGTATAATGGCATGCAGGCAAAAATTAGAAAAAATATTCCAATGCAAATTACTTTCCCAGACTTTTCCGAGCTGTTGATTAGACTAATCTAGCCTTTAAAATTTGCCTCAAGAATGCCTTGGAGGTCCTTTGAAATCGAATTTTTCTTTTTTTTTTCTTACACGTCAGGACGTTTCTTCAATTTCACGTAACTTATTTACTGGAGGTCGTAGAAAAACATAACAAAAAGGAAAAACGGAAAAGCCCACACGAACGTTTACCTTCTGCTATAAAGCTCGAGAAAGGAGATGCCTGGTGAAAATTCAAGTCACAACGTTCGTTGACCTGACATTTTTTGTACACCCATCATTTTCATTGTCTTCGTATTTTATTGGTTTTGTGAGAAGAAATACTTGATGCTCTCGGTTTTTGTGTCCAATCGCATCCAACTTTTATCTTCTAAGATTAGTAGGATGAAAATGAAGAGCTTTGGAAATACCTTTTGTTCGAAAACATACAGCAAACTGTACAACGACTGAAAAAGTCTATAAACGAATTTTTGTTTATTTTAGATCAAGAAGAACCGGAGAATGATTTTTTCAAACTCGTTTCAATATAAAATGAATTCTTTCAATGTATAATTTTTATTGCCGTAATTCGGTCGAGCCGCGTCGTATCGCTGAGCGCTGAATAGATGACGAGTTAACAGTAAGTGACAAATATCGAGTCCAAGATGGCAGGCAAAAATTCGAAAAAATATCTCGATAAAAATCAGTTGCCCAGAATTTTTCGAGCTGCAGTTCGGTTTTCAAAGAGGCAGACTGAAACTGCTGGCTAGACTGCAGAGATTAGAAATAATATCATTTGAGTCCACTCTCGTATCCCCATACCGATCTATGTTACTAATGTAACGATTTCACAGTTATGTATGTTATCGAGCGCGTAGGTAGCCACCGTAATCCGGCAGGCAAAAGTTTCTCCCAGGAGTTTCATCTCGGGATCAATGAGTTCAACTTTATAGTATATCAGCTGACACGAGCATGTATACACGTACGGATACACATTTGATGTGTGTATTGGTAGGAATCGTAGCCAGTTAATGAATTCTTCGCCGTGCTTTGGAAAAGAATGCCATTCTCCTCCGGCAGAGTCTCTTCTCACTCCGACCACCTTCGATGGTCATGGTTATGAAGTGATCACATTAATAAAGGTAGATTATACCTCGCTGTATATCCAAAGCAATACTTGATTTGCATAGAAAGTATCGTATCCAAGGCGCGATCCCTGCTTCTGAGGGGCGATTATAAATCCCTCCCCCAATAATCTGCACAAGCTCGAACGGTCTTCGGGAAATGTTCAAATTTTTCGATCTCTTTTTTAAGTTCAGTTTGACAAATTGTTTTATTCTTTCCTTTCTTCTCCTCTTTCTCTTCCCGGAAACAAAACTGGCGTTCCGTCAATTCAAAATTAATCGAACGATCCTCCAAGTCCATCGTACGTATTTTACCCGAAGTACGAAATTCAGCAGATATCAGAAGTGGACGTTTAGAGCTGGGTTTTGGAGAGTGAATTTTTTTCTCTGACCAAGCGAAAGTAATTAAGTATTTATAACGATCCTTTCTACCGAGCCCCCTTTAATGAGTTTCAAAGAATACCGGTAATTAATACAGGAAATACCCCCAACCACACATCATTCACTAACCAATGAATTTGCATATTTAATTATCCCATCCTGTGAACAATGCCATTATACCATCATATTTTCGATCAATGCCCCGCATGCGAATAGAAGCGAATATCATAATTATACCTCGATAAATGAAATAATAAGCTCCAGAACTGGTTGGAAAGTTTGATGGATCCTTAATTAGTTCAGTAAGCGATATTTAAAAATTTTTTAATTAGGAGTTCACACTTTCTCATATTATATATTGTAGTTTACATTTCGTGGAATGCATTTCCACCGAGGGAATGAGTAAACCAAAGTGCTGAAAGTACTGAGCTATCACAAAGACAGTGGGAATTTTGGAAAATCGCTCGCCGTGTAAACAATCCTTAATTTTGCAGTCAGAATCAAAATTTCGAATTTACTAGAAGGTATGATCACCTAATGCCCGAATAATAAATCTGAAGTGACATCCGTCAAAACGTTTCGTAGGTTAGGGATCAAGTACGTACAGTGGAACAATCATGGAACACCCCTGCTTCGAGTTTCTCTGTACTCATAAAACACACAAAGGTCGTGGGAGTCTCGCAGTGGACAATTTTCAGGACTGAAGTACATTTCTATTTGGTGAAAAGTTGGAGAGTTATCAAACCGTTCCTCAATACTTTTAAATGAATAATCAATATCGAGAGAAAAAATATTCAGAAATTTGGCTTCCACAATAAGGAAACAGAAATTTGTAGGTACTGAAAGATTGAACGGTTTTCATCGACTTAAGGATTCAAATGAGCGTAATCAAAAATTTCGGTTTCTCGTTTTCCGTTTTTTTTTCTTCTTCTCTACTCATAATTGAAACTTGTTCACTATTTTCAATATTTCTATGTTTAACAATGTCCGTGATATACTTACTCGTCAGGTAGTTCAGTCTTTTGACTTTCGCAGGGCAGAGAGGGTACAAAATAGGTCTGCATCACACAATACTGCTTTGTGATAAAAATAAAATCTTGGGTATGCTTCGTATGCGTGAGGAAATATTATTGGTGAAAAAGCTTTTTCAACAACGTTTTTTTTCAGCAAATTTTATCCAAGAATCTCTGCCAACTTTCAGCCGCATCTCGTTATGCGGTGGGTGGAGTTTATCATACTATACTTAGCTAGGTTGTTGTACGGAATCGAAAAACTGGTCTAATAAAAGTTGAACTTGCACTTTACTATAGCATGCTGGCGGAAATTTTTATACCTACAAGATTTTTTTAATTATAATACTGTACTTACTAGTTACGTTCATGAACGAGAGCATGGCGAAATTAACATCCGGAATATAGTTAATCTGGTACATAATGAACATCTTAACACTTTTTACGGGGAAATAATTTTCCAAATTTGGATTTTCGTGTAGCTGCGGTCATTCAGGAATATTTAGTTTTCATACATGTGTATATTCCGGTCTTTGAAAATGTTTAATTTTGAAAAAAATCTGGTCTTCTGAAGATTGGACTTTTTTGGAAATCCTGGTTGTTTATTTATGATTACGATTTTCCGAAAATTTTACTATCTTCAAATTCCTAATTTTCGCCGAACGCAATTTTTTTTTTTTTATATTCTACAAGTTCAAGATTCTACGCGTCAGGAAAATTTACGCATGGATTTTTGATGAATTCAACTATGTTTCGAAATTACAGATTTTTTGAATATTCTGAATTCGCAATGAGCTTGCAGTCATTTGAAATTTTCAATTGTTGTGACTCCAACTTTTCTCAATTATTTCAGTTTCCGGGAGAATCCCAATTTGGCGGAAGTTCGCATTTTTCGGAAGCTATATATACATACCTACTTATTGACTCGAAGTTTACGTGAATTTATTGTCATCGAAAATCGTGTTGCATTTATTCAAAATATTTGATTCACTGCATATTCAAAATTTCTAACCAAATTTCCTCCGAAATACCGAGTCTTTTTGAAAACTGTCTTTTTCACATTGATTATGCGATCTTCGAGTATCTCAAGACGTCAAATCACCTGAGGATTTGAATGGCAAAGCGTGAAATTAAAAAAAAATGAAATTAACGAAAAACCGTTATTTTCAATAATAAATTAGATGCAGTAACCTCGAAATATGAACATGCAAGAAGAAGGGAGATCCTGTTGAAAATTTTCCAAGCAATTTTATACCTCAAAGTTAAATGACATAATCTTATGGGCGATATTATTATTATACAAGAAAATTGATAGAAACGTGAACATTTGAATTTTAGTGCGTATAACACGAGTTTTGCAACGCAATTGTTTTTCACAAAACCAGAGTAAATCGAAAGGAATTGTTTCATTCGTGGCAAATTCGATTTATCGATCAATTAATTCAATTTATCCAAGACATTTAGCAATTTCATGTTAGTCACACCAAATTTCATCATTCCTTGGATAAACGGTGTCTACTATGATCTTTACTGCGCGGGTTTTTTTTTCTTTCTCTACATCGCTCCTTTTATTTTGAGGGTTGAATCTCTCATAGCTGTATTGAATAACGTCGAAGATTGACGTCATAACCATCGAACACAAGGACTTTTTTGGCGTGCAAGAGGAAGAAAGGGCGGCGGGGTGCAAATTATATCCAGTCTCGAGTCTATGTACACACTATATGCAAGTAAAACTATCCGCGAAATCGTATTAATTACACTCGAGTAATTTGATAGCCACTGCGATACTAAGCCGACGATGAAAAAATGCAATCGACAGAAAATTACATCGTTGTATAAAATCTATAAAAACGCTAGAAATGGCAAAAGAATACTCAAAAAAGAGGAAAATCGAATTCTCTCGCGGTCCAAGTGCTCGACTGAATTTCAATTAGAACGTTGGTGTGTATGTATACATGCAGCTCTACTACAAATGGAATACAGCGAATATCTCCCACACAGCGAAATTCTGATACATTTTTATTCATAAATTCCTGTCCTCTTTTTCCATGTTATTTATCAGGATTGAAAATGCAATTCTCTACTCCGCTCTTCGATAGAATGGAAATTCGTTTACGATCGGAAAAATGAAAAAAATAAATAAAAATTTGTTTTTCAAATTTGTGCAAACCAATTAAACATTATGTCGTGCGAAATTTGAAAATCTCGTTCGGTATTCTCGACACTGGAAATTAGGGGATGAAGTCGAAGGAATAAAAAATTGATAATAAATTGAAACAAGATGGAATCCTGAAATTTGTTACTGTGAAAAATGAAACAAAACAATAAACCGGAGAGAATCTGAAGGCAGGATATTATCCCTGTCTGAGATTTATATGTACTTCATCTGAGAGCAGAAGCTGGCTCTCAAGCTCAATTTCGATTTCTCCATTTTTGTATCATCTCATCTTTTTTTTCCTGACTCGAAATTCTCCATGTGCTTTCCTTTGCTTATGATATTCGCTTACTCGGTATTCAGAAATAGTATATTATGAGACAAGTGCGGAAAATAGGCAGTTTCCAACAAGTGTGAAATTTGAAGCACGGGCCGAGGGCGCGTGCTCCAATCACACGGGTCGGAAACTGCACTATCCGCCCTAACCACACATGATATTTTTTTGCACACACAAACGGATAGGCCGATTTTGCTCCCTGTAATGGGGGAGCAAAGTGGCGCTTTGCCTACCAGCGAGCCTTTTCTCCCGGAAAGTCTTTGCACCTCGCTTTCTCTCCCGTACATCCACCGAGTCACACTGCAGTCACATAACCTAATATAATCGCTGTGGTGCTCGAAAAATTGGCCTCCGTTCATGTGTAAAAAAAAACGCCGGACTTTTTGTTCCCTAGGTGCCGATATATCATTTTGTTACGCTTGGGGGGAAAGATTCGGCTTCCCGTGCCGGTAGTGTGGCGCACGTCGCAAATGGCTGAAAAATATAGCCTACAAAGTAAAGCGGTTGGCGCATGCGCACATCACGAATGCTACATTTTCCGCGCGGAAAAACTAACGCCCTAGTGTGGAAAGCGCAGCATTCGCGATGTGCACATGCGCCAACATCGCTCTGCACACGCCCGGCTCCCGCCGGAAATCGGCTACTTCAGACACGAAAAGTTGAACTTTCCAAGCAGGTGTTACACAAAATTTCATCCTTGTGGCAAGCCAGTTCTACCGTAAGATCTTAGGCGGTCAATTTGTTATATCGCATTATTGGGTTCGATTTCCCTTGAGAATATTGACTTCATTCATGCGGCAAATCCTCCGCAACAAAACCTGAGAGGCCGTACGCCAGAGTGTGTCGTCCATCGACGTATTTCTACCTATGGTCTACTTTACCACGTCGATTGTACAATAACCGATACAAGTACCACTATAAACCCTTCTAGATATTTTTATCATTATGCTTCTTCCTCTCTTCTCATTCCCTTCAAAGATAGATGGAAAAGATTTATTCGTTTTGAAAAAATCATGGGACAAGCATTTTTTTCTTCATATTTTTTTAGGGTAATTCCATCAAAGAATTGTTGCATGATAAAATTTCGGTACTTTTGACCTGTATTTCGAATCAATTCAGATGAAGCCTCAGAATTTACGTTATTTCTAAGGTTTGTGATCAATTCCGAGTCGAACTCGAAAAAAAATTTCTACCATATTTTACCCTCGTTGTTCCTGTTCAGAATTTTTCCTAATATTCTCAGATTTTCATTGAATGTCTTCATTCAGCTGCAAGTTTCAAATGTTTTGCTCAAAATTTTCTGACGATTTACAGAGTTCAAATCACCGAGGAAAATGCCAATCATCAAAATTTTAATCAGGGTCGCAAATTTGTTGGTGTCCATTTGAGGATATAACCTGCATTAAGGGATAAGAAGAAGAAGGGATTACCATTTTGCAATTGAAATTTCGAAATTTGCTGATCAAATTGTAATCCAGCGGATTATAGTTTGCAATTCTGAGCCAAATCTCACGATTTTTGACCATATTTTAACATTTTGTAAAAAAATGAGACAATTTTCGAATGATAAGATCCTTACATCAATTATGACACAGAGAAAACTTATCTGACGAAATTTCAGAGTTTTAAAATAAATCGTTGTCGCCCCATACTCGATTTTGTTGTTTTGTAATTTTTAAATGTGTCCTGGTATGGCAGGAAGAATTCTTTCCTCATTGATTTACTCTTTCCTTGCTGATAGACCGGACAGGTACGAGCATACAATCGCATCGCAGTTGTCGATATTCCGTACGTTTTTGCATGAAATATTCACCCTTCCATCAATAGATTTACATGAAGAACTGAATACGGGAAGGAATCATACCTACTAGTGTATGTCGACGACATAGAAAGTTGTGAAAATATGTTGAAAACGAAGGAAAAATATAAATCCGACAAAAGTGTGAAACAAAAATACAAGACTGCTCGCCGCTGGCGATCTAACCTAGCTAACATACGGAATATTAAATTTTCATCAAATCTGATCGATGTTTTGGAGAAGTGAAATACTGAGCCACTTTCTGCCATCATACTCAATGAATTCTCGAAATTTCATCAACATCGATCAAGTCATTGGCGAAAATTTACGATTCTCGTTTTGGAAACGGTTTCTGTACATTAAGGTCAAGGTTGAAAATTTCCGTTCGATGTTTGAGATAGAATTACGTGATAAGCAATTAACCAAATACTTTTTTCAATTACTCAAAATTGTCCGCAATCGTATACGAAGATCAAAAAAGTATGTAATTTTATGCCAAAATTGAGAAGTACTACCAAGAATCACTAAAAATATGGTAAAGTCTTTCATCGTTCGATTCGTGTACTTTATAGGCTAACAGGAGAACCCTGACTCATAATTAACCGCACAGATACTAAAGTATGATACTAAGTACCTGTACGGATACTATCGGTACTCTGTACTTGGGATTTCGTGCGCATAGTACTATATATTTGATCGAGCTCATGTGTGATCAGGCTCACTTACAGAAAAAACGTCATATTCGACGTCATTTTGTTGTGCACGTTCTCCGCCAGGGGCGTTCGGGTGCCGCCATTCTCACGATTAAAAATGTACAACGTCGGAACGGTACAAAGTTTGTCTGAGCACTATAATCGGCAATTGCCGGATCACTCGGGAAGTTCGGAAATGGACCGCGTGAATACTTGTGTACGGATTCTATATCGGGTCACTTATGGTCAGATATGGGAACCAGAAAATAACTCGGTTTTGGTCGAATTTGCAATTATTGTTGTAACGGATCTATCGGGACGTACGAAAAATGTTAAAACTCATCAATTTCCCCAACAGAGTAGTGGTACGTAGTATTCTTGTATTAACAATAAGTCCAACCGAAGTTCAGTACTCACGTTATACATGCATACATACATCAGGGTATAATTTTGTATAATAAATATTGAAATCTCGATACTTTTATTCGTGAGGGATAGTATATTTTCGGTGGACCTCCGTGGCCTGAAAAATGTTTTTTATTCCTTAAAATCGAACCTCACTTACTCACCTCTGAGTTCGCTCGTACAAGAATGCCCCAGAGGTCCTATGGAATCGAATTGTCCGTTTTTTTATCTTTTTTTTTTACCTTAGGACGTTTCTTCAATTGCACGTAACTTTACTGGAGGCCGTGACGAGAAAAAGAATAAAAAAGAAAAACTAAAGGCCCACGCGAACGTTTACTTTCTGCTAAAGCTCGAGAAAGGCGAAGTCTGGTGAAAATTCAAAGCGCAATATTCGTTGACCTAACAATTTTTGTCCACTTTTTATCTTCATTGTTAATGTATTTTATTGGTTTTCAAGAGAGGAAGCATTCAATCCTCTCAACTTCGGCCTCCAGTCTAATCTAATTTTTATTGTCTAGAAAATTATTTTCTACAAAAAAGACGGCAAGCTGTATAATAACCAGAGAAGATCTTCAAACGGATTTTTCGATTGTTCGGATAAAAATGAGACGAAGGATAATTTTTCGAATCCAGTTCGATATAAATTGAATTTTTTCAATCGCTTTCTTTGAATGTAATTTGGGTGAGCCAATTCTCAGGCCTGTCATATCCCTGAGCGCTGAATATATGACGAAATAACAAGCTAACTTATATTTTCTTTTCAAAAGGGTCGATTGTACTATATTTGTGAAGAATATTATCGTCCTGCCTTCAGACTCTATATTACAAAGGTTGATATTATAAAACGAAATTCCAAGCTTCCACGGTCAAAATACACACCTGGGAATAAATTCATCGGAGAGGCATTTTTGTTCAATTTTTTGTTTTCTTTGTATTTGCGGGAGTTCGAGAACGAAAATTCAGATTCACTCTCAGAAGCACTTAGAATAAAATATAATTGGTATGATGCACTCGGGAAATCCCTGTTCCTCCTAAAATTTTCAAAACAGATGAAATATTTCGAAATAATCATCAAAGATGTATAACGCAGCGATAAATTCGTCAATTTTTTCATTCGTCAAACGTTCTTCTTCGCCACAATTGAACGAATGTTATTCCCCTTCGATATAGGTTCCGGGATCACAAATCGATCATATGTGAGATCCTAATTCATATGTGATCAAGAAAAATGAAAAACATCAGAAGAACAGAAATTATGTGACATCTTCGGCTCAAACCATGAGAAAATAATTCTGATATTTCGGGAAGAGAGCTTTTCTGTCTCATACTTGATAATTTTCCTCAGGATAATTCTTTGTGTTTTCATTCTACCTCATACTGTATAGAATTTGTCTTAGAACGGACCACCCGTCCATCTATCGCGGCGAAAATAATAATGATAATAATATCCCCGGGTAGTGTAATGATGAAGCTAGATTAGCGGGGGTTCCGCTCGGATGAAAATATGAAATACGTTCAACGTGGAGGCGACACACATTTGTGGCCGAAGAAGGCTCTACAAAGGGTAAATCTGCCACGGTGAGAAATAATAATTGTCTCTTGGCCTGTCACCGTCAGGTGTTCCTTAATCCCGTTCGAAAAAATAAAATGCGGAAAGAAAAGCACAAAAAACAAGATAAGGGAATAAAAAGAAAAATTTATGGCAACGAAAGAAAAAAAATGCAATGAGATATACTAAACGTGTGTAATCTTTCTCCCAGACAACCCCAGAATGAAAAATCCAGCACCCCCATTCTATCATGCAGGCTCACTACTATGATAAGGACTAGTCAATATATTTTTCAGGATGAACTCTTGCACTGCCGAAACGTGAAACTATACAGGGAGAGAAAATTCTTACCATATTATCCGTACGACTAGGTACAGGGAAGCGTGACCTGAAGTAATAATTCAAATTTCAAACACCCGAAGATACAGAGCTGGTGTATAGTAGCTAGCAGCAGCTGCTTGACCCAGTTGCTGACGAAAGAATGGAAACTAGCCACTTTTTTCACCTGTTTCAGAATTCAAAAATATATTTACGTATCTTGTTTCATCACTTGAAAATTCCAGAAAATGTTGTGACAAGAATATTTCAGTATTCCGAAAACTGTGAAATTTGTCCAATGAAAATCGTGCCTATTTTTCGATATTTGGGTTGAGGTACGCCATAGGACTCGCTTTCCTGAATGTACAAAAACCGCTTCGAACACGAAAATCGTGAATTATCGGAAACGACTTTATCGATTTCGATGGGCATGATGGCAGAAAGTGGCCAAGCATCTCACTTTCCAAAGCATTGATCAGATTTAATGAAAAATAAATGTTCCTCGTGTTAGCTAGGTTAGATTGCCAACGGCGACGACGAAATCCGATTTTCACAATGAGAAGAGAAAAACGGTAATAGATGGTTTGTCCATATTCCAGACACGTGAATTTTGGAACTAAAAATATTTGAGTGCTCATTTGTTTCAAACGAAGGGTAGAAAATGTGAATTCTTTTTAGATACGTTGACACAGATTCCTGATTCAATCCTATAGATAAAAATACCTACCTGCTTCATTTATTTCTTCGCTCGATGTAGAAATTTTTTTTTAATATCGATAGCTGGTTCCTACTCAAAGGAATTAAAGTACACCGGGGCATTACGCTTTTCGAATTGATCTTCAGCTTTGATCCCTCAATTGTGCGTGTATGTGAATAGCGCTAGCTATCAAGGATACTCGATCAAAGCTGAAAGAGAGAAATGAAAAACGAATTACTTTTGTTCCGAGAGTATCGCGATTTGCTGCGACATTGATTATTTCCCCACCATCTCGGTGTGAGAGTAGCTGAAATAAAGAGGGAAAATAGTTTTCAGCGTGATCGAATTATTCGCGTTGCAATTTTTTCTCCAAAAGGATATTGCAGGTCAGTTTTTGATTTATCGATTCGGTTTATTCACCTTGTATATGTTCTTTTCGGCAAAATTATAAGGACTGGATTTTTCTTCGTTGGTAATTATCGTGATTCTATGATTCTTGTCTGCCTAATTTTACCGGAAGAAAAATTTGATGAATTTAAGCATCCCAATAATCATTATCGATCAGATTCAATTCTCATGGACTTCGAGCTTCGAAGTTGTTTCAGCGATTCCTGAATTCCAGAAATACGGGCAAGCTGACTGACGAGGGTTGCACAATTTTAGATTGCTAATTCAAAGAAACAAAGGCTGTCTAATCCAGATTCAGATATTCTATTGTGAAGACAAATAACGCGAAACCTCTCATTTAGCTTTATGCAAATCGATCAATTCTCTTTTCTCAGTTCAACTGATTCTTCTTGACGTCAAGAATCTGTTCGTCCTCATCGGCGTACGAGAATTTAATGACATTCAACCCAATCGAAAACTGCTACTCCAACGTTAGATCTATAAAATGTCGAAAAATATAATTTGTGGCTCCTATATTTTCATATTTCTATTTTATTCCCGAAGCATCCAATATTTTCCAATGGTACACGGCAAACGAAAGAAATTCTCATCTCCTCCAGCGACTTGCCTCGATAATGGTTTTCTTTTCAAATCCATTGTAATCCAATTTTTTACCTCACTCTAGAATTCAATGCTTAATTCAAAAATTTACGAACCAAATCAGAAATTTCCGATCAAATTTCAGAATCCTAGTCCAAATCGTTGGAATATGGTCTGGGGTTAGCTGATGAATTTTCAAAAATTTACTATGCAGTTGCGTAAATGCAAAATAAACAATTTCTGATCACACTCAAAATTTTTTTCATCTCGACGCCGTTCGTTTAACTTTTCTGTCGTTGTTGAATGTATTTTACACCAGTATCGACGACAAAATAGAGTTCAAATTACATAAAGTTCAGTTTTTCGAGAGATAAGATCGTCAAAGTGGTAACTTCGAGGATAACAAACGAAAGCGGAATCAAAATTTGTGTCTGCAGAACTTTCATTATAGGATACTAGAAAGGACAATGAAAATGTCGGACATTTTTCTCCGAATACTCATAGGAGATTTTTTCATTAAAATTTTGATCTAGGCAGATTTTTTCAAGGATTAATAATTTAATTGCAAAATGTTTCGAGGAGGACCATACTATATGTGTTAACATTCTTATACATGGTTCACTGAGTCGAGGAGCGAATCTTTACGGTACGTTTAATTAAGCCAATATTTTCATCGCTCGGTGTAATAATAAAAGACTCATACTTGCCTTCTACTTCTCGCTACTTCTTTTCTCACTCTTTTCCTTTGGCTGATTATTAGATTCATCGCTAAAATTTTTCAAAGTTATTCCAACGAGCCAAGATAAACTCGAACCACTACCGTCATAGATATATCCGAGCTACTGCTAACTGTTTAGACTACGAGCTATCTCCGTACTGACTCGATTATATTGAGGTAGAAACAAACACTGTAGCCATTTACATTACCTAAACAATTACATAGCCTCATCGCGTGATTCAAAAATGTATTTCATAGTATCAGGATTGCAATCCTAAAATTTCAACGACAAACTAATTCAATGAGCTCGAAGTTTTCTTGTTTTTGGTCAAGAATTTGGAAACAAGTTTAGTCATTTTTTTTTCTTGGCGAACAAAAATTCGTGGTCGCGAGAGAATCAGAGAATTCTCGAACAACTTCTTTTCAGCGAGTAAGTATATACTTCGATTCGGATGACTCGATACTTTTGATTTGCTTAAATCAATCACAGAGAATACAGAGTTATCCCACAATTCGGAGATTGGTCAGTTTTGAAAATATCAAACGTCGAAATCTACTGAAGCTGAAGATTCAAGAGAATACTTCGAGGATCTATAAAGCAAATTTCTCACTCAATTAAAATACAAAATTTCTCGATTTTCACTATGGAATGCCTTACAATTCTGAACAAAAATCGAGTACCGAATCAGACTCAAGCCTTATCAGCTTCAGATTGTTAAATGATTGGTTTTATCGATTGGTGACATTCGGCAGAGGGGCGCAAATGTGAGCTGAATACTGACGATTGTAATCTAGACTGAACAGAGGTGGTTGTGAGATTAGAAATCAATTTGTCAAGCGTTGGACGATCGGGGGGCCAAATTATACGCTGCAGCGTCAATCATTTTCCATCGCCTTTTGCTAAGAACCTCAAACACGACTACCACCTCTGCCCACGTACCTCATAGGCGAAAAAAAAATTCGTACACCATACTGTATACTATTCGAGACTTTGGAAAGAAATTTCATGCTGAACCATTTCCACAGTTTTCTCGTGTCATATTAATAACCCCGTCTACGATTTTTTCATCATTAAAATACAATCTGCTAATATTATGTGGGAGGTTTCGACGAATTGGGGAAGTCTTGAATGACTAATTTCGAACGATCCGATTCCGAGATATCGTGTGCAATTTAAACTGCAAGGGAGATGTACCTAGTTAGTTCAATACATGAAACATCCTGCATGCCCTTCATTCTGACGCAACTAAAAGTGCAGGATCCAAATTTTTGTTTATTCACCGTTTTCTCTCTCTGATTCGCTTAGCACCTTCACCAACTTCGACAAGACGCAGAGTCGTAAAAGTTACGAAAGATGTTTATGTCGGACGACGCGTCGATCTTACTACTTATGGCGCTAGACGGCTTACCACGCTCTGCTATGCTATACCGGTATGCTACGGTGTCTGTGAGACATCTTTTTCAGTGGTGATATAGGTATGTCTCATCAGACGCACGATGTCATAATATTCCTACGTCGTGATCAGGCCAGAGAATTACCCAAATGAAAATTATCTCAGGCTCCAGAGTTTGATTCATTTTTGCTAATAAAATCACTCAAATTTATGTTCAGTAATAACGCCATCGAGCTGTCTAACTTATCGTCAAGTTAATTGAGTTAATTATGTCTCCAGATTAGCTGAGTCACTCATGTCTGAATTATAGCCACGTTCCGAAATCAGCTGGCAGTAAAGTCTGCAGTCTTGTGTCTTTCTCGCTCGATATCAGGCTTTCACCGAGCTCTGTCTTTCTCCCGCTGAAATGCCGGCGTTGACAACTAATTTCGGAACGCAGCCTGTCTATTGAGAATAAATGTCATCGAGCCATAATTTGTTTCCGGTTCATTATTAGTCGATACGATGTTATCTAGTTCACTGAACCATTCGTATCCGGGAACTCAAAATGTCACCCAGACTTAACTTTACACCGCGCATCGATTAGACTGACGACAAGTCAAATATGTCCTGTCTGAAACCGAATTACGTTCGGCAATTGAGTATGTCCTTCATCCATAATTTATCAAGACCGTAGATCCGTTGATTCGTTTATGTCTTCTTGTGAACAAAATTTCTTCTTGCAGTTCATTATGTCTTCTTGTTTCATGTACCGCGGAGCTTGGCCAGGTTGAATAATTAGTCTCTACTTAGATAAATGCCATAGAAAATTAAGTATGCGGTTCAGTTATGGGAACCAACATTCATTGAGTCAAATCTATATCTTTATTATATCCAAATCGAAAGCACAATTGAGGGGAGTCAATTGTGTCAACTATGTCCATTCTCCAACAAAGTCTAATGAGATATAATTGATGTATGTAATTTCGTAGCATTTGATCACGAATTAGAATAAAGTGTGTGCACTTATGTTACAGTATCGACTGAATGTGACAAAACGTTTCAGCTTGTGATCCTTTGATATTTTTATCGAAATTTAGTAGAGCAAACACCGTCTCCACGTGATTTTAACTGAGCAGAGTGCTCAGACTAGAATTTTCGGCGAAATATATGGGGCATTCCATGCCAACTCGACCTGTCGCGAACCCTCACCATCTTGGATTTACAAATTTATATCTTAACATCTGTAAGTGCCGCGAAAAAATCGATTGAACAAAAAATCTTTGAAACATTTTGGAATGGAAGGAAACATTAGCTGGCAAATTTTTCAGCCACCCGGAAAGCATTTATTTCGTAAAAAAAAGTATAAAATCAGGATTTTGACGGCGATGGACATGATCGATTTCCATGAAATTTTCACCATGAATTTCTTGTTAAATTACGAACATTTTGAAACGTTGCGGCGAATGGGGGGACTTCTGGTTCAGGTGCTACAATCGATTTAATATCGATGCAATGCCCTGAAATGGGGTAGTAGTAAATAAAACTGAACTAAATGTAAACTAAAATAATGAGTATTTCCCGTAGCGCATTTAGTTGACTACCGAAGGATTTCAGGTTTCCTCGACATTCAATCGATTGTAGATAGAATCTGAACCAGAAGTCTCCCCACTTTCCGCAAGGTCTCGAAATGTTCGTTATTGACCACGGAACCGATGGTAAACATTTCATGGAAATCAATCATGTCCATCACCGTCAAAATCTTGATATATACTATTTTTGTAAAAAAAATGCATTTTGGGTCGCTGAAAAATACACTGAAAAGTATTTTCTCCCATTTCAGAATATTTCGAATATTTCTCATCCGACCCGTGGTCGAAAGAATCTGAAATCATTCATAAGCACATTGCTCGACGCTCCGAACATCATCTTGATTCTAGAACAAGGTCGAAGATGGTGAGGGTTGGCGGCAGGTCGAGTTGACATGGAATGCCCCATATGCAACAGTCGATTCTGAAAACTTGGCAAAAACACGTCTACAGGGAGTGGGGACTTGTCGAGCCAAAAACTATATGAAGACCGTGCAGTCTGCCAAGTTTTTATTATGTCATCACGTACGTGAAGGTGTGAGAGACTAATTTGAAAATTTTGCTGCTACCACAATTAAGCGCCTGTTCACTCTTTTACACGAAGTACAAATAACCGAATCAGCGTACTGATACATGAATTCCGCATGGCACGGCACGAATTATGTAACTGCGAGTAGAACGACTGTGACAATGAAAAGCCAACAAAATTGAACTAAGTTTTTCAAACCTGCATAGTCGTTTACTGAAATTTATTGCACTACTTACGTTCACTATCGAGCATCTCTGCACCCTCTTTTCCCTCACTTTTCTCTCTTTCGCCACTGCGTTGTTGGATGATAGTCGCGGGTTGAAATTAAATAAGCTTCGAATTTCATTCATGAAATTTACGCACAAAATCATTCTATCGTCGTACAATTTCCAACAATGAGATATATGACTGTTTAAAAATTCCAATGCAGATAGTCATGTTCACGCAGATCAAGTGTTAAGCTCACGTCTTACTATTGTTACAACGTAGTAAACGATTTTTCATTTTCATCTTAATTTCTTCATGGCAAATTAACGCGTTGCTTAAAAGTCAGGGAATTTTTAGATATGCCTCTCTGTCACGATCAGGTCGCGTCACAGAACAGATTTGGGTTGATGAACGGAGATATTTTCACCAGCCCATCTGTCATTTAACCTTTAAAGAATGAATGAACAAATATTTGATTGTCCTACGAGGCATGGCATTACCACAGTTATCAGTGGAGTGATAGTTGGGGCAAGAGCGATCCACTGATAAATTTGTATAAAGTTAACACAAATTCTAAAGATCTGCTACCGCAAAAAGGGGTCAACCTAAGATACAATTTTTTTCATATTCAGGTAAACTTCGAATCACTGTCATTTCGTTGAGATTTATTGAAGAGGGCAAGGGTTGAAAAATTGATTATTATTACGATTATTTTAGTTACTGAAACGAGAACTTGAATTTTCCCACTAACTTTGACCATTCAATTTTCAGTTTCTAATTTGATATCGTAGCTATATCGTGGCTCAAGGTTTGGGGTGCCGAGCTTCGAGGCATCCTCGCGGTCTCACTGCGCCGGCATGACTGAAGACGCGTATTCCCTGCTGCACACTCCGAGCCTCTGATACATAGTATGCGTAGGTACGGGGTGGAGATAAGTGCCACCGTGCGTAGTGGTGAGTCTCGATCTTCAACCCTGAACCTGAAAATTGCATAATTCATCATAAATATGTTAACTCGTTGAGTTTCCTGTTATAAAATTCACATAATGACATATAGGGTAAAAATTTGTTACTTCTGCGGAAGTATATAAGTAATAGAGACGCAGAAGAATCGCGGAGGAACGGAGGCGCTGCTCATCGAGTGCTGCATGATATGAATAACATTTTTCCCATTTTAATGCATCCCTGCAGTATCTCGAGGGGGTGCGTGTTACAAATGTTGTTATCAGGGCAAAATTAACATTTTCAGGCATAAACTGCTTTATCGTGACATAGATTATAATGAACTATCTGGATGGGCAGTTTGTACCAATTATCGGGAATCATTTATTAAATTTCGCTCCGTACAGTTTGGCGCGCTGTTTCAGCAATGTGTTATACTGTATTTACGAGTATTAATTATCGTAGTAACATATGCTATCTATGAATAGTATGAACACATGTGCATCTGTGAAGTGCGAGCTGGGTCGTACTCGTAAAATATTCAACGAGAAATTTATCACGGTGATAGATTTTATGCACTTCACAAAATATTTTCGATGCGTACTCTCTCCATTTTTTTTTTCCACACTGTAGATATTGGATGGAACGTTACTAGATCTTTTGATATCAAAGAGAATAGCGTGTGTTGAGATCAAGAACATACGTACGTTCGGATGAGTGAAATCAGTTTCTTTTCAAAATTTAGTTTTTTTTTTTTTAAGCCCTTCATTTTTATGACAATTCCTTATCAATTCCAGGACAGTATATTATCTGCAAATTTTTAATATTCGGTGAAGAATTGCAATATATACCTACTAAATTTTCGCATCTTATACAAAAATTGGAGTCGATAAACATCTCAATCTACGAAAATACGTGGACGATTTCAACCAAATCTCCGGTTTTCACAGCTTTCGTCAGACTAAAAAATACCCGCGTTTTGTTGAAACCAAGATTTTCAAAAATTCATGGCTTTTGAAAATTTTCGGAGCGTTTAATCTCCCTACATCTCAAATTTGCCAGTATTTCAAATTTATGCGGATCAATCTGAAGATTCTGAACGGTTTTTCGTTTCAAATTCTCATTTGTCGGGCTAGAAAATTCATAAATATTTAAAAAATATTAATCACAACGATCGTTCGCATACTGTTTACCACTTTATTTCGGAAGAATGTTCAAATTCTGTTCATCGTCTCTCATATTATAATGGAAAATGAATTTCGTGACTGGCCGTACACGAGTGAGTGAAACTTTCATAAACTTGCGACTTACGTACAGTTTCGGATCATTGCTTTTTTACCGTGGTAAATAACTTTGGCAATTCCTTCATCCGAGTTAAAAAGACTCAGCATCTTTTCCCGGAGTACACAGACCGTGTCCGCTACGGACGAACGAACGAAGAAAACGTTCACCATCGATGGCTCCTATTCTGTCACGATACAAGGATCACCTGAATCTATTTCCCAAAAAACATCCCTTAGGATTCCAGCACAGCTGTCGCAGCTTTTTCAGAGTATAAAACAACAGAGGTTCTTCAATCCGCAAATTACCTTGGTTTTTGCTATTTGGATGCTCGATGACAAATTCTCATCATATTTTTCCTTCCACTTTCAATACGATGGAAAATTTGTCTGGAAATTTATTGGCAGGATTATATCGGTAACGCCACTAAAAAGGCTGTGAGCTACTATTTTCGATTAAAGTCGAAGAGTTCTCGATAAATCGCTGGTTCATCCATCACCCAAGAAACCTTTTCATTTTCACAAAGCCATCAGAGAGATCTGACTATTTTCGTGCCTACGTTACATTTGTGCTACATCAACGACGTTCTGATTTAAAAATGTGTTACTAGTAGTGCTGTTCTTTTATCTGGTTTTTATCATGGGCAAAGTCGAGCTTCGCGGACTTCTCGTCGATTTGACTGGCGTTTGCAATATTTCCTAATTATCGCTGTATCAGAAACCGGATAAACTGTATTGAAAAACTCCAGGTATGTTCAAGTCACTGGAAAAGTGAGTAGAAGTTTCTCAATTCATTAGAAGAGTCATTCGTGAACCATTTCTCAAGTCATACGAAAATCTAAGGATTCCTCCAATCTTACACGAACGAGGCGTGGGAATGGGAAGCATTTCTGACAATGAGAGACTGAAAAATTTCATGAAAAAATGATATACAAGATATTTTCCGAGTTATTCAAAAGATCACGGAAAATGTATGGACCATCTTTCAAGTTATTGGAAGATCCGGGGATTTACATCATAAAATGTTCTCTGAGTTGTTGAGTTAGATGTGGGAAATCGGGGAACTATTTTTCAAGCCTCTGAGAAATCTGGAAATTTTCTAAATCTATGAACAAAACACGAAAATATGAGGGAAGTTTAGTGTCGCTATACGAATGGTTCACGGCAGCATGGAATGTTTGCCGAACTGTGAATGAGACATGCAAAAGTCACGAAATATTCTTCGAGTCAATGGAGAACGACTTGATTAAAAATTGAGTCGAAGATAAATGAGAGATCTACTCCAGGGAAGACTTTGGTGAAAAATTGAAGTTCTGTATTTTTTCTGTGAATTCAAAGTTGGGTCTGAGCAGAAATCGAATCTTGGTAGTACTATCTGAATCAATTGAAATTCTCTAATCTTCGCTATTATCTTCGGTGGATGACACTCACATTTCTCATTTTGTTAGTTCCAACCACGTTACTTGTTTCAAATTTGAAGCAAAAAAACAGAAGCCAAAAATTGCAAATTTTTACTATGATCTTTCTTCATGGAACCGAAGACGTTTATATAAAAAAAGCTGGTATTCGGTTGAAGTCAATGTGCCAGCCCTAAAACTTTTGGCTTCTTAGTGCTCAATTATTATTGTTATTACTTTGATCAAACAAAGAAGACGATGAATATCAGAATTTTGTTGTTGAAACGAGTTGAAATTTTTCCTTCGGAATTAGTCGGGAACCAATGAGCTGGATACGTCCAAAATTGAATGAATTTTATGGAGCAAGAATCCGCATCGATTAGTCTATTGAGAGTTGAAATCCGTCGGTTACACAGCTGTTCAAAATTGTTATTGTAAATTTACTGCAACAACCGTATTGGAAGCTTTATTCGGATTCGTGCTCGTAAAATATCTTTACTTATTGTTCGTGATTTTGGAAGTGCAAGTTTTCAAATTTACTGCACTGTTCAGTGAAATCACTGAACATTGGTATACTGAATTTGATGAACTAACAATAAGATATCATTACTCAAATTGTGATTTACGAATTCAATGCGCGTATGTACTGGAATTTTGATTACAGTTTATCAAAATTACTATACTTTTGAGTAATTTTATGTTGAATGTATATTATTGAGCAATAGGGACACAAAAATTAAAGAAAAACCAATGAATAATTGAATTACGCCATTTTTCGTACGTACGAGCAAAATCTTGAATATGAATAACCGCAATGATTAAAAAGGCATCCTAATTCGCTCAGAAATTTTCCGCAATATTTGTCCTAACCAAGCTCGCTCGGATTACTTAGAGTTACTCGCCCTGTCTACTACGCCAAAGTACTCGGTAGAGTACAATTTGATGTGATTCTCAATGCAATGAACGTTTTTGTTCACATGGCGTGAAAATGTGCATATATCTCGATTATATCATAGGAAACAGTCTGTTCCAAATATAATCAGTCAGTTATTTCTTCATACGAATATCAAAATGACTGGAATGAATTCACTGTAAAAAGGAAATGTCCTTGATATTTGAATATTACTGTACATCTGCATACGATAATGAAATCGTGCATCGGTGTGAAATTATCTCCTAAATGGTCCACCACAAGAGTATACCATATGTATTTCCTTCGTCATCGTGCATATATATTTCACTAAATTTAATACGATTATATTATACAGAATTTATTGAAAATCCGGTGGATTAAAATAATTTTCAGTAAATTTTTTCATGCCTTATATTCGAGACACCACCAATCAGTGGATTTATAAATCGATTGGGTCATTTTATATTTATCTTGTTCTGAAAAATTTCAAATCAGATTGCGGAATTGAAAAAAGTGTACAGTAGTAATTGCTTCTGCTTTACCGAATTTTCAATATTAGCCGACTGTAACTGAATTCTATTCTGCACGTCTAAAGTGAATTGAGGAGAATATTTTCTGAATTCCAAAGACTGTAAATAGTGAATATTAACGTACTGTATATTTACTATACAATTAGGTGAATCTAGAATCCGTTTTCGTATTTCTGCTATCAGTTTTATCGAAATAAAAAATTTGGTTGTGAAATTAAAAGCGATGCGTATTGATTCTTTATGCTTAGCCAAATTTTGCATTTCTCATGACTGTAACTGGATTTCTGTGTTTTATATGTTCAGTAAATGCAAAAAAATATTTTACAAATTTCAAATACTCCACAGTGAATTCAGAAGTACAATACACTTACTACACAAATTAGTAAATTTCGAGTAAGTTTTTGAAGTTTTACCTATCAGGTTTACTGGAATTAAAAATGCGATTGTAAAATCGGAAGATATATATAAAATCCAATTTTCTGCCTCGCGAAATTTAGAATTGGACAAAACCGTAAAAGGATTTTCGTTTGCAGATATTTGATAAATTTGTTGAAATGTGTTTCAAATTTCAAATACTTTACAGTCAATTCACAAATATAACAAATTCGCTGTGCAATTTAATAAAATTAAGATACGTTCTTATGTTTTTCTTATTTAAGGGTTAGCAAATTTACAGGGTTAGAATTTTACAGTGATTTCGATGAAAATGCTTAGTAAATTAATTTCCGGGGCTAAATTTGTAATTTTTCAATTCATTTGTACGGTAAATGTGTAGTAAATTTATAATCATTTTTAACAGTGCGGTTTTCAAGCTGTGATCAATCGACAATATTTTCAAAATTTCCTTTTTTCAGTAACTCAAAAACTACGGGTCTTAACGAACTAAAAATCTGATCAGATCCCAATCGCAGGCTGAAAATTGCCGGGATGTTCGCAAGTCTATTAATAAGTAATGGAAAAGCGTTACGAAACATTTTTGACTTGCGGATGAATTTGTTCATAAAAGTGTCAGGATTTTCCGAGTTTCATAAATACAGTCGTAACACAAACGTATTTCAAGTGACGCGGGAAATTCATAGAGAATTTACCGATTGATTGACAAACTATGAGAAAAAGTTCTAGAAAGCAATTTCCACCTCATGTTTTAACCGAACGAGTATTGAAAAACTGGGGAAATACTCACAAATTTCCATATTGCTGTAAATAAACGCAATCGAAGTTGGTAATATTCGAACATTATTGAAATCGGGGATGAGTTCATCTGCTGTGAAAGTTCTTGCCATAAGTTTTCATTTGAAATCGACTGTGAAGCTGGTCCGTCGACTGGGCAGTTGTTAATGTCTTATAATCAGAATCGTAAAATTTGAATAGTTGTTTCAGGAAACTTGTATGCGTGTAAGCTGGTGGTTTTAGTTTACGCTCGACTGAGTCAACAATAATCTGTACTTCATCAATACATAGGTATGGGTATCCTGTGTGTGTATATTTTTACCGCCACTATGGATGTAGTAACTGTAGTTACGGTAGAAGATGGAAAAACCTCTAAACCCACAATCTCCCGATTCGGTGATTTTCTAGGCTTGTTTTTCTGCCCACAGGCTTTCTAAGCTAATCGTCTTATCGCTCTACAGGGATTTAGGGAATCCCGGCAATCGACTCCGTGTCGAAAACACGTCAGATACGTCTCTCTGCGATATAATATTCATGTATTATATAAGTTCTTTGTGGTACAGCAATATGTTTTATCACTTATACCCACAGCATCATGCAAAGTTTTTCAAAAACACAATCTACAATCTGCTGAGTAATTTGTATGGGCATAGGTATAGATATTGGCCAGCCCCGGAAAGCTTCGTGGAATTTCAAATGATACACTCTAAGGATTCCGATTTCTTGATTCATTTTAAATTCAGATCACGATTAGGTACAGTCGCAATCTCTTCTATCTGGGCCATGGATTTCGGTATTAATTTCACTCCTACTTTAACAATTTCATTCGTATTCCTCTGTTTTCATTCAAAATTATCTATGAGTTCACTCATTTTATGCACATAATTTACGGCTCTTTTGACAATTTTTCCAGCATCTTATATACCGGCCATTCCCCGTGAAACGGATCAGTCACCTCTCAGATATTTTTTTAATTTTGCATGTCGATTGTCCACGGTGAGTTAGATTTTTGTGCGGAAGAACAATCCAATTAGTCCAAAATTCCTTGAGTTATTTGCATATAAGCCAATTCGGGCAATGTTTTTTTTCAAAAATTCGTAACTTCGCCAAAAATAACGCTAGACTCAATTTTTTTGTTCGTTCACGTGGGAAATGTCATAAAATGTATAAAAAATAGATACTCTGAGAAAATTTTGCTTATCGATTGTTTTTTTAACAATTAAGATTTCAAAGATTTTCAAAACACTTTCTGACACGATCGAATTTTTCGGTTAAATACTGACACATACTTTGAACTATACTGTAGCCTGTGAATTAATTTCAAGAATTTGTTCTGCCTCGTTTTCGAGTAAAAAATTACGAAAGTTGTCGGTGCGCGCCAATTCCAAATCGACGCCGCGCCGTGTCGAACGCAGTGGCGCGCGTCAGACTGCAATTCGTCGCTATTCGACGGACGCGTAGAATCATGTATTCGTAAAATTATGCGATAGCTATTTTTGACGAACATACTATTTTAATTTATCACTTATGTACACAATGCTTCATTCTTCTTCCTCGTTCTAAGATTTTGAGCCGCAATATTTCGAAAACGAAAAGGAACAAGTCGTCGAAACTCGCCCCATCGTGTGTAGTTGCCATTGGGAAACTGCAGTATTTTTTTTAGATTTTTTAATCGTGCCCTTCATTGTGAAAATGACTCGCGAATACCGCCGCTACGCGTCCGTCAAGTAGCGACAAACGGCGGTCTGACGCGCGCCATTACGTTCCACGCAACGTCGACTTGGAATTGGCGCGCACCGCCAACTTCAGTGATTTTTTACTCGAAAACGAGGCGCAACAAATTCTTGAAATTAATTCACATGCTATAGTATAGTTTAAAGTATATGTGAGTATTTAAAAAAAAAATGCGATCGTGTCAGAAAGCGTTTTAAAAATCTTTGAAAACTGGATTGTTGAAGGAACAATTGATAAGCAAACTTTTCTCGGAGTATCTATTTTTTTATACATTTTATGACATTTTCCACGCGAACGAATAAAAAAAATTAAGTCTAGCATTATTTTTGGCGAATTTATAAATTTTTTGACAAAACCTTGCCCAAATTTGTTTATGCAACTAACTCAACGAATTTTAGACTAATTGGATTGTCCTTCCGCACAAAAATCTAAATCCCCGAGGACAATCGACACGCAAAATTAAAAAAATATCTGAGAGGTGACTGATCCGTTTCACGGGGAATGGCCCATACGTTTTAATAATATTCAGCTGTTTTTCTGGTAAATGTCGTTCTATAGAATTCAATTTAATTTCTTCTTCCGTAAATTTGAAACCTGGTGTACAACATAAAATGTACGAAGGAAACCCTTCAACAATCTCGTTCAGAATGTAGTTTGAATCAGTTGATGTATTTCGATAACCGCACGGTATAGATCTTCGAAAACTTATCTGAAGCCTCTCAAAGTCGCTAGAACTTTTTTGAAATACCACAATATTCTGCAAAGTCAAGGGGAACCAGAATGTTCTTAGTATTTATTAATAATTTCATTATTATAATATTTATTAATAATTTCACTTTATTCAAAATATCTCTCAAATTTATAGAATTTTATCGAAATCAGCTCCTCGAAATTCAGGTTCAATCATTCGAAACGTTCCGAAAATACGAGACGCTTAGAATTCTTAGAAACTACTCGGAATCCTTCCAAACAGGTTTTAACCTCTATCTAAAATCCCGAAATCTTCATAAATATCCCCCGACACAGTTCACACAATTGAAGTGGGCATATTGAGGAACATTGGAACATTTCATAGTTTTTCAGTAAAACATTGTAGATCGTTGTAGTTTTTCATGGGCAATTGTGGATTTCCGTGGATGGTCATATGAAATAGTCGATTTTCGTAATTTTTTTTATAGAAAATTGGGAATTCGTTAATCCAACGAATTTTGTTGTTTTCGGGGATCAATTCACAAAAGAGACTACACCTTCCGAAAATGTAATTTTTTCTAGTCCAATACACGAATTTACAATTTTCTGTAAACAACCACGGCAATATATAATTTTTATGGAAAACTATTCATCCCGGAGAACTTTTTGATGTTTTATACGATTGTGTGAATTCAAACCACCACTCCGAATCTTCGGGGGAAATTGAAGCATTTCATAGTTATCCATGTAAGAATTGTAGAATTTCATGGCTCTTCATCGAAAATGGTAAACTAGAGCACAAGTCATTCAGAAAAATTCTTTGTTTCCGTCGATCGAATCCGAGAGAACGCTATAATTCTTCATTAACGACTACAAAAAATTTCGATTGCCCTTAAAATTTGTACGAATACGTAGAATTTTTTTCATTGGGAGCTGCAGCAATATTTCAATATTTTAACGTCCCTTAGCGAAGTTTCTTAATTCTCAAGAATATTATGTATTTTATAGAAAATCTGTTACACAATTTTCGGAATCTTCGAAAATTATTTCAAAATCTAGCCTTTTAGTGTCTCACGCATATATTTTATGTCTTCTTCGAAAATTTGTTTCCGAAAATTCGAATTATTATTATAAAATTGAATTTAACAAGAATCTATCATAAAAACGGAATATAAATCATCCGAATGGTTCCAAAATTATCCTAAATCTTTTAAATCTTCGAAAATATTTGATCACCGTGAGATATGTCTGTAAAGAAAGCCCAAGTATATCTCAATAATCGAATTTATGATTTCAGACTAAATTATGAATTATGAAAATACGAATTAATATGGCAAACATTCTACAGAAATTTCACACAACTTCAAAATGATTTGAGAACCCTGGTGAAAATAATTTTACGATTTTTTTTTAAGGAAATTCGAACTTTTCGCAGTCTTTTATAAGAGATAGTAGTTTTTTTTTACAGTTTCGTTTACAAAAGACAATGAACTTTTCCGAATAACTACACGAATTCACAATTCTTTGTAAAGAGCTACGAAAATCTACAATTTTTTATAATCAATTACGGAATTCTACAATTTTTTGTAAGATGCATTACGAAAATCTACAATTTATGATACAGAGTCAGGGAGTTCTACAATTTTATTATGAAAAATTACGAAATTCTACAATTCCTAAATGAAAACTGTAAATTATTTAAATTTTCCTAGCATTTCGTAGAAATTTGCAGTAGTAAAAATTTCCAGGAGGGAATCTACTGAACGTTTAGTATAATTATAAAAAATCATTACAATAACTAGGGTCTGTCAAAATTACATTATATAAACGTTTTTGAAATCTTTCCAAAATATATGTCGAAATCCTCAACCCTTCTCGCTAAAGGAATATTCCAATCACTATCGTATACTAACTCCTCGGATCAATTCTCCGTATATTAAAATAACACGAAGCGTAGTGTTCGCGCGAGTGTATAATTGAATGAATTTTAAACGGGATTACCTCCTTACCGTCGGCCGCCTCGCATACGAGAACGGAGTCTTGATCACTAGATGGCGTCACAACTCGATGTGAGCGGTGGCTTCCCACAGGAGCGAAACATCGAACCAAGCCTCAAAGAATAAAAATGGGTCGCGAGCATTCAGCACATCCCGATAGTGTGCCCACGTCGTTTTTGACAGTTCCGACTCCGAGCTCACGTCTCGGTCTCATAGTACAACTAATCGTTTATTAGCCATGCTGTGTTTTACTGTATTTTGGGTCAATCCCATTGTGTTGAACTATTGCTGAACGATAAACGGCGGATAGTTGTCTCGTGATGATTCCCCCTTAAAAATGCACCATTATAAAAGGCGCGGTGCAGCCTTAAATGGAGTAATTTCGCCTTGCCATATAAATGTAGTTACTACTGCTGTCGTGGCTGGTTATTTTTGGCCTAAGGCTGCTGCTACTGCTGCTGCTGCTGCTGCTGCATTCGGTCGAAACAGTCTAAAGATGAAGGAGAGTAATAATACAACAAACTAAAATACATGATGAGAATTAATTCAACTAAAATGAGCACTCCGATTGAGGAGAAGATCTGCCAGAATCTTAAGGTGCGTTTATGAAACTCTAGGCATGAACGTTCGATAGTATAAATTGTAATGTATATACGTCTACTGCCGCGGTACGACGAACGCGTATACATGTCACACTTTTTCATCATCTTGTTATAAGTTTTTTGAATCAATAACTCGAAGTACGCCAATATCCAACCGCTTTCGAACTCTCGGCTATGGGGACTATCGCAATTAGTTTTTTTTTTTTTTTTTTTTTTTTTTTTCCCCCCTTTTTTTTCTCTCGTTAGTGACAATTCTCAATCGCTGCCCACAGCACAAGATTGTTTCTGCAGGCACTCGCAAATTCATCGCACTCTAAATTCTGTATACATTTAATTCATTCCTGCATGCAGTTTTCGGACTGGATTTTTTCGGATCGCGGTTCCTTATTTTTGAATTCAAAATATCCGCCGCCAAAAGCGGCGAAATATTTTTGAATCGCGTGATGCATTTTTATTTTGGCGGTGATGAACGCAATCGTTTTGAAAAGCCGGGGGAAAGTTACGCGAGTCTCGTATGATTTGAAATGATCGTAATGGGAATATGAGGTAATATTATCTTCCTTTCTCATTAGCGACATCGTCAAAAGTATTAAAATATTTTCAACGTGATTTCGAGAAAATCGAAAGCTAAATCACGAGGAAGATTTGGCGTAGGAATCAGGCAAAAGATGTTTGGAAATGTTTGCGGATGTTCGCGGGTGTTGGGAAATGTTCGGAAATTCTGCGAGATATTGGCAAAGATTTTCCGTGATATTGTCAAATTTCTTGTGAACTTTATAAAAAGGGTCTTTTACCTGGATTGGGAGCGGAATTGTAGTCATCATAAAAGACAAATTTGCACCATGTTTCAAACCTACAGCCTTTTCACTTGGTCCGGGATATCGAAAGTCATCGTATCGTACACGAAAATATTCTTGATCACCCATTGGCGCTCGAATTTCCAGTTGAACAAAAATTGAGAAATCTTCTTATCATGCTTTCGTTGTGGTCGAATTGACTTGCACGTACTATTCGTTTTTTAGAGACTTCTACATTGAAAATAAACAAACTCTTGTCCAGGTTATTCCATTACTGCAGGGTCTTCATCTGCATAAATATGGGACATTTCGTATCAACTCAACAAACGCGTTTGGCCCCGACCATCTTCGATTTGACTGTCTTTTATTCATCATCTATAGTACCTATTGAGAGTGGCTTCCATTATTTTCCACAGATTTCTACTCTGATCCATTCTCGACATTTGAATTTGCCTGAAACTTCTGCCTCAAAAATGTCAAATAGGTATAACTCAGCGAAGAGTGAAACGTCAGCGGAGAAAGGTCGACGTTTTGTTCGGTTCGAAACTTAATGTACTTTTGGCTAAAAATATTTTAAACATTCTTCGTCGTCGATTTCACATATATTTGTTTTCGTTTTAAGACGACGATCATGTTTTTCTCAACGAGTCATCATTTTGATTTTTTTCAACAAAATTTCCTAAATTCCGGAAGTCAAACCAAAACTTCAACCCCTTCACGATTATGTAACGCCGATTGCTCCAGCTGTCTTTTCGTCCGATAATAATCGAACGACTACTGTTTATTACCTACAAAGTCATCTGATGTGTTGAAGTTATGTAATGCAGGTGCAGGTAACGAAATGGTGACGTATACTATCAGTTAGATTTCGAATGTACAGTTCGTTGTACTTTCCCTAGTACGAAAATGTAAACTGCTCCATATGTATGCAAAGAATTAAACCACAAATGAAATAAATCAAAAGCAGAATGCCCGGCAATGAAGTGACCCGAAAAAACTAGTGAAAAAATGTCCTTATGTTCGGTCACGATGCGCCAATCCGAAAAAACTTGACAAAATTAGAGATCATTAGTTTTCAAAGTAGATTTCTCTGAAAAAAATGGGTGCAAGTCTACTCGATCATAGCGAATTAGACACGATAAGAAGATTTTCCAATTTTTCTTCAACTGAATTCCGAGCGCCAATGGGTGAATGAAAATATTTTCGCATACGGTATGATGACGTTCACGTTTGTGACTCTTTTCGTTAGGATCGCTCCAACATGCTCGGAGAAAAAAGTTAGAAACGAAACAGTAACATGATCTTCGATATCCCGGACTAAATAGAAAGGCTGCAGGGTTGAAACTTGGTGGACAATTTTTTCGTGACTAATTACCCAAATTTCATTCGGGTTTTTGGCCTATAGTTCTGGAATCTGTCTCAAGTTTAGAAAAAAAACATCAGGGAACGATCGGGAAATACTTTTGGCTAATTGATACTGCGGGTCTGTCCGTTTAAATTTTCTCAGTCATTAAAAAAGTCATCGAATATTTTTGAGTTGTCGGAAACTCTACGAGATTCTCTCCAAGTATTTGAAAAACCTTTGAATAATATTTATTCCATTATCAGAGTCGCGGAAAATTTTGCAAGTTACCAAAAAAATGAACGCATTCATGAGCCACCGGACAAATCCTTGATAATTATCAAATTACTACGGGAATCATTGAAAAAGTCGAAGAGTAACAATTTTCAAATTAATAAAAGACCCGATTTTGGGTTCATTAATTCTCAAGTCACTGGAATAGCCGAAGAAAAAGTAATTGAGTATTTTTTAAGATGCAAAAGATTCCTCTTCAAAACATTCGTGAAAAACATCCGTAAACATTTTCCAAACAACAATCACATATAACGAGTCATAAATGATTTATCGTTTATGTGTTATTCAAAAATTATCAAAGATCAAAGAATCATGAAATAAAGTTGCTAGAAAATAGAGAAACAAGAATGTAAATTTTCCTTCACTTTTCTTTCTGTCCTTTTCCTTCTTTGAGAAGCTTTGAATCATAAAATTTCATTCAAATACAAGGTTCGAACTGGGACGGTAACGGTAAGCGATGGGAAAAGCAAGCCGATTCCTATGCGGCTGCATCTCTCCATGGAGGTCCTCAAACTGCAGAGAGAAGACTCTGAGGTAAAGTAAACAATTAACAGAACATCGTCCAAATTAGTTTGGGTAGAAATATAATGTTGGAACACAAAGATTCTCCAGATTGAAGTGAAAAATATAGGATACTCAAATATGACGGCGTCAGACAAAATAAATGTGAAACGTGTGAAATCAGTACGGACCATAGCTGAAGAATGATTGATTGATGAATCCTACTTTTTTGAATCGCAGTTTGGAATTAAATTGAGTAGAATTGTTTTGGCGTAGATTTCAAATATTCCAAATGACTTTCAATCATGTTGAGAAACATTCACAAATAGGTTTAATGAATCCGTTTTTGCTCACCGAGTCAAACGGCGCAGTTACCAAACAAGTCAGACAAAAACGATTTCTTCCAGCAGGCAATTAATCACAATAAGCCACCTTTAGATGCTAAGGAAAGAATGGTTCAAATAACTAGACAGAAGATTGGAGGACTTGGACTGAGCATTAAAGGAGGAGCTGAGCACAAACTTCCTGTTTTAATATCCAGGATTTATAAGGGTCAAGCCGCGGACCAGTGCGGCCAGCTCTTCGTTGGCGATGCCATAATAAAAGGTGAATGGAATTTAATAATTGAGGAATATAAAGCAGAACAAAGTTGAGTTCGAACGCAGTTTGACCTCGTCTCGAAATATTCTTTCGCAATAAGCTCGTCCGATGATCAAGTACATCCGCAGTGACAAATTTGTCAGATACAGCGACTATATCGAGGGAAATTTATGGCTTAGCGCTGAAAGTTTGGTCATATTCTAACACGGTATTGTTCAAACTTTTCATTGATGGAAGAAGTTGTTAGCTGGGTATAGAGACTTGTGCTTAGAGTTTAGATGTAGGTCAATTACTTTAGGGCTGGATGACACTTAGTTCTACTATTCCCTCATTTTCATTGATAATAGAGACTCGAAAGAAGTATAATGTAAAGTGACGCGTTTAATTCTTTCAACCAGCTACCACCGCGAACACAAATTTTGATTCATTTTGTGCGTTATATATTCTCACAGTTAACGGAGAGTACATTACCGCCTGCCATCATGACGACGCTGTAAATATTCTACGCAACGCCGGGGACCTCGTTGTTCTAACTGTAAAACATTACAGAGCTGCGAAACCATTTTTACAAAAAAATGGTAAGCCGCGCAGTCACAAATATATTCTTTGTGTTTTATCCTCTGAATGAAATCTCCAACAGGATTCAAAATTATGTATCAAAGTAACAACACTATCAACTTTCTGATACAGAGAAGGAGGAGAAGCTCGATAACGCTAGTAACGAGGTAACAGAAGATGGATGGATTTCTCCGAGCAGAGCAGCGGCAGGTAGTCCCAGATGCGGTCATAGCAGACACAGCTCAAACGCATCGTCTATTTCTGTACAGGATAAAAAATGGCTAGACATTATAACAGGTAGACATTTTTGGGGATATAATTAAAAGCAAATATGGTGGAGTTGCAATTCATGCTATTTCGTCATCATTGAATAATTCCATTCTCATCGATGATCGATGATGACTAATAATTTAATGACCGATGTATTTTCAGTTCCATTGATGATGGCTTACGTAACGAGGTACATATTTGGCACGGACAAGTTACGAAGAAATGCTTTCGAAGTTCGAGGTCTGAACGGTTCGAGAACTGGAGTAATACACTGCGATGATAGTGCGATTCTTAGTCAGTGGCTAAAATATATTACTGATAATATAACAGGTGTGACGCACTTGCAGGTATGTATATAGATTGGGGTAATTACTGCAGGTGACGAGAAATTATTCTCTCATGCTATTTAAGCGAGAAAAAGTTTTACTCTTGTAAGAACAGTTCCGGGATAATTATTCAAGAATAATTGTTATTGTCACAAAGTTCTGGTTTTCAGATTTCTAAATTGAACCGAATGAAAATAGTATTGTTTCAGCCGGAAATAGGTAATCAATGAGACTGAAATATTGAAATTTCTCGAATGAAGTTGAGAACTTCTTCGAAACTTACAATCTGTAGAATTCGTAGATAAGTCTGTCGACTTCACTTCTACGTTATACAATTATTAGAATTTGTGATATTAAGTTGTAGCTAATAAATGCATTTCTTTTTCTCGGTTCCTTAATCGATTAGATGAAACTGTACAATCGTAATTTTGGAGTTGGAGAACGTATAGAATATATGGGATGGGTAAACGAAGCTGTAAGCAATAGCAATCAACCTTGGCAAAGTTATAGACCAAGATTCTTAGCACTTAAAGGTCCTGATTTATTACTCTTCGAAACTCCACCGGTAAGTTAAAACAAATAAATTGAATGAAAGAGAAAAAGTACTTAGAGGAATCCACCAATTACACGTTCCAATAAATTTAGTAATAATTCCTCATATTTATATACGTAAGACCCTATACTGGAAAATTGAAAGTTTTTAAATTCCGTAGTTTCTTTCTTTATGTGAAATTAGGTCCGGATTTTGGAAGTGCTGTTCAAAACAAACGAAATGACACCCTAAGATTGAAAACTGAATGAAAACTGAAGGAGCAATACACCGTTGTATGTGGCAAAATAGAAAATTTCAATATGCTTCTTGCATTTCAATAATCATTGCAAAGAACTAATGTTTTACGGTGTTGTTGAGAACACTGAGATGAAGATATTGCAGGATGGGATTCGAAGTTAAATCGTTTGTTCATTAAAACAGAATTCGAACTCGAATTGGAAATCAATTTTTGTCAACCATTATAGGACAATTCTTATTAAAACTTTGCTTGTTTGATTTTTTGAGAGAACAAGAGGTCCAATCTTGAATTTCATCCTACAAATATCTTCGTCCTAGTGTTATGAACGCCACAGCTTGAACGATGAATCCCTTGTAACCATTATTGAGACGCAATGAAGCAGCATTTTGAAATTTTCTATATTCTAACGTGTAACGGTGAATAGCTCCTGCATTTTTCATTCGATTTTCAATTTCAAGGTGTCATTGAGTTTGTTCCAAACAGCGCTACCAAGATCCAGACCTGATGTCAAATTGGAAAATGAATTACAAAATCTTGAGAATTCGAATTTCTCAGTATAAGGGTGTCCCTTCAAAATTGAATATAAAATAAGGTGAATTCAATTCTAAATTAATCTCAATGAAATAATCAAATTATCATGAAAATTTCGATCGTATTCAGCTCCTGGAAAATAAAGTTGTTCATTAAGTGAGACGATTTATTTTCAAAACTGAAAAACTTTGCTGACAATGTCACAAAAATCAAAGAAATTGATTTCACACCTGCACTTTCTTCCCCAGAAAATCGTTTGATTGTCTTCTCCAATCACATGAATTCATGAATACAAAGTCGTTCTATGTCAATTTGATCCAAGAAAGTTAAAATTAGACTTCGTCCGCTCTGATTATGACTCACTTTTCAGAAGGCATTCTGGTCCGCACCAAATTACCTTGTATGAAACGATTTTACAAAAGTGCAGTTCGTTTCTCAAAAATCAGAATTCACACGGAGGTTTTTGAAAAATCTGGAACGAACGATATTTTCATAAAATCATATCATTTCGATGCTATCCTGTACTTTCTATTGTTTAGTGCAATATCGGTGACTGGTCGCGCTGCGCTTTAACATTCAAAGTCTACCAGACGATGTTCAGGGTGATGAAAGAATCGGAGAACGTCGACGAAAGGCAGCATTGTTTCTTGGCTCAGAGTCCAGGGAAGCCGCCTCGTTACCTGAGTGTAGAAACAAGGCAGGAATTATTGAGGGTTGAAGCTGCGTGGCACACTGCGGTTTGCTCTGCTGTAACGCATCTCAAAGTAATTGAGATTCAATTAATTATGCTAAAACAAAAGTATTTGTTCCTCAGTTGGATTAATTTTTCCATGAAAATTTCATTTTATTTTCCATTCTCATTTTCAAACAGAGCAAAACGTTTCTCGTCACCTTCAACGCGAGGAGTTCAGCACTGACTTTGGAATGGACTCAAGGATTCACGTTGGCTTATGAAAATGCAGGAGAGTCTGTTTGGAGGTATAAATTCTCACAACTCAGAGGATCTAGCGACGATGGTAAAAGTCGACTGAAACTACATTTCCAAGAGCCTGAGAGCATTGCAATCGAGACTAAGGTGACAATTGAGCATTCATTACTGATCATTCTTATCAACGATTTTTAAATATTGCATGTTAGAAATGGCCCCTCATGCCTTTCGATTCAGGAAAAACTTGTCTTCCATAGAGACTTGACTCATAAATAATATTCATGAATTATTTCAAAATCTGTCGACATCATCAGGTTTTTGCGAGCTACGAATTTTCGAAAATTGGCAGATTTGAATGTGTAACGTATTTCAAATAAATGTAGTTTCATATTGCTATGTCATATTGTGAAGTTATTCATACAAGAATTATGAGTCTTCAGACGTACTTTCGTCTTTCGTATGAAAAAATTTATCAAATTCAGAATAATTTTCCTCAATTTGAGGAAGTGAAAATCTTGAACGCCGAAACCAGTTTGTCTGAAATCTTTACACAAAATTCTGCATTGAGAGCCTAACGCCAAGTGGGAAGGACGTTGGTCCTTCGACTGGTATTTCGAATAATTTCACATAAAAATTAACTTCCATTGGGATTTTATAGATTTCGTATTTTTCTGCGAGATGTTGCATAAAAATTTCGGTAAGACCGTTTTTTGGAATTTTGGAGTAATAATACGAATATTATTGTATCATTGAAAATAGTTCTACCCGGTGTATGGTTCTGAAAACGTCTTTCATAGTAATTAGAGCTTTTCGTAGTTCTTCGTGACAAATGATTGTTTTTATCTTAGTATGGTCAACGAAAGCAATGAATTTTTTCCGAGAAATTGTACGAATTTACAATTTTCGATGAAAATACACCACAGAAATCTAAAATTCTTTTATGAAAAACTATATAAATCTACAATTTTTAATGAAAAATTATGAGATAATTTGCTTTAGCTGAAATTTATAGGAATTCGTGGAAGTAGGAAATCCCACCAGGCTCTGCAAGCCAACAAATTTTGTGCAAACAATTTTGTCAATAGGACAAATATCTCTATAGATATCGTGCAACAATTGTTTAAGGAACGTTTGCCACTCGAAAGTTCAGGATTTTCAAAAATTCCAGATTTCAAGAACATTTAAAATAATTCATGAGGACTTGTTTGAGTCAAGGTAACAGGGGAGCGAATTTATTTTGAAATCGAAAAGGGTGAGAGAATTTTGGACTAATTTGGATTTCTAATTTGAGAATAATTCTGTTCTCTTTCCACCAGGAATTGGAATGCTCGCAGTTACAGAATTTACTTTTCTGTATGCACGCATTTTTAACTGCAAAAGTTGCTGCGGTTGATCCCACTTTCCTTACGTCGACGACTCCGTAATATAGTAGTCAGTGTGCGAGTGATCTAACGTCGCTGATGATAACCGAAGAAGGAATCAAGTGAGCGAAAAATATAAGAGAACAAACAATTTGACAAAATACTGTTACCAAATATTAGCTGTTATTACGTATTTAAATTACGATTATCATTATTATTATTATTATTATTATTAATATTATTATTATTTACAAATTACACAAGTCTTTGAGAACGAATACGCGATCAGATAGTGATAACCAAAAATTAGGGGATCACCTAAACGTCCTAAATCTTACCAAAAACAAATCGGTTTCAGACAGAGTACTCTGTATTTCGTTGAAACAGAACGGATCTAGATCGCTGAAGCTGCGATCGATAATAGCTCGAAGCCTCTCCTTCGGTTCACGTTCTTAATCTTACGATTGAGCAGTATTTCAGCGAGATATTTAGATCTTAATCTAATTTAGCTGTGGAATTGTGCAATGAATTTTAGATGTATATGATCGCGCTCGGTGAATGAAAATCGTAACGATAGTCATTCTTGGCTATACCTGAAAAGTGTATCGAAGGAAATCATTCGGAACTTGAAAATTCCCCCAGTGCGATCTTCATACGATTTATTTCATTGGCTTACGATTATGCGCAGCTAAAAATAGAAATATAGGTAGGCTAGTACAAAAATTTCGCCAAAATTTTATTCTGTACGTGTTATCCAAAACTTGCAGGATAAGACTTTGCTAAGATATTGATGAAAATGGAATTCAAATAAGCCGGTTAATTCGAAGGGGAGGCTCGAGGAGATTCATGAACCGTTGATTTTCGAGAAAGTTACGTACACCATTTTGAAAATGAATGTTATATATTTATCAGGAGGCTGAGGTTTGTAACGTTGACGTAACAAAATCGTGAATAATAATATCGGATGAGATTCTCCGACGAAGTGCAGTCTCGATTCCCGCAGCGGGATCTCCGGAATCACGGAAACATTTCTGCCGATATTATCTATTCGTGATTTTTGTTGTTCCGTTATAACGTTAGAATAACCTCGATAACATTATTTTTTGTTTTTTCCTTTCAATTTGCCGACAAAGTTCGGGTGCTATCGCTTAATTTGATTCTTTGATATACAGATCATGCAAGTGTAAATTATTTTATACTGTATAACTTGAAGTCAAAGATTATTGTTAAACGTTATTAACGATTAAAAGACGACGACGGAAAAAGATCAAAAGACAAAAAGTGACGAAGAAAATACGCGTACATACAAATATTTGTATTCACATTTTTTTCTCTCTCTTTATACTATAATTCTTACATATTATATATATAGCTTATAAAATTTATGGTTTATAGAATTTGTATATCGTTTTTAAGACTCGATGATCTCTCTCTATCTCTATTTTTACTAATTACGACTCTCTGTTTTACTCTCTTCTTATTTATTATTCTTATTATATTGCACATTTTTCACATGCCTTCAAACGTATAATACTTATAATAATCCACCGAAAGAAATCGTTGACCTACACGCAGTTCATTATTTTCTGCGATTATACTTATACCTATGTATTGCTGCCAGTTTATTATGTTTTATTTCCATATTTATTATACTGATGGTTGTAAGAAATCCAGGATCGATATGGTATTGTTTCGTTCAGCTAGAGCTACGATTCGTTTATCAAAAAAATATATGATTGTGTTCAATTTTTGGAATCATTCTGATCACAAGAAATTCAATTCAGCACTGCTGCAGAGCGTCTGGTGTCACAAAGCTACTCGCATTCTATTTCTCAAGTCCTATATCATTTTCCAGCCGAAATTTCTATCCTTTATTAAAGAAATTACGACCTGGGATTAGACAAAAAAATCAAAATAAAGTCTTTGATATGTCTATCATCATCAATATATTATAATGGGATCAGTTTCTGTCAAGCTGATCGTAGATGGCGCTAGTATAGCTCGTCCGTTTTGGCGCGAAATATGAAAGAGAAGATAGATGAATGAATGTGCAACATCCGGCTGCTACTGGTCGATAAATTGATTAATTTTCTCTCCTGTTCAGAACGACTAGACAGGCATAGAAATAAATTTTGGGATTCCCACTGAAGAGTATCCCAACAGCTGTGGTGCTGTCGCCACGCGATAATAATGTGGCGGCCCCGCGTGCCCATTGAATCCTACAAATTATAATAGCAATATCTATATGTAATAATAATTTAGAGGCGGATGAATATCAACCGCGCCGTTATTCATAATTCTTCATTGACTATATGAACGGCCGTTCAAATAATACGTAACGGCCGAGGGGCGGAGGGGTAGGGCGGCAAAACATGCGTAATATTATTTAGATAAACTCTTAAGGTAAAATGAAACCACAACCGAGACGCGCATGGTTACACATTGTTGAAGTCGCTTTCGGTTTCATTTCACTTGAAGGTGCTATTATAAAGACTCTCGGCATTCATCAATAAGTGACAATGCATTCAACAATCAGAATTTTATGCGTCTTAAGATGTGTTCTCCTTATAGCTACACTTTTTACACTTTTGTTACACTTTCTTACACTTAACCAATAGGAGGCGTAAGATCCTAGACAAAAGTATAAAAGTGCAGAAAGTGTAGCTATGAAGAACACAGCTTTTGATATCACCTTAAGGGGAATTTGGACTCGCCACGTCACGTGTACAAAAACAGTTTCTGAAACGAGGATTGTAGACTTATCGCGATCGACTCGATCGATTTTGATGACACTTCGAGAATTCGTTAAGCACGATGGCAGGAAGTAGCTAAGTATTTCACTTTTTTAAAACATTTATCAGCGTTGATGAAACATAAATATTTTGTATGTTCGGTAGGTTAGATTGCCAGCGCGGTGTCTCCAAATTCCCCGGAAGAGGCCATCGGAGTTGCCGCTAGCAATCTAACCTAACTGACATAGGAATTAATATTCATTTCTCATCAAATCGGATCATTATTGTTTGAAAAAAATGAAATACTTAACCGCTTCTTGCTATCGCACTCAATGAATGCTTAGAGTTTCGTCAAAATCGATCTAGTCGGTTAAGAAAATGTACGTTTCACGTTTTCGAAACGGTTACTGTATATTTGAGATGGCGAGTCCTATATGGCAATTGAACGAAAAATATCAAATTTTTGCCCATCCCTTACGGAAAACACTCCCCAAGAAACACCTAAAGTGACACACACGTGAACACTCAATTTGATGTTCATTTCGCACTCCCTACTTGAAAAATGACACCGAAATTGAGCATGAGTGCTGAAATTGAGATTAATCCTCAACTTGAAGGTCAACCGTGAACATATGAGAATTTGAAACTCCAAGTTTTTATGAAGTACTCTTTTATATTGCACCCCCAATTAGTAGAAATGTTCAACATGACATAATTTTTTGCTGAAAAGTTGGTTCGAAAACATGTACTTAATTCGTTCTGTGAAATAAACTTGCGTCCAAGTATAATCAACTGTTTGTTCGGACGCTCGCTGTAAAGGAGGTTTCCAAACCTTCAAGAAATATTTTTTCATTCACAGATGTGATTGATAAAATATTCTTCGTAATAAAACTTTTGAAAGAATGAAATTGCTCAGTGCCAGCGCAAGTCCGGAACTTTTTAACGCCGCCAACGCCTGGCGTTACCATTTTCGCCCTTGGTACGCGAATAAATCACCAATTCACGGTTCAAAAACAAAACAATAGACTTGTATACTTACTGTGGTTGATTCACGGATGGTTTTGTCCCAATTGTTTTCTGGTTGGCCAATTTCAGACAATTTATTTTGACCACCACTGAACGCTGACGGCAGCGCCGATTAAGTGCCAGCGAATGGAAGTAACTGCACGATCTTCTGCTGTCTAGTTTCCGATCTCCGAGTCTCCGCGGATGACAGTTTAATACCGATACCTAACCTCGTAATCTATTTCGTAGCTGTATTTTCCTATACAACGAGTATTTATTATTCATTGAGCAACAATTATCTGAACGATTATCACTTTCGAATGACAACTTTCAATTTGCCGAAATAGATTACGAGGTTAGGTATAAGTATTAAACTGTCATCGGAGACTCGTAGATCGGACACTAGACAGCAGAAGATCGTCCAGTTACTTCCATTCACTGGCACTTAGCTGGCGCTGCCATCAGCGTTCAGTGGGGGTCAAAATAAATTGTCTGATATTGCCCAACCAGAAAACAATTGGGATGAAACCGTCCGCGAATCAACCGCAGTAAGTATGCACATGAAATCATTTGAATAGATATTGAGTATTGGCGTTTTCGTTTGAATGCCCTCAGTGCGAGCTCAGTGCAGTTTCCCTGGTATCTGACCAATAAACAAGCTGGGAAACTAGAGAAACTGCACTCAGTGCGCAGTGAAGGCCGTCAAACGCAAACGCTATATGATACGATAATTAAAATACGAGTGTCACTTGTTAACGCATTCGCCTAGTTAGGCCGAAACTGATTGACGCCCGCGTTAGCGGCGCTATAAAGAGATACAAAAAAAATGAACTCAACTATTTACTCGGATATATGGTAGTGAATACATCGGACTAGCCGAACCAGAGTTGCAATTTTCATGCATTTTCTTATTGTCATTTTTTCCCCAAGGAGAGCATCCTCCTTTGTGAAAGCTTACTAACCTTAGAAAGGCTCGACAAAAACAGAAAGAGACAGTCTGATGAAAATTTTTTCGAGTATTTACTCGGATATTATTTATGTGTCGTTGAAGATCAGAATTTGAGATTAGGAATCAATTCTTATTATGGAGTTGATTCCCAGCTTTGAGGGTTAAATGCTCAATTGAGACACCCAATCAACAGCCGAAAGTCTAAGCTCTCAATGTTGGTTGTTATGTGGTAAAACCTCGTTTATCCGAACCTCCGTTATTCAAAGCGTCCGTGTTGACGGAAAAATTTAAAAGACTGCTCACCCTGGGCAAAAATTTGTGCCAGCAAAGTGAGCTTTAGTGGGCTCGAAACCTCGGTAAAAAAAGACTAAAATAGCATACAATGTATATCTACAGAGAGTATCTGATGAAAGTGGTCCACCTAGAGATATGCAAGCGTATATACATGGGTTCGAACTATTTTTATTTATTCCCACCTGAATTTTATTCTTTCGATGGTTGATTGAACCGCATTAACATAGCCGTGAACATAGGTTCAGTGAAGTTATGAGATTATAAACGACGTTCATGGCGAAGATGTTCAGTTTCTATGGCAGCCGATAGCCAATAACGAGAGGGAAAAGGAAAAGAATGTCGTCTAATCAACCATCGAAAGAATAAACTCCACGTGGGCATAAATATAAATTGTTTGAACCCTTGTATGTCCGCTTCGAGAACTGCTTGCATATCCATAAGACTACTTTTACCAGATACACCCTGTATATATACATTGCTTGTGGGTATAGATATAGTGCAAAGTTGATAGGGTCGGCTAAATACCGACAAATTGACACGAATGACCCCGTAAGGTGAGCTGTCTTCAAATATTCTTTAGCTAACGCCATTCGTCATGCGAACTACAAGTTTAGTCTTTTCATCCGGATGTTCTACTATCCGAACTGCGAACTACATCGTTCAAATTTTCGGTCACGAATCCGAACGATAACGCGAAATTTTTAAATTCCACATACGCCGCTTCGTCTCCCGAACGGTTGCGTGATTTGATTTAGCCGCCCAAAAACGTGTGATAGCCGTACGGCAAGAGAAAATAAAAAATCATATAATAAAGAAATATTGAGACCTTTCCCTCAATATCCCAAGTTCGAGTGTTAACTTCATTATGTACAAACATTGAAGTAGTTGCAAGACATTAAAAATAAAAATATGTCCAAGTATGTTATAGGTACTAAAAATATGCCGTAATGTTTATGAGTGCGATTACGAGTAGGTTTATGGGTAACAATGAAAAAATATGTATACCGTTATCTTTCGAATATTTTTTGCTATGTATAATATCGTTTCACCCAACATTGCTGTTCCATAATCGCTTTTCTGAACTAGGCCCGGTCCGGATTGATTTGGATAATCGGGGTTCTACTGTAGCTTGTAGTTGAGAGTTGACTCCGCCGATCAAGGGTTGACTCTCAGTACCTGACGGGTGCATGCACTCACTGAATAACGTTGCTCACTTGAAATTTGGGGTTAGCACTCAATAGCGGAGTGTTGACTCACAATATCAACACCTAAGGTTGTGAGTATATTCTCAACATTCAGAGTTCACTCCCAACTATGAGGGTTCAACACTCAATAGCAAAGTGTTGACTCTGAATGTTGACGATCATCACCTAACGTTGATTCCCAAAGCTCAGAGCTTACATGCATGAATTCAGTGTTCACAACCGATGATTGAAGGTTTGCTCTCTGTGTGGAGAGTGAACAGTGTCAAATTGAAATTCGGCACTGAATTTTGAGCAGCTATACCGAATAATGAAAGTCCACACCGAAAATTCGGTGTCAACTCCCAAAATTCAGCGTTTACGCCCAATTTTGAGAACAAATACTAGAAAATTTAATTTTTTTTTCCTGCCGCACTCAATATCAATTCAGGGGTTTTTCGTAAATTCGTCGGAGGGGGGGGGCTTGCCGGTTATGTATTGAACGGCAAGTGAAAATCCTGAAACCCGCAGCGCTACGTATTATTCGAATGCTTTCACGTATAGTAATATGACGAACAATAATAAAAATCAGAGCTTCGTGATGATAAAGAGCTTGACTTAGCACTGCATAGTATACTGATAAACAATGAACATGCTTGTCATTTATGATAATTATGTGCAATGTCTGATTTTTCGAGACCGTCAACTCATTGACGTTATTACCTTAGTAAGAGTATATGTCCGATTAATTTGCCAAAAATTTTCGGGTGTACGTAAGATACTCTGTAAACAAGCCTCGTATACACGTAGTTCTGTTTGAAATAGTTCTCAAAATTCGCATCACACTTCTATCGCAAGTGTGGATAGAGAGCTTAGGACAAAATTACTCAGATATTTTCTGAGATTCGTTCAAGTTCACAAAACAGAAAATAATAGTTTTCGTAGCTTTGTCAGAAATCTAGCGAAGTATGCTTTCCTTTTTTTTTTTTTTTTATTTATTGGAATCTCCGGATTCAGTTACATCAAAAACGGAATTCAAACTCAACGTATGTAGAATACTTTTTACCATTTTTGTTTCCGACAAATTTCTCAAACATTCCCGCATAAGCTTTGAAAAATATGTACAAAATCGTTTTTGTTCCTCACATCCTCAACTGAACTTTTCGCAAGTCTCCGAACGCTTTCTTCGGATAGTTCGCTTTAATAACACTGATTATAAAAAGAGTTGGAATTTTCAGTATCTTTTCAGAGATAATATTCATAGTTATTTGCACTCTTTACAGAGCAAGTATTTTGAAAGAGGTTCATCGTTTTCAGAGTTATTGATCAAGAAACCGCCAGAAAATAATCGGAAATATATTTCCACTGGGGTGATATATTTATTAAACATTTGATGACAATTAACATCTGCAGTATCAATCCGTACATTATCAATTATATAAAACGCGTTAACGTACGTCACTATGAGTATAGAATGAAAGCAATACAAAATTGTGTATAGAGTAAACTTTGTGACCATGGCAGAAGTGTTTTTTTTGTTTTTTTCTCAACGAAATCTGTAGATTTCAATAAATAACGCAGGGCTTCATATTTTTGTTCTTGAAAATGGTTTGCGGAGTCTACAAACTAAAAGCTGATAGGATCATTACAAATTTGAGCTATTGCAAATTGAGAAACTCAAGAAACCTGCAAATTAAAAAATCGTTGAATCTCTGTGGAGATGTTCAAGTCATTTAATGAATAGGTGAACGAAGGATGATCTTCGAATCCCGGAGAAAATAGTAAGACATACTTTTCGAGTCAATGGAAAAATGATGGACCTAATATTCTTGAGTCATCAAAAAGCCAGAATTCGTTTCCTATATTTCATATTTGCCCAAAAGTTTGAACACTTGAGATTTCATATAAGATTGACGGGTTCCTAGTATTGAAAAGTAATGGAAAATTCTTGAGCTGTTGGAAGAGCTCGTTTTCAGTTGATGACATAAATTAGAAAATTAATTTGTTAGTCAATGATCAGAAATTAGAATTTTGTTCGAGTCAACAGAAAACTCAATATACGTGATTGTTATTTTTGAGTTTTTGAGAAAATTCACAAGTTCTGCAACGCATGGAAGAATGAAGAATTTCTCCGTTTTTCACATCAGTTTAAAAGTCAAAGGATTTAGGAATTTACCATTCATCGCAAAATTTTGGGTCTTCTGACTCGAAGGAAAACTAAAAATAATTCTCCATCCAATATGAAAATCAGTAAATTGCAAATTTAATGGTGTTTTTTTCGATCTTACGAAGAAAGTTGAAGAATTTTCAAGTCGATATGAGAAAGGGATAACGATTTATCACAAATCAATAAAAAATTAGCAAATTTGTATAAGTGTACAGAGATTTTTGAGAAGTTGAAAAAAATTTGTAACGACCCTGATATATCGATCATATACCCGGAGAAAATAGATCATGAAATTATTTCGGTTACCAATTCTGTGTGAAAATTGCGATGAGACACAAATTCAAGGGATTCTAGTATATTCGGAGGAAATTGAAGAGCGTAAATGAAATTCGCTGAATAATGATGATAATAATAATGGAAGCCCTAAGTTATAATATAATGTAATAATGAAATCGTCACGGTTTTGGGCAACAAAAATTTGATTACGTTACCACTTATACGAATTTCTACAGAAATTGACATATCTCATAATTTTCTGTAAACAAACTTGTAGTTGTTATAATTTTTCATAGTAAATTCTACATTCGTTTAGTTACTCTAAAAAGTTGTGTTCTTCTCGCTTGATCAAGCTGGAAGAAAAACTATGAATTCTTATGAAAAACTCCGAAATATCTATGAGAATTTCCATTTGAAGTTTTGATTCACAGATTTTTCATTCGCTGTTTGAATACCTCGTAGAGGATCAGAGAGATATTATTTTCCGTCGAAAATGTTTAATTTTGAAATCCTCCCACAACTATAGTTCTGGAAAATTATCAATCACTTAGCATCACAACAAGTAGATTAAAATTTGAAAAATATGATTTCCTTTTATTTTCTGATCTTCAATTAATCCCATCAACGCCAGACTGAATTTTTCAAAATTTCTCTTGGAAAGCGTGTTTTTTCAGATAAAGAAAAATTTGTAGTCCTGAAGCCGGAAATAAATGAAACCAGTGATTTTTGTTCGAATCACTGCATTTCTTTTATTTTGGCGTTACATGCCGACCTCGGAGACGACAGGGATTTCGGAAATTCGAGAGAATTCAAATGAATAACGCTATTTTTTGTCTCATCTTCACAATGCATGAACAGCGAACGAAAAATACTCGAATCACAAACACAAAATCGTATTTCTCTGAAGTTTTTTCAGCTAGAGACTCAAAACTTCACAGATTGTCGTTTTCTCATAAGTTCAACATAGATTCTAGAATGCAAGCGAAATCTAGTTTTCGCCGCCGAAAACCCTGACGATTTTTTGTGGAATGAGCCACATGGGTATAAATATATATGTAGTTGCGTTATACCTATCAATAGATTCGTGTCAATTTCTTATCTGTCTGATCAACTACTTGTAGTCAAGTGCCTAACGTATACCATATTCTAATATAATGTGTGTATAGTGAAAAGAAGATTAATGAAAGAAAGAAATTGAAAAAAATACCTCCAATTATAGATATATAATAATCATACAATTAATTTTTAGTCTCGCTTACAGAAATTAACATATATAAGCTATATGGTACAGCCGTAACTTACGTACGGCTATAACAATTATTGCCATGGTCAATATAATAAAAATCTGTTAAATTGAATGATAATAAACATAATAATATATTGTTGAAAGACATCTGACGATGATTAATGTTTCGTATTAATATTTCTTATCAAAAGAAATGACAAAGAACAATTGAAAGAACAAAGAAAACAACACAAAAAAACTGAAGTTAAAATAAAAGAAGCAGCGGAAAATAAAGAGCGGATTGATTTTAATTATACTGTTAACAAAATTTATTTATAATAATAATAATATATATATATATTATAGTACAATTATGCTATTGTATAGTACATAGTTGATTTATTGTTTAAATATTTTAAATCCTGATAATTCTATATCTATATTCCGCAAAGTAATTTATAAACTGATCTTTATATAGTTTATTATAGTTATACGATATATATATATCCTATGATAATATTGAAAGAAGAATTGAGTTATGGATACAATAAAAAAAATATCATTGAAAAAAAAGAAGCAAAACAAAAAAAATCGTCTAGCTTTTTGAGCAATCTTGCAGGATTACTTTACGCGCGTAATAATCAAGATCAACCATATTACAATATACGTACACAGTTATTGTATTTTAGTTTTCATATTTCGCGGGTATATTATAGATACGTGGGATATTTTAATTGTCCATTCGATTAGGGATGCATATAATACGTGTTATGATATGAATTATATCTGCGTTCAAGATCTCTCAATTAAGTCTTGCTACAATTAGTTTAATATTGATACCGATTAATATTGATAATCGGCGATAGTTCATACAAAGTGTAGGATGAGTTTCAAGACCTTAAGTTTATGTAATAGTTTAGCGTGTGGCATACAATGGATGAAAATCTGAAATTCTCTGGTCATTTGCACTTTGTGCAATGATGATTCATTTTCTAAGGGCTGATAATGTGCAAAACGATGAGATAAGCAAGTTTGATTTTCAGCATTTTTTCGTGAAACTTACCAGAAAAAAGTTACAATTGGAATTATGCGTTTTCAATTGCTTAACAATGTTTTGCGGCCAAACCAGGACCTAACTTTGTTCGCAAACTGGGAGGGGGGGGGGGGGGGGGGGGGGGGGGCTCATTAGGGTTCAATGAAACTACAAAAAAATCGGCTATTCAACGTCCAGCCGAAGCAATAAGTAATACTCAGTCAATTTTCTAGCTAATTCCACTGGACTACTATAACTTCCGGTTTTGTGCAAAAGTCGGAGGAGCTGTGGTACCACTGTATGTAGATTTCTTCAAGGACGAAAATTGTCCTCCAAAATGACCGCCTCCTACCAATATGTCATTGTTCTGTGATTTTTTTCAGTGACGCGGATAACTTCGAAATGACTGAACAATTATGGACTACGATTCTACCGTAGAGCCAGATTCGGGTCAGGGTAAAATTTGAGCCAACGAACGACGAGATTTGACGAGAAATCGTTGTCTTCTTCTTCAATCTTAATTCTCATTGGCTCGAATTCTACCCTGAACCGACTCTGACCCTACCCTGGTTAGTAGACTGGCTCCGCCGAGTAAACCCGACTGATCAGCACTATTTGCAATTTTTAGGCTACGACTCGAAGCGGGTAGTTCGAATCTATAAATGCGTTTTTTTGTCAATGTACGGTCAAACTACTGTGGGAGTAACCAGATGCTGAATAAAGTACACATATTTACTAGAAACATATTTGTTCTCCCGTCAATGATTTCGTCAACGCGTCGATAAACCAAGCTTTGAACTGTGTATCAAATTTCCCGCTTCGGAAGAGCCCCGGTTTGGACCTTCCTCCGACTCCCTTAGCCGCTCGCTAATCTTCCAATGGTTTCACGGAGAGTGGTACTACTCCTCCGACTTTTTCACGAAACCGGAAGTTATAGGCATTACGAACATTACTGTGCGTAGGGACCTATCTTCGACGAATGCTTGAAACTTTCACTTTTCATTTGATTTATCCAGGAACAGGATATTATCGTACAATTTCTTACTTTGAGTTAGAGATGTGAACCGAAATTTTTGACTACTCAGTACGATACAAAAGCTAAGAAACCATGCCCAAAATGTCTAGGAATTTTTTTCATGCAAACAAAAAATGCCTTTGACAACTCGCGTTATTCCATAAATACTTTGAAGCATTATTTCGTCATTTTGTCATTTCGTCATGCGTTTTAAACATCCTTTTGAGTTGGATCTCATATTCGCTAAACATGTACGCTACTGATTCAAACTACTGAAATAATAATCTGAGAACATAAATTAAATAATCGCAGGCTCCTACGAAATTGTTCAATACACTTTTACGCGACACGTTTGCATAATTAAAGACAGAAAAAACCCATTCAATCAGGTTTAGGCCCATGAAACTTTTTTCGTAAAAATTAATTTTTTTTCGTTCATTCGATAACATTCAGTGAATTTTTTGCTGTACTACAATACTTTTATTTGAAACCCATTAATTTGATTATAAATTTATATGTTTTTAGTATAAAGTTGAAACACGTTCCGTCAGAATAAATTACTTACTCTTCATTTATTGGAAGTACCCGTACGTTCAACTTATTTGGGTTAAATTAATACGATTGTGGAAGATAGACGATTGAATCGTTGAAAACCTGCCAATAAATGAAATTCAAATACCTGAATTTTTTTCTGTTTGTGTCTTAAATTATTGTTACATCATCATTATATTAATATTCATTACGAATTATACTGCACAGCTGTGCTGCTACGTATATAGTATACACAATTGGAAATAATTTGTGTGGGCGTTAAATTTTTCGCTTGTTAAAATTATTGTGTCAAAATAGATTGTCAATTCTGATGTTGTTAAATTCCAAATTTAACATAAATTCTGGAATTCTAAAACATGGTGTGATTAGGTCCAGTTACGAGAAAGATGTCAAATTTCATGTCATATTGTTGTTCGGATGTAAAATTTTTTCACGATTAAAAATGTGCAACGCTGGAACAAGAAAGTGTGCCTAACCACTATAGTCCGCGACTACGGCTTTACCCGGAAAGTCCGAAGATGAACCGAGTGAATACTTGTGTATAGATTTTATATTTGGTCACTGGCCGTATGGAAACCAAAAGAAGCAAAAGAAAAAAGAACTCGGTTTAGGTAAAATTCAAAATAATTTTTGTGTTGAATCTGACGCAATCTATCAATTATTCACACACAAACTCACCCGTATGCCTGGAATATATTGTTATTCGAGTGCATACAATATTTCGACAAATATTATAATGACAAAGTGTCATCGTTACGCAAACGAGATGTTACCTTTGAGTTAAATTGTTAACACTATTTTTCAATATCTATTGACATTCGCGTTTCATGTTGAATTAACAATAAATTTTACAGACGACCTACTCGGACATGCTAAAAATGCTAAAAATCACATTTTTCTTCTAACAGTGTACGTAGCAAGCCTACATGGTGGAACCCACGTGAATTCGACCGGAATCCAACAATCCAAAGTATTTTCAATTTGATTTATAACTTTTCCACGACAGACTGCCCCATCAACTGCAGTTGCAGTCACAGAATATTGAAGCACGAAAGAAAGAAATAATGGAGAAATTACCAACTTACGTCATGGTGTATGGTTATTAATTATATACTATAATAGATAGGAAAAATGGGAATGAGAATCGATGAGGTTTACTCAATATGAATTTAATAACCTCCCAGCTAGGATCAGGATTTTCATTGGAGCATGTGATGCAGTACGGATATAATATAGTACAGACAAATCGTTATTAATTAATTCCGTGTAACACAAGTTACATCATAGTTTATCATACATTGTACAATGTCTTTGGTAGATATAAGGGGTGGACTGATAATGGAATCTCCCAGGAGTGCCATTCGATTTGAATATCGAATTCGGGTAATTTACATATTTCGTATCATAGAGTGCTTCGAACAGCAATGAGGTTCTAAATTTTTAAATCTTTATGGAAGAGCTCAGTTTTCTCAACATTTCGATTGTCTTGCCAGAGACAGATGTATAGAAGTGTTAATTTCAGTGTCAGTTATTTTTTATCGAAAAATCTAATAAACAGGTCAATTTACGATTGAACTGAATACACAGAAATCAAGCGACCGCATTTTATGATGAGCGTGCCCATGAATTAATCGAGCCGCAAATTATTCGAATTATTAGATTTGAAATGCCAGTCCAATACAACTATTCGATTCGCACCGAATTATTGGCACACCCCTTCTATGCAGTAAATTCATATAGGTAGGTATCTAATTTATTCCACGTGTCAATTCGTATACCTACGATAGAAAATACAAATATTATGAACAGTCGATAATGAATAGCGATATCATGTAATAATAAAGCATATAAATAAATAATATATCAATTACTGAAGATGTAAATAGAATATAATTACATATTAAATTAGTAATTATATATAACGTACGCACCATTCCATCATCGTGCACGCTCACATGAAACACTGATATTTTATCGTTACAGTATAGCATATTCAAATTGCGCCTATAGTTATGTCATGAGTTACAAAAAATATTGATAATATGTAAAATATACATTGAATGATAATAATAATAATAATAATTATCATGGTAGTATGTACATACATATTATTCATTCATGTGTCTCATCATTATTATCCATTTAATATTGTTATCAATGAGAAATATATTCTAATTATTATGAACTATGAATAAGAAAAGGATGAAGTAAATCATTCCAGTCATCGTAAAGCACATACATAGGTGCATACCTACATATTATTATAATTCGTTGATTGCGAGGTCCCGCATTATGTTATCATGTTATCATATGATCAATAATTATCATCAATAATAATACGCGTATTCATAGAGAGACGGTAACTGTAGCAGGTCTGAGTACATCAATTTGAAAAAAGAAAAAAGGAATAGAAGAAATCTTTGGAATTCAGCGCGTAGATAACAGATGAGCTATGCAAAAAAATGTAGTAGAAGTAATTGGAATTCCAGCTCAACTCGATCGCACCCTCCAGATCTGACCTCTCAAGATTTGAGTGAAACTGTAATTTATTGGTTTATACTCCTGGTTCAAATCTAGAACCCGGATTTGTCCGAATTTGTTGAGGTACCACTTCTATGAAATCCGAGAATTTTCAATTTACGTTATCTTCAGATTGAAATTACTTGTATCGATAAAAAATATCAAAGCGTCGTCTTGAGTCAAACTTTTTGAATGATATTTCATGTCAAATTTTGTAACAGCGTGTTGCCGCTGCAGGGAACTCGTTTGGGAATTTTCACCTTCTCTATTCTTCTTTACGCTATTTTCGATTCTCCCATGTATTTCTTCACCCTTTTACGAATTCTGTCGGGAAAGCCAAAGACTTTGGAAGGACCTTGGAGAAGATAAAGAGTTCGATAGTTCAGAAATTATGATTTTCCATGATACAGTATGTCTAACGATTCATGTCTTATCAGTTGTGGCGAGTTTCTGCAGAAAGCATGGAGTAGAACTCAAATTCTTTGGCTTTTCGAATGTGGTTTCAATTTTTGATTCCAAGACCCTGGGAACTAGAGCTGCGGAAAAGTGTGAAGAAAATCTTAGTTCCGATTTCCACGAGGGAAAAACAATTTCACAGACAATGAAATCCGTAGGGGTCAGATCTGTAGGGTGGTTAGGGTGAGCCGGAGTACCCCATATGAAGTCATCACTATTCTGTATCATGTTCATATTCATTCTTATCTCAAAACTCTGGTCTCTCGCATGGGAAATAATGTAAGAGGTGTTTTACGTGGAATCAAGAAGATTGAAACCCTCACGATTTTCAATTTGATCGCTGATCTGTTTTTTTTTTGTATTGATAACATCACCCTTGAGGTGCTTGGAAAAATTTTGACTATCAATTCTGATAATTCGTTATTTGTGCAGTACCGTTTGGCATTCAGAGAAGTATTCTAAATGAAAATCGTGATAATTTATTACGTGTTTTTCAAAATCAAATAATTCCAAAGGGACGAAGCTGATGATTATCCCTTTTTTCCTTCCGTTGGAATTGGCAGTGAAAGTTCGAAGATTAAGAATTGTCTGATTTCGTGATGGAAATTTTACAAAAAATCCTAGTTTTTCATCCAATCTGGGGGATTTGTCTTCTGAAATCGAGTGGTGCGGGCTTTTGAATTTCAAAATTTCAAACTCGTTGAAAAATATTGAGATGCATGAACTTGAAATTGGCACTGGAAGGTTCACGATGTATCTCACTGATCAAATCAGAGATGGCGAGAGAGTTCATAACATCAACTTATCATGAATTATCCCACATTTATATTATATAAAGAGTGAGCTTTATGAATTTATAGATATGAACGCATGATAATCATCATCTTTTGGTTATTTTGTGAACATAGAGACCATCGTCTACAGTTATCACAATTAAACAGAGCATAAAATTAGGCATGTCATTATCATTATTATGATATTCTCCATAGTGAAGTACATAGGTATATATGGGGCATTCCCCGCCCTTTCGAACAACGTTCGACCCTCACCCCTTTCGATTTTGATCCCGATTGCTTGTGTCGTGGTACTACTAAAAAAAAGCACTCACAAATTCTTTACAATTTTTCGACCCATTTTTCACCAAACTACGATTTTTTTCCGTTTTCATTACCCTAGCTCGTAGCTCAAAATCCCTGCGTCCTATCGGAACGACTTATATATCACGATGAAGCTACGCCGTCGAGCGACCACTCCGATGAACATCATGAAGAATTTCGTGAGACCTCTAAATGCAAAAGTCCCGGAAGAATACATTTCACTGCCAATGCGACACCTTCGACTCTCCAAATTTTTTGTAAATATTCTACACGCCACGACGCAAATTTTGAGATCTCCCTGGAAGTGGTGAGTCCGAAGACACCGGAGATATGCGGATTCCTGTTTTATTTTTGGAATTGTTTTTTATTTTTTCCAATTTTTCCGAAATGTAAAATGTTTTGTTTCCAGATTCATCCTATCGAAATGGAAAGGACCATTTATGATTTTTATTTACTGAAGGGTCGGTTATATGTGGCGCGTCACGTCGAACAAAACTTACTTCTCCGAAAAAGTATTTCAATCAAATGTTTTATATTACCTTGGCTGCTGCATTTTGTTTCATGCAACCCGTTACGTCTGTAGGGTATGGTCCCCCACAATTGTGTGTAACCGATCCTTCAGTGAACAGTAATCATAAAGGGTATCCTTTCAATCCCGATGAAATGACTCTGGATAAACAAAATATTGTAAATTTAAAAACATTGAAAATATAATAGAATCAAAAACAATTTCAAAAACGGAATGAAAATTCTCATATCCCCGGCGTCTCTAGGGTCACGACTTCCGAAAAGGTCTCAAACTGTGTGCCACGGCGTATAGAATATTCGCACAAAGTTTGAGAAAAATCAAACGTGTCGTATTGACAGTAAAATGTATTTTCCGTCACGGTAGACGTAAAGTATGCTTGAATATGCATGATTTGCGGACATGAACTTGAATTTTATGCCCGTACGATCAAGCAATTTTCGTACCGGCTCTGCGGCGCCGGGTCTCGAACGCGACGATCCCAACTCGGGCGTAAAGTTCAACCTTACGTCCGCAAAACATGTATTTCGAAGCGTATTTTACGCCTAATATGATGAAGCCTACTATTTCGATTCTTTCGCACAGAAATGGCACTTAGAGGTATCGGAAAAATTCTTCATCATGTGCATCGGAATGGTCGCTCGATGGTGCACCTTACATTGCAATACAGCTTTTTTTCGAAGGGACGCAAGGATTCTAAGCTACGAGCAAGGGTCATGAAAACGGGAAAATCGTAGTTTGCTGTAAAATCAATGGAGAAATTTGGAAAATTGGTGAGAATTTTTTTCGAATAGTACTAAAACATAAATAATCGGGATTAAATTCGAAAGGGGGGAAGGTCGGACGTTGTTCGTAACGGCCTGGAATGCCACATAAATACATCAAATTGTTCGCTAAAATTTAATGGTAGAGGTAATTGTGAATATGATTTTTGCAGGGCGTAGAGCGGCTGGAGGGAGCGGTGGGCCTCCGCCGACCCACTCCCTCCCACTGCCCTTCCTCCAGGAGGTTACTTGGACAAGGTCCACTGTTTCCATTGACGTTCATCTTCGACGTTTCGGGCGGTTGAATCTGCTCTCATACTCAGGAGGTTGTTTTGTAAAACTTCCATTACCGCAAACTTCCATTAGTGATCGGGTGCCGCAGCTCGACTGGTTTATATAGGTAGATGTCGCCATTGGTGGCGCCATCTGAAATTTGTGGCACTGCTCGGCATGGCGTTGTCTGGCTTCCGCATGATCTTTCCTATTTCATCCCTTACAAGAGGTAACCATAGTTTTCTTCATGGATGGATTAGAAAAGAGTAGCACTCGGTAATGGAAGTTCTACGAAGCAACATCCTGAAGACGGGAGCATATTCAAGCGTCAGAAACGGCGAAGATGAACGTCAATGGAAGCAGTGGACCTTGTCCGAATAAGCCCCAGGAAGTAGGGAGGAAAGTCGGTGCGCGGGTGGCCCTCATCCCCCCCAGCCCCTTTTCATCTTCCAAAAATGATATTCATCATATTGTCAATATTCTTACATTGCAAAATATAGTTTATTTGTTACAATATCTGTAATGTAAGATAACGTATCATCCTTCCTAAGATGAAGAAAAAGAAAATACAAAACAGAACGCAATAGTCCGATCGATAATACGTTCAAAAACATATGACATTATATCATGGTTATAAAATTTGAGTTAAAATATAGTTATTGCTGTTGAAATTATTTTTTATTCATTCCTTGGCATTACATTTTTTATCCCAACACTCGATTTTCATCATTTGCGTCTACGTCATGAACATCGTATAATATATGTAAGAGTTTATTATCATTATTCGATCATCAGCTCCGTGCTATTTCACAACAAAATTTCAACTTGGAATTGAAGCCGACTAACAATAAGGTGACCAAGTCAGTGAATGGACACCCCGATTTTGAACAGATGTGTGTATGTATGCATACTCGCCTGTCCATTCACGGTTTCACTCTGAACTCAGCTACACTTGAGGTAGGTTGCTTCATGGGTACAGCAGAGTCCAGACGAATTCATTTGAATGCGTCGCACTCATTGGTCTCTCCCTTACCCTTGGAGCAGCTTACCACAAGCGTTGCTAACTTCAGAGTTGATTCACGGACGGTTCCGATTGCTTGGTTTATCATTTGTATTACTTTTTTGAGCACCACTGAACGCGGCTCTGGTTGCGTGGCGGTTGAGGGAAGCTACTGCTTGATGTTCTACTGTCTATGCTTGATGACAGTTGATCGGTAATCATTATCATTATTCCCAACCAATAATTCTACGAACAATAAAGAATTAATTGTGTTCTTGAATTTATGAATATCTGTTATTAATCACTGTATTTTGTAACACGATAAGTATTCATTATTTATTTAGCAATAACTTTTCGATTGATTATTATTTAAAAACGATAGTTTTTAATTTGCCAAACTAGATTACGAGGTAAGATATTGGTGTTAAACAGTCATAGGCAACGCCGGACTAGGCTGGGGGCTGATATCGGGGCCCCTCACTATCATATAATTTTCGGTCAACGATTACGCGCATAGGAAAATTCACTGTGTAGGTACTCCCAAGAAGGAAGCGAGACAAGGGCAGGGAAATCTTTTAGTGGGTCAACATTAATGTTAGAAAGGAAATTGAAAATACAAATAATAAAAAATATGACGAAAAATTAAAACCATATTACAGTAGAACCTCGATTATCCAAATCAATCTAGCCCGCGCCTAGTTCGGATAATAACACAACAATGTTCGGTGAAACGATATTATACGTAGTAAAAAATATCTGAAAGATAACACGATACATATATTTTTATTGTGTCTCATAAACATACTCATAAACGTACTCATGAACATCAAGGCATATTTTTAGTACCTGTAACATACTTGGACATATTTTCATTTTTAACGACTTGCAACTACTTCAAGGTCTCTTTATTATATAATTATCAATTTTTCCTTGCCGTATGGATGCCACGCGTTGTTGAGCAGCCAAATCACGCAACCGTTCGAGGAGAGAAACCTGTGTATGTGGGTATTTAAAAATTCCGCGCTATCGTTCGGATACGTAACAAAAAATTGAATGTAGCAGGTTGCAGTTCGGATTCCCGAAAATTCGGATGAAGCGACTTATAGTTCGGATAACTGAGGGTTTCAATAACAGAGGTTCGGATAATCGAGGTTCTACTGTACAACGAATGTTTATATTAATTGCGCCGTATTAAATTCTTGATATCCTCGGATGTTAGAAGCTGAAGAAGATTGTTTAATCGGTTGACATTCGGCAGCCACTGCATCGAGGGGAATTCTGAGTAATTCAAAATTGTTAATGCATTGCTACAAACATTCATTGGTTACGGTACTGAAAACAATGTTGAGGTTCCGTTATCATGAAAGCATATCTATGTCGTGAGAAATGAATCTTAATTTGATATTATGCTTAGTCTTGAATTGTTCATTTTCGATCACATTGGTTAGTTTCGCCTTATTTCAGGTTACAATTATTTTCGACGTGATGCTACTCCGTATATGCGAAGCGGCCGACCGTCTGGTCTCATTGGACGAGATGTAACATCCGAAGTTTCTCGAAGAACACTACAATCAGTTGCGAAGAGCTACCTGCTTCTGCAATTACATGTTTTGTGGTAGAGTTGTCCGTATCTGAATTTTCGAGATCAAAATTGCCATATGTCTCGTGATTGTTACTAATGCCTCCATCACCTGCATCATTCTTATGCTCATGCTCATTGGCTTTAAAATTGATCTCCGAGGTCTGTTAGCTGCTACAATACGGTGCGGCAGCGTCCGACGCAGCAGAGATGAGAAAGTATGTTAATTTTGGGAGTTTATTTTTAAACTTTTCGTGATTCCTTGCCGATTTTCTTTTGGAGACCACAACTGTATATCTTAGGCAACATATCTCTATAAACTGATGCTTCCTTGACCTGCAATGTATCTTACAAGGGAACATCGCCAAGTGTCTCCCTCCGATATCAACGAAACTTTAGGAGATTTTAGGGGAGGTGAAAGTATTAGACACGTATTTTTTTATATCTGCTGAACTCCACTCTAAGGGGGTGAAATCAACTCTTTAAACTTGCAAAAAAACAACAACAACAAATTCGAACCGTCTGAAGATTTTTGGCTGACAGGGTGAGGTATTAAGGGTTTTCGCCACGCACCTTTAATCATAGTAACGTCACCGCATATGTCACAAGTTGGAGAACTTTCGGTGAAAGAATATTTTACCTGATTTTCGAATTTCGGTGGTCTTACGACTATGTATCCGCTTCCGGAACTAATAAACATACTTCACTTTGTACATTTGGTAATGCAGAGCTGCGATTGAATTTAAAATCTGTAATCCGAATGTTGATCCGGTGAACCTGGCTTCCTCATGGAATTTTGTATCGATATTAAACCGGGGTTTAATAAATAGCGGACATTTCAATACTTCCGCAAACGGATTGAAGAAGAAGAAACTCGGAAAATGAGCTCAGAGTTCCATTTATACAAATTATGTCTTAATATCTGGATTCTACAGTAATCTAAAGTAAATGACATATCGTAAGTTATTTGATAACAAAATATTGTCAAAATGTCTAGAAATTAGGTAATATATGACAAATATATTGCCTACTTCGCGCGGAAAATCGATGATCTTCGTATAGTAATAATCATACAGAGGGGATGAAGATTGTGGAAATTGGGAACCGGGGATAGATGATAATCATGATGATAATATTGGACCAACCATAAAAAGAAAAGATGTGTAATTCGTAATATGGGAATATCAGATGATCGAGGGAGTTCCGGGCAAAATGATCTGCGGAGCCAAAACGATCATGTCAGTTTTCATTCAATTTGGTGTTAGTAGTGAGGTCAAGGTACGACCTGGCATATGCTCCAAAACTATGATTCATGTCGAAAATACAAGTTATTCGGCTCGGGTTTTGTGACGATTAAAAATATTTCCCGTCAAGGGATCACGATCTAACGCCAGAGTCTTATTATCAGTGCTGTATAATTAAATGAGCCAGTCCCTCCAAATTTATGTACCCATTGTTTGAATTTATCACCACATTGCGCAGGCCCCCTACCCTGAACGTTGTTAGCGTGATTTGGGCCAAATGATCTTTCAAGAGAATGAGAACAGATTATCCGTGGAACAAGAGATAGATCAATAAAGGTGGGGAAAGAGGGGAGGCAGGATGATTTCTTTATATCGGTCAAGTAGGAGGCATGGCGGCTGAGAAAAATTTCTAAAAATTTGCGTATCGCAGCCGAAGAATTCTACGGTACGTGATTGCTGTGTCTGGAATTTTTGAACAAATGTTTCGAGTCTTATCAGCCATTATTTTCTCAGGGGGCTCACTTCGCTCAAGTCTCCGCTACCTGCCTTGACATTTCTCGTTTCTCTAAGGAGTGAGATAAATTGACAGATATAATGAGACGAAGGGAGGGTTGAGCAGCGAAGGGTAGAAGAGGCAGGAGCCCAGTATTAGGTTTGCACGGAATTACAGATTTCGTATTTCATCATCATCGTATCATCATGATCAAGCCTTTTCGTCCACATTTAGTTAATCGCTCCCACTCCCTTATTACTCCGATTTATTTCATCCATCTAAATGTACGTTCGACGATGATATCGTATGAAGCCATAATGTGTAGGATAGTTGAATATATACTCATATTTTAGGAGATTTGAGAATTATGAAATAATCATTGAGATTATAGTATATTGAACCACGCGATGTATTTTATACGACTGTACATGTAATGATTGAGATTTTCAGCCGGAGGCTCGTAACGTCATTGAAATTTAACAGTGATCAATATGATGATCAAAATTTCCGAGGATCAAAATTCGTTGAACGTGAGAAGTCGTGGGTAGAATCTGGAATACCCGAAGAATTCTAACGGTGATTTTCTTTGTGATGACAAAACTTAAATTGAAGATTGTAAGACCATTTTTTAACGATTGATGAATTTTTCAAATATTTTGAATACGTCTTGAACCAATCAATATAGTAGATACCCAATTTTATTTCTGGTATGAAATTCTCACTTATTTCATTATTTGGAATCCCAGTTTATTCGATTTGCCGATATTTGTTTAGGACTCTCCTGTTGCGAGTCGCAAATACGGTTGACAGTAGGTGGGATGAGACGGGAGAATTCGCGGACATTTTTTAAGGGATCGTTGGAGATGGTATGGGTCGGTAGCTGTAGGTATGTCAGCAATATCTGTGGATCCCACAATGTTTCAGACTTTCAAAGTCCATGGATGGAACAAGATGCCAACTAAATTAGAAAAGGCAGATATTTGTATTCCATTTCGATAAGTCCGACTCCCTCTTGCTTTGCTTCACGTTACCCCGGGCGTGATGCCTGCTTGAATTGTTATTTCGCTTTCACTTTCCAACTTTTCTTCTCAGTCATGTAATCTTTTTCCATTTATTTTTGCCACCCCCCACGTTCTGTAGACCGTCATGCCGCAATGCTATCTCCGATACGTTTTGGTACCTCTAATACGGAAGACGCTTAGATACGTTATTGTAGAAATAATTTTGTGCAGAGAATGAAGGTCATAGAAGAACTGAAATTCAACGGTGGGGTAAGTCACCCGAAGAATTCAAGGTTTTTCGAGTCTCTAAGAAAATGTAGAAAATTTTCGAGTCAATCTCAGAAATGTCCGAAGCCTTCTGAGACAATGAATAAGTGTTCGGGAATTTTCAGGTCAATGGAAAACTAACAAACTTAGTAAGCACCTGGAAAATGCTGGGGTATTTTCTATTCAATTGGAACGTCATGATTATTTCGAGTGAAGGAAGAAGTCCAACTTTTCCTTGAATCACTGAGAAAAGCTCCAAAATCTCACATAGGTCATCGTTGTGGGAAGAGTTTGAAGATCTTCGAGTAATTAGAATAGGAGGCTTGAGATCCGGAACATGTTGCCTCGTTTACGATTAACTTTCAGATTGAAGGAAAAATCCACAAAATTTCTGGTCAATGGAATCTTGAAAAATATTTTGAGCCACTATGAAAAATAAAAAATGAAAACTGTAGAAATCTTTTATTCAATTTCCCGAGATAAATTGGGGCAGGGGGGGGGGGGGGGGGCCGAATTGAAAATTCTTAAACGCCTTTTTCTCGCCCTCCAGAATCGACTCGAAATCGCGCGTTTGTTTGCCGCCCGAATGAAGCGAAATGTCGCGCGATCGGCCACTTCCATCCCGCAAAACTGTCATATGAAGACCCTGTTTTCATGCATTCGTTATAAAAACATATTTTCGAGTCGGTACAGATTGACTCGAAATCAGTCGAAACATCGAAAAAATGTCGACGGCAGGCGTACATCGTTCTACAATAGAGGTAGCGGCAAGTGTTTCTTTTCTCTTAAAGGCACGTCAATAAAGATTCGGTAAAGTTTCAGCTTCGAACATTTGTAACATTGACAGTTTTTTTTTTTTTAAACATTATAGACAATCGCCGCCGATAAGCGTTGTTCTGCTGATGCACCGGCGGGAATTCATTTTACGTCGATAAAGCGTCAATATGAAAGAAAAAAATTATCGCTGAGCAAATGGTTCAAAAAAGTGTCGCTGGCTCCGGAACTAATACAACGATCATATACTAAGTTAATAATCAAATATAACCGTAGCGTCCGATTGACTATTATATTTCGTCGTCTCCTCCTTCAGATCAAATGGTAGAAACGTTGCTATACCGATTGGTCCTACCACAGACTATCTGAAAAACGGAAACTCCTAGCGCCCTCTGCTCTCTATATGATCACTTCCCTTTTTCTCTCTTCGCCACGTCGCCATTGCGTTTTTCTGTGCGGTCCTTATCACACGTACGTTCATGGTTTTCTGGTAAAATTAGTTCTTTGTTTCCACTCATATTAGTGCCTGAATGGTTAAAAAAGTCAAGTAGAATGAGTACAAATCGTCAGCAAAAAAGAGAGCGCTCGGTTTCCTCTAGTTTCGAGAATGAAATCTTGCGAAAAGTGCGAAAATTACGAGAGGAGATTAAACATGGCCGCGATGGATCTCAGAACGACGGATGTCCTGAGTCGCACGGTACGGACGAAGGATACGAGCGACGGGGTGCGAGATCTGCGAAGCGAACTTCGCATCAGCATACCTCACAATTTCGCGTCGTCGATTTCGTAATATAAATTATGACGGCGTCGGTCACGAAGACGATCGTATTCAACGGACAGGTCTGGACAAAGTAGGCAGTCGCTGGGGAACCAGCGTCCTATATCATCAAGTGGCTCCTACAGCAGGTACTCGAATGACAGCGTTGGTAGCGCCACAGGTAGGCGGCCATTGCAACAACTACAAGACCAGGAAGATAATGTGATCTCGGAGGTAGCGGACCTGGACTCCGCTATTCTATCATTTCTTCGTGAATTTTCGTCGAAAGAGGGAGCAAAAATGGGGCTTAGCAAAAATAAAAAATAGGTTAGAACTGATCAAAGAATACCCCGCCCCCGGAAATTGCCCGCTGGAATCAAGGCGCCAGCTTTTAATCCAGGGATTAAGTCGGCCTCAAATGCTACTTACGTCATTAGAAAAGATGATTCAACGGCGGTCTCACAAAATCAATTAGGTGCGGCAATAGGACTGACCTTGACAAAATTATTTGAGAAGAAAGAAGCATCTACGCCGCAAGTCGATGAAGTCTCAACCATGTTGCTATTTCAGAAAAGGTGGTCTCTGTGAAAGCTAATTCCGCTCGTCATACTTCTTAGTCGATAAAATCAAATGGAAATAAACGGTTCATACTGAATTTTAAAAAATTAACTGAATTTATAGCTCCTACGGGCGTATTACTTCGAAACGGAAGACATGAAAACGGCATTCCGACTCGTCAGATCAAACTGCTATACGACGGCAGTTGATTTGAAGAATTCAAACTTTCTGATACCAATTGCTCGGTCATTCAAGAAGTATGATTATGTTTCTCTTTCCAAGGGGTTATCTACAAATTTGTTCGCCTTTCATTCGGACTTTGCACCGCTTCTCTAATTTTTACAGAACTCCTGATACCAGTGGCACACATATCGAGATCTGTGGGCTTAATGTCGGTTATGTGTATCTAGACGATATCCTGCATTGGGACAGACTGGAAATGACTGTAAGGAAAATTTGTGTCGCACACGCGGTTTACTTGAATCACTGCAGGGGTTTGTCTTGTACTTAGAACAATGTAAGCCAGAACCCACAGAACAAAATAAGTTCCAGGGCTTTATAATAGACACAGAAGAGTTGAGCATAGAGTAACCGGATCAGAAGAGACAAAAGATCAAGAATTTGGTAACTGATTTTTCCAACAAAAAGACCTGTAGCATTAGAGACCGAGCTAAATTTATAGGTGTATTAGTATACAAGGGGGTTGGAAATACTTAAATTCCTGGCTCGGGAAATTTGATAATGACCTGCCTGCTTCTAATAGGTATCAATCATAAATGTCCTAGGTTTGTATCACGGAAAAAGATCCAAAGTCATACGCTGTTGATGATGCCTTCGCCATATCGTGGTCTAACAACTATTTTTATGCTTTGCCTCCATTCTCCCTGATTTTGCGTACGCTTACGAAAATCAGGGACGATAGGGCAGAAGGTGTTCCGGTAGTCCTATTTTGGCCGGTAAAGTGCTGGTGTCCTCTTTTCGAAGAAATATGGACCGGTGAACCGCTGTTCTTCTATCTGTCAAATGACTTACTCCTTTCTCCTCCCAGAGAGATACATTCCCTGTCGAAGAATCTCACCCTGGTCGTAGCGATATGTCAGACAGGTATACTTGCTGAGCGGAGCTTGCGAGTCAGAGGTACCGGGTTTGCTCTCATCGGTGTCTGACAGTGCACCAAAGCAGCATGACAGTGTTTGGTAGGAGTGGTGTGTATAGTGCCAAGAAAATGATGCACCCAACTTCGAAGCCTCGATTTCTCAGTTTGATAGAGCAAATTCTTGTGTAACTATCGATATGTATCGCTCTGCACTTCCGTTGATAATTGGTAAAGGATTGGAGGAGGATACCGTCACAAAAAGCTTCCGTAAAGGGGTCAGCATTGAAAAACAGCATTGAACGCCCAAATACGTATACATATGGGATACTGAAACAGTTTTAAATTTTCCAGCAACGCTCTACCCGAACGAAAATCTATCTTTGGAAATAGCTTGTGACTATATTGGCACCGCTCACGGCAGAACGAGCGCGGACCCTATCAAGAATTTGTATTGATGATATTAATCGATCTAATGATATTTTTTACGATGCGATTTCAGAGCGTATTAAAACCACTGTGCCGAATTAGCCTCAACCGGTCGAACGGCCAGCCTTATGCGCGGCCTCACCGTTAACAGTTTACCTGGATAAGACAAAAAACTTGCGTACACAGGACAAGACTTTCTGGTTCTTACTTTTAAAATGCCACACGTCATGTAGCTATCACACAGACATTAAGACGGGGGATCAAAGAGATGTCAGAGAAAGGTGGTATTGAAACTAATCTATTCTCAGTGCACAGTACGAGACATGCGGCGACCTCGGGCAGCATTGAAACGGGAAATAAATGGCGAAACTATAAGACAAGCAGCTGGATAGACCACAGAGTCTCAAGCATTGACTCGCTTCTGTAATTATGGTCCGATTAGAGAATCACAGAGCTCTGCAGCAGCGATGATGAATACGACAATCTAGTTAAAGACGTACAAATGAATTTAATACCTATATAGCATGTGAGAAATCGAAACGTGTGATAATATTATAAACGTCCTCAGTTACTTAATTTTGTTCCTCAGTTAAGTAATGGGGAAATAGTCACGAGCCAGTCAAAAGATAAGAGTGAAGCTCATACCTGCAGATGTATATATATTATATGTAATATAAGTTGAAAAATGGAATAAGTTGTTCTTGGTTTGATATACGACATGCATAGACAGATGTGTCCGAATGAAAGATTCGTAATTGAGATATTTGGGATTTCTCCAATCGCAAGAAATTTAAACAGCTACCATTTGATCTGCGGGACGAGACGATGAAATATAATTGTATATGATTGGGCGAACTTACCTAATTGTAAGTGAAGTTTAATCCCAATTGCAGAGTCGTCTGAACCGATGATAAGCCCACCTTATGAGAATAGTAATAATAATAAGAAGAATAAACGAGTAATGGCAATATACGCACACTTAATTAGGATTCGAATCTTTGAAAGTAATGGTGACGTGGCACGAGAGGATACGGGAAGTGATCATGTATTTATAGTGTAAAGGGCGCTAGGAGTTTCTATTTTTCAAATAGTCCGTGGCAGGACCAATGAGTAACAATTACGTTACTAACATTTGGTCCGGAAGATGTGCTTTGTCGGCGTCTGACGGGGGTGTGCGGCTCAATATTTTGGTCTGTCATTTCACACACGTGATCCTGAGGTAGATTCTAATAAATAATTTTTCTACCAGCCCTCCCTCTATCTGTGACGTGACTTCGGCACTTTTTCACGCACCTTCGAAGTCACTTAGCGCTGCTTTCTCGCAACCTAATGAGCTATTACCAACCAAAAAATCCGCCCTCTATAGATCACGTTTTCTAATTGATTTTTCTCACCTCTTACGGTCACACTGCCCCCGCCCCCGCCAATGAGAAGCTGCCGGACGTCCGAATCAGTTAACAATAATACTTAGGCTGATTAATGAGTTGAAAAATTTCGGTACATAGATGACACGCCTTTTCAGGGTGTCAGCTCTCCGTCTTTAAATATCGTAGGTTTACATACATATGTATATATACAATCCGTATCATACATATATACAAAGTTAGGTTAGACCAGACTCAAGCGAAACGCGTTAGCAGAATATAAACGAGGAGAATCCCCAGGAGCTCCGCAGAGAGATGGGTAGGTATAACAAATGACAGTGACTCACGATGATCTACGAGTTGAATCCAAATTGTTTCTGTTTTCTCGCTATAATACTCACCTCGAATGATTGAAAAATATGGAACGAAAATTTGGTGGGAGACTTATAGACTTGCAGCGAGGCACAAGAAGTTTGAAAAATGAAAAGCATATCAAGGTTCGTCTATTACCAACCCATGCAATACAGAATCTGCAGACACATTACAGCTATAATTTCACATCGTTGTAACAGCGAAAAAATATTGCTGCAATTATCTGTGCTGTACGAAGTCCTATACTTCTGACCTCGGCTATGGTCTACGAAAAAAGCACCCTGCTCGCGACTTCACAAACCGTTGAAACTGGAGGCACGATGTCAGCTACCGGGCCTTCGAAAGCTCCCTTAGATTCTACACGGCCAGGTGATGGTACGCTTCACCAAGCGTGGGCCACGGACTGGCTAGGGTCGCCCACGCACTCATATCTCTGCAATGTGACGTGCAAAAGCTCGCTGGGAACGAATATTCCACCAGTATGTCGACGACCACCAGATAGCTAAGTAGTTTTTGGTATTCAAATATTCGTTACTGTAATTTTTGAGCCTGGGAGCTCATCAGCAGTGGATAGGAAAAAATGTTAATTCATAATTGAAATAATAATTATAACAACGAGACCAAGACCGACAGCTGAAACAATGAATACTGAATTAATTTTTACTGATTTAATAAACTACTGCCAGCATTGCATAATTAACATCAGTTTCGAGAGATAGACGTGAGTGAGACATTTGCCGGGCTTTGGTTCGTCAAGCTGGCACGGCGTTTGATCACTGATGAATCAGTAGCTATAAGTACCCGCGGAATATTCCATTAATCAGTGGTGCGATCAGTGGGAAAGTTTCAGCATGCCCATACTCTCCATTGGCTCTGCGAAATCTATGACATCTCTCTACGAATTTTCGATAATGGTAGATTAAATGTTTACTGAGTATTTGAAGAATTGTTTTCGGTAGTATGAAAGACAAAATTGTACCTATTCTTAGATGATATGAACAATTCAGGTTTGCTGCATTCCTTTCAAAATTGTCCAAAATTTAATAGATTTTGAGGCAATTTTTCTAAGTGATGGAAAAATTGATAAATTGTTATAGCGTCACTGTGCAAGTAATTGAAAGTGATGGAATTTCCGAATCAAAGATACTTCACCACGTATGTTCGAGATCATGGGAAATACGTAAAACATGGAATTATTCGCGATTCGGAAAACGTCATTAGAAAGTTGTTGGATAGAATTTTGGAAATTTATCAAGAGACTTGAAAAGCGTTGGAATAGTTGGAGCTCTCCGTCAAGTCACCGAATACTCGTACAATTTTCGAGCCCTGATCAAAGCGTGATAACATTTTTGAAATTTCTAACTTACCGGCGAGTAGATATAGTATTAAAAAAATTCATGTTGCACTCACATGATCAGAATACAGTGAATGTAAAACATTGATGAAAATACTTCGTGTGTGAGATCGAATTCATATTTTAGGATAGTACCTACATAAGGATGAAAAGATGAGACAAAATATCGGTCATGTGTTGTACTGCAGGTATTGTAAATTCAATTGCGAATGGGAGTATAGGCATCGTAGTATCGATTGTAAAACTCGTTCGACGAAGAAACATCCTGGTGTAAAAACCAACGAACTTCGTTTGAATATAGTATCAATAGCGTTTGATATTTAAAAGTAAAACAGAAGGATCATCTGATGAAGGAAAGACGTTTTCTAATTTCTGTCCCCACTGTTATACTCTCGACTCGAGCAGTGAAAAGATAATATTAACTTTATTCGAGTGCTTTAAAATACCCTCGTAGGTTTTTATGCTCAAACTCCAAGAGAGGGTGAGAGGAGCTCACGATTGATACTAATTAGCACTCAATTAGTTTTCCTTCAAATCGGACCTCTGTAGATCAAGACCCACAGTATTCAGAGGTCTCTGTTACTCGTGTATATCTCTACCTCCTACTCATCATCCAGTTTTCTCAGACCGAATTTATGCCTGACTTCAACATTTTCCAGCGACATGTTGGCGAGGTAAGTGAAACGATTATTCTTCATACATTCCATGCCATAAGTATACTGCGGTCAAAATTCACCTTTTTCTCTTGTTTCGAAGCATACAACAGAAAATTGTCCACTTATAGTAGATGTTATATTGAAAAGAAAAGTTCAAATTAGTCGAAACCAGTCGAAAATAATGAAAGAAACATCGAATCATCGCAAATGTTGACCAATCGTACAGAAACTTTCCAAATCGATTCATCTGCTCGTTCGAAATTCTTATGAATTTCAATTGTTCGAAAACTGTCGATGTGCTGAACTCGTCGAAAATGGTAAAAGATAGTCGAAATGATGAGGCGAATGGTCAAAAATGTTCAGAAATAATCGATAAATTTGGTAATAAGTTTCTATCAGTTTACCATTCGATTTACTTTGAATATTTGTGCCACTATTAAAATTTCATCCAGTTTTTCCAACATCTTCGTTATCTTCCACATTTTTTGTGATCTGGTCGCGTTCTGTGACATGGCCATTCCTACAATTTTCGTTTTCTACATCCACCGCATTTATTCGAAGGCGCTAGGCGGTGAAACATAAAAATCTTGGAATACGTGGATCCCGAAAGAATTTGAATGAAACCTATTGGAATCACTTTCTAATACTTTTCAATTAAAGTCTACCACCTGAGAACTCTCGCTTTCTTTCCAAAGTCTATCGGGGGATCAGCAGGGTAGAAATGCCTTTTGCGAATATCGTAGAATGATATTTTACAGACAAGTAGGTACCATTGGAATACTAAAATCCTGAAAGTTTCAGGCCTCGGTCTCCATTAGTTTTTGAAGAAGATTAAAAAAATAAAATAAAAAATGGCAAATAATTTTGTTCTCGACCGATTTGTTTGAAATTTAATGTTATTGAGGGAGTCAAGAGCTTTCGTAGACGGAATGGACAGATTTGTAGGTTAATAATTTCATGATGAAACAAAAATTGTTTCCTCAAATTTTGATTTCACTGTGATATTTTTCGAACCAAATTATGAAACTACTATTTTTACATTCATTATAGATTCATCAATGAATCGTTCAACGTTTTTAATCTCCGTAACGGTACGCCATAGATATAAGAATGAAAACCATGTTATTTCCAGAATAACACAAGATTTTGTGTTCAATTCTGGATGTTTTGATTCAAGACCCATGATTGACGCACGAGCCCCTCCTAGAGAAAATGCGGTAACAACGTAGAAAATAGTAATATGACGTTGCCGGTGGTTTTTTACAAGGATATCTGTCGATCGAAAAACATTGAAGAACTCATTGAAAAGCGAATAAAAAAGATGCACAGGGTTTAGTTGAATCATGAATATTTTAAGTGTACAAAAGTATAGAAGGGCGTCCTGCGCCATCGTGGGTCTTACGTCAAAAGTTCGAGAATCGAATAGAACAATTTTGATAATTTTTCGAGACTGTTCGGAACGTTGAAACATGGTGTTTCATCTGGTCGAAATGTTCGAAGTGCTAAAAAATAAAAAAATAAAAAAATCGGCCCGTCGTGGGGTAGGTGTGAAAACGATCGAGATGAAAAATAATATATTTGAGATTTTCGAAGAAGAACAATTTTTACATGGGTATGAATAATCAAAAATAAATAACGGTTGAGGAAAAAAACTGGAAAAATTCAGGAGTGCTTCTTTGAGATCGAAAAATCGTATGAAAACTCGTGAGGCGAATAATAATTGCGAGGGAAAATCATTAGTCGAGTTGACATGAAATGCTCCATACATATACAGGAGAAACGGAATCAGAAAACAAACTTCAGACGCGCGCGTAACACACTCTTTCAGCTAGTTTATATAAGAATATAAGAGTGCAATATGCAATGATATGGCTAAAACTTGTTTCATCATCCAGTTTTTCTAGAAAAACAAGGTTTTTATTTTTTTTTTCAACTACGGTGTACCGTTACGAAGATGTTGAAAAAATACGAACAGGAATACGATTAGGAATCTATGAGGAATGTAAAAATACCAGTTTTATAAGTTTGCTTGAAAAGTATCACAGCGAAGAACAAATCAGATATGAAATGTTGGTTTTATCATGAATAATTCTCAAACTAAAAATTTCTCCATTGCGTCTATGAAAGCTCTTGACACCCTCAACAGGAAATGAAATTTTCAAACAAGTCGGCAGAGAAAAGAATTATTCTCCATTTATACATTTGCTCAAAAACGAATTGAGATTATAAGGTCTCGAACTTTCAAGATCTCGGTATTTCAATAGCACCAACTTATCCGTAGAATATCATCAAGATATTCACAAAGGTATTTTTTGCCCCGCTGATCCCCCAGTGGTGTTCGTAAAAAAAGCGTGATTTTTATGCGATAAACTTTCATTCGAATTCATTTTCGATGTGATTGCAAAAAGTCTCATTGAAATCCATTCACGATCCACGTCGTCCGAGGTGAATATCCAAGCCACCTCGACTAACTCGTTAGCGGAAACGTTGTTTCGTCCTCGCAGTATCTTCCATTTTCTTATCCCATTATTTCTCTAGCGTTAATTTCTTCTGTGTTACACCTGCATGCGAAGCCTTCGCTCGCGTACCGGTTACAGGTATCCAAAATCGTTTATTCCGGTACTATATGCGAGAACGGTGTGCAAAATCGCTATAGCGGTGCGTAAAACGTTTTCGCTATCTCATACGCCGTCTAACGTTTCATCGAGTTAGTTCGTCAGTCTGTTGTTGAATTAGCGTTGACATCTCGTCTAATTTTCAGGTTTTTACGGGGCTTTGCACGAGGTGTAACAAAGAATAGTGTTCGGTACACGGGGCCAAAAGAGCGGAATGCACACTACTCGAGTGTGGGCACATCGCTCGTCTGCGCCTTCACACACTTGTAGTGTCATGTATACGATTTTGACGGATCTTTGACCATTTGTATTGCTTTACATATTTCGACTAGTTTTGCGTATTTACGTAATTATGGTCGCTTGGTTCTATTTCGGTCATTTTTAACACTTTCCTAATGCTTATATTCTCATGCAGATTTAGCTTCGACGATTTCTGTTGTTCTTAATATTTCGACCATGCCGTGGAAATTCTAAAGATTGGGCGCCACCTCTTACCACTTTTTTCACACTGCTGCATTTATTTTAGCAATTCGTGGCAGTTTTTCTACAACTTGTGATATTTTGTTCATACTTTTTCAAAAATTCCCAATTCCTAAATTCTCCCCGACTGACGGAGACTGCAGATATTCACGAGAGTCGCTCACATATTTCCCAACTTCCCATATACGTTGGTGTATGCGAATAATAATTCATTTCTACCAAAAATTAGGTATTTCCATTTCAAGTTTTGAGGGCAAATAACAATATTACATTTAGTACAGAGATATGTATACGGCCAAGGATTCCGATATTGGATCGCGTCTGAATAAATGCCGACGTAGCACTCATGCTGGCTGTGGGCGGATGTGTTGGATTTATTGAACGTCTGATGGTAGGAAAACTTCAGGAACCGTCTAAGTTTGAACCGGAGAGTGCAATAATCTCGGTTCTATTGATGAGCCGGAGTTATGCCTATGATGAACAACTTGTTTCTACAAATAAAGCAGATGTCTGTTAAAAAAGTGGAAATAAATTTGTTCTTGTTTCCGAAAAATATACAACTTTCTAATATAGGTATTTTAGCTTTCTTCAGCTGCCCGCTTCAACTTAGAACTCATTAGATTTTGAGTTTCATCGGTCGAGTAGATTTTTAAGTATCAGAAAACGAAATATCAAAATTTTGTTGCCGTTGTCTGATAACATCTAGAAACCGAACGTACCGATTTCGATTTTGAGTAGGCCAATCGATGCGGATTTTGTAACCTAAAACTGATTAAATTTTGAATCCATCGGATCAGCAGCCTCCGTGTTATTCCGGGGCGAAAATTACGAAGTTTTGTTTTCTCCGTGTGCCGATTGTGCACTCTGAATGAACTTGATTTTTGGAGTGGAAAGTGCAAAAAGTTGAGCAAAAAAATAACAATATAAATCTAGCTCGAAAAAGCGTGTGAGGGATGTTTTCTATTATTTGAAATACTATGCGTATAGAATAAACTCCTCTACTTGATTCGCATAAATAAATAACACCATATAGATAATGTTTGATAAAATTGATAACTCATTTACTCAATTCAATTTCGATAATTTATCGTCAATATTCACTTGTTGCATTTCATTTGAAAATTTGGTATCACCGCGATATTAACAATATGAAATATCCGTAGAAACAGGTCTTGAGGTTATTCAAAAAGTATCGTGATAATTATGTGAGACATTAAGATATCTTGATCTTTTATATCTGAAATTTGATCGAAACGGTAATAAGGAAAACGGCACAGTACTCTATATGCTTGCGGAACATTCGTGTAATAAATCAAAGAATGGTATCGCCATAATTTCGAGTGCGACGAAGGACGTATTAGAAAGATCAGACAACACACGTGACACCATGAAATTTACAAGACGTTACACACGACTTTGATTCACATCGCAATTTTTCGTATACATGTATAAAATCTTATGTTATCTTATAGATAATCATAGATACTTATATTATCTCTGTTGGCTTCATCTCTCTTTCATTTGTGTATAATCAGTGCCTCTTCGTCGTTATATTCGTAGAATGCTGATGCTCCTGATGGTGGCTATCTAGCACGTATTATTTTGATATATTTTAGACTTCATTATACCATATGTGACTGATTTCCCAAACTCATTTTGGAAAATGAATATCCTAACGTCTGACGACACTCACGTTTCGTCGCTAGGCGTCTCTTGCTTTTTTCTTTCGTTATAAGCGGGAAGTTTTAGGACTGGTCCACTGACTTTTCACTCTTTCGTTCTGAACCAGAAATCAAATAACACTGCAAATGTTCATTGTAATATGGCCAATGACATTCATGGTCAAATAAAAAGGCTCAAAGAACTATAGCGAATTTTTTGATTCCAAAACTCATTGCCCACGTTCATTCCCACGATGAATAAATAATCCAGTGTACTTTGTACGCTGACAACGATTATCTCTGCACACTAATATCAATGGTGGAAGCTCTACCACGATTTTGTGTCTCGTTTAAATGAAATGCTTTGACAGCGAATAAACTCATCCTTCGTCAAACCTCGACTTTGAACCGTAATGAGAATTCTCCCGACCCCGACAGAGCTCGGCCAACGTGGTATAGGCATAGCACTCCAATATTTTCTCGCTCGGATTCTGTTCCAGATTCCATGAACACTATATTCTCCGACATGAATCAAAAGTTTAACTCTGTTTCTAAAGTCCTTCAGAAATGGATTCGATTGTGGATTAGTTTATATAGATAGTAGCATGAATTTGAGAAATGAACTTCGCAAAATTTCGTTTTCATGAAAACTCCAAAACTATTGGTTACAACATTTTTTGCATGTCGCAGTAGGTCCACCATGAAACTCGTGTTAATTCAGCATACAAAACGCCAACGACAATTGTCAATGAAAAATGATTTAAAAACTTAACAACAAATATAACATTGTCTTTTCGTAATGATGACATTCTCCCAGAGTTGTTTCTAGTACGGTCAATCCGGCTAAAATAAAAAAGCATCCGTGCATTTTCGGTAAGTAGCGACTTTTTTGTTTTTTGGATTGCGGAAAAGAGTCGCCTATGAGCGTAAATTTAAGTTTTCGGGACTGGGGGTGTTGTCATTCATTCAGTCAGCCGCCACCTTGAAAATGAGGGTGCATTCGTTTTTTTTATTCATCTCCATAACCGTGAGTCTGAGATAAATTTTGTGGATAGCATTTTAGTAGATAATGTGATTGTCTACAACTTTGATTCCCAACTTTTCCAGGTAACATTATTAACAAAAAAGTTATAGAGCACTGAACCTAGAAGCTGGGAAGCATTTTTATTGTTGGATTGAAATTCGAGAGTGATCTTGCTTCATAATTAAAGTTTTTCAGCCTCTGAGTTTTCATTTTCTTTCGCTCATAACTTTTTTCTTCTTAATGTTACCCGAAAAAATTATGGATCTGAGCGACAGATAATTGCAATATCTACAAAAATGTTGCATACGGAACTTTCGTCAGAACCACGGCTACAGACATAAATCTAAAAACCAATTGCACCGTTATTTTCAAAATGGCAGCCGAATGACAACACTCCCAGTCACGGAAACTCGGACTTAAGCTCACGACCGACTTCTCTGCGAACCCCCTGAAAAAATCGCTGCCTACCCGAAATGCACCGGATGGACTGTAGGTACTATTCGTAGTAAGAATAATGTATTCCCTACCCAGGTAACAATGTTCCAGGCACACAGACATATTTGGGTGTGGATAATCACTAATTTGCTCCAGATCCTTTTCCATGAATATCGTGAATTCATACCACACGAATAGTTCTAAATTTTACCATTACCGGGTTAATGATTCATTTTTGATCAGTTCGGTTTTCATATGACCAGTGATCAAGCATAGAATTCATACACTATATTTCTTTCCAGCGGCAAACTCCGGTGCTCAGACACACTTTCTTATTCCGACGTTGCACATATCCCTGATCACGGGAAAGTTGAGCACACGACCGCCTCGATGGAGAACGCGAACGGCAAAGTGCCATTTTTATTGCGTGTGAGCTTGATCGCATCTTCTTTATGTTGAAATTTTTGGATTTCTTGTGAATTTGGAATTCAACATCTTTTATGGACTTGATATAGATATCTAGGTGATGTTGAATCAACACGAAAAAGGGGTTGCTTTCGACACCCCAATTTTATGATGCGAGCAATCGCATGTTTACGCAAATTATTGCCAATAGTGTATAACTGAACTGATAAACCTCAAAAGCGAATCAGTTGTTACACGGCACCGTATTGATTGACTCATCGAAGCTTGAAATCTGTGCATTCGTTCTCAATGTATACATATATATGGATACAGACCCAGCGTGCATTTGAAAATAGTTTGGACTGATTCTCTAAACTTAAAAATCTGCCGATCCAGTCGAAGCCTATCGATTAATTATCGGGTTGATCACAATGCTCCCAACTCCCATCTTCAAGATGGGAAACGATGAAGCTGTAGAGGAAATCGTGCTTTGAGAATTCTCCGAATGTTGTCAAGTTGAGCACGAAATTAGTAAGGGTTCAAGTCGCACACCGCATAGTGTGCTGCGGTTCAAATGGTCGGCAATCCCTTCGGGGGCTACGTTCTTGGTTTTGCAGGGTCACCTCTGATTGCGCGCTGATTGTGGAGTACTGTATGGTCGTGACCACCAACCCTCTATATGTACGCAGATGCCATACTATGACCGTAATACCACCGCAATGGCACTACTGTCGTTTGATAGTTAAGACTTTCTCTAGTACTAGTTAAAATAGTGGGCGCTCCATTGCAGATTGATGAGCCCAATTCGCCGTACAGCGTAGCCAATCAAAACGAGAACATTGAATCTACAATATTCCAAGTAATTAATACCGACTGTAACACTTTTTAGTCAGAGATAATGGCTGCTCAGATTGCGGCACTAGACAAACGAACGTTAATTAGCGACCATAATTTTCGCACTGCCGTATTATTCCACGATTCAAACAACGCGCTCTACGGCACTCACGCCGTTGAGCGGAAAACCAGCGGCTCATCGGTGTTTAAAGAAGACTTGTTGGGGTGAAACTCAGTTGGGAATTGATATTGAGGGAGAGGTCTCAATCAATCGAGTCGGGTCAGTTACGTATATGTTGCCTGATGTTTCGGCCGTGATATTCTGCCCTCGTCAGAGGCTTAAATAAAACAGGCTGAGTTACCGTGGTCCGGGAAACCTCAGGTGTTTATGAATTATAATCCTATTAGGAAGGCAGCACCTTCAACCCGTGCTTGCAGGTACTATTGATTGATATTCTTTAGGAACTCGGGATTCTAATCCATCTACAAAGTGCTCGTCTCGTCGCCAGAACTGTAACGATAGTCCAGTCGGGATAGACTCGAGTAGTCTTACTGCGAAATTGCTGAGGGTTGGCATTTTTATTTAAGGTACATTACACCCACACGAGCAAATTCGACCGGACTATTATGAAACATGCAAGCGAATAAGTGTCACGGTTTTTTGTTCAGCCGTTACATCAGCGGATAACCGTCATCCAGCGGTTTCTCGCCCGTTATCAACGCACGCAATTTCAGTCGCATGAAATTCACGTGAAACGTTATTTCCGCAATTGTTTTTTTCTCGGGCTTCTGATACTGGATTAAGGGTAAAAATTTCCGCGATCCGAATCGATGGATGCGCAATCGCGAACAACAATTGTGACTCCAGATTTAGATTCGGCGAAATGGAATACTGCGGGGGCAAGAAATGTTGAAAAAATCTGAATTGAACCAACGTAAATTGGCTGACTACGGAGGAGGCGTTACTACGCTTTGAACGTTAAACTGTGTATAGGTGGAATATCTTTATTTGAAACCTTCTTTTCACGTGTTTACCGTACATAGTTACGTTATACTACTTCGCACTCGATTGGCTGAGGAGGACGTCGCTTCGTAAGTGGACCAGCCAAGTGTTCAGTAAACATCACGTAACCGACGATGCTTTCATATTGCAACTGTGCACAACTCGTATTTCCAGTGTACTGCCGAAGCGCGCTCAGTATACTCGGGTGGGAGGTATTTTGCTCCCTCTTTCGAAGATACATGTATATTCTTCTCATCGGTTTTACAAACTGTAGCTTAATGTAGCTGAGCCAGCAATAATTTGTACTTATACATCGACCTATAAAGTTTATTGGTCTGTAGAACCCATCGGTATTGTTGACGTGTAGAACAATGAAAATATTGCTCCGATCGTCTACGATAATAGACATTATGTTCCAACGAGTTAATTTTGCTAGATCGAAAAATGATTCCGCTATCCATACGCTGCAGGACAATAAATGTTTATTTTAATATTTATTCACAATTATTGCGAACAAATAACTATGATATCGTCCTCAATTTGACCAATCCTCTTATAATATTTTTCCATTATTTCATTTCAATTTTTTTATTTCTCACTTTGGTTTTCATTTAGCGATTGACCAAATATAAAATTCTTTTGCAAGTATGTGGATGGTTTATGCTCGGACTTCTCAAGTGGTCCGACGATTAGAGATTCCCGTTATCGCAGAGAGTGATCAGACTCTTGTTCCAACGCCGCGTGTTTTTAATCGCGAGAGAGTCGAGCAACCGAATGCCCCTGGCGGAGAACGCGTATAACAAAGTGACATTGAATTAGGAGCTATTCACAATACTGCGATAGCAGTATTGCTCCGCAAAATCTTGCGTAGTGAACTCACGATGAACGAAGGTACAGCTGCTATCGCTGCAATAATTCTGATGCAATAATCGTGTTGCTGAGATACGATTTTTATTTCAGTTGAGTGTATAATATATTGCGGCTCCACTACCAAAACGATACCAACTATACTTATGTTGTTTTCTGAACCATGAAGTACAGTAGCCAGAAGTAAAGTTATTGCTATTCGAGCAATATTTTGTGAGCAATACTTGTATTGCTATTTTTGATACACGCATTTTTCTCCGCGCAATAGTATCAACTAATACTAGGCTCGAGGACCTTATGAAAATTGTAATTAAGCTCATTTCATTCCTGACGCGGCGTCGTCGGTAACGGATGGTGCAGAGAATTGCCCGAGGATGTCACGTGTCTTCGAGTAGAGGATGCGTTGTTTCAGTTATTCGAAAGTCTTTACGCAACACGCGGTGAATTGAAATGCGCCCCGGGTTGCGATAAGACATAGTTAGACCCATTGTTACTCGTTCTTACAAACATTGTTATCACTTCGGAAATGGAATTCGTTGCTAAACCTACACCAAACAACCGATCGGAATGAAACTTTGGGGAGTGGATGCAGTATTTCGGCAAGAAGTGGCTGAGTATTTCATTTCTACGAAATATTGAATCTTCTATCGAGAATTAAAATTTTTCCAATCTAACCTATAAGCGAACCTAACCTAACTTTCAGAGAATCCCGAAAAACTTTGGATTCTCTTGGAATTTCAGCGAAATTAAATATTTAGCCACTTTCTGCCAAAATTCTGCATCTAATCTTTGAAGTTTCGTTTTGATCGGTTGTGTGGTGTAGGAGTGGCGTCGAATCGCGTTTCCGTAGTGATAACAATGCTTCTAAGAGAGAGTAACAATCGGTCTTTATGTCTGGTGAATATGTCTTTAATAGCACCTTAAGTTAACGCTGGCGCTATCTTTTCCGCCAGTCCTACGCCATTGCATGCCCCCGCTAACACCAGCTCACCCCCGCCAGTACCAATATGCCCCGCTCCGGCGCGCCAGCTAGCGGTGGTCTCTTTCCGAATTCAAATATTCGAATGTTTGATAGCGCCTCACAATAATGATTTTTAAAGCTTCCATAGACCCGATCGCGATGGCTCGCTCGCGCTGAAACGGTAACGCCACTGATACATACCTATACCTATACCAGCTGTCATGTCATGACAACACTACGCATATATAGCTTCATGTACGTGTTCGCGTATAGCGACAAATCCTTCTGCTTCAGCTAGCTGTATGATTTCTGGATTAGTAATACCGGACCAATCAGAATCGTATGATATTTACAGCAATGAGGGCTTTCCACGTGAAAAATATTTTCTCGTCAATATTAGCATTGCTGTATCTTCTGACGCATTTTTTCCGGTGTAGCGATATTTACGCACAATGTGTTATCTTCGTGCTTTTGTCGTCCAAAGATCGGTCTATTGCCACCCACCCCTACTCGATCCGAATGTGACGTCTATCGCGTATATGACATATTCTGGAAATAGGTCTGTCGATGTCAAGAGAACTGTTTTTTTAGACGTCAGACAGTGGTCACGTTTCCGTGATTAATATTTACATGGGAATATCAAATTCACAGTGTGTCTGTCTTATTTTCCAGCTGTACTTCTCCAGCAACTGAAATCGAATGCCTAATCGGTCTCAGAGACTTTACACCGCATAAGGCTAGACCTGAATCTCTTCTGAAATCTCTCTTCCGAATTCAACCCTTGATTGGGGGTGGATGAGTTTATTCAGAAGGTAATTTGTCGGTTATATTTAAGTTCGTACAGTAGGTAGATAGGTATATATTGTCTCAAACTCAAAGTGGAGCAACGAAATTAAGAGAACGAGAGATACCTACACCTAATTCGGTTGTCGCGGCTGGGGGATCAAGTGAATTGAAGATTATAAGAATGAAAAATGGAAAATGAGACGATTTTAGTATTAAACGAGATGATAAATTCCCGGGAAAGATAAACGAGAACTTTGACAAGTTTGATATTTTCAGACGTTAAGGGGGCGGACTGGCCTTCGGGCGTCTATCCGATCGACGATGACTAAAACCCGGAGAATCTTTGTCCTCACCTCTCTCATAATCAGTCTCCTTCTCAGCTCTCAGACTTCGGAAACAATTTTCTTTGTAATTAAGTGATATTTGACACTTCAGATTTCCAAGATTTCATACCGTACTTCCAATTTTTCATTCTCATGTTTCCCTTCTCTTTGGCTTCTACTTATATTTCTGTTTCCTTCTCTTCCTCGACATATTCCATTTGATTTGGACTCAGGGGATTTCCCACATTATTTTCTGTTATCTTGGTTACAATTGCCTCGTATGTTACTTAGTCAACACTTCTCGAAGACTGTAGACTGAATTTTGAAGAGGAGTAACAATTGCATGTTTTCGGAAGAGCAAAATGTCTGATATTTTTAGATTCACGGTGTAAATATTCTTCATTTGTGCAATCGGTTTCGATTTTTTGAATTAAATTATTTTTGAATCGTGTCACTAGTCAGTGTATTTCGAAAATGGAGCAACGTATTCGCTCGAGCGAGGAAAAAAAACAAGAAAGTCAAGAGAACCAGAAACTGGAAAGCAAATCACATTCGGTTTGCTGTTTGGATTTCTCTCTTGAAACTTCCGGCGGGGCCGCAATCTACGCGTTTCGTTTCAAGATTTACAATTGAGATGGAGAAAAAAAAGTTTTGTCCGTATATCCGCCACATGTAAAGGACGCGAGGGACTTGAGGTGTAAAAGTTTTGGTACGAGATTTGTTTGCAAGAAAATTCGTGCCAAATGTTCTCCACAGAACTTTTCTGAAGCTTTTATTTCATTTTTCACCACCGTCACCGATCATCGACTTCCCGAACACAATACTCAACCGTGGTCGGGCGCCTGAATGCGACTATAAATTCCAAACACAAAAAACAACGTCTTGTGATATTTTGATGCTTAAAATGCGTTCGCTTTCACAAATTATTCAAAGATTATAATGAGCCGTCTTATGGATAACTTCGTGATTAATCAACCGTTCGTTTTCTGTCTTTTACACCCTAGATCCGAATTCGGCCTCCACAATCCTGCAGTGTACGAAGTTTTGAGCAAATCTGCATGTACTTCAGGAAATCGAAAATATTCAACGAGCCCTACGAAAAGTTTAAATTCAATTGAATAACGGAATAATGCAATATTGAAACAATGAGGATGAAAAATGGAAAAATATGTCATTTCGCAATGATGCGGAACTCGGAATCTGTATGTTTTGTTGTTCGCGAGAGTAAAGTAGAGAAACGGAAGAAAAACGCAAATGGCTTGTCGATATTTGGATAAACATATTGCTTATTGCTTGTGTGTGTGTATGTATGTATATGCATATATGCGAGGCACGAATGGACTGCGGAAGGTAAAAGGGTGGGAAGACGAAAGCGAGGGTTGCGTAAAGGCGGAAGCCTGAAAAATGTGGGTGGTAAAGTGCGGAGGAGGATAAGTTTGAATTCAAAGCATTTAAAGAGTGAAGAGGAACGTGAGCTATTTTTCGGTGGGTCTCAAAAATTGGGATGATCTTGTCGAAAAAAAGAATACACATATTGGTATTGGCTCTGCTTGGACGAGGTGGAAGTGAATAATAGGACATTTTTAAGCACGAGACGGGATGAATTGAAAAGGGAGGAAGGCCCGATAGTGTCACTTAACAATTAGCACTCGACACAAATATCATGCTCCAAGAAGCAGAACTCGGAAGTTTTGTTCCTGGACTTCCAGCTGGGTATATACTTTTCTACGTGAGCCCTTCCCCCGCCCTCTCACCTGGATCAATAATATACCTACACCTTTCAGAGGTACCAGATGGCTCGCATACTGTACTGGCCTCCTCCTCAGCTCCGCAGCCGCATGCGATAAATATTTATTAGCGGCGATACCGCGTCAAATGGCACGTCCTTAAAACGAAAAAGCCTGGGTCCAGATTGCCCAGCTTTCGAGTTACACTAAGGGCGCGAACTTCCTGACTCCCTTACTCTATCTGATGGGCTTCTTCTTACCACTTGGAGGGAGAGAATCGCTCCTTGCGCTTTCCTCCTCTCTCGGTGGTATAATACATTCCTTCAATGCATTTAGAACTGTCAGTCTCACGAATATCTATGCAGAGGATACTTCCGGTCAAACGTTAGATACTCCGTAATCTGATGGCATTTCATTCCATTCTTCGGTAAAGCACAATGCCCAAGATGTTGATCTATTTCCGGACCTCTGGAGGGTGAAAATCATCTCTTATTCATATTCTACAGAAGATAACGATTACAAATCATCCGAGAATTGGATCCCATTTAATTTCCGAGTTTCCAGCGAGTACAGAAACTGCGATATTGAGGCCAATACAAATTCAGAAATAGTATTTCAAAGCCGACGAATCAAACTTCTCCAGACGGTGCTAGAGAAGATAATGCTATGATATTTTATGATATTCCCCTCGCTGATTAAGTAGTTCTGGAAATAATTTTTCTTTTACATTTTTCTCGCGGTTTCATCCGATTCGACCTTCTCAAAAAGGGTATAAGAAATTTCGAAAAGCATTCCAAAGTTGAAAGACCAAGCTTCGATTATACCTTTACAAAATCAAACAAAAATTCCAATTTCACAATGTTATTCCAACATGCTCCGTCAAATTTTGACGCTGATCACATGTTTTCGTTCATATAACAACAAGAATTAATTTGACAAGGTAACATCAAAATTAAAACGAGAAAAGCTCGTATATATAGCTACGTTTCAAAATGTAAGAAGTTTTTTCAAATCTACGGTTCGCCGTTCATGTCTTCTCGTTTGTTCTAAACAAATTTAAAAAAATGTGAAAGCATCGGGAAAGAACATGCGGCTCTGATTCTACCGTTACGATAAATCCGACTCAACCAAGCGGTAGTCAGTTCTGAAAAGTTTTCCGCCCACTCATGCAGGACTTCCGAAGGATATACATCTCTCTCTTTCTCTCTCTCTCTCTCTCTCTGCATATATATATATATATATATATACATACATATAATATTCTTGACGAAGCATTAGTAGCCCTTTACACAGTCGGTGGGTGATCGATCGTCTCTCAATATGATATAGGTAAGGGTGGCGACCAGTGAGCAGTCAATAATGCAGCACACACATCAATTCTCGTAGCGAGTTGCCAGCGGCCTTGAGCAAAAACTTGTGTCATTCTGGAAGAAAAAAGCAACTATGTGATTCAGGATACAGAGTTTCATGGCGGTCAAGTCCTCAGCTATTTCGAAGGTCGTGCGTGCTTACGCACATCTTACAGGTTGTGGGCTGATCCGCCAGCACACATTAGGCACTTAGTAGAGCAGCTCTAAGTCGCTCAATGGTTCAACCTATCCACGAGCAAATGATTATCTAATGTGACGAACTTATTTCTAAGCACGCTTTAAGCTCATTTTCCATTCTGGTGTGAGCAAAAAAATTTGCAATTTTTCGTTCATTCTTTGTTTATCCGATTCACACATTTTTCTCTTACATTTAATTATTCCAATAATTTCTGTTTCTATTCTCGATCTTCTATTTTCCACTTTTTACGCTCACTCTTCAAACATCATTCCTTAGTTTTGGATTTTCGATACTTCTGCTCGTTCGTTCTTCCATTTTCTATAATCGATCACCACTCATTCCTAACTTCCAACTTTCCATTTCCCATTCTCGATGTACCATTTTCCATTTCCGATTCTTCATTATCAATTTATCGCTGCGATTGTTTATCATTCAATCATATGGTAGGATTGATTTGATCGAGTCGTTAAAACGCTTACCATCGCGATGGCTCGCGGGGGCGTACTATGGAGCACCGCGTGTGTGTAATGTAGCGTGATATTAACATAGGATAATATCCAATTAACGAGATTACCCCAGATTACGAACGGCCCACGCGGTTACAATAATTCGATCGTATTAGACATAAATTTCATTTCATATGACCGCAACTGTATCGAGAGAATGTTCGCGAAGTGCCCAGCATGAATTCCAAAATTCCACCTTAACCCCAGTATAGCCATTCTTCCAAAGTTTCCAGACACTTCCCCAAAACGCGCACACCTTTCCCGATCCTCTTCACTTTCCATTTTCATTTCGACCGGCGTTATAAATTTTCCAAAATTCGGCAAACCGCGTCTTGAGAAACGGAAAAGCAGCGCAGAAACACGAAGAATAATTTGATGTGGTACAGCCCAAATGATGACGTGTCAGTGAGTAGCCCGACCGGGTGCACGAAGCAAGTTAGTAGGTATCCACCACCAACTACATTACGACTGAAGCAATGTGGCGGCTCCTGATGGGCCGGAAATTAGAAGAACGGTGGGAACGTCGCCGGTGAAATTAAAACCGACTTACACCCTCGACTAGTTAAGTATTGACCGAAGTTTTCCAAGCCTCCAAGTCCAACGACGGTGGGGAAAAATGACAAAACTTAATCCACCTCCAAGTTTGCAATAAGAGGCTGACAGGGCATCAATAACACAGATAGTATTAATGAACTGTCCCCGCTCGAACGTAAATATTCCTTGGGAATACATACACCTTTTTTTCTCTTCTCCCTCTTCTTTCTCTACGTTTTTCTTTATTTTCCTCTCCTCACCCCTAGTCGAAGCCGGAGAGAGAAGACTCCCTCTTTCTTTGGGATCGAGGTTTAAAATTACCTGAAGTATGTATACTTGTTCACAAACAAGCCAGTATTGGAGAGTAGCAATTATCACTTTGTGGAACGATGTGGAGCAGCGGTAGCAGCAGCACAGTATACTGTTTGTCTATATAACTCAATTTTATTGGGTCAGTTCCGATCATAGAAATGATTGGTAGCTTTTTGAGATATAGCTGCGGGAAAACGTAGGGTGAGAATTAGCTCCATAAATTGAAATGAAAGTATGTACGTAGCACGTAGAAATATAAAAGTGTTTCCGGAACGTTATACTGTACATATTCACTGAGGAAAATCATATCTAACGAAATTATTGAACTGTGTGTCCGCGCATGTTTCTGTGTACAGGAAAAGAGAAGAAAACTTCGAACCTTTTTTTCATACCTCAAAGCTGCAGACTGGGGCACAGAGGCTCGGCACAGAAAACTGAACCCCTCTGATTGTTTTCCGATAACGTGATCGATAAGACTCGGCTAAAAAAGACCGAAATGTAACAAAACCACAATGACGTATTGTTACAGTCTCATAATGCGCCGCTTCGAGGGACGTGTGCATAGCACTTTAAAGAGAGACGTTTCTTAATGGCCCATTACTTCAATAATGAGTTTATTAATTCCTTAGCATTATTGCGGTGCTTGTGATTTTCAATTTTCTAATTGGTCCGACCATGATTTCTCCTTGCCTTTGATCTTGATGTTCTCCAATGACAAAGGTTCGAAAAATTGCCCATTCCTGAATAGATAAGCTATTTTCTTTCCCTCGAAACTCGCTCGAATTTTAAATGGGATATCAGGATGATTGGCAGAAATCAAAGGGGCAAGGGATGTCAATATCGAAATCCTCCAAGGGTATAGCTACCAAAACTGGAAGGATTTTGGGGGGAGGCAGTGTCGCCAAGCGCACAGTCGTTGGGCATGTATGCGGGAGACGGGGAGGTACGAAATTCCTTGCAAAATCAATTCTCCTCTTCCGTAGATGGAGGGCCGTGTAGTACGAGGAACGAGAATCTGATAGTAAGAGATGGAATACGGAGGACGCGTTTCAGTTTGGGATTTGCAGGTTGTAAAAATTCCTGTCCTCCAACAATGGTTGCTCGCTTCCTACCTACACCCGTGACTTTTATGGTCGCTGGTATAGCCGCGAGGAACACGGCCCTTTTGCCAAAGAAAGTGAAAAATGATCTTCAGATGTTGTCTGCAAGCTCCGATCTGCAAGGTACAGACTTCGTTCGCCAGTCGCGATTTATGCTAAGCCCAGTTTATCCAGTGGCGTAGCTGGTTTAGCCAAGAGGTCTAAAATTCTATCAGAACTGCATCTATTTTTTCGGTGTTTTGTTCATCTCTGATCTTCGGATAGTCAACACACAGAAACAAATAGAATTTTTGATCGAATTCATCCAAGCTGTATGAGCTGTTCAATCAACGTCGGGCTTGGCGACAGTTCATTCTTCATTCCCCTCACTAAATTCACCATTTTCAATCTGAAATACTCCATTTTGTAATGAATGTTGAGTCTTATTTTTGAACTTTTCATTTCACTTCCGAAATTTACTACTCTCCTTTTTGTTGTTTCAGCCTGATTCATGAATTTTTCTTTTCCGTTTTCGGGTTTTCTATCATCCTTCTCGAAACTTGCAGAGTTGTTCCGAGATTTTATATTTCATGGTCACTTTTCAACTTCCTTTCCAGGTTTTCTATATTCTGTGGGAAACTTCCTCGTTACGATCTTGTATTTGAAATTCCGAATTCAGTTTTCGATCGTCCTTTTTCGCATTCTGTTTATTTTCTAACCTTCTACCTTCTAACGTTGTCAGTTTTACGCTGTCATTTCCAACGTGAAATATTTAATTTTCCACGCAAGCTGCGCCTATGGCCTGAAAATCGTGTAAGAATGAATCTTTCCAGAGATTAGTAGCAGAGTATGCCGAAATATTCCTCTGATGTGACGCCCTTGAGAGAACCCTGTCATACCATAGCTCCGAGGGGACAGAAATTAAGGAGTATAAATTTTGTAGATAGCTACACGCATGTTCGCGACTGTAAGGGATAGGAATTTGACATAACAATAAATTAGTCCTTAGTGACTTCTGCGGCAGGAAAACATTCGGACATTTTTCGCATGTCTGAAATGTTGAATTGGATCATTGAGTCTCTTGAAGACACTTTGGACTTGTTGGGTATCCGTACATACGTAGAGAACTTCTACAAGTTACGTAGAACGACGCAATAAGATCTCATGTAAACAAGATCAACATGTAGGGGAATGCTGAAGCATCTTCATCCGGTTGCCTATCTAGTCTAACCTAACCTCAACAGCTGTATATCTCCTTAAGTTTTCAACCCAAGTCGCCAGCTCCTTATCCTCTCTACGTATCCAGCCCCGCTAGTTTATGCAATAAGCCATCTTACTACCCACCACTTGCTACTTCCTAGCCTCCTTGAATAAACTTCAACCTACTACATACACATGTCATGAGTTATTTCTACGTCGTATGAAGTTTCTCGAGCTTCCCATTTTATACCCGCGGGGATAATTGATTGCCTATTAGCTTAAATTCCATACGTGCGTTTAGTGAGTTACAAAATTTTCATATTCGGAGTGATAGCATTGCCGATGACGTTTCATTCTCAGTTTCATTTTCCAGCTTACAATTGCAGGTAACACTTTCTGTATATTTTGATATTCGAACCGCTTGGCATTTCAGTATAAAAATCGATAATAACGAGCGTCGATGAAGAGGATGAAAATGTTTTGTGCTATCGACGTAAAACTTTTTTGGATATTGTTTGTTTGGATATTGACACGTGGAAAGCGAATGAATAATGAGGACGATATAAAAATGTCAGAGCTAGAATTATTGTACCGAATTTCAATTGAATTGAGTGAGACTGCGAAAATCTTTAGCCATTTCATTATATGGCACTTTTCAACGGTTTTCAATGATTCCCCATATTTTCTACACTTTTTCGGTTGGTTGAATTTTCGCAATTTAAACCTTCACCCCAGAGCGTAATTTTTACGTGTGGGAGAAAGAGATATACCTACTATAATGTTGTTTACGAATAGTTATATCGAATTTTTTATTGTCGTATTGGAAGGGATTTGATACAACGCAACCGCAGTTTTCCATCTCTTAGGAATCACGTCTTCTGTGCTGAATTTCATCCACTAAATTTCCTACGTCACATTCGTTTTGCAGAACTTGCTTTTCTACTTAATACTAAACCGTGGAAGATCCGGTCGTCATGTCAGTCCGCATGTTCTGCGGCTGGACTGAGACTTCCGGGCACCGTTCAGGCCGTGTTCGATAAGTCGAAAATTCGAAGAACTACATCGTTTTGGAAGTAAACTTGACGTCTCATCAGTGAACTAAAAATCGTACATTTTTGGGTATTGCACGATTTGTAAAATTATTAAAGAGTGGACGGTTATCCTTTTTGAATCGGGAAAAACAGTTTTCGTTGCTCAAGTAAGTTGATTACCTTTGCGCGTTACCGAGTATTAATTTGTAGAATTTTCAAAATTTTTTAAATAGAATTGACGAATTCAACACGTATTCCTCGAGGGAGATACTCGTTGCTATCATTTGGCGAGCCGTCATTTCGTGATTGATTTTCACCAGACTCGGTACACCGGCGACCACTGCAGCAGGACGGAGAGAATTTATTTAATGTCAATTTATAGAGCAGCTGAATTTGATATCGACGCAATGTCAAAAGTTGGGATGTATCGAGCATACAAAACCAGAAATTGTAGATCCGCTGCATACGTGCGCGTATATCTCGATTGGACGAATCTATGTGATGAAGAAAATATCTAACGGGCTCCATGGATCATCGGATAGATTTGTTCACACCAAGTTGATCCAGAGGTATTATAGCTATCGTCAATTTACATGAACAATTTTACGTTACGCTCTGCGGAGCGCGTGACAAAATAGGTAACTAATGATCCTTACCAACGACGTAGGATTAGCAGGTGTTGCATAAAATCTAGATGCGAAGGATGCAGTTTATGTTATGAATTTATTGCACGTGCGTGGATCGCTCTTTCCACTTGCTCAATCTACTCCGTAAATCAATACACAGAGACAGCGAGAAGAAAAACCACGCAGGAAAAACGAGAGATGCGGTGGAAGGTATCAGGCGAAACCAACCACTCTATGTGTTATGAATTTCAATTAGTATGTCGAACAAGAATATAAGAAACCGATAACACGTGTTCATAAATCGAGGGCATGGATAGACCGAGGGCTGAAATCGATTGAAACCCTTCTTTCCGGTGTTCGGTACAATGTCAAGTTCAAATAAAACTCGACAGATCATATTAACGTTGTGTCTTTGTATGCTATCGAATTCCTATGCATGAAAAGGAGCGGTATAATTGTTTATTAATCAGGAGAGGCGGTGGATCACTCAGGTTCATATCATCGAACGCATTTGAATGCTCATTCATGACTGGAAACTGTTACACTGTAGTCGAATACCTCTTTCGCTTCTTCGTTATATCGTATTCTCTCAGAGATTCATGAATTGTAGCAGCAAATACAGTAGACGACCGCATAAGTTAACAGATTGGGATCGGTCTCGACCGTATAAGTCAACACTTCATATCATCCCCACTCTCGGGCTGAGCGCATGCGCTTCCACTAGTGACATGCAGCGAGAAGCACGCCAACTAGCGGTGGCGTCTCGCGACTGCCCAACGGTACTCTCTCGCTACAAGTGCGTCTGATTTTTGAATTATTGGTTGGACAAAATGATCACCGAAACAATTTTGGGGCAGTTTTTTGTCAGGAAGATACCGAAGCTTCTGCTACATTTCAGAGTTCGCGAATGCTGTTGTGAATTAGTGTATTACTTTGCACCCTGCACCATTAGAGAAGTTCCGAAGCCTCTTAGCGTTTGCGGAAGTGCGTGACGCCTAGTAAGTCATCTCTAATCCCATCTGCAGTCACGTTTCGTAGACTGCCCTTGGCGCCCCCAGGTATCTGCGTAACTGAGTGAACGTAGAGCCCTTAAATTACCAGTTTCAAAAAAACTTTTCAGCTCTTATATCGTCTTTATTGCTTGAGACGCTCCGAAGTTCGGGTCTCTAAGTCGACACGAATTTATCGCTCCAACTTTTTTCCCCTCTCCGCTTGTTATAGGATTTGAACACATCTATGCGTCTCTCTGTATCACGGCTCCACCGAAGAAAAACAAACAAGGAAAATTAACGACAAAACGAATATCACCGCCTCTACAGGTCTTCATAAATAAACATTTTGCAATTCATAATTTTCCACGCGGACGTCAGGTAAACAGGTAAACTGGAAAAAGTATGAACGAGCTTGCAAACGGTCTAACCATAATTTACCAGAGCTTCCTGCAACTGTGTGCAGCTATGCACCGTTGGTTTTTATGAAAAGAATTTTTTGTGCGTTTTCTACAGGGTGGATGAAAATATACTAGTGCATAATTTTGAAAAATCCATTCCTTGATCTCATGTTTCCTTCATATTACATATTTACAGACTTTCGAAAGCTCCGTCAATGGTTTTCCGGGCTTGAAATTATTACGAGGGTTATTGTTTATCGCACACCCCGTGGACACCCGTCTCCATCTGCCTAAGCTCTTGGGAGTAAGGGAGTTACGTAATATCATGGGACGACAGATCTGGGTCCTGGATTCTCACTTAGCATCCAAACAAGCGTCTCACGTCCCGTGCGGTTGTCTGTCTGTAAGGGTTGGAAAGGCGTCCTAAGGGAACACGCTCGAGGGACAACAACACCTCGTGGTTTATTGCGTCGCCGACTACACGAACTCACATTCTTATCGTTTTCACATGTATCTTGCTCAAGGAAGAACCGAAAATATGGGGGCAAAAAGTGAACAGTTATAATTGAATTAGATCGATATTCAATTAGTGCGTTCTTGAAATGTGAACGAATGTATAAAATTCAAAATCGAAATCGTTTGAATTTTGTTTCGACGAACTTTTTCAAAAAGAAACTATTTGACGCGGATTTTCTACTACGACTATTCATTCACAATCTAATTTCCTAATTGATTTGCGAGATTCAACTTTGTTCCTATTGTTTCAAAGAAATCAGTTCTTCGTTCGACCACCGTCGGGGGTTTTCCACTTACCTAATCTATTGTTTGAGAGTATTGTCTGAGTTGTTTCGACTAGACAGTGAGGAAACAGGTTTGTTCTAAAAGCACTGAAGTAAAATATAATTCATTTCGATTAATCTTCCGTCATTTGTTCGTCCTCTTCGGTTTATCCTCGGATCAAACCGAACGTGGAAAATTCGATTCCAGAATCGGTGATATATTTACTGGTTTTTGTCAAAAGCAGTAGACCTTTTCAATACATGATTAATTCTTTTCGATATGCGGGTATTCCATATGATCCACTCAGTCTGTATGATGAATGGGAGAAAAAATCTGTCCCTTAGAAAATTGGGTAAACAAAGTTATAATGCTTTTTCACCGTTGGTCTGTGCCTACTGCCCGTCATTTGGCCCTCGTGTTCAAACAAAGTTCCTTGTTAAGGCTATCTGTTTCACAAATTGAATCTTCTGTGTGGAGATTGGACATTTCCCAAGCCCGGGAGTTTAGGTATGATATTTTTTAATAAGGTTTTGGAGATTAGTTTCAAGCTGTTTTAACTTTATTAAAACTTTCATGGAAAGGAGAAGGAGCAGGGATCTTGCTTGGAAAGGAATTGTTAACAAACGGACCGAGGCACTTACTTAGCCCGACAACTTCTAGTCTTTGAACAAATTTGTATATAGGTATGGTATATCGTAGGTAAAATTCTCAAGAAAACACGTGCCCGATAAAATTTCACTGAAAAAAGCTTGTGTCAAGAAAGCTTCCGAGATTCCCACTCTGGTATACCTGTACATATAACTACGGTCGTCGGGCGTCGTGGTGGCGTCGGCGGTGGAGTTGGAGTTTGGATTTCGGTTTTCCGAGACTGGGTCGATATCTTCTCTTCGGTTTGCCAGACTCTCCGAGCCTCCACGTCGCCAGATAGTCTAGCCGAATAAAACTCTCCTCGTGAATGTCTCCTGGATTTCACCGAAGACCCGGCTATCACGGGTCGGAAATATCATCGCATGACGAGGTCCAACCGATAAACAATATTCGTTGACATTGAAGGTTCATTTTTATGTCTATCAAATTTATAAGATTTCTCATGTATAAATTGGTTCGGTCGAATTATACAAAAAATCACACGACTTCTATCCGGGAAAAAATGTTGGCTGTCGATCTTCTTACAGATAGATTTCACCTCGACGACCACAATCTGATATTCTAGTAGAAAATTTTGGACGGCTTCAGCAACAATAAATCAATGAAAACTGAAAATTCCGTATTTCCGATCAATCTTCTTTCGTATGAACTGCACAGCACTCAAATATCTGAAACAAAAGTTGTCTAGAGCTTTTTTTTTGTTCTTATTTCAGCTGTGACATGCGAAGAACCACTCAACATCCGTCTCTTTGTTTATTTAGTAATTCGTCAATTACTCATACATGGATCTAATTGTAAGATTTACCGTGCTTATTATGTGAAGTCATAGAAAAAGAGACCTGCGGAGCTTGCACGACGATGTCATATATAGTTTGGCAGTAATAAACAATATGCGAAAGTCTATACTTTCGCTATAAATTTTGCCACGGTTGGGTGTCCAAAGTACAGGGTTTTCGTTGCAGGTAGTTATCAGTACAGAGATTCCGAATGAAGCTGAATAAACAAATGTTTTTCATGCAACTGGACATTTTAGTAATAAACAATTGAAAAAGCGGCTGAACTTATTCAGCTACCTCGAATATCTTTAGATATCCTTACTAGTCTTGTCGAGACGCGTTATTTGAGACCAAAACGTCCCGATATACGTTTGTTAAAACCGGAGACATTAGTTGTGCTGCGTTTTTCGATTTTCGATCGTTGTTCTAATTGGTATTGTTATGGGAAACAAATTCCGAGGAGACTAATACGGATATCTGAACATATTCGAGGTGACTGGATGAATTCATCGGGCCTTTCCATATGTTTATAACTAGAATTTTTAGTTTCGACCAAAAAGGCTTTGAAAACAAAATTTGTATTTATTTTTATTCCGAATTTGCGTATTTTTAACTACGTGTGAAAAAAACCTGTACTTTGTCGTTCGACCTCGGCGAAGTTACGGCGAAATTGAGGACTCCCGCAAATCGTTTATTAGGTATTGCAAATCTATTTAATTCTATGAGTTTGCACAATACGTACGGCAAATCTCAGATCCATACGCGAATAGTTGGGCGATTAACTGTAAATAAATGAATAGAGAAAGTTCAATGGTTTTTCGGATTCGACAGTTGAAATAACAATTGAATGAAAAATTCGAAATGACTAATTTTATAGGTAATAATGAGACAGAGAAGTTTTGTTTCAAACATTTTGTTGCGAAGTCTATACGATAAAAGATTGAACGGAAATAGGGAATTTCGCTTTTCAATAATTTGTTATTGCTAAAGCCGTCCAAAATTTTCGACTACAACATCAGATTATTTCTAGCGTAAAATCTACCTGCAAAAGTGGAAGTGAAGCCCGATTCGATTGGACTAAATAGAGAGTTGTTCATTTTTGGGAAAATGCTCGGGGGATAGATCTGCATTTTTCACAACTGAGACTGAAGCTCCATTCATACACAAGCTTTGAGGAAACAATCCGTTCCAGGTTAGAAACGATACAAATTCCAAGCAATCACAGCTCTTACCTCGAGAACTGCGGTGGTCACTAATGGTCCTCCAACTTCGATCGTTCATAATTTAAAAACTACGGGTCCATCGAAGTTTTGGTAGAGAAACTATCGGTTCATTCGTTGAAAATGAATTCGCCTCGGAGTTTGAGAAGAATTTCAGGTTTTCTGTTACTTTGAATCACCTTGTAGAACCGTATTTATAAAGATCAGGTTCTCCTTTGATTACAAGTATTCTCACGCACGAGGAGGCTGGATAGATGGGAAAGCGGTTTTATTCGATTCGCACTATTCTGTTATATCTTTTCCCTCGAGCGGTGTGGACGATCCTGCATTGAAAAGGAAGACTCCTGGCCAAAGTTGTGTAATGAAACTAAATTGAATGTGGGTTAAATTTTCGGCGCCCATTCCGCAGAGTGAATAATACGGAAGCAAATACACCGGCGCGGTGGGGTGGCAGGGCCAAAACCTGCGAATGTAAGGAAAAAGTCTCACTTTTTAGAAATTCATCACGCGCACCGTTATGCCAGCACACTAAGAAATTGAGAGAGAGAGAGAGAGAGAGAGCGAGAGCAGCAGAAGATGAGTCTGAGCTGTTAAAGCGATTACGTAATAAAAGTGAAGCCTTTATCATATTAACATAATCCTTATTACGGCAATTCGAGGGTAATTCACGAGCTATTTGAGCAACGCTACTTCTCGCCATTTTTTTTTTTCCAACGAAAATAATCTCGACCTTTATTATCATTATGATTATTTGCAGCCTCTTAAAAATGTCTGCGAGATACGGGAGTAGCTAATTTCATTAAAGAGGGAGACTTCGGTCTGATTATCGGGGTGTCTCGTTTTGGGGCAATACCTTTTCTCTCCATCCCAGCTGGAAAATCATCGAAATTAAGCAAGAAACGAATCCTTGCAATCGGGAAACGATGAAAATTCATATTCAAAAATCGATCAATGGGTTTGAAGGTTTTAGGCTTAATTAACACGACGAAATTATCCTTTTTTTTTTCAAAATCTTCACATGAATCGATCACCGTTTCGCCACACCGTTCCGTAGCGCATGATTCACCCCGAGGCAATTGAATTCTTCTCAAAAATTGTCCGTAGAGCAAATTCTGTCGATCCAATGTCTCCGAAGTTATGGGCTTTCAAAGTCCAATTAGTATCTGATATTGAATGCACATCACGTCCGAATTGGTTCATCTATTGACAGTCAAACCTACGAAATTATTTACCACAGAATCTGGTACCGAAGACACTGGTCCCGTTACATATACAGATATCAAAAATGGGTGATAATGTTTCAGTGTATGCTAATTGAAATGCGGAAAACGTTCACAGCCATTCAGCAACCTCCCGATATCAATTTTCACGGCTCTCTTTCCACGAGGATGCGTTCTTGCCCGCATTTTGGGAGCTTTCGCCGGATACCTTACCGAGGCGAGACACTGCAATAATTACCCATAGTCAAAAGAAAATGTAATTGGGGTAATACTGCATGTTTCAGTGTTTCATTATATGATTCACGAACGAGCTTTTTTGCTTTGTTACCAAATCGTGAGTTCCTATACACATTCCAAAGACATTTTGAACGTGGATATTTTCGTATTTGTTGATTGTTACTGAATGCGATTCTGTGTGGCTTCGTTGAATTGTCACGTCGTTGCACACCACGCAGTTTCGCCGGTTCATTATGGTACTCGATACAGAGGACAGGTATTCCGCATCAGGGGTGCTATTAATTCCAGTTCGAATCCAACAAAGCTCGGTTTAATTGATTCAGCATAAATTGGATATGTGACCAGACTTTTTTTCTCTCATTCCTCACTATTATTGTATCTCCGCAGCGGGTTCCCCACCACAAAGACACGTTTGTAGTAACTTAGCTGTGACTTCATCCAACTATTTTCGGATGCTCATTGATACAGTTACGAATTTCAGCGTTTCGCGTTTTCTGCTTCACCACCAAAGCCTTGCAATTAGGTATGATCGATCTAACGTGGAGATCGTTATCACGAAGATCGAGTATTCGGTATAGACGAGTTGGATTAAATAGTCTTATATTTGGTAAGATGGTCCATTGATTGTTCAGTGAACTATGTATGCAACGAATGGTTTTGTAGACGGGGAACAGACTACCCTTTTTGGCCGGTTGCTGCGGTGACCTTAGAGAGCCTGAGGTATAGCATGGCGGTAAAAATTTGCTCTCAGACTTAAGTCTACTTATCTCCTCAAAACATTGACTCGCGTTCGTCCTTGCAAAGTGTTACTGCCTAAGTCCCTGAGTGAGGAGTGTCTATAGATATAGAGGTCAGGTTTACCGGGTTCTAATTTATTGCTCTGCAGTTTCTTTCGCGTACATACAATTTTTCGGGATTTTCACTCGTGCGTCCGCGTCGCGTCGTCTTGTGACGGAACAGTTTCATACCTCCGTTCAAAGTACGAATTGTCAGTGAAATATCAAGGCAAGCTTATTTCGCCAACAATTTTCCTGACTCATCATAACGCTTCGCTTTCCCTTCGCTTTTGGTTTTTGGCGTTTTTTTTTCTATCCGACTTCCAACCCTAACCCATCATTTTTATCGTAATGAATTCAAACGATTTCGCGGACGAACATAACTTTTTTCCCGCGTTCAACTCCGGCCAGGGGAAGTGGGGGGGGGGGGGGGGGGGGGGGGGGGGGTCAACGGTGGAACCTCTTTTTTTTTTACACTAATTTAAAATTGCTCATAGAACATAGAAGGTGCGCGTTTGTAACAAAGTTGACGGATATCATTATATTTCTAAAATTTTTAGTGTTATACACAAGAGATAAACTTGAAAATCATTTTCCCAGCTAGCTGGGTATATGTGTATATACATTATTTGACGCCAGTTTGTGACTTGAGATTATACTGAGCGGTGACATCTGGTTTGATACTATACGTCGCACAGTATACATAATATACGAGATGATCGGTGGCTCAATACGTTCGGGACGGCGCGGCGCAGTGATCATAAAAGTTTGATGTATTCAATCTGCGGTTTGGCGTGCGCGAGGGCACGAGGGGGGGGGGGGGGGGGGGGGGGGGGGGAGCGGGATTTTCGAAGCAGGGGTAGTAACGAGAGAGAAGAGCACGGAAAAACAGGTATTTTATTTCACAGCAACCACGAGAGGGGCTGCACTGTTGTGGAATCTTTCTGCCGCCTATCGAGGATGAAATACATGGAACATTCTCTGTCAAATCGCTTCGTCTGCGCCCCGCACCATATTAGGTGTTCTCCGACTCCTAATTCGTTCACACAACAAACTAGCACCACATGCCAAATTTCACATTGAAAAAAAAAAATTCTTTCACGATTCACCGATAAACGTGTCGGACGTCATCATCGATTTTTTTTCAAATTTGCACCATTATTTTTTTTTTTTTTTTTTGTACGGGACAGAACTTTCGAAAACTCCCTACTCCGAAGTTGGGCGTGTATTTTTAAGGCTCGTCAGATAAATATATAGAGATACGACAAATTATTGAATACAAAAAACGAATGCAGAGTTTTTGCATTTTCACTTACATATATTAGTGAGATTTCGCTCATCCCTTGGGAAAGGTGTGAATGTAAAAAAAAAAAAAAAATGAAGAATGTATATATTCCAACAAACACAGAATTATGGCGGTTATGTCAAAATGACGATTTTTTATTTCTTTCGGAACTCGCTGTTATTTGAGTTTTAAAGTCCATGTACAGTCTTCGGACTCGAGAGTGTCCGCCGCATTGTGAGTATAACAGTTACGTCATAGGTTTAGGACACGCGATATGGTGACCGTGAACCCAAGGGTTCCGTTACAGATTTGCTACATAGGAGTTACGGGACGCGTTCGTCAGACACGCCGCGCCAGTTACATCAAAATGATGTCACTGAGATTTATGAGAGTACACGAAATAGCTATTTATGTGGCATGCTTGTGAACAAACTGTTTTTAGGCGAGAATGATATTTTCAGTACGAGCCAAAGGCGAACCGACGGCGAGTAACTGAAAAATTATCCGAGCAGAAGAGCAGTTTGCAAGCGTGCCACATATACGATAGTTCTTACGGTATTCACATGAAAAAGCACAAAAAGTCATAAGTGTATAGGTTCGCATTGCTGCAGCGTATGCGTCATTTAGTATTGCCATAAAAAGATTTTATACAGCTGTTTGCTGCGAGATAAAGTCTTTTTGTGGCAGTTCCGAGATTAGCTGTATAAAGTGCCACCTCACCGACCGAAAACAGACATCGAAAAGCCACTTTTTCGTACCAGTGTCGTAAAAAAAATTATATCCGACATAATTACGTATAAATCGACAGTCGAAAAGTGAGTAACGGTTTTGAATTTTACTGAAAAGAAAAGTATCCTTTATTCTTTATTATTTCCATTAGATCGTCGTAATTACAATAATTACGCGCTATCCTGGATTCTATCGATTGCCCTAACTAAACCTGCCGATATATAATCAACGAAAAATCGCACGTACGGACCCACGCCGGGATTTGATTATCGATATAGGTTCACGCATTTCATATTGATGCGTGTGGCAATGAAGTGTCGAAAATAAACTGTGGCAAAAACTATTTCAACCGATTATAAGCTTAAACAAATTGCTGGGTAGACATAACCTCCGCAGCCGATTCAAACTTGTGAAAGGTACGCAGACGCAAAACTCGGTGACGTGAATTCACATGCCACTCGTGTTTTCTGGCGATGTAAGACTGTACCATCTTACCCTTGGAAAGCACAAGCACAGTACTTTATGATACAAATTTTACCTATCCGTTGTACTTTGCTGATGATATAACACCGCAACATAGCTATATTACATGCTGTTACGCGCAGATTTATCTTTCAGCCGATTTTTGATCATCTTTATCAATTCACCAAGCTCACTCACGCCATACGCACGCCCATGCTCGAAGGAGCCTGGCAAATTCTTGTTGAATTGAAAAAAATATCGGTGCAGATTTTCAAAGAATTGATAACGTTCGAAAGGTGTGCGTCGGCGACTCATAAAATAATTAATTTTTGAAGAATCTTTGAAATGGTGAGGCTTACCGCCAGGGCCAGGGGTTTTGATAAGTAGGAGAGACGGTGGCAAGATGGGACACCTATACGATACAATTTTTCTAAACAAATGAAATACCTATACCCCGTGAAAAATTTCAAAATTTGAATATAATCAACAATAATTCTACAAAATAATGTGCTTCCTGCGACTTTTGACGTCAGAAGACCAATCCAAATGTCCAAAACCTGCCCCGTAAAGATTTTATCCGGTACGATCAGTTTTCAAATTCGCCTCGGCATCCCTGTATTATCCATCCGTGAAATATAGAGTGAGCAAGATTACGAATACACAAAATATAACGAATTTTTGTATCATTCCTATATCCGCCTACCACATATTACAGTTCCCTCGATATTACAGTTATAGAATATGAAAATTCCAACTCGCTAAACTATGCCTTTGATACATATTTCACATGTCAGGCACTCCGGCATATCGTTGCAAAATACCTTTCATTTCGCGCTTTTCATTTTATGATGAAAAAGAGTAAGTCAAGCTCTCGTGTATGATCGTGAATCTAGAATTCCTCATCTCGTATGTATGATTTTACTTCAAAATCGTGTATATCCACGAGTTTCCATTCGATAATCCGTGATTATCTTTTGGTGGACGAATGAACGCTGAGCTTAAATACGCTTGGCGAGTAGTACGCTTCATTTCCCGCTGCATAATCCGTTAGGAAAATCTGGCACAGACCAGCGGACAGATAAAGCAGCGAAAGCACACGCTATCGATTCACATATAGAACCATACATCTATGTATGCCTATTTCTATAAGATGTATTCACAGAAATCCCAAGTCCTCGGGGACAGTGGTTCGTTTTTCTTCAAGATTGAATTAAATCAGATACCTACTCTCCATGCTTTTCCACATAGGATCTTCAAATCCTTTCAAATCCTCGAAGCCTTTCACCGAACACCGCAGTCCTCCCCCCCCCCCCCCCCCCCCCCCCCCCCAAGCTACCTGAACACCCATTCGCAAGTTCACCCAAACGATACAAAAATGGTTGTCAATATATACCGCGAACCGAAGAAAAACTCTTTGTCTTTGTCTTTCAATCTATCATCTCCGAATAAACACTGTGATTGCTACCTTCTTGACCAATAATCTTCTTTTTCGTAAAAATTCAGAAGACGATTACCATTCATTGAAACTAAAGGTTCGTTTGACTTTTTATCGAATTTCTGAAATTTACATAAAATTTTCTAAACAGATATGAATTTTAGACCAAAATCCTCAGAGAATATGATATTATACGTCATTTCTCAAAACTGTGACTGAAGTTCCCCTGCAATAATTTTGAGGGACCGATGGTTCTCAAATTAGCGATGATTTAAGTTCTGACCAATCACAGTTCAGCTCGAACACCAACTGTCATTAACGGATTTTCAACTTCAACACTCTCTGATTTGGAAACTACGGGTCCCATGATGTTCTGGTGGAGGAAGTTTGGTTTTCAGTTTTCTGAAACGAATCCACCCAGGAAGTTGCAATGAATTTCCGCCTGTTACAAATTTGGTGCAATCTTCTCAAATGTTCTCATATCGCGAATAGTATTTCGGGTTCACGTCTTTCAAGAAGGTAAGATATAGTTGCCGGACTATAAGAATACTTGTGTGGTTCAAAAATTTCGGACTGAATACTGATCTGAAAATGCATGAATCTAGTTCCGTCATGATTTTCCGACCGTCAACTAGCTTGTGCGAAAATTATGAGCTCGAGACTTTCTGGAGAGAAGCTGACGAAGGTATGTGATTACTCAAATTAACCGTTGGAGTAATCCGATTCCCTCGTAAAATGTATGGAATCCAGACACCCTCGGGAGTTGTATTGTCGCGTGTAGAGCGGAGTATCTTCCACGGACGCAGCGCGTCCCTGCCACTTGGTTGACTTTGATGTAGCACGAGGAGTAGAATCTGCGAGGGATGCCCAACACCGGGATCCCGGTATGCCGGGATGCCGAGATGCCGGGACCGACGAGGAAAGCGAAGGAATCGCTTCTGGCATAGCATACATATATTTAGGGTTGAGCATTTCGTCCTTAAGGCGCAAACTCCGTTCACAGGGTTGGAGCCTGGGGGCAGGCACAAGTGCAGGACCCAGGGGGGAGCAACCGCCGCCGATGGATTTCAGTTGTACGCTAACACCCACGCTCGTAGTACGCAACGTCCATCCACCACGTGTAAGCGGTCCGTCGTGACGCCCTCTTGATTCGTACCGGGAAACGGGTTTCAAAAAAAGGGGGCAGTGGGCCGATGGGGTAACGTAGCCCGGGACAAATAGAATTTTTGAGAAATCTGAAAAGATTGAGTAGGGCATTCGAACCAAATATTTTGTCCATCAGGTTTTACATAAATCTTAAAAATTCATCTAGAATTTGATTTTCGGAAATCGAAGAGATGACCACTATTCTGTTGTTTGACGTGGTGAAGAACGCGAGCACAAGATTACGGTAAAGCAAGGCTAACATTTACACTAATTTTCAGTTATTATGGTAAAGTTTAAAATGAAATATATAATCTTGCCGATGGTATCCCGAGCTGAAAATTATCTCCGTTTCAAGCTCATTTTTCATTTGAAGAAAAATATGCTCGGTCGTTAGTAGTAATCCATCTACAACACCGCTGCGAGTGGGAAACTAGACCGACACCTTGGCCGCAGACTGTAAGTAAATTACACCAATGTTGTTCTCTTATTCTCCTGTTTCATTTTTCCGACCTACTAACTGACAGACACTGAAAATATCCTCAAAGACGACGTCACGTCTTTTGGTACATAATTTTTGTCACAAAATTCAACGATCTGATTCCATTTATATTTTTCGTCAATTTGAGATTACTCATCGTCAGAAACTAGAGGGGCACGACATGAGTCTGCGAAACAACCCAAGACTCTGTGAAATATTGGAAGCCCTTTCGAACAACAAGATATTATTTTGATGTCATATGTTCGTGGGATACTTCCGACCGACTTTCACTTCCGAAAAATTGTCCATCCCCACGTATTTGGATTACTTTAGGAGAATTTCCTCAGTCAAGAAAACGCTCGCATAGTGAGCTCAAACGGTGTCGTTGTACCTTTTTTCGGACTTCGTGTTATGTTGAACGAGAATAGAACAGTTTTCCGCGCATCATATAAATTTTAGACTCTTTTTTATACAATTTCAACTTTTCGGATTTTATGTGTTGTAGTATTGAGATGGTTACCTTCGCGAGAGGATTATGTTAGTCCAGAAGCCCATCTACAGCTTTTGAGACATTTCTGAGCCAGCGTACGAGATCTTGAAGATTAATGTGCACAATATATTTTTTCTAATAATTTACCTTGTAGATGCAATGTTTCCTCGCGATCTCTGCCTTCGGTTTCACCTGTGTTGGTTAAGAAGATCACAAAATACGTCTAAAGGAGTTTTTAAAGAGGTGAGACGGTTCTAAAAACTCAACTTAAAGACGACATAACATATTACACATGAATCTACGCTCTCCGATTGTCTGGGCCCGCCGAATATGCTCACGAGTAAACAGTTTACCTCTAAGACTAGAATATGCAGAGGCACTTTTTTCATCCACCAATCAGGAGCACAAAAATATGACGAGTACTAATGATAACAAAAGGAATAATCGATCGGGCCGCAGTTTACGATAAAGGTAAAAAGAACTGGTTTCCAGTCGGATACTTTCGGTACCCAAATTAATTCCGATCAGCCGTGAAAAACAATGATCGAGAAAAACACATCTCTCAAAACATATTACAATTTCGCTCCCAATTTTAAAACTCCGATGAGTAGAGTAGAAGACAAATGAAAAAACAACTAGGCAGGCGCAGCTTTCAAGAGGCCATTGGAGTCGCCACTGGCAATCTAACCTAGCTAACATACGGAATATTCATTTTTCACCAAATCCGGTCAATGTTTCAAAAAGTGAAACATTTAGCCACTTTCTGCCATCATATTCAAGGAATTGTCAAAATTTCATCAAAATTGATCGAGTCGTTTACGAAAATTTACGATTCTCGTTTTCGAAACGGTTTTAGTACATTCAAGATAGCGAGCCTATGGCGCTTTGAGGCGGGAAATCTCTTGAGGAAAACAAAAGGAATCTCAGGTTATTTGTTAAAATCGTTTACAGAGCTAAGGCTGAAACGGATAATGTATATCTGAAGAATGACTGGTAGTTACGAAATAAGCTCTAGTCCAGATTACGAACAGTTGAGCATCCGGGAAACGCTGGGATCTCGTTATTGTCATACGCCCATTCTACAAAGCACCAACCGAGAGCAGCTCGGATACTATAGAAGAGTGAAAAAAAGCTTTGGACGTACAAACTTTCGGGCGCTTTACTGAGAACCGGAAACGAGGGGAAGCCTACTGTCTGCCAGGCCGTTTTCTTTGAGTTCGAGCTCGAAACGCACCCCCGAAAACATAGGAATTATTTATAGGATATTTTTCGAACCTTTCTACGCAGCACAAAACATTTTGGATCGGTCATTGGAAAGTCTCATTGGAATCTGGTTATTATTCCTGAAATGGAACAATCGATTTCTGTTCTGTTACCTGAAGTTCTCCGCCGTGGCGTCATAATATAGGAACTTTTGCAACACACCTAAAATATTTGATGATATAGCTTTTACACATCAGGTACAAATATTTCGGAACAATGACTGATCTTCTCTTGGATACTCTTTATATCTGAAACTATTTGTCATATTCATTCCATGTGTTGAATGATTGGAATCCAAATTATGTGAAATGGTATTGAAAAATGCCAACGGTTCAGAATCAGATTTCGCTCGACATCACATTCTTGTCAAAGAACAAATACGTGTGTCACTGTCTCCAAGCACTTCTTGAATACGCAGGCACCAGGTTTTCGCTCCTGAGAGGTACCGGCGCCGATTCGAACCTACCGGTAACCCGTGGAACTACACCGTGAGGAAATCGGAAACTTTGAAATACTTTTGCAATGATTCTGTAATATCTTTTGAACCAAAATTCGAACGATCTTCCCGTTATACATATGTCAAAAAGGTAACTTTTTATAACGGTTTAAAGTGGTTCGACGTCTAATTTAAGTGAAACATGCCTCAATGGAATGTTAAGGAACGGTGTGAAAATGGTAGCTTGCAACGTTCCTGACATGCGAATAGAACGAGCTGTGCTATATGGATATTTTATCCTACTCCTTTCGGGTGCTCTATTTTCAGAGGGTTGATACGGCGCTGAAACTTAACCAAAGAGATATAATTAAGGCCACCACTAGCCGCGATTCCACCCTTATAAATTCTTTTATCTCAGAGTATTTCGGCTCTCATACACTGTCCACGTATGTCAATAGACTGTGTAACTCGACTATCTTAACTATATATTATATAAAAACGTCGGTGCCGTTGATGCTCTGGACTTCTTGGTCGCAATACATAGTCATGGTAGCCGTAAATTCAGCCATAAACTTGAAGTTCGCCGTAAACGTGATCGTAGCCGAAACAGTATCCGTAAACTTCGAAATCCCGGCGTATTCTGGTAAACTCCAGGAGCCAAAAATTCTTTTGGTCTTCCGGAATTTGAGATTTGTTCATCATCCACGAATACCGGAATTATTACTCGTAGATATCACTTTAATTCCATGTTTCGTATGCTGTCTAATTCACCCGCGTCTGAGTGATTCGATTATGCATTGTTCTTATGAGAACGTGAAGTCGGATCAATGCAATCTATATATCTATACATATTGATCTCGCAAGAATTTGGAACAATATCATGTGAGATCCTGCAATAATTTACGGCGGGGTTACTTTCATTATCACTGTGTGAGAGTTTTTATTTTCTCCGGGTGCTAGTAGCGCTGCGGTTTTTCTCTCTAAATATCAGCCGTTGAACGTTGACGTAAGCTTCGCCTGAACACTTCTTTGCGTGTGTATACATCCGATACTAACCGGCGGTGGAAACTACCGATTGGTAGTGGTCGGGTATAGGCCTCTCGGGATAGAAATCGCCACGGGTTTTTTCGGAGGCCACTTCTAAATAATAGACCAATTACTGGCAATTTTGAATAATATGAATGATATGATTGTAGGACTAAACTAACAGATTTGCGTGTGCTATAGCATTGGGTTACGATTTTCGATATCCTCATAATTCAAAAATTATGCCACGAAGTGGCGCTAGTGCTTCGCGCGAGAGATACTTGCCTAGTGTATTCTGGAAACTCTCATGACCAAAAGTGCTTGCGCTCCGAACAATTTGCTGCAAATCGATAACATTTTTTGGAAAACAACTCAAGGTCGAAATAATGATCGCAATTTTTCGCTATGAAAATCAGGGCTGGCACCCTTATCGCGCTGGGGCAAGCCTCCTTGGTATATATGAGAAATTTTACTTCAAATTGGCCACTTACAAATTTCCGACCACTCCATGGTTACAGCTAGCGGAGGTCAGAAATTGCACTGGACGCTGTGCAGAGTCTGGTTTAAAATTCAACAGTTCTCCATCGACTCCAGCGAATCGGCGTTCTAAATCACGGATTTTCTCGTCAGTTATCGGAAGTTTTACTTGGCTGAAAGACATAAACTTTGTATGGTGAATATTCGATCGAACGTTTGTTCAAGAACGAATGAATTTACGACGCTCGGCCCTTGCGGCCATTTATCCAAATTTTCAAGAATATTCTAAATTATTTTCATTCTTTGTACTTCGCACCAGGTGAAGAAAATTTCGGAATGACCAACAGTCGAGAGAGTCATCAAGCCCTAATAATCAGCAGCGTTCATACTTCGTCAGTTTTCATAATCAATTATTGATCATTAGCGTTTCGCTTTATTCGTTAACGACAGACAGATTCCGCAGCGTATCTGACCTAAAGTATTTTGAGCTGCTGAGCAAAATGCGAGTGCCTTATTATCAATAATTCATTAACGATAACCACGATGGACGATCAACGGCCGAGTTAACCGCAGCTAGCAAAATATTCACCTGCCGCGTATAACTTCTACATTTCTGAAGATTGGTCACTCGGACAGATTGCCGGGTTCAGGAGAGCATATCCGCGCACTGGAATTGAGTAAACGTCACAATGCACGATCGTTAGGAATTCGCACAGTGTATGAAGTACAATTATGTATTCCGGGTGTGAAAGTCCCCGGGAACCATGGCCTGAAATTTTGACGTGGCGGATTTCGTGTAGATTACCTCATATATATGTTCAATATCCTCCATGGGAAAATTGGATTACGGGGCTACTAAATTCTGCCGTAATTGACTTTACGTGTTTTTTTTTCCTGACTGCCTGCCTCGTAGAACGTGACGGTTACAACCATACTGCTTGATCTCACTTCGCTGGCCCGCAATGACCATTGAATTTCAGTTTGGTACTCAAATTCTGATAATTTACAAAATTCACGAAAGTTTTCAGAAACTTTATTGAACAATTGGATTTTGCTGAAAAATACTTGCAAATTCGGTGTCGAATGTCGAATATATGCGATGGAATAGAATAATACTTTTAATCATGTGGAATTCGGTTAGGCATTCGACACTGCAAAGACATTGAAACGACGTGCAAAATGTATAGTGCGAGGACTTACACTGGTAGTAATTTTCGATGTGATGTTCAGGCAATATTGCCACCGGAAGAATATGAAATCATACTGATAGATTGTGGATGAAAATGACGAACAATATCTTCGAAACTGTTTGCCAACTGTTGAGGGATTCCAGATACTGCGAAGAGCAAATATGCCGATATCTCTGACAATGAGAAGAAGTAACATTTACTTTGAAATTATATCAACTGAAACTGAGAAAGAACATTAACAGTACAAATTGCACCTCATGACATCGCTCAGGCAATAGTTTCATTTCTCTAGTCTATGACTTAATTTTGTGTGCGGGTGAATGGGGGATAAATCCGTATAAAAATTATCACTCAAATCGTCGAACTGACGCTTCAGTTACGCGATTCGAGAAATAACGAATGACCATACATGCTTATGACATTGAGGTGTGAGGAAGGAAAAGAGAGTGAACGGAATAATTTTTGTGTCAAAATTGCGTCACTTGTACATTCGTTCAACTAATTCATACGGTAGGTTAATAATGATAATAAAGCCGCGATTTATAGTCTCAATAGAACGTTTTTCGTGTGAACAGTGGCACATTTTCGGGGTGAGTAATGTCTCGTGGAGTATCCTGTACTCCCAAACATGTGCATATTGATTTTCCTTGACTCGGTATGTGCGGAGTCGTATACTACACGACAGGCAGCCTCGTAAATTCTAATGTGTAAATAGATACCTGGTGTAAATATGTAGAAATGTATTCTGATTAATTCACTCTTAGTTGTCTACATGCTATACGAGAGGCTTTTCCGACAGACGCGCAAATTCCTCTCGATTATCTCTACTCTCCTTGACGAAAGGGTCTTCACGTTCACCACCGATCCCTAAAGTGGACCGCGACCAAACTTCTGCACTGAAAGGGCCACATGCTGTTCCCATGTACCGCGTAGACTGGGTCGATGGTATTAGCCGCAAAATTCGTTGCCATCACAACGTCAAATATTACTCTAAACGTCTGCCAGGGGTTGTTTGGGAAATCGTAAGCTGTTACATTCGCGTTAGGGCGACCCGCGCTGTTTTCAAAACGTATCTCGTGATGGCAAGAGCTACGAATTTGATGTTTCGAAAACAGGAAAGTCATAGCTGTTCGATTGTTTTAACAAAAATGAAAACAAATTTTATCCGCCCTTACGTTCACAGGTTTTCAATAATTAGTCAGAATTTCAAGTCATACAGAAACTCCGATATGTATCTATTTTGGCGAATGAAAATTATCGAAGAAAAACCTTTTAGAGTGCAAGGAACCAGTTATTGTTCCAGTCATTGTTAACTCAGATTCACATGATTTTTGTCGTAGTCCATCGATTTCTTGTATTTTTCATTGTTGAATTCAAGGGCTTGCAGATTTTCGAAAGAAGTCTTAAATACCAGAATCAAAAAGAGTATTCTAACGTCATAGAAGAAATAATCTTCCAATCAGTTTGAACGGTACTGCACTCCGATTCTTCGGTTACAAAGTCACCGGATGTCGAAGAGGACGTTTCGAAACTGTTCTAGCAGTTCTCCGCCGATCGTGAATTTGCAGCATCTTCGTTTACTTCTCATAATTTCGTAAGAAAAAATTTATAGAGAATTTCAAAGAGGGATATTCTAATTTCAGTTCTTTTACGTCACGATGCTTTTTAGATTTTTCTCTGTCAAATCTTCGGTCAAAATTTGATGATTAGTCTTGGTGCTATTTTATGTTCAATCGCGTTCACGGAGTCAATCATCTCGCTCTAGTTAATGGTCTGATAACTGCATAACCAGTCTCTAGAATTCGCGTCTCTGGTGTCAGCGGAGCAGGCAATTCCCTTGACACATTAAAAGACTATTCTGGAATCAGGCTTGCATCATATGTAGGACGTGTACAATGTGAGAGACAGCACAATGAAGTACCTACTCACACATACAGTTCAGCTGCAGGTTCGTATTATGAGCATAATTCAGAATGCACACCCGCCAGTGCTGGAGACATTTCAATTATGTGCAATTCATAATACCATTCGGTTGAGATTCTCTCTCGTTTCCATTCCAGTAGGGTAGCTATATATTTATCGCGAAGTTTCGCTTTGCTACTATTTACATTAGTTGGTTTCCCGAATTTTCAAACCCTCGAATACATTCATAAAGCAGAGTGATCTTCGACTGGTTTTCAGCTGGCTCGCCATCGGGCTGAACGATTTTTTGAAATTTTTATATTTCCTACTTTTGAAAGGTACGTAATAAATCGGATGAAATTGGACAAAAAGAATATCGTTTCACGAGAGTATATATCGATGCGCTCTTCTCAGCCGTAATAGAGTCTCCTCAATTTTGTTTTACATCGTGTTTCACAAATTTCAAAGAAACACGAACAAAAAATCATAATCATAATAAATTTCCCAATTTGTTCCATTTACGGTTCCGCGCGATGGTTTCATGCCTCAGCACGGTCTTCTGCTCTCCGACTTGTGGCGGATTTGTGTCAGCCATTATTTCGAACAAGACATCATCACGAAGAGCAGCTCAGCTTGCGAAGCCAATGTCTATTGTTATCGTAGCTTGATTGATACACAGCTTAATAATCAACCTCAAGGTTCTATATACGGGCGGCGATATTCAATTACTCTGTACAACTTTAGGCCGCGGATCATTCTGCCGATGGTTTTCTGCGGATGAATTGGGAGCAGTTATCCCCCTAGATGATATTGAGCTATTTCGGAGGAGGTTCAATTCAAAGCGCCAAAAGAATTTATTCACAATTTGAGAAAAATAAATGATTTTGGTACGACTCTTTATCAACTTCTTTTTATAACTTGTTATAACAAATTATTATCCAGTTATGATTGAATCATATACACAGGAATTTTCTTGGTTTTTCTCAAGCTTTTGATTCAAGTCTTTTGAAACCAGGTAATGATGACGAGTTGTGAAGTAATCCGCGAGGCCTCCCAAGTGTCAATTGCCATTATAATTAACGTGGCCTGTAAAGAACTCGTGCCAATTACCTGCCTAGAGGAAAATAGAATCGGTACTTTCGGACAGAAATCAATGCCATGCCCCGGACAGCCGCAAGCACAGCAGGGGCTCGGGAATCTTACGGCTTCCCCAAGTTGCACAATAGAGGTAATTATCTGAAATGCTATTCAGTAATTTCCTACGTAGTAAAATTCATAAAGTTTTTGTTTTTTCTTCTCCTTTAAGTAATTATTCCAAATTAAGGAATCTCCGAAAAATTTATAGACAGGAATGATGACGTCGGAATTGAATGAAGTGGAAAATAAACGATAATAATAATGATCAAATCAGAAACCGAATAGAAAATTGGAAATGATCGTAAACAACGCGATTCCATTGAAATTCAAAATTCGTGCGAAAACGTAAAATTTTCGGAATAATATAATTTGGCATCGATTCTTTAATAACTGCAGTTTACAGTTTTTTCATTTCGAGAATTGATGCAACCACGACGTTGACATCGACCTTTGGATGAAATTTCGCGTTGAGGAATAATGCAGTACACTGTGAAGTCAGATAGGGTGACATATGTTGTGGTTATAAGTCACAACATCGTCTGGGATAAGATGCTACGCGGAGATTGAGAAATCGAAGGATTTCCTCGAGATTAATTATAGCCATCACGAACGCACGGATTGAAGTACCCACCTGAATATCAGCGCGATCTCGAGAATCCCCGAGGAGAATCTTCTCTACTCCGATTCCCAGATCGTGGGGAAGTTAAGGGAATACTTCTTTGCGTATACATATATATCTATCACAATGAACTTTCGTTTTAACATAGATTTAGATTTCCGTGGAAACGGAAAACATGATGTTTTAGTGAAACGAATTCGTCAACAGAATTCAAAAGGGGGCGGTGTAGGAAGCGGACGCTGCGACATGCACGATGTTGGAGAACTGCGATACCTATAGAGCAGCACTGGAGCGCTCTTTTTCCACTTCAGAAGCCAAATTTGATAGTGAGTGTAAAAAAAAAGAAGAAAATCGAAGCCTGTTCTTCCGCTTCAAGATACGTACTCAATTGACATTTTGTCCAGGGTGATTTATTCAAAAATCTAAAGGCACTGCAATAAAATTAGAGGGAATACGGAGAACAACGTATAATCATTTTCGAAACTATCCAGATGCGAAGAAAAATATCATGGAAATACAAAGCACACACGAGCAGAGAGAGGTTGTTACTTCCGCTTCGAAATTCTCGCCCGGAACTTTTTCCACGAATCTTATTGACCATAGAATCTTAGTTTCCGTACGAAACCTACTGTAGATATGTTGAAGTATGACCTAAAAATGGCACCGAAGATATTTACGAAAGTCTGAATTGAATCAGAACGGCGATTATGACAACTGTAGGAACTGCTTGGAAGAGGTGGAAATGAGTTCTACCAGAATAGAAAACGACTCTCAGCTTCTCTTGTCTGTTTCTCGTTCACTCGATAAACAAGTAGAAAATGTGAGGGCAAGGAAAAACCAGGAGTGGGGATCCTGACTGGGCTGAATGACACATCCAATACAGTGCCCGAGTTCTTGAGGTGAAGTAAAAACCCTTCTCTCTTCCTCTCGGTTTCCGCTGGACTTGATCGAGGGCTCATGCCCTCTAGTCCATGGTGGACGAAAGAGAAGGATGAATTTCGGCAAATTTTTGTGTCCTTCGGTTTCAGTCGCAATTTTGTTGCCTCTTTTCTACTCCCTCGGCACGTTCCACCTCGACAACTCTGCCACTCAAGCGATTTATTATTGGATCCCGCAGTGGCTTGTTCAAAACAAAAGATAGCCCACAATCTATCTCTGTCCTCCTTCCCTCGCCACGAAATATTTGGCGTAATGGAAATTCAAAATTCTTATTTCCGTTCATCCACTCGAGCTCGTATTTTGTTTCTCACCAGGATTCGACGGTTTTTTTTTTTATAAATTATTACTCACGCAATACTGAACAGACTATAAGACTGTAATTGATCGTTATGAGTGACAATAGTCGAAAACCGGTCACGGCCAAGTAGACTGAACGTTTCAAAAATGCATGGTAACGTGCATATTACGTGACGACGATCAGACATTGTTCTCTTGCGGGGGGGGGGGGAGGAGTTACTGGAGAGTAGTAGGATTTCAGGCAAAAGTATACAATGAAGAAAAGGCGGAATAAAAAGAAGGAAGGGGGAACAATTGTGGAACTCCCGTGCGAACAATAATAATCACAATTCTATATAAGAAGGGAAATTTGTACTCTTTTCATCCCCCCCCCCCCCCCCCACCCCCACCCCCGGGTGGATACATAACACTCAATTGCGAATTTTATTATACATAAAACACAATAAGATTGCGTTATGGGCGTAGGTGTGGCTTTTATAAAGCGTAGAGTGTAATTTGACAGAGTTGATTTTGGTTATTCACTTCGTTCAGGGGTTGAAAATCACGGGGGACGCGATTCTCCGACTTGTTGCATCATACATAACTTGACCTCATATATACTCTTTGAGCTTTGAAACTCACAATCAAATGAAGTGAAATGCAAGTAATAGATGATTAATAATAATAATGGCATTCGGCGTTCTCGAATCGAAAGACACTTTGCTGGAGAACGAAGGTCTGAAAAACAAGTTTTCGGCGAGCCGCTATACAAGATGAAGAAATGTGTCGTGAAAAAATGTTCAACTTGATTTCCAAGTTTAAGAAAAATTCTTAGGGTTTCTAGGTTTTCATTTGGCAGAATTTACTACGACTTGTACATACATTTTTAAATATCGGATCCACGTTCCCGGGAGCTTGCTCAGGATAAAAATTAAAAAAGATCTGCATAGACAGCCGAATGATTAAAATTGGTATGATGACTGCATAATATGGTTTGCTGAGGGATTCCGGAAGCTTTCCGGAAACCAATTTATCAAGCGCTCGTGTGGTTGCAAGAATCCGCAGATTTCCTTGATCTTGAAACGCCAACTGGGAGCATCATTTCAATTCCATAGTTTGAGGAGAAACGATAATTGTATTGAAGTATAAGTTCACAGTTTCTTCGTGTTTGGAAACTGGCATTGTTTTTTAACCCGCCTTCCGTGTATTTATATGATGTAAAGCTGAAACTATGGGTATAATAATGTAATACTGAAGCGAGCGGGAATTCTTGAGTAAGTGTGCATGCATGTATATGTGAGGTAATGTCATTAGTAATAATCATAATGGCAAGAATAATCGCAGCCATGATATTGGCAATAAAGGAGATGATAAAAATCCTCTTTACCGACTGCATGAGGGGCTTAGACTCTGCGTAAACGACCCAACGTGGTGTCTGGTACAATATAATATCCAATACCAAGAGCTGCTTTATGGACTAGCTTTGACTATTAATTAAACACGAGAGCCGGATTATAGTAGATGATGGGGATGAGGCTGCTATTTGCAAAGGAAATTACTCTATCCATAGCCTCCCTTGGATTTTAGGATTACATTTTTTTTTCCTTGCTACTTTCTAAAAGAGCAAAAATTACCTTACATCGCAGTCGTATGCAACTTTCTGCCCGGAGAATTAAATTAATCACAGTTCCGTTCTACGACCAATTTTCGGAAGACATAACACGTTCGAGTTCGAATCAACTGATTAATTAGTTGCTAGTCGAATGCTGAACCATAATTGTGGGGAATGAAATAATTATTGAAGAGTCTTGAGTTCAGAATAAATTTGGAAGATTGTTTCTGGTTCAGCTTCAAGTGAAGCTGGTTTTTCATTTAGTCTGATACTGGACAGCTTGGCAGGACAAAAGTCTGCGGAGAATGTTTTTCCAGAATTTCCCTCCACTCGATTTTACAACGGGCTAGAACGAGCCCTGGAAATCCTTTGAATGACGGGCTAACCCTTTCAAACTAATTGTACGTTATGCCAGCTGTATTATCCCGAAGGTAGAGAAGTTTGAGAAGCAATCATTGACGATTCGGTGCTTATTTACTCATAGGAGCGAAGAAAAAACCATCTTACTACACATGCTGCTGAGTTTTTGGAAACCTTTTTGTACATTTCTCCATCCGAGAAGTGAAAATAAGGCAAAAAACAAACAAACAAAAATAGAAGAAATCTGAATTTTTTCGCTGAATTTTCAGAAATGCGGAAGGAATTTTCAAACTTCCAGCTATATTGCCGTATCTTTTGTGCGACAATCTGTTCTAAAGACGATAAAGTAAAAAAAAAAGAACCTCGCAGCATCCCCAATATTCCAGAGATAAAAACTGCTAACGTAGAACGTAATTTTCTTTGTCAGCGAAAAGTTTTATAGCCCTGAGTTTCGCGGGAACACGATCATCTCTCGGCACCGAATTTTCAGAAACCGTTGTAAATGGAGGGGCAGAATTTATTTGCTGACGATTCATCTCAATCACCCTGCCCTCTCTACTATTTCAATCCATCATCACGAATTAATTTTTCTTCAAAAATATTTTCCGCTTTCACAAAGGTTCCATTTTTATTTCAAACGATATTTTTCCATCAGCTTTGATTTGAATATGATAAGATAAGAGTGAAAGAGAAGTATGTTATCCAATCATCTGTTCGAATGACTCGTGACTTTTACTAGAAAAATTCTCCTGTGTACAGAAAAGCATTGAAATTTGTGTTTAAATTAATTTCAAACCTCCACCTGTGACAGCTGGTCCACGAAATAATTCTAAAAACGTTTTTGGAATGAGAGAAACCGTTGGGAGCCAATATTTCTCAGTGATTCAAAGTTCTTCACTCGATTCCCTGAATTCGAACGTTATGATCAAATTATTGGCATGTCTGACCCGTCAAAAAAAGTAAAAAAAAAAAAAGAAAAAACCAAGAAAAGAAAACTCTTACTTCATTGCAAGTATCGATTGTCTGTTTCAGGGTTCAAAATGTCGGGAACGGAGCCCCGTGGCGGTGACACAAGTCCTACTCATCAGCCGAGGTAATGCCGATGCTGAATTCCTTTAATCCTAATGCAATAATTAATGTCAAAGTGTGCAGAGGCACAGTAACAGATCGTGCTGTGCGCTGTTGGGATTGGGATAAGACGCAGTAGCTAGCTGCAGTCGAGCATGATAATTTCGAGCAATGCGATAACCGGATCTCGAATTCACTGAGAAACATATAGAGAATCTCGAAAGCCCGATGTACAAAACAGATGCAATGCCAGACTACGAATAGAGTCTGGAGCTGGATCAATCTGCTTCATCGAGCGAGTAGAAATTGAACCTATATTGAGTTAACAAATTGTAGCTGATGTATTTTAGTTGCATCAGCGCTTAGCTAATGTGGATATGCCTCACCTTCGCCTTCGATAGATCTATTGAACAAATTGCTGTGGGCCAAATCGACTACAGTTAGGTATATGAGTCAGTGCTAGCGTGTCAAATGTAGATCGTCGATGTTCATGATAAAATGGAATTGGTAATGGTAACGGGAATGGGAATAATATTGCGCTTCTTCTTCTATCGGAATTATAACAATCCACTGATCGCGAGTGCACTGTCCCTCCAATTCCCTCGGTCAAAGAAGGCTAAAGGCTTTCGAGTAAATTTTGGACCTATTACTGGAACACCTCGGCATATAACATTATAGGTCGAAATTTGTAGTTCATCTTCAGTTTGGATCGACTGCGGAATGAGCTATTTTGTTTTCACGTAGATGTAGGTATGTTTTCCACTACATACACTAGCTGCGGTTGATTTAGAAACGGTTGGTATTTTGGTTTAACCATTTAGGTTGGTGCTGCTAATCAAAACAGCAGTGCCGGTTAATTCTGCTGAAGATGCAAGCTCTATTCCTTTTGGCTGAACTAGTGTTAGCGAGTGTAGCAAAGACGAACATAGCTGAAGCTAATTGTAAGTTCGCTGTTGATGAAATTATACATTTCAGCCGTCGCCGACCTAGCCTCAAAACTTGCTTTGAATTATCAATTCGGAACGGATGAGGCACCAATTTCCGTGAGAATGAAGAATTATGCATGAACGAGCCGCTGATTAGTAATTTTCCTGTCGCCGATCCCTTATATTCCGAAGTCACGTATCGGTGACAGCTTATGTTTTATCAATAGAGCTGCTTTTCTCTTCGCCGGAACTGATATTCGGCAGTACCGACCTAATGATTGATCCGAAATACGAACCGGCTCCGGATCAATCGCAGCGAGTATACTGTATATTTTTGTGGAATCTGAATTATTACAAAGTCTCGATTAGTACTCGTAATACAGAGAGGGCTTCGCATCGAGAGAAGATAAATTGGCCTTCAGATATACGAAACATACGCACGTTGTGTATTCAAAATTCCGAGAACCCAGGTTGCTCCGGAAATAAGCGTCAAAGTCCTCGACGGACTAGTATTTTAATTCCGCTTTATTATTTACTCGAATTATTGTTTGTTTTATCAAATCAACATGAGGAACGGAGTCCACATCAATCCTGGATTCAATCCACAGCTGCAGAACATGAAATTCATTAATTGTTGGGTGTGGTGGGATATGGACCAATCAGGGATGATCACTCGGAATATTGGCATTGGTGATTGTGACGTTCCGTTGCTATATTTAATTGAGACTTTACCGAGTTCTCAGCGATTCAATGCTCAGTCGTTACAAATTAATTGCACATGGGATTCGTATGTATTGTCTCAGGGCTGATAATTGTTATTATTGGACGTTCAAATTATCAATATTACCAATCACTAATTAGTAATAATAACTGTGTGAGGTCCAATATACGATTATTACAATTTGTTAATCACGATTGAAAACATTAGGTACTATCGGACCATTGAATCGCGGTGTATGTGTTTGCAGCACGATATCTTTGCGCGAGTAAAGCCTAGAGCGTCGCATGAGACACTTTCTGAAAGTGCAGAGCTTTCTACGTCCAGCTCTAAATGTATACATAATTTTCGATCAAATTTTCTGCCATAGATGTCGCTATGAATATTTTTTGAAAATGTAGATTCGGCTAAGTTTTTGTCGGAGCTCAACTTTCCGAACAGTTCCTACGTAACGTTCCTATAGAATCTGATGCGTACGAAGCTGGTTTGGATTTTGAGAATTACGAAAATCACGACGGCTACAAGTAGTAATCGACGGAGCGGGCATCTCCGTCTCCGACACTGGCTTCGTCCGCCGAAAGTGATAAGTTTCGAAATTGTGGGAACAGACTAATTGTGCCGAAATCGACCGCGGGTACGGTTAAGCGGCGAATGAAACTATTCATTTGCAGCTTTCACACGCAGCAAGACGTGTTTTGGCGACTGAAAAAGATGCTCTCGTGCTCTCGCAGAATCGAAGATGTTCTGTTCTTTTCTGATTCTCAAGCTCTTAATCGCTCTTGCAGCAATCGCGAGGCGCTCGGCCCGAGTGAGGGGATCACGTCTCGCCTCGTGTGAAAATTGCTAATGGATAGTTTCGTTTATGACGTAGCCATACCTGTCCTCGATTTTGCCGTAACGAATCTGAATGACGTTATTTGTCCAAAAAATGTCAAACTTCATCGCTTTCGGCCGACGCTACCAGTGTCGGCGATACCCGCTCCCACCGATCATTACTCGGAGCTATCATAATTTTCGAAATTCTGCGAAATTCGAACCAGCGTTGTGCGCGATGAATTCTGAGGATGAGGTGCGGATTATTTCAAATTTCTGACAGTGTTATCAACGCTTTATCAATGTAGTGACGAGTTGAAGTTAGCCTACGAAAAAAATCAAGTCAAATCTACGTTTGTTTGCATATCTTCCGACGCAGCATCTTGCCCGTCAATGACCGACGACTTTTTCAGACGAGAGTGACTCCACTTGATATTTCGTTAAAGTTTACGAGAAGTCTACTGATTTGAAAGAATTACGAAAGCTTTATTTCCTGTATAGATTGTATTTTCATTTGTAAGAATATCTTGTAATTTATGGTTCGTTCGTGCTCTGTTTTAAATTTCCTTGCTATCGCTCCGTGGATCCCAAAACCCGATGGTCCTTGCCTGAACGATACCTGGTCAGTTTCTTCGAAGCCCCAGAGTCAGTGGTCAGGTGAAATCAGCTAACGTCAATGGACTGCAAATGATGTGCAATCGTCTGTATCACTAGGCTCATCTCCTAATCGAACAGTCCTACATTGTGGTTCCCATTTTACCAGCATCCTAGCGTATGAAAGTAGATAAACAAGGAGCGTTCTGGATACAGAGCCCCTTACCGACATATTACCCTCAATTTAGCCGAGACTCGAACCCCTTCCAGAAGATTCGCGCGGAGCTCGATTCGTGTATCCAGCCCAGACGCGAACCCCTAACGGCTGTGGCGCCATCTAACGCTCAGATTTGAAACCCTGACGACGGTGGTGTCATCTAGCGTTTACCGGTGTCGTTTACGTCCAGAAACTTCTGGGCAGCGGTCTCGAGGCACGACGCGACCCGTCAGCTTCATATTCTCAGAATATATCGAGACAAACAGTTCCTGGAAATAACTTCGAACGTGTTTCAGCCTGCGAGATTCTAGAACCTTCGGCCTAATCTTGCAAAGCCTTAAGTCCATTCTAAAATTCTTACTACAGCAATGTATGTACGGACTCTGACCTCGAGCGAAGAAATCAAATTACACAACCGATGGAGGAAGCCTTGACCGATGATCAGGCGAAAGCCTTTTATCCAGCAGAAGTGGGTCACATTTGCGAAAAACCCCTTCGCTGAAAAGGATAAAAAGATTCGTGACCATTGCCATCTTACGGGGAAGTACCGCGGTGCTGGGCATCAGGGCTGCAACCTAAATTATAAAGATTCTCACTGTATTCCAGTGATTTTCCACAATTTATCCGGCTATGATTCGCATTTTATAATTAAAGAACCGGCTACATTGTTCGAGGGTAGAGTCAACCCTTTACCGGTGAACAAAGATAAATACATATCCTTTACGAAATTCGTGGAAGGAACAAATATAAATTTTCGCTTATAGATTCGTCCCGCTTCGTGGCAAGCAGTCTGGAAAAATTGGCATCACACTTGGGAAATGATAGAAAAAATAATTCCGCGTAAATATTGCAATAGTTTGGAGGAGTTTGAATTGCTGACCAGAAAGGGGGTGTTTCCGTACGAGTATATATGGATAGCTGGAGCAGGCTCGAAGAAGAACAGTGACCGAGCATTGAAAAGTTTTATTCCGAATTAAACTATGCGGACATTTCACTGAACGACCACTCACACGCGTGTAATATTTGGCAGACTTTGAATATCAAAAACCCTAGGCGAATATTCAGACTTATACTTACGAACGGACGTGCCACTTTTTTTTTGTGACATTTTTCAAAATTTCCGTAAAAATTATCAGGCAACGTACAATTTGGATCCGTTGCATTATTATACACAGCACCAAGCCTTTCGTTCGATGCAATATGCTCAAGTATACGGGGTTCGAATTAGAGCTCTTGACCGATATCGATGTGATAATGTTTATTGAAAAGGGTATTCGCGGAGGTGTAGCCCTGTGTTCAAACAGGTACGCTAAAGCTAACAATGGATATATGGGAGCAGGTTTTGATCCGCAGCAAGAAGAGTCCTGTCTTATGTATTTCGACAGAAATAATCTCTACGGGGCAGTAATGAACCTCTTTCTACCATACAGCTCATTCGAGTGGGTATCACATTTCGATCAACTCGATATCAGTACCGTGTCCGATGACTCGCCTATGGGATACATACTCGAAGTCGATTTGGAATACCCGCAGGAACTCCATGATTTCCACAAAGACCTACCGTTGTGTCCGACGCATTACGTACCTCGCGCCCCAGGATGTAAGATTTCGAAATTGATCGCTACCCTGTTCTCGAGAGAAAAATATGCGGGCCACTACCAAGTCTTGAAACAATGCTTGAGTTTGGGTATGAAATTGAGTAAAATTCACAGAGTTCTGAAATTCAACCGAGCACCGTGGCTCAAAAAGTACATATAGTTGTCAAGCAAAATAAGATAGCGCTGAGCTGGAATGACGACAAGCGATTCGTATTTCCTGATCAGACCGACACGCTTCCATGGAGCAATAAGCCGTCTAATCAAACCGTATGTAAATTGAAGACATCATTTGAAGATTAATTTATAAGGTGGAAAGTAAAGAAACATGGTTGAAAGATTAAAGTCTTTTTTTTTTCATTGGCAAAGTCATTATACTACCCTACAAGTCATTTATCCAACTGTTGCGTGTATTGTCGAAACCTAACCATTTAAGCTACGATCTTTTTCCTCGTCGCTTGAGCACCTTTTCCACAAGAAATATGTCATCATTCCTCACTCTCAGGAGCTCCTGTTCATAGAAACCACCGGCGAAGGGTTGATCCAGATAGTCCTTGAGCTTGTACGTTAAGGGATTGGTATTCACAATTTGGTATATTGTGAATATCTCAGTTGTTCAATTTGGTGTATAACCTTTCTCGAAAAGATTTTTATATTTGTTGATTGGAACTTTGTCTCCGACTTCGAATTTTTGAATTGGTGTTACTGTAATCCGATACTGAAGCAGATAAGACGCCGAGACCCTTGTAATTCCCTCGCAGACTGAACTGCTTCCCCATCTTATTTTTTGGCGTACGATTAAAAAACGCTCGCAGATCGATGCCTTGAGATTACTATAGGTTGAGTATAGTTCGATACCATATCGCTCCGCGAGAGATTCAAAATTGGAATTTTTAAATTCAGCACCTCTGTCAACGTGGAGATTTTTTGGTACACGGCCCTGGCTGAGTACAGATTCCATTGCAGCTGCCGTGTCTCTGCCTGTTTTACTTTTTATCGGTACCGCCCACGCATACTTTGAAAAGATATCAATCATGGTAAGCATGTACTTGTAACCCCTATTTACTCCCGCGTGTGACGTCATATCAACGAGATCGGCTTGCCAAGTCTCGTCTGTACCACGAACGTCCACGCGTCGACGTTGATAATTTTTTCCTCGCTGGCTTATGCAGCTCCTCCACGAACTCTAGCTTCTTCCCGTCCATTTTCCAGTCTCCTCAATCTACCGTCTAACTCAAAAATGATTTTAGAGTTACAAATCGCCAAGTCTTGTCCAGTTTTGGTATCAACACCTAGGTTTTCCAAAGCTTCCCATATAGTGGTCTCTAATGCGCGTATCATTGAATTGTTATTATGGATTTTGTTTCGCAGAGCTTTAATTTCTTGTAGCATTGAATTCGGAGTGACAGCGTCATTTTGCTGCAAAGGATTGGCAATATTGCACGGTCTCTTATTTTTTAAATTTTAATTCCCGTCTGTGGTGAATTTGAATCCAGCACCTGGAGGGCCACGACTGCTCGCAGCTGCGCTCTTCTCCAACTGACGTCCAAATACATCCACGGTCATTCTGAAAATGATGTTACGGCGATGAGACGCCGCCTAATAAATAATTCCAACTTTGCGTAATTCTTCGACGATGGATAAGATTTCATTCGAATGATTCAAGTTCCCAGCTGCCTGCGGAGCTAGGAGCAAACGAAGAAGGTCCACCAGCTCATTGGGGTCGTCCCAGTGAACGTAATCCAATCTCCGGTCTCTCTGATCAACCATATACTCAGGTAGAATACCGCTGCCCTTACGTTTTCTAGCTCTTGGCGGTGAAATTGAGAAAATTTGCGCGATGAAATTTTGGTACTTGTTGTAACCAATTCAAATATGAGCGCCAGGAAATTTAAAAAACTCCATAGTCGACTCAGGATCGCAGCTACCTCTAATGTGACTTGAACAAATCAATATTTTGAAATAGATTCTTCTGTTTCCGTTACTCGATTTCTCGCTGTTCAGACGCCGAACAATCGAGCCATGTCCGTCCCCATATTTTAATCACTAATTTCATTTGAATTAACTGCTTTGATGATATCCAAGAAAATACTGAGCCAGTTACATCAAGATTATTATCGTCGATATGAATAATTGGGATTGAGGAAATAATAGAGAAGGATTGAAGGAAGACAATTGGATTCAATAATACCGAAAATAATACCCTCGCATATGGACGCATATATGTTCGACGTAGAACAAATCCCAAGCTGGAAACTTCAACGAATTAAGAAAACATCATCCTTCGAAAATCAATTATTCAACGTACAAAACAAGATAAGTTTTCGTTAAAAGAAAAAACAAAAACAAAAATCAATGGCGTATTTCAATGTGTTAGTATGAGTGAAAGAATGGACGGATGAGTACGTTTCAATTTGTTTTGTGTAATTTTTAATTGGAAATCTCATAAACATATATTTCACTGAAAACAAAAAAACAAAAATTTGTCTGACAGAGATAGAAGCAATCCAAATTCTCGTGTCGTCCCATGCAGAAAAAAGTTCTCATATTATCTTGTTTCTCATACATGTAGAGGTTGTCAAATCTTAACCCATTCGGATGTGCTATGAGCGTCAGCAACGCGTTAGTTTTCCCGCAGCTGGATGGTCCACGGAACACCGCACGTACGCTGTTCGGCAGCTAATCTCCGTGGCATTTTTCATTCTTCACGTTCTGCTGGATAAATCTATCAAAATTCATCACAGGTAGCTTCGTCGGCTGTATCTCGAACCTCATCTTGACTCGGACTGACGTGAAACGCGCTATAATTATACCGCGTTTATAAGCACTTTGCCTCAGTCACGTTCAGAGCGTTGAAATGATCGCGCACAAAGTAAAAGCATTCAGTCAGGAGCGATCTGCAAAGAAAGAGAAGAAGTCACGCCGTGGAAAAGGCCTGCTCAATCGGATTATTAACATTCTTCCAGTAGAGTTGCATCTGCCTGGATACCAATACTGTGGACCTGGAACTAAATTATCGAGCGGTGATCCTGGCATCAATCCCCTTGACGCCGCTTGCAAGGAACACGATATCGCTTACTCCCAGAATCGTAAAAATCTCGACGCTAGGCGCGCGGTAGATAAGATTTTAGCAGAGAGAGCTTGGCAACGGGTTTCCGCTAAAGACGCAAATTTTTACGAAAAAGCCGCCGCCTGGGCTGTGACGAATGCAATGAAAGCCAAGGTGAAGCTTGGTATGGGGCTTCGGAAACTGCAGACTGCATTAAGAAAGGTTATCGATGAAGCTAAACCAAAGTTAGGGGTTTTCTACCGTTCCTCATCCCCCTTTTTGCCGGGCTCTAAGCGGCAGCCAGAGGATAGTCAGCGTCATAATAAAACTATGGAAGTTATAGCGTTGGGCAAAGGACTTCACTTGAAACCCTATAGAAAAGGCTTGGGTCCACAGCTAAAACCATATAATCCACCAAAACACTGAAAGTGACGCTTTCGCAACGAGCGTTAACTGACGCAGATCTATTAAGTTGTGTGAACATTCCCCATTTCTACTAGAATTCCATGAATTGGGATTCATTAATTTTGTATTTGGTATTTTTCATACAATTGTTCGCTGTAATCGTCATCTTTGCCGATGGATACGTAGGCAGGAATACACACCGTCAAAATCTACAGCGATATCTATGGCGAAAGGTTTTATTAAAAATTATAGATCAACGTCTAGAACGCTCCACACTTTCAGCAAGTATTTTTTCGCGCAGAGATATCGAGCTTCAAAGACAGACGTCCCGTTTTCATGGTCCGAAAGTAGTCAGAGGAAGCTAAGCATCGGTTCCTTGTATTGTTCATCTTCTTCAAAACGTCACCATCTATTGCTCCAAACCCTCACAACGTTCTTACTCTTCCAGGCAAAGCAGAACGCACAGTGTGGGTCTTCCCACGCGCACGTCACTGCTACCGGAACCACCACCGACCGGAAATGACGGCCCACCACCGATACCACGTCGGCATTCTGCTACCCCGACGGTAGGTGGCGAAAATGAACCTTAAAACTTTACCTAACCAGACCAAACAAATTTCTAATTGTAAGTAAGAGAAACACACACGTTACAATAATGTTTTACATTTATCATTTTCATTCCTCAAAGCTTTCACTTTTATATTGAGGAAGCTGACAGCGATTTCAATCCAATGGGGAAATGCTTTTCGTTTTCGACATGTAGTACATCTATTGCGGATGTTTTGTGGAATGGTTCTTCACGGAAACAATATAATATTATACTATTCTTTGCATCCAAATACTTTTCTCCGGGGTTTTGTCGCTAAAATGTCAATTTCTATCAAAATGGTGATTACCCCACTCTGCATGTGCACATACTGCGGTTGATTTGCGAACGGTTCAGATCTTTGATTAAATTACTTTTTTTGAGCATCGGTAAACGCAGCGCGCGCCGGTTGCGTGACGGTTTAGAACGATGGCTATACATCCATCAAAATGTTAAGAATCAGTTGAAATTATCAGGGGCTATTTGATCATGCGAATCACACTTCTCTGTAAAATTTCAAGACGATCGTCTACATAGTGTTCCAGTAAATAACTACAGGAATTGCACTCTTGTACATGGGCAACATAGGAAAAATCGTATGATATCTCGAGTAATTCTCAATAACTACGTAACAAATGGTGAGAATTTGATTACAATAGATCCGAATCATCCGTCAGACCTTCCGGCAAGAACATTCACAAAAACGAAACGCTTCGTCTACGTAGTTATCGAGAAATTAAGAAAATAGAAGAGGGGTTTGTCTCTATTTCGAGTAAAGCTATCGGGTACGTTACGAAGAGCGGCAACGTCGCATTGAAGTCGGCCATGTTAGATGGGCGGCAAATTCGAACATAAAGATTACCCCGAGTTTTTGCAAATGAATTATCAGTGCTATCAGCTACTAAAAACTGAATCGCGCGTTGCCACATTTCTGCGTGCATTTATGCATCAATTATACAAATAATGTTTCTAAACGTTAATAAACAGCTCATTATTTCCATTTCACATATTTATTGCTAAGCCTGTCTTTCGAACGAAAACAAAAAAATTGATTATTTCCAATTGACGGCCGTTATACACGCGCCTGTGCATAAGCATAGGTTTTCCCCTCTTGCCGCCTGCCCCACAATGACGGTAGACATCCTCCTCAAGTGAAGCTACTGCTTGATGTTCTGCTGTCTATGCCTGATGACAGTTGATCGGTCATCATTATCATTATACCTATCCAATAATTCTACGATCAATTAACCATTAATTGTTCTCTTAATAAATACAAATTTGACGTCCATCACTGTGTTTTGTAACACGATAAGTATCTATCATTTATTCAGCGATAATTTTCTAACCAATTATCATTCAAGATTGATAACTTCCAATTCGCCGAACTAAATTACGAGGTTAGATATTGGTGCCAAATTGTCATCAGGCGTAGACAGCAGAATATCAAGCAGTAGCTCCCCCTTAACCTTCACGCAACTGGCGCTGCCGCCTACTATACTGCTGCGTTCTGTGCTGCTCCGAAAAAGTTAGACATACGTAGGTTGTGTACATAGTTCAGTTTGAGAGTCAGCTCTGAAGTGGTTGCGTCTATATAATGGGGGGGGGGGGGGGGGGGGGGGGGGGGGAAGATGCGTGGATGATGAGATCCTTTGTCTGCTATACGTCTGACAATCAGTAATCTACGATGCACCCGATCATTGCGTTCGTCACTCGCTGAGGTTCCATATTCGTCGCTCCTTGTTTGTCTTTTTGTTCCGTCCTAGTTTATGCGGTCGCATTGGAACCCCCCAATTGGAGCTGCGTAGCCTGGCATCGAGATAGTTACATATTGAGAACGAAACTTCTGAACATTTCTAACTCCCACATATACCCTGGCTCAGGCTATAAATAGTTTCATTGGTTTCATATCTGCGTAGTTTAGGTATACTTTGCTCTGGAGCTGAGTGTCGAATTTCATGAAAAACCATGGAATAAAGAAAGAATTGGGAAAAATAATTCAACATTCCCACTCTTAAATTTCACATGGTTTTTACAGTTGAATCCGCTGTTAATTCAGGAAGAAAATAATAGATTTGAGTAGGAAATGTGGATTCTAGGTAGATTACATACTTTCTTCCAATCCATATTTCTACTACGTATAAGATCAGTTTCCGAAAAAATTGAACCATCGCCACTCAATCCCTCATTTTTCTTGGCGTCAAAGATTGTGCTTTCAAATTGAAATTGGTCAATTAGACTAAAGGATAAGAGCGATTGAAATTATGAAAACCAAATCTGGGAATATGTGACATTTAGGGCTATAATGACGTTGCAATTCATAAAAATTCTTGCAAACGTGCCACATCCGACAATTTGACAAGAAAAGAAACCGCTGTGAATAGTTTCAGACTTTTTTTGTTTGTTTCCAATCTTGATCTTGAATTTTAAATTGGAATCCTATTGTATTATGAATCTGTGTATAGCTAAATGTTTACGAAAGATTCGATATATTCTGGACTGTAAACGTGAAGAGATATCACGACGTTCAAGGTTCAACCCCTAAGATCAGTGTCATTGAATAGTAGGTATAGCTAGTGTACGAGGAGGAAGAACGATCTTCGATAATTTAGCTGACAAGCAAAATTTACGTTACACAGATCGTCGAGTGCTAAAAGCTTGCCGGGATGTAGAACTTGACACTTTGTCGTGTTTAATGGTTTGCTCAGGTTTTGAATGTGCGGTGGCTGCGCTACTCGCCCATGCTATCTTGGTTGTTCAGTGGTAAAACACAGCTGTGTTACTTAGCTTTACTTACAAACTTTGTGAAGATTCTCCACTTTCTCAAGTCCGATAAATAGAATTATGAGCTGACAGTAACACTGCAAGACCACTCAAACGCGATAAAAATTAATAATGTTTTCTTTCAGACATTTTATGAGAATCATCACTTTTCATCGAAGAGGAAAAACACTATCAGCCTATTACCCGTTAACACACAGAACTTCATTTTACACCGACACAACACTCCACACAGTGACATAAGGTTCTTGCAAATAATACCATCACTACATTCGCTAGTTTTCCACCATCACTCGTTATCAACGGATAAATGGAACTTAAATGCTCGACTTTTCCACAGGTTGCACCACCGCCAATTGCCAAGGTCGCACCCCTCCGAGCTCCCGCGATACCGAAAAGATGCAGAAACGAGAGACCCATACCCGTACAAGTTCAGCCACCTGCGAAAATACCCAGTCCCGATCGAAAGGCTGAGAAATCGACAGTTTTTAGTCATCAACGGCCAGACGCAATACCCCCGAAGCCTGGACCCAGGGCCGCGCCACCAAAAAACACCATCGTTCAGAGTCCCTGGCAAAAGTCTCGAGAGGAAAGGAAACTCATCGACCTCGGGCCCCAGAAGGACGTTCAAACCGTACAAAATTTTATCGGTACGGAAGTTATCGGTGGCGCAGTAGCCGGAACAAGCTTCTCCCTGGATTTCGAGAAGGTCGATAGTTTCACCGAGGAGTTAGAGGGTAAAAAGCAGCGAACAGTTTTGAAGCCTGACGTTGAAAAGAGGTCAGGCAACCTTGAAGAGTTGGAAAAGGCATCTCACGACCTTGAGAAGAGATTACACGAGAGGTCAAACGATTTTGGAAGACACCTGATGCAGGAGAGATCAAAGTTTGAGGAACTGCAGAGCGCCTCTCGTGACTTGGAACGCAGATTACAAGAAAAGATCACAATTCCAGCTACCGAAAAGGTCCTGAACACCGCCGAACAACATCAGAGGCAACGGTACGATCTGGATATGGAGAAAGCGAGAAATATGCTGCAGAACAACTTGAATAAAAAGGAAAAGACACGCGCCACGGAGAAGCTCGAGAAACTACCTAAAGCCACGCAAACTACTAACATTCCACCACCACTCAGCGCCATCGCTCAAAGTCCTAGTCCGAAGCCCATGAGTGTTCGCCAAGACAGCAATGTATCCTCTGATAGTTTTAGCCAAACAAGTTCACCTAGTTATACGAGCAAGACTATGGAAGCACCACTTCTACCACACAAGCAAGCGAATGGTAAAGTACCAGGTAAGTCACGGATCGCAGTCATGGCATTATTTTCTCGTGAACTGGCCAGGTCTCGGCATCTCCATGAATCGTCGTTATCCGTGGTGTACAACTGTACTGTTTATAGGAAGAGCGCTGGCTCCGGAGCCGGAAAATCCACCTGGAAGTCCTATCACTAAATCGATGAGCACTCCAGCAAGTTTACAGACAATCGTGAGGTTCCACAGCGGAAGCAACATGTCTTTACATCACAGAGTGAGTTAAACACTTTTAGTTCCTTTTGGTGACGGATGAAATACAGTCAGAGAGAAATGAGAAATTTTTCAATAAGACATTTTCTTACAAACTTCAACGTTATGATGCTCCGCCAAGATCGAGAAGTAAGATTCAGAGTTCGAAATACTCCGCCGTGTTCAGCGTAAAGCTTTAGGTTGTGATTGATTTTTGAGTGTCTGTAGTCGTTAGCGGGAAGTAGAGTAGGGTTTTGCATTTCAAGTGGTTCCCGCCTTTTCTGTAGGGGAGATTAATCGTTCTTGTCAACTGCAGTGCCAGCGTACCGTAGACCGGTGGTATACATTGTTCATATTATCCACATAGTATCACCGGGAACAAAATTCCCGGGGTGGAAAATCAGCCTGAATAATTCTACCTATCTGCAGTGAAGACATTATCAGTTGACCAGCCCAGAGATCTATCTTTTTTGTGTTATAAATTGTTGAACACTGACGCTGACCTGACTCTCGCCTACATAAAAACAATGCGAGGAATATTAATTCATCAAAGTTAATGATCCGCAGTTTCGATCAATGATTCATTTTTCGCCACTGAAGAAACAGATGATAATTATAGTCAAAAAGATTAGTTCCTGACTGATATTAAATGGACGAAGTTTGTCATTCTGCACAAACCTCGTTTCCAATTATCATGAATCAGACACTGTACAGAGATTCAATGAGAAAATATAGAGAGGAAAATGGCTACATGGACACTCTTTTTGATGTGGATTCAATATCCATTCAATAAAACCGATTACGATGAAAGAGGAATTCTGCGTTCCACGTTTCAGATGGGTAGTTGACTTTTGTGATAGGAAAAACGAACATCACTGATCACTCGATATTCCGTACTGCCATTTATTGATCTACTACACGTAGTGATACTACACTCCGTCACTTTATGATGTACGTTGCACCGGAAAGTGTTGTACGTGTGAAAAGATAAAAACAAGATCTAAATGAACAACAGAAATAGAAGCGTGAAGAAAGACGGAGAAGGAATTCCTATTCAGAAAGTGCAAGATGTTCGCGCGGGCGTTACTTTATTGAAAGAAGAACCTCCCGAGAGATTTGTGCGTGCAAAGAGCCCGAGGAGGAGAGTATTTTTCTCTTTTTCCCTCTTCAGTTTACTCGGTTTGCTATTTTACCATACCTTTCATCATGGTAAGATTAAAGCTCGAATCTGGGATAGCCGGAGAGTAAACAGCAGCGGACCTCGTTCCGGATAAGAGGCAGGCGATAAAGAAAAATAAGGTTGTTTTTCCGTTGGATCATTATTTCGAGTTATTTTAGTAGACTTTCATTTCTGAGGTCTGTGAAAGAGACCGGCCAATTAAGTTCTTCTGCAAATTCTCTCGTTTGCTCATTTGCCTCGATACGAAGGCAAAAAATTCCACCGACTCAAGGCAATTAGCAGAAACTAAGAGACTTGGAGAAATAATCTCGGTGGTTTTCTCTTATTGCTCCAAAAACATTACGCACTTACGCACTATCATCGAACTCAAAACACCTGATCCTCGAGTGATAAAACCATGCCTTACGAATGAGACCAGTAGCTGGCCAAGGGTGTATCTCTTATTACTGTTCAGCTACGATTACCATACATTTTGAGTTGGCCCGGATGTTGAAAATTGACCCTTAGAAATTAAGAGGCCATTGGAATCGCCGCTTGCAATCTGGCCTGGCCAACGTGAGGAATATTTATTTCACATCAAATCCGATCAATGTTTCGCAAAAGTGAAATACTCAGCCCTTTTCTGTCATTATACTCAATGAATTCTCAAAGTTGCATTAAAATCGATTGTGTCGTTTACGAAAATTGACGATTCTCGGTTTCAGAATGATTTCTGTACACTTGAAGCAGCAAGTTCTGTGGCGCCTCAATTGACAAATGATCTTTAAATCAAAGAAACATGCTAGTGTAAACAACATTATTGTATTTGCTCATTCTTTCAAACATCTGCAGCCGGAATTCCTCACATGATTTAACAGTTTTTCCTGTTTTTCTTCTTCCTCAAAGATAATTAGAGATATGAGGCGACCCAGCAGCCACTACGTGACGAGAGGAAGACTGCGATTCAGATTTGCTCAAGTGTTAGTGAACGCAGTTGCTCTTTTTGCAATAGCAGGTGGTCTGGCTGCGTACTTTAAGTGTAAGTAAACTGTTGATAGACGTTACCAATCTCTGATATATTATTGTCAATTGAAATCTTAATACATTCAAGACAATCAGAATCGAATCGTTTATCTTGAAAATGGTGTATCACTGTGTTCAGTGTAGAGTTTCTACCATAAACTTTATCCACTGAATCTCACTGCTCCAATATTATATGGTTTTCTGTGACCGTATGGACGCTATCAATATTTCACGAAGCCTGCAGATCTAGAATAACGAGCCAATTACCAGCAACCTCTAAACTGCACTGGGTAAAAACTTTCCAATATCGAGGCTACAGCATTGTTCCTCATATCTGGGTAGTATATTATATTGTAGCGAGAAAATTGAATTGAATTCACTATTTCTCTCAATTCTTTCGATTGGATACATACATACTATTTGACGATGAACGGGAAAACGGACCATCTCATCAACTGCAATACCTTACATTCGACTTCCATGGTCCATGCCGTAAATTCAAAGAATCAAATGACTGTGGAAGTGGGAATGTGTGATATAAATTACATTCCACTTCCTTGACTGAGTTTTATGTCGAACTGTAATTCTGTCTTATTTCCTCCTTTGTTCAACAGCCTTTTTCCCCTTTCCAGCTTACCCCGCCTACACAGTGAAGTTTGAGAACAAGACTATATACTCGACGGGGATGGTGGCGGTTCCAGATCCCCCGAGGATCGAACCACCACCACCCAAAAACCCAGCCCCAGGAATTTGTCTGCCCGTCATCGTCAGCTTCTGTCAATACCATAAGGTGAGATCAATTATTTGTTCTTCTTTGTGGTGATCGGATAACGATATTTGTTTGTTTGTTAAATAAGAATCGTATATCTTCGCACACATGCTCCATCTTACTTCATCTTGAAAGGAGAACCGAGATAAGAATTTAGCAGGACTTTCAGACTCTGTCTCTCTTCTTCTTCGTCACAACCATTTTAACACTACGTGCAACTATGAGAACATCGAGCTTGATATTTCGTTCAACTTTGATACTAATTTCCAGAACTTTGTCTTCCAAACTTAACTTCACTAGAGATCGAACACTGAACTGCTCGTTCGATAGATTCTTGAGGGTAGCGGTAAGAAAGTATTCTAGTTCGAAACTTCGAAACCAACATGTTTTAATTATACTTTGACTCAACGACTAGAAGAAACTTTTGAGTCTGAAAATCCATTTGAAAAAAACCAAACGAGCCACAATTTCGTAGTAACCAATACATTGACTTGTCACACCGAGTGATTTCCAAATAGTTAGTATGAGCGAAACAATTCCAAGGGTGGGCTTGAGTGCTTAATAATTTCGCCTGCGCACGTTGTTTCAGATCCCGTATGATTTTACGGTTTTTCCAAATTACATGGGAAACTTTGGCCAAAGAGATGCTCAGCACGAACTCGAATTGTACGACGCGGTGGTCGACGTACGGTGCTATGAGCTAGCCGCTCTATTTCTGTGCAGCGTTTTTGTTCCAAAGTGTGGTCCCCGAGGGCAAGTGGTCAGGCCGTGCAGGAGTCTTTGTTACCGTAATGAATTGATATTGAAGTGTCATACATAATTGCATATAATTATATTAATAATGACTACTATCGGATCAAAAAGTCGAGACACCTTTCTTTAAGCTCGATATCTTTTCGGGAAAAAATCATACAGAATTATCATATACAGTCTCTTGAAGTGCGGAATCTCTCGCGTCTAGCTACCATAGCTGAAGTTACCTCAAAAATCTTTCTGCGAAAATATTGCAATGGATATGGTAAAAAATGTCACTTTTTCCGGTTTTCTTTCTCAGATCTACTTCAAATCGTCACAGCTCCGTAACACCAAAGCTGATAAAAATTTGAAAAAATTCACACTTGCGCATTGAAGTTTTCTAAATACAACGCAATTCAGAACTTTTTCATTTTCAAAAGAATATGGGGTCCACAAGAAATATTGACCAACTTTGCGTTCTCGGGTAGTGATAGAGGTGGCCGAATGCGGTAAGCTGTGTAATTTTCTTTCTAAAATACGGAATATGAATTTCCTGTTCGAAAATTGATTTTCGTAACATATGCATGGAAACCTTCACTTTCTCTGCGCGTAAGTGGTGGACGAAATGAGTATATTCTGAGGAGTGTGGCAAAAACTTTGTCACACTCCTCTTCGAGACTCATGGTATCTCTTCCTTTATTGTTCTCAACTTTGGTGTTGGAGCGAGCCGAGTATATAACTGCGATATCACAACTATAGTGCCATATGCTGGGATAAACGAACACAACAATCAGTTATTTGCTCCGACGACCATTTCCACAACTATCGAACTGTTCGTTTGTACTAGCGCAAGAAAACCGGAAAAATTATGTTTTATACCATATGCATTGCAATATTTCGAGACGAAGATTTTTGGGGTCCGTGATAGCTGGACGTGAGCGATTCTGTGCCTTAAGAAACTGCATTTGATAATGTTATACGATTTTTTCCCGCGAAGATATCGAACCTAACATAGAGGTGTCCCGACTTTTTGATCCGATGGTATTATTTTGTTTTATTCTTCAAGAAACCAAAAGGCGCTGTGGCTTTTTTTTGGAAGTCTTTGGTCTTACATTACCCGAATATCTGGAGTGCGACCTTTTTCCTGAGAACGCTGACCCTGACGTCTGCGTTGGCCACCGTGAGGTCATTGAAGCGGCAAAGAGGGCGGAGAAACCCAGTGAGTAATAGTAGTAGATGAACTATTATGGGACTGAAAATCCTTGAACCGTAAAACACCCGAATGATTCTTTTCAGTTTCATGTTCATCCATATTTGAATAAAAATGTTGTTATCTCTGTGTGAAGTTTTCTCGAAACTTCAGAGGCCAAAGTGGAGGAAACAGAAAATGTTCAAATTAAGAGGGATATGATTTCACCTACCCTCGGTGAGATTCGAAGATTCACATTCGAATTGTAATTACCGGTACTCTCAGGATAGCGGTATATTTGTGCGAATGTGAAATTTGAAAGCGAGAAAAAAAAGGCTTCACTCAAAGCTCTAACGCGACGAGAATCCCCCACAAAAATTCAATCGATGATTACTCTCATTTTTTTGAAAGCGTCTGGTATGTTGTGCTCGTCGCCAACGACACGGACTGCGATTGGGAAAACAAAAGAGGTTGAAAAATAGTGGTATAAATATCTCGATAAGTCCATTGTTTTCGAAAACATTGATTTAGACCGAATTTTACCGGAACATTATCCCACCGCTGTCACCGGTTACGGTACAACGCGACTATCGGATTCGTAATCAATTCATTATTACTCTTCGAATCTGCTGCTCATTTTTCGAATTATAGTAACGTAAAAAAGTACACATTTTCGCTCAAAAATTGTTGGTCTCTTGAGAACAGCAGCTTACGGAACTGTCGAAAAGTACTATAAATCACTCAATGGAATTGATTAATAGTGATCAATCGAACAATCAACTAGCATCGCACGTGATTGACCCTAGGGTCACGGAGGTAATTGAATACCTGCGTTTTCGAAATTCTGACTAAACACCTTGGAGTTCTATTAAAATAGCATTTCCACACGATCGAAGAACTGCTGATCAGAAATCACCGGAGCGTAATCATATTCCAAGGAATCATGTGGCTGATCTCGAATCACGGTTCATATCATCGTGAAATCCATATTCAGCATTAGTCAGAACCATACAACTGAGCATTAAACAATGGAACCATGTTTAATATTTGAATGAAAAACGAGAAAAATGCGAAAAAATTCTGATGAAAAAAAAGATGCATTAGCTCCATTGGTTCAAATTTTCAATAATTGAACTTTTACATCATAAATGTCTGTACTGCCGCACATGTGTCGCGAATCGACGAGCCACTAATGGAAATGTAATTGAAAAATCCATATTGAATGATAGCGCTACCACGCAAACGGAAGCGTTATCTATCTCCGAAAACTTTTTTCTCCCATATTTACGGCTACAGACGTAAATTTACGCGTATATAATTCGTATGTACATACATACTTGTGAAGGTATGCTCGTATAGGATCATTTTTTCTACACAATTACATCATGTCCGTAAATATTCATTTAATAGCCTCAACACGACTCACTGCCTATCTAAAAGATTCTATCTCTCATGGTCCATCGTGATATTTCCTCCCTCAACGTGAATAAAACGACGATATAATTTACGCTTTTGAATCTCGGTCTGATTCAATGTACATACGAGGTACATTCGGCCCTGCTTAAACAAAATTATTAAAACATATTCGTCACGATAGACTATCGGTATGAATATACTTCTATGGTGTCTATGGACACATCAAATACGTATTGATAAACACTTCATGAAGATAAAAGGGTTTCTATGAGCTCAATATGCAATGATCCGTTTCTCATAGCAATGCTTTATGTTCCAATAAACTTTCATATACTCTGTACGTTTCATCGAAGGGCATTATCCATCGAATACTTGTTTGTCTTGATGTGTTTCTATAGATTGTACGCGATATACACTGGTCACATGAGTTATATATAGAAATTCATACACTTTCTATGGATTTTGGAGAATAATTGTGTCTGTCAATTTCAATGCGCGTAAAACTATTGTGGTTTTCATAAATTTCTATCGGATTTGAAAAATAAGTGTAATCTATCAATTCCAATGCACGAAAAATTATTCACTACTGTATCGATTCAGATCGGTTCCAAAGAGCTAGCAATAGCAACGTTATGTCAATCGATTTCGATAAACGAAGCATTAATTATTGAGTTCGCTATCAAGTTCTATCGAATTTGGAGAGCTACAGGATCACGCTTTGTCTATCGATTTTCATTGGATTTAAGGTGTTAGTGCTAAACATTTTACAATGTATCGATTTCAATACGCGAAAAATCTTTCAGTTGACTATCTATTTTTATTGGATTCGATGATTTGGTGTTAAGGTGCTATTAAAGACATATTTAGACCCATTGTTACTCATTCGTAAAAACATGGTTATCACTTCGGAAATGGAATTCGTTGCTAAACCTACACCAAACAACCGATCGGAATGAAACTTTGGGGAGTGGATGCAGTATTTTGGCAAGAAGTGGCTGAGTATTTTATTTCTACGAAATATTGAATCTTCTATCGAGAATTAAAATTTTTCCAATCTAACCTATAAACGAACCTAACCTAACTTTCAGAGAATCCCGAAAAACTTTGAATTCTCTTGGAGTTTCAGCAAAATGAAATATTCAGCCGCTTTCTGCCAAAATTCTGCATCTAATCTTTGAAGTTTCGTTTTGATCGGTTGTGTGATGTAGGAGTGGCGACGAATCGCGTTTCCGAAGTGATAACAATGCTTCTAAGAATGAGTAACAATCGGTCTTTATGTCTGGTGAATATGTCTTTAATAGCACCTTAAGCGCTGCATGTATCGATTTCGACGAACGAAAAAACATGCGCACCCTATACACTGTTGAAAAAATCGGTATTAAATTTAATACAAATGTATTAGAAACTTTTTGGCAGATACCGTTTATGAAATTCCAAATGCGGTATTGAAAATTGAAGGAGTGGTTAATATTGAAAATAGAAGTATCAAATAGTGATATTACTATACCTATGTATTTGTACGATAATATGCATTTGAGGAATTTTAGACTGTGAATATATAAAAATTAGGAAACATTCGCTGATATCAAAGACTAAGGGCTTATTTCGATGATTTTTTAATGAAGTGTTCATCTGACAATGAGACCGGTTGCATTGAGAACATCGTATTTTTCAGTGATGTTTCGAATTAGTCCATGACAGGGTCAACAAAATTTGATAAACATTCATTCTAATATTCAATATTTGTCTATAAAAATTCAATGTCTGCGTATAGAAATTCATATGTGATCGAGGAAGTCTCGTGTCCATTCTTGGTTCATGTTTTCATGATAAAATGATGTGAATAAAAATTATGCGTATCGTAATATTCAATTTCTCGTGCATCGTATTTTCCATTCGGTCGTAATTGAAATCAAAATTCGTATTGTATTTTCAATGCTATGTTAACAACGATTGAGTTAATATACAAATATTGTAGTTACCAGTTACAAGGAATATATTATTACGAAATATATATTATTAATCTAGCCATACAAATGCATGAATTTCCATTTCATATACCTTGTTTCTAAATCTCATACGATATTGTATGGCAAAGATGTTGTAAATTTCATATCTTTCTTGACAGCATGAATTCGGATCGGTTTCAAAGATGAACAAAAAGTTCTTGTCGTACCAACTGACAATAAGAGCAAGGTTGTTTCGATTGCAAAAAAATGTTAAAATAAACACAAAAATTTGAGAGTATTTTCTCGAATATATTTATGCCAGAAGTGTATACTGATCATCGATGGATCAGTGAGAAACATTTGATTTGTAAAACCAATATTTTTTATATAGTTACACTTTTATAATAAACGTAACGGCTGTTTCTAGTCGGGGTAACTGTTGTATAGTACAGCGAATATTTGTGTGACTCCTTAACAGTGACTACAGGACAAATTTCGTGGTATTACCACTTTTATTGATAATTCAGTGAAATTTGGTAATTCAATGGATGAAATTAACAAAATATCGCAAACTTGATATTTCCATTCAAAAATTGCCGCAGACATACGGACTTCCAGATAAATAAGCGAAAGTGACACGATATTCCAATAGGTAATTTGGTGTAGTAGGTAGGACGTGCGACTAGTGAAATGAGCGAATGCGAGATTTCCAGATTGAATCCCGGTGAAAATAATGCGGCGTTTTTTCAGAACCAAAAATGCGTACCCAAGTCGGTAATCGGTATAAGTATTCTAATATCTTTAGAGTATAACAGGCTTTGAAAAATTCGTTACAACAATTATAGATTAACATTTTTCCCATGCACAAAGATAATGAAGTGTATCTTCTGTATGGATAATTGCACGTAAGAGACATTTCGATGTTGATGAGAAATTCGACGTTCGAATGAATAGTTGAAAAACGCTGCAATTCCATATAAATTCAGTGTACAAATTTCTATCAGCATCGATAGAATTTCAATATGGATGTACCGACGTACAATGTGCGTTTCAATAATTCAGTAGACATACTCAAACCCATAGACATTTTTCTAATGGATCTTAGTGAAAAATGTTAAGCAGAGTATACAATATTTTGTTCATTACCCTAGATTTTGGATCCTATTCTATCGAAAACATTTGTGCTTTTTCATTTTTGAAAGTGGCATGAAAATCTCGAAAATGTGCACTTACCTACTCATTTGTTTCGTTTCATTCAAAAATCGCTACCATTTTCGTGTTTTGCCGCTTTATGAATGAATTGATTCCAAAATCTTGAAATTTTTGTGATAATTTCTAGTCTGCACAAGTGGATTCCAGTGTGATGGCACCCGTTGCATTCCTGTTGATTGGCGATGCGATGGTCACGTAGACTGCGAAGATCAGACTGACGAGATTGGGTGTGGTGAGTGCAGGGGGACAGTGCCATCCTCGGAGGAAAACGAGGCTGCCCTATCCGATCCCATGCTTCATTGTGGCGAGAGGCGCTGCATGTCTAGTCTTCACGTATGCGACGGTGCCATGGACTGCCCTTGGGGCCAGGATGAACGGAATTGCTGTAAGATTCTGCAAGTCACAGAGTTTTATGATCTATTTTCGGTTAGCATCAATTGAAAGGAATTCGAAAACATGAAATCAAAATTTAATAAGTTCATATTTTCATTTGTTCGTCGTATTTTTCGTGCAAAACTGAAACGAAATTGAGAAGCACGAATCGAGGTTTGAACGGTTACCATGGGACCCCGCAACATGGTACAAAAATGGATTTTGATGGGACTCGGGTATGTTGTAGAGGTATTTGCGCCAAGTACCGGGATAACCGGAATTTATGCACTACGGTTTGGTTTTCGAAAAAATCTACGGTCGAATTCCTTTTTTTTTATATCTTTTCTCGCTCACGTATCTATTCTTGCTGAATAGCAATAACCAGTATCGCATTACAAAATTACAAACTTTACCGTAGATTTTCTTGAAAACCAAGCCCTAGTATAGATATAAACTCCCGTTAGCCTGGTGGTACCTAGTGGTACTTAGGGCAAATACCTCTACAAAGTACCTGAGTCCCAATTAATGTGCTATCGAAGACATATTCAGACCCATTGTTACTCATTCTTAAAAACATTGTTATCACTTCGGAAATGGAATTCGTTGCTAAACCGGCACCAAACCACCGATCGGCATGAAACTTTGGGGAGTGGATGCAGTATTTCGGCAAGAAGTGGCTCAGTATTTCATTTCTACGAAATATTGAATCTGCTATCGACAATTAAAATTTGTCCAATCTAACCTATAAACTAACCTAACCTTGCTTTCAGAGATTTCTGAAAAACTTTGAATTCTCTTGGAATTTCAGCAAAATGAAATATTTAGCCACTTTCTGCCAAAATTCTGCATCTAATCTTTGAAGTTTCGCGTTTTGATCGGTTGTGTGGTGTAGGAGTGGCGACGAATCGCCTTTCCGTAGTGACAATAATGCTTCTAAGAATGAGTAACATTCGGTCTCTATGTCTGGTGAATATGTCTTTAATAGCACTTTAAATCCATTTGTACAATGTTGCGGGGATCCCTTGTGACAGCAAGATGAGATTGCGAGTAGTCACTAGTCAGAGAAGTTTAACGGTCGTACTGACGAGGGATGCTGTGGATGATGAATACTCGAACAAATCGTTGGAACAAAACCTTCCAAGTTTTTTCTAATTGTAAGAGAAAATCTCTGTGTTTTATATAAACACATTCAAGTGTGCGTTTATTGGCAGTGAGGCTCAGTGAGCGTAATGGTGATATTGGACTAGGACGTTTGGAAATTTACCACCCTGAAAATGGAAACTTTTCACCAGCTTGTGTTATGAATTGGGACCCTGCAACGTCACCCCACCAGATTTGTTCATTCCTCGGATACACGTGAGCCAATTATTTTAGCGTGATAATTGAATCTTCGCCATAACACCCCAATTAATCTTTCAAAATCCGGCAGGGTTGCAAATTCATCTGCACTAACAAGGAATGGAACGAATATGCTCATGCCTCCACCAAAAATTGAGACATCTGTCAGATGGAGGTTGGCGCAGAAGACGAACACGAACATCTTGAAGGACCTGCGACGCTGCACGAAGTACGAGACTTTTCCAACTGTAGAGCTAGCCTGCTCCGAGTACGGTCAGTGAAGATAAGCGCAGAGTAAACAACATTTCAAAATAAGCAGGAAAAGTATTTAGTATGACCTAAAGTTCTGTTCCATTCTTGTGGTTCAGGTTGTGGGAGGCGGATGCACGTTTACGGTAACTCCAAACCTCAAAATCGGATCGTAGGTGGAGTCGAAGCGGCTCCTGGAGACTGGCCCTTTCTAGCCGCCCTCTTAGGGGGTCCAGAGCAAGTATTTTACTGCGCTGGAGTGCTCATAGCAGACCAGTGGGTCTTGACAGCGTCCCATTGCGTCGGAAAGTAAGTCAGCTTGATAATTCTCTATTGAATTTTTCACGTAGTTTATTTTTCGTCGATGTGGTTGAAAAATGCTGAAAGCTTCTATCACTTTACGAGTTGAAAACTTGTTCCGATTTGTTTTTTGTGCTTTTTCATCATTGCTTCCAGATTGCTATTTTCCCTTTGTTTGCATACTGTTCCCTTTCTCTACGTGTCACTCATCATTTCTCCACCTTACTTCGCTTGAAGAAAGAAATCTGGCAGTTTCAGCCACTCTGAGGTATCGGGGTGGACTATTCAACTTGGAATAACACGACGCCACGCTCACACTTACCTTGGTCAAAAAGTCAAGGTCAAGAGAGTTATTCCACATCCTAACTACAACTTGGGCGTTGCTCACGACAACGACGTAGCTCTCTTTCAGGTAAAAATCTACTTCTAACTGACTTTCAGGAGCAAGTTATTCATCAGTTCATGATCAGTTTATGTTTATTCAACGTCAGATGTATTAGACAGAAACATGAGACACTGAACGTTGCAGATCTTACAGAAATGTAAATCTTTGAACATATTTTTTCGAAACCAGAAGCACGACGTTTTCTTACCCAACGTGTTTGACAGCCAATGAGTAAATTCATGCTCGTGAAAAATTTGTTCACCTCTATAGCATCGAGGAAGACAGTCCGAGACATGAAAACCCGTGGACAAAATGAATATTTTTGCGGAAATGAAATATGATACTTCCACAATACTGTGAACTTTAACTATTTGGCAGTGTCATATGATCGGGTATTCCAGTGTAACACTCTTCATGGTATAAGTCATTGCCATCACTATGTCGAGTCCAACATTCATAATCCTGGAAAAAAGGATATCAATGAACAAAAATTTCGTCATGCTTCCCTCTAACACTGGAAATTTTCTATGGGTGGTTCGACCACACCATGGTAAGATACAACGAATCTGAAACATTTTTCAGCTGGAGAATCGAGTGCAGTTCCATGATCATTTGAGGCCTGTATGCCTGCCGACTGCGAACACTGAATTATTACCTGGAACACTTTGCACAGTGATTGGATGGGGGAAGAAAGAAGACACAGACGGTAAGCTTTACCTCATCAAAATACGACTATTAGGCATTATTTGACAGGATAAATGTTGTAGTTTCGGAGTACGAACCAGCAGTAAACGAGGTGAATGTCCCAGTGCTGACCAGAGAGATATGCAACATTTGGCTGGAGCACAAGGAACTTAATGTCACCGAGGGTATGATCTGCGCCGGTTATCCAGAAGGCGGAAAAGACGCTTGTCAGGTAGGTACTCGAATTTTTCCGTCCAGGTAATGCTGCGATTCCTTTTACGCTCTTAAAATTCTGGTCACAGGGTGATTCTGGAGGTCCGCTTTTATGCCGAGATGAGAGGGACAAAGAGAAATGGTTTGTTGGTGGAATTGTCAGCTGGGGTATAAAATGTGCTCATCCAAAGCTACCAGGTGTTTATGCGTACGTACCAAAATACGTTTCATGGATTCACAAGCAAATTGTCAAGTACTCGGACAAAGACAAGGGCTAACAATAAGCAGGGAAATAAATGGTTAGGGAAATCATGACTGATGAATATAATAATACATCAACAATTGACAATAAGATACAATACTAGCGATACTCGGCAAAGCATTGATGTTCATCGGACATTAAACGTGTTTTGTTGTAATAAATGGAAACGCCACACTCAATCTTAGTACTTTTGCTATTGTTATTGAATAGTGGCACGGGCTATGAAGTATGCTCGAAGATGAGCTATAGTGTGCTGAAACTAACCTGTGTATAAGCTTTTCTATTATATATGATAAATTTCCGCAGAAGATTGCAGACGGTGGAAAAAAATATGCTCGAAATGTTTATAACGCCCGGAAAAATCAATGGGTAAAAAATCTCATTAGGTGAAACTCTCAAGTATTGACGAATGCTACCAGCAGAGGGTACTATCTCGTTGACAAGAGACTCATACACCTGACAATAACATTTTTATAAATTTATTACGATGTTTATCTCTGAGTTCCGTTCTTGTTACTTACTGCAGGTAACTAATAATTAGAAAAAAAGACACTTTCTACGAGTCATAATATATGATTCAGATTACAGTGCCATGAGACTTCGAACGTGGCACGCGACACGGTTTAGTTCACTAATCTCTATATTACACTGGATAGGGTATCCCGTGTGAAACGTTTGTGCTGAGCTGTAGTAGTGAAGCGGCCATCTTGCTTGTAGTACCCATAATGGAGGCGCCAATCAGAATGCAGAATTTCCTTCTAGGTTAGCCTTCTAGTTCTAGGCGAGCTGCTCGCCTTTACCTGAAGGTGACCGAGAGAACTAAAGTCTGCATTGTGATCGGCACCGCACTATTGAAATTGACAAATGTACTACAAGTAACATGGCGTCCAATTGGGCACGAGCTGCCCTTTCCAATACACTATTCATTGCATTATGGAGATTAGTGGTTCAGTTGCATAAGTAGAATACCACATATATAGTTATGGGCTTGGAAGAATGATCGAAGTGAGGAATGATAGTCGGAAACCCATGATGTTTGATTCAGTTATGATATTTTCAACCTTTCTTCTCTCTCACCGACCTTGTCAGAAGTAAGGACATTTTTTCAAAGAGGAAACTTGAATGGGTATGCAGATTGGGAAAGGGTTATTTTTTGTATCATTTAATATTCAGTGATTTTGAACGGTAAAATTTTTCAACCAGTCTAGAATTCGGTTTGTATTTTAATCTATACATTACGTCTCGTAAGAATTTACCTTCGTCTCACATATTCTCCGTCTGGAATAAATATGCTGCAAAAAAGTATAAAAAATGAATCTCCGAAGCTTTCTCCTATCCTCGAAGATCTCATTCGAATCCAACCACTCTTTAACGAAGATTATTGAACGGTGCAAATGACTCGAAATAAGATACTTCGTGGCCTTCGAAGTTGTTGCGAAACAACCTTATGAAACATGTTTTTTTTTTCAAATCCAATCACCTGGAATCGGATGTCATTATGTATTATACGTATCATATATATACATGACGAAATTCGAAACTCTATAGCATCTTCGTTCGACAACATCTTCTTACAGATAGGTATTTTTGTGCTGAGTTTTACTCGATTAAATCCATGACGCTCACGTATTCGGTGAGCTGTATAAAATTGTTAAAATCCATGAACATTCTGAGTCAAGATTTGGTGACGAAATTCCTTTGCTTCTGACATTATACGTTTGTGAAGGGAGAAAAAAGAGTGAGAATGGAGTCGTAGAAACGTGATTTTAAGGTGGCTCGAGCACGGAGGAGCGATTCGCGTGGGGTCTAAAGCACGGCCCTCTTAATTTTCTCGAAAACGCATCTATTTCTTGATGAAATTATTATTTGGGTCACGGTACTGCATAGCGAAGAAAGGCGTCTTCTAATGTACCATCTCACTTTAACCTCCATTTCCACTGACAGATGTTGAAAAATAGGTTAGCTCAACTCGGAAAATTTTGTTCCCGCGCATGCGCTTATATGTAATTCAGATCAGGGGATTTGTGCGACGCTGCCGATTCTTGATGTGGTTACCAAAACCTCTCGAAGCCACAAATTTTTATCAACTGTCAACTACAACTAAATATCATTTAAAAAAAAATCGTCGCCCCCATGCATTATTATGGTACTTGTCTAATCTAATCAATATTTCTCTAGTTTTCTTACAACATCTGTAGTGTGAATATCGGGATGATAGTCGGCCCAAATTTTTCGGGTGATTCCACCATGACCCCTGTGTTGAAAATTCAGATTTCTATCTCTCTTATTTAGTCGATGACCTGGGCTGAAATTCCGCTTAGCCGAAGATGAGTACTTTGTCTATCGTATACTAAAACATAATTTATTTTTTTGTTCGTGCGCGAGCCACCTCAAGTTGTATTTGTTTTTTGAAATAAAATGACGTAGAACAATGAAGATGAATGAATAAAAATATACATACTATAAGATACTGATAAGTAGAAGTAATAGAGTATAGTAGTACCATGGAGATGAAATAAATGGAAACATAACAAGATAAAACTTATTATTATACACATAGCGATAATGATTATTATATATATACACACACGCACGCACACCACACACACACATGTATACCGTGAGCTTACGGTGAAAGTTTACAGAACAGAATTTTCCGTGAAATGATAGGTGCCAACTATCATTTGTTTACAATGTTGTTTGCATGGTAGACAAATGGTAGTTGGCACCTATCTTTTTCCGTACGATTCTGCTCTGTAAACTTTCACCGTAATCTCGCGGTATGTATAATATTCACCTACTCAGCCATGCGCAAATATAACTAAGAAAATAAAATAAAAGAAGCCCATCGTCAACGTTCATCTAATTAGAACTATACCTACTATATTATATAGAGAAGTTCAGATATAACAAGCTGCAACCATGGCATTATTTTCTAATGAAGTAATTTGAAAAATACTGTTCGTAAGAAAAGAATAAGAAAAAAGGAAACAAAAACATGTAAGAAAATAAACAAGATAAGTAAAATGAAAAACTATAGAACGAAAAAAATAAAAAAAATAAAAAAAAGTACAATAATAAACCTGTATATATAAATATATATATATATATAATGTATATATATATATATGTATATATATATATATATATATATATATATACGCATCTGATGCGGTAAAGATATTTTTTATGTGTTGGGGTAGTTAAAATATGTATTTATAATTGTGAACCACCAAGTGGACTCGTGCATGGCTGCCAGGGGATGTTGCTAAAATGGGTATTTATAATCTTCATATATTACGACAAGCAGTTAACACTCAGGAGCAGCGTAGGCCTGCCGCGCACCTCATTGTACTTGTGTCATTGCATACGTAGATGCACGTAGTTGCCAACGCAGTTATGTCTAGAACCGTAGTCAGGTGGCGCTCGTATCTGATTCTTGTATGAGAATCATGAACCTATGAATACTAGGTCCACGATGAGAATAGAGCTGGTTACCATAAACTATTGTAGGTGTCGCGAGCGAGGGGGGGCAGATCAACCGGCTACCCAGAATTATTGTAAATGGCGTGAGTGGGCAGTTCAACTAATATGGGCGGACGTACTGATACATATAAATATATATAATACAGTGTGTCCGGGAGTGAAAAACAACGAACCATCCCAAATATCTCGATGCGATATTTAATTAACAGCCCACTAGAGCCGTGGTACAGTGATTTCGGTGGTATCACCACGTTCAATTGGTTATTTTAATTACCGAGCCCGCACCTCGCCGAAGCTTTGCTATTTTGCTCACAACAAACCCCATTATGAACCAGCAGGCTTATGTGGAAAATCGTGGTAATATCTTTCATCAACTACAGCTGCTACTGCTGCTGCGGTGGTATAAAAAAAACAATTATGATTACTCGGGGAGTCGGGAAAAACACGGTAGAAGATTCAATTAATGATCACGTGACAAATATTATAACTACAGATTTGGGATTTAATTTTTGTCCCGGATTATGACCGATATCCATTCCGGTAACGGTGTCGTGAAAATATTGATAATCAGTTTCCAATCGAAATGAATCTGCAATACAGAATATAATGTATTGATTCAAAATCTGTTTTAGCTACATACCTGGTACGTACGTTTCAAAATGAACATGAGGATAAACGTATATTATTAATATATTAATATATATTTATTATATACCAACTGCATTGATATTGATATTAATGTTGCATAAAATGCGTAAAATGAATATAGTTCTAAAATATAATGTAGATATGAGAGAAAATATAAATGATATATATAGGATTGAAACGAGGTTGTATTTGAACATGTACAATATATATATGTATATTATCGAAGATTCGAGTGCTCGACATGACACGATAATCGAAAATAATTCCGAAGCAGAAAGACTCACCGAACATTTGGAAAAGAAGAAGAGACAAGGGCTAAGAATGGCGTGAATATTGAATATATTCACGTTGAGCCGAAAAAATTCTATGAGATAGTTCGATTGTAGTGAAATCCTCTTTTCCAACATGGCTTGAAACTGCACACGCACTTCCAAAATACAATTTTTATAATATTTCGATCAAATCTCCGGTCTGATATTAAATACAGATAATGAAACAAGTCAGAAGTCATCACGAACGATGTACAATTATTCTAGCACAAGAACAATTGTCATTGTATCGCGCTTTAAAGAGTCCTGACGACATGTCTAATTAATGAGTTTCCGAATATTTTTGATTAGAGCGCAATTGTTCGTTTTTCTTCGTCTTCACAATTCGAAAAATTATAACCAAATCTTCTAAAACATGGAAAAAAAAGAGGCGAAAATCATAAGCATGTTGTTTTCAAAGCAGAACAAATGGAAATTAAATCATGGTCAGATATATTCTAGGTTTCGGAATTGTTATTAGTGATCATGTCGAAGACATTGCCGCATACGCGGATGATCACATAAATTATATATTATTATATTATATACATGAATACTGTTTTGGAGTGAAGAAAATGTTACGACGTAATCGCGTAGCTGTGTATATGTATTATATGTACCTATCCAGTGTTGGATATGCTTCAAAGCATGTTATAGTCCTACTTTACCCAATTTAACCTAAAATGTAGCCATATCATTAATTTCGATTATTATCAGAGCCTACGCGTTACTATCTCGAAAAAGCAAGATCAACTTATCAGATTATACAGCTTTGTATCATTTGTGGCCACGCGTCGTTTAATACACGACAAGTATTGCGCCACTCAAACAGAACAAATATTTTATGAACGTCCATAGAACATCCATAAGACATCGAATATCTAATTGATGTCCTATGTGGATGTCCAATGGATATTATGTTCTGTCTGGGCACATACGTCTTCCCTATATCCTAAATTCTGTTTGTTGCACTTAACAATAACCACTTATTCTTCATCAATTATGTTCATTCGGCTATTCCAAGTAGCTGGGAAGCACCATGATGACTCGTTCCGGAAACACCTGAAATTGGGTAAAGTAGGTCTAAAACATGTTCTCGAAGAGAAAATTTCAGTTACAGAAATTTGTACCAACGGATAAAATTGAACTGTGGCTTTGGGGTTGGATAAATTTTCGAAATGGCCCCCATAGGTGGGGGTCGAGGAAAGCGACTACGCAGTTAAAGGCTCGGGTCGATTTTAAATTGTGTACCTACTATTCTACTATGATAATTATTATTGTAGTTATAAGTTAGTGTACTAACCATGAGTGAGCTTTTAGCGGAATAGCTCTCGGCTATTGTATCGACGTGCAACAGTTCCGTATTAGGTGAAACTGAAAAATATTTAAACAATTAGAATAGAAAATGTTGACTGAATTCTAGGGATAATATTGCACCAGCACTTTTTTGATCAGCACTCCTATACTGGATAATTAAAAACATAATTATACTTTATAGAAAATATTATTATTATTATTATTGTTATTAATTTACTTAATATAACTACAGGAGCCTTACTCAGAGACTTACTCAGAGACTTTTTCTAATCTATTAGAAAAATATTTATGATGGTATATCGTTAGTGAAACATCTTCGAGAATGATTACATGGATTGTTTTACATTCCATTATGGTTCTGCAATGCCAAATTTATTTAAAAGTCACAAAATTCTTATGGGAGACAAAATTATAACGAGCTTGAAATAATCACCTGAAGTAAAAAAAAATAGTTCTTTGTATGATCAGTTTTCCGCCTTCCATTGAATTATCAATTTTTAAACATATTGTGCGAAATGAAAATTGATTGATGAATCAGACAATAAAGCTGTCTTCCTTAGTATCCAGGCAACAGATGTAATAGTTGTAATAGAAAAAAAAAAAAAAAAAAAAAAATTAAAAATAACCGACAATACTGTGTGAGCAGACAATAAATAGTCTTAGGATATGTTCCAATAAATGGACAATAAATTATACATAAATTAATATTAAATATACCCACTAATATTATGACGTTGTCTAAGGTTATATTCGAATAGTTGACGAATAACAAGTTATTGCGTTGATGAAGTATGGTAGGAGGATAAATTTATTGGAATAAATACACTAATTATAGGTATGCATACATAGGTACATTTGGTAAATGATGCAACGTGGCGAATTGTATGTAGGTATAGATGATGAGGTAACATACATTTCGGAAAACATAAGGTTTCGACGAAAATTTGTTTGAATTGGAATTATATTGAATTGATATTTTCTGGCACAGAAAATTCTTTCGAGCGACGCTCAGGCAATCATTCCAGCTGTAGAATTAACTGGACACATATATATATACTCAGATTCGCATTTTCGAGTGCCGTTGTCTGTACCCATACAGCAGAGATATTGCAGCATGAATGCTCAAATGTTTTTACAATCTTGTAATATTTCTGCAACATTGTAGCAATATTTCGCAGTATTGCACATTGGAGAAACAATTCAATATCGGCGCAACATTGTATAGCAATATTCGCGCGGCGGCGTGGAATCGCGCCAATATACTTGCAACATTGTAGTAATAATTGCAGCATTCGCAGCAGTTGTAACATGGCAGCAATATTCGTGTAGTATGGTAATTGTAATTATCTGTGATGTATGAGTATGCGAAACAGAAGGCAATTCAAACGATGAATTTAATTTTAGCAGTGAGAATATAATCAGAACGTCGGGCGTAATTTCGAGTTTTTCAAGAATTTCAGACAGAAAAATGTGTGCTTCCACAAGATGGAAAATTATCAGTCAATATTTCTAGTCAATTTTGGAGTAGTCGCTGTACAGCTACACGCAAGTAGGACATATCTTTCATACATACTAGTTGCTACATAATATCCGTGAGTAGATCTTGATCAATTATCATTCATTGAGCGGAAGACAACATCAGTCATGGATTTGGTTCGTCACAATATGATGTTGATTGTGAATTGTCATGATCCACTCCCATACGCTGATTATCAATATTATTATACATATACTGACAAGTATAACATGCAATATTGCGCACAAATATGATATATAGAGAGAAGAAAAATACAATCGTTTGTCTGAAAAGAAAACTGTGAGATTGCATAACTACTCCTGTGAAGTCAATGTTAAATAGCTAAATAACATATATTATACTCATATAAATAAATAGAATAATGATAATCCGTATATAATAATGTATAGGATATTCTGGAATAAGTCGTAAATAGTATATATTATATTAGATATTACATAAACAGAATAATACTTAGATGAATATAAAATGTAATACGTCTATATATACAATTCATATATGAAATAGAACATATATTATTATGCCTTATAAGCATACTCATACTATACGAATATATAGATGAAGGCGTTGCGTAAAATATTGAAAATAAAAATATTGTATAATATGGTAGAACGTGATTATGTCGTAGGCGTCGAGTTAGACGGAGTTTCGGTACACACGTACCGCAGATCGCAACCGAGAGAGAGTCTGATCGTAATTACATTACGAATGAATCTTTTGTCAACAGCGCGGCGTCATGAAACTCGCATTACAGGGATATTTCAAATAATTTCAATGGATTTCAAGACTTTATGCATATTCATCAGTGATTTTCATGCAAATCAATTGGAGTTTCTTTAATTCTCCGTGATTTCAAGCGATTTCAATGCATGAAATGCCGCCTCGATTTCATCAATTTCAAATTTACTTTATGATTCCAAACGATTTCCACATCTATCACGGAGTGGCTTTTCACAAAGTGCTTTGTGATTCTAGCAAATGAATAGCCCTTCGGTAATGTATGATACTATGTGGCGGGTCGGCGATTTAGTTTTTCCGGAGTATCCATCGGGATTCTCATAACCAAATGTTACATGTTTTATTACAATTCCGCCAGGTTCGCTACGCCGAAAGTAGGTACTTGAAAAAGTGGGAAATCAGAATTTCTACCCCTTCGAAGACACCGATCAGAACTGTGAGAATTCGCTTGCCAAGGATGAAATATGCGCTCTATGCGATTTTAAGGTCAATTAGAATGACTGATACAGAAATCGTTAATAATGGCACGTCAATTATATTTTTACCGAATCTGGAAAGTCGTGAGCATTCTATACCGAATATCAGGATGACTTCTACGTGCTCCCAAATGACTTCCATGCCACCGATCTTCCTATACAACACTAGAATGGCGTATGCTGTGGGGAAAGAGTATTACAATTTGAAATGTCAACGGCCATGTTCGGATAAGTAAATTATGCACTTTTGAGGCGGCGAATATGCAAACGGTAGTAACAATATGGACACTGATATCAAACATTTCGACAGTTTAAACGTGATAGGACAATAAATTGCAAAGTGTTTTCTCATTAGAATTAGCAGCTAGCAGCGTGTTATAGTATAATAGTATAGCACTTGAAATCTTCTTTTGAATTCCGTTGATATAATAGACAAATGAAATATCGATAGATCGATTACAGTGGCCATGTTTACACCAAGGTGGTTTGATGCGAATCAAGTAACGAAATAGCCAATCACATACAGTGCTCCGACAGAAATTTTCTAGATAATCTCCGCTGATTGGTTGTTTCGGCATTTGGTTGGCATCAAATCAACTCGGTGTAAGCATGGCTAGTTATACGGCAACTGCAGACCAGTATATTGGCATCAACAAGGAGTGGATGTTTCAAGTTTGGAGTTTACATTCTCAACGAAACGTATAAAAAACGGTGCACTGTTAAAAATGGTCATAAATTTACTACACATTGACCATACAAATGAATTGAAAAAATACAAACTTAGCGAGAAAGAAATTAATTGATTGAGCTTTTTTTTTTAATTCGGTGTAAAATTTTCGATTTTGCTCATTCTGATAAGAAAAAAATGAAAACGTATTTTAAATTCACTCATTCGCATAGTAAATTTATTATATTTGTGAATTTGTACTGTACAGTATTTGGAATTTGAAACACATACTAACAAATTTATCTGCAAACATCTGCAAAAGAAAATCCTTCTACGTTCTCGTCCAATTCTAAATGTCGTGAGACAAAAAAAATTACTGTATATATCTGACGATTTCACAATCACGTTTTCAATTCTAACGAACCTGATAAGAAAAATATGAAAATTATTTTGAAATGTACTAAATTGTGTATTGAATGTAATGTAGTACTTGTGAATTTATTGTACAGTATTTGGAATTTGAGAAATATTTGTTTGTCTTTACTGAACATATATATTACATAGAAATCCGCCTATGGTCTTGCGAAACGCCAAATTTGGTGAAGCATAAAGAATCATGACGAATCGCTTTCAATTTCGCAACCAAATTTTTTATTTCGATAAACCTGATAGGAGAAATACGAAAACCTTTGGAGTTTGGAAAACATTCACCTCGAATCACTTAACACGTGCAGAAGAAAAATTAATCATTATATCATGTTTTCAATATGGATTGGAGAAAGGTTAATTCTTAAATAAATGATATAGATTGATCGGATACGTGTAGGAATATTTTACATTTTAGACACACGCCTGCTTGCGTCAGTCGTCAAGGGAAGAAGGGGTTCAGCCTGGTCATTAGTTCACAACTGGGGCGCTAGTCGGCTCTACATACATATTTTACTGTACTACAGTTACAGTCTTCTCATATTGAAAATTCGGTGAAGCAAAAGCAATTACTGTGCACGTCTTTCGATTCCGCAATCTGATTTGAAATTTTTCAGAACGAAGTAGATATGAATTCACCCAATCGATTTATAAATCTACTGTTTGGTGTCTTAAATACCTATAATGCATGAAAAATTGTACTGAAAATTATTTTGATCTACCGGATCTTCTATGAATTCTATATAATATTATTGTGTTATCAATAAGTATATCATACTATATGAGAATAAATTTAGTGAAATATATATGCATGATGACAAAGGGAATGCATATAATAAAATAATCTAGTGGTGGACCATTTGGGAGATAATTCCATACTAATGCACAATTATATTATCGTATGCAAATTTATAGTAATATTCGCATATCGAGGACATTTTTTTTTTACAATGAATTCATTTCAGTCAGTTTCATAGTTATATGAAGAAATAACTGACTGACTATATATATAATTCAGAGCTGACTTTTTTCCATAATATAATTGAGATGCACACATTTTCGCGCCATGTGAGAAACAAACGTCCATTGCATTAAGCATCACATAAAATCGTACTATACCATCAGGTACTATGGCGTAGTAGGTAAGGCGAGTGACTAGTAATCCGAGTGAACATGGTTCGAATCCCGGTCAGGACGGATATTGCGAAAAATATCCTAGGTGCATTAGGGTGCGTTTATAATCATTGCGGTTATTCGTAACTAGTTGAGATGTCGCTCATACGTACGAAGAATGCGTAATTCAATTCTTAATCGGTTTTTCTGTGACTCTTGTTTTTCGTTTGCTTAGTATACATACATCATAAAATGACTCAAAAGTATAGTAATTTCAATGAACTGTAATAAAAATTCTATTGCATATGCGCATTGAATTCACAGGTCACAATTTAGGATACCAATGTTCAGTGATTTCACTGATCAGAGTACAGTGAATTTGAAAAGTCGGTCTTCCAAAATGACCGAACAACTTTAAAGTTGATTAAAAATTTCGTATGGGAATAGAACTTCCAATACGATTTTAGTAAATTCACACAAATATTTTTAACAGTGTACAACTTATACTTCCGATCTAATGGTTACTCCAGAAAATGAATTATATTGTACGTAGGTAAATTTCATCCCTTTGAATTCGAGTGGAAATTATGCATTCGACCAACAGTGTGCGTTGACATATCTGCAAACTTCACTCATCCTACATGGCCGCCTGTTCTCCAAGTTGTAATGAATCGCCCTATGACTGCGTTTCCATCGTAGGGTCAGAGTCGAGTTGAGGTTGAATTCAAGCCAATGAGTATCAAGATTAGAACGAAAGAGACTCATTTCTTGTCAAATCCCGTAATTCAATGGCTCAAATTCAACCCTGACCTGACTCTGACCCTACGATGGAAACGTAGTCTATGTATTATGCCATTGAGTACTCCAAACATAATTCGAGTATAAATAAATAGTAAATATTATGATAACGCTTGGAAATATTAACGACTATAATAGTTTAAGTAGTTTCAAACGTATATAAGTTAGGTTAAGAGAGCGCTATACTCATATTGACGCCAATGGCCGAAGAAACCAACCTAACCCGGGGTCATTTTACTATTTATTTACTAGCGGTCAGTGTGCAAACTACTTGAGCGGGGTTGCGGCACGGCAAGTGCAGATTCCGAAGCCAGTGCATTCATGCAGACCGTTCAGCTATCTGTAGACTAGTGAGGGTATGCACCTCGTTGCAGATTCTCAGAGCAGTTTTCCTGCATACTGCACTTGTCGAATGCACTGAAGAACCTGAAGTTGAACTGCAATAATAATACTACGTTGAAAATCTTAGAGAAGAATCTGCAGACGTTTGCAAATGCAGGCATTGCTACTAGGGATTCTAATGTGTAAATTACAAATTATTAGTTGCTGCTTACCGGTGTACACGACTTTTTGTTTCACAAAACACGCTTTTATATTCACGAAAAACAGAAATACATACAAACAGGCTGTCGGGTTCTGTGCACGGAAAGAAGTTGGCTAGCCTAAATAAAACAATGCTAATATGATTATAGTCTTCAGATTTTTTGCTACAGTAGCATGAGAATTTGGCAAGTTCAACAAATTTGGTTAACCGGGCTGGCAAGACATCTTGCTACTATTGCTCAGTTCTCGCCATTGTAGCTAACAATTTTGATATTGTAACGAAAGATTGTACTACCTCGATAGGCCTTTGGAGTATCTCGCTGGCAATCTAACCTAGCTAACATAGGTAATATTCATTTTTCATCAAATGTAATGAATGTTTTGAGCAATTGAAATACTCAGCATCGTTTTGCCATTATACTCAATAAATCCTCGACTAAAATTTACTTTCAAAATTTCATGTGTGTATTTGGTAGTATAAATTAAAACATTTGAAGCATACTTGTCTTCTTCCTTCAAATTGAGATCTGTGAAGGTCATACGCAATTGAATTTCAACATTTTTGCTATATATAGATATACTTCAGCATGAGTGACATCATAACTTTGTTATTATCAATTCGCTGTATATAAGCGACAACTTTTGTTCAATTGAAAAAAGCCAAGATACGACATAATTATTTTTACGTGAACCATTGAAATCCATAATTAAGTGATTATAGGTGGATGTGGGCGGATTCTCATTTTCGAAACGGATTCTGTACGTTCAGGATATTTAGTCTTATGGCAGCTTATATCTAGCACATGTTTGGCTGCGATATAGCTAATCTTTTCTTTTGTATGGTGTGTATAAAATTGTCGAAAACGAAGTTTTCTTTGGTCGGCACTTTGAGGACTTGTAAGAATAGCGTCCGTTTAAGAATCAGGCAACTTGCATTACATGTGGTTTACAAATGGGCGATTCTGGCATAATTCATTACTCGACCTAGCGCCTTGACGATGGGGGTGGTGTGCCAGTGAAGCTCGTACCGCTACAGCTTTCAAGCCGACAATTTATGGAACCTCAAAAGTCACAAGCGATGCTTTAAATTCGGATGCTCGTGAAGAACGTATGTGCAGTCAAGTGTCGACGTTTTATTACCATGAAAGTTACGACGGCATTGAAGAATTTGAATAAACACAACGATGTATTCGTTTACTAAACGCGCTTGGCGATAGAATGTCGAGTTTCTTGATCCATTGTTTGTAGTACTCAGAAGGTTGCTTACGGAATCCCTGAATGAGACGATCAAGCTGAAATCTTAAAATACATGCAGCGTTCGGTATATAAATAATTGGAATAGAACAAATAGATCTTGTGATCTGAAAGACACAGTTCTATTGTGTGAATTACCGTACGATAACATACAATACAATACAGATTGTTGATGAATATTTCTCGAATCGAAATCGAACGTAGACCATTCACGACTTCAGGATGAAATAGGATGAGATAATCGAGAAAGAAACATATTCTATTACAGAGTGTAATGAAAAACGATTATCAATAACATTTCTGACAATATATATATAGGTAATTTCGAACCTATTTATGTAGTTGTTATATAATTGCGAATAAAACTAGTATATGTAGTACTGATAACACATGATGCAAATTGATCCACAACTATCAGCCTTGCTTTGACCATAGATACAAAAATATAGACTCAAATCTATTGAAGTATGACATTCGTTTCATTTCAATTATTTATACACTGAACGCTGCACGTATTGTAAGATTTCGGTTTTATCATCTCCTTCAGGGATTTCGTAAACAACCTCCTGAATATCAAAAACGAAATAATAAATTTTAATAATAAATTCAGTTTAATAAATAAATGAATAGTTTTCTTTATTAAAATTCGTCAATGCCATCGCAACTTTCATGATGTGCGGGTAATAAATCTTCAACGCTTGACCGAAAATACGTGTTACTTACGAGCATCCGAATTTGAAGCCTCGCTTGTGTCTTTTGAGGTTCTGTAAATTGACTGGTCGAGAGCACTGAAATAGTTATATTTCAGTGGTCGAGAGATGTAGCGGTACGAGCTTCAACGAGCTTCACTGGCACACCACCGCCATCGTCGTGGCGCTAGGTCGAGTAATGATTGATGACAAAATCGCCAACTTGAGAGGTTTGAAAACCACATGTAATGCAAGTTGCCTGATTCTGGAACGGGCAGTCTCAACGCCTCCGGGTGTACATATTCTATTTTCTTTTACCAGGATTCCACATGAAATATTATAATTGTGGTAATATTGTTCATGAATATTGTCGAAATATTCCTGTAGTATTATTGCTGCAGAGAATGAAATCTATATTAATTTGAAAGAAATCGAAGAGGTATTTTCTTGACTTGGAATAATCAAATTACTTACTGTCAAATTGGTGCATAAATATATAATTTAAAGAAAAAAGACGAGAGAAAATCTAAATTTAGAAGACAAATGTTATTCTTTTATAAATCGATATACTATGCATTAGACATTAAACGACAATTAGGAATCGCTTTAATAATTTGGATGTGCAAAAAAATGAATAAAATTGAAAAAAAATAGCTAATGGCAGAACAGTAGAAACAAAAAATAACGAAAACTGCACGCACAGTCGGAATACGCTAGGGTAATTTGTAGAATTTAGCTCAGGCTTCAGTCTATAATATATAGAGTCTAATAAACTCATCTTCGTCTGACTGAAACTATTGGTACAGCTTTAGGTATTTCTGAAAAAACGATAATTAAAAATTATAATATATGTGTAATGATGTATTTGATGCAGTTGATATCTAGGTAATTATTTGCTTTCTGTTGTTGCATAGTTGAATTTATTTTGTACTATTGAGGTTAAGGTGCTATTGAAGACATATTCACCAGACATAAAGACCGATTGTTACTCATTCTTAAAAGCATTGTTATCACTTCGCAAACGCGATTCGTCGCCACTCCTACACCACAGAACCGATCAAAACGAAACTTCAAAGATTAGATGCAGAATTTTGGCAGAAAGTGGCTGAATATTTCATTTTCCTGAAATTCCAAGAGAATTCAAAGTTTTTCGGGAATCTCTGAAAGTAAGGTTAGGTTCGTTTATAGGTTAGATTGAAAAAATTTTAATTTTTGATAGAAGATTCAATATTTCGTAGAAATAAAATACTCAGCCACTTCTTGCCGAAATACTGCATCCACTCCCCAAAGTTTCATTCCGATCGGTTGTTTGGTGTAGGTTTAGCAACGAATTCCATTTCCGAAGTGATAACAATGTTTTTAAAAATGAGTAACAATGGGTCTCAATATGTCTTTAATAGCACCTTAAGACCCACCCACTGCCGCTCATTGTCAGAAGCCTAGTGTTCTCATTTCGGAAAGTCAAAGGCTATTCGTCGCAACTTTAACACCGCACGACCGATCTGAGTGAAATTTGTGAATTCGATGCAGTATTTCGGCATAAAGTCACTACGTATTTCATCTCTACGAATTGTTGAAAAGTTCCATCATTCAAATTTGTTCAACCTAACCTAAGAATACAAAATTCCTGAAAAACTCTGGATTTTCTTGAAGTTTTAGCGAGATGAAATAGTTGACCACTTTCTCCAAAAATACTGCATCCACAAGGTTTAATCGAGATCGGTTGTGCACAGTGGGGATGAGTCCCGTTTTCAAATAGTGATAACAGTGCTTTTAACTTCTAACAATAAGTCACGATCGGTGCGAATGGGTCCTTAATAGCTCCTCAAGTGTATGAATGCCTGCATTGGAATATAATTCCGGAAAAAATTATGTAAATGGGTATAAAGTTGAGAAAGAAAATGCTTTTCCAATGATTATTAACTATACTGTAGTCAAACACTTGTACATACAGCCCATTGTCAGGTTGTTAGAGAAGTTATAAAAAATCAGTGTGATTGATTATTAAACGTAGAAGAGAGGATACAATGGCTGTCCCATCTTCCTAATCGGAGCCTTTTCTCATAATATACGACATTTGGTGGTCATCTGATGGTTTTTGGTAATCGACTTTTGATGATTGGTTGTTGACGGAAATTTAACATTTTCCCAAAATCGGTATGAGAGGCAAACTTCGCGCCGACCCTTCGAACACAATTTTTTTGGAATAACTATTTTGCAACTGTACATGGTAGTGTTTGTCAGTCAACTTCGGAATTCTAGTAGCAACATCTACGGAAATGAAAGCAGATTCACAAGTAGGCGAGGCGCTCTAAAACTCAATTTGCAATTTTTTTCAAACACAGGGGTGTTCAACCAACCAATAATACTTGAGTTTGATGCTATTCTTGTAATTTTCGCAATCGAACATTTGAAGTAGACTATCGAACACCACCAAACACTTGCAAAAAAATTATTCCAAAAACCCATTTCAGAGACCTTAAAGTTAGCCTTCGTCGGAAGTAATCTCCGAAGAATCAGAAATTTCCATCAGCCAACAAACCCCAGAAGTGAACGATCAACCGTTTTATCGTAGCGAACGAAAATTTCTATTTAAAAAATGAGAGTATACACATATAAGCAAAGAAATATGTATATATATATACAAATATAATGCCTATATACACATGCTGGCAAACTATCATGCTACAATATCGCCCTTCAATATCAATAATGCTCCAGCCAATTGCAGCTCAGTATTTTTTTCTGGACATGATTAATCGCGCGAGAGCCGATTTTACTGCACCTCGAAAAATGTGATTCCAATTTGGAATTTAAAAGGGTGATGAAGAAATTAAGATGAAGGAACAGAAGAATAATTTATGAGAAACAAAAAGAAATGGAAGAGAGAATGTGAAGAATTGGCTGAAGCGTTATGTGTGAAGGGTTTATTTAAATGTGATTGCTTGTGGTGCACAGCACAAATCCTAATCGTACAATCAATGGTCGAGGTTATCGTGTAAAAGAAATAACAATATGAAAATTATACTAATAATGTATTCGCATATGATTCATATACAAGTTCCTTGAGTTTCCGGCCTAAAGATGGTCGAACATGCCTTTCCATTCAAATTCTTGAAGCTAGCATCAAGCGTCAAATCATTCGTGTGAACGAACACCTCACCTTGAATTTAATGCATTCTTGTTTGAGCGCATGCGCGAAGGTAAAATTATGAATCACGTGATCATTCACGGGGCTAATTTGATACTTGGTGCCAGCGTTAAAATCCTGAACGAAGAGGCATCTTTATGCGGATGATTTTGTAAAAGATGAAGGGCTGTTAATCGAGCGCTGCGAGAAGTGTGTGGAAATACTGGGCGACTCTATTGACGTCATAAGAATGATTGTTTCCTTTCGAACCAGTATATCAATGCCAGGCCGGAAACTCGTGGACCATATGATATTAGACAATAAATATATACAATAAATAACAGTATGAAGATATAATATACTGTACTTATAAATAAATATGAAAATATATATTATTAATCGTATTATACATACGATATGATATTGTACAACTAACTATATATGTATAAACTGAAAATGGTAAATTTTGACGTAGATTGATGCTGGACAAATAATTTATACCTTACAATGTTGAATATATAATATACATGAATTATAATTAATGTATCACGTTGAAATAGTTTAATGCCTATGGTAAATATAATATGAGTAATAAGTTTGTACACATGTTGTATTGCGTGTTGCTGTGATGGGTACGTAGATTGATAACATAAAGTACGTATTAGTAATTATTACACACAAATATAATACTTATGGGGTGATGTCGCTCATCTGGTACACTATTCCGCGTATGGCTACCGATTTCAACGGCGCATGCGATGTTGGGTCCTAGGCAGTGGTCAGAAACGGTCAAAGGTATATATAGTACGTTTCGGCGCCATCATTTTGACGATGAGAAATTCACGGTCACGCTCGTAAGTCCAAAACCAGATCCACTAGCATCTGAAGATTTTGGAAATTCCAGAATCATGTTTGGAGCACTCAGTCAATACCTAACTGACTGTTACTTACACACGTGAATCTCCTCTGAAGTTTTTCAGCACTATCCTGGTGATTGTGATTCGAATATCCGTGGTTGGTGGTCCATTTTTTATGGCATGCTTCATCAGCTGATCTTTACTTGCTGTGAGATTTCTACAGCATAATTTATCCATTGAAACTTCTTTCGGTGGGAGTTTTTCCAGCCACCTTTGTATGTACCATCTAGAAATATATCAGGGAATATTCCGAAATGGCCAGGCGCCTAAACGGCCTGGAACCGAAACGGCGACGCCGAGCAATCCTATCCTCGTGGTCGAACGCTCACGACAAGTTCAGAATTATTGGGAACTGAAATATGGGCAGAGTCAAGCAATAATGACCGCGATAAGTCATATTATGAAGCGCATTACACAGAAAATTTTCTGCAGTCTATGAAGACTTTGTCAACATCACATTCAGTGACTTCTTCCTACCGAAAATGTTCATGTGAGATACATCATACGACGTTGTGAAAGGATTATCCGTGATGCGATTTGAAGATTTCTATGCATATATTTAAACGGTTTTCATATAAATCAACCGGAGCTTGCTTCATTTTCGGCGATTTCAAGCGACTTCGATGCAAAAACCTTGCATCGGTTTCATCGACTTCAAGTTGATTTCATAATTCCGAGCGACTTCCCCATAATTTGGGAGCCATTTTTGCCAAAGCGGTCTAGGTTTTAGTAAGTGAATATAGCCTCTCGCCAGACCCTACATTTCTTGCCGCGTCAACATCGGTAATATGCGCGGAAAAGTGGCCCCCGTTGAGTGAAACCGGCCCCATATGTCTACTGCTACGAGCTACACTAGGTAAACCTTGGCATGTAGTGTAACGGATAAAAAAACATTCTCAAATTAACCGTTTAGCACATACTATTGCAGTAATGCTGCAATAATGTGCTGCACTGTCATGTGCTGTCTGGGTACAGGATCTTGTTGCAGATCGTGCGTCACGTTTAGATTTTCTCATTTCTTACAATTTTTCAATTATTATCACGTAATATTAATTTTCAAGATTGTTAATTCGACAGAATCGAACGGATCAGCCGATTCTTCGAAATCGCCACGTACCATAGATATAAAATTTGAGAAATATTTCGATATCACAGATAAGTTTTCGGTGGAATTCCCGTGATATTGCAGTATCGCGTATTATTACTGCGATGATACGTGCTTTAGAGAAATCTTTCATGAATAAAATTGTTTTTCGATATTTATCATTGTTGATAATATCATTGGATTATGTCGAAACTGAATATATACTAACGTGGCGAATGATTCGACAATAGTTTTCTACAATCGCGATCTATAATTATCGAATTGTGTATAGAATACAACATTATAATAGTAACCATAGCGCAGAAATGATTAATCGTTCGTGTAAAAGTATATCAGATAGTTATACCAAGGTTTAGGATCAGCTTATCAAGTTTCACAGACTATACAAATTTTATACGGTGAAATATATAATTTTTTCCAAAAAATAATGCTCATTATATTTCTTTCATTCAATCGTTTTCACTGAATTATTATTAATTGCCATTCTCTGAGAATAAAGTTTAGATCCATCGATCGAGGAATATATATATGATAGATAGTATGAATATCATATTATCTATAATCAAAGGTTTAATCTAATAACGATAATTGGATACCGAAATTCAATAATACCTTCTATTATTTTAACGAAATTCTCAAACTCATTGAGAATTATTTTATCGGGCTACACACGAAAACACAAGAAAATGGTTAGTGGTCAATGTTTATAGTCTGCGATGATATCATGTAGGTATAGCCAATACAGCCATTGTTATAGCCTTGCTTTAGAAAATGGGTAACAGCTTATGCTCAAAGAGGAGTGAAATAGAATGGAGTACTTAATAGTGAAATAAAATTGGAATTCAAAAACATAATGCGTATTATAACGACAGCTCTTGATAGACAAGGGTTGATATATTAATCGTATGAGTTACAGTAACGGAAAAATAAAAAATTAACGTTATAATATTGGATACAGACCTATATATCTTTGCACATGTCACGAGATTATGGTGAAAGTTAGTAGACTAAAATTGTGCCTGAAATGGTAGGTGCCAACCAGCATTTGTTTATAATGTTATTCACATGGTAGACGAATGAGAGTTGGCACCTGTTATTTCACGGAAGATTCTGTTCAGCTAACTTTCACCATAATCTCGCGGTATAATGATAAAAGGTTGATTACTTATAAATTATGCTTGCACATAATTATAATTGTGTTTGTCAATATTTTTATGTCGATATCTATATACCTATACATATATACGGTAATGTGAACATTGTTGACTAGCTGAATATATATATGACAATGTATTATTTATTGATAACTGGCTAACTATGAGAATAAATATTGGTTGTTTGGTAATGAATTAGAAAAATATAATGACACAAAAAGCTACAAGGAGAACAAATGAGATGAAGCAAGATGGTCTGCGATTATTCAATTTTTTTGGTTTTGTGAATCGGTAGTTGGGTTTTGTGCTGTCTAAGTTAAAATGCATAAGTGCATGCGTGAATTATCATTTCAACGATCAATGGGAAGGTTCGATCTTCATATCTAATTAAGAATTAATTTGAAATTAGAAACTACATTTTAAATTCAGGACGGGAAAACTCATGCACGAAAATATATTTTCATCGCATTTACTTGGAAAGTTCGACTATTCGTGCTTGTAGAACGGGCGTAAAGATGTTGGCACATGCGCGCATCACGAATGCTACGTTTTACGCACTAGGGCGTTAGTTTTTCTGTGTGAAAAATGTAGTAATCGCGATGTGCGCACGCGCCAACCTCTTTACTCTAGCTTCACGCGACGCACGCGCGCCGCGCTCTGCAGGCACTGAAAGCTGAATCTTTCCTCGCAGGCGTGAGAAAAAATATCGTGTGTGGTTCGGGCGGGAAGGCAGTTTCTGACTCATGTGATTCTAGCACTCGCCTTCGGCTCCTGCTTCAAACTTCACACTCGTTGAAAACTGCCCACTTTCCGTCCTTGCCACACAATATATTATATTTCAATGTTTCGGTTTACTGGAGTATGACCTAAGTTCGATAATTATTCAGTGGTATAATGTACTTCTAGATTCGATTCGTACAAAATGATAATACCATAAACATACGAGTACATACCTATATACTTATATGAAGGAAATATTCTAATCGTTGTATATTATATGATAAATGAGAGTATTGTTATACACGTATTCAAATATATTGTATGTAGTATATACAGGGTGACTCTGTTCAAGGGTCCGAAAGGGGTGGTACTTACTTGCGGCAAAAGTACGCCTCTATTCAGCTATTTTGAATCTACGGGTACGTTGTTATTGTCAAGTCTGCGAACCTTATTTTGCACATCCTCGCCACGTATCAACATAGTCTGCGTAACGGTGTAACAGTCTGAATAGGCGTGCCTTTGCCGCAAGTAAGTCCCACCCATCTTGGACCGTTGAACAGACTCACCCTGTATATATATACACAGGTATACATGTGCGTTTGTGTGTTTGTGTACATATATATCGTTTAGACATATTGAATATATTTATGGAAAATGTGTGTTGACAAATAAATTGTGTATCTACGATGTGACATGGCGAATTCTTTGTCACATAAAAGGTCCTTCAATTCATCCCCGGCTTCGTCATTGAGTTTGGTAATAACAAAAATGACATATAAAGCGTGAAATACATTCGAGCATCCTCATCCTTATCGTTGATCCTGGAGTCTCGATCCTTCAGAAACAGCTGAAGTTCTCATCAGACGTATTTTTTCAATCAAAACTATCATTGGAATACTGAAAATTGCATAATTCAAATATCAGATTCTGCGATGCTGAATCCCTTCATGCCCTCCAGATCCCAAGTTGTGGTGACCTCCGCGACTGTACTACTACAAATAATGTCGCCGACAACCATTTAAAATCCGGGCTGACGTTGAACTCGATGTAACGTAACGAAATGTGTTGTTTGTAAAGTAATGAAACGTGACGGAACTCGCATGCCAATGAAGGGGACAATAACATACAAACAATGGACAATTCCTGCTTGATTAAGACCTCTTCTCAATAATCAATTTGTTTGGGTTCCGTCCCGCCCCCTCTCGCTGAGCTATCTTGAATATTGACTTTGGCACCTCTGTCCTCTGAAGACTCTTCTATTCAGATCCAATTGTGAGTTATCAGACTTAACACTATTTGCAAATTGCAGAGACTGCAGCTATCATTGTCTTTGATATGAATGGCACTATGACCACTGTCGATAGTTTGCACTATGAGAGCGACCAGTTTCAACAGTTTCATTTATTAGTGATGTATAGCCATATCATGGGTTCGAAATGTGATATCTTCACCTCATCTGATTCAAGATGTACTCCACTGTATCACTATAGATGGAAAGCCGTCATGATCTTGGATATCGACATCTTTACCTCTCATTGTCTTCCTGGCAATTTGATGTCGGCACTTCGGATCCATATTGGTCTTGACAATAAGTATTAACATCTCTCATCACCACGTACTTTGACACGTCGAAGTCATCAGCTTTCGACCGGCAGTTTCGACGATCGATTCATTCGCTGCAGTTATTATTCCGCGAACTATTTAGCGATTTTCATTACGATCTTTCCGCGGATCAAAATGTCACATTGATTTTCATCGTCTCGAAGTACACCTACGTAGGTGTTTTCGTAGATTTTCTTTCAAATGTTTTTCATCATTCGGGAGTACAGGTACGTACCTGATAGAAAAAGCAGTCAAAGCAGAAATATTTGCGTAGCTTTTCTATCATCACTCCAGCTCGATGACCTCCAATTTCTGTACATCGCCCGTAGTATGAATGCCGAGTAAAAGATATACCTATGATAAGCGAGTAATCAATGAAATTCGATGAATACGCACGTTCTCACGGCTGGGACTTCTGTTATCGTCATAACCTACCGTTCTTCGAATGTTTCATCTCGTTTCAAGGTATACTCGTATATCTCCAGGTGGAAACCAGTCCCTATTGCTAATAATTTCGGCCCAATAATCTCGTGAGATGATCGCTGTGCCTGAAATAAGGGAATAAGTGTTGTTCGCCCCTTCAGAATTGAGAATGAAAATTTTTTGTTGATAACCATTGAAAGTAATAAAGAAGTACAAAATTTTGACGCAGAGTACGTCTCTGTACCGGAAAATATAGCTGAAGTTACGATGTGGCTGGTGCAGCTTTGACTGCAGCAGCCGCACGACGATTCCTCAAAACTGAGAGGAGGAAAAAGTTTCGCAAAGTGGTGATAAATTTGTAATAAGAAAAGTAGGAAAACCGCCCACCACTCTTTTGTGAGTGGACTGATTTTACTGGTGCAGCTACTAGGACGTCCTGCCGGTAGTGCGCGGAGTGACCGATTCAGGTATTCTGACGCACAGTGTGCGAAGAATATACATTCGCGCACCCAGTGTGCGAAGTATCCTCACACTTGTATCTTCGTGTACTAATTTTCAATTCTAATTTACCAAGCTTTTCGCATCTATTCCCTAATTGGGCGTTTGAAATATTTCTCAATTTTTCCGTTTTTCCCGCCGCTTGCGTGAGATTGGTCAGGAAACGTGAACTGAACAGCCAGCGTATCAATATTGGTTGCAATATCTTTTTCAAGTAATGAATCACTAGGGCGCTCACAATTAGTTAATATCCGACTATCGATCTTGACCACATTGTCATATGATACGTTTTATTGGCTAGTGAGTTCGATAAACTCATTCACAAATCGTGCTACTTGCGTCCACTCAGGTTTGTTCGTAAATGACTTCCCAAATACTTCGATCGGGCATATCAGGTCCTATCGATTTTTGCACGTGGATGTCCTAAGATCACGAAAATTCGTATTATATAGCTTTTACCGATAATTTATCACCTTCGATGAAATAAGAATCATTGATCATCGGGTGCGAATTGCAATGTATGACGCAGCACTGACGGCTTGTCGACCAGTTTATGAAAAAACGGTGGTTGCTTCATTTTCATCCTTGCTTTCGAAAAGTTATCCAGCCCCCCCCCCCCCCCCCCCCCCCCCCCCTCTTCTTCGCTCGTACTGTGTTCTTGGCTTCCAAATTGGCGATGCTGGTACAAAGAATTAATATTTTTCACCTGCTTTCACCGAGGTCAACGTGTCAGTCGGAGGACCGTGCGAACTTCAATAATACGACGCGCGGAAATCATAACTAAATTGAGCATCTTCGTCAAAATCCGCGGCAGCGAATCACCGCCAAGTACTAAAAGGGGGAAAAAAAATGTCGTATGTACATTCATATATTTATTTAGCAGGTGAGTGCAGCTAGCCGAGAATCCTTTACCCGAGGCAACAATTAGGCCTGTTTTCACAGTGTCGTATCCGTGAAAGGGGAAAATATTTTGCAATCAAATTTTTCTGACAGCAAGTCTAGGGGTATCTGACCTCGCTCGAAAAATTTATTAACGAAATCGGAGAGATAATTCCTGAGATATTATTCGTCAAAGTTAGTTAAAAAAGCAATCTTCTTTTTCTTCTTCTTCTTCTACGAACAAGATAATCTAGTTATTCAGTCTGCCCAACAGTGTCAATATCCGTGTACTATATCTAACGCTAAGTTAACTAAATAAATATGGGAAATTCCACGGCAAATCGGTGAGATTCTTAGATCTTTTGAGCACATATTTTCTAAATCAGTTGAAATTCATTCCGCAATCAGTATACACTAGGCCCGTCCTTAGTTATGGGGTAATTTGAATTTTGATTGTTTCCACCCCTAAATCGGCGGCAAATACGTACAAAAAATCAGTGTGATGTTCGATATTCCAGCTCTTCATCTCGATGAAAACCCTGCCAGTGTCTTCCCTGTTCAGTGCTTTTGGTTCTTCGAAACATTCGAAAAGTTCAAAGGTTGTCGCGATCTGCTCTGAATTTATATCGAGATTTTTGTGAATTTATAATTCCGAAAATCAGATAATTAAACATTGATCTGTAGGCAAGATTCTACGCATCTGAAAAATAATTCTACATGGTTGAAATCCCATTAGATATATGAATTCGTTGATTTACAAACAATTGCATCCATCTGGAACAGATCCCAGCAGATTTCGAATATTTTTGATGTTTTGAAGTAAAAAAATACACCTTCAAATCGTAAAATCTAATGCAGACAAAGAAATAAGTCATGCAGCTCTGGCACGGGTTCCCAACGAAACAGAGTGCTGAGATTGCTCCAATTTTTGTACTTGTATTTTGGGCTCACAACTACTGTCCACCGTATTGTATACATGAAAAAAATCAATTATATGTATGTATTTTTTCTATTCATCTGATTTATTGTTCTGCTTCTCAAAGGTCACAAGATATTCAGTTTATTTGCAAAATCAGCAGTCCGATTTTAAAAATTGATATCCTAAGTGCTTTTGCAAGCTAAAAGAATTGCTTGTAGGTACATAATTTCTTGCAAGTTTGTAGAAAAAAGTTAGAAATTTCAATTTTTTATGAACTTGAAAAGTTCAACGATTTCTCGAAAAATCAGCAACTTCTTCCATCTAGAGAAAAATATCAATTCAAAGATTGGAATTTTCGCAATTATTTTGCGAAACAAAAAATCTCGCACGAGTTCTGATACGACACGGGCACGAAAAAAAAAAAATACCGATAAACAAACGCGTGTGTACTCTTATTCCGTTTGTTTCGTTTGTGAACTGCGTCGGCGCTCACGTTTGTCGCGTATCATTCCAGTGATCAAGCTGTGATGTCCACGGCGCAGTGATCGTGACATACTTTACAGACCATAGTTGAAAGGAAATGAAAATCCATGTAATCCATATTTTTTGGTTTCTCAACCGTTTCAAATGAAGGATTCAATGCTTTCGTTTTATATCAAATTTTCATGAAATTTTCGAAAAATTGAAATATCACTACCAAAGAGTTTTTTCATACGTTCTAGAACATCTCTTCACGGCAAATAAGACCGGGGGTGGAATCATTTTGAAATAAAATTGAATACCTTAAACCCTTTATCCCGGTAATAAATTTTTGCGTAAATACAAAAATACGATGATGCCGATAATAATAAGATGTGGCCGTTGATGGCCCGGACGTTCCGCCAATCCTTGGCCCAAGCTTATCACCGACAAGCGGGCCATGCATGGCGAAACAAACTTGTCAGCCAAATTTTATTGGCCAAATGCTTTGCCAATGCTCGCTTCGAAACTGATAATATGTTCTTCCATAATTGTCCCATCTCTCGACCTCGTTTATCCCAAACGTGGCCAAACATTGGCACAGACGATACCCCGAGTCATGGGCTAAGGTCAAAAGGATAAGATAAGGCCGATGATGGGATAAGTGTATTGCCGATCTTCATCCAGAACTGGTCACAATGTCAGAATGAGAAAAAAATGCAATGTTCATTCATCTGATTGTTATTCATTATTTTTCGTCTTGTAGTTGACATGTTTTCAGGAATTTTCGTCGAAAAATGGGTGGACATTTTTGTCTTCGTTTACTTTCAACTCATTTGATCACGGTCACCCATACACTTACTGCAGATTGCGGCTGATGTTGCTTAATTTCATTCATAGACTGGAATGTATATTAGCCTGGCTCCAATGGTCTTCTCTCTGATTCAGATACTATTTTTACTCATAACGGTTCATATCGATAATATTCTTGTGAAAATCTCGATGATTGTGTCCTTTTGAAGTGAGCAAAAAATTTCGTTCATTGAAACATTTTATCTCATATTATCTGAATCACTCTTCGAATGGGAGTTCCAATGTTCCGAATATATAATCGAGGTAAAAAAATTCCAATATATTCAATAGATGAATACAATGAAAATTGAATACATGCGCGAACGGGCCATGCATTGTAACCGAGGCTGGATTCTGGATGATTGGCACGAATGTGCACATGAACGTTTGGACAAAGTCCGGGCCGGAGGTCGGACCTATTCTACGGTGTACATGACTGGGCCGAGGAAACCCCGAGGGATGGCCATGATGCGAAAACTACGCATAGAATAATTCTTGTTCAGTATTGGCAAATAGCATCTAACCAAGCTTTTTCTCGTTTTTGGCCCAAACGTTGCATCCAATGGTTGGTGGATACTACTGGGACAATATTGAGAAAAAAATGTTCACTTTGCGTACTAGTTGCATAATATACTATTTCATCATACCTGTAACGGAATGCTGGATATTTTCTACTGGAACAGGGCCATGATACGATACTTTCCGTCGAGGTGTGGTGTGAAAAAACCATTACATCGTCCTATCGTATAGAATGTGGAATATCTACTGTGGTTATCAAATTGAAAGCTCAGCTCTTCTGGAAAATCGATTTGAAAAAAGCGAGAACAAATCCATTCGGCCACCCCGCTGACTTCGGTGAATTCAAGCATTTTCGTGATCATACAACACTCGAATCAGTGAAATAACGGTAGAAAAATCGAGCTTTTTTGGTTGAGTATCAAGAAAGTTTCAAGCGTCAGATCACGAACGGTCATGAACTTCAAAAATACGTCTACTATATCAGAAACGAATCTCAATCTAGTTTTTCAAGCAACTCAATCGTCTGGGTACAAGCAGATTGACGAAGATGAACAAAATATAGCTGCGACAATACGTTCAGTAATATCACTCCATTGGATAGCACTCAATGGTTCATTTATACTTTGTAATATTGCAATTGCAATATTTCACCGAAAATAAAGCTTGCCTTATTGTTGCTCATGGATCGCCATGCTTTTCAACTGTCAAGATTACTGCACTGTAACGAAACTAAACTGAAAATGCGACTGACGAATACGAACTTGTTGTAGCTACCACAGACATCTTTGACATCCTGATAACTTCGCAGAAACGTTTCAAAAGAGCGCTTCAAAGCATTCACCGTCCAATATGGTAGCTGCTGTACCCGAGTCATGCTGCTGGAGCCACACATTGTATAGAGTTGTAACGAAAAAGATACCGCCCATTTGAAGTACGCGCTCGAAAAGGAAGACATTTGACCTATATGGAATATAAATGGGAATCCGACCAAAGTGTTTTCGGGGATGAGGGAAGTAGAAAATTAGTTTCGTCGTATACATTGGTGGGTATTGTTTCGAGTTCTAAAAATCATGAGAATTAATATGGGATTACAAGGACACACGTAATAATTATATTGTGATCTTCATCAGTCACCCATAAAGATGTTCATTCAAGTTTTTCTCAAAGTCGAACATCTCGCTATTGCAACGCTGTAGTAGGAGCCACTTCGGTCTACTTGAACATCTCGTTTGAAAATTTTCAATTTCTGATCGAATCATGTATTACGCAAGAGCTTGCGAGCGGTTGAACCCATGCTCACAGTAGGCACTCGAACCTTCACAAAATTTCAGTTTGGATTCAAATACCTGAAGATTTACGCTATGTGTGTCGGCTGTGGTGGAGTCAGTACACCTGTATCAATATTGCTCGTATTTGGGATAAGTGATACAAAATAAACCTCATTTCATGTAGGTATCGTTACTCATAATTATTAGCAGCTGTGGAAGCGCCCCAATCCTTGGACTGCCAGTTAGTTATACGTCATATATTCACAAAACGCGGGGTTGAGGGGGGCGGGGGGGGCGGGGGGGGCTTGGGGTGCTACAGCCCTGGGCGTCGTGATGCAGGGGGCCCGGTACTGTACGAAACGGATATTGTACGCTGGTTTTGCATGATAACGAATTGCTCGAACAGTAAAATACTGTCACGGCGCCATCGGCTTTTATGAACCACGTGAACAAAAATGATTAATACTGGTAGCGACTTAGCTCCCGCACCCGAAACAGCTTAGTCCGGCGTTGAAATTATTTACATAATCATTTATTTGACTAAGCTCGTCGAATCCATGGATTGCAGTTGGAAGAGATCGAATATTTCGTATATAAGCGGTGAGCTACCGAAAGGATGATGAAACTCAAGTTTTCGTTCTCATAAAGTATTCGTCAGTCTCAGTTGTAGTAATGCATTGCCATAAAGCAATCTTTGCCTTTCTGGCACTATTGGTCCTCAGATCCCAGGCTTTGGATCGACCTACAGGTAACTGCAGATACTTTTCATTCTCATACATTTAAAAATTCCACAACGCACATTGTTCTAATGGACAACCTGATGTAATAGAGATTTCAAATAAATTCACGAAACTCCATTTTTAGTCGATTTTTTGACAATTCGATCGATTGACAATTTTTTTCATCATACTTTTTGGTTCCTTGTATGTTGATTTTATGTTTAAGTATACGCAAGGTACTCTTTGGTACTCTGCCGTTGGAAATAGTGGTCTCCACTACGACATCTGTGAGATAAAGATCATTTGAAAAGTTGCGCTAGCACCTTCGCATAGGCAGCTTACTACACAGAGGCAATCAGTGGACTGTCAGAACACTTTTCCGGTTCAAGAATCGTAAAGGTCATTCACGGATTTTGTCGACTCTAGCTCTTTGATATGCTATTTCCCTCCATCAATGTCGTGATAGTGCATTTTGAAAACAGCAGCTGCGTGAGAGACGCTTATTGCGGTTGAAAATACAATAATAGTGCGTCGACTTTTTGAACGACTTTTTAGTTCGCGAACACCTTGTATCAATATTGTCTACTTCAGTTGTACTCACTCGTGTGATCATATTTTCTAGATTCCACGTCAGAGGATACCAATGCACCCAACAACGCACAGCAAACTCAAATCGAAGCACCAGATACCCTAATTGTATACGTAGCTGACCTAGAAATTGAACCAGCTGATTTTCTAATTGGATACAAAGATTGAATAGACTAAAATTAATACACAAGTTATGAAAAAATATAATTTCCTAAATTTCGTGATTTTGATGCTAATATTTCCGACAGGCTGTCGCTACACACATACACCGATTACCTTAACAAGATACACATGATATAGAAACAGATCTCGACTATCTCAATACAGAATCTTCAGTACAAATTATGTATATATACAACAACAAATTCAAAATGTCTACTTCGTATAGACTTTGACTCAAAATTAGTGCTGGAAACCAGGTCTTGGTCTCGTTTTGGTCTCGCCTTGATTTTCGAGACGAGACCAAGACAAGATCACAATGGAAATATTCAAGACGATACCAAGACTATACCCTGAAGTCTCGTCGAGGGGATCATCGAGACTATTCCATATTCGAAGGAAAACCATAGTGAATAAAACCCGACAATTCGTTTTTCAAAAAATTGCATAAATTCTCCAATGTTACAAATACGTTTTTTTTTTTCTCACCCACCCCATTGTCTCGGTAAGAATTATTATCACCTCAGAAATACAAAATCTTTGAAACATCTATTTTGTTTTTTTCTTATCTTACCCAACAAGGCCAAGACAATACCGAGACGAGACGGGAAAACCGAGTCTTTCTCGAGACCAAAACCGAGACCAAGACACAACTTAACAAACAACCGAGACACAACTCAACAGACAAAACAAGACGTGAAAAATTAGGATTTTCTCGTGACCAAGACAAGACTCTGCAAAGTCTCGTCTTGTCTCGTCTTGAGTCCGGCACTACTCAAAATGACGAAACATATGAATGTGACAAATATATTCACCTTGTACAAACAGCTTTATAATTGTTCACGGCTGCATCTCTGAATTATATTCCATTTTTTATTTCCTGAAATGATGATATTGGTGTTGTAATAAATTGAAAATTGGATTAAAACGAATGCATTGCAATTTTATAACATCCGCCAGGCGAATCATCTTTACCCAAATTCCGAATTAAGGAGGTCCACCACCCTGAATAAAGATACGTATCTATGTTGTCAAATGGTTTTAAAATCAAGAATACAATTCGGAATATTGCGGATTTGTTATTCACCCGACTCACTCAGATCGGTTAAAAAAAAAAGAAAATGATTTAACAACATTTTCTGACCAAAAATCTTTCCACTTACGATGCGATTACGGAAAGGAAAGAAACTGCAGATGTATACGTAGCTGTAGTGAAAGGAACTATTGAGGGAATATTGTCACCACAAAATATGTTCTTATTCCGATATTCTTACTTGACAATTTTGCTACGAATACATAAAAGTTGACAAGAAACAATAAAAAAAAAAAACTAAAACGCTACGCGGTGTTTCCGAACGATGACCCTCCCAAGTAATGACTGCGCCGAATGTGACTACATACTGGTGATCAAACGAGAACCAATTTAAACATTTTTTTTTATGTTTCTTACGTTTGCTAATGCCATAAATTTCACGTCTTCATTATTGGATGTACATGTCTCCAATAAACGTGAAATTGATATGATGGTTGCTACTTGAAATCATTATTTGTAAAAATTCGATATAGTATTACGATACAAGAAAAAAAGCATACGGTCCTGTATTTTGTTGCTATGTTTAGTAATTGTGGTCGGAACTATACGCAAGATTTCGAAAATCATAATCATTCGGAAATACGGAATTGCTCTGCCGATAACATTGTTAGTGCTATTACAGGTGATAATATCGAAATCGTACCGATTTTGGAACATGGCGAATGATCTGATAAAGATTTCTCACAATCCCAAGCTCTGATCTTAAACTCGGACCGAGTCTTGCATGTTGCCTTGATTATTGCTGTTCTCTCCGTATATAAAAAGCTAAATTCCGTGAATATCTGTTACATTGTACTTTCAAAACTTCCCAAGTAGCACTGTAAACTCCAGGTGTACGTATTGCCATTGGAATCTTGCCTTGACTATTTCCTGACGAATTTTTAAATAGTCACATTACGAGCTATTAAATAGCTGATGGTTGTTTTAATTGAACTGTTTCTACTATTAATATATTTTATTCAAATCCTTTTAACAGTTTATATCCTCAAAACCTTTTTAACAGAAAACTTCTCGAACCAACGTAACTATACACACACCATGACAGGCAATAAAGATATAAGTACGCAGCGAACTCCGCCAGTCTTCTCAGACACTAAGGGAAGAAATCGTCGATTCCCGTTATCATCCATATCTGTTGTGATTTGCAAGATTCCAGAAACGCCATGCTCATCAGTTCTGAAGTCGGTTGACGGAATTCGAAGCTCACTTCAATTTTTACATCACTAAGACTTCCGGGGTGAATCATTAAGAGATGGATATCAGTCTTCGAACAATTTGCACCATAGTAAACGGGCACGAGGAGTATCGATCTCTCACCTACAGTAATAAATATCGATTGATAGCTCTTCCTCTGTATTGAAACAGCCAATTTTTCTTATAGTCCGTGGCCCAGTCCGCAAAGGGATTTATCGAATGGATGGGAAACGGTCCGGTGTCCACGGCTCTCAAACTAACCAATCATCTCTGAATACCGATTCTCATGGTATCAAATCATTATGTACCAATCAGTCAGGGTAAAAAGGGTATAACCTGCAGTAGTAGTACAGCATCGTCTCAATCAATATTTGTCGTTTATACTACTTCTGAAATGATCGTGTTGGAAATGAATGACTCTCATGCGATAAGAAATTGAAATTTGTTTCTAACGATCTGAAATGAATGATGTGGATTACGAAACCTTTCGTCTGTATTTACATTATTTTTTTATTGACGTACGAAGCATGTTTGTTCGGGGTGCGGTCGGAACCGTAGGCAATCATTTGATCACGTAACTTTATCGAACCCGCGCCAGTACGGCCATTTGATTGAGTATTTGACAATAGATATTCTGTGTGTAGCTAGCTCTTTCAACCGTTAAATATACTGAGTCCACACGAGTATATCGCGGCATTCCGTAGGTAAGATCCTAACAGTATAAAAAAAAAATCTGTAATGCGTATAATTTTGAGAACGAAACATCACAATTCTCTACAAATATGGACAAACCAAACAAAAACTGGCTCAGAGACCTTGCCTAAAAATCACTGTGAAAATGTCAAATGTCTGAAAATGAAGAGAAAACGGACTTATAGCCGACTAGCTTCCATACTACCGCTGCAAGAGCCCAAGTCGATCGATATTTCAGGTGTAGCTAATTGCAAAATTGGTCGAAACGCGTGAAAAATTAGCCAATTTAATTTTTCTAACACGTGCATGAAAATAGGGGCTATGCGTGACAATTCTGCGTGACGAAAGTGTTCGATTTCGTGGTGGTTCAGTCAGCGCATGCGCAATCCATCGTTACTTCACTTTCGTCTCTTGGGAGAAATTTTGTTCACTTTCGTCCTGGAAAACTGCAATCCAAAGCCCCTCCATGCACTTGTTTTAAAAAGTATTCCGTGTGACGGGGGCCAAAGTTGGCGATTACGACTCGTGCGATTGCTGGCTGTGCTTCGCTAGGGCGCCAAACGTAACGCTCATCGCAATCGCTAACCTTCGATCCTTAACACGCAGTATACTATTTGAGTGTGAGTGATTTTTATCGCTGCAGGTTGAACGGTACTAAATAAGGCCCAAGAGATTGATTCTGTACTCATCGCATTAAGGTGCTATTAAAGACATATTTAGACCCATTGTTACTCATTCTTAAAAACATTGTTATCACTTCGGAAATGGAATTCGTTGCTAAACCTACACCAAACAACCGATCGGAATGAAACTTTGGGGAGTGGATGCAGTATTTCGGCAAGAAGTGGCTGAGTATTTTATTTCTACAAAATATTGAATCTTCTATCGAGAATTAAAATTTTTCCAATCTAACCTATAAACGAACCTAACCTAACTTTCAGAGAATCCCGAAAAACTTTGAATTGTTTTGGAATTTCAGCAAAATGAAATGTTTAACCACTTTCTGCCAAAATTCTGCATCTAATCTTTGAAGTTTCGTTTTGATCGGTTGTGTGGTGTAGGAGTGACGACGAATCGCGTTTCCGTAGTGATAACAATGCTTCTAAGAATCAGTAACAATCGGTTTTTATGTCTGGTGAATATGTCTTTAAAAGCACCTTAACGTGTTGCTCGCGTTAACTTTCCCTCTCGTGCCACGCCAATGTGTTTTCCCGCCAACATCCGCTCGCCCCAGCTAGCACCAATATACCTTATATCAGCTCTCCAACTAGTAAGGATTCTCATGCGATCTCACCGTTTTCAACAACTGGCCCCCAAATAAAACCAGACTCTGCGACAACGCTAACTCAAGTTAACGCACTCTCTAACGCGACGAGCTGAATCAATATTTCACCCGGTTTTATCTGATCATTAATGTACTCGATAATTTATAATAATATTCTACGCTTTATTATTTTCATAACATCACAATGTTAATATTGAAATTGCAATATTAATATAGCATTGATGGTCATTCTCATGCTTCTGGCAGTAACGTTTTCGAAACTCACGTTGATTACAATTTTGACACTAATGAAATGATACAGCGTAAAATATTATTAGCTAAGATTGAATTCATTAAATAAAGGAAAAAACCGGGTATATTATTGCGTTGGCCATTAACGTTATAGCAGAGTCTGGTTTCGTTCGAGTTCGTTTGTTAAAAACAGTGAAATCGCTTGTAAATCTCCGCTGGTTGGTGCGCCAATATAAGGCGTATGACTGCTTGCGGCGGTGAACAGGAGTTAGCGGGGAAACACACTGGCGTAATATGAAAGAAGAAGGTAACGCGAGCGTTAAGGTGCTATCAAAGACATATTCACCAGACATAAAGACCGATTGTTACTCATTCTTAGAAGCATTGTTATCACTTCGGAGACGCGATTCGTCGATACTCCTACACCACAGAACCGATCAAAACGAAACTTAAAAGATTAGATGCAGAATTTTGGCAGAAAGTGGCTGAATATTTCATTTTCCTGAAATTCCAAGAGAATTCAAAGTTTTTCGGGAATCTCTGAAAGTAAGGTTAGGTTCGTTGATAGGTTGGATTGGAAAAATTTTAATTTTCGATAGAAGATTCAATATTTCGTAGAAATAAAATACTCAGCCACTTATTGCCGAAATACTGCATCCACTCCCCAAAGTTTCATTCTAATCGGTTGTTTGGTGTAGGTTTAGCAACGAATTTCATTTCCGAAGTGATAACAATGTTTTTAAGAATGAGTAACAATGGGTCTGAATATGTCTTTAATATCACCTTAAGGGTAATTTGGAGTTACTGCTGGCAATCTAACCTAGCTAGCATAGGGAATATTTATTTTCCATCAAATCCAATCGATGTTTTGAGAAAGAGAAATACTTATAGCCACTTTCTGCTATCGACTTTAACGAATTCCCAAAGTTTCATCAAAATCGATCGAGTCGTTTGCGTAAATCTACGAGTTTCATTTTCGAAACGGTTTCTGTACATTTAACATAGCAAGTCCAAATTCCCCATACGGTGATATTAAAGACACATGAAATCACAGATGTTGCAAATTCATGAATGTATTGTCACCCGTTGTCGAATGCCGTGAGTCTTGATTAGCACCTTAAGGTAACAATGCCTTGAACATGGCGCAACAATGTCGATCGCCCGCGTCTTTCATAGCACCTTAGTTACCGCGATGAGTACAGAGTCGCTCTTCAGGTCAACTTCGGAAGCTTGCGACGGGACTACCACTTTTGACTGCTAGTAGAACTTGGCGTTTCAATATAGGGCCCGTAAATTGAGAAATGAAAAGTTAAATGGATAGTTCAGTAGTGAAAGTTGATAGTTACGGGGTTCAAAGGATCGGTAAACTTTTCTAACTATGTGTAACGAAATATAATGTTCATTGGTATTTCCATCACAAACTTTCTTTTCTGAAATTTATGATGACAAGCAAGATAAAAATTTACTTCCTAAACCCTGGTAGAATAGCTTATTAACTACCGCAAATTTGAGCTCCATCTTGACCACCGAGGAGATATTCTTATGTCAACTTGAAGGTCTCCTCGGTCAGTGCCGCCGTGTCCTGCCACTTATGAGCAAAAGGATTGCTGCTATATCGACTGTAAGTCTTAAGGTCGAATGTCACGCTCCTGGAAAATGAGAGCAAATCACTTTGTCTGCTGTTAATACAGGAAAAATCTGAATTACCGATAGTCGTTCAATATCCTTGGACAGCAGTCGATAACTATACCAGTAGCGGTAGGTACCTATTTTGGATGGAAATCGCGGAGACTGCAGAACATTGAAATATCGATCGAGTCGTAGTTGGTTCAGTGTAATTACAAAATTCGACCAACGTGTAAAGGCTTGTGCTCATTATATGGCACATCAAGGCGGCGGACGGCACGGCACGGCAGCGACCGGCGGGACACAGCCCAAATGAAACTGTAAGACTCAGAATTCGCATAGCGAAACAAAAGAGCTTGAACACCATCTAGGCGGTCTTCCGCCGGCCGTTGCCTGGCCGTGCCATGTAGTGGTCGCAGGCCTGCTGTACTGAGGTTGTCATTCGGTGTCGGTTGAGTTTGTCTTTTGTTTTGCGTTCTCGCGCGCGCGTATTTTGAATACAGAACTCGAATTTACTTATGAAAATTACTGAATCTGCCGTCAAAAATATTCACTGCTCGCTCAAATCAAAATAGCGTTAATTGCGAATTATCTAAAATCTATTACATACACGGAAAAAATGAAATGAATCAAATATTTCATAAATCGAATATTTTACCAATAGTATAGCAGCTTGATACATTTCTCGACCTTTTCGGTCGATCATTATCTTCGATCAAAATTTCGAAAGTACATCCTGAGATGATCATGAAAAAATTGGAAAAGAAAAATGTCCATAAGTTTCTACCCCAGTGTACGAAGTATAATAAAATCACATAACCATGCAACTATGATATAATATCTTTTGATTTTCTGGTGACGTCTGAGTTTATAATAAGTGTTGTGCATCTGTCTGTGGGCAAGACATTAAAGTCATATCCATGTACCGAACTCCTATGGTAAATTGTGTCCCTCGTTTTCGATATATCAAGCTTTTTATTACCCTAATCTCGTGGCGTTAACAAGCATTTTCTCGTCACACTATCGGCTTATGGTTAATTTATATGCAAGACTGTAATAAAAATCGACTTACGCTCTACATCCATGTGTGTTTACATGTGGGCATATACCTGCCACATGCGAACGACACGCATTTCTCTTCAGATGTATATAGTGTATTGATAATAAATATGTATGTATATATATGTGTTACGAGGACCTATACATGGATACGAGTCGAGCTATCGGTTACCACCCTTTTGGACGTCGACGTGTCGCTAAAAGTTTAATCAAAGTCAGATTAGCTCGGGTCGGGTGGAGCTGGGGGCTACGAACCCAGTTTTATTAAACGCAAGTTGATTAGAGGGATGAAACATCCTTCCACGGGCGCTTTGAATGATTTTACAACAGCTTCTCTGTTGTCGCTTCCGAATAAACTTTCACCTTATACGAAGCCAACACATTTTTTTCGGACCTGCACCCAATTACCCCCACTCACAAAGTAAACGAGCGAAAAGGGACCGGAATATTCCGTAGATCTTGACTATGTATCGTGATTACAATTTTGACTAAAAATAACGTGAAATATGAAAAATTGCGAAAGAAATACTGAGCTTTCTCTCAACTAGTGTCTGCTCCGCGCGTGAGCGCGGAATTGTTAGTGTTGAACCTTCTGGTAAAGACACGATGATTAAGGGACCGAAGCATTTAGACATCCGCAGTTGGGGGTGGACCTAGAAGTGATTCAATCTCTGTGTAATCCCTGTGATCCCAAGGGAACCTTTGCCCTTCCTCTCTCTTTCACTCTCACTTCTCTCCCTCTTTCTCTTTCTCTCTCTCACAAAATCACCATCCCCGTCTCGCAACGCTTTCTTTGCCCCGCAATAATATTCATTATGATCTCCAAGCGTCGTCTAACCATTCGACTGTGAAATTTTTGGCAGACCTTTCTCGAATCAGTTGAAAATTTATCGACTACTTTACGTATACCGTTTATTGAGCTTGTCGATTCGGCACAGACTCCTCCATATTCATCTGCTACTATTTAGTCCACACGCTGTATGTGTTGATCATCATTTGTTTTTAAATCATTGCCATCGCCTTCATTTGTGTATCTGCGTGTGTAACCAATATACACGAGAAGTTTGAGTAAATTATTCATCGGGGTTGGTTGATCTGCGATCAGCTAGCTGGGATCAGATGCAAATCAGATTCATTAGCGTTGAGCCCTGGCTGCCGGAGGCCTGTATATAGAAGTGGAGAAAGGAGAAAGACACGAGGAAGCTGACTGAGAGCGAGGTTCATGAATCGTGCCGACCCCTCGACGCCGTGTAACCAGGGGCGGTTGCAGCATGGGCATGTCAACCCCTAGTCCTGGTGAAGTTGTTATTGCGCGGTTAGGCCACCCCCGACACTGTTTGCCCATAATTCTGGGTCTCCCTTGCCTCTCTTCTATTCACCATCAAGATCTAGTCTCAGAGAGCACAAGAAGCATAAGAGTTACGATTATGGACCATTTTCGATCTCGGTTTGAAGTTCAACTTGCGATACCGAATTCTCTCTATCCTGTTGCGAAGCGAGATCATCGGTTGAAGCTTCGTCAGATGTTGTTTGTGCGAGAGGAGATAGACCAATACATCTGAGAGTTTGTTGTCAATTAAGATCCTCGAATTAAGATGTTGCAGACGTGTAATTGCAGCTGTAATTGAATCCGTAAGTAACATCAGTGAGAATGCGCATTTTCATTTACGGTCTATAGTCGAGCAATTGAAAAGTTCCTCAGAGTTCATCGAAGTGGTTCGGAGATCTCGGGACGAAGTATCACGTTATGCCTGACAATGAGAGTTGATCGAAGTTTCTGAGCTTTCATAGGAGATGATCAAAACTTCAAAGATGCGTCTACTGACATTTTTATTCTAAAAGCGTATATATAGTCCGTGCAGCAGAGGGAAACACGTCTCGACCTCTAAGCTCGTTTTATTTATTGACGTCGGGCTTAAAAGTGCCAATATGTTTGATAATCTCTCAGTAGCTGGGACAGAGATTCTCCTCGCGATGTGATAAGACCGACAAATCGCTTCGCTTTGTACGGATTTATGGGTCAGGCAAGAGACCCAAGGAGCCTGGACCACGCGTGGTGAAGTTTTATTGATAAAAATGTCACCAATTCCACTCATAGTGTTTGTTTTCTCACACTCGGCGCGATCAGCTTTATCTCTCCACTTCCCATTTTCGTGAAAGCCTACTGCACGATCTCACTTCCGGGCAATGTACAAACGTCGTTGATTTCCTTTTCTGTATCTTTTGTGTGTTTTTCAGGAACGCACGTCTTGTGTTAATCGATGGATTCACAAGTTGTTCACCCGTTTTTCCGGACAAAAACAATCTAGCAAACAAACTTGTTGAAATATCATGTATTTCCGTAAGAGGAGATGCATTTTACGAGAGACCCAAGTGTCGGCTAACCGCGACAAAAACAGGAAAAAAATATGAAAGGTCATGGAGGCGGGGCTGTCGAGAGGATCGGAGGGTCTGAGGGACCCGAGCATCCCGCCCACCAAAAACTGGACTGTCTGCTCTAGAGATGAATTGACCCTTACACACAAAAGTCGCTATCAGATACAGCAACAATCCAACAATATTCACACAAATCTGGAATGAGTTTTACTCCATCGGATCTCTGATAACAATACTCAAGAGTCAAAATTGCAGGCGATGCGATGTCCTCAAAGAGAGCTAGGTATCTCCTTGTCGTCTCAATATCTATAACTGCACCATCCAATCAAATTCAACACCGTGTCGAAACGATTAAACTTTTGCTTTGCTTTTGCATGTTGTGTTTATTTATTGGTGACAAAGATATTGTCTAGATCATTGTACAATCATTCTACATGTGCTAATACTGAAGAGGAAAGATTGCGTCGTAATCCCAGACATCACTATCAATGATCACTCGGTGGCCATCCCGGATCACAAACTGCAAGATATTGTGCTGAAAATATCTGTGCACCAGATATTGGATATGTTGACTCACGCTATACATGTCCTAGATATTAGCAATGCTTCCACCAGGACATTGGATAGATGACACAAAAACGTAGATATGAATGTTCTGGTTAATGTTTAATGTGGATTGTGACTTGCAGCGCTAAAACGTTAGCTGGAGCTCGCATATCTTGGGGAGAGAAAAATTGATCCTAAGTAAACAGTAGAGCGGTGAAGTGAGCCCGTCTAAATTACAGTTCAAACATAGAGTATCGTTCTCTTCCCTTAAATCTGCGAGTAAACAGTGATCACTGTTCGGTGTAGCAGCGTGGCACGGTCCGGTAGCGCGTGTTTATGGCCTCAGTAAACCACCCTGGGTTGACGTCACTGTCGCACGTGGCCATCCGACCCAACCAGCCCGCCGATATTGTGGTTTAATATTAAAACTATAGTCCGACGTAGCCGCAGCCATGCCAGGAATGGGTGGTGGTGCACGCCGGTAATATATACGCCGAGGGTTGACGCCAGTTTTTAATTGGATTATGAATGATTGGTGGCTTCTGCCCGCTACCCGCGTTTCAAATCACCGTTTTATTCTGAGACTGCGAAGGGTGGAGGGCGAAATTTGATTCAGCCAGAAACCTCACCGTACGCGATGACTCAAAAACTAAAAACCATTTCGGAAGAGGATGCGATAGTGAATGATTGTATTCGGTTGAACCAGCTGTTCCGTTTTGCATCAATTTTCGCACAAGCAATTGGATAATGCAGATCCCGAGTCGATACCTCACTTGGTTTCTAGGATATGATTAAAAAAAAAAAAAAACTAATTCGAAATGTGATTTCTTGTAATCTTTGGATGGACGACTTGTCTGGCGGGAGTTGCAGCATCGTTGGATAGCTCGTAAAGAGATTGTGAGTTAGGGTAAGGGTTGCATAGTGAACCTTATAACGATCAAGTTGTCACGTATATGGCGGGCGCCAGTCTTTCCATTTTCGTTTCCAGTTCATAAACTCCCGCGTTCACAATGTCGGCTAACTAGGCGTGGTGGTGGCGCGATTTGAAGAGGGTCACCAGGTACACTAACTCCCATATACTACACATAGGTATTTATACACATCCAGTTGGTAGATACACCCTGGACTATCTCACACCCTGAAATCGCTGTCTCGTGACAGGTTGATGCCCACCCTCAAAAATACCGTGCGTCAAAACCATCAGAATTCATGCCTCCTTCTCCTTCAAGTTCTTTCGTTTCCATTTATTTCCATTCCTACTTGTTTTTCCGCTTGTTTTTTATTTCTTCCCCCAACTTGTATTTCGGATTGTGGTCGTCTCACAGCTTCGCCAAGCATCCGTATTCGGTCAGCTACTTCGGGACAAATATTGTCGTTTTCTGATCTCAGGGTTTTCGGAAACGCGGGTACGGTATAAATATGCACCAATGCGATGCATCCCTATGTTAATTTTTCTTCTGATTCATCCATCGTGAGGTAATTTTTCAATATTTGCAATAATGCCGCTCTATTATGTTAAGTGATATTGATGAATAGTCACAACGAAATGTCTAGCGCTCGCACGATCATTATCAATCGATAATATTGATCAATGTTGCAATGAATTCGATATTGCTGACCAATTTTCAAAATTAGACGACAACGTTCATGAATATTAGAATATTAATGATAACGTTGATCAATGTCCAGGAATCGACAAGCTGAATACCACGTTCGAAAATTCACACAAGATTCATCGTTGTTCAGTAATTGGCAATATTATTGAATAATAATGAGAAGTCGACGATGATTGTGTGCCGGTGAAATCGATGCTACGATTAATGCCTGGTGATATTGACATTATTCTTTAGAGTACCACGAGTAATTATATGGATAATCAGGATACAATATTGACATTGCCAGAGTCAATTCTCTTGTCATGATTTACAAAAATATTGCCAAATTAGCAGAAAACAACGATAGGAAGTAACCTCAACCTAATCCAAACAGAACATGAGCGTTCATAGAGAGAAAACAAAATTAGACAGAACGTGAAATAGAAAAAGATGGAGATCGAGGGCCACCTTTATTTGTTCTCGACCCAGGAATCGTTGTTTTCTCGCATATACAGCGTCTCGGTTCCGACAAAGTGACATGCGGTATCGTCGCGCGCGATCTCAAGTCTCGAGTCTTGTAGGGTGATGTATGCGTGGGCGGGGCGGATCCCTCGAGAAGGACCAAATTATAGGCGAGCTCAAGGACCTGTAGAACCAGGGCTAGAAATCCAGAATCCGTTACCTCCTCGGCATCCTCGAGCTCATTGTTCGACCGAAGACAGGTGAGCTTTTTCTTGGAAACAACGGACGATTGCTCACTGTCCCACGTCCAAATTACTGTCGCTTTACATTTTCCAAATTTAACTGTTACCTGATTTATTGTATTTTCCTCGATCCCGGAATTTCTAATTATTCTCTCTTATAAGATCTTCCAAAGAATCCTCCTCGAAAAAGCTGGGTTCAATTTTGAGTTAAACAGAATCATGCATTTTTTTCGGGCAGATATCGCACAAAGTAGATAACGTCGATATTGAAATAGACAGATTTGAAAAAGTTGTATTTGTTAGGTTTTTTCTTTCCTGTGTTATTTTCCAAATTTTAGATAATTTTAATCCTAGCGAGGACCGCCCCGCATTCCGTAGTAGTGCATACAATATCTATCTTCACAGGATCTCAGTGTTTTACGCGGCAGCTGGGCATTGTTGCCTCTTTGTGTTCTTCTCTCTTTACGGTCGAGTGGCTTGGCTTGACTTTGTTGTTTGTCTGGGGCGGCTTATGACCAGATCTCAGAAGGATCTATGATCCTCGGCTTCGCTTTCCTGCAGGATTATAGTTTACCCGCAGGATCTTTTTGCTCAAGATTTTCAAAACGCCATGAATATAACCATCTCTTGTTATTTGATTCTCGAGAACAATCTTCACCTCTATTTTCAACGCAAGAATTTACGAAAAAAAAACAAACAAAAAACAAAAAAGGAAACATTTATTTTGTGTGCATAGTATATGAAGAATGAGATATTCATTCAATATACCTGCCAACACGTTCTCACCGTGAATACCGACACACGGTTTGTCACACGTCAAACATAATTTTCAATTTGAGTAAGAAAAATCGAGGAAGCAATACATCCTCACCGTCCGACAATAGATCGAACCTTAGCGAGCATAATGGATAACAAATGAAACCAATCCACCTTGTCACTCGCTCCCGCTCTGCATCACGAGGCATGATCGGGGGATATTATTGAAAAGACAGACAAAGCATTACGAAATCCAACCCGACTTGGAAATCCATCAGTGTAATTGCCAGACAGTAATTGTTTCACAGCGATGTGTAATTGGAAAGTTGAAAGTTTAAAGAGTTCAGATTTTCGAGTTTCCGCATCTTCCTACTGAACTTCGAGGGTCAGGAGTTTACAATACCGCGCATAGAAGTTGAAGTACCATTGAAACGATGCTTCTACAAATTATTGTATCATTGCAGACGTATTACTCTACTGCTGTTGCAATTATGTGTACGTGCTGGTCTTGAGAAAAAATTTAAAAATAACACAGAACATGTTCATTTCAAACATTAATGTCGTCGGTAATTTTATCGTCATGGAGTATCGAAATCAAATCAAAAAAAGAAACGGAAGAATATTGAAGCGTCTTCGAAGCGGAGGGGGAATCCCGTTGTCATTGACCAAGTGCGAGCGGACCTAGCCGGTTCTCGGTGGCCAGTGTCCAAAATAAAAGTAGATGGTGTTAAAGACCGAACAAAAGGCAGGCGTGAATGAAACAATGGCGTCGTATTCTAGAGGACCAATGGGACTCGAGAAATACCTTCACCTGGGTGAAGTTAGTTAGTTGCCATAGGTGTGGCTGCCACCTTGCACGCCTGCAACGTAAGAGCCACCGTATCTCTCTGCGTGAACATATTTCAATCCTACGAGGGCAGAAAGCAAAGGTCGTACGGAACCGAGATCGAACGACGACGATTCTTCAACACTCAATATTGAAAGAACACAATTCTCCACATCGTATTGTACCGGAACTTTAATCTCTTCGGAATTACGGAAATCGCATACTTGAAGATCGATATATCTGATAATTACGATAATTCGACTCTTTGAAATTCTAATTGGGCGGGGGTGGGGGGTTGGAGCAAATAATTAGGAACAGTGGATTGTATACAAATCGTAGAATCGCGAATATTCTGTCTTCTTCATTTTTAAATTCAATATCGAGTCTCGGAAGGCAGATAATAGGTGCTGTCGTCAGGGGTACGGATCGACAAGCGAACAAACGGAAAACAGATCCTTAGTTCGGGTCAATTTAATCCTATCGACAATTTCACACCGAACTATATCCTGTATCCAAGCCTTTCACGGATTATGGGCAATTTGGTTTACTTATCCCCTTATACCAACAGATCCGACCTACTTTTGAAAGAGTTTCACCCCGTTAACGCCAGCCGTTCCTATTTCGATACGTTTTCTTCGCTATGCGTAGGTATAGAAACTGCAGACTAACAATCATTAGATACCCACTTACCATTTGAACGATTCTATACATAACAACTGAATTTGGAAATCATTATCCCAGGAAGCATAACATCTGCCACCTCTTCCACTTTCGACTTAACCAAATTCTATCGATTTTGTCAATTTCTATGGTTCTGACAACATGTTGGGGATGTTTTCACCGATTCTGTTTTTTCTACTATATTACTAGTATTTTAAGATTTGTTAAATAACAATTCCGTCGGTTACAAGCCATTCTCTACCCATGTCAACAACTTCTATAGCAATTTTTTGAACATCCGTCACGAGTTGATGCCAGTGATCTGTAATTCTTCATCAGCGGTTACTTATATAGTTATTATAATCATACCGATTCTTCACCCATCTTAACAACTTGATAATTTGTAACTATTTGTAGTGATTTCAGCCGCGAATTGGAAATATCGAGTGATTCCCGACGCCTTTTTATACGAACTTCGCCGACTCGCTCGATCTTCATTCGACGATCTACATGCTATATCGTTCAATAGAAGTGTATAGAGATTTGTTGCACTTCGCTGTGCACTTAGGTGATCGTTATCTGTATTCAACTATTAAATTGCTATTCGTATCCATTAATTAGGATACTTCACCCCTTCCAATGATTTTTAGGGGTAACTTCACAATTTCAGCAATCTTTCGGTAGAAGTTTTACACCGATTATCGGTAACTGCAGATTTAGCGATTGTTTAACGATTTATTAAACCGAATGACTCATCGTCTGTATTTACGAGCATAGCAATTTTTCATCCATTTCTCGATGTTCTACTTGATTATCAGTCAACATTTTATAATAACTTACGTTGGCTCGCGCGATGGAAACCGATTCTTCTCTTACTTACTTCTATTTCAGGAATAATATCTCCCTTTGCACAGTCAATGATAGAAATCTGCATCGATATATTATCGTCTTTCCGGTTTCACTTGCCGATTTCAAACTTTTTTTCTGGGCCGCTGCGAGTTTCTTCAAACATAGGTTCTCGAACGAGTTTATGACGTAGTCAAATGATTGAGCAGAGCCGCTATTAAACCCAGACGCAGCTGGATGAAAGTGAAGTTTACACTCGAGCACGTCGTGAGTTGTATTATAGCTCGAAGCCTGCAACCCCGTTTTATGCAGGATCCCGACAGGCGTCTGTCTGAGGGCAGTACGATGGACAGCGTATTACGTCCTCGTCGAGAACATCGCGGCTATGAAAAATCATCTATCAAGCTCCTGCAGCCCGTTCGACGTCGTGATGGACGCCCAGTGTTCTAGAGAACCGAGCTTCACTTTTCAAAAGGCTAACGTACACGATACCACCGATTCTCTCCCCCGATTCCGGGGGACGCCACGAAATTGATGAACGTCTTACACCAATTTATTGAACACTAAAATAATAATAATCATATTTATAATCGTAATAATAAAATGAAGATAACATCCTCTTCGAATTGGCAACGATTGATACGATCACTGCTTCCTTCAATTACCTGCCGGTCATCTTGCCAAAAGTATAGAAACCACGACAAAAATAGCCTGAAGGAAATTGACGACCGATAGTCCGCCGGTATCTCATTTTTTCAAAATATCACAAATCGGTTTGTAAATCTGCTCTAACGTTTGATTTTTCCATACCGTTCACACGATCGGAACGATCAGCCAGCTCGTTGTTTGCGTTTCGTTCAGGCTCAAAAAATCTCACAGCGATGATGGAAAAAAATGAAAATAAATGAAATAAAAAATAAGAAGCAGAAATAGGAATAGAAGTAAGAAAAAATAAAAATAAATACAAAACCAGAAAATAAGAGAGAAAGGGAGAGAGGTGCCGGTGTTTCAGCGTGGTTTTGACGCGTCAGGGAGACAAAGATGATGCGGGGGATGCAGGAGGACCGGGACGGGCGAAGGATGATAAATGGTCGTGTGAGGAGATGCGCGGATAACATAATGAGATGTATTGTGTTGTTGAGATCCCGGGTTCGGGGTCCAGGGTCCTGGGCCGCAGTTGGCCCAAGCCGGACTCGTGAGAGTTAGTCCTCAAGCCTCAAACCCAATGTGCACGGGTTTTCCTTGGCAGGGTTTTCCAAGAATTCAAGAAAATCTCCCAAAAAGAATAAGAAGAAAGAAGAAACGTATACATATTATGGAAACAGAAATACAATCGAAAAATTATGTGGCCCCCTTCGCCCCCCTCGCCAGCCTTTGCTTTCAATTCAAATATCGATTGTATACTGCAATAAAATATATTGCCTGAACGAATATGGGTACGTAGCCACATTTTCGAAGAGCATCAGCCGAAGAAAGTAACTGCGGGGTGTATATATATATATAGTATATGTATAAGTGAACACTAATTAGAAGTGAAAGTGAGCAAAGATTTCTTCCGTTGAATATACAAATCCTCGGGTTCTCCTCGACACCTCCACCTCTCTACAAAAACAAGAGGAAGACCATGTTCGCGAGTACCTGTTGAGTTTGCACACTGAAATTGATACCGGAGATGATTAAAAAACCGGTCTCATGGCGTCAAATAAATTTTTTCTCAAACAGGATAGCGTGAACAGGATTATTCTTGAGGTGGAAGAAGCTAGATGGAAAAGACATTGCAGCTTGTAAATGATTGAGAGATCTCATCCAACGACAAGTATGGATCCTCTTTGCAAATGATAAACTAGAAAGTTCTCGTGCTCAAAATTGTGATTTGGAATGCTGTGAAAAATGTGCTCACAACACGAAACACTGCAGCGTCTACCTTCGTGATATGAGAAAATATAAAAACCTAAAAGTCCTGAAAATAATGGCCTATGTTCATTCAGCACATTTGTCTATACATACCTATATTCGAATGCTCTCGGTGTCCTCCGTCTTCTCCGATTGATTGTGAACCAGCTGAAGCGAATGGAGCTTCGAGTCTAGTCCGATCTCTGAATAACGATCTTACTCTCTAGTTAACTGTGAATATCTACTAGGGCCTCATTCACTCGCGTCATCGTGAAATCACGGGAGTTCTGTAAAACGAACTCTGATTACGTTCGAATTCGAATTCAGTCCACGAAACAGTTCTCCGTATCATGTAGTGATCGTTCGCTCGGTGGTATAGCTGTCACCTCGGTCTTAGTTCAGAACGAGGACACGCAGGCCTGGAAAAGGTGGCATGGAATCCTCCCGCAGATCACTTGGGGAGGGAGCCACGGGGTTGGGGGTTAGATAGTACCAGGGTTTGGGATTGGGGTCGGGGTGTCGTCATGGCTACGCAGCAGGGGGCGGGGCAATCGATACACCTTCGGGCTCACGCACTAAACGCACTCCTGATGCATCGTTGACATCCTTCGTGGACAAGGTGCGAACTGAAATTATCCCAGATGGGAAACACTATGTCCTTTTGTCTTTCATTTGGAGATCGAATTTCGATCGACTCCTCCAGCAATTTCCCTCCTTCGGATCTCCACCCAGCTCGTCACATTGCAGCAATATCGTAGTATCGTACAAATGTTGCTGCGATAGCTCTTCCAGCCTAATATTGCAATATTGTTGCAATGATACTACGATGAAAAAGCTTCTGGGGATGCGGATTCGGGCTAATGAAGCCAGACGAGTAACACGTACGTCGAGTATCGTTCAAAGGAGTTCACGGTGCGGAACAACTTTCAAAACGAATTTCAAACGATGTGTTTTATCTCGGACGTCTCTTCATTGCGCCTCCTTCAATTGGGGACAAGAACAATATGAATCTGGAAGAAACTGGCTACGAAGTGAATTCTTTTTTATAGGAAACGGTGATCCTGAGCGTTCGCTTCAACCATTTCACTCAATTCCACACCGATTTTAACCACACTCGGAATCGGACTGAAGGTAGGTTATATTATATCCATCCACAAGATGCGCTGGCCAGGAGTTTGCCGACAATGGAAATAGCCGAGTGGGACAATGACCAGCCGAGTGTATCATTCCCTCGTTTATGAGTTTCGGACCATTAATCATTTCCTTTGAAAGAATTTTTCACTGCGCTCCGCAACTTCAACCAACTCCATGTCGGAACTCACCGACCAAAATACATTGCGGATCACTCTGATCAGCGTTTCCTTTCCCTTCGATAAGTGTCTCGTTTGTCGTCGATGACGTAGACTATCGCATATCATGTACGGAAATCATTTTGCCAAATCGGAATTGAATTATGTTTCAAATTTCAAATCGTTTCCTCGAACTGTCACGGAAATATTCAATATTTTCTCATTTTGGAAATCAAACTGATACACATTTGGGGATTGGAGCGTTTTCATGACTACTGCTTTCCACATTGATCCGGGGATCGATACTTTGCCATCGATTCCAGGCACAGTACGGCAATTTTCAAAAGTATCGAAGCATTTGCATAAGATGCAAATTTGGAGCAAGTACCTATACTTTTTTCTTGTCGATTTCACAGTTCGATTGAAACTTGTTCACGAATGCACGTGCGTTTTGTTAGTTCCTGATGGATAAGTTCAGAGATCGCCGATCTCTCGGAACCAACCATTAATAAAAGAAACTAGAAATGCTATATTTCATGCGTCAGAGGTGTCTATTCGTCTTGAGGGCGCGGTCAGGGTGCGCACCTGTCCAGGTAGATGAAGCTAGGTGTATCGATATACAGAGCTGTAGGGCCTAGCTTGGGCTCCGGACAAAATTTTCCAAGAATCTTTCACTGCTGGCTCCAGTCTGTCTGCCAAATCGTGTTTTGTTTACGGGACTGCTCAACTCGAGCGTGAGATGTGGCCCGTTAATGAGTTTCTACTCAGGCCCCTGTTGCTTTGCCATGGGAACAAAGAATAAAAGAAAATTCAAAATAACGAAGAGTTGCGTTTGCAAATTCGAGGATAAATCATCTTTGCCCGTTTCAGTATCACTCGCCAGCAAAAAATCTCCATTAATCGAAGCGTTATTTCTGCGCGGTTGCGAAACGACGGACAAAAACTGAAAGAAAAAAGTCGTAACAAAAGACTTACAGAATTTAGACACACGCTTTTGTTCGTTGTATTTTGTTATGCGAGACTGTCGACGTTGTATTCTGCCCCTTTAGATGAACTCCGGGAACCATCAGAACCTGTCGTACATATTCGCCAGATTCGCAACACGGAACCTCTCCCAACACCTTTCTCGCTTCGCCTTCGTATGCGATCTGCTGAACAGGTGGGCTCCGATCCGGATAATCGCATACGGGGTGTCTTGCTTTTCAAATATCCCGCAATGTGTTGAATCCGGAACCGGCCATTAGTAGAGAATGACCAAGTTTTTTGGGTACAATGGTTTATGGGTCGAGAAAAAGCGGTATTCATATTCAACATCGATTGCTTTTCAATTTCGTGATTAGGGCCAATTCCAAGATCAGATTTTCCGCAGAAATGATGTATAACTGGCGTACCGAAATTCTGAATCCAAAATTTCATATTTTTAGTACAAACTTCGAGAATTTTTGGGGGCATTTTTTGCGAAATTTCTACATTTTCGTGTAAAATCAAACCACGAAGTCTCATCATCTCCAGTTCAATATTCCGATCCCAAACTTCACAACAAGGTGTTTCGCCATAAATATTTTGCCGCGTCAAGCATATTTTATCTGATGCGGACGATCTTTAATTGTGAAGGTGAAAACCTTCCTCCTAATGGTTCAGTATCTAATGCATCATATGTTTCGCGAAAACAAGCTACAATTATTCTCTAATATCTGTTGCATGGCCTCGTATTCCGTACAATTATGGCCCAACGTTTGGGCCGCTAGCAATTAGAATGAAAAAAATTGATTCAAAATAAGAGAATTTCAGTGATTTAAACTTGAAAGACAAATGTATATGGATGACGTGCGGATATAATGAGGTGCACGAAAAGTGCGTGAAGTGGGAGCAGAGTGACGGATGGCCACATCGCATTTCGCGGCTCCATATCTCGCCAATTTCTCGGAGGTAATTCCCGTAAAGTCGTTTCGTTGGTCGACTGGGTTTGCAGGGTTCGCAGGGTTAGCTGGGAGTTTCGCTCATGGCTTATACGGCTTAGATCGCCTGTTTTTTTAATTTCTCTCTGTCAGAGTTGCTTTATTACGATGCACATGCATACCATTAGCTGTACCACTCTCATCTACCGGCTTCGAAAATTCACGTTAACAAACCTCCGCTGACCTTTCCGCCGTGACCCGCCTCGTCCCTCTTCTGGAAATTAAAAAAATCTTTTCAGTCATTTCGCAAACGAAATGAAAAATAAATGGATTCATCGGTGACAAATACTTGTCTAACTGAAATTTCACAACGCATGCCCAGGCCCACATGGCGCTATGGCAGGAATTAGCTTCGATATTCTTCGGTGCAAACAAATTTCTGTATCCGTTCAAGAAAAACTATTGGCTCAGTTTGTTGCCTAGGAGATTCACGAATTCCACAATGAAGAGGCCGCCAATGCTTTTTCGTTTCGTTTTTGTTAACAAGAATTGGTGAAAAATTTATATCATTTCAATGTAGGTATGGAGAAAATTATTGCAAGGACATATCTGCTAAAAAAAACCCAGCTGTCAATTGAAATCGTTCCAAATCGACCGATTGCATATCGAAATCGAATTTCTATATGAAACTCATACCGGAGGAGAAACACTTTCCGGCCGTTTGAATAAATAAATCATGGCTCCGATGGTTGAAGTCCACGTATTTTTCGTATGGGTTTGAGAACGGTTTTTTCGGGTGTATCAAATTTCGTGTACAAAACTCATTGGGAGTCGGAAATGGCGATTTTGAGAAAACCGAAATTCCACATTTCTTTGAAGAAAAAGTTGGTCGAGAGTTGATTGTAAAATTTCCCATAAATTTTTTTCGCCTAGACAGAAATAAATGAATAACTTTTGTATGAAATTTTCTCCGCGACAATATTCCATGTTCGTCCAGCTCAACTCGACCATCCAAAAAGCCTGTTCTGCCACGAGAGTTTATTGAAGAATGGGCTTTCTGCCAAAAATATCAATAAAAACTGTCTTTGGCAAAAAGTTCATTTTTCAGAAATTTTACAACCTCCGAGAAATCATTTGCGGAAACTTGAATCTAAAGCGAATTCTTTTGTATCTAGTACTTCATTCGACGACCAATAGTTTCTGTGGTATTCTGATTCGAAACACGGCGATCGTCGATTTTTCATTAAAATTCAAAGTCGGCGGCTTCGACAACGATCGACCCAGGGAATCTATCGATGGCCGAAAGTGACTTGTATTAACATACACTAAATTGTCGTGGTTTCAAAATTTTCGAAGAGGGTCAAGCTTTTTCGTTGGTCGAGTTCAGCTGCTGGGCTCTCCCGAGTACAGCAGAATCTCTGTCACCGGATCATATCTGTCTCAAAATTGAGGATCGAGTGCTCTGATTTGTAAAAACACCTCTTCAATACTAGTACGACGATATATATATGTATATAGTATAAAAAAGAGAACGAATCAAAGAGAGTTTACCTGGAATTGCTCACTTGCAGGATATTGAATTCACATACTCCAACGATATAATTTTGCATTCGAATTTTGGACTTCCGTTTATTTTCGCCGTTTTCACTCTCCGCGGTTTCTCCGCGCAAGGCCTGCAATAATACAACCGCCGAAGGAGATAGAATTGAATGAGGATCGGGCAGGGGCGGAAAGGGGGGGGGGGGGGGGCGGGGAGGGATAGTCCGTTCGCTCCGGCTCACAGAACAAAAAGTGATTAATTACAGTACGCCTGGTGGGTTCGTTGTTTCCCGAGCGAACGCGAGGATATAGGAGGCAAAGGGAAGGCAAGGCGAGCAATATTCGGCAACGACGTCGCGTGCCCCTCTTTGCGTAGGTATGTACCTTACCTCATCGTCAGTCACGTCAGCACGTCCTCGGACTCAGCTTTTCTTAAACCGAGGAGAATCGATTTCTGGTGCAACGGTATTGTCTCCAGAGTGAGAAACATAGTCATACGGCTGATGCCGAGCAAAGGAGATGAGCAGAAATGAAAAAGAAAGAGAAAAAGGAGAAAAAGACGTTTTGGAAACTGACATTTTTGCAGTATCAAACTCAAAATTTCTATTCTATTCGATCGTTATTATACGGGGGGGGGGGGGGGGGGGGGGGGGGGGGGGGTATTTTCTGAAATATCAGATCCAAGTCTGATCCATTGACGATCGCGGGCTTGTCGATAACACATTCCTATCCTGAGAGAACATCGATTGGAAATTTGTTGGCTAATCAAATTTTGTTAAATTTGGATTCTGGAAATCTTCGAAAAAGGAGCCCACAAAATTCGGAAGACAATACGAGTTCTTATTTGGATCGGGTCAGGTCTGGAAACTGTGGTCGAAATCGTGAAATGATTCAAGAATATGAAATCGAATTTTCCGGAGACAGAGAAGAAGAAGACAAAATTAATAAAGGCATGTGAAATAATTGTATGGAGAGGCTGGAAATGATAGGGATAGTACAAAAAGTAACAAATTAACTGAGCCGGGGAAAAAGATGAAGAACAAAAAATACGGCCAAAATTGTGATACCTTTTTTATTTTATTTCGGATCTGGAAGATAAAAAACTATGATCATCATTTCTTGCTTTATTTCGTCTGCGTTTTTCTTCAGTTTCTCGATTATCATAGGCGAATATGGAAGGGATCGGAGCTGAGGACGGAAGAAGGAGAGCCAAATATTAATCCGGAAAGTAGAAGTATGAGGACAGGAAGATGAATCAAGAAAAAGGTGAAATTAAAGGAGATTAAATAAAATAAAGTAAGCCAAGTAAATTATATATTTTTGGTATCACTCGCCGTGAAAAGCGAGGCACGCGACAGTTGATAAACTAGTTTCTTCTTTCCTCCCGATGAACTAGCGTAGTCGACCCCGCGACGCATAACTACGCCCAAAGCTGTTGGTGACAAGTCATTTCAATCCCTGTGTTACGAGCTTCGGAACGTTACACGCGCTCACGTACGTACCCACTGTCGCGTGTCACCGCACGCATTTAAATTATACATACATACATACATACATACAACAATACATTCATGTAGGTGCAAGCTCTGACACTATTGTGCTACGCGTTTCGGAGGCGGAAGGATATTTTTTTATTTTTATTCGTTATGGTGTATAAAAAAGAGAAATTGTAAAATCGAACGAAACAAAGACGACTGATATAATCACGTGTGCAAAGAGAAATTGAGAAAAAAAATTATTTTGGAACGCAGAACACAAATTTAAGCAGATTTTTCAAGGTTATGTTGACTTCGCGGTCATCGCGGATGCTAAACTCAGGACTATTGGACTATATTTGAAAATCAAAATCTTGACAAATCTAGTCTAATGATTTTGAACGAATTACACTTGGCCTAATTATGAGAATCTACCTTTACACAACGAACAAATTTAATTGTATACGTTCATTCTCTTGGAAGTACAAGTGTGTGAAAATAAAATTCAAAATACATGTATTATGCACAAATATGATACAGGATGTTTCACAGCGACGAACGCTCCGCAAAATATCAGCGGATTCCTGCTGAAATTTCAGACGGAAATCTCCTTATCGAAAATTGCCGGGGTAGAACCATTCGGCCGTGCGAACCGTTTGAAATCGGCCAATCCTGCTCATGCGAGCCCAGGCCAGTGCCGCGGCAAGTGTGAGACGACGGCCGCGCTCTGATAGAACCCGTAGAACATTTGCAGCGTGAGCGCCTGTTCGTCGATGTGTCGCATGAAGGGCCGCGCGCGACCGGCTCCCACTTGTCGCGGCACTGGCCCAGGCTCGCATAAGCTCGTAGATTGGCCGAGTTTGAACAGCTCTCGCGGCCAAACGGCTCAACCCTGACAATTTTCGATGAAGAGATTTACGTCCGAAATTTTACGAGGAATTCGCTCTGGTACTTCGGTGCGTTTGTAAGGAACACCCTGTGCACAGGGCAGGGCATTTGAAGTTTCGAATACTTACTGAGCGTCGGTACAAACAAATGTGTCGACAACACGTTGGAGTGTTTTGAAGGGGCTTCTCAACTGATGTGGAAAACTTTGATGAATCACAATTGAGTTGAAAATAATGAAGGACACAAAAACATCCACGCGATTGGACTTTTTCTTCTACGTCAGCTTCGGAAATGGTCTTTATGTTGATTTTCCTGAAACATTAGCTTCTGAGCTCTTCCGTTTGCCTATACGCGTCTGATTTATGATGAATCATCTATTTGTGGTTTGTTGAAGAAATTGAACGGACAAATGTTGGTTCTTTGTTCTCACGTATAGCTATGATATCCCTCTGTTTCCGGTTAGGTTTCTATTCGAATCTGACGACGCGGTTTGTCATCGGAATTCAAAGTGTGGTGCATTCGCCATTCTGTTAAATCTTCGAAAGTTTCATAAAGGTTTTCTCAAAATCTAGACGGTGGATCGACTTAAGATTCAAGGAGCAATTAGATATTGGCATTAATAACAATCTGTGAGAAATTTAGTGAATTCTATCGAAAACGCATTTCACGTGACGACCAGCTCGGAGTGCGCCACCCCGTATATACCTAATAATCATATAAAGTTCTAACATGTCCAGAATCAAAGTTGATCTTCTTGTTCACAGAACTCACAACAGTTTAGCTAGAACTGCAGTTTGAAAGTATCCTACGGGGAATTCAAAAAGTCGTGAAAGGTGTTTCTCCTTCTTTCTTTCTCTTCCTTAGGTGAAGAGACATCGGAAGGCTATTTTTCAAATCGAAGAAACTGGCGTGAAATTAGAAAAAATGAGGTCCTGGCTTCAGAATAGTCCTTGGCATTATCAAGAACAAATTTTGGTTAAAATTGTACTGAACTTCTCGATTCGGGTACTTGAAGCTTTCGTTTGGTAGGAATTCATGATTATCGTCGAATCACTATATACTCTACTAACAAAGTCTGAAGAACCAGTATATTGTATGGCGAGGGCGGAAAGTAGACAGTTTCCGACCACTGTGAAGTATGCCGCACGAGCCGAAGGCGAGTGCTGCAATAACACGAGTCAGAAACTCCCAATCCGGCCAAACCTGCACATCCGGTATTTTTTGTCACACCTGTGAAGGAAGATAGAGAAAATAGTCCAGGAAATAAAGAAACGGGCCGCATGAGCACATCTCGAATATTACATTTTCCGGACGGAAAAACTAACGCCCTAGTGCAGCGGAAGACGTAGCACTCTCCATGTGCGCATGCGCCAACATCTTTCTGCACCGCGCCGGTCGAAAATTTGCCACTTTACACCCGCTCTACGGTCACGAAAAGCTAAACTTTTTGTGGTGGTGTGACAAAGATATAATTTCTCCAACTGCGGGCATAACGATGATTTTTTTTTCTCTTCTCAATATTCTGTTATTATTTTGATTATCGCCATTCTTTTTCTGTCCCTCTCTCTGCTGTTCGGAGACGTCTTATCCGCGAGATGGTTGAATAAAATTGCAACTATCTGCTCCTCCGCGGGCCAGGGTAGGTATAGCGTATAGCGTAACGCAATCATAAATAACCCAAACAATCACGGTAACCTCCCTACTCCGCTCGAGGAGAGAAATGAAGAGAAGAGAGGAGTAACGCGCTGAATTCACACCAAGTACAAAGAGCGCCCCCTTGCTGAAGCAGGGTCCTATTGTAAATCATTGCCCCGTAGCCGCGGAAACAGAGAAGAGGCTGAGGGGTGGGAACGGGGGCGGGAGCGGGAGCGGAAGGGGGGGGGGGGGGGGGGGGGGGGGAAGAAGAAAGCAAAAAGAGACAAGAGGTTCTCTCTCGGCTTTCCGATCCACGCCGACACTCGTTTTCTCTCTCTATCTCCTTTTTTCTCCCGCGGTTTCTCTCTCCATCTCCTATCAAAGCTGGAAGTTTGAATAAAGAAGAATTGCGGGGAGTGAGAAGTAAGTAGAGAACGACACGACCATGTTTTATGATTATGCAACTCGGAAATATACGTTATTCACGCATTTGTGGATCGGGCCAAAAGCTAGGCGAACCCTCTTTGTGGGAAAGGTCAAGTGCTAATATTATTCATATAGGCACATATTCTACACCCGATAGGTATTACTCATTCAATATCGAATTACCACGGGTCGATGAAACATATATACATATTGCATTGCAGGAGACACTTTTAATATTGCAATATTCTCGACGTATTGTAGAATTTTATCCGCAATATTACAATATCGCCTAAATATATTTCTGCAATGTTGTGTATGCTACACAGGCCTCCGCCCTCCGCCCACCGCGGCCGTATTTTCGAAACTCCAGTCGTTTTGTCGGATACAAAAAATTGGTCAAAACTCGAATGAAAGTTATGTACCGTAAATATCAGCGACAGAAATTCGAAATATTGAGATAAAACTGTTTAATTTTGGTATTTTTGATCAATTGTCCAACGATTCTGTAGCATATTTTTTTTCACAAATTTGACTGATTGTAACAAAAAAAAAAAAAGATTGCGCTGCTCTGTCCAACAGTTATCGGTTTTTGAAAATTTCATTCGCCGAGTTTTAACGTCAACAAATTCGGATAATAAATTACAGTTTTTACTTCCCACTCTGATTCACCGGCTCGGAATACTTTAGTGTTTATTTTTGTAACGCTGTTTGAATTGGTGTGGTCCGTCACGTTGTAAAATCAAGTACCATACCTACGTCCCGCGTTGCGTCGCTGCCTTACGTCACTCGCAGCCAGTTTAAGAAAATTAAGCAACACTTCAACGTCTGCATAACTAGCTCAAACTCAATCGTCGACTTCTTTTCCCCTCAATTGCACAAATAAATATTTTCTCTGCAACTAAAAATTTCATATGACTCAAAGTTTTTGTGGAATTCTAACTTTTCATAATTAAAAAAGTATCATTAGCATATTACTTCCAAAAGATTTCACGAGTACAATTTTTTCAATTTGATTCCGTCCAATGGCTTATAGTAGTGTGCTCGGAAATAGTGCCACAAGATTTTCCGACAAGATTATTCGTTATAGAGGTACAGAGTCTTCGAATTCACAATTTTCAGGGCCTGAAAAAAGGGAATAAAGATCAATCTGACCGGAACCAGAGCGTAGAAGTATAACAAAAGAAGGAAAAAGAATACGACGAGATAAGATATTCAGAAATAATCTTCTACTGGTTAAATTATGGATCCAACAATCCAACAAATTGGTAATTTTCTTGCATCGTTTTCAACGTCCCCGAGGCCCCATCTTCCTCTCGTCCCCGTCTTCGCGGCTCCGGACGCTATTCGGACTTTTGTGCTTTATTGATGGGATCGTTAATACGTTCTGCCGATCAATGTTTTGTCTCGGTGTCGGCCGACTATCCATCGCGATCGGCGGCCACCCAGCAGCGCATCCCACAAAGCGCGATTCTCAACTCGCTAATATTCTTCGCGAATTTTTCTCCCGATTCGAGTCGAGGCGGTGATTCATGGACAACGAAAATTGAATGATTTGTCAAACATTTTTGATCCAGCGAAAAAATCCATAGCCGTAAGTTGGTTCGCATTCTCTCGTTGTTTCATTGAAAGAAGATCTGTGCGACAACGGAAAATCCCAGAATTGTCCGAAACAAGTACGACACGATACAAAACACAGAAATCCAATTGACACAACGTTGAACCATTTCGCAATAGCCAAACAAAGAAGAGACGGAGCTGGGACGTAATAGAGCAAAAGTGTCGAGAGGAAGTCTTAAAAATTGTTTTGCACACGGCGGTTGTTGCTCAAAAGACATTCCACAGTTTGAAATCAACGCGGAATCCCGAAGATTCTGCTTTGCAACGAAGAATACTTATCCACAACATGCAAAATGACGAAGAAACAAAGAATTAGACGCAAAATGAAAAATTTGTCGCCAATGAAATTCCCATTCTGTGTTTTTACTTCTTTTATTTTATCACGTGTCTTGTGGATAAGAATTCTCATTGCAAAGCACAATCTTCTGTAACCAATGTTGATTTCATACTTTGGGATGTCTCTCCAGCAACAAATTTACTGTGAAACGTAGTCGTGTCGATGTAGCCATAATACTCGTTCACAAAATATATCTCGATCAGAAGGGTGTTGTTCAGTCTGAAAAAACGATTCCGTTCAATAAAACTGGTCATTCCAACGTCACAGCGAATATGAATCACTCTTCGAGGTCCGAGAAACATGATTTGGAAGTAGAATAGTCCAAAACACAAAAAATCCTTCTATGGTCTGAAATCCGTTTTTCAGACTGAACGATATTTTGTAGACATCAAAATTTGTTGCACCATAACGAACCTCGAATACGTTTCTCATTACGCTTGATTTCTGTGTCAATTCCGGCCTGCTAAAAATTGTAGCCGATCAAATTTTGGTAGTGAAAAACTCTATAACTTTGTCCATTTGATGAAAAATTGAATCACGCGAGAAGTTAGTCCTATCGAATTGCTCAGTTCCGGTGAATAAGTGTTATTCCTATTTTCTGATGGGTTCAGTATTTGCTGAATCTTCGTTTACTTTTCCTCTCCTTTGGCCGGGATATTTCAGTCCTGATTCCTGGGTCCCGTATCCCCGGATTGGCAGACGCTGGTATACATATTGCATGGCGGTTAGGACATATTTATTGGCATCTCTATACACCGGGGCTAAAACATGATGCTCTTCCTCATATGTATTAAGTATTTTGTATTCGCCTTGGATGTTTTTGTAGCCCAGTGTGTGGAGCTGTAGATCCACGACCGGCAAATTCGCGAGTGACTACTCTCTTCTTTGCGAATGACGAACGGCGGAATTATGACGCAGCGAGGTTGGTTTACTTGGGCAAACTTTTTTATCGTCAAACAACAAACAGTAACCGAAAGACTCGGATATTATTATGTGGCAAGTTATGCCTCCGCTCTGGAGACCTAGGGACATTAATTTATCTATCTGCTATTATATATATCCCGAGGTAAGCCACTGCGCAGCTGGGGGAAAAGTTGCGAATCTCGTGTTTTTTCTTTTTTTTTTTCCCTCCCCTCCCAGTGGAAAGAGATGAGAAAACAGTTTACCAGCTGAAAAAGAAAGTCGTGAAATTCTTAGCCAACGTCAGAAAAGTTTCATGGCTTGACGTTAATTAATACAGACAGAACGGCGGACTGTATTAATTTTAATAAACAATCGGACATAAATTAAGATAGGTACAGCGAAAATAAATGAAAAAATACGTTAGTTAGCAAATACCTCGCCTAATTGTCAGCAGTGTAACCGCGGGGATGGATCGTCAGGAATAAAATTCCCACCGGAGGAGTAATATTAATAGCTGCAAAAACAATACCCTCCGTTCTCAAGACTCCGTGGAGACCGAGGGCCTCCTCTTCTCGTCCGGTCTAGCAAGGCGACAGTGATTTATTCACCGGGTATAAGTGACCTCTGATAATTGGATTGACTTGTTTATAAAATACAGAACAGAATTGGACAAAAAAATCTTAGAGTTCCTGTATAGCTTATACAGCTCTTCGCCAATGTTATAGAAGTCAAAATCTGTGGACTGATTCCTTGTCAAATTAAACTACGGACAAAGAATGAATTCACTCGCTGACCGCGAACATGTCGTTCGTTGGATAATCTTGAGAGACTCATATTTGTCCGCAAATTTTCAGCGGTAACCTGGTATGTGACTAATTTCATAATTCCGATGTTTTGCAAACGGCGTGTAACGAGCGAACCGATTTCGAAGGTTCTTTTTAACAAAAATGTGCGGAACTATGTGTACTTTGAGAAAACTCCTAACAAGTGTAGATCGGTAGAGGATTCCATGAGTTATTCGGTATGAAACGGAGAATACGGGGTCCTCCAAAATTAGGCAAGATATTCATATATTTCATCGACGAGTAATTCCAGTTTTTGCTACCTAGGCATTAGTACATATCTACAATATTAGAAACTCTATGTAAGAATCGAACGAAAGTAGACATGAAGATGGCTCCATGCTCGTCCAAGCGATCGGGGTTTTCACAAAACATCATTACGTAGTGTAATCGCGCAGAGAATACTGTAACCATTCCAAATACCGCAATGAAGAAATAAATGCAGAAACATGCAGGCTGGTGTTCAAGCCCGAATTTCGAAGGGTTGGCGAGACCTAAGCGCTATTTCACAATGGACCATTTTCATGCTGAAAACTACGATATTTTGGATGAGCATGGTGCGGATCTTGTATCTTATCTCGTTTGGGAAATACAGCCGTTTGAACAGTGTCCAGCAATTTTTGAATCACCCTGTCAATACACAGATGTACCTACATGCGTATATTACGGCTGTTTCGGGTTGGGATACCTATCATGAGTAACGACGTCTACCCAGGCGTGGACAGCTATTCGCTGGTAGAATCTGCACGGCATGGCATTCGAGAACCACGCTCGCCCAGGACTCACCAAAGTCTAGCGTAGGAGGCTGGAGGACCGAGACCCAGGATCAGTATATTCTGGTTGCCGCAGAGTATTGGAGTTTACGAACCGTATACGAGGTTAATCAAGTAGCCCCACTCCGCGGAGGGTACCCGCCGAGACATCATTTCTCTACCTCCGGTCCTTGGCCCAGGGGATTCCCCGCTCATTTCATCGCCATTACAGCGTATTTATGATTTTACAAAATTTACACGGATTTTTCTCCCTCACTTTCTCTCGCCGCGATAGATTGAATACCGCCTTGATATATTGAATACGAAGCTTAGATCATAACAAAGATTTCGGAATGTAAATGAATGAATGAGATTGTGATGATTATCGATCTTTCTATTGGTTCAAAAGTTCTGGAATATGCTGAAATGTATAAGGAGTAGAACTGCCCTGGGGTACGCGGAGACGGTGCATCTCCTCGCGGGCGACCGACTGCCATCACAGATAATTAATTTGCTGGTTGCTTACCTGTTGGAGGTATATTTTCCTCATCCACTCTTCCTCGCAGCTCTCTATTTCATGGGAACATTCCAGACATGCCAGAAATGCCGCTCGCTCTCTATTGTCTCGTTATATCCCTGAGCAAGCCTCAAACACGCCATATTTGAACTTAATTTTGACGAAAGTTGCGCTATTCCCTGAAAATCTACTTCGAAAATATGATAAATCGATGTGAAATTTTGTTGTGCTGAATCCATCGTAGGAAGAATGAGAAGGCATTTAGGAAGGTCGTAGAGAAAATCATGGAATATTCGAGCCATTGAAAGTATCAGAATAATATTTGTTCACGCCTGAGAGAAGCGAAATTTACAATTTTTATATCACCAAGGTCGTGAAAATTTTCGATTTTCGAATTACCGGAAAAGAACCGGCAGTTATTGACTAGAACATAGATTCTCCGAATCATCGAAGAAGTAATGACATTTTGAGAATATTGAAACCAGCCAAATGTCACAACTTACTGGAAATCATGAGTCAAATTTTTGGATTATTAAAAACAAAGATCCCTGATTTCCAAGCTTCTAGTAGAGTTTGAGGGAGTTTACACGTTGCTCGATGAGTCAATGAAACACTGAGGTAAATTTTAAGTTATTGACTGAGGCAAAGCAAACTGATGAGAATTTTCGTTTCACCGAAGAAGTTAGAGAATTTCCTTGGTATTTGACGAGTCAAGAGAAGCTGAAAAGAACTTTCAAGCGACCGTTGAAAGTCTACGGAATTTCAAATTCTGTTGAAATAAGCGGTGAAGATTTCGAATCACTGAGAATGGGGAAGACTGGAAAATTGTTCAAGTTATAGAACGAATTGGGAGTATTTTAAGTTAGTGGAAAATCTGAAGGACATTAACTCCGAGTTACTGTGGAGTGCCTGGAAAAGTCTACTGTCGGGTCAAAAACGTTTGGCGGTTCAGTTTGAGTGATCATAACTTCTAAAAAAAAAATGTTAGAGCGTAAATTCAAAAACGTGCGTAAAGCGTAGAGTTTTCTGCGTTCAATGATCATTCGCGGGTTCCGGTGCTAAAATCGTACGAACCGATATGATCTCCTAAGGTCGACGTAGAAGACAATTGAGCAACAATTGAGGTGGCGGAAGGGAAAGTGCAGTAACGAATATCGCGGCTCGGACATACATTGCCCGTAGCAAATTCAAAAAATTATCGACGTATATTACTGGAGGCTCAGTATTGCGAATCAAAAAGTGATTACAGAATCAAATAGTGTATATTTTAACGAAAATTTTAAGCTAGCTCGGTGTCACATGTTCCCAGTCGTTACCGAAATCGCGACATTGGACTTTTTTGGACCTGGCGTCCGGGTTTTTTAAATAATTTTCAAAATTCCAAAGGCCATGACAATGATAATGTTCAGGGAATAACTATGAACTTTTTCGGATTTTTAACGCTTCTTTTAGACGAACAGTGACGATATAAAGTTGACCTACGGCAACGTGCCCCGAAAAAACTACGTTTTTCAACACTTCGGAGATCATATCGGTTCGCACGATTTTTGCACCGAAACCCGTGAATAATTGTTGCACGCAGAAAACTCTACGCTTTACGCAAGTTTTTGAATTTACGCTCTGACATTTTTTTTTTTTAGAAGTTATGATCACTCAAATTGAACCGCCAAACTTTATTTTTGACCCGACAGTAGGTACGAAGTTCTCGCGTGAGTAACACAGTACAATAATCACGAAGAATGAAGCTTGTTCCCGTAACGTTGAACCTAATTTTTATCTGCACATCGATCAGTTTTCAATTCCTTGTTGTTTCATTCCCAAGTTCCTCGAATTCATCCTGAGCTGTTGAGTTAATAATTTATGATCAGGCAGAAGGGGGCGGTATTTTCAAAGATGTGTCCTTGACTCCATGCACGCGTTGTGACAATTTCTGTCGCCATATTGTGTATCGCGAGGGGCTAAGCCGGGGCCGGGGTTAGGAAGGATACAGAGGATACAGAGGTCGACCGTGACGCGATCCTGTCGAGGACAGCGCGGCGCCGCCCTCGCGATTATGGGGTAGCGGATGGGGCCAGGGACATCCGACCATCTCTGCATCTGACAGCTCCTCACCTTACTTATACATATATATATATAGTATCACTATGCAGTGTGTACGTCGATGTGATACACGCATGTGTACAGAAATTATACGTGGGTGGAGGATACGTGGTCTAAACAGAGCAGATCGCGTAAAAAAGATGCAGAAGTGTGTATATATTTTTCGTCCGAAGATAAAAATCTTCGATCGACTTTCCCTCGGTAAAGGATCCAGAATATTCACGGAATATTGGTATAGATTGAAGATTCGGATGACAATTATTATCCAAAATAAATATTCGGAAAGAAAGGTCGACAGGACTGGGCAGTATCCTAAATATGTGCATGTGTCGAGGCATGTGCCCTAGGTATATGATAATAAATATATATATATGTCCGAGTATTATTATATAGATATACATAGATGGGTACGTGGATTGGCGGGGGGTCCATCCCGAACATTTGTTCACCCCCGACGGCTCGGAGGACCACATTAACATTCCACCAAAAAGAATTATTTATCGCTTCATTCGAGATCTTGAAATGTAATTCAGAAATTCTTCTAAATTTGTATCGGCACACCGTATAGTAGAGGAAGAAAAACACTCCAGTCTCTATTCCACCCTGTCATCACCATCGCGGACTCAATGACCATACTTCACGAACACCGGAAATTTGATAACGTTTTCTCATCCTCTACCGAAGCTCTTGGAGGTTTTCAATATCACCCACGATCGGTATCATTCCTCCCATACTGCCTGACAATACAAGAATAATTACCGTTCCTTATGACTGGCGAGTCACGGAAAATTAGTGAATTGTTGCTTCAAAATTTTCGATCCTGAATTTCGTTCCTGATCTACTCTTAGACCATTTCAAACTGGTTTTAATAAATTGAACGACGATCAATTTGTCTGATTTCTAGATTTTCGTCTTCTTCTATCAACGTGGAGTCATTGAATGTGCAGAACAATATATATGCTGTGGTTTTTCACGATGAGCGAGCAGAAACAAAAGATCAGGGAATAAGATTTTCTGGTAGCGGATCATGGATCGTGGATAAGGAGAGAAGCGTTTTTCTTACCGTCGTGTCCGGTTGTAAAACATGTTAAAAAAAAGAAACTTTTTGGCGCTAGGGTAATTGGGGGCTCAAATGGATGCGGAGGACTTCGCTTCGGGACGAAGGAATTAACAATCCTGGGTACTCTGACTCCTCATTAATCTTGACCGGCGGAGTTTGGTCCAGAGTAGGTTCAGTATAGTCCAGTCTTGGCTACCGAAGAACGTGCGCACTGCAGGACGTAATCACCGGACAAACTGCAGAAAGTCGTCGGACAATTTCATGCGCAGAGACTTACGCTGACGCAATCAGAACCTCTGCGCTCTCCCTTCTCCTATCCGTCTGCTTCTTTGTCTTCTCCTTCATCCTCTTCTTCGTCTCCTCCTTCTCCTTTTTTTCTCCTCCTCCTTCTCCTTCTCCTTCTTCTTCTTCTTCTTCTTCTTCTTCTTCTTCTTCTTCTTCTTCTTCTTCTTCTACTTGTTCTTCGTCCTCTTCATTTTCTCCTGACTTAACGGCGCTACCATTTCTCGAACGGTGATTGGCTCTGCGGGGGGTAACGCGCATGTGCACCGCGTCAGTGAGCACTGACTATGCCACATTAACATTCCTAACCCACGTTTTGGTAGACTCTTTTCGGTGATAGATTATGGAAATGTTTAGAGACGCCTGCGCGAGCTTGCATCTTCAATCCCGCACTTTCTTGGTATCTTATTTATCTACTCTCTAACTACAATTCATGCTCTTCATTGAACTTGCGTTGTGCTTCACGATATACTATCTTCGAATAATGATCAGTCCTTGAAAGCAGCCCCAGAAATAAGCAATTAATTTGCAAATTTCAACTGCTGTTTGAGTACTGATCTGTACAATGTCGAAATCAGTCGAGGAAGGGAGATCACGTCCCAGAATTTTCAAACTGTCGACTGTCCAAAGTCACAAAGATTATATAGAAAAGAATTAACCAAAAATAGCCATATATCGGAAGATTTCCGAGTTATTAGTAACATTTTCGAACCGTTGAAAAAGTTTGTAGATTTTCAAGCTCTGAAACATATTTTATATCCTTGAGCTGCTAGATGAGTCGAAGGAGAGGGAAGCAAAGTCTAAAATTATACGACGAATCATTGAAGGTGTAGGAGAAACTGAATCTACTGCATACGTCGTGGGAAAGTGCAAAATGGCTATATAATGGGAGGTTAAAGTGAGATAAGTCCAAGAAAAACGAAAAGCTTTCTAAACTTATTGGAAATGAGTCTAGAAAGACTAATTATAATTAAATTTCGAACTCACTGTTTCAGTCTAGTGAAACTGAAAAAACTTTAGATTCTAATTCTAATCTTCATTATTTGTTAAGCTGCCTGAAACTTTTTGAAGAAATTAAACCGCAGCTGCGCACCATGCTGCGCAGGACCCTGACCGTACGTGGTGCATAATCGGTCGACTACTCAAGAAGTAAGGTGTGCTGATGCGTCGGCATATTGGCTCGACGGGATACGGTGCCTGAATCCCCTTCCACGTTCACTGAGAGTCGACCCAGACTGCTGCTAGAGGTATAAGCAGTCAGTGCATCCAAAGTCCAGAGGAGTCCAGACTCCAGACTCCAGACTCCAGACTTTAGACTTTAGACTTTAGGACTTGGTGTATACCTAGTGGTTCTTCTTCTCCGGGACACGCAGGCTGCACGCGATCCAGGCTGCCGTGGACCAACGTGATTTAATACCCGTTGAACTACGCTTCTTATTTATGCTCACTCAGAAATAACTCCGTACCCCCCTGCCGTAACCTACCTACCTACCTACCTACCTACCTGGGCTGTTTGCTTCGTACGTGTTTAGCCGTTAGCGGCAACACAGCCCTCTTCTCGCGGTTTTTTCTTCCGCCTGACTCCCGGCCTCACCGTAATCTCTCTGGATGAACCGTGCTCTGAGATATGCGTGTGTGTTAGGCATGCTAAAACTGGACATGCTCCACTAGGATAGTTTCATCCATTTTGATATACTCACCTCGGAAAGTAAAACAACCGTGAATGTGTACATACTCCATGTAATTCCGTGGATAAAGGCCTGAGCGCACTGAGCGTCAGCGAACGTCAGCGGAGTTTTTCGACATGCTTTGACCGAGTCTGTTCTCCGCTGTTCGCTGACGTTTGGTGCGCGCGCTTCCATGGGAAAGTATGTATCCAGAAAAATTTCGCTGACGTTCGGTGACCTTCCCCGCGACGCTCAAGCCTTTGACGTAAATTCGTTTCTCATCGGTTTCTACTGTTATTTATGCCTTCTAGTATCAGGGAGACTCATGGTAGACTCTCCTGTCCAGAAACCCAATTTAATAATGAAGCTGTGGCGCTGCGCCGCATTTTAGAATAGATCGCAAATCAAATTTAATCATTTCTATCAGATGACAATAACTTGGCTCATTGATTCTAATAATAGAAACCGATTGTCGAAACGTGGAATTCAGTGAACACCGAATCTGTTCGTCATCGCGTGTCCCTGTTGATCGGTAAGTTTGAAGTTCATCATTGCATGTGTTAATTGCGAATCAATTATTCGGTATCGGCTGTATTGGTTAACCAATCACTTCCTCGACGATGACCCAGACGTTCCGATAAATGGCTTATTGGTAATAGCTTGTGTTGCAGAGACAACCCGATTTTTCTGAATCATACTTCCGTTGACGTAGTTGATTATTGACCAAATAGCTTCGTTCGTGGCCTGCAGTTAGAGTGAGAATGCGCAATTTGTCGTCTGGTCCACAGGCTCATCTGTCTCTCTAGCAATGACCGGAGAATTTCGGTGCCGTCGGTGATCGGTAACCTTTTGGGTACAGCCGTGGACCCTGGGTTGTCTTGGACCGCAAGCAATCTGAAAGGAATGTCTATAGAATTCGGTCTAGTAAATTCTTGCCAAGTGGACATGAGGTCGGAGCAATTAGCTGATCACGCTTCAGCCGGTGCTTCACATGAAAACTCAAACTACCTTGAATATTTCTGGGAAAATGAAGATTAATATGTTTTATACCGATTTGTACCACTTTATTCAATCGATCTCGAATCATTTTCGCTATTATTGATGTTGCCGATGTTGGAGGCTGTATATTCTGTTTCTGTGCAGTAAGAAAGAAATGAACGGGCTTGGACAACGATAATGCCGGACGCAAGGAATTTTAATTGCCCTTGCCTCGTGGATGGCAGAAGCAACACGAAGCTGCAGGCCTCTCATGAGAACGGTCTGGTAGCCAATGGGATCATATATCAACTACTGCTCTGGTAGGCAGAAACAAAATGGCGCCACTTCGATTAGATATCCTCCACCGCGGATGATCCAACTCTGTCCCTCTATTGTGAAGAAGCAAACCCATTCGATCACAGAACAGTTCATCAGTTTCTATTTCACCGTTATTCGCTGTGCTGGCGATGAATTAACCTTCTTCAGAACATATACCGCGTCTAACTAAATTCAACTAGAAATAAAAATTTACCGGTCATTTCGTGATCGTCACTCGATGCGTCAAGGTATTCTAGTTCTTAGAATGCACCTGATATATAATCGACGCGGCTGACCAACTCCTTCTAAATCGCAAAAAAAATCGGCGATCGGATGACTGTGCATATGAATCGGGTACCAATTTATCAGAAAAAAAATATACGAATACTCCTCGCGCGTTTGAATGAATCATAAGCAAAAATTACTGAGTCGAATCGATTGAAACTCTACAAAAACTATTGATTATTATTATATTGGCTGATATTATATGTATATTATATCGGCCGATTACACCTTCCAATCTATCTCTGCTTTGAATTAGTCACACGGATGAATTACGCACACCAGAGCATAGAGTAACATCGTCGATCGGTTGATTAGGAGACAAATTTTAAGACACGATCGTACGGAAAATCGGTAACCCGATTATTATGACACACATCTGTCAATAGCCCGATGAACACGAAAGTGAAAAAATGTATAAAGAGGAATGTTCGCCTGAAATCACGTTTATCAAATGTATTCGACCGTATTTATACGTTTATGCGTATAAAAAACGTTATTTCAGGCGGACATCCTTCCCGATCTTTTACGGTTTTTCGGGATTTTATTCATTTTATTCGTTTTTTTCCCAGCCAATTATATTTTACTACCAAAATCCATACACACTGAATAATCTTTCCTGCATTGAGTACAAGTATGAAAAAATCGATGATCGGGTTGTTTGTTATTGAATATCATTCATTGCGCTTCCTTGTACCGGGAACTAATTAGGCAAGTAATTTTGTGTTCATCTGTAAATCGTAGTGAAAATATCTCAATGGTTACACACTTAGGTTTTATGAACATTGTGAAGACATGAAAGTACCCAAGTGGCAACACTCGCAATTAGCAACGTACGATGCAAATTTCGACCTATATAGTCTGTAAAAATGGTAGATAAACATGTGCCTTGCAAAATCGGTCTCAAGGCAGGTGCGGAAGCAAACTGTAACCCCTCGAATTTCGTAGGCTCTGCACAACGTGCACGGTAACGCGATAAGCCATTCATTCAAACCATTCCGCTTTTACTACTTCCCCTTTAAGATGCCTAACTCATTATGCGTCATTGCTTATAAAAAATGTGTCATGCAACAAAATTAATCCACAACACCGCATTCCAGCGACTCAATTATCGACGATGCTATTGAATCGTATTTATAATATTCGTTAATAATGAAGATCGTCAACAATTTCAAAATTTAGTATCAAATGATGAAGACGATCGATTAAAGGATTCTCGAATCGAGTACGCAGGAATGGAGTTCCACAAGAAATCGATATACATGTTTAAGAATTTCGAAAATATGATAACGATTTGTAAAATCGGTTCGCCGATTTTCTTAGCAGGTGAAAGAAATACATTGACCAACTAAATCTGTCTATATGACTATATTCTCATGACGTAATCATCAACCATTCACCAAATCGATCGGAAGTATCTGAAAGATCGAAACCGGCCAACCGATTTTCACTGTAAAAATGAAAAAACCGGTGTTTCGGAGAAACAAAATGAGATGCGAGAAGTTTTAGAACGGAATTTTCGTACTCAACCGATTTTCCACTTTCATTATGTGTTCACGGCAAATTATCTGTATTCGAGAGAAGGATACGCATCTTGCGTATACTAGGGTCTACTTAGTTAGTATCCATCAAGTATTCTCAGCGGTCGAGCTCAGAGCTCCGGTTATTACTGTGTAGGTGGCTCAGCTGTTCGTACACCTGCTCACCAACACTTACCTGCCCGCACCAACTCCTTATTATGCTAAACCAGCTTTACATACGCCAACTCACTACGATATACGCTCAGTGACCACGCGTATTCTGAAAGTCACTACGTAATTGTTACCTCATTCTTTAACATGCTTCCTTTCTCGAAGTGAGAGAAAATGAAATAAGACAAGAGAAAAACATCCAGAATCTCCACCCGCTATTTTGTTTGGTATCTTTGTTGCCTGCAGCATTCTGACGTCTCACTCCGTTTTTTAGTATTGAAAAATTTGCTTGGACTAATTTATTTCTCCAAATGCTGAATTAAAATTTCCGAATCTCTGATTTCTCCTTTCTCCGTTTTTTTTTTTTTGTTCGAAATTTTGTTTTCATTTATTTCCCAATTCATTCGTCTCCGTGGTTGGGGTTAGATCATTATCAGAGGCATTTAATTATCCATGGTTAGTCTCTCTGCAGGGCCTAGACATGTTGCTCTTTGGCTCGCGTCTCGGACTGTAGTCGGACACCCGATTAAAAATATGACAAGCATTCATTTCCCTGGTCATAAAATCATTAGCATAAGAATTCCTCTACCTGCGGTTCGAGCCCCGCACTGTCCCTGTTGGGCCTAGTGGCTATATGCCCAAACTCAGTCCTCTCATTTTCGTTTCGTTTCGTTTAGTTCAGTTTCGTTTAGTTTTCTTCGTGTTTTATCGCTACGTTCAGCTGATTTATAAACATATAATATGACGTGGGAGGGGCATGGCTACCATATAATGATAGCCTTGCGAACCAACTTTGGTTATGCCCTTTACTCAAAACTTATAACCCTTGAACACAACCCTCACTTAACTCTGACCTACTCAATATCTTCGGGTTTCAATTATCACCGACCATCGACTATTGGCCATTAGGTATAACTAATATTGCAGAATTCAGGCTTCATGATGAGAAGGTTACTGTCAATTATAAGAATTTGAGGTGCCGTAGAACTCGCTATGACAAATGCAGTTCAGAAGCCGCTTCGAAAACTAAAATCGTGAATTTCCGCAGACGACTCGCACGATCAGGTTGAAACTTTGATAATTTATTAAGTATAATGGCAGAAAGGAGGTGAGTATTTCACTTCGTCAAAACGTTGCTCGAATTTCATACAAAATTAATATTCTTTATGTTAGCTAGGTTAGATTGCTAGCAGCGACTTCAATGGCTTCTTAAATGGTGCCTGGCTGAAGTTTGATTTCAGGAAATATAGACCACTCTTCATTTTAATTTCACCTAAGATCGGTACTTCATTTAAACTCCATTTATCGCGAAACAAACTTTCTAAGTTCTGTCGCTATCAGCAATATTTTTTCAGATGTCAGTAGTGGATCAATGATAGTTCAACGTCTACAAAAATATTTTAGATTGTAAAATTCATTGGCTATTAGCAAGTCACTAATCGCGATATTGATGTTTCAGAGTTTTATTGCATGTCTTATAGTGAATTTGCTCATTGCTGGATCAAATTGAAACGAAAGATTCGTGGGCCAACTCATAGTTTTAGAAAATTGACGAAATCAAATTGTCGAATAGTCAGATTGCAGAACTTAACAAAAAATTCAAAATATTTCATCAGCGAATTAGACGTACAATCGCGTTTGGTAATCCGGTTCTGAAGTCAAACATAATATTTGTTGATATCTATCCGTTCAAATGAGCCTAATGAAGAAATATATCATCCGAAACCAGAAATCAATACCTATTATTATCCTCGAATGCCCTTGGAAAATGGAAGAGTGAATATCAAAAGTGCAGAACGAAGTCGAAGCACTTTTCTCACGATTTCCGAAGCTCACGGAAGCTCGAAACGTTGAAGCAAACGTATGACCAAGTTTCAGCTAAAAGCTGGCATACGACTAGCATGGACCAAAATCTATTTTCATTTTTTACAGATTCAGTATTCAGATTTTGTACACCAATTTTTATTCTTTTTATTTCTAAGGACTGTTTATGACGATTAAACTTACACGTAGATCAAAATTCAACTTTCTTCAGTTGCGAGAAGTATTCACGGATTACTCCGCGGGATTATTTTGTTTTGTAGCACAGCGTTACAGCGTACGTGCGTCTCTAGAAACCAAAACTCCCACAGCTTAAACGGTGAGCAAGGTGAAATATTATGGCGGGTCTTCTATGTTAATCATTGGATTAACATAATACCGTGATTCTTCAAGGATCATTTGGAAATGCAAATAAATAATTTATAATAATAAGATCGAGCACATTCTGTTGTGGCAGGTGATTTGAATATTAGTTTAAGACCACGCTTCTTTTTTTTTCCTTTTCAAATTTTTTCTTTTTCCTCTCCATTTTATCTGTTTGCTTTCCTTCTCCATCTCTACACCCAGATAAAATTTGTTTAACTTGTGTGTAATTCGGATCGTTTACAGTTATAGGTATATATATATATATATATACCTATATACATAACCCACTTTTTTTAGGGACGGGGGCATTTTTTTCTCTCTTCTTTACATAATCTTTCGATCAATTTTCGATCCAATTCATTCCCTCGTCTCTTTTTCTCCCCTTTCTTATTTGTTGTTCAATTTCTTATTTCAAAGTCTTTCGGAATCCAAACATGACACTGAGACGATTTTACGAATTCTCTGTAAAACTCATGAGCCCTCATACATTTTTTTGTACAAAATTTACTCCCGTCTCATCGCGAGCACGCCTGCCTTCGTGGATTTTACGTTAGCAGGGTTGTCGTAACGTAGTGGATTCTATGATTTTATGCCTTCTAACTAGTTCGGAATTTACGCAGACGTTTATTATCGCTAGAGAACCGTGTCGAGTACCTTTACCTACCTTCTCAAAAACCCCACAACCAACAGCTTGGAAGCAGGCTTTATGGACGCATATTTAAGTACTTCCTATATTCCAATGCTGACCGCATATTCACGTCTCACATGTTGATATAGACACACGTCTGCAAAGGATATAAAAAAGATTGATACAGAACGTAACATACAATCAATTCAGTTTCATATAACATAAAATAGAAGGTTAGTACTTCGAACGGAATATCATTTCGAAATCTAGTGCAGAATTGAAAAGAATTGTCGTTGAATATGCAATGGAATATATGAAAATTATAATTTTTCATTTTCGTCTAATCAATCAGCAGTGACGGTCATAATTTTGTACTTCGGTGTTAGACGAATAGAATGAATAAATGAATGAAATCGAGTCAGTTTACGAGATGGGATGAGAAAACGATGTGAAAACGTTGAGAGAATAATAATTTTCGACTGCAATTCTATGTAATAATTGAGAGAACATGTGTATATATCAATCTGACAATAGGAAAAATCATCAATCACGTAATCAAGAAAATCTAAGACACCTTGAGTTGGGTATCTTATGGGATCTGGCTCCGAAGTAGTATCTCCCCGAGACTCTTTTTGGTGTCGTCTCAATTCACAACCCCTCCCTAAAAAATTCCTGAACCGTGGACCAACAACGTACTACGCGAGCTCTCTAGAGTATCTAGCTAATCAAATTATCCGAAGGGTTAAGCGTTTTATAGCTGGAGAAGATCCGGATATTATCTGATGAATTCATCTGTGTGTATATCGCAGGCAATAAAATACACGCCGCGGAATCCCCCTGATGCCTGAGATCCTGCAGACGTCGATCTTATCTACATATATACAGCCATAGCAGACTCCTGCTGCAAGCTAGACCCGCGCGATCTGGCGCCAAACATTTCATATACTTGATGTTATTCGCTATTTTATTTTTTATCATATTATTATACCCTCCGAAATTTCGTTATTACCACAAATACCACAACTATGCACTGCTCTGCAATGTAGTTGGTACCACGAAATTCCTTTGTTTTTTCACCTAGACAGGGCCGAATTCAAAGTTGTCTATACTCTATAAGACGTTCCATCAAATGCCCGATGTCTTCCTTCACGTCAACTGAAACTCTTTTTGCTATTTCGAAGACGTCTTATAGACGAGTTAGAATTTTCCACTGTCTGGATAAAGAAACGAGGGAATTTGATGAATAGATACTCAACATCTGACGGAAGACGACTTCGAATTGACATAAGCTAGGATCATCTTAATCCCAATAAACACATACGTATGAAAATGGACAGAATATTGCTCGGAAAAACGTTCATTACCCGCGAAACCGTTCGATAAACGTTTTCCTGAGGAATAATTGGTCCATTTTTATACGCCAGTGTTTATTGCAGGAGATACAACGTCGCCCATACGAAACTAAGATTAGTGTTGTCCGGATAATTTCAGCATAACTTAGAAAACGTGCGAATATTTTTTTTATTCTTCAGCTTCTGGTTTTTCGGAATATTCCTATTTTCTTATTCAGAGATCCATTCAAACCTAGTCAAAGTATTCCAACCTGGTGAAAAAGTCTCTCACGGCAATCGGTAGCTCATTAAATTTTCAGGATCCGAAATGAGGCTATGAAAAAAGACAAGTATAGCAGAACAGGACGTATAAGGTCAAACGCTGAAGGTCGGAGTTTGGAAAGTGTGAAAATCCTGGAAGGTCGCAGAAGTCGATTCCGACCTAAGCCGAAAATTTTTGGCTCAGAGAAAAGAAAGGAAAAAAAAATATAATGGGTCCGACATTAAGCCGTTGTCAAATTTCTTCGACATCTGTTTCTTCATACATACCTATAGGTATATACCGCAGCTAGTAGGTATATATATATACGGTTTTACGACACTCTATCTCTCAATACATAACTGTATATTATATATATCATCATCATATTATACTATAGTATATATCTACAAGTATACATATACCGACAGGAGGTATTTTTTATATATATATTTTTTTTTTCTTTTTTTCTGGTTCTTTTTTTCAAAAAGCGAACAATTGGATATAGCGGAGTAGGATAATTCTTTCTCATCCTCGACGGATACACAAAAATCAATAATAAATATTTATATGTACGTGTATAGTTCGTATATCGTCAATATATTCATCAGATCTTTGAAAAACAAAATATTGTTGTATTATTTAATAATAATGATAATAATAATGATAATAATAATAATAATAATAATAATAATAATAATTATGTAATATATGGTACAATATCGCTGGCTTCAATTTTACCTTCTATAAGCATATACACAACAAAAAATAATGATTATGATAAGGATGATAATGATAATAATAATAATTCCTAGAATACAATACAATACAATAATAATAATAATAATAATAATAATAATAATAATATTATTATTATTATTATTATAATTGGTAATAATAGGGCTCCTATTTACAGGATATCACACATACAGCAGTCGTACATATTAATTATTTTACACTGAACACTCAGCCGATAAACTTATAATATGGACTTATTTATTTACATCACGCGTTATGCAATATGCAATATTCGTTCCACGCAATATATATATATATATATATATATATTATCGGGAAAATATCTTCTTTTTCATCTTCGTCGTTTTCATCTTGTTAGTAATAATTATACCATACGGTATACATACGTATATATATATATATATATATATACTTTTATATTTACTCGCGCCTGGAACAATTAATTTTGTATATATACTTTCTTTGTGGTGTTATCTATGGTCTAATAATTATCAACACGTCATAATATATACTTGCTCAATCTTTATTTACAATATTTTAATATAATTCTATGTAATATATGATCAAACGTGTACAGATAATAAGCTGCGTGCAATTTCGTTTATATTTATTTGGGTAATTAGTATATTTACTCTATATATATATGTATATGCGTGTGTATGTATATATAACATATATATATATATATACATTGTAAGTACATATACGGCAAAATTGCGCGGCTAGACGTATTTGGTTAGCTAATTTAGGCACGAACATGGCTGAAATTGTACATCCGTTTCACGTCGACGGCCATCGGTTTTATTCGGACAAAATAAAGAGAGAAAGATTTCGATTTGTTTTGTCGTATTTTATGGCAAGTCTACTCTCATCGCATCCGGCTCTCCATACTAAGGTTTACACGACACAAAACCACGAGAAGTATCGAATACTATACCATTGAAGTATCATTTTTGGCCTGCAATCGATACTCCTACTAGTCTCTAGCGCGGCTAATCGCAGTCAAAAATACTTGTAAGCATATCCATTAGGCTGGAGGTGCAAACTTCGCACCCATTAACACGTAGCGTTGTATCACATTTTCCGTTCGTGACCTGCATCAGCACGAAGAAAAACTGGAGGCTTTGTCCTGAAGTCGTGATATCAATACAGACAACATTTTGTTCTCAAAGAAATTTCTCAAACGTAGAAGAAGACAACATCTTCATTTCACCTTAAAGACCACACGTAGTCTTCAACGGGTTTGCAGTAATTCTGAATGTGCTCAATGCGATGAATATTGTTGGTCACGTTACTTCAAAAGTGGTAAAGATTACTCAGGGTTCGTTTTCAAGTCGAATTCGAGTCAAAGAACGTCCTTTTGCTATGTTCATCGGATTTCACTAATCTAATCCCCGTTGATTGAATACCATTGCTGAATAATTATAATGAAAGCTTTCGGGACTCGGTCACTGTCCGTCAATTGGTTCACTCAAGCTTCCAATGTTCACCAGCTGCGATTGAAGCTGAGATAATTTTTTATTACAATTAACCTGACCAAGAATATTTCAGGAATCAGTTGCCAGTCTCTAGTTTTTACGACAAGGATCTCCGTTTCGGCCCAGTTTTGATCATCGTCTACAGTCAGACTCCGCGTACTTACGTGTCGGCGAATGGCGGTGCATCGGAACTCAGAGTCAATCTCCTGGATTAGTGAAAATGTAGTACAAAGGATTCAGTTGTGTTTTCATATGGTATGCGGCTGGCCACGAAATTTTTCATACTCGTCATCAGCAATCAAGGAATTGTGCTTCCATAAATGTAATTTCTCTTCAGCCTGATTTCTTCTTCTCTCGTTAATTCCAGGCGCCTTACGTCCTCAATGGTCGTGATTCGGCATTCATCTTTGGCTTCTTACAATCGTCATCATCTATCTATACTATCAGCGGACCAACACCCAACTGGAGTTTTCTCACACTCATGTCAACCATGGTTAGTACGCCGTTGCTTGATGGTGCATCAGCGGGTTGAAGTGGTGACCCAAATGATGAGGAGGCGGTGGTCCAGGGAGGGGGCTATGCTGGGGTGCGGCTGCCGGAGGTTGGCAGACGTACCATTCCGTTAATTCTGGTCCCCTGGAGGTGGCATGAGGTTGAGGATTACTTGAGGCGGTTGGTACCACTGGAGGAGGTTGTGGAGACTCTGTGTGACCAGTCACTGAGAGACTCCCACCGCTGCTGCTGCTTTCTTCGCCTTCACTTTCATATCCTCCACCGATTTTACCCTCTCCCAAGGTCAGTCCGTGGACCTGTGAAAATCAAATGGACAAATGTTTAATCCGGGAATGAATTAGTGTGATAACGTAAAGAGATTCTCCTTCTCTGTTCACTTTCAGATGCCGGACTTTGGAAGGGAGAACTCTTAGAGAAGGACAGGATTTTGTCAGTCGGTTTTTAACGCACGAATGCTCACGGAATCTTAACAGGAAGATACCCCGAAGCAGTGGAGCAAAACCTGCATCCTAGAACTAGCTACTCTTCGCCCTGTGTCGACCTCAAACATGGGCCTTTGACCCGCAGATCGGATTATGAAGAGATGCGGAAAGAAGAAAGTTGACAAGTTAACCAACTGTGACCAGAGATCATCGACACCGAGCTCATCCGTGTAAATATTAACCGAGAAGAGCCAGACGACGAGCGTTTTCGAAAAATGTCTATTCTATTCGTATAAGAATGTACTGATCGTGCTTGTTCAAGAAATTGGCATGATCGTTCGAATCCTAGCTTCATTCTGATTGCAATGACGATTCGAATAAAAATGAGATTGATTGTTACCTTCATGTGTTTACGGAGTGAACTTGGGTGAGTGTAGGACTTGTCACATCCAGAAACTCTGCAGTTGTATGGTTTGTCTGATGTGTGAACATGGCTGTGCTTTTTTCTGTCACTGCTGTTAGCGAATCGCCGCTCACATCCAGAGTACTCGCACTTGAAGGGTTTCTCTCCTGAAAATAAAAGACAATCATTAATTACGGGAGGACCTTAATTACATCATTATGTAGATAGAGGAGCTGCAGAAGCCAGGGTGGAAATTTGACAATATTTCATTTTGTACCTTCCCTTCGTTTCCTTTTCTTTTTTTTATTCATCGGGTGGGAAATTCCTTTAGGAACTACCCACCCAGTGCGAAGTTGCAAAAACCTCTCCTGCACGGAATCATAAATACCCAGGAAAATCTCCTGCCAACTTAGAAAGAGTTTCCCGCGCCGGCGATGAAAGGCGGGGAAAATATAAAAAAAAAGGATATATAGAGAAGTAAAAAGAGAGTGGAGGGGTGGAAAAAATATCGAGATAGAGATTCTTGAGGGCGGGGCTTTATTTATTTCCACCGGAAGTAAAGTAGAATATATTTTCCTGAGTCCACGCGGCACTCCGGTAACGCTTCTCGCGCTGTCGGCTTTTAAAACGGAAGCGGAAAGTTTACGGATTTTTTTCTTGTTTTGTTTTGTTTGCATATTTTTCTTTACCTATATACATGTACATAGTTGGTTTTTTTCCCATTCGTCATTTTTTTTTAATAGCATCAAACCTCTTCCAGGCGCGCTTCTACCTATTCGCTGACTTCCCCTGAACCCACTGAACCCACTCGGTCAAGAGATATCATGTACATTCTGATAAGCCAGGCGACAGGGTATTGCCAGTTATCTCACGCTTACGAGACGCGACAGCAATGCAAATGATGTATACGTATGTATGTACACACAAACACCTAATTCCATTCAACCTCACTTGAACTTTGGACACAATATTTGACCGATTTTCGAAATAGTAAACATTTCGGTAGACATACATGGGCGCATGATCGGTATAGTCTATAGAAATAAACTTTTCGCTGTGAATGATTGTTTCATGAATCCACAATATTATTGCATACCAAAAAATACGCCAAGAGATCGGCATACTGAGCTCCGATCGGTCAATAAAATATTTCAGTTTTTCGATTCGGATTGTGGTGAACTAGGGAAGTTGCTCTGACCGCAAATCGCAACCGAATTGACCTTTCTGAAAAGCACAATACTCTTCGATTTTTCTTGATTCAACATAACTTCAGATTAATCGCGCTTTGGTCCGATTGTTCTATCAACGGGAAGATAACCCCGAAGATTTCGTTCGCTGATTCACAAAGTTATTCCACAGTTGCCCTGTGAACAACATCTTCTCAGTCGTGTATAAAAATAATAATTATGGGCTATTTCAAGGTCTGAACCAATGAAAACAAAAACTTTTGGCGTGTGACTCGTTACAGTCGTTGGTGAGACGTAGGATCGACGTGTTCTTATTCTGTCTGCTAAACGCGATAGTAATCTACATTTATCTAATCCAGTCATTTGTGCGCGAGGCATATTCCGCTCTGAAACCTCTGATTCATACCGTCCAATCCTGTAGGGCTAAAACGATTATAATAACTATTTTATCCCGCGTGGATCTGGGCCATTGTGTTCCCCATTCTGAGAGTCATAACACAGGGCACGGGTCCCGGAGTCCGGGACGTCATCTCCGACGCTATACTACTCTGGTCCTCCTCGTCCCTGGACTCTACCATATTTTCTCTAGCAAGGCAGAGCGAACCAAGGCAAGGCAAGGAAAGACAGGGGCGCAGGCACACCGTCCCGTTCCCGTCGGCAATATTTCATGGCATATTGTTGCCATCTGCACACACAATCGACCCCCGCCCGTCCCATACCCGAGTCGGAGAATAGGAACGAAGGACGCTTTTATTTATATACTATTTATTTGCCAGCCTGGTAGCTCCAACTCCTCCTGCCCCCTGAATCCCACCCTGTTTCAAACAGATTTGAAAAGTTATTAATTGTCTCGTTAAATCGGCGACAGCCCTTTGTCCAATGCCATATGTATATATATATATAAATGTATGAATATTTTTTGGATCACTCAGGATTAACCCATCGGAGTATAAAGTCAATCCCTCAATTGAAAATAGCACATATCTGTAGTCTTAGTGGGTGATGGAAAAGGTATTTCAAATCAAATAGCAGCAACAAAGTTTCACGATCAATTTTATAGAGAAGAAGAAGAAGAAGAATACGGAGGAGTAACGTTCAAGAAATAAGCAGGATCGACAAATCTGTCCAACCATTGGAGATCTTTTAGATGAAAAAAACAGTTGTGAAAATTGCCTATTCCAGAAATACTGACTTCATGAATAGCATTTCGAGAAAAAAACTGTGGAACCGTTTTCGAGGAAAAGTTTCGATCGCAACTCCAGTGAGAAATTGAATTTCCAAAATCTGTTAATAGGCTGACCGAAGAGAAATTTAAGGCCCACATAGTTTTTGCCCTATTCTTTTCTGGGAAAAAAATGTTGGGTCACGTCGAAGAGAAAATCTGAGAGAGAGAGGTAGAGAGTAGAAACTGGAAAAGGTCGAGAGTAGCTAAAGTAGCTTGGAGGATATCGTCATTTCCGTTTACTGGGAATAAGAAGGATCTATGAGAAGAGCTCGTTGAGTAGAATTTTTGGAAACCAGTGAGTGATATATGGGCGTTGGGTATTGTCCGTTGTTCAGGGTTATATACCGACCAAGGATGAAGGATAATGGATGATTTTTGCACTATTGTGTACTGAGGACACTGCGCAGGAGTCCCACCTAGGCAACGAAACATTGTTGCCAACCTTGCGACGGCCTGCCCCCCATATTTCCTGACCGTCTCGAGTGGATAATCTTCCCGTTATTCGTTTGGTATTAGTAGGCAGAGATCCTGCCCTGCTTCTTCTTTTTCTTCGGTTCATCCTACTGCAAAACTTGCCACGGACTCAGATCAAAATTTTTCTCAAACACTTTTTTGTTGAGCTGCTAATACCACGAGGCTGGCTCGTACTCCCGACACTTTGAGTGTCTTCGGTTGAGTCTAGATCGGTTTTAGATAACCTTAGAAAAGTTAAAGATTGAACCAGATAAAACGATGCCGTGGAGGATTATACCCGAAATAGATATTGGATCGAGATAAATTGCCTATTTGTACATTGGACCGCTGATATTGACTCCAGATTCCAACCCACCGCCGACTGCACGCTTCCAAGTGCTAAATGATTCCTCTTTTTCACACTTGAGGACAGAATTGAGCTTAGTCTAGACGAGAAACCGTGAATTTCTGTAAATCTAATCAATTTTCATCAATTCTTCGATAATGATGATAGAAAAATAAAATCGTAATTGAATACTTGATTACTTTTTCTTCGTTTTGTTGTTGTACAACGAGGAAAGGTACATTATTTGTATACACATACACGTAAGCACCTTGAATAGAGCCGGAGGCAGTGAGTTCATCGCATTGGAAGGAACAGACAAACACTCGAATTACCACACCAGAAACCATCTGCCGATCGCGCACTCCCATTGAAAATCAACATGGCGGAATGATCGGAGAAAGCAACCAGTAGTTCATAGTTTGTTGAATTGGGAGCTAACCCACGGATTTGCGGTTCTTTTTCATGTTTTTTCACTCCTATTTCTCTATGCTTTTCTCACTTTACAATATCGAGCCAGGTTCTTCCCTATTCTACGAAAGTGCAAGGGTGAACGCAGTTGAGCAGCTCTATTTACCGAACCGAATCACGGAAACGGAAATACAGATCTTTCGCTTCTTTCGTCGACTACTGCAGGGGTGATGGAGGACGTTAATGCGGTGCAGCGAATTTTGTTTTTTTGTTGCCATACGTCATTTGCCACTAGAAAATCTGTCGTCGAAAGGGCAGCCCATCTTCAAATTTAGTCTTCGGGTATATGGCATTTTTCGAATTCTCAGTAAGAAGTATTTACCTCACATTTATCAGTTTCGAAGTTTCGTTATAAAAGTGGTTTTCATAATCGAAATGGTTTTTCCAAATTTCAGAAATAATTCTGTATGGAGTAGTGCCGAGCATACAAAAAGCTCCGTAAGCATTCGCTGCTCGGCACACACCGGCGAGCATCTGAACTCAATGAACGCACCCCGGGGTGCTGTTACGTCATACTTTCTCTCTTCTTCTCTCTCTTTCTCCCTGTCCCCAGGGCGCGATCATGGGCCTCTTCTCCAACCACGTGGCAGTACTTGGCCTCCTTAATAATCACCTCACACTCTAAGGAGCTGACCTTACTCAAGGAAAGATCCAGGTCAGTGAAAAGAATTCAAAGATTTTACAAGTTATTGAAAAAGTTATGGGAAATTCAAGAAATTCTTGTGAAGCATTCGGAGAGGGTCACAAACTTCTGAAGTCTTTGACAAAATCAAGAAGTGTTGGATTCAATTCGCAGGAAAGTCAGACAATTCATAAGTTAATGGAGAATTAACGAAAATTTTCAATGATCCAAGTATCATAGAAAAATATGAAGGGTTTTCGTTTTGCTTTTTAAATCGAAGGAAAATTGGATTGCTTCAGAGTTACTCACAGAATCATGAGAAAATTTGGGGACTCCACGAAGTTTTGAATGAGAGAGACAGAATAAGAAGGATTTCCAAGATATAATGGAAAAATTAGAGAAAATTTACAAGCCGTTGGAAACATCACACAATTTTTTGGTCGCTGAGAAAATTTGAGAAATAATCGGAAGACTCACAGATTAGGTAAAACTTCGAATGCCTTTAAATTATTACGAGACTCGATAAAAAATCAAGAGATCCCCAAGCCTGCTAGAAGAGTTACACAAAATTCAAAAAGATTTCCAGCCATACGGACAGAATCAGAAATTATTCAAGTTACTGAATAAATAAAAAAGTTCTCGAAGTGAAAGCCGTAGTAAAATCAATTCCACTTCATTTTCAGGTCTCTCTGGCTTTCAAACCGTGTCGAGAGTTACTCATCATACATTTATTGACATTGTTGAAAACCTGAGAACGTGTTCCAAATGTTGAACGTTGCAAGCTTTCAATGAGGAAAACTTCTTTGGGTCGATTTGAAACACGGGATGCTGATTTCGCTTGAAATCGGGTCGCATCTTAATTCTGGAAAGCCAGTAGCTCGAGGACCACGTAGGATCAGTTCAGAGCGAGATATACATATGCGGTCACCTGAGTCCCTGGGGACGCTACTGTTGAGGAAGTCCCTCGGCACACGAATTTGTATAACCAGACTCTGTAGTCTGCAGAACCGCAGCTCCTCACAATCAGTCAGCTCTTCCCTTTCCATCCCCCTTACCCCTTACGATGTTCACTCGTGTTCACGTGAGTCTGAGCCTGCAGGGCAAGTGTGCCACTAGTCCGAGATCAAACTTGAAGATTTTTCGAAACTACCTTCATAAAAGATAGGGGTGCCACCGGTGTGGTATGCCGCCGGCACGTATCTCGAGTTACCAGGGCCGCGGGCAGCTCAGACTGATCTTCTCGCCGTTTTCACAATCCAGGTAACATTCTTTCAATGTGAAAATTACCCCGAAGCATGTAGTAATTAATCGATCATACGGGATTTGCTCAATCGCTATGATGATTTATTGCGGTTGCTTCTAGAGAGGGAAGGAAAGGATATTTTCATCGGAACCGGAGAAGAAAAACATGACAAATTCCTTCCAGGATGACGACAAGATCACATTTCATGAATTCCTTGTCTTGCACGCCCCTGGGCCTGGACGTTTCTGACACGCAAAACGGAATAGGTGTAGTCGTAAATTTCTCGACATACGGCGTGAAGATTCCAGGTGTATATAGTCGTCACGGTGCCTCGTATCCGTCGAGAAATCAGAGGTAATTGTATATCTCTTCGTCGCGAAAGCTGAAGACGTTGCAAGCCGCTTCCGACGAATCCTGAAGGTCGGGTTTGAATAATCGCTCCAACAGAAGTTGGAGTTTCTTCTGTTTCGAAACCTATTCCAACTGACTTACTCGGTTAATTGATAACAAAGAACACAAATCAAAGAATGAATTTCAATCGAAGAAAGAGGAACGAGTCGAAGCTCTGTGGTGCTGAAGTGCAGTTCAGTGCTCAGCGGGGAAAGTGTTTGCAAATACTTATGAATGGGCTAATTCCTTCGAGCACCCTCAGAGCGTGTGGAAGCTCTTGACGAGTCGGCTTCTGCAGAGGCCTAATACCCTACTCTGAGACCCTTCAGTTCTTGTCAGTTTTCACAACGGTACCGACTGCATTGGCACCGTTTTCTTTATTCGACTGCAGATTCTTACCGCGAAAGTAGGTATCTTATAGGAGATTTTTACACGGTATAAGAGGTATTGAGCTTTCGAGAAATACACTGTGTAAAGTCCACAAAATACCGAAGGCTGATCCCTATTTCTGACCATAACCAGAATAGACCCGGGGGCTGGGGGCTGGGGGATCCATACCGCTTGTTACTCTCTATTTAAGCGTCATATGCGGTGCACATTGCTCTGTGCACTATCCGGCGCAGTGTCCACAGTCCAGAAATGAACACCTTTTCCATCACGGTTTGAAGGATATGAACGTGCTTGTTAAGGGCTATTGTATTCGCGCCTGGACAGGCACAGGAGTATTTAGGAAATAGAAATTCAACGGTGGGTATAGTCACAGCTCGGACGAGATTAGCCGCCGAAATGAATACTCGAAAAATATTACATTATATACCTGAGAAAAAGCCGAGTAGAAATAGGCTTTTCTCGCTTCTTGAAAACCGCTATCCGACTCTATTTACATTCGGGATTATTGACCCAGTACTCCACGATATTTCACTGTGCAAACTCAACAAATTCGAATGATAGTCTTTTAGACGAAAGCTCTGATCGTTGATTCCCACTCCAGGCTCCTTCATATGGCGGTCAATTTTCCGATGATGTACAATTCAGTGCAGTTTATTGAGACATAGTGCGCATCATCGATGTCTAGTAATTAATATCGACCGAGTAGCATCCTTGAGGAAACCCGCGCTCCACGAAAAAAGGAAGGAAGTAACCATTACACCGCATAACGGGTCGGAAATTCGGAAATTTGGAATTATTTCGCATCGTGAGATGACGTTGGAGTGACGTTACAGCGAAAATGAAATATTTCCGGAATATGCCCGCAACATTAGAATTACTGCCGTAATGAAAATCTTCCCGCAGAGCTGGAATATTGCCGTGATATTGCTACTGCAACGACGAACCATAGCTGGGATATTTCTAAAATGATACGTCCGCTACATGAATCTTGAACCGCGGCGTTTTTCGTACTTTTTTGAGAATAGAATCTATTTTTTACAAAAACTGTGATTGTTGAATTAAAATGAGACGCGAATTTCGCTTCTGGATATCATTCCCCGAGATCAAGGATTAAATATCACGTTACAAAATCTTGCTGCCCATGGTGTTATATCTTTCTCACAAAAACTATCCTCCCTACGTGGTGTGGAAAAAAAAATTATTTGGGTTAGGATTAAAACTGCAAAAATTTTCCCACACTGAATACTCCCGCAAGAGACACTGTCTCCGCGCTTGGGAAATAAATAAACGGTGGATATGAGATAAAAATAAAACAATATCGCGCTAGCCTACGGTGGATGATTTAGGGGGCGCAGGTCGGGGTCGCGGGTCGCGGGTCGGGCCCGTAGAAAGGACGTAGAAGGCAGAGTAGGACCCAAGTGCAGGAATGTTGGGCCCAGAGCCCCCCCCCCCCCCCCCCCCCGCCCTCGCCCGTCGCCCCACCACTTTTTATTTTTCTCTCGATCTCCATCTCGCTCATACGTCCGTTCAAACTGACCAGTTGAACGAGGATAAAATGATAAGAGAGAAGGACAACGGACAGGACATTTACATAGGTCGTTAGTATGGTCAGACGTAGCCCGCTCCCCACGATCGGCCTCGGCCAAATCTCCGTTTTCACAACCAACGAGAGAGAGAGAGAGAGAGAGAGAGGGAGCTCGGAATGAAGAGAAGGAAATTTCATCGAAATCGCGATTGGAGAGATCCGTTAAAGCGATCGTCCACTATCTCCCCCCTCCTTCTCTCTCTTTTATTCTTCTCCACCATCACGAATCGTGAATTAGCTTGACCGATTAACAGACAAATCGAAATTTGATGACACGTGAAGATGATTCAGTGGATAACAAATTGCAATTTCGAACTGTCATCGAAGTGTGAGAGAAATTCAGGTGATTTCATGTGTGGGAAATCGGGTCCCACGAGCACAGAAACGGGGCTTTTTCAAGTATATTTGATATGGTCTACGTGGTTTCGACGCCGATCTTAGAGTAGGTAGGGGTCGCATTGTAATTTAATTTTGTAACCTGATCTGATCTTTTGTACGGACATTATTAAGTCTCGCAGGTCGTTGTATATTTCTTATGAGATTTTTTGACTGCGGACACTGCAGAGAGAAGGGTGAAATTTTTTGACTGTTTGCCACTCCTTTGTCGTTCTGATTGCACCTTTACAAGTTTAGTAAGAGTATAGTATTGTTCTATATCATTTTTTGCACATCATTCATTTATATTCAGTTGGTATACACAAATTATGAGAAAAGTATAATATTAACGTCTTCGAATCGCTTATTTCGTTGTGCCGGGAAGAGGATGGAAAGATATTCTCTTCGGCAAAGAAGAAGAAGAAGAAGAAGAAGAAGCCCGGGAAAAACGATAAAATGAACGACCGGTCAGGATTCGCTGTCCGCTATATTTATGAAGACTGTTTCTCTAATGGTTTCGATGCGCTCGCACGCTCGCGTACCACTACGTGTTGGTACGTGAAGGTAGTCCGCGTGAATTATGCTTCGTGCGAGATGTCAAATTGCTTGGTATATCGTAAAATATAAAACTCGGCTCTCCCCCCCCCCCCCCCTTCTCTTTCCTTCCATTCCCAACCCCTCATAGTATCTGTGAGAACCCTGTACACAAGTCTGCTGGAAGAACAACATACGAGCATTCGATTTGCTGGAGATAAACACATTTTGCATGTCCGAAACGTGAAAAATTATGATCAAACAGAACAAATCATAGTGCAATCTCTTTACATCACACTTCGTGCGGAGAATGCGCTATACACAGTGGATTTTCTGAATTCAACAATTTTACGATTTACTAGAACTTCAACCCTCGGGTCTAGGTTCGTGTAGGTTAAATCGACGATGAGCTATGGTTAATCTTCATGATCCTGGATGGATCTAATTTAGCAATCTTGTAGCCCCGCCTACCTGAAGTCATTAGATGATCTAACGTCGAGTCATTAATAAGGTGGAAACTGGGACTGGCCACACACAGGAGAAAATATAAGTTCCAAGATCGTGGGCTGCAGGGTAAACGAGGATGGTGGGGGTGAATTTGAGTCCCGGGAGGTATGGGGAGGACGGAATTTTAGCGGTGTAACAAGACGCCGAGTCATCGGGCCTTAATAAATACCAATCGATTCGAACCCGGGCTGACTATTAACGACTAAACGTCGACTAACCAAATTAACCGTGACTAAAATCCGTTTAAGGCTTTCAACGTTGTTGTGCACTTTTTTTTATCAGATCTTTTTTTCCAATACTTTGATAAAACTGTGTGAGATTTCAGTTCAGAGGAGTCATTTCAAATTGGTATGGCGAGTTTGAAATTTGAATTAATATATTTCAAATGTATATATATATATATATATATATCTATATCGACAAACGTATATATTATTATTGGGTAAACATTTTCCGCGGGGACAATACGCTTGTGGTAGAGTGTTATTTGATATGGGGTAAATCATGGCACTTGGATAGAGGGGTAGAGGAATTTTCTTCTCGTAGGACGCGGACGAACCTACGGTAGCTCCTGGCGGTGAACTATAGTCCCCCGAACCAGGAGTCGGGCACAATGACGATCATTGAGAAAATATCAAGTGTCCTGAAACATTATACTTTTATGCTATTTATACACGTTTATATATACGCCATATACATATATACTGCCGCCCGACGTGCCACGCAATGAATGGCGGGATTTTCCAATCTCGCGATGGGTATCGTATGTTGGGAATTTGTCGAGGGTTTAGAGCACATTCACCCCCTTCCCATTCCTATTCCACCACTTCGTTCGTCTTTCCGCTTATTGAAAAAATGTTGAGTCGACGAAATTATATATCGCATTCCAAATAGAAACTAAAAAATCAGATGGTACCTGATCAGATGAGCCCCGGCTAGCCTCGAACCGTCCCACATTATTAGTATAATTATCAATTTCCCGCTTCATGAACTACAAAATTACTGAGTCGACTCATTCTGAAAATTCAATGAGTCCTGATTAATCGAATCGAATTGTCCCGATCGATAGAAAATAGGTGGGACGTCGAGAAACGGCGGAAAAACCACAACAAAATTTCTACAAGAAGTAGAAAAATAGTTTGTTTTCAGAAAAACTGAAAAAATTCGATATTAATCAGATTCGAAATGTAATCAGTTCGTAGTTATACCAATCCGGGTCGATTGGTGTACCAATAGATGGAATCCGACCGTTTTTCCTCAGGATATGGTCAGTCAAACAGAAAAGCAACCGAAATTTTCTTTCCTCAATAACTCAGAGATTATTGAACCGATCAGAGTAAAGATACAGTCAGTTCTAAGTTACAGGAACCCGCATCGTGTGACATATCGAGCGTTAGAATCTATTGACTCACTCTGAAGATATTGTCGGACAATAATTTGCTCGCACACAGCCGGCAGCGTCCAACTGGAAACGTACACATAGGTGATACTTCGGACCTCAAAATTTGGAGATCTAGGGAAAAACTCAACGTTCCGCTTTTCGTGCGATGGCATCACCCCTCTCAAAGCGAGAAATCATAGTTCGAATTCACAGGACAATTTTTGAGTTCCAACCAATTGTGAATTTATAGAAAAAAAACAAAATTCGGCGACAGGGGAGGAACTGGTCAAAAAATGAGAAGGCATAACCGTATAAAATCCGGAAAGACTACTTCGATCTGTATCTCTACCGAATAAGGAAGGCGTGCTTGCGAGGATGTAGTGTATAAAAATACTTTGAGGGAAAGCTCGGAAAAATACGAGTAACTATGAAACCAAACATTTCTGGTTATCATCAAAACGTGAAACAGAATCTTGCGTAGTTCTATTGGCTTGGTACGTATACCGTTAGATGTAAACTATATCTGATGTCAGTTTATACTCAAAGTGATTACCGAGACTGACTACAGCGTGAAATAGCTTATAACAGTCCAAGTTGTACATACCTAGTATACGTCCAGATCTGAAAGAATTGTGTGTTATTTTGTTTGCCTAAACGACCACACCAACTGCTACTACTACTTGGTACATACTTCGTTGAAGACTTACTGCGATTTATCATCTACAGTCTACATAACTTCTGACGAAGTTTATGCAAAGAGCACATTGGAATCCGTTATTTTTTTATCGTATTTTCCATTCGCTAATGTTTAGCTAAGAAAGGTCGCTCCTGCACGCGGTAACAAACTGAAAAAATTAATCAACAAAATTAACGGAGCAAGACTAATTCCTTTTTATTTTCAAAGGAAGCCTTTCTCTGCAATATCGGTAGCCCCCCACCGCCCCTCTGTTATCGCAAGCTCACATTTCAAAATGGCCTCTGCAAGTCGTTCTTACAAAACGAACGCGCGTGCTTGTCACAGTGATTGTGTCGGCCAACAACCCGGCTGTCACTGTCAGTAGAAACGTGACGTACCATTAACTGTATCAACACGTCACTTCCGGAGCTCTATAAACTATCACAGATTTTCCAACGTTTTATTTATTTATTTTTTTCCATCTCCATCTCCGTTTTTCTTTCTTTTTTTTTTTCTCTTTCTTTCTCTCTTTATTCGTCCGATTTTCTGTACCGGCGTACGCGATGAACATGCTCCCTCGAAGACGCAAAAACGTTCACAGCATAATTAATTACCGAATTTCAAAGTATATGGGGAACCATCAGCTGCAATAGTGAAAATGATAGACACAAATAATTGTCAGATGAGAATACTTTCCAAACTTATGGAAACGAGGAATGATCGATGCCTCAATTCTTCTTATTTTCGTTCTTCGGGTCGTTCGATCCAATTTTACTGTACCTACACCGACAACGATTCCTTCACCTGAGATACGGCGGGAAATATTTGATGAAAAACATTGAATATTTCGAAAATCTGTCGCTATCGGTGAGAACGTTGAACATTGGACGTTGGAACATTTTCAGAAAACAGCCTTCGAGTACCTACTATTTTCAGAAACCTTGTAGACAATTTTTCGAGATTGCAATATTATAACGGTTTGTGGAATGGGAGACATCAGTTGTTTCTTTTGATGATTCGGTGAAAGCCTTGAAGGGATTTTGGTCGGCGATTTAATTCAATTATGCTTCAACCGCATGGCCCTAATTGGGCTCGATGAAGACGTCGAAGCCCTCCCGGGTCAGTTTAGCACGAGGATCGAATCTGGTTGCAGCGCAGCGCAGCGTGGGTTGGGCAGTGGCAAGTTTAGCCCGAGGCGAGATTTGAGTAGACGGCCTGACGCCCGGCCGCTACTTTTGCAACAAATCTCTCCGTCGAATCAGATCCGAATGTTTTTAACGGGAGATAAATCTCCGACGAAAACGTAGAGAGGAGCTGGAAGAGCTGAGGGGGGATGACAAAGGAGAGCATCGCGAGAGGACTAGTTCAAGTTTGCACTGCAGCAAGGTTTTCGTCCGTGAATGTCCAAATTTACATATGTATATTAGTTCGCACGCGTTTATGACGCATACGCGTTTATAATGTTCAGAGATTTTTCTCTCTTTCCTTTTCTACGGATTTTTTTTCTCTTTTTACACATTTTTTTCATTTCTTTATTTCTTTTTTCCCTCTTCTTAAGCAAAGAATACTCTGCGGGAGGCGTAGCTGGTACATGCAAACAATAATTTACGACCCGCTATTCGTGTCGTGAAAATATTTGTTGGGAGGAAACGTTGGGCTATAGACTTTATCGATTTCAGTGTCTATTTGTAGGTGTAGGTATACACATCTTGAACCACTACCCCATTGTTTCATTGCTGACTGAGAATTACTTCCAACAGATTTTACGTGTCCGATTGAACTTTGAGATATTGAATCAATAATTTATGCTCTCATGATTCATCGATTTCATTGAGATTATTTCAGAATTTTCCTATAACAATCTCTATGTTTCATTTGCTTGCTTGTAATATTCCTGAACGAAAAAAAATGTACAAATTTTCCCGATTTATTCAAATTCCAACCGAATTTAATTTGATACAATGCATCGAATTTTTGCATCATTTCAAAGCATTCGTCAATCCACGGAGATTCCACAAACCCCGCAAAATCAGGCCACGATATTGAACCGTAATTGCGTGTAATCGGTTTTTCAATAAATTTCCAAACAGTTAGGCGAAAATTTGTTCGCTGTTCAAGTATTTGAGAAATGTGAGTATGAGTGACAACGAGAATATCCCGTAGAATATCAAAATGAAATTCCAATCTTTTCCGGTTTTTCACGCTGCTGTGAAATGAAGTGAGAAAAAAGTTGAGAGAGAGACATCTTCAAAAAAATCGATACTATTGCCAAGCATGAGAATATCCTCCGGAGCTTTTTCGGCTGCAAAAATACCAGCTATGCCGCTATCCGCAGAAAATTCGTTCACTCGGTACCCTACGGTGAACACAATTCGCCACTCAGCATCGTGCGCTGCAATATTGCGATCATGTTTTGTTTTACGACGTGACGATATAATGCGGCGTTTTATAGGTACCCAGAAAGGTACGCAGCCACTTTCGTGCGGATGGTGAGTTCATCTATTGCAGTTAAATAGAATTCTCTTTATTCCCTAAGACTTCAGATGAATGGATTCGATTTATTTGGGTTTTTTTATTCTTCAAACTAACAGAGTGAACGGTATCTCTCGCCGTCGCGGACTCCTAAGTAGCCATTTGCGTTTCGGGTTTGTATATCTGAAGATCCCCTCGCCTACAACCCCTGGTTAACGCTTATTCTCACACCCCTGTGTATGCGGCTCATCCCCTATCATCCCCTATTCGGAACGGTAACCCCCCGAAATCCCAACCAATAGGAGACATGCTAGGGTGAATCCTATTGTCAAACGGACCAATCAGACTCAAGCCCTTGGACATATGCAACGGATGACGTGTTGCCCCCCTTGATGCTTAGCTGCACCACCACCAAAAGGGGAACAAAACTTTGTCGTTTTATATCGCAACCAGTATCACTTTGCCTTAATGGGTGGCTGTTCTCGCGCTTGCTTGCTGCACCTAGGGATTGAAACCGTTTAGGGCGCGTGCAGCTATCGTTCAACAGCAACACGAAGAGAGAAATAATGGAAGAAAATGGAAGACCAATTCGGATGTAAAAAGTAGTCGTCGAAGAATATTTTTATGAGTCTTTGCTTCGTATTCAGATCACGGCTGGAATTGTTGTCGTCGAAATTCGGGTTCGAGAGTTCATTGTTGTTGCACGATTTGAATTAGCATCTCACAATTATGGAGTCATGCTCGATTTCATTTCTTAGATTGAAATATCAAATCCGGATGACGATTGACAACAAATGACTGATCCATATTCCAAATGACTTTGTTTGTGAATAATGGTTGGAAATTTTCCACGCTCTGTCAACAACAATGTCAACTTGAAAGCTTTACGCTAATTATGAAAGTTTGCTTTATTCTCGTCGGATTAAATCTTGGTTGTGAATAGTAAAATTCAATCTATTCATATTATTCGTTGAAAATTCCGTATGAATCTGAGTAAAACAAGAGAAAAGTATCCACGAAATATGGAATATTGAATATTTCATCGGCAACGTGTAATATTTCATGGTACATCTAAGAAATATTTCTATACCGCAAGAATGTTTCATCCGGAATATGTATTTTATGAAATATTGACTCGAAAATATTGTTCAAACACTTTGCTTTCAATATTCCAGCAACGTTTTGTTTGCAACATCTTCAGTTCATACCATATGCGGCTGGAGACTCAGTAACCCGTGGAAGAATTCTATGTCAAATTTTTCGTCAAACCTGGACATTCTACCAATGAGGATTCCAATTTGATAATGTAGGTATAATAAATTGAATTGGAGAAACAAGTATGAATAGTCTTCTGGGTTTTAGGCTGCGGTCAGAAGCAAGTCACGAAATAATTAGTAGAGTTTCGTAGCTCGCCCGAATTTTCATATACAAAGAAGTGATGTGAGTTTCAAATATTACCCGCTCGTTTCATCCGTTCTACATCGTATACGTACGTTATTCAATTTTTGTTTCCATTAATACCAGCGCGTTGCACCCTCCCAGGGTCACGCACACCTCCCTTCTGTGGGTGTTGCCAGAGAGTTCCATAATCCGGTTTGAAAAGTCCCATCAAGGAGAGTTCTCTACCCTTTGTCGAAAAGAGCGTGTGGGGGGGGGGGGGGGGGGGGGAAGCGAGGCGAAAACACGAAATCGAAAAATGACGATTTATAAACACCGTCCTCTCTTGAATCATCATGATTCGATTCACCCGTTGTTCATGCATAAAGCTATATATTTCTCGCTGCGACAAAACCCGGCTATTAGCTGCCCGTGCCCGAACCCTTTGTTATATATTCGCTTATTTACATATGTGCCTAATTCGTGGCTTCAAAGTTTGCAAACATGCCGGAACTGATCAAATTCTTCAGGCATGAAACACCGACGGTATTATAGGTATGTATATCGTATACACCTCAAGCTTCGAGAATACACAACATATCATTGTGACCGCGAATAGGCCGGCGGACTACGGGTTGCCGACGGACAGAAAAAAAGCTGGTTTCAAAATTTAGGTAGAAACTATAGGCACGCTGCTCGTGGCTCCAGTCGAGCATAAATATGTAAATACAATGTCCCCGAGACGGGCATAAAACGCGACGATATATGGTCATGTAATTTCTTAATTGCGCCCTGAAATTCTTGTCATCGTAAAGAGTCGGTTGATTGCATTCGTTGGCTAGACGTTGCCGCGCGCGCACCCCGCGGGCACTATTCTCAAAACATGAGATAAACTAGCTTCTCTTTCATCCCGCGAAGCGGAGACATTCTGAAGTTTACCGAAAACCGAAAACTGTCGCAAGTCATACCTAATTGGAAGAAAATTTGTCCTCGAAAATAATGTGCTTACCAGTGTGTGTCCGTTTGTGTATCTTGAGATTCTCCGACCTAGCGAATACCTTCCCGCATCCTGGAAACGGACACGGGAATGGTTTTTCGCCGGTATGAACCCTGATGTGATTGACGAGCTTATATTTCGCCTTGAAGGCTCTTCCGTTTCTGGAGCATCCCTGCCAGAAGCACGCGTGGGTCGTGCACTCCGGTCCTCCCACGTGCTCGACGGTCAGATGTGTCACGATGTCATGAAGGGAGTTGAAAAGTTTTCCACAAAGTTTTCTTGGGCCTGGGGCATCCTGGTCAACCCACATACACGACATTTCTTGTCTTTGGGTGGCGCCCCCTCGCATGTACCTCAAGAAAGCGCCGTGAGGATGACTCGCGTGGGTTACACCAGGGTGTTGTTGATGGTGTATTGTCGGTGGTAAATGTGGTGTACCCAGGTACTGATGATGAGGTGCGAGCCTACTGTCCTGAGGATAATGTCCAGGATAATGTGTCGCGGTCAAGGGATGCTGGCCATGATGAGGAAACTGCTGCATCGTAGCAGGCGTCCCATCGTGATGCAATGAAGGAAAAAGCCCAAGGCCACTTTCCGGGGTTGTGGGATTTGCTGTTGCATTAAACTCGTGTTCTCTCCTGAGTAAAAAATCGCGAGCAGCGTATCCGGGGTGTCCCATATGATGCCCCATGTGCGGAGCCATGTGAGGACCTGGATGAGGATGGTGAGGGTAACTCTGAGGGTGAAAATGATGCTGCTGTGGCGCCTCCCCCGTCGCTGGCTGCACCCCAGTACCATTTTCCGTTGTTCCACTCGGAGAAAGCTTTATCCCAAGATCCGCGAGGTGGTGAGAGTGCGAGGGTACACCGCCGAGAAAAGCGTTCATCATTTTGTTGTGATTTACGGCTTTTATGGGTCCGAGTAATTATTGGTTTTTAACGAGATGCTGCCGATGCCGCTGATCACTGACCACACTTTCAAAATTGAGAAAAAAAAAACAACGAAACTGTTCGAACATAAACTTGAAGGCTTCCGATCTGCTTGCGATATTTCCAATAGTTGAATGAAAATCACACTATAATCGTCGATTTTAGTCCACTTTCACACCGTTGCACTACAGATTCATTCGCATGGTTTTATCCCCAAAGCGTTACATCGTTCTTCCGGCATCCGACGGGCACAAAAATGTTCGGTTATCCGAATTGTTAACAATCAATTGTTGTCGACCATCGATACTTAGTATTTGTTTTTTTTTTAAGAAATAAAAGAAAACCACTCGCGATATTTCGGGCGAATTTAGATGACAACCCCAACTATGACTACCCGTCCTTAAACGAGGCTAAGAGGCGAAGGCGAAGGTACAGTTAAAGGTAAGACGAGGCAGGCAAGGAAAGAGTCTGATGCATTCCTTGCTGCGTTCACAGCGGGACTGAGTCGGCTGACGCCACGGGGCGACCGCTCAAATTCTACGATATATCGGGCGGGGAAAAGGCGGCCCTTGGCATCCCCTGGCCTCTCCCCGATGCGCAAACGGGGTTAAGTTCCCCACCGGTACAGCCGGTTTTCCCAGGATACCAGACCTGGATTGGGCCGCAGTTGAGCATAGCCATTGGGAGTCCAAAGAGCCGAGGATTCGACCAATCGGGGATAGACCTCGACGATTAATTCCGGAAACGCGCATGACCTGGGACCGCCTACGGACAATAATTACGCCCAACAAACAAACTCGAAGAATTACTGTTTGCGGAGTCCCCCGAAGCAGGCTTGTAGTTGTTATATGGCATGTAAACTGATTTTTCGAGCCAGACACTTTTTAGACGATGTCACCACTCCTGTCCAATGACCAATGAAGAGGACCACGAAGAATATTCGTTGCCGCGCATCCTGTCGACCTGAAGACACAATGTCACGGATCCTTCTTCGAGATAATATGCCACAGAGCTCGTATCGTTGCCATGATATTGTGGTAATATTAGAATATTGCTGGAAAATGAATGCGATATGACAACATCGTTTTTCTTTCCTTTCGAATTTGTCAGTTTATGACTGGGAAACAGAATTTTCCACAAGATTTAGAATAAGATCACTGACGAATCTAGTTCGCAAAATTGATAAAACGGGAAAAAAATCTTAACGAAATAAACTAATGCAACCGAATCTAATTCTGTCAAACCTACAGGGATTTCTCTTTTCGTTGTGATGTCTCAAAAGTTTTAAGTCGGTGTGGGGGTTCAAAAGAATTTTCCAAATCTCAAGAGAGTGTCCTAGCTAATCCAACAACTGCAGGTTCCTAAATCGTTAAAATCTGGTGAATTAGCTGATCGCAAGCACTTCGATAACAATAAACTGACATAATCTGCGATTGAGAAAGGTACGCTGTGTATCTCTAAGTCTCCGTAGGTTATTTCGTTAGCGCAGCAGCCAATAAACAAATAATAACCGGCACTGCCACCGGATAGCCAATAATTCGGCAAACGAGGTACAATCAGCCTTGCCTGCAGACCTTTATTTCCATACCTACCTATAATACGCATTTACCTACCTGTCTCGTTAGCTTTTGGCCTTCTTTGCACCGTTGCGGTTACAATATAACGTTATTCGACGAATCGAATATACGGCAGGTATGAGCAGTGAAACAATCACCATTAGACAATGGAACAATAGAAGTAAAATTTTCGACGAGGGTCGAGTCCGCTGCAATAACATCTATCACTCTCTGCACTAGAGAAAAGTGTGAGCCCGTGAAATGAGGCATGCGTCATTCGATACAGCAATATTGATTGGCTGCAGTGCCGTACGAAAAAACAATGAAAATTTCCACTGCGTGATATCACGTGGACCCAGAAAAATAACTGCGTCACATATTGCCCGAAAGAATAAATTCATCAGAACATCGTTATCGCGTAACTTCGATTTTTTTTCCAACGCATTTAAATCGAATCCAAAATCAACACGAGTTAATTTTAATACAACTCACATCGCATAATATTTCAGTAGCGTAGCACGGATATTGCAATAATACAGAACTATTTTAGATATATATCTTCACAATAGTTTGCAATATTGCTACGATGTACAGTAATAATACAAGCTATCGGTAAACCAATAATAAAGTGTCAATTTATGAATACTATTGTCTACGGTTGTGATTATGCTATTAGAAATTCTACAATTACCTTCAAACAATGTTTCAAATTCATTTCCGGAATTTGTTCTGTATTGAACTGTTGTTATAACAATTGTTTCAAGTAAAAAAATGACAAAAAATAATGCAAGGTTTCATTATGACCATAAAAGTTCGCTTTTCCCTCAGCTGCGTTCTTTTCCCATTATGTTTGATATTGAGATCAATATTGTGTCTGCCCACGATCCTCAATTGAGTTAATTGTACGTTGAAAACTATCCAAATAGCATAAGTTGTTATTATCAATTATGAACTGCCACTGCAGTTGGTAGAATAATAATGTGATAGATATTTTGATCGGAACTTGAATTAGATTATTGTGATTCAGCATTGTTCTCGGGCCAAAATCGCTGGAGATTAAATTGCTTGTTGGTTGATCATCTGCTTCCCCAGAACTTTACAATAATTTGAACCAATAGATCTAATAATAGAATAACAGCTAGAAGCCCTGTGGCTTTACTATACGATGTTTCAAAGGCGATCAGTGTTCGAAGACGGGATAATAGGTAAAATTTATTGTTTGTCACTTCGCTAACACAATGCAACGGATCTCTGCAATCCGACTAGTAAATTCCGAGGACAAAAGGGGCGGTGGTGATCCTAAAGGGCCGAAATCGATACCCAGGGAAAACCCAATTTTCCAATACACCTGGAGATTCTCTTGCACGCTTTTGAACTTTGCAACATTTGCGAGCTAATTGCAGTGTATACCTATATATACACCACACTGAATCCAATCTTCGAATTCACCGATCATATACCAACCGATCTAGGTCCTATGAGAATCCCGAGGTTCGGGTGCGGGCTAAGATCCCAGGTAAACGCCGTAGGTTTTCAACAGGTCACAATGGCTGCATACACGAATCCAATACTCTTTTGTTTGGGTGGTAATTAGCTGGTTATACACACACCCGATTGCTCAGGATTCTTAAGTCGTTTTCCAGGTAAAACGGTCACCCATGGAATAATATTAGGATTAAGAGGGTGCTATACTCATTTTGACGCCAGTAGCCGAAAAAACCAACCTGAACCAGGGTCGTTTTACTTACTTCGACTGATATCGAAGCCCATACGTATCATTACAGCGAAAAAGCGTTCTACATCGCACTTCTGCAACCAACACGGAATATTTATATTTTATAACTTGTTTCTTTATTGCAATAATAGCGTCAAAATTTCACACAGCGTGATTATTGGAAATTAGCGAAATTAGCCGTGTATTAGTTCCGACAGCGCTCAACACATGGCGCTGTGCGAGGCGTTCGTATATTTTGAACGACTTAACCCAACGGCGGAGATAATATATGCCATATATATACATTCAATACATCTAATTGCCGCCAGGGATGTTGTTAAAAATACCACACGTATATCTCTAATGCAATATTCAAATGATCATCTATACATCGAATATATCAAATATATTCATATCATATTATCTCCGCTGTCGAGTTACGTCGTACCGATATACTAATTAACGCCTCGCACGAGCGTTTTCGGAACTAACATACATGGCCTCTCTCGGCTCTTTTAAATCACCAATTTTCAGTAATTACAATGTGTAAAATTTTGTCATTATTATTGCATCAAACAAACAAGTTCTAAGATGTGAATATTCCGTGTTGAATACGGGAGCGCGCTGTAGAACGCTTTTTCGCGTTAATGATGCGCGGTAGGCTTCGATACCAGTCGAAATAAGTGAAATCACCCCGGATTAGGTTAGTTTTCTCGGCCAATGGCGTCAATATGAGTATAGCACCATCTTAAGGCGCTATTGAAGACCTATTTGCGCCCATTCTTACTCATTGTCGAGAGCATTGTTGTCATTCGAAAACGCGATTGGTCACCACTCCTACACCAAACAACCTATTTGAATGTAACTTTTTCGATTGGATGCAGTATTTTAGCAGAAAGTGGCTAACTATTTCATCTCGATAAAATTTTGAGAAAATTCAGAGTTTTAGGGAGTTTCTAGTTGTTAGGTCAGGTTTGTTCGTTGGGGAGATTGGACAAACTTGGATTTCTGATAGAACTCTCCGACAATCCGTGGAAAAGAAATACTTAGCCATGCTTTCTGCCAGAATACTGCATCCAATCGAAAAAGTTTCATCCAAATCGGATATGTGGTGTGGTAGTAGCAACGAATCGCGTTTCCCAATGATAACAATACTTCGAACAATAAGCAACAATTGATGCAAATGGGTCTTTAAGGTGCTTTTAAAGACGCATGAAATCCCCCATTATTACACATTGTTGAATGCATTGTTACCCATTGTTGAATGCCGTTGCCGTGAGTCTTTAATAGCATCCTAATAGCACCTTAACGCTACCTTAGTGTAGCGCGATCGAAAACACTAAATTCAGGTGCTTCTGAAGCTATTTTCATCAAAGGTCCAACGAAAATCAAAATAGTTGGAATAATAGTATATTTCGATACAAGAGGATAAACGCACATTACAAGTGTGTGAAGGCGCAACGCGCTCGAGGGCGAGTGACGTGCCATCACGCTCGAGTAGTGTGCATTGCGCCCTTTTGGCCTCGTGTATCAAACACTATTTTTTGTTACGCCTCACGCAAAGCCCAGGTAAACCTAAAAATTCGACGAGATGTCAACGCTAATTTATGAATAGACTGACGAACTAACTCAATGAAACGTTAGACGGCGGCAGTAGCGAATGAGTCGTTTGCGTACTGGTGAAAACGTCTTGCGCACCGCTATATAGAGATTTTGCACACCGCTAGAGAGTTTCACCATCGCTCTCGCATATATAGTACCGGATCAAAAAATTGTTGATACCTGTAATCGGTACGCAAACAAAAGCTTTGCACATGCAGGTGTAACAAGAATTTGATTATTGCAGCTTTTCTGAAGTAGGTATCATTGATCGGTATAAGGTACAAAATGAAGCGCAGAATCATCACTATAGTTCAGTATTGGAAAGATTACAATAAATTCCGTCAGGATCCGGAAATAGTTATTCGTCATATTAATTGAGTCCGAAATAAATGGTACTTCTTGATGAAAAAGTAGTACCGCCATTCTTCAGTGAAATTGATCTCATCTCGGTCGATAATTGAAGTATTCATTTTCCGAAAAGATGGTTATGTCTCTCTCGTTCTCGCCCTCTTTGTGTTGGTCTCTAAAAAAACATTGGTTACAATTTTCATCAGCCGATTATTGTCAATGAGCATTGAGCAATATTTTGAGGTTGTTTATCTACTGCTATTCACACAACTGCAGCCATAGGAATAACGGAATAAATTGTGGTGACAAAAATGACGATCATTACCAGTAATGGGTCTGACTGCTCGAAGTTTTCTATCAATTTGATTGAGCCTATAGCATAATGCGGCGTGTATCAACAACATCAATATTACAGTTTCATCCTGTCCACCTCAAGGCGCAGCGTAGCCTAGGTTCGTATCATACGTATGTCAAAACAGTCTCCATTTCAAGTTTTAGAAACAAGACGATCATTGTCTTAGCCAGGTCATCACTCAACCGTGTAGTCCGGTCATTATATTTAATTAATCATTAGACCGAATGGCTCGATTTATAACCTGCTCCTCAATGTCTGTGTATAGCTTAAAAAGCAGACGCCGATCACACAGAAACTAATGTCCTACAGTTGGTCATCGCAAACTATACCCACTGAACGTATACAATCCTTTATATTTTTTCCCATTTCTTGCACGCATGGCTCCTAGCTTCCTGCTATGCCTTACTCAATGTCAATAATTTTCCCATGCATTGACGCGCCTCCAGGTTTCTTCTATTAATGAATATGACAACAAAAAATACGTAGCAACTCGATTTTGAACCAAAGCATCACCAATTTGGAAAACAAACTGTAATTTTTACCGATCCTTCTTCTCGCTTCCAGCGCAGTAGAAACACTCTCGCATTATTGCAATATTATACTCCAATGTTACTGCGATATTTCTGCGATATTTTTGCCACGTAGGTACTGGGATGTTGTGTGCTGCGTGAGTTTGTTAAATTCGTAAACAATGATGATGTTATATTTTTTAACAATGTGGGGTAAACGTTTTGTATTTCTTATTTCTTTTCGGATCTTTCGTTTCATTCGGTTTACTTTTGGCACTAATCAGGTGGGGCGATACAAGATATTTGATTGCTGTTTGATTTGACCTTAATATTTGCATCACGGTTACCAGGTGGCGTACTTCAACGATGGAGAATTTAGGATAGACGAGCTCTTCGAGGCCCCCTGGGTCTGTGACAAAGTTGACGACACGCCTGAAACAAAAGACTGTAGGGAGGTTTTGTGATCTCGGGATCTCCGAATCTCTGGATCTCCGGGATCTCGAGATCTCCGCGAAACGGGACATAATTACGAATGTCCTCCTTTTTTACGACCCACTAAAATCAGTTACGACCAACTAAATACGTTTGTCATTCGGGTGAGCAGAATTAACCAGAAGAAGAAGGTGGAGAAGATCAAGGCGAAAAAGCGGGTACGGAAAACAACGAAAAGGTCGAAAGGAACCGCCGACGCTATTTCACTATGCCACGCAAATCGCTCTGCGTAAAGATTCTCTGCTCCGTGATCAGCTTGCAGATAAGAACAAGATACGCCAACCTCGACTGAGATCTTGTCTCTAAGTCATTAGAGAAATGACGATCTCTCTGGGGCTATGCAAGCCGCGGGAGGCCTTGCCGACCTGGACGACGTCCTCTGGGTCGCCTGACGGTGACCATCTTCGGAACCCCAAAATACAAAATGGTCCCTCAATGTTGCAGAAATTATTTATTCACGTTGAAAACCGTGTACACCACAGAAACTGGTATTTGTAGAGAACTTGAAATCCTGGAGAACTTTTATGACGTTGATAATTTTCCAATATTTCATTCGAAACTGGAGAAATCAGAGTTACTTTAATGGAGACAAATTATTGGTTTGAGCAACAATATTGTTTCGTATCAAAGTTTTACATCCTGCAATATTTTGTTTTAATCCCAGCACTATTTCGTTAGTTATCGCAGATTGCATTGTAGTCGAGTATTTTCTGCCATGATCACTCCAGCAACATAATTCCAATGAATATTGACGCTCTCAAACTAAAATTATTCTTTAGCAACTGACCCTAATTATTGTTGCGCTAATAATCATTGAACTTTATAATTCAACAATCTTTCGCCACAATTCCTACGATATTTGAAAATATTCGTTGCTGAATCTATTTGCAATTTTTCCAGGGTGGATACAAAATGAGATATAGTTTATTCTGTTTTGATCTACAAAACACACGAATATTGTAGCTCTGCACCACCAGATTTCCAGGGGTGAGAAAAAGAGATCAACTGCAGGCGAAGGAGTAAAGGGCCTGGTTATGTTGTCTTAAGAGATAAGATTGCCGGTACCGCATAGATCTGTGTAAAGATAATAAACTTTAGAAAAGCCGCCGACAAAATACGACTAGGATGACCACAGCTTGAGGGGGAGGAGGGGTCGAAGATGCATCATCTGGAAAGCTAGCATACGAGGTCCGTAAACTGTCCAGACTCCGCACTCCAGGTCTGAGGGAAATGGAATGAAAAATCCTCAGAATATGATAATAAAAATTTTCGGTTCTCTGGCGGTCATTTCGATTTGAATAGTCGACCAGTCCAACATAGTCCCTGGCTGCAGTTGCCCGGACAATGAAATATGAACAGCTCGTGTTCTACGGACGGAATAAAAAATAAGCTAAGGAAAAATATCCTACGCCTGATTTATGCCACTTGGGCATTCCCTGAGTTATGTACACGTATCTTACTTTATTGTACCGGACCCCTAAGATCCCCCACCCCCTCCCACTGGTTCGAAGTTAAAACATCGTCAGCTATCACGCGACTTATACCTGTTTAATTACTCCAACAATCCATATTCGGATAGATATTGGAAACTCATAATCTTTCGTTGATCATACCTCCATTAGGATAAGATGACAAAAAGGGTTCATTTTCTTCTAAGTCTGTGCCAATATACGAATCTTAAAATGCGTCGGAATCGAAGGTTAAAAAACGTTTTTACGACTTCGGAAGCCGCATCCTCGTCTCATACACTTTCACTTCTTGACTCCCCAGGCAAACTTTCGCTATAAATTCTGAGTTTCTGCGTGAGTAAACATTTTGTCGTGGTCATTTCGCTTTTTGGGATCGAAATTTGAGCGCAAAAAAGGCGGTCGTCTCTTTTTTTTCTGTGTCTTTCTTCCGCTTTTTTTTTTTTTTTTTGTTACTCTCTGGGTTTTCTGTCTTCCTGATTTACGAGTTGGTAACCATTTTTTTTTCACCGATTAATATTTATTGTTTCGCGCGGGCTGTGTATGGGTCAGCCAAAAATTTAACGACGAATTTTTACAGCCCAGGCGTTGTTATGGCATGCGGCGTCGCGGCATTCGATTTATGACGCATTAGTCCTAGTTCAACAGAGATCAAAATTTCAATCGGAATACCGATCGTGCCTCACGTCACCTGAAATGTCACTACTAACAGTTGATCACTCGTCGATGTAATAATTCTCTTCAGAGATCTTGATGTAGGTATAATTAACTGACAACCATACATTCATCCATTCGTTCATCCATTCATCCGTTCGGTTCTTCCTTCATTTATTTATTTACTTAGTTATTTATTTATCCGTTTGCCGATGGCGCCCATAATTGGACAGCGATTAATTTTACGAAGAGTTTACGACACAACTAACTCTCGAAGAGAGTCAGTCATAAATATATTAAAGTTTATGGAAATGTTCGACTCGAGTATATAGACTATTCACATTTAACCTGTTACTTTCGTACCTACTGTGCTACGAACTGTTTCATTTTATTTAATCTCATTCTTTTTGTTCAGTCCACATGCGAGCAGGCAATCCCACGATGAAATATAACGACTTGGTTCCTTGGGCGTAGAATTATTTCCAGATACCTTCATTCCCCATATTTTGGGCGTCGCTTCTCACTCTGGACAGCTATACGCCTGACAAAGGACGGATGAATTCTAGCTAATAATCCAATATGTCATAGATGAGGATCGTGGATATACGAAAACGAGAGATACGAGTTCTGGAATATCACATCTGCCACGCTGCGGGGGTTGCCGATCATTTTTTAGGGGTAACGCTACGATTACCTCCCCTCCTTCGACCCTATACCTATCTAGGTATCTCCAGACCCCTTAACGAACTATTTTACCCAAGGGATGATTTGTCAGCAATTTCTTATTTCTCCTTCACCACCCTGAAGCAGAGTCCTTCCCATTCTCGCAAAAATGAGAATTTGTATCCAAGTATTAAGAATTAGGAGCGAAAATCTCCTGCACATCCTTAAAACCTCGAAGACCTCGGAAGATATGATTCTCCATAAAAATCTACAATTCACTGATCTCACTCATAAAATATCAAATTCATCGAGCTTTCCCATTTTTTAAACACTTAAATAGCGCGCCACTCAGATGAAGGCTTGACTTCCCCAGCCTCGGTCAATCCACCGGATTTTTTTCATTTTCACATTGCCTCAGAAATTTCATTAGATGTCATGGTGGGACGCTGACAGCAGCGAGAGTTTACTTTCCAGTTTTATGCCGGAGTACTTATGCACCGAAATAGTAATGGTATTTAATTTACATAGTTTTTTCATCGCACGGTAAATTTAGGGGTAGGAAGATTTTTGATGACAAGGGTGGACTGGGCAGTTCGGGTCAACCATTGGGCGTGGTTCTTGCAGATGAGTTACTGTCCGTCTTTCAGTTTTGTCTTAGCTTACTGCATGAGCTACAACAATTATGATAATTTCACTGGGATTTTTGGCCCCCAAGGTCCCTCGAGCTTTTGCGCCCAAAACTTTGAAGAATAACGAAATTCCATGCGGAAAGATGATCGGTTGTCCTTGAATTACCATTTTTCTTCGTCAAAACATTCAAACAGGACTTTTGAAGCTTCCCCAACACCTATGAGCACCCGTTCAGCCGAAAAATGTGAAAATATTTTCATTCGAGGATCGCAATAATTATTGCAGGATTTTGTACCGTACTGTGGAATATTTCGTTACATATAGTTTCAGTAAAATAGTAAATAATGATTCCTGATTTTCATACTGCAATATTTCACCGCATTTTCGGCGACATTGTGGCAATAATAATTCCAGATTTTCCTGTCGCAGTACTTCGCCGAAATTTCAGCAATATTGTTGCAGTAGTTATTTCAGATGTTCATGCTGCGATACTAGGTACTGTAACGCAATTTGTGCAATATTATTTGCGATGTTTCACAACTTTTTGCTCGCTCGTTTGAAATCTATGCAGATAATTAATTTATTGGACGGATTGTAGGTCTCGAAAGATAGCGATGGAGATGGCCGGAAATAAATCAATTTTCTGAGCAGCGATCTAACTCTTATTGGCGTGACGACCGGCTACAGGAAACTCGAGTAATTAGTAAGCAGAAAGAGTTGTGGTTCGTTCGAACAATGGGCGGGAGATGAAAATTAATTGAGCGAAGTGCCTTTGAGTGGATGCCTCGGGAAGTGAGCAGCTCTTCCAGTTGTCCACTTGCCCACTTGAGCCAACCCTCTACACCTCCCGCTTCCTCAACGTCACAAAACCCATTCTTGCATTTGCTGCGCCTAAACAATCGCCACTTAAGTAATCCCGCAAATTATGCCCTGATCCTTCATTCAATCGTGCATTACTGGCTGCATTACGAAGAGTGAGCACTGCGAACGATAATTTCAACTCTCAAATCCCGAATTGAAATGTTTGTTATCACAATTCAGTGTTTCCTTCAGGAATTCCTCCGTCTAAGAATTATCGGATCAATTTTCGAATGATTCTGGTGAAAAGGAAAGAATGCAAGAAACTATATAGTACAAAATATTGCTACGATTACAGCTAAAAAAAGTCATTCCGTTTGACGAATATGATTGAAAATGCATTACGTTTCAACCACATCAACATTCCACGGGCATAAAAGGCGCGTTGTGGTCACTGGCGAGGCTCGCACACCGCAGGATGATCCTGTCTTCGCCTTGATGGTACTGGGAGTCGTAGGTATATTGGTTCATATATATTGATTCGTGAGCGGTGAGCCTCGCGGACGATGACTAATAGATTTCAGACTACGGTCCATCCATCTAAACTCCATAACGTCCCTCTCCCTCGTCTCCTTCTTCTCAATACAAATCGATATGTATCGATATATTGAGTGTGTCCGTGCGGGACTGAGATGCATTTATAACATTGGCCACGGGCAAACGTCTTTTTCGTTGTCTAGCCGCAGAGATCGTTTTCTATTAGAGTATTAAACCGATCTCGCGGAGATGAAGAATTACCAACAGACATTAGTACGTTGTGAACGGATTTTCGAAAAAATCATAGGCATCCGGAAACTGTCGATATTTGAAAAGTGAAGAATATTGAAAAATTATTTTTACACCATGTGGTAATATTTTTTTGTGTGCCAATATTTCGTTGCAGTTCCAACCGCATTATTGCAGTACTCATCATACCGATCTCCGCATTTGTAACAGCTTATTTTGTTCTATGTTCATTAATGCCATTTTCACAATAATCGAATTTGTACCGCTGACCTGTTGCAATAATATATTGCAATTCCGACATTAGTATTTAAACCATTTGTGCAAGTGTCAATGTCAAAATATTTCGGGATAAATTCAGCTGCAGCATCGTCGATTCAATTATCGCCGATTTTCATGAACAAACTTTTGTTATAACTTTGAAAATATATGATTTTGGTATCAATTCCACGTTTGTATGATACAATATTTTCTGCTGTGATTCCTGCATCTTTAATTTAATAATTTTCTAAATTTTAGATTTGGCAATATTTTTTAGCAATTCTAGTCATATCATTCTACCATGTTTTCCATGTTTCGTATTGCGGAATTTTGTATAAAATCGAGCAAAATTATTCAAATAATTATTTTCTGTATCGATACGTCACGAATGTACATACCTATATGTTTCGATTTCGTTTCAATATTATACTGCAATAACGATTGCAGATTGCAGAGTTATGATATTACTCGTGACTTTCCAGCTGTCCTCCTCTTATGTAAAGCATAGGTAATAAAATAATGTGAAAAATGAAGAAAATCGATATTTTATTAACTCGATAAATAATCAGCCTCCGACTAGAATCGTTCAAAGTTTCGGTAAGAAGGAGGAAAGAGGAATAATATTTGTGTATACGTTAATTATTTCACCCCTGCCCATGGCGCGCAGTGAGCATGGCGGCTATTATACGATCCGAAGAGTAGATATTTCTCTACAATCGTTTTGGTCCAAGCTGGACAGGCTTGCCTCGGCGCCATTCAGAAAATCCTTGTTAACTTGACCACTCCATCTTGCGTAGGCAGGTATGTATGTATCTATACACACACAACCTGCGCAGGTACCACTCGCAGGTTGCACTCACAGCCTGAAAAAAGACACATCTTTTTCTACACCGTGTACAGCCATAACCGTTCATTCGTCGCCAATGTACGTTTCTGGCAGTGACAGACCCCGGAGCCAATTAGAGCCAGCAATTAAAAAATTACACTGTTAACCACTTGAACCGTGGGAGACGTCCTAATACGGGACTCTAACTGCTCATGCTTAAGAATGGGTCCCAGTCTCATCGACAGCAATATTCGTCCTCGTCGTCGTCATTCTCTTCGTAGACGCTTACACGCGTATGGGAAACGGGTGAATGTTAACGTGTTTGAGTTAGTGTGCAGGCGAGATACCAAGTGAATAAAATTCTGTCTTTATGGAACTCGGACGCCGTAAGATTCTGTGCATCTCCATCCGAAAGATTCACCTTTTTATTTTTTGGTATGACTCTCGATTTGGTTGACTCCAGAACCTGAAATTTCCTCTCGTGTATTTTCGTGTCCCTGTGCCCATGGGCATTGTAGATCACTCTTTCAAGATTAGTTCTTCCATTGTTTGACCACTCCGCTCCTACACCATCTGCATCCAAACTCTCTGAATCGAGATACAGAGGGAAATATCACATTACGATATTTACAGTCAAACTATACAACCTCTGTTCATTCACACTCGAGACGAAAATTCTTGGATCTCACTTTGTGCCTCGAACCTTTCACTGTGCTCCCGCATAGTCTCCTGGATAAAAAAATTATACGACATCGTATCCGATTCCAAAATTATTGTTATTTCAGATCTACAAATCATTCACCAATATCGGAGTCTTGAGTGAAAAATGACGAATGTACCACGTACTCAAATTTTCGAGAATGTGTTTCTTTGCTCATATTTTCTCTCCGAATCATTCGAATAGGTATTACTTTTTTTACTTCTGAGGATCGAGGTGGGAACAAAAAAATGTGACAGAAATAAAACGAAAGCTAGAAACATGGTTCAAAATACATAACCACGAAAAATTGACTGTGTGCTCGAGAACTGAACTGAGTGAGTTGATGTTGGGAAGCGAAATGCTAGAATGATGAAATACAGGGGTCCCATAAATATCGGGCGAAATATTTTGTCACCTTTATTGCTCCGCACTTTTTCCTTTCTCATAAATCCTGGAGTGCGCAGTGTGGCTTGGTAGCTGTGCTACCAGCCCTCGCCATCTATATAGAAACGATTTTATAAAACCCATCAGGAACCTACCCATTTCCACTTATTTATTACCAGCCGAATTGAGTTTATTCGATCTCTTTTCTCATCTTGCGATTACCATATTATTATTATGCAATTAGCTAGTCGTCACACGAATGCATATTGAAATCATGCGCCAAAATATTGACCGTAATATGTAGACTGAACCACATTGATCAAATTTCACTGAAACTCATCCGCCCGGTTTTTATAACACGTTCATATCCAGATTAGTGATAATATGTATAGCAAGAAATATTGTCAACTCTTTTACTGTCATCAGCTGATCCGGACGTGAACAATCGGTCGTTTAGAGGACGGATTTCGAGCCATTAATATTTTTACGGACGCTCAAAACATTAAGAGAATGCTGCTCGAATCAGCTCGCTCGGTCGTAAACTGAACCGAAAGAGAAATTATGAAAAAGTGGAGTGAACATGTTTAGGGAAAAGTTGAACAAGATCAAAACACGATTTCGACACGTTACGGTATCGACTGTATGATCACTGATGTTCAACCCAGTGTGGGACAGGGTGGCAGAGCAGTAAATCTCTTTCCTCGAGCATTTACTGACACCGCTTCCTAGATCTATTAAATATTTCAACACTGACCTGCAATCCCACACAGCATCCCTTGTTTTTTTTAGACTCCCAAATATGCGAGTAGCAAAGTACTCGTAGAAAGAGCACTTCCTATCCCGTGAGTGTTTGTAATGCCGAAAGTCTAAAACTGTACTGCGCACCCGTGAGTCGTATACCTATACCTCCTAGATGTATATGTATACCTACTTGGGGAGGGTCACAAGCATTGTGTCCACTTCCGGCGTGTGCCCCACGTGCAAACACTGCTTGAAAAATACGGGTGGCAATTTTTCACGCGATATTCTATGCCACGGAGTACCCATACCAGGGATTTCTTAGAGCACGTGAGTCACGCTCAAGAAGAGTTTTCAACTTTCCTTGATGTATCAAAAATGAAGTTCGTGGGAACGTGGGTAGTCGAGTCGATTGTAACATATGTTTAAACATGATGTCTTCCGATGTCGGAATCGCCGAATTTGTTACATCCATGAATCATGATATTCGTCAGTGTTCAGAAGTCGGAAACCTCCACATTTATTTTATTTTCCAGGCATTCAAAGGCACAAATTAAGGGCAGCGATCTTACGAACAAACTTTTCTGGCATCAAAACCTTCTTGCCGAACGGTCCATAACATATCTGAACATTATCCTGGAGACAAAACACGTTTGAGGTTGTAAAAATATCTTAAGGAAGTCTGAAATATCGTCAAATGCCTCGTAAAAGTCTTCATAAAGTCTGGACGAAGTCTGACAGCGCATCTGCCCGACTGGTCGCAAACAGTTGTACGTGACAAGTGCGATTTCGCCGTGCCTCGCCTTCGCCATGTACATACCTAATCCAAATTTTCCAATTATGCATCCGCTAAAAGCCTGCAGGAAGACACAGAAACATCATTTAAACATTGTGAATTATTAACTGAACAACTTGAACTATACGTCCACCGATTGCCCTGTGTCGTCGTTCGCAGCTAACTCGAACTACTACGACATCATCCTTGACACAGAGGTAAAAAGGGTTGGTCAGGGGTAGCGCGTGGCGTAGGATCATTTCCTTTTGCATAGCTAGCTTTAGCAATAAAGAAGACGTTATTCCGTACAACCTTCATCCCTCACCAGCGGTGACAACTTAACTTTTGTCAAGTTTCACCGGAAAAGATGTGCCCTTGGATTTGTTCGCCATTCGCTTTTAAATTCGTTGTTCTCGCCGTAGGAGACGTTTAGGCCTCATTGTACCGCGTAAAACGAGCTGCCCCCCCCCCCCCCCCCCCCCCCCGCGGCTCAGGGCGAATTCGTCTAGGTTGACGGTCGCATTCGCTACACAGCATCCCCCCCCCCCCCCCCCCCCCCGCCGGGCGAAGTCTAATAGCTCTTTTTCGTTCTTAAGACCCAATGCTGCTGGACTTGAGGTTTCACGTCAATATATTTGTGGCGAGGAATTTTCCGCTTTTCTCTTATTCTTCGACTTTTATTACTCCGTACCGCACCGCACCGCGCCACATGACGACCACAATGGATGAACGAGCGCGAGCCCAAAAATCCTTGTCTTTGGGACGAGAGAAACTTTCACCTCGTTGGATTTTGAACAGAAGATTTACAGTATCATCCCACCCGGAGTCTGGACTCCCATATTTCTTGCAGATTCCTTGCACGCATTCACCAGTCACTCGGATTCAACACCGGATAGAAGCGTTAACTATTCTCCGACTGGATATGATAAAAATATGTTTCACAAACTACTGAAGGCCGGCTCTTTCGATCGTTTATACTAACATCTGATTCTGACAAACGCCCTCAAATCTTCAAAATCAAATTTGTTGCAGCGTTATCTAACTCTGTGACATGGTTGCACTACGAGAATCCATTGATTGTAAATTTTCTGTATTCGGTTCGTTGTTTTAACACCAATTCCAGTCCGCACACCGATACCGCATCTATTTAGTCTGCTGTTATTTCAGTTCATTAGCGACGATGGACCACGAGATGATCGTGAATTGCGTGGAAAACAAGTGATTGCTTCGTTAGTCGTTCATTCATGTCCCATACGCGGATGACATCACGTTGGTACTTCGTCTGCTTTTCTCATCTCATCAGTTGAACAGACTACATGCACTGTGGTCCTGTTCCATGAAAACAGCTCAGAAAAACAAGGTTTTTTTTTTACTCACCGTAGTGCAGAGTCCTCTGTTCCTTAAGACAATTCCGATGAGGCTGGTGACCCAGGAAGAGGGGGACTCCAACTTGTCGGAAGAGATACTGGAGGGAGTGTCTTATTGTGTGTATAATTTAGCATCGCGAAAGAGCTGGAACGTAGGTATGCGGGTCCGGTACTGAAACGTTGTGGTGAATTCGTCACGTCATTCTTCTCGCCGATTTCACGAGGTTCGGTCATCGTGCTCCTTCGGTGTTCGAAGTTAAATCCTATATCCGAGAGATACGAAATTGTGACCAGAGACTCCGGTCGCGCAGGACCCGAGGTCTGTCCTTAGTCGTAAATAATAATACGACTTTGGGTCCGTAAGTCAGGTATGTTTCACCCCACTGATTGTGAGAGCTCAGTTCAGTTCAGTCGACGCAAGCAGAGATCGGCCGGTTGCCCTCCAGAGTTATAGAAATCATTCTATGGTGTTTGGATGCTGGTGGTTTTCAAAGTCACGCCCTGAATGCCTCAGAGAATGAGGGGAATCGGGAATTACTGAACCAGTGAGGCTGGTCAACGCGGGTGGATGGGAACACGGCCTGATGCAGGTGTAATATATTTACGCCGGGACATCTTTATAATCTGTTAACCTCGATGGAAAATATTGCTGCATGTTGTCCGCGTACAGGGGGGACATTGGACTACACCTGCTCTCGCAACGGCTTACGTACGTTTGTGATTCCTATGCACACAGTGCACTCTGGGGCCATGAGAAAGGCAAACAAAATATACGTCGGAATATCTTCTTATCTGCAGATTCTATCGCACATTCCCAGTTACTTGATTCACCAGTTATTCAATAGATCGTATTTATTGATTGGGCATCAAATATTGAACAACCAATTCTGGACATCAGGTTCTAGAGTTCAGAAGATAAATTACAATTGCAAAGTAAAAAGCATCCTTTTCCAAAACCAAATCAAAGCTTCTTCGTCTTTCATCTTGACGTGATGTGTACTCCATACTGTACCTAAATTGATCGGAATCGAAATTGAAAACAGATTCTTGTTGTTTCGTGGCACATTTTCGTAGAGTCCTGTCGTCACAAACTACTGGAATGTGTATTCGGAAGACGAGAACAAAAGCGCAAATTTTGATTCCGGATAAAACTCGGCACGACTCACACAGCCCCAAATATTCCGGAAGTATTTCATCGGCAATATTTTTTACCGAATATTGCAAACAAAATATTTACCCAATATTTCTAATGAAATGTTTCAGTGATATTGCGAACGTAACGATATTGCGATATTGCGTTCTCATGACACAGAAATATTTCTCAAAGAATCGAGGTTTCCGATGAAATATTTCGTTCCCCGTGAGTAACTCGTGTTGTTCACTATTCATTTCGAACGGTGTAACTCGTGGGAAAATAAATCGAACAAATTTGGGACAAGGAGAGTCACAGGGTTAGAAAATTTTCAAACCACCTTACGGATTGGCAATTTTTTTCAATCATTAGTTCGTTATTCATTTCATTCCAAGTGAAAGAATTATCACACCGCTTTTTAATGGTTATCGGAAAAATGTGTGGATGTTTTTTTTCAGTGATGCGTGAATCGTCTAAAAATATTTGACTGTGCATGAACCGATAACATACCATCCAGCACAGACTATTGCAGCAATATTGAAGCAATATTTCTGAACCTTTGCCATATTGCAAAAATATTGCTGCACTGGGTATGCGAGTTCTGTTCCGTATGAGAATATCTAACTGTTCAGATTTGACAGACAAATATATATATATAGAATCATATGCCGATCTCGGCAAGGAAAGACGATACGAAATCGTTATAACAGTCGAATTCCACGTTAAAGGACTTACTAATAAGGTTCACCAAACGAATAATCAGCAATTCACTAGTCACTATATAGATTCCTCTGATTAAAAACGATCAGAGCTCAATTATATATATGGCTACAAGAGCGTAGCATAAGTTCACTGAAAGATTATCATATTTTAGAAATTTTTCATTCGACTCCCCGCAAAGAAAAACTCCGAATAACAAAAAGCTAATTTGTTAGAATTTTATCGTTTGAGGTTTTAGATGCGTGATCTGCTCATCGTATTGGGAGATGGGTGTCACACCGCGGTGGCTAATTTGTTAATAAAAAAAATGTGAGGCGTCGTCGCCTCACGACGAAGCCGGCGGGGGGCTGTTCGATATTTTGGTCCTCGGTGTCACCCGGTGTCAACCAACTCTGCACGGGATCGCTTTCGTCCTCGTCATCGTCATCGTTAGGAAATACGAAAAGACTGAGGTACCGCGGTCGCGTGTGATGTGCTGCGCGATGCAACGCGATGCTAGCTCGAGGACGCCGACGGCGAGGGTGACACACGCTGGTATTAAAATGAAATTGACATCGCGATGCGGGCGATTTCCAATTACCGAACCAATTATTTCCCTTCGGTAAGTTAGTATTTGTGGATTATTTTTAATCTGAGAGATCTATTGTGCGATAATAATATTCGGAGATCATTCGATATAGCTCGATAGGAAATTACGCCTCGTATACCGGCAGGCAAGTACTGTGCTATTTTTTGGAACTCATAGCAGTATCAGAGGATACCAGCAAAAATGGAATGACAAAACTGGTGTATAGTATGCGATTTCAGAAGACTTTTGAAATTATAACTAGGAATCCATAAAATATTCGAAATCCGTGTGCCTGAACTCCAAATTTCTCTAAAAGTCGCAAAATTCTCTGTGCAGATTTCGTTTGAATCTGTTTTCAATGTCCTTTCGAGTCCGTAAATCCCTGAAAAATTTGAAAATTCGTTGAAAATATTTGTTAATCACATAAAAATCCTGTGAAACCTCCATGAAATTCGTTCGCTATTCTCAAAATTTTGACAAAAGTACGTTTAAGTGATCTGCGACAAATCTTTTGGAATGCGTGTGACACACTTCTATAATACGCGTATCCATGAAATTCGAACGCATTGTGAAGTAGTTCGATGAAAACCCATCGGAATCTTTTCGATATTCCGGAAATTTTTTTCAATTTCTCCGGAATCAATGTAAAATAAAATCCCGTGATGAAATATTATTACAATTCTTGAAATTTGATTATACAACGTACATATACTATAATCTAAAAAAATCCTCACACATCTTTTTGACATTGTTATTTTCACCCTTGAGCTCCTCTATGTGCACAGAAAACCAGAAACCAGTAAAAATTTTTCCCAAATCTCATGCATACGAGATTCCCAACAAACCATCACCATCCCTGAAAATCGTTGTCCGCCTCTAAGATTCGTTTCGATAAGAGCTATCCGACAAACCTACGTTGTCAGCATTATCTTGTTATTCCATTTGTGTCCTTTAATTATAAGATCCTTGTCATCTTTCTGTATAGAATCCAATCACTCTGGCCAACACCACAGTACACTACATCAGCGTAATGAGTAGAACCCAACTAATTGTGAATACATAAAAAAAGATGACTGCCGTGTGAACTCTGCATTAAATTGCAATTGCAATTGATGTTAATGCTGCATTTCTAAGTGTGTATTTCATACCTATATATAGCGTGGGCAGACGTGAGATTGGCCGATTTGGGTGCGATCGCCGCTCACATTATCGACGACTGGATAGAATAATAATCTACTCAATAACACGTATTCATTACGAGAAGGTATACCTATATGTATAGATCTGTATCAGTAATCGAGGGGGTTGAACAAGTGAATAGCATTAGCAAAAGGAAGCTCGATGTTATCGTATCGATAGAGTGTAACAAAAATACACACAGCCAAAGTAGGCTATAGAAAATCACTTTTGCTTCAACGAAATGCCTCACAGCGAGTTTTCTTCTTTGCGCCCCACAGGGAAACACGGAAACCGTTTCAGGACCACATATTGTGCGGCATCCACGCACCGACGACGCGACACAGGGTCTTCAACAACACCTATAGAAGTGATATATTCTTAGCTCGCAAAAACTGTCGCTGACGTAGCACCAACTTCGGAATCGTCTATCAGATAAAGACATCCACCGAAAAAGACGGCAAAAGAAAAAAAACCATCTGGCAATTTTATCAAAAAGTGATAATAGCAATGAAAAACGGAACGAAAGAAAAAACAGAAAGAAAATAGAGGATCAAAAATTGTTAACGAATGAATTTCCAGTCTCATGCTTTCCAGTCTCAAATCCCTAAAAATATATCGAAGATTGAATTATTCCGTGTGTTCGAGCGGCATTGAAACCCCGAAGAAAAAAACACAAAACAGTTTGCGCTTGTATTTTATGTTCCGAAAGAAGATGCAAATTTAGTCGCAGGTCGTGAGGAATTCTCCGAGGATCCAGTGAGAGACCCTTTTCTACCTGGAATGTCGAGGATGACATTCAAAATTCAAGTTCGCAGGCAAAATTCATTACCGAAGATTGAATTTGGAATGAATTTCACTCCGGGCTGAGACCGCGAACCAAAAATTTGACGTGCTAATTCGAGGCGAGAAATTCATTCGAACAATTTATTTGTCGATTCATATTACTCATCCATAAGATAATTCAAACAGCAAATCTTTTCTTATTTCAGGGACAGATATTCCAATAATTTCCTCGCTCTGATGACCAGGGACTCGGTGGCTGGGTGACTGACTCTATGGAAACTATTGTTGCTGAGAAGATATACGACCATTCGTTCCTAGAAATAGTTTATATCCCAGCAAAGAGGAGCCCAAAACTAAGGATCCAGTTCCTCGACCATCTATGCTCTGTTAACTTTTTCCTTCTTCTAGACCTGAAGGTTATGTAGTAGTTACGGTTCTCAATATTCTGATTTGAAAAACGATTTTTTCTAAATTTTTAGGAATACCAAGAAAAAAACTGTTTCAGAATTTCGCCCAGAACAAAATTCGATATGAAACTCGATAGCCAAACGCTTTTTAACAATTGCCACAAAACGTGGAATTCTCCTTCTGTGTCTATTTTTGAGAATTGGCTTCCGATGGGAGGAAAGAACTCCTAGCCGTATCATAATCAATAGTTAGAAGACAAATCTAAGTTTGATTTTGGTATGTAATTTGTTATTTTTGTACGACGATTTTTTTACAGAGTTATCGATCTTCTTCTGTCATTGCGTTTTTGTTCTTGAAAGTATCGAAAAACTTTTGCATGCTGGCATAGATGAAACAGAAATGAAACCATTAATGGATGAAGTAATCGAGAAAATAAAACAATCGGTTTGAAATGATCCTAATGACTTGTGGGTCGGTTTGATTCGATATGAACAGTCCGGAGAGTTGAATAGAATAATTAGATGATTATCTTTTATTTATCTCGAGCTTTGATCACCTCCGACTAATGCCGTAGACGCCATTTGCAATTATGTGCAAGGGGAGCGTATCACTCACCGAATGATACCTCTATTATAGAACGAGCCGGCAATCAACGGTTATAATTTATACTCGAATAATAATCAACCGTTTGGAAGAACGTTGATGAAAAAGAAGGAAAAGGAAGGCTACAACTCGGGCTTTGGATTAATAGTTGAAAATGAGAATGTGTAATTACAAATTCACTGCACATTTACATCGTGGGTACCATCGAAAGTTACCTTTCCAGAATTCGAGCCAGTCTCTTGCTTGAGGTAATTGAAGTATCGAAGAATGGATTCAGTTTAAATATTTTCCGGAACCCAAGTGTGGTCCAAACAGGGTCGAGCCTATTGGTGGTGAAGAATAAGACACGTTTGAGGTTCTGAAAAGCGTATGAATGTATGTCCGTGGTTGCAAAGAGGCGAAAAATTCACGATTCCTTTACTATTTCGTTTTTCAAAGTGAAACGATTTTCCACAAAGGTCATTCTGGGAGCCGGCACAATGCCCGGAGGGGGGTGAAAATTTTGGTTGCCTTCGAAAGGTGAAGCGTTGACTTGTCCCTAGAAAACCACCCAAGTCGCTCTATGGGGATGCGATGCTGCAGGGGGGCAACAATGATTCCGAAAATCATTACCTCCTCGCTGTAGCACAGCAATTCATCGTTATTTAACACAAAGTGGGCAAATGGTTAAGACTTTATTTATTGCGAAGGAAAATGGCCACACAATCTTCTCTGAGCTTGTTCAAGTTTCACATATTTTCCATCTTTTTCTTCTACTTCTTCTTCTTCTCTTCTCCTTCTTCTTTCGTCTTTAGAAATTTTTCTTCAGCTCCTTTTCTACCTGGACAGAAAATTCGACAGGTAATAATAATAATACAAGGTCACTCCCAGGAGACAAGATCCTCCTTCCTCACTGACTGTGCAGAAATATTGGGAATTCACGAAAATCGGAATATTCTGTCCTTTGTGGATTCGAATCAATCCCAAGTCTTGAAAGTCGAACGAGAAATGCGATATCGAATTCATCTTCTCAATATAAACCCGAACTGGAAACATTGCAGCTCGAAGGAGCATGGCACGTAGCCATAAACCCAGTTTGAAAGAGGAGGAGGAAGACGGGTCAATAAATACGCAGAAAGAAGATGGAATAAGAAGATGTGCTATTCTCATTTTGAGCATTACCTTCGACGTTTGGTATTTGACGATTGGCATTCAGCGTTTCGCTCTCGCTGTATGAAGACCATAAATCATAGGTGAAATCTAGCAAACCACTACTGACTATAAAGTTTATGGTGTTTGGGCCGATGGGCCGTCTAGCGTTGCCACTGCTTCAACTAACCCAGAGAGAACTGGAATACGAATTTTTCGAAACTTCAGAGGAGTTCCTTAACTCAGGATTCTCTCCACTGTTTCAACAATATCGGTTGGACTTATTGTGCAAATTCTACCCTCAGCCCATTTCACTTTCTGACTTGAGTATACTGAAAATTTATTACTGCTTATTACACTTCCACTGATTTATTATTCATATTGTCTGTATTGTCCTCAAAGACTCGAAGCCTTAGGTCCCAACCGAGCATTTTTTTAGTCCATTTTCGAGCCTCCTGCAGTGTCCATTTTGGACATTTCATCAGAAAGTCATGATTCAGTGCCAGTCTCGATTCCTTGCCATCGAACCTCAAGATTTTATTCGAAGTTGGCAAAAATCTAATGCGATATAATTAAGAAATATAACTTGATCGTCAGCTGCGAAAGTTTACCGAATTTTCCAGCAGGCTAAATAGTGAAATGGAGCTGAAAAATTTGGCTGTGGAAAAAAAAAACCGCAAACAGAAGTCTGTATGAGCAATTAATTCTTGGAAACTCGTCGTGTTACTCTTCCAAAAGCAGAAATAAAAAACATAAGCCAAACTCCAAAATATGCAATTCCTCAAAAAAACCTCATCACCCTTTCCGATCGAACCTTTCTCTTATGTTACATACCCAAGATATTTGGAAACAACACGTCAGCGTTACCATTCGTGTAGAAAGTCAAGGTTTTTTTCGTCTCTCCGCTAGCACTACGAACATCTTCATATCCCTAAAAGACCCAAATTTGCAGCATGATAGACAAATAGCGACATCAACTCTTTGAGGGATGAATATGAACCGGGGCTATGTGTTACGTTTCCGCATGTCATCGGTTGGCCATTAGAGTCAGATCGATTTTTTGGCCCCTCCCATGCGCCCGCGACAGGGTTGGTCAAAGAAAGCAACCCCGTGGGTATCTTTCACGCCCTCACTAGCTCGGAAATAGTTTCTGCTACGGGCTAAAGCTGACGAATGAAGTGGAAGAGCTATAACGGAAAAGAAAGAGAAAATGAGATGGAGACAGCCGAAATTACATAGTTATTCATTTCGTCTATACTCGCGCGCGTCTCTCTTTCTTATGTTTTTGCTGCTTCTTCTTCGCCCGCAACCCTTACTTTCAACTTTTTCTCTTACGATGGTCGGTTGCAAGGCATCTCTCCTTGTGGAGAATATCCAAATATGGTGGTGCAATCATCTGCCTGGTACTACGGATACACATCACTCGCGTAATCGTAGAATGCGAATTTAACTTGTGGCCGTCGAGGTATTGCGACTCCATCGAGTTCGCTACTGAAATACAACCAAATAACCTCTGCAATGACCAATCATCTCTTCGACATTTCATGGTCCCAAATCCCTGAATAGTACTGCAAAATATTGTGATGATATGACGATTTTCTGATCGGTAATGGTGAAATAAACCATTCTCTCGCATTTAATGTTTCGGAATGGGTCCTCCGCGTCAAAGAACTGAAATGATCTGGTATTTGAGTCCATGAATGTTCAGGGAGCAAGTCTCCTGCCTCAGAATAGTTGAGAAATCGAGTTTTCCTCTCTACAGAAGTCTGAGCAGGAGGACTTTTAATTGAACGAAATTCGAGGGTCGAGTGTTTCACTGCGATGGAGTTTGAGATTGAGGCTGCAGCTTCGTGAAGACCAGATCTTCACCTTGGAAAGACTTGAAAATGAGATCTCCCACTTCAGGCATGTTTGAAGACGATTCTTTCACTTCAAACCAACTCGAAGGTCAGGTCTATGTCTGTACGAGAATTTGAGGAGACGGACTTTCACCGTGACGAAGTTGAACGTTCTCGTCTTTTACTTATGAAGCTTCAAGGGAAGAGAACTTTTGGCAATAAACCTGAAAACTCGAGCAGTTCAATTCAAAGAAAAAATTGGGGACCAAGTCTTCCATTACAGAAACGTTCCGTTTGCGGACCAGGCCTTTGAGTTTGAAAATCAAAACCTCGTCTTCGAAAAGATTTGGTGGCCAGGACTTCCATTTCGAAGATTATACTTGCAAATCAATTGTCTCATACGCCATGCGAGTTCGAGGACCAGCAACGGCTGCATCCTATGATATATATGTAAGAAGTATGAAGTTGATTTCTGTAAACAAAAACTGAATGGAAGGAAAAAAGGGGTAGATAGACGGACGTGCAGAGTAGCAGCATACGTCTGCTGTATATTAATACGTCGTTGATCATAAATGGGAAATACAGGAACCCCATTTGTTTCCCTCGCACTATAACAGCTCGGCCACAAAATTTATGAACGCTCTTCAAAATCGAGTTCGCAAACAGTGGTGTCCACGGACTAAACTAAATCATTAGATGGTCGAAAGCAAACGCCCCCCGCTGGTTCCAGCATTAGTTCGTCTGTCTCTTCTCTCTTCTCTTTTCTCTCTTCTCACTTTTCTTTCTACTCCTCTCTCATTCCCCGATCATGGTATTTTTTTTGCTCCTTCCCTTATTTTCCTTTTTTATTTGTTCCCCTTGCAGGACGTCAGAATCCTTTCCTTCTCTCTCGCTCTCGCTCTCCTTCTCTTCCTCTCTTTTCCACCTCACGGCGAATATAATATATGAATCCTACGCATAGAGCACTGCAGCCGCCACGGCGGGGCACGACATGTGTTCTTTTCCATTTTTTCTCTTCCTCTTTTTCTTTCTCGTCTTGGTTTTTTCTTTTTTTGTTTCTATTATTTTTTATTTTTTATCATCGTTCTTCTTTCGTTTGTCTCTCATCTTGTGCCCTTTTGGTTGAAAATTGGCGGCGTAGAACATCTCCTACTACCACCCCTTCGAGATCTAGGGATTCTTGGTTCCTTCGCCCACCGGGGCAGATGGAATCTTCAAATTAGTGCTGTAGAAGAATTGAATGAATTGAAAGGGAATCAGTGAAAGTGTTACAAATGTACCCGATTCTTCTCCGCTCACGTTCCTGTTTCCCAAATTTTCAACAGCGAACATTTGGTGAACGTGGCACTACTGTTTCCCCCTTTATCCAGAAATCATTAATACCGATGCATCGCTAGTCCCTACGTCATATAATGAAAAAGATGAGTCTTTTTTTTGCAACATTGTTGATATCCTGCTTTTTGAGCAATCGATCAGCGCAGTAATAATTTCCATTATTTTGTTTCTCTCTTTCCCTCCTCTCTCTCTCTCTCTCTCTCTCTTTGAGCCAGTGTCGGTCAACGGAGAAAAATGACTGAAGAATTTTTCCATATAACTAATGCCAAGTGATATAAAATAATAAGCCTATTAGTCAAGGGTTGGTCAGGGGTCAGGCGCGCGGACTCCTCGTCACTGAAACGCGCAGTACCTTGAGCGCGCATAAGGTACCGATATATGTCTTGTACCTAACTTGGTGCAGGATAGTGTAGGGCCGGTCCATGGTCCCACAGCATTCAGAGTAGATTTATGGCGTGTCCACTCATTCATAAAAATATTATTCAAATTTAGAACGTCTAGACTACTCGAGACGATGCTGTTGCTCCTGCTGGACTGTCCCACAACTCGCGCAGGTCCTTTTATTGGTGATGCTTATCTACTTCATTGATAACTCCCTCTCTTACAGGCTGCGACTTAACCTCCTTTTCTACAGCTATTTTATTTCATTTTATCAACTTGTTTTCTTAAGAAGAAAAAAACGAAAGGAATACGTCATTCCTCTTCTTCCCATTCCATTTATTAGACAGACTGATAAAATATCTTTCGCGTTTCAAATGTCTTATCGCAGTCTCTCGCTGCATTGTCGAATACACTAAAAATATATTCCAAACTTATGACAGCCAGTCATTTTGGATCCGGACACTTTTTTTAAGAAGTTATGCGAATAACTTCGGCGGTTATTGCACGAATAATAAATGTGCAACTCAAGCAAGACCTGTTTCTCGATCTTTTAGATACTAATTCTCCAGCGAGTACAAATCGAAACAATAATAGACAACTGAATAAATGGAAGTATTGCAACAATATTGTGCAATAGATCCATTTTCATAAATTTTCAGTTCCCTCAAACTGTATAAATTCAGTTTCATGCTTCAGGGGAATTGCACTAGGCAGCGATAATATTATGTTTTAGGTGAAACTTCGTACAAAACCAACGAAGTTTTGTCTTAAGAATTCCAATTATTGCACAATGTTGCGAGTATTCGTTAGCCATGGGATAGCAATCATTTTCTGGAAGGCTACACCAATGTTTCAAATACGATGCAATGAAAACTATGTATTAGAATATTTGAGATGCAATAATTGTGCAACATGACACTCTACAGGTTGCAATTCGTCATAAAATTTCCAATAATTCGAGGTATCGGATCACACTAATAATCTGCAATAACGTGCGACGTCACTATTGGAAATTCAGGTAGTATAATCATGAATTGAATCTTATGTTTCAGGTGGAACTTCGTACAAAAGAAACGGAGTTTCAGCACTGGAATTCCGATTATTGCACAATAAAATGTATGTTTTTGTGAATTTCGATGTATTTGTATGTACAACTCATCTCGAGTCCCTATTCAATTCTCGCTCCATATGCTCAGCGATAAAATCCCTTGAAAGGGATATTATTTACGATGGTAAAACTGGCGGATCAAGATGTAAGCGTGGGCGAAGCAGCGACATACAGCGACACTGAAATACCAGGCAAAAAGTGAGCGAGAAATGTCCCAACCAAAAGTCTCCAACTTTGGCGAATAATTTTTTTCAATTGTCTAGCTTTTCGGTTCAAAGTATCCGTCGATTTTCGAACAGAATTTTATTGGACGTTGTCGGGATTGATAATTTAAAAAACTTCGTTGGTATTTGGTGTATTGCAAATTGAGAGAAACGTTTTCGTTCGGTCAATCCGATCCCGTAATTAAAATTCAATCAGTTCTCCAAGAAATCATCATTTTCCGACTTTGGGAGCTAGAGATGCGGACATTTTGTAGTTTGGTCAATAAAATTTTGCCTCAGTCTGTACATCAGTTCATAATTTTCACGTCCCACGCATTTATTTCGAGAAATAATCGTAGCGTGTGCGTTTGAATGCGTGTGTGTATCTCGACGACGCATAAATTATTTCGGGAAAATATTACGTTGGCAAGAATGTTGGGATACGCCAAGTAAATGTCATGAGCTGAACGCAAATAATTCATTGCCACGACCGAGTAACACCTATCAGAAAATAAATTCATGCGTGTTAACGCTTTATTCTCGTCTACGGTTATCAAAAAATATTAAAAAACATATAATACAACGCAATACCACAATACCTTCAGCAATATTCTAATATACCAATTCGCTGTATTGGAATTCAATCGAACGGAAAACCTATAGATGGATAAATTTTCTTTTCAAAATAGTCACAAATGATTTATGGTGCGTATTATTTTGTTTTCTGGTTGTCCCTGCACCTCAATTTCGGCTACACATTGCCGCATGATACACCTGAGAAAGACGATGGGGGGGGGGGGGGGGGGGGGGGGGTGCGAACGAACGGAGCCCCTTGGAGAGTGAGGCACGTTATTTCCACCATCCGAATATAATGCGGTAGGAAAAACGAAAAAACGTAATAATATCAGCAGCTTATGGTCCGCAGAGTTCCCCCAATGTTATTAAGAATGAACTATGGCTGCCATATATCGAAGAATTTCCTTCCGAAGTGAAGTATCGCTGTTATATATATACTCTCTACACTATTTTCTCTCTTTTCCCGCATATAGTGGGGGAAGAAGATAATAAATAAGACGAAACTCAAGAAAATAGATGAAATACTTTCGACGAACAAAAATAAAGATTTTATTCGCGACCGATCCTCACTATAATAATTCATTCGCTTACTTCTCTAGTTGAAGAAAATTCCTCTTCGTGGACAACATATCGCACAAACAGAATTTTATGATAATATTTGAATATCATTTCAAGAATCTAAGTAATCAATCGAGCATGACAATCTTCACCTAAGATATTAATTGTGGATGCCCTACGGATACCCCCAAACCAATAAACCCACAACGGTGCAGGTTGGTATTCAAATTCATAAATTCACGCTGTGATCGTAATCCAGAAATTTGTTCAAGATCAATGCCGCCCGCTCTACTATCGTGGTAGGTCTGGTAGGTAGAAGGCAATGCATGCGATGAAATAAATCGCATAAGGCACCCTGAAATCAGATCAAATTTGTGTTTCGCAACATCGCATCATTGACGAGGAAAAAAAAGAGGAAAAATCGACTGACTAGGAACGCTACACGGTTGGAAAGGAAATGTTAAATTTAACATTATTTGCATGGCCCAATAGGTCCACTACAGAATTTATGTTAATTCAACATGAAACATTACTGTCAAGTGTTGATTGAAAATAATGTTAAAGATTCAACACGAAGGTGATATCTTGTTTTCGTAATAACCAGATTTTCCGAGAGTTGATTCGACGTCGAAACAATGTATGTATGCACCCGGATAACAATGTTTCCAGCCACGCATTAATATTTTTGTGTGGATAATTATTGACTTGCCTCAGATTTTCTCCTATACATACTGTCGACTTTCAATATACAAATAATCCTCAATTCAATCAATACCGAGTTATGTTTTTATTTTTTTACTTTGGTTTCCACGTGGCCGGTGACCAAATTGAAAATGCATACACAAGTATTGACTTGGTTCATGTTCGGAGTTTCTGATCAGTGATCCGGTAATCGCAGACTCTTGATTTCAGACACTTTCTTGTTTCGACGTTGCACATTTTCAATCGCGAGAAAGTATAGCACCCGAACGCCTCTGGTGGAGAACGCGGACAGCAAAGTAACGTCAAATTTGACATTTTTCTTGCGCGTAAGCTTATTTACATTTCCTCTGGGTTGAAACTTTGGAATTTGATGTTAAACTTGAAACTCAACATTTCCATGGACTCAACATAGATAGGTGATGTTGAATCGATACGAAAAAAGGGTTGATTTTGACACAATAATTTCAAAATGCAAAAAATTTAACATTTACACAAATTATTTCTAACCGTGTATGACTATTGGCATAAAAAATTGATTGAACAATCAAGTTTTGAAACAGTTGCTGTTAACTTTCTGGATAATCAAAGTAAAACATGAGAAACCAATTTTTTGGGACAGCTGGAATCGCTTGTTCGTCAACCATTTAGGTCCCTATAGGTTAACGCGTGTAAAAATCGGTAATCCTTGAATTTCAAGTCTGAAGAGCGTGTGCATAAGCTGGGTTATAAAAACACTCGAGAAGTCGCGCGCGCCTGAGACCCTGTACTTCGGAAGCTCATACCTGGTTGAGTTTGCCGTTTTATCAACGGTGACGCGTGGACGTCATCTACGCGGGGGGCGGCGTGCCCCACGTGGGGGGTACGCGCCCGACATACGGGGAACACCCCGCGCGAATCATGGATAAAGACGTTGTGGGGGGTCCCGGGGTCCGGGCACCCTTACCTGCCCCCGTCCCGTCGCCGGGGGCCCTCAACAATCACGTCAAAAAGTGGAGACTCGGTGCTAAAAGGTGCGGAATTATCCTCTGTGGAAAAGAAAAACCATGAACTAGCTGAAACCAATCGGAATACAAATATTTTGTGGAAAGAGCTATTTGAAAATTAAGAATTTTTCCACTCTTTCCATTCTTCATAGGATTCGCTGTGCGTTCGATTTCCGAATTCCTCAGCTCTTCAAACGTCCGCGTAATTCATTGTGGGTGTCACTACTGAAAACCTGCGAAAATGGTACGTGCCAATGCACAAGACCTCATACTCTTCCTTGCCAGGCCATCAATGAATTTGCCTTACTTTTTCTCTCCAAAGTAATGAGATGTAATAAAAACCTTGTTCATTTGTAGGGTGAAGACCGATGCCATCAAAAGTTTAGATTCTGGATCCATCAACGGATTCGAACGCAAACCAGGTGGGCCCCGGTATCCGTCGAGGCATTTGTTTGCGCGCAGCGGTAACCGTAGTAAAAAAAAAAAAAACGAATGGTTGCAAAATTATAGAGTGCGCGACGATGCCTCCCAGGGTGCAGTCGCATTCAGTAGTGGTACCCGGTGTGGACGCGACAATGTGCCCCCCAGGGTATCCGCGATTGCGGGGGGTCGATGTACGCTACTGGATTAACGCATACGATAACCAATGAAACACCACTACGCCGAATCATACATCAGTCATTCGACTCATAAACTTCCCGCGCGCTTTTCGCGGTACCCCGTGTGACCCCCTGTCACATTTGACAGTCGGTTAGCCTCGTTGAGTCAAAAAAACAGTCGAACTTTATACGTTTCTGTTTGCGTGTTAATTTTACAGAACGAAGGATGCCAGAAGGTTAGCTGTATAGATAATCTGAGGAAACGTTACGTACCTCTGGACCTAGTATAGTGGACTTTACAGCTGGATGAAATCAAATCGTACATAGTTTTTTTCTTCAGTTTTTCTTCAACCGAAGGCGGCACCTTTGTAGTCCTCATTAGGCGGCTCTTCCGTGAAACTCGCCGATCCCATATCTTCGGATGTGTACTATACACATTCATAGATGCCTGTACCAATACGTAAAAGTCACACATTTGTCTGGAAGGAGTATCATTGTATCGTCGCTTTGTTACTCGATCGAGAAGATGATGAGTTTTGCTCGAAGATGCTTACAGTCATTGTGCCTGGGCTTCGATCCCCACCCCGCTTGCCGGCGGACCGACAAAACATCATCAAGTGGAGCACGGAATCATGATGTTTATAATTATCCTGGTCCTCAAATTTAACGGGCTGTTTTTGATACTCCAGCATCCCCACGAGAAGTATTCCAATAACTTTGCAGCTCCAGCCGGCCACCACTTCATGTTAGGATGTTAAAGTTTTTCTTAGATTAAAAGTCAAGATTCCCGGGCCGGGATTATTCATTTTCATCTGGCTTCCTCCAAATTTTGATAAATTCATAATTCGACGACAGCCGAGTGTAATATGACGACTCTGATTTTAAAAAATTTGCTCCTTGCATAGAATATGTCGTAGCCAAAAACTTTGCTCTGAGGGGACACGCATACGCTTTGAAGACTGTATATCTCTCACAATTCTCGACCATCTGAAGTCAACAAACACACTTGCATGTATCACACAGCTTATACTTCCGCCTACAACCCACATCAGCATTATTTTTTGGACATATGTAGGTACATGGGGGATTCCGTGTGAAACATGGAACATTTTGAAACCCTCAGCCGTTTTGATATCATTGGATTTGTAATATACCTATTACCACCATTCTGAAAGTTGCAGCCATGTTAATGGGTCTTTTTTAATGAAACGCCGATTTGGAACCTGGCGGATAAACACCTACGACCAATCTCCGATCTGGTTCAAATTCTTACACGCGACCAATTTTTTGTGACAAAGATTCGACATGATGATGCAAAAAATGAGGAGTATGTAAGTACCTACTTATTCCCTCGTAGTTCTTCGTGTCAAATGAAGACAGAAACCATTGTGACAGAATTGTGCAACAGTATTGGATGCTTTTCCTGCGATCGGTTGAATGGCGCATAGCGTGAGCTTGTGCCTAGTGCCAACTAGCACTCGCGTTTATGAATCGTAGCCGTAGGTATAGAGAAATAGTAAAACATCTGCTCTACTACTTGAAGATCTGAAGTTGGCGCGAGTCGACGATGCTTGACACGAGCTACAAGAGACATACTAATTGTAAACGGAAAGCTCTGGGCCTCACGCACTTTTGACTTCTCGAGGCTCCCGCCACGTTACACGTGTTCCAGGGGCCCTAACTACTCTATTTCTCTCATCCAGTTCTGTTGCATGCTGCGAATATTTATTTCGCTTCAATGGACAACAAATTTCAAACGATTCTAATATACAGGCACCTACAAGGTAAACGAACTTGTACAATTCTTTGTTAGCTTCTTCACGAGCGAAGTAACTTCGACGCACAAGCACGCGTGAAAGTCTTCGGTGATTGAAACAACGTCTTTTGTTTTTTGTTTATCAAATTTTTGATGATACCCAACCGATTTTTTTACTCCTCTTCATCCGCTCATCTTCCTTCTTTATGAATCCAGAGAAGAGGAACGATATACCTACTAAGAGTTGATTCGTGTGTCGGCGAGACGAACACGGGTGCCAAGTCACGCCTCCTGGGGTGCTTGTTGTCATTGTCGGTACCAATACTTGGGTTTTGGCTCCTCACCCTCGAAGACACGGACGAACGCTCACCGGGGATTGATCTTATCAAGAGAACCGCGCCGCCAAATTGGCCCTCTTCAAGGAACCACCGCGGAGTACCGACTCAAAGGGACCGAAATTGGAGCAAAAGTTATATATAGCGATTCCGATCCCGTACTTCGAGGACAAATTGACGGGCCCCTAAGCGTATCAGAAATTACTTTTTTAACGCTTTCAAAAAAAAGCTCAATTACAGAAGTAGGTAGCCTGCACTAGCTAGAGTCGTTTATTTTTCACACTTCGAACCAATGGCTCTGATCAAAATATTGTCACGGATCAAGAGTCTCGACCATTCGTTTCTACTACTGCTCTAAAACGCGGAGTAAACTAATTATCCTCAGTGGCCAGAAGAATTAGAAAAACTGAACTTATCTATATAGATGGAAAGCAAGAAGTGTAAGAAATTCATTATTTCTCTTTCGGAAAGAAAGTCTCACAGATCTTTTGCTCCATTTACACCGTACATTGCAATTATTTTTCTTCTCTTCGTTCCTGTTTTTGTACGTTCTATTTTTCCATTTTTTTTTTTTTTTTTTCTTCTCAACATTAGAACATTGCTTTACGCAAGAAGTAAACTCTCTGGATATTTCACGGTCGTGCCTGCCGGTGAGAAAGCCGGTGGAGAAAAATCACCAAGAGTCTTGGTTGTATACCAGCTAAGTGAAGTCTTCGAGCGTGACTCGCGCGTCGAGCTCCGCCCTTGCTCATATACTGGCCAATCGTAACTGTTTGCTACGAGCAACCAGATCGCTTTTTCCTTTTTTGATACAGCCAACACTGGAACTCGTCACACACTAGGCTACGTCCTCACTGATACATCGAAACCATCGCTATTCTTTGTATACGTTGGATAACCCGCGACTACGAGGCTTTCACGAGTCAACGCCATCTTAGACCCACCGGATATTATACGAGTACATACCTACTAGTTGTTCTTCGTATTGATTACTCCAACAAAAGAACTTCTCTGCGACGTACCGATATTCGCAAACGATAGTCAGGGAGTGGATTTCTCTTTCTCTTTACATTTTGACACGAATGATTCGTAACGCGACTAAAACCGTGCGCAAAATTGGCGGAAAAACTTTCCCGCCTTTTTTTAATCGCGTACAAATTTTCACTTCTATATCTGCATAACACCGAGGGGATTCTCGACGGAAATCTCGATCGAACCATCGATTACGAATTGCGTTCCATTTTGTCAGTGGCTGTATCTGCATGTGCGATTTCCGCAATTCATTCGACGCGAAGGTGACATAAAAAGAGGAATCAATGGAGCAGGAATAATCTCCTGTCCCCGATATGAATACACTTGGGTACATATTGGGCTGCACTTCGGTAGAAAGATGCAGCGGAGGGAAAACGTTTGTTCCTTTATAAATATAGCCGTTTTTAAGGGTCCCGATGGAAGTTAGAACACGTGCAGTCGACGATGTATAAGTAGAAAACAGTCGTTGAAAGTCTCAGCGAGACGCAAAATCGTTGACTCTGAAGAAAGACGGCGATAACAATCGGCTTACATCGTCGTCACGTCGTCACGTCGTGTCTGACTTCTCTCCGTATACTGCTATATAAAGTAAAATTCGTTTTTTTCATGCGGTACCGAGGCACCGACGCCAGTTCCTTTCCTCGCAGGGGAGATTCAGATATTCTTTGTTCAGTCCTGACTAAACGACGTAAATAGCCACCTGTGACAATGCCGAGTCGGGTTACCCGGGAACACGTCGTCAAAGTCTAGGGGGTCTACAGCGGCTTATTGTTAATACTCATACGTAGGCATTATACTAGAACGGAAGTGCAAATTATAGCCTGCCCAATAATGCACTACAAATTTTCTCACGATCAGGTTGACTCAATTCCCGCTTCTTAGACTAACGTTTGCGCTTTAGTCTTCGGCCCGTAGATGTTCGTTGAGAGTCGTTTAATTTCGATACAATGCACCTTCCTGACGTCAGGAGTGGTACTATTGGTACTCCAGTTACACCTTTCGAATCCCCATCACTGGAACGTTCCTATTAAGTTTTCCCTACTCAACTGTTGCTTCGAAATTCGCTTTGATCATTGCTTTATCGTAAAGACGGCCGAGATGAATATCAATCGTTGAACAATTTGTACCGTATTAAAGGCCACGAAAAAGTGTCAATGTCTGGCTAACAGTAGAAAATATCATTTTACATACATATATAAACGAGTATCGAATCGACGCAGCAATTTTTTCCTCGTCCGTGATCCGGAGTCCGCGAAGGGATCCATCAAATGGTTACGAAACGGTCTTTCGCAAACGACTCGATCGATGTTGACGGAACAACTTTGAGAATTCATTACTCATGATGGCAGAAAGTGGCCGAGTATTTAACGTTTTCCAAATCTCGATCAGACTTGATAAAAAATAAATATTCCCCATGTGTTAGCTAGGCTAGGTTGCCAGGGGCGATTGCAACGGCCTCTCAACGGCTCGTGAAGTTCGGCGTACGTACACCGGCACGCGAAGATCCGTGAAATCTATAAAAACCCATCGAGTCCTATGAAGACTCAGGCTTCTGAAGTCCGATGAAATCTTCTAAAGCCCGGTGGAGTATTTTGATCCCTCTGAAGTCACGCGCGATTTCTGAAGTTTGGAAGAAATCTGTGAAATGATGCGAAATCTTACGTATCAGTGGAAATCGGATCAGATATTTCGAAGAAGAACCCTCCTAAACCTGCATTCGAAGGAATGTATTGCCTCGTCATCTCGGTAACCATTCGCATGATCTGGAGGAAGTATTTTTAGTCAGCACTACCGATGGTGTGAATGAGCCAGAAGTCGAAACTTCTCGAATTGCCACCAAAAATCGCCAAATTCTGTCACTTGTTCCGTCATCGTTCGAAGTATGAATTCGGTGCTATCGTTCACTGCCACTATACTTCGATGCTTACTACATATGGTATGAGTTTCATGTAACCTAGGGCAACGGGGCCAAATAATGGAGTCAGTTTTTTCTGGCCTGACGCATGACGCTTCGGTGGAGGAATGTCTTTGGGCGATTCCCAGTTCGGAGTAGGTAGTTGGTAGTAGGTAGTATATTAAATTCCGATATAGATATAGTCGTCAGGGCGTGGCGAACAGGGCCCGATGCTATGCAGCTTCCCGGCTTCTCAACCCCCAGTCGACGCGACGTCCCTCTGGGGTACTTCGCTACGTGACTTCCGAGTCCTCGAGTTTAATAACCGCGTATTAGCATTGACACAGCGTCAAAGAATACCTGCCGCTATACGTATACATGAGTATACAAGCCCGGCAGACATCCGGCTGCAATTTGTACCGTTGTATTATTATTGTACTGACTATTGTATAAGTTTGGAAAACGATGCTTCTCCGGTACAGGTATGTTTGAACAGAAGAAGAAAGATTCGTCTAGCTATATTCCTTGAATATGCTCAGGAATACTCCAGGGTCCTGAGAGTTGAGACCCATAATCGCAGCTTGCATAATAGATCGTTAAGATGGCAATCTAAATTTTGGGCGTTGACAAATTCGCATTACGTTACATTGTACAAAATTACGGAGCCTCTTGTAATTTTTGCATACCAACTTCATTCCTCGGGGAGCTGTCCAGACAAATTACTAGCTAACTCAACCTGCAGTGGTCTCGCAGGACGGTCGTAGAGCTCTTAGAAATAGTTTTTTTTCTTCTAATTTTCAGATAGATTTATTTAGTCGTTCCAAATTCCAATGAATTCCATCTGAAACGTGATGGATTTCCGGCAAGTTTCATAGGAATTTCGAACGACCGGATCAATCCGTCTGAAAATTTTCAGTAAGGGTTTCTCATTCAAATTATCTTGTTGTTCATGAATTAAGAATTGTTAACGCTTAATGACATAATTGATCCCGAGTTATTCAAAAATGCTTTTTTCTGCTATAACAGTGCACACTGGATTACAAACAAATTTCATTGGCGGAAATCGATTCTGTCGGAAATATCAAGGAAGCATCCTATACGTTTCTTATAGGAACCGGATTCCGGTGATGTTAATTAAAAATGATCATTGCCACACCTTTCAGAGACAAATTTACATCTCCAATTCTAAAACTAGTTTCATCCACGCTTGGGAAAATATCCGATATCAATGATGCACCAAAAAATGAAGAAACACAATAATTGAGACGAAATTCTGAAAGTATTGTCATGAGAAACAAAACAGAAAACAACTTTGCGATGATCGTAAAAATCCGTGAATCAGTCCGCAGGAAATTCTCAAATTTGTATACCACAGGAAAGTGAATTTTCGAAATTAGCGCAGGTTAATTCATGTGGATCATAGGTGTATTTTTTTTGACTCTCTGATCACTGATCTGCTGAGTCGAATCACTTCCCCCACCACGGACGCGACGTGATCATGATCACTTCAAGAGTGATCACACATTTTCTGTGATCACTTGACATGTGGTCAGAATTTTAAACGTGAGAATGACTAGAATATAAATTTCTGCTACAAAACATGACTTCAAAAACGGACCCGGAAAAGCGTCTGCCACTTCACTTTGGTCGGAAAAGGACATTTAAATCGGACATGAGTGAGGAATCGATTGTTCCAATTCCGATACAAAGTGAAGAATAGTTCTAATCCAAAAATGACGACGGCGAGGATTTGTATTTTATTTTTAACGATTCAGGTATCGGACTGCTTGTCCATGTCCCAACGATTTGTATTATTTTTCTGCTTCGCAACCGCAAAATCTGAAGTTATGTTCTACTGTATTTCTTGAGGCCCCGTAACAGCGCTATACTGTCGCAATTTCAGGTTACTCTTTTCAACTGATCATGATCACTTCTGATTGGTGATCACTCTGATCACAGCGACCACTGATCATGTGACCAGAGTGTCAAGAGAATACACCTCATGAAGGAAAAAACTAATATGTATACGAGGCAGACAATTTTCAAAGACATTTAGAAACTTGTGCATATAATTTCTGGTATCTTATTAGCGTCCAAGTCGTTTACGTCACGTTACTTTTCAGGGAAGATGGGCCTCAGTCCCTCGGTAAATGGTTGGGGGAAAATAAAGGCCGTGAGCAAGCTATAAGCTAACATGAGCGCAGCTAAGCCCAACTACAAGCTTCGGAGTGTAAAGAAAGTTTGGAAAATAGTAGAACTAAAAATCGGTATAAGATATGTGGGTAATAAAAACGGACAATGGCGGAGCAAATTAATATTAAGGTTCTAGGGGTGGGGGAGTTGGGACGAGGGGTTAAAAGAGGGTTGGGAGTTTTGAGTAGGGACAGTAATTTATCAACCAGAGATACCATCTCTATGGTCGCGTGTACTTGGCGGAAAACATTTGTCCCCCCTACCCATATGCGTGGCCAACAAAATCCATCGCTATATCACGCCCTCGGAAGGAAAAAAAAAGGAAAAAGCAAAAAAAATTAGTGAAAAATTTGTCAAACCGGTGGAAAACCCCGATTCTCATTATCGAATTCATTACTTTACTTGGTGTGTTCAAAAACTTGGGTAAACGTAGCTCCTCAGAAACTTTCGGACCCACCTTGAACTTCTTAGATCAGGTATGTAACACTGACAATACTTTACCGACTAAAACTTCGGGCCAAAAATGCCAGACATACCAAACCGTACGGCGCGCGCCCAGACGCCGCCTTGCCTGCCTCAACAGCTAAAATAAGAAAAAACAAAATCTAAGAAGGGTTGAAACTCAATGACGAAGGTAGCGCGAAGCTGGGGAGTGTGCATTTAATCTATCTCCCTCTCTCTCTGTAGACATATATTTTTTTGAGATTCTATACTACTCCCTCAAAACCGATTTACTTATCCATTTTTAGGTTCATAGCAACGTTTGAAGATCCTGCATTCATTATTCAAGTCAATTCGAAAATGACGAAGTAAGTACAAAATCTGACATGATTTCAGCACTCTCCAAAAACTTCAGAGGCATAAATTTTCTCAGAGCAATCTTTTGACAAGATAAAATCTACTACTATTGCTGCATTATTTCCATGACATTATAATATTTTCACGATATTACGGCAATATTGCGTATGCTGTGCGGCTTACGGACAAAGATAAATTGCTACGAAATCGTTTGATTCAGGTCTACCAATACCCTGAATACCATAAGCCAAATGAATGTATTCGTTGAACAGTTTCTTGAACTACCAAACGTTGCGACATAGTCGCTAGAACGTAATAATTCCGTCGGTGTCTCGATCAAAGGGCGTAAATTTGCAAAAATGAGCACATATTGTTATGAACACTTTCTCCTTCAGGGTGGCCAATACTCTACAATATGTCAAAGACTCAGTTAGCATCATGCGGGCACAGTGCGGAAATGCCAGTTGTAAATTGAAATGTGAGGACAGTTACTTTCGATAACTTATTTCCATTTATGAAATCCGTTATTCAAGATGCTCCACTTGTTTTCGTCTGTTGCAGCGAGGATATGGTGGGCGCGGGGTAGGTGCGCGTAATTCTTGAAGGAACTCGACCCCCGGCGTTCACGGTGGGATGCCATCTTATTTATTGTTTTAATTATATCGAAATATATCGCTAGATCCTTATATCCCAACCGAACTCGAGACAGGGCATGGCACGGCATGATAGGGTAGGGTAGGGTACGGGGGCTGGAGCTGGAGCTGGAGCTGGAGCCCGCCGTCTCTCACCAAACATTCAAGATTTATGTCGCAAAACGAACCTTATACTCGCTACTTTCCTCTGTTTCAGCTCTCATCATCGACACACACATGTGTCTTCGGGGCAGTTTATAATGAATCTTCTATAATACTATTATTTTGTATCTATATTATCACATGCCTCGTTGGCTAGCTGAACGGACGTGATGGTCTTAGCTATGATATTCCTCCACACGATCTACAGTAGTTCTCTTTATTGTGTTTATTCGTTTTTTTCCTCCCGTTTTTCACAACTTTTACTACTGAAAACAATCAATGAGATTTTTGAGTCCAATGATTGTGGGTTAAGAATGTCGGCGGTCGATGGCATAAGGTAGTATAACCTAAGTACGCCGGTGAAAAGGGTTTCGTGAAGAAGAACTGAGTATTCAATGCACTCCTCGATTTACAGTGAACAGTGAGAGCTGGATCGATTGGTAATTATTGCCAGCGGGTTGTCGCATTGTATTCCAGCCTCCCACTTCTGTTGACAACTCTTGGCTCACTGCTTCAGAAAATCGATCGTATGTCGGTCTCTATACTGTTCCAAACTCTTCACAGATCAGAAATTTCAGACCCACTGAGCTTCATTTTACTGCGCAACTTAACCGGAGAGAATAATGAATAAGTTTTGGAAATTTTTCATAGTGTTTATTTCCACGAGAAAATTCATAAAAACTATAATTTTGGTTATTACCGATCAGTACTTTGGCGAAAAGGTAATCTCCAAGTGCTTTTCCTGGCTTCAGTCTGATGTAAGACAAACACTTGGAAATTTATATGAATAAGGTTAACCAACCAATGATTTCGTCCCTATTCATTATTTTGTACGGAGATTTCAATTATAAAATACCGGTAATAAATTTTTGTATTGATATTAGACACACAAAATATTTTAAACTCAACATTGCACATCAAAATTTGCGCTATTATTAGACATATAGAAGCTGCATCAGGTATTTGAATCAAACGACGAACTCGCGAGATTTATTTTTCCTTAGTAAAAATATGATTGGGATATTAATCGCTAGGATAGTTGTTGTACTGAAGGTTCGAATAAGTTAAGATTCCTGATTTATATGGCTGCTGTATTTTGAAATCCATCACAAACATTTTGTAAACATGTTGATACTTTTTATTTTGAGTAGCGCGTAGCGCTCTAACCTCCTAAGGTTGCTATTAAAGACATATTCACCAGACATGAAGACCGATTGTTACTCATTCTTGGAAGCATTGTTATCACTTCGGAAACGCCCTTCGTCGCCACTCCTACACCACCCAACTGATCAAAACGAAACTTCAAAGATTAGATGCAGAATTTTGGCAGAAAGTGGCTAAATATTTCATTTTGCTGAAATTCCAAGAGAATTCAAAGTTTTTCGGGATTCTCTGAAAGTTAGGTTAGGTTCGTTTATAGGTTAGATTAGAAAAATTTTAATTTTCGATAGAAGATTCAATATTTCGTAGAAATGAAATACTCAGGCACTTCTTGCCGATATACAGCATCCACTCCCCAAAGTTTCATTCCGATCGGTTGTTTGGTGTGGGTTTAGCAACGAATTCCATTTCCGAAGTGATAACAATGTTTTTAAGAATAAGTAACAATGGGTCTAAGTATGTCTCCAATAGCACCTTAAGAGGCGATTGGAGTCGCCGGTGTCAATCTAACCTAACTAACAGAGGGAATATTCACTTTTCATCCAATCCAATCAATGTTTCGGAATAGTCAAAAATACTCAGCCGCTTTTGCCATCATACTCAATGCATTCTGAAAATTTCATCAAAATCTATCGAGTCGTCGGCGAAAAGTTAGGATTCTCGTTTTCGCTACGGTTTCTGTACATTTAAGATAGCGAATCCTATGTCACCTTAAGATTTCAGAATTTGAAATAGCAAGGCCATGGTAGTAGCCAAATTTCCATAATCTATAAAGTTTTAGCTAAAGTTGGTTTCAACAGGTTTATGAAATTGGCAATCATGAATTCCACCTTGGAGTCCCAAACTAATTCGTAATTCAGATCTAACATCTTGTACTCTGTAACTATCCGAGTTAAATCCGTTATCAATGAGCGCAACAACAACAACAACAAATACCAATTTTTAATTTCACGAATTTGACTTGAGAGGCATTTAAGTCCAAACAACGGGTGGGAATCTATTTTGACGAACGTCAAACGATTTTTTCCTTCTGGTGTATCCGTTTCCCCATATCAGATCCATCATTTGAAATTTCACAATTTTACGGAACGAATTTTAGATACGCAGCACAGAAAATTAGGAAATTGAATTTTATTTCAATCGGTTAAACAATTTTCAAATTTCTACTATCGACTGGCTTAATTAAATAGTCAGCAATAATTTTTTAGATCCTATCAATTTGACAGCAAGTTTTAATGATCTTTGGGGAAAAACGGTGTACAATGTTTCTGTAGAATTTCTATCGTATCAGGAACTGTAATGGTAGAGTGAATTATAAACAATTTCACGATACGTCTTAGCCAGCAGAAAACTAGTTTCTATAATATAGTATATAGGAATTGTGAGCCAGTTAATAAATAAGAACAACTGGTGGGCAGACTAAGCGTGCGTAGTATAAGGTAAAGTAGCCTAAGTAACCAAAGCGTGATGGGGCGGGGCGGGGCCCAACCTTAATTACGATTTAAACGGGAGTCGTCTACGCCTACTGAAATATAACCCATCGTAACGTTGGTGAACGTGAGGCCCCGACTATTTCGCCGCTGGGCCCGTTCCGTTCGTCCTCTATATGAGATAATAGTTGCGCCTTGAGCAAGGAAGGAAGGAAGAAGAAAGGTGGGGGCTACAGGAGTTTGGGGCCCAGCCTCACCTGGCCCAAGTCTGCCACCGCGCCGCTAGTCATCAGCCACCGGTAAATTACACGTTTGTTTTAACTCGGGCTAACTCGCCGGCCCAATTCACTGCTGATTCATTGCCACCCCAACCTTCGACCGCCTTCTCTTTTCTTTCCATTTCTTCTTCTCTTTATTTCAGAATTAGAAAGAACTTAAGGAGTTTGTTCAGGCCCCTCGTTCCTGGGCATTAAATAGTAGTTACGGATTCCACTCACTGACTACGTGAGTTACTAGGTACTGACCCGTACGCCCTCGATGATTCATTACCTTCGTTATTGAATACTTAGGAAATTCATTTGTGTCATATATTTTACAGCGTTCTGGTAATTTGTTCTCAGCAAGTTCAATGAAATTTTGAGATCACTCAAGGGCCATTTGGAATCACCGCTGGCAATCTAACCTAGCTAACATAGGGAATACTTATTTTTCATCAAATCCGAGCGACGTCTTGAAAATGTGAAATACCCAACCACCTCGTGCTACATACCTACTCAGCGAATTCTCAAAGTTTAAACAAAATCAACCGAGCCGTTCGCGAAAATTTACTATCCAAGTTTTCCAAACGGTGTCCGTAAATTCAAGAAATCCACTCCAATTGCCCCTAAGAAACTAATTGGGTAAACTACCGTTTGTCAAACTTCGGACAAAAAGCAGAAGACGGATCAAGAATATCAGAAATATCATTTTGATGTGAACAAAAAATAGGGTTTGTGATCTTTTTCAGTTTGGATTCTCATGATTTTTTTCGTAGTGCCCAGCTAGTTTGGAAGATAGTTGATTGTCAACTCTTCTAGTGTTCGTCAAACGTTTACATAGTTGAACAAAAAAGAATGTAAAAGTAATCATCAAGAAAATATTTTCAAGTAGAAAAATTAACGAGCATCGGGGTGATTCTTTATCATTCTTTCCATACTCTTTCGCAAATTATGGCGAGAAGACGAGAAGAATAATACACTGCCGTACTACTATAATGACGTATTTTGTCGTGACTAGCAAAAGCGACTTCACCACCCGATATAAAATCGTGAGAAAAATTCGTGAGGATAAATGTTCATATCAGTATTTTGCAACAGAAATGTTCGGATTTTTTGTAATACCCGCTCGTAAAGTTTGATTTCCGATGCATGAGTGGCGTGCGTAATAACGTAGGTACCCTATTTCCAAACAGTGCGTGAACGAAACATTGGGGAGTATGCACTTCGTGAATTACTTTCAGCACCAGAGTGAGTAACGCAGCGCATGCACAGATCGTGAATGGTCTACTTTCCGCACTCGTACTTTCGTTCGCGCATGCGCACTGCAGAATAACTCAGTCACTTGAAGCGGTGCTATCGGGCGTGGACTATCCGTAAGCTCTCGTCTCACAATCCGTGGTGCCATCGGGCGTGAGTGATGTACAAATCTATATTATTTCCTACTGCTTAGTCGGCCATTTTCACAAATGGCGTGCTTCTCGAATCAGTCGTGTACGACACCTGCGAATGAGCGCTTTCGGACTCGTATGGAGTCAGCAGCACTCGCCTCGGCTCGTACAGCATTCACACGAGTACTCGTGTATTTACAGCACTCGCCTCCGACTTGTGCGTAAATCACACCCGTACTAGCAGCGCACTAATGCCAGCGGTGGTCTTCGACTCGTCGGAAATCGCCGATTTTGCGCACTACCCACACTCCAATATACTATTCCCGTTCAGACGCATGCATTTTTTTTTTTTTTTTTTTTTTTGTAGTTTGTAACCAGCTTTGGAGATGAGTGTGTTTTTCAGGTATATTTGAGCTTCACAATTGCCCGCATATTGTTAAAAAATGCCTGTAGAAAAACCGTGCGAACAGGATTTTTCAAACAAACCGGACGATCTTCAAGTGGCTCTTTTCTATTTCGTTTGCGATTTTCTTCACACAGTTATGGCTGGATGTGAAAAAAATCATTCTAATGGATCGTCTCCGTCGATGATACAGAAACGACATCCACACCGCATAACTTCGAACGAAAAAAATCGTATGAAAAGAATTTTGGCAAAATAACTTCAAATCTTGTTTTGTCTTTTCGAAAATGCCGAGTTCCGAATTCTTTGGCGATGATTAATTAGCCGAATATCATGGTTTCTGTTCCTTCGAAAAATCTTCGACGATATCGATCGTTTTTTCGAATACAATATATATAATAATATAATGTATGTGAAGGTCCCGTTGATTGAAGATACTAATTTTATTTCCACAACAACCCCCTCGCTGAAACAGCCGCAGGGTGTACACAGTGTATACATGCGGGTCTTGAACCCTCTCTCGTCACCCCCGTGAGATGGTGAGCATAGTAGCGGACGCCAAGAGATAGCTGAGTGGCGGCTACAGGGCCAATTGAGCGGTGATCATGGTTCCCCGCGATTCGTTTATTGAAGATAACGACCCTGTTCTTCTTCTCCTTTCTCGTCTTCTTCCCTCGGAAATTAGATATATTGTGTACAAAGTTGATGTACTGATCCCCTTCCACCGGACATCACAACTATAACTGAATTATTACATTCCTATGAACAAGGGGTTTACTACCGCCGTGCAGACAAATCGAAATTGAATATATTCTACGGAAATTCATCGGCCCCAACTTATATATATGGAATTGAATTCACCGAAAATACGAAGAAAACAAAATTGACTTGCTGAAATTTCAGACTAAAGTAAATATTCATCTACGACATTGGTGAAAATGAAGACAAAAACAAAACTAAAAACACCGAAAAACTTGTAATATAAAAAAAAAGGATTGCAGTATGTATCTTTTCAACGTGTATACTGTGGGTAGTGCACATCGTATACAGTTAACTGTATGAAACTTCGGCAGTACAGTAGGTAAGCTTGGGCTTAGCTTAGGTATACGTATAAGCGGATAACCCAGCGGGTGTCTAAACGCTGATATAATCGGGACGAAAACTCGGTGGGTAGCCATTGGTGATATTTCGATCGTTTTCTATCGCACAATACCGATTGAAATATTGTAATTTATGTTTGGCCCTCCGTGTATATACGCATGGACCAATGGATTTGAGATTAGCCCTAAGGATCGCGTATCAAAAGAACCATAATTGAAGATTTTTCATCGATCTTTCTAGGAAATATTCAACAAGATCATATTTAACCGTTCCAAAAGGTGACAGAAAAAGGGGAGAAAAAAGTAGCGGAAGAAACAAGTTTGAGAAAAAAAGATAAACGAGGTTATCAAAAATTTATTAATTAAACTGGTTGATGAAAAGTTATACGGTTATCATTCTGTATAGCAACAATTAATAGTTTGAAAATAATTTCAAATTCCGAAGGTAAGAGAATAAATGAAAAAAGTTGTTGAAAAAAGCGACTTGGTATCAAAATGTATTATAGCCATGGGGTCAATTTACTTTCGTTGTAATTACAAACTTATCGTTAATTAGTAAAGTTGAATGCTGGCTTCTTCCGCGTCGTCGTCGTCGTCGACGTCGTCGTTGGGAGTATTTCAAATTAACTACAGCTACCCGTGTAAAGCAATAAACACTTTTTTTATTAATTTATGACTCAGTGTATTATATTACCGAGTTTGTGTTGCTTGCGGCTTGCTGGTGCAGCTTGCGCAAATTAAAACCAGGTTGGTTGCTTCTTTTAATTACTTTATTATTAAAACGTGTCCTGTGACGCCTGTTCTTAGATTAAACACTTATTCTTCTTCGTCTTTTTTTTTCTCTTCCTTCTTCTGCTCTTATTCTTTTCCTGCCTTCTCGCTGTAGACATCAAGAGGAAAATTTTTGCCTCGGTTTCGCTTTGTGTGCATTCCATTTTTCATTTCAAAAGTGTTCATACTTTTATGACCAAATGATATACAAGGAAATTAATTTTCAGGTAGGGAGACCGAAGCAAAACCTGAACCACGGATAAAAATTATAATTTTGTCCGAATTCATGCCGTACAGTAGAGGTATAGTATTTCAATGGTTTCCGAACCGAGAAAGGACAAAAAATCAAGGAACAAACAAAAGGTCGCATGGATCTGTTTTTCTCCTTTCTTCATGAAAATCCACATTTATGGAAATCTTTTGTTTTTCATTTTTGAAGAACATCGGCAAACTGTAAAAAGTTATCTCTAAATGCAATAAGAAATTCAACCTCTTCGCCCGTTTCACCCCGGTCTCCCCTATACAACATAACTCTGAAAATCGATTTGATGCTTTCCTTGAAATTATATATTGTCTCGTATTTATGAATATGCATTAGGTATACACGAAATTTTCGATGGAAATGATTTTCTCATAAATCGAGACTCAAGTTTTGATATAAAGTTTTGTTTTAATTACAACCACAGCGTGTGATTACCTCGCTTAAGACTTTGAGCCAGCATCCTTTCCAGCCTGCCATTAGCCATGACTATCGTGAAATTTTCCCTTTCGCTAATAACCTTCAGTTATTGGTTATTATAAAGCAGGTACAAACTTTGCTCCTCGTGGTATTATTATGTCTGAAACTGTAATAATTTACAAAACATTACGTTAAGGTGCATAATAAGACTCACTATCACAAATATACAGAGACCGTTTCGAAAACGAGAATAGTGAATTTTCGCAAACGACTCAATCGAGTTCGAAAGAACTTTGAGAATTTATTGAGTGAGATGGCAGAAAGTGGCCAAGTATTTCACTCTTTCGAAACATTGATCGGATTCAATGAAAAATAATTATTCCCTCTGTTACCTAGGTTAGAATGCCAGCGGTGACTCCGATGGCCTCTTAAACGTAATTTTCATTCATTACTGAGTAACAACGAGACAACATTTTTTTTTTACAACTTCAAAATAAATATCGCACTATTTCAAGCGTTTCTCACTGAATTTTACGTTCTCTCAATCTTTCAGCTTCCTGTTAAGTTTACGCATAGACTTATAGCCAATTCACCAGGCTTGAGCTTGATTTTACGCGGATATATTTCAAAGCGGAAAATCGTATTTGTTTGGGCCGTTAGCTCTGAGCCTGCAGTATTATCAAAACTCTTCTGTCCTCTAAGCCCCATTGTGGTCCAACCCCATGTTGGTATTTAATGTCACATCAGATAGCAAGCAAGATGGTGTAAAATCACCGTCGGATTAAAACGATACCCTCTCACTCAGCTCGTGTGTCGTTCCTCTTCGTTTGGCATTCTTTTTTCTATTCTCATTTTTCCCTTTTTCCAGCGCGTTTTTTTCATTCATTACGCTTCGTTACTTTTGAAAGGATTGTCACAAACCGGTTTGGAAAGATATCGTTACATTTTTATTTATTTCATTTTTTTCTTCATCTTTTATTTCCTTCTCCTGGCCAAGATTTAACGCGTCTTAACTTCGCAAAGATTTTCTGAAAAATCCCTCGAGGGATGAATAGAGGAAGGAGCAAAGAGAAGTAAAGGAGGTAACTCCTACATCGAAGAGTTAATCCTGTGTGAAAGTATTCCATGAACGGATACAAATACGTATGCAACTCTAATATTTCATCTTCAAATAGTTCATACGTTGTCCAAATTTTTTGGATTTCCGTTGCAAGTTCCGTGTACTAAATTCGACAAACCTTTGTTTTTATAACGATCGAACTATCTGTAACTGCGTATTTGGTGATGCAGGAGCATACGAACCCGTTTGGAAATGTAGAAATTGATTCTAACATCCTGATTTCGACCACCAAGATATTACCGACGATGTTTTCAATCGTTAGATTGCAACGATTAATATTTCAGCGTCAATGCCTAATGTTTATCGAAAAAAAACTGAATTTCATAGTCCACAAATTGCAAGTGAAGGCTTCAAACTCCGTAGGATTCCCGATCTTATCGACATTAAACTGGCCCTGCGCCTTTATCGACCGTACGCAATTTTCTACCTTGTCAACAGCAAACTGCTGTATTTACGGTCGCAAATGTAGCGTACGATTTTATATTCTGTTGACAGAGAACTAGGTTATCTACGCTTGTGGAACTATTTTCGGTTGATCTATACGGCGCAGTTTTCCAACATACCATTTGGGGTACGATTCTGTACCGCCAGTACGCAAGTTCCCGACCGATACGCAACTTCCTGACTCGTCATCTTTCATTCACTGCGGCATATGAAAATAACGCTTCCAACAAAATCGCTCTCTCATTGGCGGATGAGAAGCGCCTCCCGTCAGGCTGCATGCTCGAGCGTATAGATATTGGTATCGATGCTATATCTACGCAAATTATGTCGCTTGAGGGGTTGAGTTGATGAGTGGGAGAGTATCGGTCGGTAATTTGCGTACTGGCATTACAAAATCGCACCTCTGATCCCATCAACGCAGTTCCTCTCATAAAAGAGAATGAAGAAAATTCTAGAAGAATATTTTTCGGACCTTTTAGAAAGGAATTTTGAAATTTTGTTTAGAATTGAAATTTGATGAGCAGAATACATCTTAAAATACATGAAACCACACTTTTCCAATCCATCTTTGTGATTCCGGGCAATTCATCTCTTCGGAAAAGCTTGCGTCGTTTCCCCTGAAACAATGCAGTGCAAATTCTTATTGAAACCATTGATCAGGAGTTGGATCGAGGGTATAAATGAAGGGGATGTATCGTTATCATTGAATCACTTTATTGTCACACGCCATGTCTGGCATTGGGGGTATCTTTTATCTGGTATATTATACTGGATACAGTCACTAATTCTTTATATTAACGGCCCGGTGAGATGCGGGTGTAGCCAGCTCGGTGACAGTATTTTATTTTGCTTTTTCTGCCGTATACGCAGACAACATATGGTATACCTATACGTACGATGATGATTACTTTCAATTATATTCAACGACTTATCTATACCATTGTAATATCATACAATATATATATTGTATACATATACATAATATATTTATTGTTATCGATAAAATTCGTCGAGGTGTATATAATATTATACTATGTGTATATGTAACCGATATTGTTTAACTGTGGGCATTCATATAATGATGATGATAATAGTAATAATAATTAATTATTCAATTGAATACAGCTACACCTTCCACATCACCCCGGGCTCAGAGGAGTGTCTAATAATCGTATCGTAACAATTGTTTAAGTTTCATTCGTATTTTTATATATTTTTTTCCTCAGTTTTCTTCTCGTCATTCTCTATTTTTCTCTTTTTGTTACTTCATCTTCTTCTGTTTTTCTCTATCTTCTTATTCCGGAAATAATTTGCATCGTCCAGGAAATAATTGTACCCCGAATATAAATCAAAAATTGCGCAGCTGTACGAATTTGCCTGTATCCAATTCATCGTCTAATGTCTGTTAACCTGCTGCTGTTAAAGACACACTAAACATCCATTGTTACGCACTGTTACTGACAATTGATAACAATCGGTGTCTAGATAGTGTTTAAAGTTATTTTCCTTACAATAAATAATACGGTAGGAAATTTCCAAGTGTCGATTGCTGGTCATTAGACGCACTAATTGAATCGAGAGTATGAATAATTATTCAACCATGATCGACAAATTTTTAGAGACAACTCGATTTTTATAATATGGACATGTTATACAAGCTATTAATTAATTACGTAATTACTCAAAAGGATTTCGTTATATTGAATCGTGGAATTATTTCCTTTCCTTCGCGGTATTATAATCTTCAAATTAGTCTAATAATTAATGTTATTGGCTCACTAAATTTGACAAAAGTGGTACCTCTCGGCTGTTTCACGCTGAATTCATTTATTTTTATGTCATATAATCTTTATCTTTTAAATCTTTATCTTTATTTCTTTCTAGCTGTTTCAATCGTAATCTTTCTCACACCAAATGCACTCCCTCCCAAAATCCTGCCCTCCCTTATTTATTTCAACACGATTACGACCGAGTTCATGTACATATTATATACGTTAATTATGTTTATTAATATGTAGGTACAAAGTCAGATACTTAATTTATTCATATATTAACGTGTATGTGATCCACCGTATGCGCATCTCTCACTAAGAATATGCCTATATTTACAAATCGTCATCGCAGCTGCAGGAATCATACCATTCTACGAAAAAGATTTACCTCATTGAGTAAATTAAAAAGTTTTAAAAAGTTTTATTTTTCCCGTTGCAGAATGACTAGCTTTATTGATTTTCCCGAAACTTTTCAGCTGTAATATCGACAAACTAGCCGCGTATTCGTATTCTCTGTAAAAAACTAAGATATTGTTGTCTGAACAGGAAAATTTTAGATCTAATACTTTTCGAACTATATTGAGTTCGAACTAGCCGATCACGGCTCACCAAGAGCGACGGACGCGCTAGCTAGCGGTAGCGTTGCGCGGCTGAAATCTCACGACTCTCCGCTCGGATCGTGCCGTGATTGGTCAACTTCAACTCCCTCTCATTTGAAAACGACTAGACCGTAGTCAATTTTGTTTGAACAATTTCGTCTTCGTTTTTTACAAAGAATACACTCATTTGCCAAAATTCCATAACTACCGGAAATACCTATTTCACCTGAAGACGGAGACTCTAATGCAGTGATTATCGTTGTAATTTTTGTTCATGATCTGGTTCACGAAATTCAAGAATATAGTTTGATTAGAACACTTGCGATGCTTATTTTGCGATTGAATTTGAATAAAGCATAGCACATTCTTAATATGAATTATTATGTATAATACATCTTCACCGTTCCTCAATTATTCTTAATATACTATGTGTATATATATTTATGGATGTATGTCCAATGTATTATTTGAGGTAATGGAAAAAAATTATTCTTTTATGCAAATCGATTCGAAACGTCAATGTAGACTAAATGGTAATACTTAGAAAATATATAAATAATTATTTAGAGTTTCATCGAATATTCACTACGTAATGGCTTCTATGACGTCCTCTCCACGTATTGTCTAATATGAGGGCATAATTCATTGACGTACAATATTCTACACGGAGATAATCACCGAATAATCGTATACTACTGCAAGGACATAATCTTTCAAGTACTGTACATTTCAGGGACGTGATTCTTCAATATATATCATATGCTATAAGGACAGGATTCTTGGAGTATTGTATACTATGAGGACATAACTTTTCGACGTATCGTATAATATGTGGTCAGAATTCCCAAAGTACTGTATACCGTAAGGACACAATTTTTCTAAGTATAGTCTACTATAACTACATAATTTCAAAAGTAGTACTGTATGCTATAAGAACACAATCGCAACAAGTACTGTACACTCAATTGAAATATATAAAATCAACTTTCCTTTTTTGAATGAGACGATGTACTCATTTCGAATTCGGAAGAACTTTTAGTTCCGCATGGAAAGTACATGGATATACATATAAACTAAATTTGATGGTTGGTAAGATTTCAATCGCAAGAACAGTTTGGATTCTTCGAACGCATGCGTGCATGTGTGTTGTAATTCTATTCTGAGCATTGAATAAATGTCCGAAAACCTTTTTACCAGAGAATTGTCAGTTTGGAATTTGTAGATAACGGGACAATCATCAATTGTGTTGAAATATGTAAAAGATAGTATAAAACGCTTGCTTGAGTATTCCGATAGATTTTTCATTCGAAACTGTGCATTAACTCAGAAGCAGATACGCAGCACTTATGTGTTGATCAAAAGAAAAACTTGTTCGAATCTTATATGGATGGTCACAAATGAATTATAGCATGCGTGTATGTACACATGAGTTTTAAAAATCAATACGATTCGTGCGATTGAAATATCTTTCTCACTATCCAGCTTTGCTCATATGTGCCCTGAAATAATTCTCCGAACATCAATTTTGGAGAAATGTATACTTTCGATAATCGAATCAGAACATACAGTGTTTTCCAAGGACACGCTGACAAAGATTCCCCGTACCTTGAATAGACAATTAATTTTCCTTGCCAAAAAGCATCTTCAAATGGATGAAGGTGTAATCTGTAGCGCAGGTTGCGGTTTGCGATTTATCTTCTAACATACTTTGAGGACACTATCTCCAGGAGACTGTATACTCTGGGGACTGAACTAGGAACGCAACGTATTCTTTGAAGACGTAATTTTAAAGAGACTGTATATTTCGGGGACACCAATATCGATGAACTGTATATTATGGGGACACGAATCTCTATGTACGGTGTGCATTGAGGGACACGTCGGCAGAGATCCGCATCCCTCGTTTCGCATTGCTCTGTCATGGACACGGTATTATCTTATATTCCTAGTTCCTAGGAATAACCCCGTCAAAACGAAAAATTTTCAAGCAGGAAAACTCGTGCCGGATTCTCAGTTTTTTCAAAAATTGCTCGCCCTCGCTTATGACTGCAGTAATTCTTTGTTGAACCAAGGTAGCAGTACGATACAGATTATACAATGATTGATAATGGTGATTTCGGATTAGTTGAATCGTATATCATCGAGTCCGGGTTAAGGGGGATGACTACCATCATTGCGGGGCAGGCAGCAAGAGGGGAAAGCCTATGCTCATACTCGGGCGCGTGTAACGACCGCAAACCGGAAATAATCAGTTTTTTTCTCGTTTAAAAGACGAGTTTTAGCGATACACATGTGAAATGCAAATAATTAGCTGTTCATCGACGTTTAGAAACATTGATTGTATAATTGATGCATAATGCACGCAGAAATGACGCAACGCGCAATTCAGTTGTAGTAGCACTAGCTGATAGTACCGACTTTATTATCTTGATCTGTATGTTCGAATTGGGCGCCCATTTAACACGGCCGACTTCGATGCGATGTTGCTACTCTTCGTAACGTGCCCGATAGCTTTACGCGAAATAGATACAAAACGCTCTTTCATTTTCATAATTTCTCGATAACTACGTAGAGATGAAGCATTTCGTTTTTGTGAATGTTCTCGCCGGAAGGTCAGCCGAATGATTCGGATCTATTTCCGTTGAATTCTCACCATTTGTTATGTAGTTATTGAGAATTACTCGAGATATCGTACGATTTTTCATATGTTACCCGTGTATGAGAGTGCAATTTCCGTAATTAATTACTGGATAACTATGTATGACGATTGTCTTGAAATTTTTTAGAGAAACGTGATTTGCATGAACGAATATTACCTAAAAATTTCAACCATCCTCCTTGAGGAACTTTTATCGCGTGTCATGTTTTTCCGAATGATATTCTGATACACATAGTCAATTAATGCTATAAAAGGGATTCACATCATCGTCAGTGACCGATACACTTAGCGTACATTCTTCAGGGATGAAGTTGTTAACTAGTAAATACTGATGTGACACTATCATGGATAGCTTGTACTTAATACTAATGCGGTTAGGCCAAATCAGAGGCATAGTTTCCGACCTTGATCATGAAAAATTTACGACTTATGCAACATTTGATTCGACATTCCAATACGGGGAGTCTGGGATCCACGGATTGTATCGCCTCACCATTTGAGCAATGTTCAGCCAAAGATATCATAATGGTACAATTTGAGAGCGAATGAACTCCACAGCCTATTGAATAACAACACGACAATAACAACTCAAAGGACACACGTTTGAGTTTTATTACGTTTGAAAAATGTTCAAGTTGTTTTCAAAATATTGTCGTCAAAATATCTGAATATGTTAAGAGTTTTTTGAATCGAATCCTCCGAATTACCATCGTTCTATCAGCATTCTCAGAATACTTGGATAACTATATATTAGTGTCAGTTTATAAAATAGTTCTTAAAATATCGTTGTTTGAGGAAAATGCCCGAGTTCATCGAAAAATTGAAAGCGGTTTTTTGAAAACAGTCCTCAAAATATCAAAAGTTTGAGGACAGTCGTCAAACTATACATTATTCGTGAATTTCTGGGCGGACCGACTTCAAAGTAGCCAAATGTCACCGAAAAAGTCAAAAAATATGTAACGAAGTCCTGGAAGAATACATTGGACATACATATATGTGTATACACATGTACATATATATTTGTATACCCTTGTTCGGTTTATATTTATACACAATAATTATGTATATTGGAGCGAACAATACGTTACATGTATAGATGATGGGCTAGCATATACGTATTTTTGTATTTGATATCATGTTTGTTGTTCGCTGTCAAAATTCTTGCTGTTTAATAATAACTAATCTTCCTCAGTCATGATTTAATTAACATGAATCATTCAGATGAATATTTTGACATGATATTTTTTGCTGACAATTTTATATTTGCACTGATTCTAACAATTTATGGGTATATTCATTATGCGGTTACGTTATTTTATACTATGTTATGTCTTCATATATAGTTGTAGTTAATATAACGTTCTCGTAGAAAACAAACTTACTACTTGGCTAAATTTATTTTATTTTCATTTTTTGTTCGTTCGTCAACTATCATTTATCAAAGTCCTACTTTTGTTGAAGATATGCAGTACTTTATGTTTTCAAGCGTAGAATAGTTCGACCCGACCAAAGAAAAATACCTCGAGAAATTCTCACCCATAAACTCAGATTTGTCACATTTCTGATTTACGTAAATTCGTTTGGTCTAAAAATAAAGAGAACAGCGCGTTGTTTCTCTATTCGAAGTGATCATAAGGTGGTTTTGAAATGTTTCTCGAAATTTGTTGATGCGAATGAGGATCTTAGAAAAACAAAATTTGGCGAGTCCTTTTCTACAAGAGAATAAAAATCGCTAATTACAAACGGAACGTGTTAGACAACGGTATTTCCATCTTCTCAGTTTCTATAGTATGTTTATATGTTATATAGGTCTGATAATAGTTTTTGTATTTCTTCATATTTATATACATATGCATAGAGTATATATATATATATATAATACCTACACCTATGTATAGATTATCCATACAGAGTCGATCGATTGTCGTCGGCTCTGTATGTATACATAAACATACTGCGGTTGATTCGTGGCGGTTTTGATTTCTTTGTCTTTTGATTAACTAACTTTTTGTTGCACCTGAATTCAAAGCCTTTACAGGTTTACAGGTATCCAACATGGTTTATTCCGGTACTATACGCGAGAGCGGTGTGTAAAATATCCAGCAGTGTGCAAAATTTCCAGCGGTGTGCTAAATCTCTATAGCGGCGCGTAAAACGTTTTCACTAGTACGCAAACGTCTCATTCGCTACTGCCGCCATCTAACGTTTTATTGAGTTAGTTTGTCAGTCTATTGATAAATTAGCGTTGACATCTCGTCGAATTTTTAGGTTTAGCGGGGCTTTGCATGAGGCTTAACAAAAAATAGTGTTCGATACACGAGGCCAGAAGGGCGGAATGCACACTACTCGAGCGTGATGGCACATCACTCGCCCTCCGTCGCGTTTGCGCCTTCGCACACTTGTAGTGCGCAGACCGCCCGTTTGGCCCCTCGAAATATACTATTTTGGGTTACCACTGAACACAGCGGCGCGCCGCTGACGGTTTCGTGACGGTTGAGGGAAGCTACTGCTACATGTTCTGGTGACTACACTCGATGACAATTCGACACCGATATCTAAGCTTGTAATTCAGTTCGGCATATTGAAAATTATCATCTTTAAGTGGTAATTGATTAGAAAATTATTGCTAAATTAATAATATAAATGATAAATACTCATCGTATTACGAAATACAGTGATGAATAACAGATCTTTATGCATTCAAGAGAACAATTACCTGATAATTATTCGTAGAATTATTGGTTAAGTATAATGCTAATATAATCACAGATGCAGAGCACGGACTGCGCATTCCCTGTGCCGCCTAGAGTACAAGGAAAGTGAGAGCGACAGAAACGCTTTTGGCCAAGCTCTGTCTTTTCCTGAGAATGTGATTGGTTAACGTAAGAGTTACGTTCCTAGTTAGAAAGGGATAGGTATTGGCCAAAAGCGTTTCTGTCGCTGTCTACAAAAATGCTACAAAACCAGCCATTTTCTGCCGGATTGCGCAGTCCATCCTCTATGCCTATGATAATGACTAATCAACTGTCATCAGGCATAGACAGCAAAACATCAAGCAGTAGCTTTCTTTAACCGTCACGCAATCGGAGCTGCGTTCAGTGGTGCTCAAAAAAGGTAATTTAATCAACGATCTAAACCGTCTGTGAATGAACCGCAGATATGTGACATACGTATATACATACATACATACATACATACATACATACATGCATACATACATATATACATAGTAAATACGTAGAATAAGTACGTGTTCTGCAAAATCTTACTTAAAAATCACCTTATAGTAATTTTCACAATACTTACATGTTTGTTTTTGTTATTATTTCGTAATTATTCTTCATTTATATTATATTATTTTATTTTATTTTATTTTCATTAATTTTCGTTTTTTTTTTTCTTTTTTTGTCATCTCACAAGTAAAAAAGCATTTTGTTCAATTCCAATTTAAGCATGTTATATAGATATGATATTACTTCTTCCATTATTCTTATTTACGAGATCATCTATACATTACAATATCCCCTCTTAATCGATTATTATTACTAATAATTTAATATTATTTCATTACATGTATAATATAGCTTTTTAACCTATACTCAACCTGAATTTTATTAACCTAAATTTTATTTTTATTTCTCATCATCATGAAATCAACAAACTTCGATACATGTTCACATCATACCATATGCGCGCGTCCATGAAAAGATATTTATTTCTTCATTTATTCTTTTCTTTTTCACATGTTATTGGGACTCACCGCCAAATTATTCATAGATCAAATATCTATTCATTCGCCTCACGACACCGGCCGATCTCAAACTTTGCAATATAACGGGCACAAAGAGAAAGGAAAATTAAAATACCGATAAACAAAAATTCAAATCAGATGCTTTTTTTTTAAATCGTCATAGTAGGTATACTTACTGCGGTCGATTCGCAGACTGTCTCGTCCCAATTGTTTTCTGGTTGGGCAATATCAGACAATTTATCTTGACCACCACTGAACGCTGACGGCAGCGCCGGTTAAGTGCCAGCGAATGGAAGTAACTGCACGATCTTCTGCTGTCTAGTGTCCGATCTCCGAATCTCCGATGACAGTTTAATACCGATACCTAACCTCGTAATCTATTTCGGCAAATTGAAAGTTGTCATTCGAAAGTGATAATCGTTCGGAAAATTGTTGCTCAATGAATAATAAATATTCGATGTATAGGAAAATACAGCTACGAAATAGATTATAAGGTTAGGTATCGGTATTAAACTGTCATCGGAGATTCGGAGATCGGACACTAGACAGCAGAAGATCGTGCAGTTACTTCGATTCACTGGCACTTAACCGGCGCTGCCGTCAGCGTTCAGTGGTGGTCAAAATAAATTGTCTGAAATTGGCCAGCCAGAAAACAATCGGGACGAAACCGTCCGCGAATCAACCGCAGTAAGTATACATTAACTTTTGTTTATAGTAATAATTAACGAAATAAGGTGTTTTTTTTTTCTTTTTGATCGATGCCGATGTAGTTCAGCATCAAAGAATGGGATCGAACAATATAAATGAACTATGAATTATTTCCTCGGGAAATTGTATTGGACATTGTTATACAAGTTTGCGGTTATGGAAAATTACTGCAAAGAAAGATCAAGCTCAAGGGAAAGGGTAATATTTCATTATATTTTCTTTAAGTAACGAATGAACACATCCCAGACAACTAAGCGTGTCTGTGCAAAAAGTCCACTTTAGTTGCTACAACTGTTGCCGTCTTTTTGCTGAATATTTTTCATAATATATTTCTGACGTACGAGTATTTTCAGCACACTTACATCAGCAATAATTGGTGATAAGCTACGAATGTACTAGCAATACGAAATAAAACCACTTGATAGCAAACTGTGAGCAATTCATGCAACCTCGGCCTCTAGTCATTGGACCAAAATGCCAGTTGAGCAGTGTGCATGTTTCCCGCTAGCTATAAAACATCACGGCTCTATAGAACAGTGGGCATGGAACTGTCGATACTACGCTCATATCGGACTGTCCTGATTCTGGATCTGATATGAGTAGCACACGTATCTTGCTTTGAGATGACTATGAATTAGGATTCAATATGACTCAATTGATTCATAAAGTTCGCTTTTCAACAAGAAAACGGAAAGAGGGGAATTTAGAATCTACACTATATCACGTCTCAATATCTAGAATCCATTCACGTCTATAATTAATCACTATACTTTGAAAATTTAGTAGATATATACTCAAGCATAACACATCTGGATATCAATCAGACATCCATTATTGTCAGTATCTGGACGTTCAGGACGCATAATGGAAGCAAAATTATTCTTGCTGACAATTCTTGTAAATTTGCTCTTAAGTTGCTCTTGAGTCACAGCAGTTCTTGCTTGCAGTTTGCTGTTGGTTTACTGACCATTTTTGTTCAATACATTTTACTCTTGTTTTGCTAGCAAATGAGGACACAGCTTACTCTGACTTCGCCGGCAATACTTCGCACGCATTACTGTGATTTTACTACAAAATTTACACGCTCGTTGTTATCTGGGATATTATTGAACAAATGAATAGCAAATATATGTATGCAATGAACAACATGACTGACAATGATTACGATACTATAATGGCATCTTTAGACAACCTCAGACAGCATACAATGTCTCAGCAAAGTCTCCAGAATCTTTCGCTCGAGGTCGAAATATTCGGAAGGTAATCCTGCAGTTATTTCGGGAATGTCTCACGCCCGCGGCCTTTATCATTGACGAGATATTCTACAATATTCTTGAAATCTTCTAGAAATATTTTGATACATTGTCAAAATAATTTCGACACCTACAAGAGACGAAAGATTTTCACGTAAGTTCCAGCTATATTTCAGATTCATCCCAATTTCATGCTTCGCGGAGGTTCAGTGCATTCACAGATATTTTGGGAAGTACAAGAAATCTCACGGTCGAATCTCTACGGTTTGAAATTCACTATCTCATCTCCCTAAATAACACAAAACTCGTGGATCACTAGCGCATAGCACGACTTGTATACTCAGGCGGCATAATTTGGACCTTCGAGAGGACCTAAAGCTCCAAACTTGCACCTGGCAGGAACCTCAATACTACGCCGCGAGCAGCTTGACATATCTGAAATATTCAGTCTATGTTATGGTCGAGCGATTTTACCAATATTCTGACTGAAGCATTTTTCAAATATTCTCATGATGTTTCAAATACAATGGTTCCAAGCAAAAATTTTTAGGATATTTCGTATAAGACTCTTTATAATACTTTCTATAGAAGAATATTCCTAGAATATTCTCGGAATACTCTGTTTCATATTTCGCATTCAAGTAATTCCCAAACACTGCAGGATCATTTTGAATAGAATGTTTCTAAAGAAATGTGTAATATATTTTGGAAATATTGCCGACGCTTGAGTGCTGTGTGGGATAGAGCGTCGATCCTAATTGCGCCACAATGTAATAAAATAAAATTCCAAAATTTGAACAAGCATATATAGTTTTTGCTACTTTTATTCATCAAAATAACCGCAACCGCTGGGGGAAATTATATTTTAACTCGGGGGAATTCAAAGTCCTCCAGCGGCATCTATACATTTAAGATGGCGAGTCCTACGGCACCCAGGAATTCTCTAACGAAATTTATGAGCAGATTTCTTTTAATGATCTTTGCGCGCCGCAATATTGACGAGTAATGTAAGCAAGATAGGAAAGAAATAGGATCTACACTACGTGTTATCCGTGTGTAGAAGGTTTCAATGATTTGGTTTGAACGAGTACTAATTGTAAGACTAGCGTCCAGCTTGCCTGACATTCCGAAACATGAAATAACTAGTATAACTGAAGAATGAGATCTTTGTTCCAATTATCCTACCAGAACATACAACGTATTCAATTTATAATTAAACAAAGGATAATCTGAATTCAAAACCGTCATCCAATAATCATTCAGCAATAATTCGGTCCGCTACAATTTCTAAATGAATCATTTTCATTTTACGAATTATTTTTCAATTGGTTTGCAAATTACTAAAGATTTTCTCGAAATTCACGTAATCTATTCAAAGTATTTATTTTCAATCAGTGATGGGCGATGTTCACATGTATATCGATATTTTGGAAGTCGAAATATCGATTTTTTATCCATATGACTCCCAAGTTTACCAAACCAACGCTCGGCTCTCGGGTACAGCTGAAACTACCATTTACATTCGAATTTTCAACTAGACTCGAGCTGTGATTGGCGAAACCGATGAATTTTAAAGCTCGCGTGTAGACCAGGCAATTTCCCAGTCACCGATATTTTGTGATAACAATATCGGACTTCGATATTACGCTTCTTGTTAGTTTTTTGCGCATTGCATGCACTCGAATAGTATCTTTTTCGATTTTCATCGACGTTCAAGTGAATAATATACTCTGCTTGTGATCAAAATCGAGAATGGATCATTTTTGCAATTAATCTCAATGTATTCATTATCGATCTAGATATTGGAAACCGATGTTCGTGGTATCTATATTTCGATCATATCGATTCGCAACATCGAACTTCTTGGAAATATCAACCATCCCTAAGCTTGATCATAGAACCTTTTGAATTGAAATCCAACCATCTCTGGCCTCGGTGAAAAATACTTGTGAGAAAAGAGCCTGGTGCGCTGCCATCTGCCGGTGAGAGCTGATCCAACGTATATATCAAGCGTGCGGGGGATATCTCGAATGAAGGAATAACAATACGATTCGAATTTTCTTATCGCACAAAAGGTGTCGGTAATCTTATCAAAAAATGATGTGCCGTCGGGGTAATTCGTATTCTAACGGTGAATACAATCATACGAGTAGATACATAATAACTATAAATTAAAAACAAAATGGAAACCAACAGAACAACGATAATCATTATAATAATTAATCAAAATACAATGATGATGTTTTTATGAAATAATACGCAATATATAATTATGTTATGTGGTACAGAATGTTTTCCCTCTTCTTTTGCGTTTCCCTCTTCTTTTCATATATGATGCAACATGCATATATAGGGTGAGGCAGTTAACATAACCCGATTCAGTAATGATCCCAACCCGTCAAGCTCAGCGTAGAGGCCGAACTAGTCGCTGGTTCTCTCAGGTTATTCACACGCAGTAACATAGTTAGTATCTATCTCAAAAACATCTTCAAAATTATAGATAATAGAAATATCGAGTGTCTAAGAATCTTGAACAGTGGTGCCGAGCGGTGGAAATGTGGTATGTCATTGAATGGAGAGAAATTCCGGCAGCTCACCTGAATCTGGAATCCTAACCTCTATTGTGCGGTCGCAACATAAATAACCGATTTGAATGAAACTTTTTTGATTGGGTGCAGTATCTGACCAGAAAGTGGCAAATTATCCCAACTCGCGAAAGTTTCGAGAAAATTCAGAACTTTTCGGGAGTTTCTGAAACTTGGGTTAGGTTTATTCTTAGATTAGATTGGACAAACTGGAATTTCTGATAGAAATCTCCAATAATTCGTCGAGATAAAATACTTAGCCACTTTGGGGCAAAATACTGCATGCAATCGAAAAAGTTGCATTCAAATCGGTAGTTTGGTGTAGGAGTGGCGACAAATCGTGTTTCCGAATGACAACAATGCTTTCGACAATAAGCCACAGTAGGTGAAAATCTCTTCAATAGCACCTCTCTTTTGACCACGATTTGTAGGCATTCGATATTTTCAGTATTTGTAATACGAAATGTGTGTTTGAGATAGTCATTTACATAGGGCCGTTTGAATAACCCGCTGACACTGAGTCAAAATGATGTGGGTTCGTCTTCTTCTGCTTCTTCCTTGAATGGTTATATCCTCTTGGTAAATGATCTTGGTTCAGATGACGCCATCGATGGGAACAGTTTTTTTCTGTGTTGAAATGATCACGAGGCGTATGCGCACGGACCTATTTTCAAAGCATACGTACCCGATCATCAGTTATAAGTTACGAATTGCGTTCACAAAGTTTACTCTTTAACTCAGAGTTAACTAGAGTTAACTCTATTACCGTTCAGAAACTCAACGAGTAGCGGAAGTGAGTTAACTCTGAGTTAAAGAGTAAACTTTGTAACCGCAACCACGTATAATATGAAAATATGTCTGTGCGCATGCGCTCCGTGATCATCTCATCACAAAGAACGACTGTTCCCATTGAACGCGTCATTTTGACTAACGTCATTTTGACACAGCGTCATTTTGACGATAACCGGAAACTGCCTCGGTTCGATCACTACGACAAGGAGCTTGACGCGTTGGAATCCTCACTATTTTGAAATCGAAGCGTAGGATCAAAACATGCACCAGACAAAGGTTGTGGGGTTCCGAGCGAAACACAGCTTGGCTTGGATAATGACTACCCAGCAGATGAAGGCGCTGAGGTGATATGAGGGTCAACCTCCGTTGTTTGAATCGAAAGATGCACTTTTCCGTTCGGAATTTGATAGAACGTTCAATTCTCCGAAAAAGAAGAGTACTGAAACACATGTGAACTAAATTTAGGTTGGCATTTTTCAGGCGGACCATTGAATCGCATTCAATTTAAAAAATTAAAGTCCACCTCCACATTCACCCAGCTCCTCTACCTGCGAGGGAGTTAATATCACCAGCTCACGTCTCCTTCCGGAGCCCTACAATGTTTACTTAAAACTTCTGTTCATATATATTCTACATCGTTTTCAAAATAATTTGGAGGTTCAAGTAACCTGCATGAATGAATGCCTCACCTCGTATAATTTATATATATATATCCGTAATATATCATATTTTAATAATAATCCGATACTCATCACTTTTTAGATAATCCTATGTTAAAAACCTTTCAGGGCTTGCTAAATTATATACAAATATTATATATAGGTCTATAATATGTATATTTATATAGATATATATCTCATACTATATGTATCTGTTGTCATTTGTTCATATATAATAATTTTTAGTTTTGAATATTATTACGATACGTTACGATATTATTACATGATACATTATAATTTTATCGTTATCAGAATTATTATTATTATTATTATTATTATTATTATTATTATTATTATTATTATTATTATTATTATTATTATCATCGTTAAGATAAGTTAATAATCAGCTATATGATATATATATGTATATCATGGGTTTAAATACTGAAGTTTTGTTTTAATAATTGTTCATGGTTCCGTGATTCAACTATATTAAATATAATTATATATAGGTATGTATATTATGTATGTACCTATATCTAGATATTTATAAGTCTCTGTTGCCTGTACACGTTGATAATCTCAACCGCAGTTAATCGCTATACAATATATTAATTAATATAATATATGCATATATATATATAGAGAGATACTGTGTATAATTAATTATTTATACACGTATGTATATTTTCTATATGTATACTTATACATATAGTTCGTTTTTTTAGTTATTTAATTTTGTTTGCCTTCAATTCTTTTTTTATTCCATTTTGACCATTTTCTCTGCTCTTCCATTTCATATATTTTTATGTATAGTATAGTATCCAGCAATTATTCATACATAGCTGTTTATTCGGGATTGTCACTAGTTTTATAACACGTTTTCTTATATATTTCCTCATCCTAGAACACCAGGTTCGAGTTTATGTCTATTCGTTTTCTAGTTACCGACGATTCGTATTGGTTTCACTGAAACATAAATAAAAAACATTCATTGGAACATTCGTTGCAAGAAACCAAAGAAAGAATTAAACTGTCAGTCGGCTACGAGAAAAAAAAATTATAAACAAACTAAGGGACAAAATTAAATCATCGTACGTATGCATATATGTACATATATACGTCCATACATACATACCAACTTTAAAAACTGTTCATCCAATTATTCAACAGGAAATTATGAATTTTTTCAAAAATGTCAAATTTAACTTTCGGAACCTCTCAATTATGCTATACGATTTATTTGTTTCTGTACTCGTTGAACAAGTTCTACCATTTTATTGAATGATTCTGCAAAAATTCAAGCTCCTTGAAAGACTTTTATCTTGTTATATTTTATTTAAGTTTTTTTTTTTTTTTTTTTTTTTTTCAATAAATTAAAAACCCTCTTTTTTTGTATGGTGGCTGGCAGATTGCAAGATTTCGGTAGCTAAGACAATTAGGGATTTACACATACATTAGACTCCGAATACGGCATGGACTTACCTTATTGAATTTTTAAACAATAATTTCGAATAATCTACATATATATAATGTACCGAAAATTTATATAATCGAGTATATATTGTATTATAATAGCGCACATGACAGCTGTTATACATAATAATTATGAATTTTATATTATATTTCAATACTCAAATCGTATTAGGTATATGAAGTGCAGATTGTGAATTTCTGTGAACCATCATAATATGGCTCGTGCCATGGGAAAAGTTTATATTGTGATATGCTGGCAGGTTTTTATACTATTCCTACTATTTTAAATCTACAAATTTTGTTTTGTCCTCTACTTCGAATAGCGTTTAACAATTGCTGAGATAAACGTTTTTTTTCTCATACTATAAATAATAAACTCGGTTGATCAAATATTTGAAAAATTAATAGTACATTGTGCATTAAGGAGACAACGTCGGTCTTTCAACGCCCGAGCGTATGTCTAGAATTACGAGTCGTACGTGAGCGGAGCACGAGCCGGAATTTATTGTAAATACGCGAGGCATCAAAAGACCGAATCTCCATGGTACACACGATACTCTATATAACAAAAGCATGTTCGCGTCTTTTTACGTTTGCGCATGTGCATAAGAGTTGAAAGTTACTTGAAACTCCTAGTATAGTTATAAAAGTGCCCGAATACGTACTTCGCGCATGCGCATATGTCGACTCACTTCCACTGTCGCTAAAACAGTTACTTTACGTACCGAGAACAAGCGTGAAAAGACGCGTTAAACATGCTTGCGTTGTATAATAGCATATTTCGTATCACAGGCGTAAAATTTGATACCCGCGTGTGATCGCCGTGCACGAGGGTCAGCGAAACCGGTCGGAGTGATTACGGCATCGCACAAGGGTGTAAAGTATTACGCCCGTTTTGCAAACGATATTTTTCGATGCAGATCACGTAAAATTTGATTTTATCTGAGCAGAACAGTTCGTAAAATCAGATTTTACGCACACTGTATCGAAAAATATTTCATAGTTATATACAAATCTACTGCATGCGATCTGCGTGTTTTCTTTCCTATACTCTCTCTTTTCAAATTTTCAACTTTTGTTTTTATTCACTTACTACGATTTTTTATTTCATTGTAAGGTATCATCAACAATCACTGAAGACTGTATGTATATATGGGATATTTCATGAAATTTCACGAAGGACTATTCATTCAGTTGCTGAAGTCGCAAACCACTTCATCAAGAATGACTCCGAAATTGATGTGCGGAAATCGCTTGAAATCAATAAAATCGATGCAAGATTTTATGCATTGAAATCGCTTGAGATCGTCGAAAATTAAGCAAATTCCGGTTGAATTACATGAAAATTGCTGGAAAATACGCATAAAGATCTTGAAATCTCATATGCAATAACATTAAACCGCTTGAAATCTTTCGGAATCCACACGCATTTCACCTCCACTAGGGTCTCAAAGTATTGTATTTTGATGCGAAATTTTGTATAAAAATTTCAGCAGGATCGATATAGGCGGTTTTTTGGAATCTAAAATTTTCACCATTTGGAGTCGAAAAGACGTGTGCAAATTTGAGAAAATTTGACGGTTCTTCCGTTCGAAAAATACATTCAAAGCCGCGTAAATTTCGCATGAAACACTATTTAAAAAAACAGACTAAAATCGTGCAAGAATTGTTCGAAAAATGTATTTTTCTCGGAATTTCAGTTTTCTGGAAATCCGTAACTTGCAAACCTGTTGTCAAAAAATTTGAAAATGATTCGGGAGTATTTTTTGAGATCGAGGTGACACAACAAAAATTTACTTCGAGATCGGGAGGGGTGAGGGTCGGCGATTGGTCGAAATTCCACGGAATACCCCGTATATATAAATCAAAATACGTTTTATTTGTATTTTTTTTTCAACTAGCCAATACCAAAAAACTCTGTGAATTATCAGAAGTTATTTGGATCCGCATAGATCTAAGAACATTCAATTTTATTTCTGTATTATTGTTTTTGTGTTTTTCAGTTCGAACGGTAAATCTTGGATAGGGCTGAGAAATGCAAAGACAATATAGTAAGCGCCCAGGAAGCGTGCAAATTATGGTAAATTAGAGAACGTGATTTAAAAAATTGGCTCATTCGATCAACCGATGATTGAAAATTAATTTGCTCAGACACAAGTCATTTTTCAATTCACGTCTCCAAAGCTGAAATATTGAAATTTATAGGCAACGGTATTTGAGAATTCTAGGGTGCGTGAAAGCCGTTATGACACATATCACGACACCAACTATGGATTTGATGGTTGACCAAAAACCTAACGTTGGTAGAAAAACACCATTTCTTGGTTCCTTACTCCACAAGCCCGAAAGTTTGATTTTTTATTTATCTACCTCCGTCAGATTATTGACCAGCAAAAGTCTACGAATAATGCCTGAAGCCCCAACGACATTAATCTTCGATCAAAATTCTCGCAAGAACATTTCTACAGCCTACAAATGCTATGTTCTCGATCATTCAATTTATAAAAAATAGCAAGTTTATGCTCTGCCAATTATTCGATTTTCAATCGAAGGCTAATGCTGCTTGACTAATCCTTCTTCCATTGGTGCGTACCTATTATTATAGCTATTTGGCGCTGTCGAGGGGTATTTGGTCGCTATGCTACGCCAGACAACAAATGATATGATATGTGATGTAGGGACTAGAAGTGTCTAGTAGGAACCCATCACTTACACTTTTCTAGTTTCTCCCCTCTCTCACTCTCTCTCTCTCTCTCTCTCTCTCTCTCTCATTTTTCACCGTTTTGCTTTTGCTTTCTTTCCATATTTCCTCTACAGTCTGATTTTACCGTATTCAGAGCCGCGAGAATCAATAAATTTTATTCATTCATCTTTTTACTTCAACACTTTTTCGCAGGGTGAGAATTTTTATCGGAATGTTCGTACATAGAGGCAGGGGGAATTGTGCAAGGAAATATTTAGAGTGATTCATTTTTCTTTTCTTTTATTGTATTTCTTTCAACCCCTTCTCTCCCACCCCCGTTTGCCCATTTCCAATTATTTAATAATTTATTATTGACTGTCCTCGTTATTTTATATATGTGTATGTATATATATGTATATATATACTATGACTCACTAATCGCAGACATGCGGTCTTACACCCTAAATACCCGTAACACACTATCGTAATTTATACACATTATCCTCGGTTTTAATTTTCAATCTTTGTTCATTTTTCTTTTTTGCTTTATCCCCCCAATTTCTCAATTTGGTATCTGGATCCAAGCTAGTACAACTCGTCGATTTGGAAATTTTATACAAAAAACATTCGAATATTTCATCAAAAAATGCATAATTTTGAAGATCCCGAAAATTTTGCACAACAATCAAAGAAACGGATTTTTCTCCGCTGATCTGTTTGCTTTGTTCTTCGAGTCAAAAATATTGAAAGACTTTTCGCAAACCCGCAAGAATATACACGTTCTACGTACACGTATACACATACATTATAGGTACGTGAAGTTTTTCACTCGTGTCTGTTAGACGGAGGGGCGCATCGCCCCTCAGAACAAGCTTCAGAGCTTTAAGGAATCTAGGGAAGCGGCTGAGGAACGACGGGACAAACCGAGGGAGGGTGGCCCACTGACCAGGGACGTAGTTCCGAATAGCTTGTACCACCCGATCACAATGTTCGACAGGTCCAGATCGTCCAACATTATCTGTGCCACTCCCATGAACACTTTTTTACCCTCTATTCGGCCGTAGTCGCCCCAGACGGTGACCTGGAACAAATCCAATGAAAAAATTGTTGAAAAACGATGAATACAAATTTTCAACCATATCTATATACAGAATTGTATTATCGACAGATAGTGTGAATATGTGGAGTTGCTTGATACAGTTGAAATTCTCTGAAATTCTGTCAACTCGATTGACATTGTGAATGATCTGTTTCTGAAATTACTGTAATTACTGTAAAGTTTTTCCAATATTTGGAAATTCCTCAGATTTAGTTGATAATATAAAAAATTATATTCAATTGCGCCTATGAATACGAAGAGCAACCGGTAACGAGTAATCGGCTCGCTATCAGGCCCAAATTTTTCCTGGGTCACCTACCTGGAGTATACAGCCTTGGAAATTTTCTCTAAATGCGAGCTGCTGCTGATAAAGAGGTTCCAGAGTTTTCCTGGCTGTCGCCGTCTTCGCTTTCGCTATACACTTCTTCCCACTGACAAGGTAAACCTTGACATACGGAGCTGAAATTCAGTCCAAAGATGGGATTTCAGTAAATATTCGGGAACGGATGGTACCAGCCTCTTTCAATAAGCCTATTGTATATTTATTTGGAAAAACAATTGTACGAATTCCGCGTAACTAGATGAGGATTCATTCCTAATTGACAAATTCTACAAAACGATGTGCAAACATAGAAATCCTGCAGTAGCAAATCACACTATTCGCAACCGAACGATTTCATTGAAAAATTTCGGTGACCGCGTGAACAAAACGGAAGACGAAAGAATATATAAACAAAAATCGAACCACAAAGTTGACGTTTTCCTGCATATTCAATAGTTTCTAATAATTCAATTTCACAATTATAATAAATCAATCAGTCTGGAAAATATTGAAAATAGTAACGAATAACAGACTCTGATGACTCTAGAGTGTCTCGATTTTTATCTAGTTTCTCCTCCTTTTCATACCTGGTATGACCTTGTTGCCCTGTCGACCCTGGAGGTACCTTGCCCGAATTACTTCAACTTCAAGGTATCCCTTCGTGTAACACATAGAAAGTTGAATTTCTCCGAGTGAGGGCGCTCCAAGAACTTGTCGTCCCACAAGTTGACCAGGCCCAAGACCCCCGATGAAATCACTGAGCTGACCCCCTTCGCCCGCCATTCGGAGGCTGGGCGACCAGCTAAATTGTCAGAGAAGGTTTTAATGAGAGTGGGCCGAGCGGTTCGATGTATTAATAATTTCAGTATTAATAATAATAATAATAATAATAATAGTAATAATAATAATAATAACGATAACGACAATTATAGAGAAAAAAAGAAACGGACTTGATAAAGCCGAGAGGAAACAACAAGAATCTATTTTTTTATTCCTACTCGAATTTCAAATTTCAAACAAACAAAATTTGAATCGATGGGAAAGTGGAAATAATATGGGAGATAAGGTTCGAAAAGAATATTTCGCGAATATTGACGATGAATAATTTTCTCGAGGATTGAAAGTTGTTAAAATTCTTGGCAAGCAAGCATAGATAATGATAATATTATCAATAATGATGATAATCATAATACTGCATTCGGGAACACACATATGAGATAGGTAGAAAGTTGACAGTTGAGAGAGTATAAGTACAAAAGAGGCTCAGTAGAATAGTCGCAATTAAAAGATAGTAAGTAAATCAATTAGCTTTATCACACGGGTGCATTTTGCAATTGTGATGCAAATTTAATTGAAAGACTGATAAATCTGGCATCTCGGATGTAGTACATACATACAATTAGTAAACCAAAACGAACCGGTCGAGTTCAGTCTTCTTTCGTTTCTGATCGAGAGAATTGGAAATGAATAATTTTGTTCGAAATTAGATTTTTTTTTTTTTTTATCTTAGAAAATCAACGTCCGGCAATTGATTTCATTCTCCTAAGCCACTCCTCTAAGCCACCGCAGATTTTTTCGTCTGCAACTTGGAAAGAAAAGACTGAAATCCGGGTGGTTTTACTCGCGGAACAAATTATGGGTACCGCCCCATGTAGCAACGGAACGGAACGGTGTAGAGGTGTGTACATACATACATACATAGAAAATGTTACCAGGATTTCGTTCCGTCTTTCTCGACTCCGGAGGAACGGGACTACATGGGACGGTACCCTAAGAGAAATACGAATTGCGGTTTTAAATTCGTTTCAATTCGTTTCTTTTCTTTTCGAAGACCGCACAAAATGGAATATATATTTGAATAAACTGAGTTAAATACAAAGAAATAAGAAAGGAAAGGAGTGGACAAAATCGCATGGATATATCAGATAACAGATGTTCATGAGTACATACTCGATTTCAATCAGGAAGCGAGAGAAAAACTCTTTGGGCTATACCTTCCTTATCGAAAATCACGTTACAAATTGGCGCCCAAAGTAGGGCCAACGTAATAACGAGTATACAGGTATACGCATGAAATGAGAGTTCGAAAAGGTAGTTTAGGTAGTATTGCAATATAATTATAACTGTCAACCGATGGATCAACTTAATGCAAGAAGAACGACGATAATTCTTTACTGACTGACTGACTCACGATGAGGTTGATGAAGTGTTTGTTGTGTATATAAGAGAGTATATAATAATAACTATTTTTATACAGCCATAAAGGAGGCACACACACCAGGCGCATAGACCACATGCAGTATATAAGACATTCCACGCGATTTCCATAACTAGCACCTATATTTATAATTATATTATCGTATAGACGATCCTCGAACTCAGCTCGACAACAAAGCTCCTCTTCACCCTTTTTTCAATTCTTACCGAAATGATTTTTTTCTCACACGGTTTAACCACAGTTGTGAACAAGGCCTTTGTTCTCCAGCTTGAATATCGAAGGCGAAAATTTTCGCTGGTAAAATAACCCGGGAGAAAATGAATTTTTTTTCATTTGATTTAGTTTCTCTCTTGTGCAAACATGTACGACATTTTTTCGAACGGGGTCAACAAACTGCAGTAAAATTCTTGAACACTGTTTTCGTCACGGATAATATGCGATCATGCGTCTGTATATAATAAACGAAGGCATTGTCAGGTTTCAAATCCCTGGACCTTAACATCCGTAGTATCAAAAAAATGAGAAAAAATTGATGACCTTCCGCTGCGCGCTGACAATGAGATCCAACTTGGAAGTGGATAAATGAATCCTAGGTAGTTATTCGTTAGCTACAGTTAACAGTCTCGATGAATAAATTTCGTATTGAGCTCAATGAGGTTTCTGTTTCTTTACGTTTCATAGCTCGAATTTGTATCCAGTCGCCTTTGGTTCTTCGCTTCAGTTCCTAATGTTCCGTGTAGTTTCGAAACTAGTTCTTATTCGATGGTAGAAAAAAGTGACTCTTCACTCGTATATGAATTAATTACAAAAATCGTCAATATCTCAGTCATTCTCGATGTATTGACCTTTAAAACAAAAAAAACTCTCACTTCAAATTACAAAATGCTTCTACTGCTGCAAATTTCCCTAAAACTGAGAGTTGCTGATATAACAACGGAACAGGACATTCGTCGACGAATGATGTCTGATGGCAGCGTATTATCATTCTCCTCCAAGTTTCCCGTAACGCCCTTGAAAATAATTATGAGCGTTCGTTGACCGTGACTGTCGTCCTATGATGTGATTATCATCAAACTGAGAACGTAGTAGCGATAGTAGTAGTAGTAGTAACAGTAGTAGTAGCAGTAGTAGTGATAAATATTGTATCATGATTATACAACTATATGATAAAATAGGTGCTTGTGTCATACGATCCCAATATAGTATAGGTATAATACAATACTAAAATACAGTGCGAATAAATATATAGTGCGTCATAATGATAATAATTGCGATAAGAGGTATAATAGCCAAGCAAAAAGCAACGGCAACAACACAGACAATTCGATTTAATTACACGACCACTTCTTTTACACAGAATGAGAGAATAGAGAGAGCGAGAGAAAGCGGGGGGGGGGGGGGGGGGGGCGGGGGGGGGCGGCAGGAAAGATTTTCGGATCCGAAATTGATCCAGAGTGGCTCATCAGGATGGAGATAACATATACAATAACAGAATTATACAGAAGTATAGAGCTGAAGGAAAAATGGGGTGAGATTTGTAGAAACACATACGAAGGAGGGGTAAGTGAAGGAGCCGATATATTTGATTGATTATCGTGAATCGATGGAAATGTCATTTTTTTTTTCTTTGTAAAATATATAATAGAAAGCTTCCTCTGAGGCTGATATCTTGTTTTAATCTCAAATGACCAATTCGGTGATGTAAATTTTGAGAAAAAATTTGAAAACGGAAATACGTTATTCCATCGATACACTAAGCCACCCAATGCTATAAGATGTGGGGGTAACTGTAAATGATCACCTCCAGTGTGCAGACATCGATAATTTTCAACATGGTATAATATAGTAAATAATAGAACATCGTATTGATATATACATATATAATATATAATATATAATATATATATATATAGAAAAATACGTAAGCAGCATAGCTCAGGTTTGGAGAAATCAATTTGACTGTTAAATCACTGGTAAATTTTGAACTCAAAATTTCAACGAATAGTTGATTGTTATATTGGAAATGAATGGTATACCTCATCGCAATGTGGACGAAATGTTCATTTTTTGTTTTCCAACTTGTGAAACTATTTTTTATAAGTGTTCTGTCCTAAGCCTGAGAGACGCGTACTTTTAAATAATAACAGTCATGGATACGCACACTTTACAATACTCATATACCCTTCGTTCATATACATATAAATTATGAATATAATTACTTACATACATAATGTGTATGTATAAAGCGTGTATATAAATCCTAAAGCGTATATAATAAGAGCGTACGTACAGAGCGTAAGGTAATAGGTACACAATTAAAGTATATACACGTACAATATTGTGCCCGACACACCAACACACATAGAGTATAGGTGTATATATATATATATATATATATATAGGTATAATATATAGAGCGAGTTACAAATCCGAACGAATAAGATTAATAATAAATTACGCACATATACATATATATATTCTTTTTGATATATGGGTATGTGTGCGTGTTGTATATATAGATATAGTTGGTATATACGTACTGTCTCACACTGCTGTGCAGAAAAATATCTTGACACCCTACGATTTCCATTCATTTTTACAATATGATTAACTCGGCATAGATTCGTCGGTGAAATATTGCGGCAAAGAATGTGCAACTTTTCACGAATATGCAATAACGATCAGTTCGTGAATCGATAAAACTAGTATTTTGAATAGTTTTTCAATTATACTTTCAATATCTAGGCATCTAGCGGACTTAATCCGGCGAATAGATAGTTGTTTGAAAAAGGTGCCAAAAATGGAATTCTTTTAGACAACATTCTAAGCATTTTGAAACGACCATTGTTAGGCGATCAAGTTGTGTCAGACAAATATTGCAATAGACAAATCTTGTATCTTCCTTAAATCTATTTGGAACAGTATTTGTTCATTGATATACCATTTTTTGAGACACGTGATCGCTTGTGAAATCTCGTTTTCAATACGGCTTTTCTGAGCGGTTATTCTGATCGAACGAAACAACGTTCGGGCATCTCTTTTTCCTAAGACGTCTATACGACCGTTTTCATATAATATGAATTAGAAACGTGTGGAAAGTATTGAAGCCGACTTTTGGATGAAAAAGTAAGAAAAAAAGACCCTCCGCAATACGTTCATAGACATTCATAGGCGTCTGAAATGTGAGAAAAAAAAAAAATGCCAAACATGCCGAAATTTCTAAGCTCAGCAGTGTAAGTCATAATGGTATAAAATTGCGTCGCAGCAGCCCCCCGGCCCCCGAAGTTAGTAGCTTTATCCCTGAGGCCCCCGTCGACTCCTGGCATGAGCCAGTACTTACGAGCTTCCTTCGGAACTAGAGATTGAGTTGAGGCTGCCGGCGATGTCACTGGTAACAGATGTGGCCGCCTGCCTCGAGGACCCTAACCGCTGGCAAGTCGGGACAACCTCCTGGGAGCGTTGAATGCTGCTCGGTGTACTGTTTCGTTTGCGACTTAATCCTCCACCGGAACCGATGCCGCCGCTCTCTGCGCCGTAAACCAAAGAAAAGACGGACTAACTATTTGCGTGAAGTGGTGGTGGTGGTGTTGGTGGAAGAAGAAGAAGAAGAAGTACTGATCGTGCGATCGTGTCGTTGATGTAATAACGCACGCCGCTCTGTGGCGCGACCCACATCAATAACCCCGACAAGTATTTCGATGAGGTTGAAGGCTCTGCTGCGGATGTGCTGGGTGTGCTGGAAGTGCTGGATGTGCTGGATATTATGTGTGAACAGTGGTCAGTGGTCACCAAGGAATTTCATGGGGGAGTTCATTGTTCACACATTCACTAAACAAGGGATGCTTGCTTTCATCGACACCCGTATCGTTCATTGTGAAGGGTGTCGATGACCAGAGAAAGCTAACTAGTGCCTCCTGCTGTTTATCGGCTTCGGGATCTAGGTGGTATTCGGGAACTGTATCGTGGTGCGAATCTCTCATTCATACAGATTTTTTTATTTTTATTTTTTTTCAATTTAGTATTCCGTTTACTACCCCAATTATTTCCGACAATGCAGTCATGAATAATCTTCAATCGTATTCAACCCTGGAAGAAGGGCTGTTTACGCTGCTTTACTATCTATAATTCAGAACCACCAAACTATTAACAGCATCCCTCGTGAATATAAAAGCTTGAATTTGAGGGGTGAAGCTGCCACCATCGAGTAACGGGGATTTATACACGAGGTTGAGGGTACATCCCGCGATTTAACAGAAAGAAACTCCCAACCTGGAATATAACCCTCAAAAGTTGAGGGTGACAAACTTAACACTGAAATTGCGGGGTTCTGTTCTGTGAGAGTTCATTCGATCTGAAGGAACAGTTCAGTAGAATTATGGTATCACTATGAGAAAACTTGTGTGACAGAACCGTTGGTTATTTTATATGCTTCGATTTTAATGCTCTAGACTATAGGTTGAAAATTCTCAGCAGTTTAGCCTTCCGAACGAAAGATACTTTGGACATTAAAGTAACAGCCGTAATGACCCTCGCATTGACGCGTAATCGTAAGAACTATTCCGCATTTGAGAGTACAATTGAGAGTTAACACCGAGTACAGGGGTTCAAGATCAATGTTTGAGAGTTCGTGTGCAATCGAGATGATCGCCACTGAAATTTACACGACTGACATACGATCTAAGAGTCTACACCCAACATTGAGTATTTTTTCCCGAACACGTTGAGAGTTTACGCTCCATTCGGAGGTTCGACACTTAGAACTTTAAGATTGACACTGAATTTTTTGAAAGTTTGTACCTAAAATTAAGAACCAACTTTCAAAATCGAATGCTACTGCACGAAATTGAACCCTTTTTTCTTGAGAAAACCGATTGTTGAAAAAAAGTATCTTGAAATGCACCCATTCTTTCAACTGAGGACATAGAATACAGTATCCGGAATTTCGCCAGACTCAAGAGGCAGCCACCGATCGTTATTTTAGCTAGAAATATTTGGAGTAGCACTTGATTGGATTCCCCGGTGTGGTAAGTCTGATCCAGCAGCTAAAGTAAGAAAATCCCCGAAATAATAGTTCGGGCAGAAAAATCAATGTAAATCCGGTTTTTTAATATAAACTATCTACAAACTGCCACACATTTATCGTTCTGAAATCCATTTATTGGAACTGATCTCTGATATTTTCACCGAACTGTCCCTCGCAATCACTGAATAACTTGTATGAGAGTACCCGTGAATTCGCTGATTAAAAGTGGAGAAATTTTCACGATGTCGAGCTGTAATCGGAGAAAATTTGGGTTTCTGGACAACCTGGGTTTTGTTACTCAATATCATAAAAAGCAAAAATTCTATACAAGTGTGAATTGGATTGCACATTAAATGTACTGATACGGTCAGGCTTCATCCGTTTACACAGGAAATAAGATCTCGCATCAAAATCCAAGATAACCAGAATTTTTCTATTGATCAGCTTTCGTGGTTTTTAGGATAGGGTAGTGGGTAGGATGGTATTGAACGAACACGTGATTGGGGTGCTTTTTGGGGAAAAAAAAAACTAAATAATCAGTTAGTAAAATACACGATGTATAGCATTTGCTGAAAATTATCGGCTGTCGATATGTAACAGCGCTATTATATATTGGCGGTGAAGAAAATCAATTGTTATAATGATCATAATTGCCTCTATTAATTATCGAATAATAATAATAATAATAATAATAATAATGATAATAAGTAATAATGTGAAGCCAAAACTCTATGTCTGAGCGCTATGATCAACTCTAATCTATCTCAACGTCACTACCTATTTTACTAAATGACTAACTAATTATATAATTGATTATATAGATGATGAGTAATATAGACAAAGTGAAATGAATAGTTGTACACCCAAAGGTATTGAAACCGTCCGTTTCAGAATCGGGCAACTTGCATCACATGTGGTTTTCAAACCTTGCAAGTTGGCGATTCTGGCATCATTCATTACTCTCGACCTAGCGCGTCCACGACGAAGGTGGTGTGCCAGTGAAACTAATTCTACCGCTACAGCCGTCAAGCCATCAATTTACAGAACCTCGAAAGATACGAGCGACGTTCCAAATTCGGAGGCATTGAAGAATTTGAATGAAAAAGGAAACTATTTATTTATTTATTTACTAAACAAGCTTGGCGATAATACAACGACGTTCTTGACCCTTCGTTTTTAATACTCAGGGGGTTATTTACGAAATCCCTGAATGAACGCTGCTTGCAGTATTGCAAGATTCCAGTCTGATCGTCTCATTCAGGGATTCCGTAAGCAACCTCCCGAGTACTAAAAGCTTTACAGCTGTCACACCAGCCCTGTTGTCGAGGCGCTAGGTCGAGAAATAAATTATGACAGAATCGCCAACTTGAGAGGTTTAAAAACCACGTGTGATGGAGGTTGACTGTTTCTGAAACGGACAGTTTCAACGCCTAGATGGGTGTACATGTATGTATTACATATGTATTCACGTCTAGCTGAAACATATGAAAGACTAATTTAAACAGAGAAAAACACTTTCTTCATCTTTACAACCATACATATATATATGTATGTATATATATTTAACCAAACGACAAGAACAACAGATAACTGAAGTTCAATCACTTGAACGAATTTATTCGTTGATTGAACTGAAAATCAAATTCATAGATCCATATTTCACATCACAATCCTCCTGCTCTACACCCGTGCTGGATTTTCAGCAGACAATACAAGACAGCATCACAAACAGTAGAAAAAAAGAACTAAAAGCTTCCTGTAAAACGTTTCACAGATAGCCAATGTCCCGGATAATGTGAGCTGAAAGTCATCTGTCACCAGAAAAACTACTTTTGAACATCAAGATGACCTTCAGCTGACAGAAGTTGAAACATTGAATATCCGAAAACATCTTTCGGTTCTGCGTCATCTGGTATATCTTGTGTAGCGACATTCATATTATCAACGATGTCTGAACATTTCAGTTTTCAACGGCATGCTTCCAACTCGAAACATCGTTTGTTGCATAATTGTTGTAAACGCCGTGGAATTCATACTACAAGATCGTGGGCAGAGGTCAATGTGAACACTGTTGACTCGGTATCTGGCGATTGACAAGAGTTTTTGTACTTTTTGTTGCGAATCAAAGACAAGAGAAAGAGGCTTGTGAAATCCTTGTGAAATGAGAATGACGTTGAACATTCACTCGACTCGTACAACACACTGTGTAAACAATATTAGTTGATTGTTGATGTAATAATGTAAAATAACACAGTACTTGAATATACACCACCGAAAGCCGTAGCACAATCTCACCTGTAGCATAAAATAGCGACTCTCTAGCACCGTGGTCAACTCACCATATCACCGTGACGGAAAAAGAATACAGACAAAAGTATAAAATTGAGAGATAGAGAGAAAGATGGACAGATAGATAGACCGATAGATGGATAAATAGATAGATAGACAGACAGACAGACAGACAGACAGACAGACAGACAGACAGACAGACAGACAGACAGACAGACAGACAGACAGACAGACAGACAGACAGACAGACAGACAGACAGACAGACAGACACACAGAGACAGTGAGACGAAGATAGTGAAATAGAAAGATAGATATAGATAGATAGACAAGATAGATAGATGTTTGTGGCAAAAAAAAAAACAATTCTCGCTCGAGCTGAGCTCAATCGAACAATATTCAGAGGTCTAGCTTTTCAATTTTTGATTTCCATTTGAATAACACGTAAAGAATGGGAACTTCGATTTTTTGTTGAATTCCACTTGAACTATGCGTGATACGGGAAAATACTAGGAGAATTTGTTTGTAGGAAATTCAATCTTAGTCACTTACTAATCGTCCACGTGACCCCAATGGGGACCAGATGACCTCCACACCAAGGTCCGTCAAAAATATCGAAGAGAAAAACGAAAAAATATGTCTGAACTTTGTACCGAGTGACCCCGCGTAAGTAATGTGATATTTTCCATAGGTGTAAGTGACTAGGGTTAATTTTCTTCGAAAAATCTCTTTTGACATTTTCTCGAATTTGGCGGTTTTCGAGAGCTACTGCATTTCAATATGTACCCTGAAATTTTGGCAAATTTTGGCAATAATTCGATTCGAATGTGAACTCTCTTAATTTTTCAAATTTTCGGGTAAAATCGAATCGCGATTCGAGAAAATGTCAAAAGACATTTTTCGAAGGGAATTAAATTTCCTACAGAAAAATTTTCTTAATATTTTCCCATATCACGCATGTGCCTCAAATGGAATTTAACGAAAAATCTAGGTTCGCTTTTCTTACGTGTTATTCAAATACAAATCGGAAATTGAAAAGCGCGACCTCTGAATATTGTCCGATAGAGTTCAGCTTGGGCGAGAATTGATTTTTTTCCACACACAACAGTTCTTTATGACAGCTGCTGAAAACAAAAGAATCCGTTTTTTCTGAACCGGTCTAATATCTATTCATACATAGCGTGATTTAGACCGACCGAGCCACCGAGCCATATTACAAGGGTGGATTCCTTATGGAAATCTCAAAGGAAAAGTCCTTTACAAAAAATTTGCAACACTAATAGTGTCTGAGTTACATAGGTTACAAACAGACCGATCCCAGAGCCGGTACATGGGAAAGTCAGAGCCATCTCACGCGCAAAAATCAAGTTCGAGTGACTAGATGATTTCTCACTTAGATATCCAAATATTGACTCACTCCGTGTTTAACTGGTCACAAGTCCTAAATTTTATAGTGTTTGTACCCCAGGTCTTCCCTGTCATGGATTTCGAACTCCGCAAGTCATCCCTTCCATAGTTTCTGTACCTTTGTCTTCCCCATGGTGATTTTCGTCATCCAGGTTTTTCTCTCCAAAGTTTTTGGACAAGTTTCTCTCCGCAGTTTGTTACTAAAACTATGAAGAGAAAGACCTGGAGTACGAAAACCACCAAGGAAAAGACCTGGAGTATGAAAACTACGAAGGAAAAGGCATAAAGTACGAAAAACTACGGAGTGGAAGCCTTGGACGACAAAAATCACGTAGTCAAAGACCTGGGGTCCGAAAAATATGGACAGGAAAAACTGGATGATTAAATTTACGGATGTGAAGATCTGGGGTATGAAAACGATGGAAAGAAAGACCTGGAGTACACAAACTACGAAGAGGAAGACCTGGAGTACGAAAACTGTGGAGGGGAAGACCTGTGGTACGAAAACTATTAAATTTAAGACCTGTAACCAGTGAAATACGGAGTGAGTCAATATTCGGATATCTAAATGAGAAATCATTTAGTCACTCGCGTTTGAGGATTTTTGTGCGTGCGTTTGTAACCTCTGTAACTCGGACACTATAAGTGTTTGAAAGTTTGGATAGAGGCTTTTTCCTCCCAGGAATCCACCCTTTCAATATGGCTCGGTCGGTCTGAATCATCATACATGTATTGTAGAATTCAAATAAGTATTTGAAGAATCCGGAAGATCAGAAATATAGTTCCGATCACCGTATGTCACACAAATAAAATAATAATCTTTTTAAGTTGACCACGTAATCTATTAGATATAAAGCTGTACAACAATACATTATGGGTACGCCACAACGATTAGTTTTGTACTATTCTATATTTGACGTTATATAAATAAATAGGTACCGACGGATTGTATGGCATTCCATGCCGAATCGGTAATCACAAACCCTAACCATCTCCGATTTGAAAACCGATTCGTTGTATGTTCATTCGGGTAGTAAAATACTCCCACGAATTTCTTTAATTGCTGTTTTCAACCGTTTCTGGTCATTGGAAGCATCTTTTGTCCCGACTCGAAATTCATTTTCAGTTTCACCATTGCTCCTTCATCGAACGACACTCTCTGTTATAAATCGCGTACTTCAGTTCTGCTCTCACCCGGAATGAACGTTATATTTGGACAGCCGGAAAATCCCATCCACCTTTCTGAGGGTGATAGATTGTGCGTTATTGAACATGAAATTGCTGAGAATTTTTCCGAAATAATCACAACACGGCGGAATTTTGAAATTGAGAAGATTTATAACTCGAGAATTGGATTATAAACAAACAAGATGATCGTCAAAATTTGTCACCGTATTCCAGAATCACAATCAATATGTGAAAAAACTGTCAATCAAATCGAAGATAGTCGAGGATTCCTATTGTTCAGTTCGGCGCAGAATACCCCACACGTAATTTTTTGTGCTTATGTAAAACTGTATATCATGAGTATGTAATTGTATTGGATATTGCTCATTTTTCACTTTCCAAATTTATACATCCGCGATTTTGGGATCCTTTTAACCAAATATTTATATACACGTTCAAATGAACATCCATTCATTTTGTGAAAATGCCGTCTCTCTCTTATTTTGTGTGCACGATTTCTCATTTTCGTTATCCGTACGTTAATTTGGTATTATCTATAGAGTCACTCTCCATCCTATAGGATCCCGAAACAGAGATCCATAGAAATATTGTTCTATGGTGTACATATATATATGTATATGTATTTGAATTTCCATATACATATATAAATATACATATATGACCTGTAAAGGGTGATGATTAGTGTGTGTCTCGATGTTGTTATTGTTATTGTTGTTGTTGTAGATGTAGTTGTAGATGTTACATAGTTGTTGATGTTGTTGATGAGGTGTTCTTCTTGCTGAAAGTTTCCACCTCTTTCAGTGTACTCACATATTAAAGCTGGGCACTTTACGAACCAGGAAAAGGATGGTATAACGTTTGGAGATAATAATCAGATAATCAAAATCTCAGAGCGAGTTATCTTTGGAAGAAATTCCTCGTTTTTCTTTTCCGGGGGATTTTTTTTATCCACTAAGATACATATATCCCAATTACGGTGCACCCTAGTCACATTTTTTCGGGTTACCTTTGAAGGCAAATCTTTCAAGTATCATACATCTTTCGTTGGAACATGTATTCGTAAGTGATTATCCTCTTTTTTTTTTTTGCCACAATTGAAAACGATCGATTTTACAAATCTTCTAATTGATCAAAAAGTTATTGGAAAATGTGAAAGAAGTGTGCCTGTCCCAATTATGGACTGTCGCATTTGAACCACTGTCCTAATTATTGGATGGCATCTAATTCACATGAAATCAAAAATTGGGACATCTAAAGTTATTGGGACACCTATACCTTATATATCAGGTATATGAAATTAGAAAATTAAGGGGTTCTGAACGCGGGGTCACATGACCGATTTCAAAGTTCTTCAAAATCTGCATCTTATTTTTTCATTAAACTTCGGATCGATTTGGAATTTTTTACAAAATAATTGTACACGTGTCAGGAAGTGCGCTCTGGTCAACTAGATTCGGAAAATCATAATAATAATTATTAATCGATTAATTTGTGAAATATAACCTCAAATCCCGTCTCCCACTGAAATAAATATATTGAAACTTCATACCAAATTTATTCTGCCCCACCTGACCAGAGCGCACCTGCTGACACTTGCATAATTATTTCGCAAAAAATTCCAACTCGATTTGAAGTTTTGAAAAAAAAAAAGTGAGACCAGGATTCTGAAAAACTCTGAAATCAGTCACGCGACCCCGAGCTCAAAACTCCTTAATATTTCATCCCCACTGGATACGAAACTAAAAAAAAAAAAAGAAAAAAAATCGTCATAATGATATTCTCATTGTCAGCTGCGCTCAAGTATAATAAATTTTCTCTAGTTGCCAAAACGTTTAGACTACTGTGATAGTATAATGTGAATGAAACTATATATCCTGTACTCGATTATTTATTGATCGATGAAATAACCGTAATTACGATCACGAAATCAGTTGTATAGGTAGGTATAGTTACGGTGCAGTTGAAACATGTTATATTAACTGCATGCCACTGCATTGCATGCCGGCCGCATAGTATAATAACCGACCTTGAAAAACTTTCTTTTATCAAGATTGATTTATTCGATAAGATTGTATGCATGGACTGTAATTGACCAATGTCAAAAACCACTTTCGTCTTATTATATTGCGGTAGACATAAATTGTCATATACTGTATAGTTGAATCATTTTCCGTGACGGACAAAACACAATAACGAAAAAACGAAAAACGAACGAAGAAAAAGAAAAAAAAAAAAAAAAACTCAATTTCAATTCCATGTAAATTCCCTAGTGCGAATTATCGTGGAGATTGCGGAGAGGGGAAATGGGATGAAAACAGAAAATAGAAAAACGGCTAGAAACTCAAAACAGGCGACAGGTATTTTTTGTTTTTCATGATTTATTATCGGACCTGTCCCCATCGGCACTCCCTTCGCCGTCGCTGCTTGCGGAGCTGGGTTGTCGCCCACTACGACCACTGGCAGCGTCCTCAGGAAGCACTTCTTCGCTCCTATGAACGGTGAACGAGGATTTCCCCTTCTTTCCGAATCCCAGCCTCCGCTTGCGCCCTTCCTCACCCACGCATGCACCATCAACACGTGTGTACGCGTTTGCCAAGTTTTTTTTTTTTTGCGTGATAATGATTTTTTATTATTGATATATTCATGTGAGGGCGTTGTCAAAGAATCGTGGGATTTTCGGGATTTCACGTTTTTTCCATGATTTTTTTTTTATGTAGCGACCGATTTCCAATTTTTTGTTTTCGTTGGTGACGATGTAGAGCCCGTCCCGATGTCCCAGTTGCGACGATGCATTGTTGTTCAGGTAATGTGTGAGTGTGTGATGTTGGAAGAGGCGGACAGAAATGAAGAAGAATGATAGAGAAAACAGAATACAATTAGAATATACACACTGTGCCGATCGTTGTGTTCTCATCGTGTGCTTTCACATGAAATATCTTTTTGAAGACAAATTTTACACGCAGAATACAGTTTATATAATATTCTAGAATACTCTGGATTCTCGTCCCGATCTTTCGCTCGACGAGAGAGAAACCAACGCCATCTGCACAACCGAAATTGCGCATGCGCGGGGCAACACAACGAACGCAAATTTTATCCTCTTGGTGGCGTGAGCTTGAATGCATAGCGAAAATCTTCTCGTTATTTCCCAGATATGTGAAATGTTGATCAACGCGAAATGTGAAAATGTGAAATTTTGCTTTGCGGTAGGTATATTTGTTCATAATGAAAGCACACCGGTTTATATATCGCCTATAAACTACAGAAGAAAGTATTAAATTTACGCTATTCTATATTCAAGTTGACCAAAAGTCTGCCATATCGTGTATATAGTGTCGGTAATAGTAATAATATTTCATTTAAGGAACACCATGACTCTTATAGTTATGCGATATGATAATAATTAACATTAAAATAGTATGTATAATATATAATGTTAAATTGCACATAATAAACGATAGTAAAATTTGGTGGATGTACACTCCGATCATCGAACTCAAATAAAATTGAAAATAAATCTACACACGACACAAACGATTAATATTGATAGCTTCTTCGCTCGGCAATAAATTGTTTGATATATGTTACCTGTCGCTGACAGTTGGCTCGTACTGTTGCTCTTCTTTCCGAGACCCGACTGATATTGAACAGCACTTCCACCGCCGCTGCTACTTCCGCTTCCGCTTTTGCTACTCGGAGAACTTTTTCTAGCACGTCGAGAAGTGTCTTCAACGTGCAAACTCACCGCGGTATCACTAAGGCTGCCGTCTGGTGACAGAAAATTTACTGCAACAAATAGCGGATTAACACCAACCTGGCCAGACAAAATTTGTACACATTTTTTTCTGTCGTGTTGGTGTTGTTCTTGATCCTATGATTATCCTTTGAACTTTACTTGTCGCAATCCTTTTGTGACAAGTAGTTAAACTTGAACTGAATCTGAGTACCGCTACTGTTTTTTCGAAAAGCGCGTTTGAATTGAAACAATTTTACTTCATTGTCTCACTAACAGACTTGAGGATACTTTGTTGGCTCTTTGCTGTTGGCGAGACTTTTTGAAATCCAGATTATCACAATCGGCCCTCCGTCAAAATGATTCACTCTTGAAAGGGTTAAGACCACTTAAAGAGACAAAGAGCGACTCAAAACGCTGTTGGGCATTCTGAAGATGACCCCAGCAGCGTAGCCATGAGAAAAGTGATAAACGAAATCATCAAATTCTGTGTCTTAAATTGAGAACCGGTATAGCCACGCTCCTAGGGGTGCAGGGGCTGAGGGAGATGGAAAGCGTTTAAGCACGAGCTACTATCCAGGCGACGACCATAACTTCCGACGCGTACAACCGTTTTTAAGCTCTATTATAATGACGTGTACCACGAATATGACTTACTGGCATCGTACGTTAAAGTGTGCCTAAGGCAAAGTTCATAAGCTATCGCCTATAGCTGCCTAGCAATGTCTAAGTGTGGTCAGAGTGCGGTGCATAATGAAAGCTGAGGATAATTATACTTACCAACTTTTTCGTCCGGAGGGACATCCGCGTTGCTAAGACTCCTGGTGAACTGGCCTCTCTTTCCAGAGTGCCCGTTGCCAGTCATCCCGCGCCTCGATGTTGCATCGTAGGTGTTGGACTGGTTCGCGTACTCTCTGCTTTCGGGCATCGATGAAGAGCGTTGATGGGAATCGTTATGTGAATCGGAATTTAATGGATCACGAGCACGACGAGCAGATGTCGTTTCCGGATCGGCGTTTTCGTCAGCAGAGTTTTTAGACCGTGAGGACGGCAAAGTGGAAACAGATGACGATTGTTGTTGTTGTTGTTTTCCCAAGCGTCGCGACATTGAAGTGTCGTCGATGCCGGAAGGAATCGTGTCGTTGTTGACGGCCCGAGCGTTTTTAGCAGTGTCGGAGTTGGCGGAAAGGGAATCAAAGACAATTGAATTAGCAATACTGGGGGGGGTTGGGTCGGGGGCAGGTTTCGAGGGTGCGACAACACGCAAAGACCCTCTACGAGGATCGGACGGGCCAAATCCGCAGGTCTCACTACACTGGCTCTCGCTTTCCATCGAGTACTCGTAGTATTCAAGAGTGTCACTTATGGCCACGTTTCGCTTACTAGCTTGGGGTCCATTCTTCTCGGCGAAATGAATATCTCGGGTTTCCGGACAGCTGCTGTTTCGTCTTCGTCGATTATACGCTGCCGACCGAGTAACCACGGTTTCTCGCGAGCCGAATTCTTTGTCCGCAAAGTTCTCGAAGTCCGCAATGGGCATGGACCCTCGGTCGTCCTCGTCGTTTTCCCGTCTCAGACTTCTCCCGGACCTTGCTTCATTAGGCCCGGTATCACCACGTCTTCCATAGTAGTTGGAAGCCTGGCCTACGTGCACGATGGTCTCACAAGATCCAAAATCATCATCCGAATGCAGTTGCGGAGAGGACTCAGCCCGTGCAGTGAGTCTCTTGCTCTCGCGAAGACTGGGAACAGAGAGACTCTGTCTTCTGGTATCGCAGATCTTTGTGTCGCGTTGTACTAGCACCGGAGTTCCACCCGAATGTCGGCGAGGTCTTGGATCTTCGTGGTAGTTCTCGAAACGATACTGTGTCTCGTCTTTCCTGAAATTCCTCAACGCTACGTCATCGTCAACATCGTCGGATCCGAGTTCTGGGTACTGGTGAACGCCATGCTCTCCGTAGTCCGGAGAATCGAGGTAAAACGGGTCCCATTTTTCACTTTTTTCACAAATTTGGCATCGATCATATCGTTCGTAGTCAAGATATGAGTCATTACTTTTTGTCCTTGCACGTCTGCGCTCTGAATCATGTCTTTCCAGAGTCTCGTCAGGGGCGAGTTCGTCGTCGATACTGCAGTATATGTGTTCCCTGGAAGGACCTCTGGAGAGTCTGGAGTAATGACGTTTTTCTGAATAGTCTGATGCCTTCGGTCTTTTTTCTGGAGTCCTCTGCAAGCCCGAATCAAATGAAACTTCACAGTAGTCGGATTCACGGTATTTTCTCTTCCCAGCATCGTCTCTTCCCGACGCTTGAATAAAAAGGCTTTCGAGTCCTGGTAATTTCGGGGGTTCCGGCGATTCGTCGTTGCCAAAAAGCCTGTTGTTGTATGCCCTGTTTTCGACGACGGACTCGAGACTCTGTCTATCAAAACTTGACGATAAATTTATCTCGGTTTCAGCACCACTGAGCTCGCTGTCATATCCATAATATGAAGTAGTACCCATCGGATGCTGCGTGGGGTAGGACTTATTCTCAGCATTCGCGTCATAGTAGGGTTTGCTCTGGTCTTGGAGAGCTTCAATAGTATCGTCATAGCCCGAGTCGTTTATGGACAAATTTCTCTTGAGCTTCCTGCGAGCAGTCCGGAGACTATCGTCGCTGAAAATGCTCTGAGGAAGGGACTCATACTCAAAGCTCTTCGCCCTCTGGGGAAGGAACCGTCTTGCACCGAGTAAGTCATCGGGAATAGTTTCATACTCGCAGCTTTTAGTTCTCGGTATTGAACCAAATCTTGCGAGTCTTTCGCTCCATTCGGAAATCTTCTTATTTCCCAGATTGAATTCTGTTCTAGGGAACATTTTACTCCCCATGAAGCTTGACGCTCTAGAATAAAACGATGCTTGTTCAGGGCAAAATTTATCAAGAAGATTGTTAGCGAAGTCAACTCTCAAACAATCCTCGACGTAGATTTCTGGTATTCGTCGACGACGATTCTTTCCCAGATTCTCAGGACGTAACATGAACCCAGGAGTCACACTGTACTCACTCGTTTCGGGACTGTAGTACCGTAAAAGATTCTCATCGACGGTCCTCGACCTTGTAAATGGTGTCTTCATCTTCTTATAGAGCGAGCGTACGACTGCGGATTTGCTCCGTACGAGGGGGTGCGGAGGGAATCGATTCTGGGGCTGGCTCAGGCTCTGGGAGTGCTTTTGGCTTGTTCTGGATTTCATTGGGTTGATTTGGGGGCAGTGGCATTCGCTACAAGGTACCCTAAGCCTGTGCCTGCGCCTATTGCGCCTAGGGGGTAGGGCGACGGGAGATACGACACCGGGTATAAAAACGTGTTTAACTGTTGGGCTGGAAACAATTATTATTAGGTAAACTTTTGAGTTCATCTTTGTCAAAATCAGCTCGCCAGTAATCGGACGACAATAACCCCATTCTTTGCAGTAGGTACGGACGCTGTGCGATGCATCAATCAAGAATCATTCGAGCCTTGATACATCAGCTCGAAAAATAACTGAAATCTCTGACAGCATCTAATCACGCCGTGAAGACCGATTACTTTATGTTAGTAAAAATTCTCGTCATGCTTGATTCATGTATCGTGATTACGACCTGATCAGACGACTATACTATCGTCACCATTGAGAATGGGGTATTAAATGGACATTGACTTGTAATGTGGTCTAGTACTAGTGCGACTACATTGCTGAATATGTGGCGCCAGCTACATGGAAATTCTAGTAATTCCTATTTAAGGATTACTAAAAGCAAGGTTTGCGTTTACGTGCTTCTATGGGAAGAGGCCCATCGAGTCATGTCCATTTAATTTGACTTTTAATTCTGATTTTCAAAATGACTATGTACATTTGATTCTTGGTATGGCGTATCATTGAATATGAATAAATTATCACAGAAGCCTAACATCGTATTATAATCTCATTTTTTCTTCTTATCTTCAAGAGAGGAAGATGAAGCAAACGTGGAATGATGAAAATCAAAGTAATGAAACTTACATTCGTGCCCTTGAGCCACGCGGCCTCTCGGACTGTGTGCTGAGAGCGCTGCTCGTGACAGATGCAATGCTTTCCATGTCAGAATCGCCAAAGTCACCAAGGACGTCTTTGTCGGGGCTATGGTGTCTGCGAGGACGATGATGAATCCTATGTGGATGAGCGTGACTGATGGCTAAAGGGTCGTGTCGCATCGATGGCAAATCCGAGTCAGAGAGTCCGCTGTAGTGTCTTTCCCACCCTGGAAAGAGATGGGAATAGACATTCCATTCACCATTTCCGGATGTAGGCTCTAACGCATGTTCGTATTTCTTCTCACCTCCCATTCCAGTGCTCCTATACGTCGTATGCACCTGTCTTGTACGGTGTTTTATGAATCTCGTTCTTTCCTCCAAGTCCTGGGTAACTCTTTCCTTCAAAGCCGCATGTAGATTGGCTGGGATCTGTGGAAGCTGCCTTTTCTTAGGTGAACCAGTCGGCGTTGCTGTGGCCGACCTAGATCCGAACCTGCTAAAGATGCGAAAGACGCCGGTGCGTCATACATTCATATCAGTGTTTAATCCTCGGTTCTCAGTTCACTGTGCGATAGCTCAATATGATCAACTGAATAGCGTGAACCGTGTGCGTTGCTACTTTCTGGTAAATCTCTTGTTACCTTGGAGCGTAGCCATGCGAGTACGGAACCGTCCGGTGTTCGGGAGGCGACAGTGACCTGTGGTGTCCTGTAGGACTCTGTGATCGACCTCTATAGTGAACATTGGGGGAGTCCATGGGCGCTGCACTGTGCGATCTGTGACTCATCGCGCTTCTGTGTGGGTCATCCTGGAGAAGGAAAAGATTATTACTTACTACAAATTTATCTCTCGCTCACTAACTTTCAATGGACCGAAATCAGACGATGTGCATTGTAGTTCATTGGTGCTGGTGAACTTGGTGCAAATGAGGCATAGAAATGTTCATTTATGAACGACTCTCTCCGACAACCTAACGTCATTTTTTCGAAAGATGACTACCAACCTTGCGGTACTGATGATAGTCCGAGATCGAGGCAGCCTGTTGATCTCTGGACAGCATGAGGGCTGCTCGCTTGTGACCTTGAGGTGACATGTCGCGACGACTTCGATGCTCACCCTCAACGCCGAGCTCCCTCTCAGGCGGGGGGCTGGAATAGTGGCTGCTCCGGGGTGCGTTCATTTTTAAATTAGTGATCAGCGTGTGGCTTAGTTTCTAGATGGGGCGAGTGCTATGATTTCGCGATTGCAATGCGATTGTAACGTTGCGCTATGTAACGCGGCTCAAGAATCAGACGGACGGTGAGGTGAAATTCAGACCACTGGCACTGTGATCACCAATTCAAATTATCAAACAAAATTGCACGAATTGTGGTTTTCCCCCTCGCTTCGCCCGTTCGTCTCTCTCGCACACTGAACGATCTATATAAGCATTGGCTGATTTGAACCTACGTAGATATTTGCGAAGCGATGAGATACGTGAAACCTATCGTAAAAGCCAAAATTTTTTCATTTCCAAACCTGCTAAAGACTTCAAAAGATAATAAAGCATCCGACAAACTTATTTAAAGATTAATGTTTGAGAGGAGAAATTTTTCATTTAATTGAGAGAATATGAGCAGCTTATATAGGGACGACTGGAACCAAGCGCAACTGCGTTTTACTTGGTGCCCATAGACGTGCCGATCATTGACTGTGCATCGATTTTTTGCTACCGATAATGATTATTATGATGACGATGATTGTTTTGCGATACCGAATCGTTCATGACTCCGAATAAATGTTTAAATTTTATGCCGATGTACAGTTGCCGGTAAAATCGGGTCTAGACCGGAAATGAAAGGGCGGATAAATTTTTTCTAACGCCAGATTCCGCTGCATTAATAATTGTATTTTTATTATCGAATCCTAGCAGTGAAATGCAGGATATGAATTGTGGTTCATGAAATGAAGTAACTTGAAAATTCGTACCGCTTATAAACTGACGACATATTATGAAACCTAAAATAATAACAAAACACAGAATTAAAATACTATCAACAAACGCACATGCACACACACACGCAGTCACACGCACGCACGAACGAGACGCACTGAACAACAATGAATTTTATTTATCTCCACAATAATGCATAGGAATACGTGTAAAACTTTAACGTCTCGCGATGCTGACTTTTTTCAACTTTATTTCACGATTGCACGCAATTTATTCTGACAAATGATATCCGACCGCTAATAAAGCCAACAGATAAATGTAGGTAGTATACGATACGCGACACATAACGTCTCACCTCAGGCTTATCAATGCACAGGTGAAACCTTCTAGGTAATCCCGTTAGGAAATATTGAATATATAATATTAAAGCTTCGGTTACTGTACTGTACGAGGTTCGCTGTTATTCCAGGTTCAGAGTAGGCCGCATTATGTTATATCCCCAACTATTATGCCATTGATAAAATAGGGGAATCCCAGAATCCATGGCTCGGTATACGCGATATCGTACAAAAATGAAAGCAAACAAAAAAAAATAAAAAATAAGATAAGAAGAAGAACAGCGAAGAAGAAATATTCTAGAAGGAGAAAGAGAGGACTGAGGATGAAGCAATGAACCGAAATCAAAAATGAAAACGTAATGCTGAAGAAAATTTTTTTTTAGGTAATATATTATATTATCGCAAGCCGTGCAGTGATCAGTAAATGATCATTCAAAAATACGTAAATAGATGGAAAAACACTCCGATGTTCAGATTTTTATGCAACTTTACACATTCATATTGAGGATTGGAAAATACACAAGATCCATGGATTCATGTCTAGAAAGGTGAGACGAAGACAACGAAATTTTGATAATTCTAGAACTATATTCATGACCTAGTTTGATTGAAGTTGAATAAAAATCAGAGTATTATGATTATGCGAATTTTTCGGATAGAACCAGAGAGATAGAAAGAAAAAAAATGCAGTGTGAAGTATAATCGCGATGTATTTTGTGTATCACGCGTTTTAAGAATGTTTGACAATTTTTAAGGAATAGTCATTCGCACTTCACTCACAGATAACGGTCAGACGTCATAGTGACAGTATATATTCCGATCAGTTCTGACAAGGAGACGATGAAAGACTCTCACATCCTCGCAGACGCGGTTACTACACGACAGGGTTCGTGGTCGCGGGCCAACTGGCATGTCAATTGGCTAGTTGCCCACTTTTATAACATCTCTCTCTCTCTATCTTTCTCTTTCTCTTTCTCCCACTATCCACCCTCTACTCTTCAACCCCCGTTCGGTACACCGCCCCAATGCTGCGTGCCGGTCTAACTGAATGCTTTCCGTTGAAGCAAGCTGGTATGTAATCTCACGATATATAGGGTGTTGGAAAATCATTGATATTCTCATAGCAATCAATGGATCCGTTGTGAAAAAACAAGATGATTTCATTTCAGACGAAAGATCGAGCGACCAATAGTTTTCAAATTAAAGTGAATACTAGTTCTGCCCAATCACAACTCACAGGCAAAGAAACTCTTAACGGTCATAACGGCTCACAGTATAGTGATTGACAAATTCAAGCTTGCTCTCAATTGAAAAGTATTGGAATACAAAATTTTTTACTTGATGAACACGTCTCGGTTTTTCACGATGAATAAACTGGTATTGGGAATTGGTATTAGGAACGAGATATTCCATTTTTGTGAGTCATTCTGGTAACATGAAAATTGTAAATAAAATTAAACTGTGAGCTGAAGAAAAATTCGAGGCGGAGAAGAATCCTCGTTTTCTGGCAGGAAGTGACGCCAGTGAGTCACCTCACTCCGAATTCTGACTCGAGGGGGAAAGGGGGAAAGGCGCCGTGGGTGTAGCGACGCCAAACTCACTGGCGCCTAAATCTGACCCCGAAATACCCGCAGAGCAACCGGTATCTCAACTTTTGACGCAGCGCAGCCAGACAACCGACGCCGGGTTATCGGGGATTCCCCCGAGGTCCTACTGCCAGCCTCCACCCTACTCCCTGAATTATCAGTTTCGCCTGATCACTGATCCGACTATACCGTAATACTCCGTGCACTCCATACAATGAATAATGAATAAATACCTCAATCGGAAGAAAAAAAAAAAAAAAACCAAAGAAAATTCTAGAACGAATGTCGAAATTGTAGAGGGCGCATAGAACGTTCAACTAATCTTTTCAGCGCGCGGACTCTATTTTTTCTTCTTGGATTACCAGAATTATCACGTTCACACGTCGAAATAGCAAAATTTCTCATTTCAAGATTCCAATGAACGCGATAACAGGTTGACGCGAAATTTCTAAAACTTTTCAACGATTACTCACCTTGATGAACTGCCGATGCTGCTGATACTGGCACCGTCCGCGGTCCGTCTCTGCTCTCTGGATACGTCGTAATCCGTGATGTCGCATTCCGATGTGTCGGAGTCGCTCAACCTTGAGGTTGTCGACGGTGGACTGAGGTGGCAATCGACGGGGGTTGTCACCATATCGTCTGCGGTATCTTGATAATGCCTGTTCATGTTCGTTATAATCAATCCCAAGGCAGTAGATGGAAAACGATCACGTTTCAGCAACACACGATCCATCATCGGAATTTTTATACTGCAGGTTACGCTACTTACCCCCCATGCCTGTGTTGCTCTTCGTGAGCAACCAAGTAGTGCCACTCCGACTTTTCATCCAGAGCTGATACCTCCAGCTCCAGAACAGCCTCCCCAAGAAAGTCATTCGCTCCGTATCTGAGAAAAAATGGCGTGAATAAAAATGGGATCGTCAGCCATTCCTGGGCTAGAGTGTAATGGCTGTGTGAAAATATTTGACAATTTCTCTAGGGCTCAATGGAATTTCTAGAATTTCACTAGTCTGTAGCGGTGTACGAATCTCTCATTGAAATTTCCATTGAAATCAATAGATTTCTCGGAAATTCGCCCGGCATTACAGAATTTTCTTTGCAGGATTTCATGATTTTCAGGGAGTCTTGTAGGATTTTGGAACAGTTCAGCTCTCGAAGCAAACACATCACGATACCTTTTCACCAAAATCGCCTGAAAAGATATCGCGCTGCTAACGCCATAAGGACGCGAATGCCAAAAGTACGTTTTCATTGCCAGAAGGCTGTATAACTCTGTTTGCATTCATCTGAAAATATGAAAATATGCCAAGAACATTGGATCTTGTAAATCAGTCGACCGGAGCCAAAAGGTTCTACGTTCCGGCATGGATACGACATTTTGACTGTATGATTGTTTCCCAATTTGCCATCAATAACGCGGAAAGTTCCTTTCGGCATGCATTAGCGACGCGATGTATTGAACCGTCAATCTTGCGATGTCAAAACTAGTGTGCAGTTTACGGACGTATAAAAAAAGCAGAAATTTCTCTCAAAAATTACCTCACGTAATCCCAGACAGTGACTTCTAGCGCTCTCTGGCGCAGCTCGGATCTTCTGACTCCGCCATAGACGAAGGTCTGGTTCCACTTGGGGTCGTTCGTATTGGCGAGGGTTTTCGTTCTCCGTTTTGATTTCTCGCTGCAGAAAACCGGATAAAGAAAACAAATATAGTCTAACTCAAAGTTTTCGTCTAGGCTCATTCCTCGTTGTTTATCCGATTGCAAAGAAATCAAGCGTTAAGTTGCGTGCAGCTTTCTCAGCCTCCTTGTTTACCTTTTATCGGGGAGCAGGAATATCTTGGCGTACGGATTCCTCGGCTGACCATTTCCCCTGGGTGTTAATCCGGCCGCACATACTAAAGTGACTATAAGTTGTAGCCCAGTCGTGTCGAACCCGAGTTTAACCTGCAGCCGACCACCAACGTTGGCGTTCCCACCAGGGTGTCGCGCGTGCCTGCTTCTACCTTGGGCGTGGAGGTCGGGGGAACCTGGCGATGTGACCAGCACCGATGGTTTCTCTCGACGCGAATCATACAGGTCTGAAATATTCCCGATCATTCGTTTTTCATCCTGATTTTTCGCGGGGGAAAAATGACAATACACCTAATTTTTGTCACATAACTTTCTGCCAGCTTCCGTTAGGCTACTACCATCGGATATCAGTTTCATTGAAATATATTCCAAGCATTTTGAGACGGGCACTGAAGTTATTCGTAATCTCTCTCAAAAAGTATTGAAAATTTGTTCAATTCAAAATTTCAGGGTGATCGAAAAAGATGCACATTTTTCATGAGAATCAGTTACATCTACTCTTTCAGGCACCCTCGCTTTTTGATCGATCTCAAATTTCGATCGAAAATCTAAGGAAACCAAGAAAACGAGGATAAAGATTGATATTCTGAAGCTGAAAAAGATTATGGTTCCGAGTGAATTCTGGCTCTCATGAGATCGTTCCTTTTATTGTCAGCACTCGCTGTTGCAGGATACTGATAGGTTTTTCAAACCTCCATAAAACTCTGATGCCCAGTATCAATCGCAACTACAAAAAATTGAGATACTGGGGAAAATGTACATGTACATCGCTCTTGGAAGGTTTGAAACTTTCATATCTTTGAAAATTACGAATATTACTCTTCACAGCGTATTAGTGGACGAAGGATAGTTAAAAAGTCGGGCAGAAATAGGGGTCAATTCAACTAATAAGAAGCTTACACCCTCTGAAGCATACACTTTTCTCAACATCAAATTTCTCAAAACTCAGTCCTGGGGGATTTCGGGCTTACTGATTCCAAATTTGCGTGACAATTCGAGAATCTCCAAAGATCCGATCGGCGGATTCAAAATAAAGGAAAAAATTTGCCACAAGTCGCCTAATTGGCATGAAAGTCGGCTCATGGGGGCTCAACAGGTTGCTGGATTAAAATCTGGAGTGAAAATATAAAAATTCAATGTAGCAGATCAAAATTGTCAAACGAAGGCAGATTTCGTGTAATAATCACTACTCAACGTTTCTCGAGCTCGCTTAGCTCGCGAATTCTGACTCCGGATTTGCATACGGCGTGCATGGAAAGCTCTTGGCCACACAGATTTCATGGAAATAATAATCAATTTCTTGAAGATTATGAATTTGAAATTTTGACTACAGCTTCATATTGAGTGATTCGAAAACTACGGGGTATGTTATAGTTTTCCAAAACTCGGATTGGAATAAATATGGTTTTTTTTTTTTATAGTTTGAAAAGTAGAGCTTCAAAGACTGGACTGGAGATCGGTTAGAGAAATAGTAATCGCCCCGGGATACTGGCTGTATGGTAGACGTTGTTGAATATTTCTTTGAACATTCATTGAGTCAGAGGTATGAAGTTACAATTCTGACACAAAACACATTGCAGAAATTGCCGCTGATATAGGTTGAACGACAGAAGTCAGTCATGCCAACACAGGTCAAGGCTTTGCAGTAAGATAGAAAGATAGTAGAAAGATCTGCATCTAGGGAGTCGGAGAATGCATTTGAGTCAACTAATGTGAGGTGAGGTAGATAACAATGTAGACATAATATAGGTATACAATTGATAACGATAAATGCATAGTAGTACATACGTATACGTCGTTTACAGAAATCGATAGACTTATGTAGTGTTAGAAAAAAGTTGTTGCTCCCATAATATTATACTATGGTTGTGTTAATGTGAAGGTGCAATATTATTTCTAAGCTATAATCTACTGTGAATAGTACACAACAATCACATAACACGTAGGTTAATCAATAATCATCATAAGAATATAGGAATATATTATGTTCAACTATTAAATTACCGAACAATATACAGAGTCAGTCGAAATCTGTAAAAATTGTATTCATTAATTTATACTCACATTTCTCAATAATTCATCCAGCGCTAAGTCATCTATATCTAATAACCAAGCATCAAAATAGCCTGATCGTTTGAGAACGTCATCGAACGGGAATTATCGTCAGTATTCTACGTATAAAATACTCAAAAATATCCTAAACACTAGAGGTCTGAATAATTTTTTCGTTTTTTCTCCCATGCTCAAACAGTTTCTTTCCATTTCCTATCAATGATCCTAATAATTATTACTGAAAAACACACTAAGGTACTGACAACTACTTCAGGCTCTGATTCTGGTGGATCAATCGAGCACTCATATCGTACCAGGAATCAGGATCGGACTAAAGTCATGACCGAAAATATTCACCTTTGTGATGAGTTTGTTGTCCTGTTCCAGTGGAGTCGTGTTTTTGCCTCCATTGTGCCTGTGCAACTCCACGTCTTGCGGCAGTTGTGCTTGGGATCACCGGTGTCATGATACCACCTGGCATATTCGAGGCGGAAGTCATGCTTCTGGAGACGATGAGTTCAACCTGCGGTTCCTGTCTCGATTCTGCAATGATATCGTAAACTTCTTGGAAACTTTTTCCCTGGAGAGATCTCCCGTTCCACTCGATGACCTCGTCTCCTGATGACCAAAAACACAGAAACGATGCACACAAAAAAATAGGAAAATGGACAAGGAGACGTCGTTTGTCTACGAAAGTGAAACGGAGACCAGATCCTCTTACCCGGTCTAAGGTGGCCCTCCAGATCGGCTGTGCTCCCTTTTTTCACCTTTTCAATTAGCGCGCCCCTAGAACCGTTTTCCAAGAGCTTACCACCGACCACTTTCAACCCCAGGATGCTACTGCTACTACCAAAACCAGCTCCTTGTGACTTCTTCAAGATCATATGCCCGATCATCTTCTGCCCGTCACTGCTTTCCTGCCATGACAAAGGATGCTGCGAATGGGAGAAAACATACTGTTGGCTATGCACTCTCCATCGACTAACATCTAAAGCAGCACAATTTGCTCTGGAGTTTAGGAGGAAAAAAATTGCACAGATTTTTCGCTGGCCTTCATCAACCACAAGATAGCTCGAATGACATCTTTGTGACCATGATAATCCGAACGAATTCCATCGGTTATGAATTACTTTGCAATCTTTTTCCGATCACACTCAAACAAATGTACTGGATGTGATTGATCGCATATCACGACGTTGCAGTATTTGTCTCGATAATTATGATTGCCGATTTTCACGAAGCAAAAATGTATAGTGTGGATGACGATGACGTTCGGGAAGTAATCCTTGACATCAAGCAACATCGTGAAGTGTGATATTTTTATCAAAGTTGTGATTTTGAGAATTGTTATGATGCAGTGGGTGGTGAATATCTAAAACGATATCGTACATGGAAATACAAAGATACAAACTCGTGCTGAACATGCAAAATGAAAATGAGGTAGGTATGTTGATAAAATAAGCAAGCGGTGCGATAGTCAGAGAGTCGAAGCAGCATGGCATGCGAAAAGGTGAGTCTCTTTGGCGGTATCTACCGGATAATATTGAGTGGATCTACTTTAGGGAATGGGGTCGCCTTTGCGGTTTGCACTTAAGAGATAGGTACAGTTCACAATTGCAGTTAACAAGTCGGCTCCGTTTCTTGGCCATGATATACCTACACTCCTCAATAGATCATAAGCGGTAACTATATTGTTTTATGACCACAATAAACTGGACTGGCTGAAACTATAACTTCCTATGAATTATCTCGCTCTCTTAATCAGTCACAGATTTTGATCTCATTTTCAGCCAATCCACTTTTTCCACCATTTCTACTGTTCTAAAACTCTCTGTGGCTCACCACGAGATCAGGAGTGATTTTATGTCCGTCGAGATTATCGTAATGAACGTCAAGTTCCGTGTCGTAATCGGTGCGAGACTAAAAATGTCAAAAATTCCGAATGAACAATTGTGGCGAATTTACCGAGGCACTTCCTCGATGCTTTCAAATTTCACATTCTGAACGTTTGACATCTTTGGTATTCGATAATCCAATGATTTCTACATGTTTATACGTGATTACAAGATGTGAAACACTTTCCATTCATTCAGACGTTAACAATTATTTGGCGACCAAGTTGGGGTTCCATTGCGGCAAATTATAGATACACCGACGCCAATTGAAAACTATCAGAAAACTTTTCCACGGCCCTTATGGATCCGTCTGACAATGAATGAAGAGTTACATTATGGAACGATGAAACAATACGTACGTACGCTATTTGTAACTCACTACTCAAACTTGCATGTTATCTAGATTTGCTATTATAACGGCAACTACCTTCATTCGTAACCCACTCAGCTCCTATTGTATGGATAAATCCACGTCAAGCGGATCTGTTAGGTTTCGGAAATCTTTTAATTCTACCCATCGATAGTCTTGAGGGAGTTAGATTTTTGTGCAAGATCTATTTTCCAAAAGATAATTTCCACGGAGCCGTGTCGCTGAGACACTGGGGTCGCAGGCATCGTGAATTCTGAAGATTTTTTACCCGGACACAAGAAATGAGACGACTCTAGAATTGATTTACAAAATGCATTATGTTCCAAAACACATGCGATCATTTTTCAGATTTGTTTTACATCTGCAGTAACAATGTTATAAAAATCTTTGAAAAGTTTTGTGTTGAAAATGACCGATTCGAAGACAATTTTTTTTTTCTGTATTTGTTATTTTTTGCTGAAAATTCGAACTTTTTCACGTTAGATGGAACAACGAAACGATATATCTAGCTTCAATGTTGACCGAGTTATCAGTTCTGTGGGAAAGCCGTTCACAGATTTTGAATGACAAACACCTAGATGAATTTCGAGATGAGAGATTAATGCTTTGACACAAGAATATAACTTCCTGGCCACTGCTCATGGATGTACGCCGTCGAAAAAGTATCCATGACTAGACTGATCCGCTCGACGTGTTCAGGCTCTATTTAATAATCAATTAGCTGCCCAGCCTGTGCTCCACTACACATCATTCTACTCCAATAAATTATCATCTTCAATCTTTGATCGCGCCAGTAACGGTTATCCATGAAATATTTCACCGACCCATCACTCCTACGTACAAGGAGATTTTTTTTTCAATTCTGCAGTGGAGTACTGGGATCAGCCAAACGGTCCGAATTGCGTCTTCACGATCTGATTAGGGTTTCTATGTCTGTTCATTACACATTCCTTGCTCTTTTTGCCCTCTCTTTTTTCACACAGAACCGGACGCAAATCGAATGGGTTTGATACTACGTTGAATAAAAATCGTCAACGCGTTTCCAAGTCCTGTATAATGCAAGCAAGTATCTAGATACGAATGCTGAATAAGCTTCAAGAATTAGGCGAAACTATAAAAATTCCTAAACCTAGGACTTTCTCTCTTTCACGCAATCTCCACTACAACTTTTTTTCATTTTCTCTCAAAATCTCTTTCTGCCTCCTCTTGCCAGCTTGGCCTGTACCTTTGGCAGATCTCCACGATTGCTGTCTTCGCTGCTGGTGAAAGTGCTCGAAGTGTCGATACCAGAATCCTTGGTAGCGCTGTCCTGGCTGCCCTGACGATCGGCTTCCCATGACCAGTCCTCCTCGTGGCCAACGATATTTGTGCCACCGTCAAAACGAACCGTCTTTTTCCCCCTCCGCTCAGTAAACCTGGGACGATCAACGCGGTTTCAAAGATCCGAAGAAAGGACCTTTTTTCGGTACTGATCGGAAACAGATTGGCCGAGACGATACACGTTATACGGGGTTTTTTCTGACGGAGTATATTCTCGAAAAGACCCGGTACGTACAAGAAAACAAGCCGATTCTGATTATGAAAGAGCTTTGAGTCGAATGGAATGGAACAAATCATAATGTCTTCGAACCAATCGTGAATTCGTCAGGATCCTCTAATCCCTGGGTGCGTAAACACACCTTCGACTATCAGCGCTCCATTCGTCCCCACTTCTCCTGAAGCTCCTCCTGACTAGGGTGCTTTCTTCTTTCCGTGGTTCTCGAGGGGGATGGTGGCCGTTGTGGCTAATTGTTGTTGACGATGTCCTCACGTGCCCGTTGTGAGGCCCAAACCTTCGGACACCACCCGACATGGACGTTGGCCCTCCAGTCTCATAGCTGTGCCCCTTCCCTATGGTAGATCCAAATTTTCTACTTCTGGTATACACTCCTTGGCGCTCAATTTTTATCTCAATTCACCCCTACACATAGCCTCCCCGTTACACATAATTCACCCTTTCATTCACTGCGCTCGTGTATTCGGTGACGGGGTGAAGCAGTAACTATTTCAAACCGTGGTAACTCGTCCGTTTATTATCAAACTGAAAGAGGGTTGGAATCAAAATTTGTTTCTACGTTTTTCTGGCGGTTTTGCCGAAATTAAAAACTACTCAAAGGTTTTTCAAACAGGCAATTTTCAACCCTGAATCGAGACAACTTCAACGGTGTGCATATGATGTTCGGATGAAATAGTTACTTTTTCATCCACTTTCTAGTTGACACATATCATTATATGTATCGTTTATTTATCATTACATATTATATGTCCGAGCGAGAGTATGAGCTGACTGAGAAATTCACCAGCATACATCCAAGCATGAAAATATTTTGTGCACCTTATACGACTAGAATTTTATTCGCGTAAAACTGCGGCGAGGCGATCCTAGAAATGTAATATTGGGTTGCGTGTATACATATACTTCGGAAAGTATAGTTGTTTTGGTGTTTTGTGATAGACAGAATGTGAGCTCCGTGCGCGAAAAAAAGAATGAATAAGCCGACTTGTCATCGGACAACGAGTCACGTTTCTTCTCTTTTTTTTTCCTTCCAGTTTATCTATCATCATTGCGCATTGTTGTCAAATTTGAATCGTAACTTCGGAATGGGCTCTCGCGAAAATTTGCAAGGAATAAAACGAGGCTCGTTGCAGATGAGGCGTCGACGACAATAATCAATGTATGAGCAACAATAGGTACAAGGTGAATAATTGATTATATAGTTACTATACCCAATATGCAACACCAATTACGTAATAATAATATAGATAGTTTGATCGTAGCGAAAAAATAGTAGGTATAGATACATTGTACACATTATACAGGTGTATCCCGACTATTTCAACGAGCTTTAATTTATTCGACTTAATTGGAGACGACCCGCGATGGCCGCCGCTAGAACAGCCAAGCTACACAGATTTCGTGTACGTACTGTGCAAAATTTTGATCAATGAATAAATAGACGCGATTTTAGTTTGTCCAGTGAATAGATAATTGAATATTGAAATTTCTGTTTGCATTGAATTGAATTCAGATTGGTAACAGTGAAAGTGCAGATAAATGACAAATGAGACATAATTTATGCAGCAACGTCAATGATTTTTTGTCATCATTAAAAATCGAACAATTCAGCGACACGAACAATGTATGAATGTACACAAATATGTAATGTCCACGTATAGTATACATAGCATATAGTCAAATATTATACAGAGTGGCGTGTGAGATAGAGAGAGAGAGAAAGAGAAAGACATAATACTGTGCGCAATTTCTGTATAGCTGAAAGCGAGGGACTATTCACTTGCTGAAATCGTAAACCACATCTTGAAAGAGGCACCGAAATCCACGTGGGAATTGCTTGAAATCGTTAAATCAATTTGAAATCAATGAAACCGATACAAGATTTTATGCGTCGCCAGAGAAGAAAACAAAATTCGGTTTATTAACATGAAAATAGCCGGGAAATATCCCCAGAAATCTTTAAATCGCGTGTGTGATCACTTGAAATCATTTGTCACTAGATCGGTGCTCGAGTGAATAGCCTCTCGGCTGAAAGTCGATTTTTTTTTTATCCAAGTTTGTAAATGTTTGCTGATCGGTCATTCTTCTCTATTTGTGACATCCGAAGCAAAACCATTTTCCCCTGACTCGATTTTACAGAATAGTTTTCGACACATGTTTTTGATTTTATACTTTTTCCCAGTCTAGGTATAGCCTTCGTCTTCTGGGAGAAATAAGCAATATAACGAAGCTCGTTAACTTCGTTTTCGCTTCGGTTTCTCATAATCTTCTCTTGATTTTTGTTTCAACTCTATTCTTATGCATTACGGATGATAGAGCTAGCATTTTGATTGAAAAATTTGAAGCGAACGATGACCGATCAGCGGAAGACACGGACATGCACAGACATAGATATTTATATTGATGTATGTTTGTGTGTATATATATATATACATAGGTATATATGTATATATAATATATATATTCATTTATGTGTATATGCAGCTGATTGGCGACGAGGTCGCGGTGGTTTTAGTATGCAATTATACCGCAAGAAACTTCTTGATCTTCTCGTCCAGCATCGCTTGGCGGCTGATTCGATCCCCCGCTTTATCCCTCGGACTCCTAGGCCCCCCCACCACAATCGGTGGGGGTTTCCCTCCTAGAAGGCATTCGTAATAAGCCACAGATATTCGAACGCAATATTTATTGTTAGCTCGTTTTTGCGAGACTGCAAAATTATTTGATTCACATATTTTCGAAATAAATTCCGAAATCGACCCCCTGCTGACGTGAAATCGAAAAAAATCAAAAATAATAATATAACATGAACAAAAGATAGCATTCTATTAAAGAAAAAAGAATCACCGTATCGAGATCACCGAAGATGATTAGATTATCATGTTGATGAAAACCAAACTCACCAAGAGTAGGAAAATATTTTTGTTTTTTTCAATGCTTTTTACTTCTCACTTTACATGTATGTATATGAAAACCTGAGGGACAAAGCAGCCGCTTGCGTCTTGATTTAAAAGTCAGATGACACCGCGAACCAGACACATCACCCCGGACTTGTTTCTACGTACAGGTCCACCCTTCTCCTTTCAGGGATGCTTCTTCAGCCCTGCTGCGCTCCAGCCAGGAGCAGTATAGAGGGTGACGCAAGTGTCCGGTCGATTCACGATGTCTGCGTCCATGATATCTTCCCTATATCGTGGTATCCGCTGCGTGACAAACTTCAGGCTACTCGCGGTTGCGGTGATTACACATTTTACCATGAATATTGTTATAGAGATTTTGGTGTTGCATCGTCATCTATTTTCGTGTTGCATATATATTTTTTGTTTCTTTTTCGTATTTGTGAACTTACCTCGCTAATCTACATGCTATTTTCTATTCTAATCAGTGCAACTACATGGGAGCAACAACGCTGTCCTCTAACGCATTTTCATACTTTGCATAATTGCAAAGTCGTAAACCATTTACTTTTCTTTTCTTTCTCATACTCTATTTCACATCAGAGATACCAGAAACTCATTTAAATTTCATCTCAGCATGTGCTGAAAATGAATCTCCCACCGCGATGAACGAATCCTTCGAACTGTTTATTAATATTCATGTTTCTCTTTCGATTGTTACTCACACATCGGAGCGAGGATAGTGCAATCGAATTAGCCTACTCGATGAACTTTTCATGTTAGTAAATATTCGTTGTTCAAATATTTTCTTACCATCAAATTCTCATCGGACTTGGCCCAAACTCATTTATACCTATAGTATTCCGGCGAACTTCTATTTTGGTTGAAAAAAATTTACCAGAAATTACCGCGAGATTGAAGTGGTGACCGGAAAGCTCAATAATTAGTAGAAACCCCGTGTGTGTCAGGCGGACGAACCGTAACCGTCGAACGTAGTACGATTAGTACGCTCAGAATTAGAAGCGGTACGAATATAAAAGTAGTAGAACCCGAATGGGTCAAACGAGCGAATAGTATGAGTAAAAAAAGTCAGACGCGTGTACCTTTTGCGCAATCACCGCATAGGTGTTACGTTGCGTACTCACACGCGTGCGCAATTGGTTATCACGCAGCCAAAACCAATCGGCCGCGCGTGTGATTGAATTGAACGTGAGGCCTGAAGGTGATCCGGCAAAAGGTACACGGCGCTTACAGTGTCCCAAGCTCAAAATCTGAAGTGGTCGAACAACGAGTAGTTCAGGTCGAATGAACGGACGGTTGGTATTGCAGTAGAGACAGGCGGCACGCGAGTAGTGAATAGTGTCTGTCGAATGCGGCCTGGCGCCCAACTTCGGCCGGCGCGGCGCGGACAGTTCAATGCCGGCAATATTTTTACCTGTTATCTGTTTGATATTAGTTTTCATCTGTGAATATTATCGAATTCTTTGTCTTCCGTTTCTTCTGCAGTCTATTTCGAGAAAGAGAAACGAGAATACAGTTGTTCAAGCTTCGACTAAAAAATGAGATGAACAAAGCTTTGTCAGGTTTATGAGGCTACATATATATTGCCTAGCGCGCAAAAAAGAGTAAGAGTACTATTTGCGTATCTCTGCAGTTTCAGGTACAGGGGATGATGTACCCTGAAGCCATGGCAAAGAGATGCTGGGGCTGTATCCAAGCTCATCCCGGCTATTATTAGCACCTCGAGATTAAGAGAGATGGAGAGATCAGAGAGAAGATGGGGCAGGGGGCTACAGAAATTCCTCGGATGGTTCTGCAGATGAAACGCCAAGCTTCCTGCATAGCATCTGGTTCACAGAATGGTTCACGCGCGTCTCTCATGTATGTATGTATGTACATACATCATGTACTTATGTAGGTATATCTCACATGTGCTTGCGGATTAGTATACGATTTACTAGAGGTAAGTCACAGATTTTCAAACCTCTGCACAGATGTCTACGAGCAATTCATGCGATGCGTGTATTGAAAGCTAATAATATCCATGGAACACCACAATTCCAATGTTGTCTGCAAATCATTGTGTTTTTGAATGAAGAAATTCCCGACGATGTTCATCGCTTGATGATATTTATATGATGATACGATATTTCAAAGAAGCTCAAAATTTGTGCGAGCATGTATCGAAGCCAAAAGATTTCCGCTTGCGTGAATTCTCACCGGAACAGGAGGTTCATTTCCGTCAATATTTTCGAATTTGAACAAGTTTGTAGGAGTTTTGTATCCACCGCCTTTTAATTAGACAAAGTGTCAGGCCACGAAATTGTGGTGAAGAGTAAAGAAAGTTCGAAGAATAACAATTTCGAAGCATCCGATTAAATTTTGGTTAAAAAAAATTCAAGAACTTTAAAAATCGACGTTAACATTGTTTTCATAATTTTTGGACTTGACGCTTACGTCGAAAACTTGTGGAGCCGTTTCAGCGACGACGAGAGACTGCGTGATACGACGAACGTAGGGTAACGAAACAACGGTGGAACGGCCCGATTCACAGAGCTCCAGAACCTGAAGAACCAGCCGTCCGTATATTTGTGCTTCGCAGGTACACGGGTGAAAGTGCGGCTAGGTATACAACATCAAGTGAGATACCGACGCCTTCTCGATTTAACAAAAGATAGGCTAGTGCGTCATAGCATAGCTAGACGTATGTTCCGGTAGCAGGAAGCTCGTCAAACAAACGTACACAACCTAAACTCGTTGCGCAACGGTTCGGGTTGGCCAGGGTGCTGAATGGACCACACGGAGCCCGGCCGGATCGTCGGTGGCAGCGGGGTGAAGGAGGAGGTCGCAATTCGCCCACGTGCTGCCCTGTGACGTCACGCGGACGCGTAGGCGTCGAGTTCGCTGCGTGGGCGGCCAAGTAGGAAGGTGAGCGGAGGTGGTAAGGGGAAATCGCGGAGCGGCGAAGAGTGGGGCGGAGATGAAAAGGGAAAAGAGAAGGGAGAGAGCGAAGGATCAATGTAACGGCGGGACCGGGAGGGTAGAACCCGAGAATTCCCGCAAGACACATTCCGCGATACCGGAGCTCCAAGATCATCGCTTCGTTCGCTTGAAATTTATTATTTACTATTTGAAATTTGGAATCTTAGGTGATGCGGTTTACCACCAGCGTTCTTATCGCCAGATGCCAATCCCGTGCACATCTTTAAATTCTTTGTATTAGTATCTTGATTTTTCTTGGCTATCTTCGTATGCCCCGCGGTTCCCTCCCTCATTTCCTTTCCCTTTCAATTTACATTTTCTGCAATATGAGTTACCTTATAGTTCAAAGAACTGCCCGCCTGTACAGCGAATTACGCCAAAGGTGCGCGTCTGTCTATTTCCGGAACATCCTATCCCCTGGTTTCAACCACCCTTACCTACTCTGGCACACCTGAGTGAACCAGTTCACAGGTCACCGGCTATGTGTCTAATCATCCATGAACTAGATACATGTGAGTAGATGTTATGTTTATGCAGGTTGACTCCTAAAACTCCGTTTCGACGCCCATGCTAGGCAGTACGTAAGTATACACCGTATACACAGATGGACAATCATCCCTCAATATTTCCAGCCAAAGAAAAGAACAAAAATTGCCTAATTTCCCGGACAATGTCACGTGGTCTGATATAATTGATCAAGTAACCCTTTTTTGAGTAAGTTCACAAATCGGCATTGATCAGTTGATATCCACAGTATGACATAAAGAGTTATCGATCATGTATGTAAATAGCACCGACCATTTTGAATAATGAATCTAAATGATATTGCGGAAAAAACCGGATCCGTCGAAAAAGTTCGACATGCTATGCTGATCGCACTATCCTTTCACCGTCGATTCGTTTTTGGCAGCGATATTCGTTAGGGCGACAAGAAATTAGAATTTTCCGGTGTAAAAGCTGTTGCAGCTTGACGCTGACTGGTTTTTTGATGAAAAAACTAATCTGTGTTTTTCAGTTTCTGATCAAAAATCGTTCAACCATGACCAGATCGTGGTGCTCGGTATTATATCATTCGTGACGAATAGAACCAACGGTCAGTTCGTCGCGTGACCATATCTCGTTCCTCGTTCCTCGATTCTCGAGGGACAACTATTCGACCTAGGTCAAAGGTCACTTTGGCCTCTTCTCTCATGATACTCGCTCAGCTCTGCCTAGTAATTATGCATTGAGTAAAAGAAAAACCTGATGTCGAGCCACCGTTTAAGTAAATCCTTGATTGTATCAAGGATTGTCTTGTCAATACATTATTATGCGTCATGTAAGCAATGTTGAACCGCATCACGCCGATACTGTAAAGACATTACACCTGCACAAAACGTCCCGCATATAAATGTCATTCAGCGAACCTAAATATAATATGCCGATCTCTGCAAAACCAGGCATTGCATCTCATGTATCTGCCCTAACGGCCCGTTGTAACAGGGAAGGAACATTTGAACACTCTAGGCGTGTAAATTATCGGACGACACGAGGATAAATGATGCTGGTGGGAAAGGGACTGATAATGATCAGCAGATCGCCGAATGGTCTAGCAATTAATTTCGCGTCAGAGAATGCAGAGTGCATGAAGGAGAAACACGTGTTTCCTGAACCTGGGCATAATTTTTCCCAAGAAATTTTTCACCGAGACGTTTTGTGGGAGCCTTCACGGTGATTTTATCTGCTGTACACATCGACGAAAGATCGAAAATGACTCACCCTTTTCAGACTCGTCGGGCTCGTCACTGGCGCATTCTGGTGTACTCCGGAGCTCCTCTTCGCTACTGCTGAAGCTTCGCTGTGGCTGACCATCGCCTTGGACACCAGGGGCACCGCCTTGGCCAGGTGGATGCAGCCCCGGCATTTGGTGCGCCTGGACGTGGTGCGTAGGATGTGGAGAGTGCTGTTGAGAGGGATGAATTACTCGTGAAGGAGGATCGGCGACTGGGGGATGGCCGTAGGCCATCGCTAGCTCAGAGTTTTGTTCCTGAAAAATAAAGAGAAACAGAAGAATGATCACTCGAAAGAAAAGCCACGAGAATAGTTCAGAAGATGTGGAGTGGTTGGACAGAAATTGAAAAACAATAAATAAAACCGTTATTGATCCGAATGATTTTCACCTGGTAGATCTGTCTCTGCCGCTGATATGTCTGGGCATGTTGTCGCATCAGACCATCCAGCTCGCCTCTATAGAGGCTGGGGTCGTCTTCAGGGAAGGCAGCCGGATGCCGTGGAGTTGGCTGCATCCCGTACGAGGCTACAACGACGTGTGGTGTTGGTAAAGACCTGGAGTGCGGGGACACGGACATTTCTACACCACTGTCACTCGTCGACATACGACGACCCGGGACCTGAGGAAGAGAAGAAAATCACGCGTGAAGTCTCTTGTGAATATTACAGAAACATGGCACAAAAGAGATAAGAAATGAAGGAAACATCTTCGTGGCATTATGAGGAATAGAATTTGAACCGCGTGATATGAAAACGCCGCAATGCAACGGTGAAATATCAGATTAATACAAAAACTCCGGTAGATCTGAAACAGTACCTGTTCTTGCTGGGAGTACTGCCTCCGGAGAAGACTTCCGCTACGTAGAAGCGGTTGATTCTCCTTCTCAGCAGCACTGTGCGCCCGTTCCAGCTTCGGCCTTTTATCTTGCGTTTGTTCCGTATGACCTGGTAGCCCAATGCCTTGCATGTCTTCCTGCATTCGCCGGAGCATTGCCGTATCTGCAGCGCCGAGCCCAGATTTGGTCATCCATTGTCCAGTTTTCGACAGAAGCTCTTGCTTTTTACGGCATAGGATGCAGACCCATATCACCTAATGAAGAACAAGGAAACGGAGAATCATGAAGCTTCTGGGGAATCCAGTTTTGTGTTCGCTCTGTTTCGTTCGTCTTCCGATGTCTCTCCTGCGATACCGCAACTTTTCAAAGCAGAGTTTAACAGTATTCATGGAATCCTTGACGGGACAGGTCAAAGTTCGTAGTGAGTCGTGTTCGATGAGTTGACAGGTGACACAGCCGTTAAGTACGCTCGCTAATGGTGTCGCTAATTTAAAATCCTGACGGAATAAAGAGCGGATGTAAAGTCTCCTTAATGAAAGTTCGAGCTCGATGCTGTAAAGTGGCATATCGGCCTATAGGAGCACACTGCATCGATTGAAAATATGTAAATACCAGCTGGCGGCGGTGACTCGCATAAGGTGAATAATACGAAATTAAATCAACCCATTTACATCACACCGAGAACACGACCCGACGCACGCTTCACCGACCACCACGAGTCCCTAAATACTGTGGACTCTATCATACCCGTGATACCCACCACCGACGCGTTCAGTTGCAAATACTGATTAACACGCCCAAGTCATTTCTAAATATAGATCCAACGTTATTTTATCTAGCAACTGCAGGGACTAATGAATCCCTCTCACCTACGCAAAATCACGTCTAGACGGTCTTCATTATGCACGCAGCTAGGGTTGAATATCCTCAGCGGAATATCGAAAGCTAATGATGAGGACGACGTGAAAGTATGGATATGATTCACCACTTCGTAACAGCGAGTCGAATCATGACTTCGGAATAATCCTCTTCGTTCTGTTATTCCGGAGGAGAGCCAAAGCTCGCCCACGTGCCTGGACCGATTCTTAGGAAAGACTGATGGGTTAAGATCGCCGGCCCCTGCAGGTACCCTATGCACATACAGAAGCCGTTGAGGCCGCGAGGCGAGACGAAGCCGAGGTAGAACCTAGCGCAACCAGCTGAAGGGTACTTGTGCACTTGCCGAGTTGCCTGGCTAGCAATATGTCAAGTATGTCGCCCCAACCTCAAAATCCCTCACGCTGCTACCCATTCTCGTGCTCCTGCACCTGCACACCTGCTAACGTTGCAGGATTTTACTTTGGCATCAAAATACTATGCGGTGCATTGGGGCACAGACATTTCACATCCCCCTCACTCTGTCATACTCCAGAGTGTGACGAAGATGACATGGATTCTCTGAACTGTCCGTAATCTCGTGATAAAATGAGGTAAAAGTACCAGTAACCGAGAATCTTACGCGTGGTACCAGCAGCTACACAGGCGTGCTTTTTTTATGGTTATTCAGCTTCATGCGCTTCGTATGCCGTAACAAGAGGCCCTACAATTTTTATTTCCCTCACACGTTCTCACATGGACTGTTCTGGAAATCAGGTTGTGCGCACTAACGGCACCTTCCAGCAGTTTTTAGTGCAGATATTTTGACGTACGATTAACCGGTGATTATCATTCGCACATAGCTGAAAGTATTTTAGATTCAACTCAGCGCACTTCGGAGGAAAATATGACAATTTGCTGACAAGAGAATCGGGGCTTTCGTTCCTCAACATAAACGCTCAACCCAGATGTATTTCTCAGCGTAATGTGAGAGGAGGCTCAGACAACATAGTAAGTGGTGAGTGGCATCGGTGCTCAGACGACCCTTCAGCTCGTCAACTCAACTAGTACAAGAAGCACGGCCCTGGACCATAAGCCACGGTCATGCTCGCGCATAACCAGATAGAGAAAATTCCATCCCTCAGCTATACGCTAGCGCACCTAGCATCTAGCACCTTGCACCTAGCACCTAGGTGCGAGCCAAGAACGAGAAAGAAGGAAGGGGACCGACGAGCCGAGCCAGAGTATCGTCCCTAAATTCTACTCGCTTGGTTGGATCATAAAATGACGCGCAGCTCAGTCATCGAGGAAATCCGCATGTTTCTCCTCTCATTTATTCTGGCGCGGAAAAACACAAAAGAAACCGTCAACATGAGTGATTCGGAAACAAAACCGTTTCACCTTCTCGTTCTGATGTTCGAACAAATCACAAATTCATTCGAAGAAATTCTCCAACTCATTGAACCTGTTCTAGGTAGTGTAACGCTGCTGTAACGCACCCAAAAAAGCTCTCCTGTAAAACGATATCCGATTTTGAGAACTGTCAACGGGTCGGATAGAAAACATCGAAGTACTCAGCTGCATTCTTGATGCAATTGTTTAAATTTTTCATGCGTTTTGGCTGTTAACAATCTTTGTCACAATAAACTGAACGGAACGGTGTTTCTAGGATACACGCCTGGCATCTGGAGAATAAATACAATACCAGTGGTGAATATGATTCCAAATTACAGACTTCATCGGTTTTCAGAAATAGACATCTTCGCCTTGGGAGTGACGCAACTATACTTGATAACACTTATTGGAACCTAATACGTATCAACGTTCGCATCTCACTAGTTTCTAAGCAATCCTTAAACATTTCGGCTGTTCCCGATTGGTTTCCGCAGTTATGGGATCTCACTTCAACGTTCGTCAAACCAAGATAAATATAATCCTGGTAAGCTTCATCTTGATACGATTTACTATGTGCAAGTAATTTTGCCAATTTTTGCATAAATTACTAGATATTGAACGGTATCACCACTCGGTGAAATATTCGACTGGTTTGTAGTACATTGATCAAAGTGCAAAGTTTGCCGTTTGAAACGGTGTGCACAGATTTAAGAAATCAATTTTCATTCGGCTCGAATGACTCTTTCATAAATTTGTGCCCGAGACACTCATGTTGACGGTAGTCGAAGAACTGTGCAGGAAAGATGGGATATCTGGGGTAAAAATTGTGAGGTGAGATCGAAAGCCGGATTCTCGAACGCCGAGACGCAAAACTCTTGAACTCTTCGACCAAACGAAAGCAACAAGTATACGAGAGAGACAGAGAGAGACATAGAAGTTATTATCTCAAAACTACCTACTTGAAGTAATTCGTTCTGCCATATCTGCTGTTCAAACATGTGCACAGTTTTCTATAGCAATGGTCTAGGGAATATATAGATTGCCAATTCAACTAATTATGATTCTTCTTCACATTGGCTGAAAAGAGTTCTGGTATTGACATGTGATAGAGAAAGGGAGTTTAGAATGAGAAAAATTCATCAGAAGTCGAGCACGTCTGCCTACAGCCGGAAAATTGGGTGGTTCGATTTTTAGTGGGTGTCCCGTCCCGTATGTATGCATCCCCGAATTTCTCAGCTGGTAATTGGAATTGTGGGATGCTATAAAAGGAGAGCTATCAATGTTAACTAAAAATACACCTGTACCGTCGATATTGAAAAATAAAACGATCAAGCTCGGGCCCTAGCTCACTCTTTCGTTGGGTAATAAGGTTCAACGTCATAAAACTCTATCCGCTCTCAGATAACTCGAGCCACGAGAGAGTCATCTTTCCTGATATGGGTTCAGCGACTATATTCATTCACACGAAGAAATTCACAAGTACGCGAAGTCCACTTGCTGAAGAGGAAAAGAAACCAGGGACCCAGAATTCATAATTACGCAGCAGTCTACGAGGATGATAATCGCGACGGGTTCGTTCATTAGAAGAAGTCATTTTATGCAGAGACTTTGATTTCGTTCAACGTGGTCCCCGAATTTGGGATGATAAATTTTTCACTGATATATGTATGTACATACTAAGTCGCGAAAAACATGCATAGCCACGAGTATCGAAACTCAGTGGAAGAATCCGCATATAGTTAAGGCCGGGTAGACTGGTATCGGAAAAAATAATTGGTGTACACCCACGAAACTGTTTACCTACCCTGCGTGCTATTTAAGCGACGATAACAATTCCACGTGTAATTACTCGTAACTCCTGCCTCTAATTGCGCTGAAGAACACGGCGCACCGTGTACTCGCATGCGAGTAGGCTCGACTAACCAGCGTCAGCCCACACCGAGCTTCAGAGACCACGAGGTCGGATGGCCCAAAGAATGAAAACGAGGCTACTCAGGGGTGGAAGAAGGCCGAAGGGTTAGCCACCAAACTCAAACTACCCCCTCGTAATTAACTCCCGTTTTATTAGCCATCGTTCGGACCTGAAATACGAACGCGTGACCCAACATTTATTGTTTTTCGGAAAAAAAATATTCACCTTCTACGCAAAACGGATGATCTATTTTTTTCAACGTGGCATACTACACCTCGGACCCCGAACAATTCAGTCCTAGTCTAACTTACTGTGATACAAAAGATATCGATAATTGATTCCTCGAATTTCGAGATAAAATCCCACGGCAACGACTCAGGAAGACAGTTGGTTGGTCCAGAGGCTGCTTAGTGATCGTGAAACACCTTGTCTGGGTTCTTGGGACGCCGTAAGCTGATCGATATACCTGCACGCCCACGTACCACGACCGTGCTGATTTCCAGGCTGGAGAAGAAGAAGCACTATCAGAGTGCGGCTCGGTAGCCACTGCGGTTTGGAGAACGGGCAGTGGATCATTTTTTATTCACCCCAGGATTCACATCCACTGCCATAAATGTAACGTATATCAGAATCCCCTCACCCCCGAAGAAAGCAAGATGCTATCACGATGCAGTTCGTTCTCAAGGGATTCTTTTACACCATACCAACTCCCTTCACCTGCCTCATTGTCTAGCTCTGCGGCTCCTTCGGCAATATATTAGGACCAGAATCGGTCATCCACCTACCAAAAAAATTATATGTCCACGATTTCACCGCCCATGCACAGATTAAATTGGTAGTGCCGAAAACCGACCATAAAATCGTTGTACTTACTCTCTATGGAAAGAAACGGACAATTTGAAACAGATTTTATAGTTCCCAATCGTTCGAATCAACATAAATGATCTGTGGCTTCCGACAACTTTCAAGTATACCTATTGTCAGTGCAATGGTTCTGAACGAGTAGAAAAGTGTAGGCGGAGGAGGGGGAGGGGGAGGGGAAGGAGGGCTGAGAAAATATCATCGATGGTGTTCCCCGTTTTTCCGCAATTCGTAGACACCCTGTACCCTTTTACCCCGGTCCGCACTCGCCTCTCTCCACCCTGCCGCAGTCCACACTTAGATCAATATGTTGCGTCACGTCCCTCCACCCCCTCGACCCTACGTCCCTCTTCTCGCGCTCCCTCTCTCTCTTGCTATCCCTTTCCAGCTCGCCCCGAACCTAGTACCCTCTCTGCCAAATCCCCTTCATGCCCCACCATCCCTGTGACGTCACACAGGGGCGCACCCATTCATGTGCTCCCACGCAAAGCTAAGCCGCGCGGTGTATAAAACCACGTAACATCACCAGCCGACATTCGTTCCCCGGCTTTAGCCGGATCTCGAACACCTTACGAGATCCAAACTGTTGCAAAGATTTTCTTTCGTAATTTTAATCACACAAAGTTCACCAGAATTATCAGATTTCTCATGACCATGATCTTCAGAAACTTCATACGAAGCCACATCATACTTTTTTTGCACAAGCTTGGAACCATGAATATTTTTGTGTTCTATAGAGGTCGTTCGATCATGAATATGAACATCTACTCAGGACTTGATAGCACTCCCATGAATCCGCGCAAGGAACGAGAACACAGCCGATACCTTGATCAGAAAGAAATTCCGAATAGAGGGCGTCCAGATAATTGATGAACAAAAGTGTAGTCTACACAATGGTCTTATATAATCAGTGCAATCAACAAGCTCAACACCGTTGGTAAAAATATTGACGATTAGTGTTCTGCATAATATTCATTCCGGACCATAATACGGGGTGAGATTTCAGTTTTGGGTTGATCGTGGGCATTTCCACTGTGGAATCATTTTTCAAAGTTACTCGAGAAATTCATAAATAACTCAGTATCGAAACGAGATGTTTATTGAACGGAGGGATGAAGAATGGGTCCCATGCATGTCGGCCGGCAAGAATAGTGCCGCCTTCATTTTTATTTGTACGAAGGAATAATCAAGGAGTTGATCGTGAGATGACTATTGTTGACGCTCTTTGAATTAATTGTTATCGAATGAAATGAGATATTGCGAAAACCATGCGATCGACTGTTCGAAATAGAACGAACAAAGTGTACGAATTTTTTCAGATTTTTCAATTGCATTTTAATCCGTTTGATGTATAATTTGCGTAAAAAAAAAATAATTTTTCGCCTGAAAACTGCGTTCTCAGAGGAAATGATTGTTCTTTTCGTTTGACATAATCTCCACAAGAAGAATTTCAATCATGCGATTACACAGAAAATAAAACGCACTTTGCTCGTGTTAACGAAAAATTATCCCAGAAAAAAACGTTTTTCAATGATCAGATGAAATTCTACAGGAATATATTTCAAATTCATCGTACACGTTTTTCATTCTATTTCGTACAATCAATGGCATAGATTTTGCGATATCTCATTTTATTCGATGAAAAGTAATTTAGAAATGGTTAACAACAATCATCTCACGATCGACTCCGTGATAGTTGAATTCTACCCGAAAGTACCCCCGGAAAAAAATCAAGAGCTCTGTGGCACTATTCTTTCGTACAGCTGAAAATGAAGGTGGGGGATCCCCTTAATAAAGAGACTGTCTTGAAGTTTTTGAACAAGGTGTCTCTTGCAAAGTGGCATACTGTGTGGTGGAAGCGATGGAGGCACCCAATTATTCATCATTATAAACCCTCAATTTTCGGTAGCAATTGATACAAGTAATTTATCCATCCGTACTCTCAGTTAGTCTGCGCGTCTGAAGCTTTCATTCGATACCCAGTTTGATACTGTACCACGTGCTTTCTGGCTTACAGATTTTCGGCATAGACTATAATCTAAGTAGATAAACTGTGCGAAAGGAATTCTAGAGAAACTAATCATAAGACGTTACTTCTTAACTTCGCCCCTATGCCAAATTCAGAAATGCCCGTAGTTGTGCAGAATAGGTAGGTCAATTTGTACGCACGTAGACCGCCGGGCAGATCCAATATCGAGCTAGTTGGTGGCCAATATTGAAGAAGAAAACTGGGAAGGAGGAACGTATTTGAAATCAAGATTCCAGTGGTCGATTTATATTTTATACATTGAGTTGTCTGGACCATAACTGGATCTGATGCTACCAGACGTCAAAGGCAGTGTATCGAAAACCGGACCAGTACATGTACACTGGTGCAGGAAACTATTTGAGATGTTATCTGAAAATCACGATATTCCAGGGTGCCAGCTGTACCGAAGCAAAGCGCCACCATTTTCCTGCGGAAGCTAGAGAGTCGATCCCAAGTGCCCGGAAATAACCTCGGCCTCTATGGCGAATTTAATTCCCTACCGAACACCCGGAGTCACCTTTATAAGACTGCAATTGGTACTCGCGCTCAAGTAAATGCTTTGGCCAATGGTGATTTGAACTCAGGTCCACCATTCTCCACATCTCAATCGCCAGTACTGGGTTACGTTCATAAGTTTAACTAATAATGTCGGTTTTCGAGTGCAGAATGTGTATTTCAAATTTTTTATGCGAAGTTCAAGACTTCAGAACTGTCGGTGTAGACCTCGAACCTTTGAAATGTGAAACAATTTGAAATAACTGTCCAATATTTATAGAATAATTCATAACGTGAAGGAAATCTCGATTTGAGTTGAGTTTAAAAGTGTTGTCGAATGTTCTTAATCGAAAACAGTGTTGCTTGGCTCAGGCAGTAGCTAAAATGAAAATTCAACTTTGACCAGTCATACCTTGCCCGAACGAAGGGTAACCTTTCCTCCACATCGCGCACAGCACCGTATGTTGCAGTAGTTGCAGATGTGGCCAACGCCGTCCGCGAACTTTGTCTTGAGGCAGATGTGGCAGGTGGCATCCAGCTCCACCCCAGCTTTCTTGTGCTGCTCGGACCGCGCCCGTATAGTTTCTTCGAGAACTTGTACTTCATCCTGCTTTCGTCTGAAATCATGATGATCATAAATTAATCGTCACAAATCACATCCTGGCATCAGCAATTGCACACAGATGCAACAATGAAAAACAATACTTCAAATCCTGCACATCGATAGAAAAACCACTAGCCTGGAATCCCGTTTCCCAATAATTGCCATTAAACAATACGGGGGAACAAAGTCTCATCTGCTTCCGTGACAGATGGTTTTGACAAACCATATAATCGATCCAAGCCACGAGTTGTTTTCTATATAAATATGACGCTTCGTACGTCATAGGTCAAAGGTTCGGAGAGATCGTTTGCTTGGATATCAATGTGATGGAATGAGGACGTGGTCAGCGGTAGAATGAAAAAAAAAGATTGTGAACAAAGTCCAGTTAGGAAGCTCACCGTTTTCTCACTTTTTTTCTGTTGTGTCCCTATTGAACGCAGTATACAATGTCACATGATGGTAGCCAGTAGGTATAGTAACACAAATGACGCAACGGGTGGTTCAAGGAACAGTGTATTACACGCCATTGCGTCATATATTGACGAACGATTCAGCAGTACTAATATCCACTGGAGTCTTGGCTCCAGAGACGAAATTCCTGCGGCACCAAACCCTAAATCTGATATTCCTGGATTGTATCGAGAATGTATTATAATCTCATACCACTTCCGGGCATTGCTATGTCTGCGTTTTACCTCCAGCCAACTTTACCAGGAATGGTCGACTCTCCGTAATGCTGTCTCTACTTCCCTTCGAGTCTGGAACACAATCTTGATCTACATTCTACTTTTCCATGGTATCATAACTAATCTCACCCAGTTAGAGTTGGTGCCAGCTAATCTAAACCATTTTCAACGTTTTTTGAATTCTTTCGTTGAATTTGCTGTGTTGCACTGTGTGCGTGTAGCCTCGACTCCAAACCATCTAGCTCATTGCAGCTCGTTTTTCAACGTTTTCCATCTCATCATAACTGATTTGAGCGAGTTCTTACAATTGTTTGGCCAGGTGTTTGGGCGCCCCGAGCTCATTACAACGGTTGCCATGATGATTTAGCGTATTTCAGCTCGTTTCAGAGCTCGTCCTCGAATTGCACAGCTTGTTTCAATCAATTACAGTCTACAAAGTGTTCGAACTCGATTGATGCAGCGGTCAAACATCCTTTTCATATTTCATATTGCTTCATGATCGCCCCAGAGGATTTACAAACGCTAACCTCAAAATAAATACATCGCTGTCCCTCTATCTTTCGGTAGTCCATGATAAATCTCTTGTAGGAATATACAGTCGTCCTTTCACTGCAGTCCAACCCGAAGGCACTTCGGTGGAATGAAAGTTGGAGGAGTATAACGTTGACAACAATCGATTGAACAAACAATGAATAGGAATTTTCTTCCCTCCAGCCTCGTACCGTTGCCCGGTCGCTATCTGGTTTTCGGTTCGCTAGAGTGTAGTCCGGCCATCCGAAGATAAAGGGTTTCTATTTTCGCGCTTTCGGTTTAAGCCATCAGGATCGAACGGGACAGAGGAGGCCTGAGGCTTTAGGCTTTGGGCTCGGGACGATGAGGGGAAAAGAAGAGAGCGAGGACTGCTTCGGTGCTAGTGGAACGGGGCAGCATTTACATGATGGAAATGTGACGGGTGGAGAAAAACTACAATAGAAAAGCCAGCCCGCTACCCGAAAGTGGGCGAGACGGAAAATTGGACCTTACTTCAGGTTTTTCACGATTACAATCTTACCGACTGCCGCGCGCGGCCACTCGTTGATACTTTTCTTCTTTTTTTCTTTCTTTGCTAGGACAAAGAATGTATCTCTTCTACTCAAGAAAATAATATCCGATAAAATCGATGGAGACTCAGCTCCGGCGGACCCGCGGATGCAACGAAAATAGAGGTAGGCAGATAGCTACAGATTATCTGCAGCACATGGATTTTTGTATTACTTCGCAAACCTCGTACATCTAACGGCATGTCGTTCAATTCTTTAGTAGACCCTTCACATGAGTCTGGTCAATGCCCGGATAACGCTGAGACCAGAAGTCGTCTAAGACACGCCGAGGAAATGTCTTATCCAATAAAAAAAAGAGTCGCCCAAGAGACCTGTTTCACTTGGTAAGCGTCTCTGAAATCGAGAGACAATAAAAAAAGAGGTCATGTTCAACATCGGGAGCCACTCAAAAAAAAAATTTGATTACTTGTACATCTGTAAGGTACATCTGTAAGCATGTCGTTTAGGTGGAAAACTTAAGAAAAGATATCATATGCGAAAGTATTACCCTGTGTCCTATGAAGTATTTTACAGTTTGACAGAAATCTTTGAGATGAGGAGTCATCCGAAAGACAACGAAAACAGACACAAAAAAATTCCTTTCCACTCAAAGAAGCAATAGAACGGAGGACTTTTGTACAGAAGAGTCCAAAGAACAAGGGAGTCTCAAACTCACGGACACAAATTGTCTTATGCCATAAAAACAGACGTCATCAAGACTCTCATAACGAATATCTCATGCAATAGTAGTAGTTCGAAACATGTGTTTGGTATCGTTCCGGAATGAATTGTCTAACCGAACAGAAGACATTTAAACAGTAATCCAGTCCGCTTTCAGCACTGATTTGAAAATAACAGTTGATACAACAAGAATAGACTTCCAACTACAGCTTTCACTCTTAAAGTCGTCTTGTCTTAGACAGTTGAATCGATGCCCGAAGTACTGTCTTACGCAACAGAAATCATCGTCAATCAATCAGAAGATCTGTTTGGCTGAAAGACGTTCATATTTGTTGAAGATCTTCTGACAGCTGTCTATTTAGAATATGGCACGCGGTAAACATAGCCGTCTGAAAGATGAATTTCAGTATGAAAGAATCCTTTCTTCTTTTGCTGCATTATAATACGCCCTATGCAGACATGCTGCAGATTACTTTTGGCTTCAGTATTGTCCGCAGGATGGTTACGCAGGAATAAAATGCACGCTATACGTACTCACATACTGTAGATATGAGTAGCTTGTGGAGAGATTGCCAATACAACGGGATAAAATTAAATTAAATATCCAACATTGTATACTTCTACGAGCTACGCTAGGACCTACATTGCACACTCCTACCTCGATCCTCCGCCCGCTGCATCCATCGTGTAATGGATATTGCTCCTGTATGTACGTCTACCTTCGTAGAGTGTAAATAGGGTAGGAATACGTTTTAGTTCAACGTGCAAAGGAAGGAGACCGGAGACCTCTGGAAGCTCGAGAGTGGAAGCTTTAGTAACAAGGAGTTGGTACTGTTCGAAAACCAAACTGGTTCGCTGCAGTTATATGAGTAAAAGCCGGTCGGACAGCGTGGCGTCTGCCCATGTACAGCTATACATGAGCTTCTAGCGGTTGTTGGCACCCTGACAACTGGTTAAGCTCCATTTACAACCACCAGCCTGAAAAATTCTCTGTACCGTTCTCAAACTCCTGAATAAAATCAAGCTACGAGAACTTTGTCAACGATGTCTACCCCTATAATCCATCAAACTGTTAGAAAAATGGCTCGTTTGCTTTCCTTTCTCCATCATCGAAACGTTTCTAGACTTCAACGGGCTTTTGCACAACCAGAATAATGTGGGCAATCTTTCATCTGGAAACGAACATCACAAAAATTGCCATTTTTCAAATCTGATGATTAACTTCAGAAAGATTTCTATACATGTCGGTTTTGTTTTCTTGTTCAAAACATTGTGTACCCGTCTCAGAGCTTCTGGTTCAATTTTAGTTGCCTTATCCAGTTAATCTTTCATTTATTGGAGCTGATTATACAAGGGTTGTAGCATTCTTCAGGCTAGATTATAGTTACCGCTTACGGAATAGGTGAATTACAACAACGTTAAGACAATGTGCGAGCACGAAAGTGATTGCAGAGAGTTCCTGTCCGGAAAAGCAACCCACGCGAATGGGATGTAGTATGGGTAGGTCCTGCGGGCCGCACTACCACACGCTTTTCTACGATCGATAACTAAATCTACAGAGACCACGAATAGAGCAAAATGAGACTATGAGACCAGAACTCTGTATTTTCAATATGTGAAAGTAGACTGCAAGATGAATCGGTGAGCTTTTCAATGGTAATATGTGAATGTTCATGTATTTCAAGTATGACGAGACGCGTTTCTATCCAAATAACAACGACCATAAGGTAACTAGAGCACGGAAAACCTGAAGTATCAGTAAATATACGAGAAGCATGACCTGTGAACTAAGTGTAATTACCTCTTGGGGAATGGGATGCAACAATGCGTGCCATGTTGCTATGGTGATATTTCTACGGGGTTGGGGAGGTTCGCGGTCGAGACCGCACTAGGGGTTGTCGTTGTGCCGACAAGCTGATTCCATATGCTTGACCAATACTTCAAAGAGCCAGAAAGATTGACGTGAACAATGAAATGAAGAAAATTTGACAAACGAAAAAGGAACAAGGTTTGTGAATAAAATGTCAAAAACTTCTTATTCCGATTCATATGTCATCGCAAAGAAATTCTGTAACTTCTGTGTCATCGAACTAGGATGAATACCAATGTGAGTCTTTTCTGATGGACGAGGAGACAGTTTCAAATTGGCCCTCGAAATCAAATACACAAACAAATTCAAAAGCGTTCCGCAGTACGTTATCCTGCGCAAGTCACATAAGATACATTGTTCATATAGCCGGTGCAAGAATGATGTTCATCTTCAGGAGACAAACGGACATCGTTTATAGCTTGTACAATAGATTGTTCTTCTTTCCAATTTCAAGAATCAATAAATTTGTGTGCCGAAAACGTTACCAACACTTTTACTTCAATGCTGCACTTGTTCATCTATATTTGTAAAGTCCTGGAAACATTTGCAGTGGTTCTGGATAACATTCCCGTTTTTGTTCTCTTCGTTTTTTTAACAAAAGTTTGGATATTCAAGAGTTCTTGTGAACATATGCTCATGCATACGTGTATTTTCGCCTCTCTCATTCGCCCGTTTCTTTTTTCTCCAACCCCTTAGCTCGGCTTGGCCTTATGCTTTGGAGAAATCTTTGCAAGGCCATCCGAAGAACAGATTTTAAAAGGGAATAAGGGATGAAGCTGCCGCTTCTGAAATTGCCAAACTGTCCCCCGAATTCGAGATGCGAAAGAGGAAACGAACGACAGCATGAAATCGGTCAAGGCTTGCAGGTGATGTCAAATCAGGATGCTGGAGGCCGAAGGGTGCGGCACACGCCTTGTTTTTCGATTGGCCTGAAACCGCCTCACACAATTTTCCAATTCATCGGCTCCAGTAGTTAGAATACGTTGGGAGATGTCAATTGGAAAAACGTAAATCATTATTCAAGTGCCTATGATTTTTAACAAACGTACAAGTGTCTGTGTGAATTTGTCAGTTTCACAATCGGAAGACTTTTGAACGTCTGGGCAAAATAGTACAATCAGCACCTTCCCCGGTCAGCATTTCCATTATTGAATTGATGCTGCTGCTTTACGAGTATTCCTGAGATCAATGGAATTTATTATTCCTTATTCATAGCTTTAGAAGCAAGTTATTTTGATGTGAAATTTTTCGATACGTGTTTCACAACAATAGCTGGATGCATTTGTTCTATTATGTGTTGTGTATGTACATTGAGGTATGTATATATGTATGTATGGTGTTCTACAGTTGCTCGTTAAATTTCTGCAAAGTACTTCCCAGCAACCATTCGCAATCGCTCACTCCCAATCGCCATCTCGTTCTCGTCGTACTTTTGAACACGTCGTAAATGTACCGGCTGGTAAAACCAGATTCGGAAGTTGATAATGAACTTATATTATCACATCTATTCATTCATAAACAACATATGTTGCCTAATCATTCTCGTTTGAACCAAAGTGTGTCATGGTTTTGTCTTCGTCTTTCAACACCCAAGTTTGACGCAGACAGTAAAGAAACAAAAGTATTTGGCGTTGCCGAGAACCAACGTAGTTGTTCTGTTTCCGTTGAATCTCAACACTAACGATATTGGAGTTTGCAAGTGTCGAGATTCTTATCCAGTACAAATCTCATGACCGGCTGAATTTCAGCTGTCTAACAGTTTTTGAAATCTATTTACCGCAGCACGGCTTTAGAATATGCCTTGATTCCAAAAAAAGCTCAAACATATTTGCACAGAATTTTAGAGCTGGGCATATATATCTTAGCAATTTTTTTCCTCAAATTTCGTAATGTGAAACGAATAAAAATTAGGCAAATAATACCTAATACGACCGCATTCGTCACCATTCGTCGAAAGACCGATTCTGCACTGCTACCTAATCTGTTGCTCGCTGAATGATTTAGCACTGTGAATTGTTGCCCGAGTGAATTCCAACTATTCGTACTTCGAACTATGTACGCTCCTTGGTTTGTATGCTGACTAATTCTTAATGCAGGCACAGTTAACTTTGTTAGAAGAACTATGTACCTCATATTTTATGATAGGTGCATCAAGTTTCGATTGGACAGAAAGAACGAAAGCACGGGATGGCAGCTAAGTGCGCTGGCCAATTTTTTGTTTCCCTGAATACTGAATGTCTGAAACCACTGATAGATCACAGTTGTATAATAAGTTTATCTGTACGAACCTCATTATTTCGTTTTCTCGTTCTTCCTCTTGTTTCTGGCGCATCATGACGCTCTCGATGATGCGCCGTTCTTCGGGAGTTAGGTGCGACATGTCTGGGAGGTCCGCCATCACGGCCTCACTAATTTCTCGCTCGCAATCCTGTCCTCCACGTTTCTTTCCTTTATAATTTTATCGATGAAGACAATAATAGTAATAAAAATAATGCTGTATTCGATGGGCAGCTGTTGCTGTTTTTGTCTCTGTTTCTTCTGCGGTTTTTTAGTCTGTAGTAAAAAATATCGCGGTAAACACCTGTCCTCCAGGAGCGTAGAGACACCTGGAGCGTCGACTACAACTACGGGTTGACTCTTTGGTGGAGTCATCCGCCACCCAGGAGCCAAACTCGGCGACCTGGACGTGGGTCTGAGCTTAGGACAATATCTGACAAAGTATAAAAACCGAGAAATGATTGTTTCCTCGGTGTACTAGCCACTGACTCTAGTCCATTGCGAGAATAAATGAAAAAATGAACTTGTAATATCGTTGGACTCACAAAATCTCTACAAATCAGTGCACAGATGGCACTGGAACATTCTTCAGGATTATTTATTCGGTGAAAAAAATTGTCTCTATTCAATTCACTGACCAATCCCTCTCGCGCACGATGATGATGGTTCTGTTTTGTCGAGAATAAAGCACTTCGATATATTATTTCGTTCTTAGATTTCAGCTGGTACCCTACCCTGGCGTGATCATTCGCATGGCAAGTGTAACAAATCATGATCACAGAATGTTGGGCGGTATGTGCATAATTCACACTTTGTTTCGGGCGATAAAGCAGAGTGTGGCCGGCAGAATGTATGTACCGATCTTCGGAGAACAAATCATTATTCCACCGTATCCTTTCATGAAATTTTGTGTATACATACAAAATCTGGTAATAATAAACTCTTCACGTCACTGGGCACTGGGACAAATAAATCCTCATTGGCGGCGAAACGTCAGATCAATAGTCAGCAACGCGTTCTGAATGAATCCGTGCCACATATCTTGTCTACGGTGCGCACACATGCACGCGTACATGATAATGAAACTTCATATCAGAATATCAGAATATTCCAATCTTCACTGCAGTCCCATCATTATCATAGTCACTACCGTGTATCGGTGTTTTCAGAAATTTGTTCGTCGGCCAAATTTGACCGTCCTCTGAACAGGACAAGCCTCCACCAGCCGGGGCATTGATTGCAAAAATAAAAACCGGTCAGATTCTAATACAGGAGCCACGGAGTAGCTGGGATTCGGAACGGAAACTTATTTGCTGTTATAAAAAAAAGGAAGGAAAAAACGAAGCTGAACCAATATTCTCAAGGAGAAGCTCCGTTTCGTAGTCACTCTAATATTGAATCCCCGCGTACACAAATTCCGTGTGAAGATTCTTATTGTGACAATCCTTCGTCCGTCCAAGTTTTCAAAACAACTGAGGTTGGTTCGCTATCCTTTTTATAGCTGACCAAACTTTTCTACAAATTATACTACGATCTAAGACCATCAGAGAACACCACCTCTACTCTGTGACGATGAGGTTGCTCGGGTTTGGGTCAATGGGGGTCAATTTACTGAGATAAAACGGTGCATGGGAGGGTCACACCAGTCTCTAGTCAACGTTGTCACTACTTTTCGATTCACACCATCCCCCGGAGACCCGCACGACATATTTTCACAGTTATCTCGTATATATCCGCCACAAAAAGAGTCTCCACTAATAACTATGAATTTTGTTTACTAAATTAACACTGTCAAGTAATCCAGGACGGATCACCACCCACAGCAATCACTTTTCCAAATGGATCGGTTTCCACAACTTTTGTCGTACTCTCGGATGGGTTCCCAATTCGCCTGAATTCTGGGTTATGGCTTTTGAGCTTTTCTTCCTCTTCTTCTTATTCTGTCTCGCCTCTTTTGCGCTGATTTTAGTTTGCGATAATTTCACGCAGCTCTGGCAATGTGCCTTTTTGCCAGGTCTCCTCTTTTTGCTTGATACTTTCTCTATGTCGGGTGGAATTTCTCAAAGCTGGGCCGACCGCGCGCCCATCGACACGGCGTGGCCTCAACCCGGACCACCATACTCCGGTGACGATTTGCGCGAACACTAGGCTCTCCTCGTTGGCGTTAACGTTTACGCCGGCGAAGGTGGCGCCGAAACCAAAATGGTGGGGATGTTATTAGGGTGGGTGACTGCCGCTCGCTGGTTGCGTACGTCCGCTGGGGGTTGAAAGGGTGCCCTACCTTGTTCCGCTCCACTCCTCTCCGCTTCGTGCCGTTCGTATATCTGGTTCCTTCACCTTTCTCCTCCTTGCCGCCGGCCACCACCCTGGTAAGATGAGGTGCAGGACGGATCGCGGGCGTCCTGACACCCCAGGACTGTGAGGGGAACGAATATTCGGGGGGCCTAGCACCTAGCGGCTCCAGGGCTGCGTGGGCAGCGGGGGACCAGGACCAAATCACTCGTTCGTGGGCTCTGAATAAATAATCGGATGCAGAGCAAACCGGGACCAATCCTCGCCGCGGGAATGGCTTACGTCACAAGCCACCGAGTATTGATCCATCGAGACGCCAATAGGGCAGAGTATCGCCGCGACCACCTCTTCGCCTGCAACCACAAACTACTACGACGACGCAGTGGCTGATCTCGTGAACCGCGAATTTTGACTCGGTGGACAATATAAACGATCGGGAGCTGGAAGAAACGTGAGTATTCGGGATTCAAAGGGATCGAAGTTTGAAAAACTGGATAAACTGTGTTTCTGATTAACTTTGGCTTTCTCCCATTCATTTTTAGCTTTTCTTGGTTCTCTGCCGCGTGAATTATTGTAGGATCTTGCAAATTCTTGTCTCAAACTTTTGTAAGATTGATATATATGTATAGATATTTAAAAAGCATTGCCTCTTCAAGTTCTCATAAGAAATTGGGGCGAGATCTTATAAAAATTTACTGCAGGGTTTTCGAGATAACTTCACCGCAGCCTCTACTTATAACTTATAAGAACAGAATCTGAGATCCTGGGAGTCTTCACAGTACGATGGTCATTCTCAAAATTTTAGTAAGATGCCGAAATTCCCGTGGCCACATTGCAGAAAACGCCATAGCTCCTGTGGGCGTCATTTTAAAAGCAAATTTGAAACTGTTTGTAGCATCCCAAGCAATGTGCAAAAACTTTGGAACAGTCATTGAGTCGTAGTTACAGAACATCAAGGTCATTGGTAGCAATCATTACTTCAGCTCTGCGAAACTCTCGGGAGTACCGAAAGCAGTGTTGATACGCTTGTTCCTTCACTGGATTCCCTGACTTTTCCAGGTTCTCCAGGCATAAAATTTTGATTTTCCAGGTTCTTTCTTGAGGCGAAAATCGGAGATAGTTATGTAAAAAGAATAGGTGCGCATATCACGAAAAGTAAATGAAAACAACGGCAATTCAAATCACTAATTCAATTAGACTTTATTAAATAAATCCAAAAGAAACCCATTAAAAAATCGGAGCATGACAGATTGAAATTTTCGAAACTACAAAAAACCCGGGTCCAACTGAAGAATCGAGAGTTTTACTACAAAATTTAAAAATGTCCAGGTTATTCACGGATCGCCCTGACTATTCCCTGACTTTTCCAGGATGAACAGAATTCCCCGACATTTCCAGGTTTTTCAGAAGGCGTAGCAACCCTGAAAAGTCACCGTTGAAAGCTGCTCCAGTCGCCAATAGCCAATTGAAAATAAGAAAAGTATAATTTTGTGTCGCCTCAGAATCGTGAAAGGAGACCGAAAGTCTCGGAAGTTATCTAAAATCGTAAAAGTCCGTTGGTAGTCATATAATAATATTATCAAAATCTTCGAAGGTCACTGAAACAGTCATTCGAAAGTACAAGCCAGCCATCCAAAGAACTATTCGACTTACTACCAATAATCATGGAGTTAATGATGAGAGATGCAAACTGTCTTGTCGACCAAGATCTACATTATGGTGCTATTAAAGACCCATTTGTGCCCATTCTTACTCATTGTCGAAAGCATTGTTATCATTCGAAAACGCGATTCGTCACCACTCCTACACCACACAACCAATTTGAATGAAACTTTTTCGATTGGATGCAGTATTTTAGAAGAAAGTGACTAACTATTTCATCTCGCTAAAATTTTGAAAAAATTCAGAGTTTTAGGAAGTTTCTAGTTGTTAGGTCAGGTTTGTTCGTTGGGGAGATTGGACAAACTTGAATTTCCGATAGAACTCTCTGACAATTCGTGGAGATGAAATACTTAGCCACTTTTTGCCAAAATACTGCATGCAATCGAAAAAGTTTCATCCAAATCGGATATGTGGTGTAGGAGTAGCGACGAATCGCTTCTCCGAATGATAACAATTAATACTTTGAACAATAAGTAACAATCGGTGCAAATGGGTCTTTAATAGCACCTTAAAGGTCATGAGAGCACCAAGCAGTGATTCCTAGTCACTCGAACGGATTTCCAGTCCCTAAAAATCAAGAATTAGAAAGTCAGATATCCGTTTTCCACAAATCCGAAACCGCACACGGCAAGGAATTGTCCTTCGCACAAAAAATACGCGCATCATCATTTCAATATCTCTCCGAGCTTTCACGTTGAACAAACCTACCGGCGCTTATTCCAACATAGTTCCACGATCGCGTAAACTGAAAAGAGTCCTGCAACACAACTATGTCCTCGACGGACGCGCAAACGCATTTGCCTCGATTAGTTTGGGTATGATCTTAAAAAGGGGCCATCGTTGCGAACGGCACAGTATGTGAAAATCCAGAAAACTAGCGAAACACGTTTTGTGTTTACGTTTTTGATCTTCCGAACACATCTCGAGTAAGATCGCCGCTCCTCGGACACCTCAGAATCGTTTTTTGGACGCTGTTTGAAAGAATATATCTACAGACGTTTTCAGAAATTGTGCAGTGAAGTCCGGCGGGTTATGATGAGTAATTCGAATAGTACTAGGGAGGATGCTGAATTGAATTTCAGTGGGAAAAGAAGTATCAGAGGAACGCCGAAGGCCTTCTACACGGAGGGATATGTGACCGAGGAGTAGGAGGAAGAGATGGAAGGGAGGTGGCCGCCACAGTTCTGCATCTCACGCGCCACAAATTGCAACTTTTCCTAGGGCATTGATTATGCGCTGCAGGAAATGGCGTCGACAGTGTCGGCAGCATCTCTGGCAGTGGTCCAATGCTCATCAATCAGATCTGTCCGCACCGCCGCGTAAGAAATGAGAGGAAACCGCACGCTACCGGAGGCGAAAACGCGGAGGACTTGTTCGAGGTCGAAGGAAGGGGGAAGGAACCAAAGAACAAAGTCGTGTAGCACCGAAGGGGTGGAATATCGAGTGCCTAAAAAGAATCGCCGGAAGCCACGTGCGCCGCATAATATAATGTATTATAATCGACGGATCGTCAAACGTCAATTTGGAATCGATGATTAATCACTTCTTTCTACATTTTGATGTACCGCATTATAGAAGTGTATCCCTCTTAGTATTCCTCCTCCACAACTTGTCTCCCACTTGAGAATAATTCCCATATCCTCCACCGAACAGTCATTTGAATTCTGATAAACAGCCAAATTAAACCCAGGAATCATTCTGAAAAACGACTTGTGCGTGTTGTGTGCATGCACTTCTTCTTCAGAAGTCCTTCAGAAATATGTCGTTCCCCGGGCGGCTGTGTCTTTAACACGAGGTCTTCATTACAGACATGTTCTGTTTGTAGCACTCTTTTCTCATGTGAGGCAGTTCATTTGAAACATGTGTATTTTTCCGAAGCTTCAGTTTTCATACTCCTCTTTGAAGCGTGTTTTCTTCAGGATGATCGTTGCATGTTGCACATTTTTCAGATACAAGTCGTCCTAAACAGGACTATTGTTCTCTTGCCAAAAGCCTGCTCGACGTCTTTCATCAAACTTTTGTCATCAAACTCAGTCGTGTATCTGATAAAAAAAAAAAAAAAAAATGCAGAGTCTATGAAAACGACCTATCAAAATGGAGATTTTACAGGAATAAAAGAAAAAAAAAAAAAAATGAACAAGACAAGAGCAGCATTCAAGTTCCATCCGATAACACCAATTTTTACTATTTTTTATAAAATTTCATTCTTAAACTTTACTCGGGCAATAATTTCGATTACGATATGTATTGATATACGAACGATACAACGTATTATAATATAATATAATACAGTTACCTCTCTGAATCAAATAAGGGAATAGCATCATTGAGAAGACATTTTGTATTATAATTGTATAATAAATATCGTGGTAAAATAAGATCAGTGAATAGAAACACGACAGGAAACTAAAACTCGCCTTCGACACGTCTTGCAGATATCCAAACGCGACGGTTTTCGTCATTTCGAAACGAAACTTCGGCAGGTAAGGCGTCTTGATGCCAAAACTTTTCTTTTGGACGACGAAAACTTTCATCGCATTCTGATATCTCGGTGAGGGCGATTTCTAGTTCTTTGTCGTTGTGGTACATAGTTACAAACAATTCTTATTGTAAAACAGTCAGGGATTAATCCTTATACTTTGATATAATAAATTATAATATGACACCTCGAGATTATGAGTCTGCACAGATACACGCACTCATATATTTACAATTCACTCTGATCCCTTTTTCTCTCTTTCTCTCACAATACATGAAACATCATTACTACATTTTTACACTGTACAGGCAAAATATATGAAAATAAAATCGAGTAAAACCACAAAGAAATAACATAATTAAAGCAGTGAACATACCCATATAAAACACATTTGTACCTTCTTATGTTACGTTTCTCCATCATTTCGGCAATGATCTATAGGTATATATCTTAATCAGCTGCAAAATATTGTAACCAGATGTTGCTATTGTCTAGATCGTCGAAATTTCAGTATAAAATGAAGAATACTTTTTTACCGGAAAAAATGATGAAAATTCTCGTAAATCTGGCGAAAAGTAAGAGAACTCTATAAGCATGCTGCATGACAAAAACAGATAAAATTTACTTTTCAGATTTCTACATTTAAAAATCAACTTTGCGAGCATTGATAATCTGAGAAATGTTTTCTCTCATTCTGACCATACCTTCGTTCAACTTTCACATTATTCAATTTACAATTGGGATCAGCTAAATAAGGGCTAGACCTCTTGTGACCAATTTCCATGAGTCGAATTCTAGTTTTTGGCATCTTTTGATTAATTATTGTTTCCAATCAACATTTTTCAAGTTTATCTGGCGTTAAGAACAGTAAACTTGTTTCTTGGGGTGATGATAGACTTATCATCGTACAATCTCATCATACGAAGATCACGTAGATGCATTTGGATTATTTTCACATAGAAAGATACCTAAATCAAAGCTAAAGATTTACGTGATCTTCGTGCACTCACTTATAATTCAAACCTAGATCAATCTTACAACTATAACGAGAGATAGAAATTTATACATTAGATACAATTACCTAAATTATTTATATGAATTTGAAACACTTTTGCTTATCGTGTGGTATTCGAGTTTTGAATAATATAGAATCTGCTCTATACTGCGTGTTTAATAGCGGCATGTAGCCAAAGACCTGAAAAAAACAGCAAAAAAGGAGCAATTTTTAATCATTCTTGTAACAATTTTTCATTCTTGTCTTTAATTTTTTCGGTAACACACAAGGCGAAAAAGTGCCAGTGAATCATTTTGACTTTTTTCTGATTCAAGAGAGTCCGAAAAATGAATTTTTCATGCATAAAACTTTGTGTGAAAAAGAATTTCGGGCAGAATTTGGTTTCTTCGAGTAGAAACGTTCGAAAGATTGGAAAAAATTTACAGGAGGCTCTATTTTCGCCCAACTTTTATTAATATCTCCTTCATTCTCACCTGAGAGAAGAAGTTTATGCATTTATGACGCTCTTGGAAATGCGTGTCATCTTCTGAAAGCGACACAGGGCACCCTGGACACCTGAATGTCCATCGTGAAGTTACCTGAATTGGAAATTAGAGAGAATAAGACATGGATTTTCGTTGTACTTTAACAAGCATTTCGCGAGAGAAAATATGCTGCAGAATTGCTAAATGGTATTAAATTCATAAATATTCGTCTATTGTGGTAGTTTTTTTGTTTTTTCTTTCTTTTTTACCTTCACAGGAGGTTTCCTAGTGATGTGTGATACGAGGAAATTCATAGCGATATCTTCACAATTCATGTACTCGTCAACTTTGTCTCTAATAGCTTGAGGGAGCCAGTGAGTATAGAGGTAAGTATAATGTTTATGAAAGAATGCAGCGCCGGTAAGAACCATCGACAATTCGCATGAATAGTTTGAGTTGTAGTTCCAGGCGTTATGGTAGTTTTGATCCCATGCATGAAAACGGCCCGGGAATCCCACCACCCTGTCACGATGCTCTCTCCAAACTCTGAAAATACAAGATCGATGAAACACCAACCTAGATTCCAAGCGCTAAACTCCTCTATCCATGTGGAAAGCATTTTCCGAACAGGAAATAGCCAACTCTATGAAGAATCGTTGAGAAAGAAAATCGACTTGAAAATTGATAAAAAGCAAATTCCTATACATGGAAACTAAAATTTGATCTAGAACAATTACCGAAAGCCAAACATTATCTCATCGTGTCTCAAATGAGCATCATCGTCGATAGACAGGACTGCTTCAGTCTCAATTGCATCGAAGGGCAGGAATCTATTGTTCAAGCTATTCCTCGATGCCTTTATGACCTATAATCAAACGTTAATTATTCATCGATTGGAATTGAGAAGATGAATATCCCTTCTTTGTATAATATCAGTTCCTTCAACTTCTCAGCTCCCTTACATGAATCGGTACACCGATTTCCGGCCACCTTAGGTCCTCCATCGGTGGTTTAGGGCTGTTCCAGACAACCAGAACCTTGTTTAAATATGGCAATCCATAGAGCCGCGCCAAAGCGTTAATGAGAACTTGCTCCCGTTCGTAAGTCAACATCACAATGGTGAATTGTTCTCTAGGATGGTTCCCGCCCAAGGATTCACTGAATTCTTTGCCAGCTCCACCAGCCCCTTTTCCTATCGGACGGAAGCCGACTTCGGATCCTGAAAAGTCATATTTTAGATCAATGATCTATGCTTCTTAGATCAATCTTGAGTGGCAAAAATTTTCCATAAACACTTGTTCTGTTCTCTTTCTTCAGCAGTTGACAGTGATATTCGGAGAAGAATATTCGAATATTTTCGATTGGAATTATTAAATTTCTTCAATTTTCTTCTATTTGTCTCAAGGGCGAGGTACTGATGAAAGAATTTGAAAGAAAGAATTTCATAATTTCTGAGGTCTCTGAAAATTACTCCTAATGCAATATTTTTTTCCAATTTCATGCAAAACTTGGAAAAAAGTGGAAGATGGTGGAGAATGGATTTGAAAATATATGAAATTTTTTACAAAAATGTTTAATTTTAGATTAAAATACTTTGATCTTCTCTGCATTTCGCTCAATGAAGCATACAAGAAATTGGACGAAGTTTCAATTCACTCCATGAACGAGATAATTGTTGGAAAAGTTCTTCATCTTTTCTCTGAGAGAAAGATTGTGATGCATTCAGAGAAATTACAATGAACGATATTATCAAAAAAAGATCTCTCATCTTTTTTCATGCAAGGATTCGAATGTTTTTGCAATGTCATAGAACAAAAAACGTAATAGAAAATAAGAGATTCAGGTGATTATCCAAAGAAGAGTCGAACTCAGACGTATCTCACAAGATTCATAGTCGTTGCTGTGTACGGAATTACAGATCGTCTCAGGAAAAAGTAACAATATAATTAATAACTGAGTTGAAGACTCATGTAAAGAATTCTAAGAAAATTCCTGGCAATTGTGAGTATTTGCAAAAAAGTGTTCATGTGAGATCTTTCAATTGATAGAATAAGAGCAGAAATCTGGAAATATGATAAGCTTGTAGGATTAAACCTCGGTGTGTGCATTTCGGAAATTTTCGCCGAATTTAGAAGGCAATTGCAAAACAAGTTTCTTAAAATTATGGAGACGGAAGCAATCATAACTTTTCAGGCCGAATTTCCGAATTTCACTGAATTAAATTCCAGAAAAGTGGATCAAATCAATTCCTGATAATGAACAGCATTGCGCACCAAACAAATGAAAGCGAAAAGAAAGTATAATTTTTCGACAAGTGTGCAGAAAACTATCCGACTCATCTTCAACGTGAATACCAAGATCATGAAAGAACAAAATTCTCCTTTATTGATCAAAAAACGAAAAAAAGAAACCCAACAAATCTGTATTTCCTGCTGTAGATTCTGAATCTTACCGACAAATTTAGCATCGCTGGGAAGAACAGTGTCGTACGGCAGCTGAGGGTAAAGATTGAAAGGATCAGCCCAATCGTTCCAAATAATATGCCCCTGAGTGAGAAAAGTAGAATAATTCCTCCTGAAAGCAGGCGAAGGATACGGAGGTTCAAGGGGCCCCAAACTTTCCTCAGCCTCAGGTTCAGCTATGATATTATCAGCCTTAAGAGGCACAAAACTTTCATTAAAAATACTCGGGCTGGGAGTTTGAGGGGCGGGAAGAGGCGGAATGCCCAATCTATCTCTGACAACAGCGATGATAGTGTCAACAGCGCCTTGTGCAATTCCGAAATATCTTTCCCAGAGTATTCTACCCTGTCTCCTCATGGCCAAGAGATCATTATCAGGAATTGCACGTAGTAGAAAGTGCATTTCCGTCACCCGTGCTTTCGGCAGAAAGATAACTGCCCTCCGCCATGCTATGACTTCGTTATAACTCAACAGGATTTGATCCCCCCCAAGAATTACAGGGATAGCGCCCGCCCTCAATGCTTCATAGAGTCTGGCCTGCATCGAAGTAGTCGTAACGAAGCTGACGTTACTCGGAGCGAGAATAAGCGCGAATGTGGATTCCCTGAGGATAGATTTCCTCGATGAATCTGTGCCACATAAAGACCAGTCCAATATATCGATGGACTTTCTGTCGTCAGATGCAGGAATGCATTCAAATTGTATAAAAAATTTATCCAAAGTCAGGCCCGTGCTCATGTCTCTGAGATGTTGAGTTATAAACATATCAAGATTATTTTCGTCGATCGAAAGCCTCTCCAAATCGGCCTCTGCATCGTCTATGTGATTAGGTATAGTCGGGGAAGATTTGAGAGGCTTCATTTCTCCCTGGAAGGATAAAAGATACTTTCTTCGCGCCGGTAACATCGATGGACAATCTTGCCAGATATCTCCACCAGGTGGACCGAGAATCGGAGGTACCATCAGGTCAAAATTCTCCCTGAATTGATGCCTGTAGAAGGTCGATTGCACTATTATCGCTCGCCCTGTATCCACGCCATGAAACAAATTTCCGGAGCTCACTGACAAATCTCGACGCGCTAGATTCAGCAAGATATGATTTCTTCCATCTCCACCCCAATAGGGAAGAGATTTTAGCTTTTCAACATCTACTGGGTCACCCAGAGTCCGTGGATCCCGTGTCTCCGTTGACAAAGCTTCTCCTACTAGTAGAACGTAGACACAAGCTTCGGCTGGATTGGTTGTTAGGTGCGGATTGTATCCTGAAATTTAATTGAAAGATAGATTCAAAAGGACAATTCTGAAATTCGCAAACCGTAAGCCACAATTTTTTGAGATGCTGATTCATCTTGAAGGAAAATAGACACACAGTTGTCGAATTTCGGATATCTTGTAAAGAATCAGACTCAAAATTTTAGGAATAACAAGTTCAAAACAAACTGAAACTTAATTTTTCCTAAACTTGTGCCAAAATATGAACCAAATTCTGAATAGAAAGTCTAAGACGATCTGGACTCTGTGTTCCTGAAATTTTGGCATATAGTTGAAGAAATTTGGAAGAATGGAAACTCAAGATGATCCAAAACTTCATTTTGTTCGAGTTCTGGTCAACAGCATCTCAAAAAATTGTGAAATTGTGTTCCAAAACTGAATGAAATTGTATTTCTCTTCCTCAACATGCCTAAAGTTTGTTTGATAGTAGTTTTCAAGAACCCATCCACATCCCAGCCAGAATTGACAACGGAAAATTGATCAGGATCATAGAGAAAGACAGGAAATCCACTAGTGAGAGCGCATCGGCTATGATCAAAACAGTTGAACATTCTACAATTATGGTAATCTGTGCTAGTTAGAATTGTGGGTAAAGAATCTATGAGAATTCTTTTCGGGGGTGCAAGTTCAGGAGTATTTCTCTCCACAGCTTCTCGCTGCGCAACCTGTGCTTGAACGACGCTGATTTTTAGTCTATCAAGATCTGTTTGCTGGTGAAGTAGCTCCTGCTTCAGGTCATCTATTCGCTGCGTAAAACTAGTGACTTCCACTTGTAGACGTTGACGTTTTGCTTCCAGATCTCTTAGCTCGTTGCTCACAGAGATTTTTATCCTCATCATTTCTTCGATTCGTGATTTCAAATCCGAGGCTTTCATCGATGTAAAATCTTCGAACGCTTCTAACTTTGATCGTGTTCTGTGAATCTCTATATTCGGTGAATCAGATTCCACCTAGGAAAAGAGAGAAGATTTAATTGTGTCCAAAATCCGAATGAATTATAAAGTGTCTTCGAAAAATTCATTTCGATAAAAGTAAAAGTATTACAATAAGAAAACAAATTGTTTGTGTGACTACTTTGGGGCGCTTTCACTTGGTTTGGAAAAGATTTTTATTGAACAAAAAATTTAGTGCCTGAAATAAAACTGGATATAGTATAAACAAGATAAAAATACTCTTTCCTATTTTGAGAGAGAGAATTTTTACTAATTTCTTGGCAAGTTAAGATATAATTTTTGTGTTCTTGAACTACCTTTATGATCTCGAACTAGAAATTGAGAAAGCTTGATTGATTTGATTTCTGCAGCATAGGATTTGTACAAGGTATATTATATACATACACCTAAACTGTAGATTATTGTGCTTTTAGAAAAACTAGTACCGTAAATAACTTGAAAAAACAAGATGCTACATTGTTAAACGGATATTAAACAAATGCCTTTTACAAAGAAAACAAAAGTACAACTGGTCCTCAAAAGTTTCATTCGTAACAAAAACATTAATTTACGATTATAAATATTATTTTTGGTGATTACTCATCAAAAATTATTATTTGAAATTTTTTTCTCTGCATTTCAGTGAAAGAGTCCAAAATTAAACCAAGAACATCTACAACAAATCCCACATATTCTAACGAATAAATTAACGAGAAGATGCAAACTCTAGTAGGAATTTATCAAATCTAATCCAGTCTTTGTGATGAATTGCCGATTTTTGTGAAAACCAGCTGAAAAGTGCACAATAAATGCTGAATCGTGTGAAGTACAAGCGAATTCTAATACGATAGTATGGAATTTAGTCTAGTATGCACAATAAACCGCCGATTCTTACAAAACCGAGTAAATACAACACATTCAAGACTGTCAAGTCGGGAAATATATGCTGAATCAGATAAACTGGAAGCTTATTTCATTGAAGGAGTATGAATTTCGCATGAAAAGGCATAAAATCTATTTCGTTATGCAAAATGAATTGTAAATTCTTACAAGATCGACAAAATTTAGCAAATTCAAGCACATGTGGTTCCAAGATTGATTGAAATCATCTAAGCTGAAGATAAATTTTCTCAAAAACTATAGAATCAACTCATTCTCGACTGTAAAAACAGTCTTGCAATCGAGGACACACTATGTAACTTCCACTTTTCAAGTGAAAACTCACATAAATTAAAGATTCTAGTTCAAACCATCTGATCAAAGAAACTTGCTCGAATCTCTCATAATGAGACGCAAGAACTCAATCATCTGGTAATAAACCAGAGTCCAGCTCTCTCTCTCTTTATGTTTTTCAATCTCAGACGATGATAATCGCAATCAATGTGAATCATTTCAACTTAGCTTTGATACTGAAAATTTATCAAATAATGAAATATATTGTTGAAAATTCTCCACTTTCAAATCTGATGTGCACAAATTCAAAAATAATTCAAGAGAATCTTTTCTGGTCAAGGTTACATAGAAAAACATTTATTTTGAAATCAGGAGCGGTGAAGGTTCGCAACTGTTTAAAAATTGATGGGATGCTCCAACCTACATAATATTATTGATATAGTAGATAAATATAAAACCTTAGATAAATAATAATGCGTGAATAATGGCACGATGAAGAGAACGATAGGAACCAATATAAGAATTCTTGATAATTTGATGTAAGACCGCCAGTGGAAAGTTTCACGCCCGTTACCAACTGAGTGGTAACTCGCACCACCCTCATAGGATCCTCCTCCCATCTTTCCTGTACTTCTTCAGCTTCTCAATCCTCTTTCCCATTCATTTCTTCTCTTTCATCCTCGCCATTATCTCCTTGCTCCAGTTTCTTATTACGTCATCTATTTGGATTCAAACTATATTTTGTTACCCTGAAATCAACTCTGAGTGTGTATCTAATCTTGAATATGCTTATTCGGTTCAAGAATGTTTTCAAGTTGTGTAATTCGCTATCGCTATTATGTATGACTTATATCACACAAACTATGTTAACATTCCGTTTAAAGAAAAAGTGTGCACTGAGTGCACATTCCCTAGTTGTCAATTAACCGGAAGATTGTAAATCCATACTGAGTAATCGTTTTTGCTGTAAATCGAATATGCTATGTATTTGTACACTGATATGAACTGCAGAGAAGTGAATAGTCAAGTCCTTCGAGTAATGCCGAATTAAACTCGCCACTTTAGTTCGGTTCTCCTGGTTCTGCAGATGTTGCACTGTTTGAAAAATTGGGAAGGCGAACTCGGTGCGCCCCGAATGGGAGCCGAGTCCTCTGCAGGTATCGCGATTTTTGCAAAACGTTCACTTAAGTACCATACTCAGTAATATTATTTCTCAAGGGTACGTTCATCGGGGCAAGATACATCGTGGCAGTGTATATTAAATTTCTGTATTTAAGACAGTGTATAATAGAGAAGAGATGTATTTTTCTTTTCGTTATCATCGTATCTTAATTTTCAAACGCATACCGTGTGTACATGTCAATTCGTATGTGTATCTTGAGCAATTACTTCTTTTTTTTTTTTTTTGTTGGAAGATTAGTGATTTATGTATAAGATAATCCTGATTTTTGGTTTCGTTGATTATGATTAAAAATTAAAAATTGTATAATGACACTTACCCAGGTCGAGTGTTATTTTGCTGTATGCATGCGTATCAACTCATCTTTATTCCATCATGGATAATAAGAACTAGCTGGCTGAGTAGTTTATGGATGCAGAAACATTGATAATTCAGTGATTCAGTTACAGTATACAATACTATGCACTGCAATTGTTGTGTTTAATATTCACTACACACGGTACAGTAAGGTAGAGAAACTCAGGAACACAGCCTACAATCCTACAATTTCTACAAGCTCCCTATTTCCCTAATGCATGATATACATACTGTAGCTTAGCTTATGCCAGTTCAGCTTAGGCTAGGTTTGTCTCCTTCTCTTCTGAATTCTCTCTACTCTTCGGTCCTGTGAGGCGAAGCCGAGTGTGTCGGTGTGATGTCGTGACGTTCACCCGGTTTACCGTTGAATCCGTAGTTCAATCCGTGATCAACGTGATGGACCATCGCTGTAGAAAAGGTAGGTAAGTAGTTGTATGCTCGGCCGCTACTCTTACCGATCATCGAGTGCCCTACTGTGTGAGAGCTGGTGGCAGAGTGCTGGTGGATCGCATAGTCTGCATATTTATTGCGAGATGGAGCTGCAGGTTAGAGATGTGAGAAGGGGCGCTGGACTGTGGAGAGATCGTGGAATATACGTTTCAAATTTCTTGTGAAACAATACGTATTAAATCGAAGTATTGTCGGGGAACCTCCCAATCCCGTAATATTTGCCCGATTTCTTCACCTCAGGGAGCTTATTATGGATATTCCGCTTTTCGTATTCTCACATTTTCACCAGCTTTCGGCGAATCAGAATCAACCTCCAGCCAATCAGCAATAAGCTGGATATCGGTGAAAATGTGAAAATATGAAAAGTGAAAGATGCATAATAAGTCTCCAGATCGAATCCTATTCTTTGGATAAGTTTCTAATCCCGTACCAAAGTACAATACTCATGATTCTTCTACAACTGGTAGAAGAAAGAACTAGAAGGTAAAAAAAATCTGGAGAAGAAAAGTGTATAGGTATAAAGAGTGTGAGCACGACCGCCGGGTAGTCAGTAAACTAAAAGCAACCAAAGATGTAAGATCGATGTATTGAATCATTATAAAATAAATTAACTCTTCGTTTTCAAAAATCCCGACCCCTGATTGACTGTTGCTTCCAGTTATCTGGCAGATACGCTTATCCACCAGATATCCGTAGGTGGAGAAATCGGCCAATTATTCAGTTATAAAGATATTATCACGATGACGATCATTCGTTATTATTTATTCATTATTTAAATGTATTTTTCTTCATTTACTTATTCATTCACTTTCCCCAAAGAGGATGACAACCCACACTGATATTTTGTCTGTGTGTGTGTTCGTGCAGCTACGGATACGGATACGGCTATTGTAAACCGCACTTAAGGTGTATTCTTTTGACCATTGCACCCATCGACATATAGTATGGACCCCGACACTCGCATAGAAGCCCTATGAAAAGTGTCTGCTAGAATTAGAAAAAGAGAGTGCGAGGTGGCGGCCAATCGGTATATTACGCACCTAATGAGAAAGAGACAGAGCTTGGCCGCCACCAGTCGCTATCTCTTTTTTCCGGCTGGTCACATTCTTCCATGCGTAAGCGTAGTCCATACTATGTCGATGACTGACCCCGTACATAAAAATAGTTAGTTAACGATATCGTTAATCGTCATGCAGCCAATTGCAGGAACGATCTACCGGAAAGACGCAGTGCCCATAGGATATCGCTCGCTAACGATATCGCTAGCTAAAGAATTTCATGTATGTACAGAATCCCGGCTCAGCTACAGGCATCTACCCATATGGATACAGCCTCGGATACAGCTGCTAATTCACCAGGAGCTTGTCGTTACCAGTTGCTGCTCGCTGTTTGTCGCGCATGGAGATGCACCCCAGCGCAAAATTGATGACTCGACGAATTTCCGCTGGGGAATCCCCCCACCACCTATTCAGAAAACTCTGTTCAAACTACTTTCCACTGGATCTCACGATCGAATGGTTGTTGATGTTAGTCGACCGTTACGCATTTCGAATCGTGAGACACTAAACGTCAGAACAGAAACAAACAACATTCTTAGCGTCTCTTGAATTAGATTTAATGAGACTTAAAGTGCAACAATGTATATAAAACAGGTAAATATGCACCAATACTTGGCTAACGTAACCGGTACTACGTTTCGCCTTATATTACGTCGAATTAAATGTTTCATACAAGTATTCTATTATTTCTTTAATTCTTTATTTTCAAGGTCATCATACAAGGCTTCAAATCCTTCAAAGATCCAACAGTCCTCGAACCTTTTGATCCGAGATACAATGTTATCGGTAAGTTTGAAGCACACCTAAAATATCAAGCATAAGAAGGAACAGAAATAGGCTAAAAAGCGAGCTAATTAAAACTTATGAGTAATTGTTGTGTATAGTAACTGATGTTAGAAAGAAATGATGCAAAATATCAATAAATTGTTCCTTGACGCAGTGAAAAAGACGTCTCTAAATTGTTTATATATATTTTTTTTTTTTTGTATTAAAGAGGTCTCATATCACTTGACACCGGCTACAGCTCAGGCTGAAGTCCTTTTAATACAAACGTTAACATGAACGCTCTAGTTCTGAAGCTCTTGACAATTTCCAGGCTACAATTATATCTTACCTTTTCTTACTTTTTTTTCGTCTTACTATGAAGGTTGCCGGTTTGAAGATCAAAAACAAAAGCTGTCTGCGGACATACGTGTAACAATCTTTTTCTTCCTCAACTTTGTCACAACAACCCTCATGGCAATTCTTGTTGGTATTAAAAAAATTGTTTTTCAAACAATAATATAAACTTGATACGCTCAATAATTTGTCTTTCATTCATTCAAACAATTTTTAAAAAGTCGAGAGAATATATTCTTGCACCTGATTAATATTTATTTGCCCACTTTTCATTTTGTTATAATAACTTCAATTGGTCTTTCTCGGTTCTACCGTTTTTATTCATATCATAAATTATGAATTGGATATATCCTGTGCCGCTCAAAACAAAAATTGTTCTAAGTTAACATAAATTTCTCCCCAAATCACATACAGTGAAAAGACGTAGGTATATTACATTATTTGATTCTTAGAAAGAATAGATTTTTGCATGCTTTTTCTGATTTTGAAACGAATAGGCTTCAACTCGCACCACTTTGTCTTGGATCGATCGCTTGTTGTGTTCAATTTCATGTCTCTTTAACATACAATGTATTGGTTTATCTCTGCTCCAAGGTTTCTATCGAATCAGACAAAAATCCGATTGAAATGAAATCAGAATTAATTCATTTTACAGTCGCAATTTTTTTCTCAATATTCTTACTGCGAATTAATATCATCATTGTTAGCCTGGGATACTATACAATATTTTAAGTATAAAATTTCGACAGATCCATTTCTGGTGAACAAACGTGATGGAAAAATATCCAAACACCTAGAAACACTGTCGTATTTGATATAAGTGAACCAGATTTTTTTAGTGTCTTTTCACTTCTGATGATAGTTTTATCATTCAATTCCTTGACCCTCTTCACCAAATTATCTTTTTAAACAATTAATATTGTTTTTTTTTTTTTTTTATGTCTATATACAACAGTGGGAAGGAATGGGTCTGGTAAGAGCAACTTTTTCCATGCAATACAGTTTGTGCTTAGCGATGAATATGCGCGGCTTAGATCGGACCAGCTACAGAATCTTCTTCATGAAGGAACAGGCCCTAGAGTTATGTCCGCATATGTGGATATCAAGTTTGATAATTCAGACGGAAGACTTCCAGTAAGCATTGTTAATATGTGCTAACAGGCGGCTGGTGTTGATAACGGGAACAGAACAAAGCCAGGAAAAATCACATCAGCCGAAATTTTTTCGACGAAGACGAAACTTCATTTCTTCGGCCGGTTTCAGGAATCTCTCACACCGGGGATTCCAGAAATTGGCCAAAAAATTTCTGCCGATAATATTTCTTGTGATTTTGTTGCGTTAACCTTAAAACATTCAAGCCTCATTCTATGATACATGGAGCAAAGATGCAGATTAAAGATTCCATTTCTGCTATGCTCTATATAGATAGAGAAGAAAGAGGTTTCTATCAGAAGATCATTCGGCTCCAAAAAGGACCAATATTTCCTGAACACAAAATTAATCTCCAGAAGCGACATAATGAATTTACTAGAATCTGCTGGTTTCTCTAAATCCAATCCCTACTATATCGTCAAGCAAGGAAAGGTGACGGTTCAGCTGTTCCTAAAACATTTATAACTATTCATGATTATCTCAAACAGGTATTCAAAGAGACAAAAATCACAGCTTCAAATCTTAAAAGCATCACTCGAGATCGTATCATCGTTTCACAGATAAACCAAATGACGGTAGCTCCAGACTCTCAGAGATTGAAGCTACTCCGTGAAATAGCTGGTACAAGAGTCTATGAGGAAAAATGTAGAGAGTCTAAGCGTCTGCTCGAAGAAACTGATGGAAAGCTTGCAAAAGTAGTTGAGCTGCTGAAGATTATCGGTGACATTCTTTAGTATAAATTGATCAACGTTTTTCCAGCTATATCACATAGACGAAATCTATTGATTTTTTGATTCACTGAAAAAAAAATTATCGGATCATGAAATATGCATCTGTACAGTCTGCGCTGATATTTTGATTGGTGCAATGAGATTTGAATTGGTGTCATTGAGTATCATGTAATATCAACCGTTTTCCAGTTACACCAATTGAAATTTAGTTGTATCAATTAAATATTCAGTTGCGACAATACAAAAGCATATTTCATAAATCCAATAACATTTTTCTCATAGTGTAGCTTTATTTGGTTCATTAGGTAATTCAACTTTGTGGCACGATATTCCATAACACGTGATTAAACGGAAATCTTAAAATTTATTAATTTTTTTCTCAGACGAGCGTTTGCAGATTTTAGAGGAGGAGAAAGAAGAACTTAAAAGTTTTCAGCTATGGGATAATGAGCGCAGATATTTAGAGTATGTAATCTATGATCGAGAGTTGAAAGAAAATCAAAAGAAATTACGTGATCTCAGAAATTTTCGTCTAGACGTAAAACCTGGGCTTAGAGAACTTGACAACAAACTTAAATTTGCACAAGAAGCTGTCCGCTCAATTAATAAATCTCTCAAAGAAATTAGAAGAGAACTGAATTCCTTGAAAGAGGAAGAAGACTCTCTCAGGCAAGCCTCAGCTAGATCATTTTTCATAGATTAATTATTGGTTCATTTTCCCCAATTTCTTCGTTTCTATTATCAAGATCTTGAATTTTTTGACACAGATTTTTTCCTCAATGAGATTTACTGATTCACAGAGGTCATAATGCATGAATTAGGGAATAATTTTGGAGTTGAGTAGTTGTAATGATTGGTTTTTGTTTTCACTGTTTGTGATCAGCACTGAGCAACAAGAATTGCTAAAAGAAAAGACCAAACTGGCATTGACGTATAAAGATTTGAGGGATGAAGTCTTTGGTGATGACGAGAATAAAAAAAAGGCAGAACAAGAACTGGAAATGTTGAAAATTGAAATTGCCAGTCAAGAAGAGAAACTTGAAAGAATCAAGCCCCAAGTAATCATAATATTACAGTATTATCTGAATTTTTCTTTGAAATTTCTAACTTTTTCAACAATCTGTATGGCATTTCTTTTCATTATATTATACATGTTTCCCTAAAATCTTCTCAATGTCCTACAGTATGAGGAAATTAGAAACATAGAAGAAGAATGCACTAGAGAACTTGCCCTGAAGGAAATACGGCGTACAGAACTTTACGCCAAAGTTGGAAGAGTTGCCGAGTTTGTCAGCAGGGTAAATATTCGACGATCGTAATTTATTGCACCCGAAATTTTCGGTATTAGCCCCTCTTCTCTTTCCTGTTTCGATCGAATCTGTGCTTAATAAATGACATTATATCAGGCTGCAAGAGACACCTGGATTAAAGAGCAAATAACAGAAGTAGAAAAAAGTATAAGAAAGGAAGAAAATCGCCTGGCAGAAAAAAAGGAAGAGTTGAAGAAGAATAATGACAAACGGATATTCTTGAATAAAAAAATCAATGATTTGACTCACGAAATGGAATTGCAATTGAGTTTCATGAACGAATTTAATGTAACGTATGAAAAAATGATTGAAGAAAAAGACCAGTGTCAAGCGACGCGAAAAGAACAGTAAGTATTGATATAGAGTCACCAATTCAACGTCACAAACTCCAATTCTATCTCTTTCTGCCGTCAGGTATCGCAGGGAAAGCATCATGCTGTCCGAACTTCAGGAATTGAAAGAAGAATTGGGAAAAGTAGATCGTACTCTGAGATCCATGGTAGGAAACTCGACCCTCAATGGAAGGGACAGTGTCAGGAAAGTGATAGAAACCTTCAGGTGAAGATTTTAAGCAATTCAGAAACATGTTCCACCCAAATCCTCATCTCCTTTTGTGTGTAAAGTGAAAATTTGTCAACAGAGAGCGAGAAGAAACAGCAAGCCAAGTAAATAACTACTATGGATTGTTGGTGGATAATTTTGAGTGTGACAAGAGTGTTTGTACGGCAGTTGAAGTCACTGCTGGTATTAAGCTTTTCAATCATTTGATTGAGACAGACTCATTCAGCACTAAGATTCTTCGTGAAATGAACAGACAGAATCTTCCCGGTGTGGCTACGTTTATGCCTCTGAATCGTATTTATGCCAGAGTGACGGAATATCCGGAATCGAATGACGCTATACCTTTGATATCGAAGATTAACTACGACAGAAAGTTTGATAAAGCTTTTAGGTGAGGCAGAGTAGATATTTTGCTCAAAATTGAACACAGAGAGTTCAGATGAAGGATTTACCATCGTAGAACTCCTAGTTTTCACACTGTTTCGATGATAAAAATACGGAAAATTTCACAGTTTCAACTTATTTCTACATCGTGAACTTTGTCTTAGATTCGTTTTTGGGAGAACTTTGATATGCCGTAACATGGAAGTGGCCTCAGTCCTTGCAAGGAGTACGGGATTAGACTGTGTAACAATGGAAGGAGATCAAGTATCATCCCAAGGTTCTTTGACCGGGGGATACTTCAACCCTTCACGATCTAGGATACATGCAAATATAGTAAGATCGGAATTGTCAAAAGCGATTAGTGATCTTGAACAACAGCTGGAAACTTTGAGGGAAGAGATCCATGGGAATGACGAAGAAGTCGTGAGTCATGTGACACAAATGCAGAAAGCAGAAATCAGACATAGCAAGGCGAAGTTCGTTTAATAAATTTTTATACTTATAGAATATTGAAAGATGTGGTTTTGATCTTCTTATTTCTTTTGCGTAGTGAAAAGATTTATTCATTCATTTTGGTCGATGAAAGTCCTAGTGATTTGTTCTTTCCTTTTACTCTTTCACAGCGACAAATTGATCATAATGAAAGAAAACATACAATTCCATAAGACAGAACTGGCATTGGTTGAAAAATCTTCTTGTTCGACTGAGCAGAGTTTAGCTCAGTGCGTTTCTATTCTTGAAGAAATGAACACTGCTAAAGAAGGATTGGAAAACGAATTAACGCAGGAACTAACGGCTCAATTATCCGTCAAAGATCAGCAACAGGTAAGAAAAAGAGTAAGAAAATATATGATAATAATGCTTTTCTCGAATTTTTTAATATTCTGAACACCGTTTCCCGCAAGGTTGATACTCTGATCAAGGATATCACACGTTTGAAGCGAGAGAATAAAGAAGCTTTTGCAAAGAGAATAGGCCTTGAGGCGGAGAAAAATAAGCTCGAAAATTTGTTGAATAATAACTTGATACGTCGTAGAGAAGAGCTTGTTCAAGCTCTTCAAGATATATCCATGGAAGATAAACAGCAGAAATTACATTCTTGTCTTGCACAAATTAGCAAGGTCAGAGAACAGCTCCATAAAGTCAACGTGGAACTCAAAGCTCAGAATGAAAAAGTTTTACAAGTTGTTCAGAGGGTGAGAATTTCTGTTTCATAACTTTTCGATCGATACACCGCATATTTCCATTCTCATATTGTTGGCACATAATAGCATTTGCTTTTTATTCGTTTTCTTCGTGTTGAACTTGAGGTGATCACCGATTGTGAAAGTCTTCGAAAAGTCGTGTACACCGGACTTCAAGACTGAAGTCATCGTGAGATTTCACAGACGCCACAGAAAATTCAAAAATTAATTGCATGTAATTTCAAGAGATTTCATAAGAATTCAGGGGAATTTCACATTTATGATTCAATTGCACATTCTGAGATTCTTCACAGATTTGGAAGAGGAATTAAAAAATTGTGAACAAACATTATCCAAACTTATATAAAAGCACACCGAATTCAAAGAATATCAACTTCTCCATGAGAATTCGAGAATCTGTAACTATTCGGGTTCAGAATTTGAGATTTTGGAAGAGTCGTTCTGATTCTTGGGAAGTGAAACACTAAAACCTTGATTCAAGCTCGCAAATTTTGAAGAAATTTGATTTTTTATGAAGAATGTACAAATGTTTGATTGTCGGAGCTACAAAATGAAAATTGCAAAAAAAATCGTTTCTTCTATAGAAAAATCTTGAAATCTTGGTTGAAGGTAGCAAAATTTAGACGGAGTCAATTCCTCTTTGAGTTGAAAATCGGAGATATGGAAAGAGAAATTAATGGTTTTCGAAGACTGGAGATCATTGTTTCTTTAGGCTGGATTTGAGAGTCTCTGACTTTTTGAATTACATAAATGTGAGATTTTCGACAAGAAGTTTGAAATCATTGGAACGAAAAGCTGAGAATCTATATAAAAGTGCACGGAACTTGATGAATAATGAATACCTACAGTGTAGTTATGGATCCTCGAATTCGTCAGTAAAACATTTTGTATTCTGAGACAGAACACCCACATTTTCGAATGAAGAATCTCTGAATTTGTATAATAGCTTGCAAAACTTGGAGAAAATAATTTTTTTTGTGAAGAACTCTTAGAATTGTTATAAAATTCGATATAGTCGAACTTCTATAACTCGAAAACCTCAATATGTTTGAGATTGAGTCCATTCGCCCGCGAAAACTTCTGTTATTTGAAGAATGAACAGAAAATAACTCGAAGTTTTCCCATGCATCAAGGGCAACTATTTTAACTCTGCAACTTGAATTCAAAGGAACTCAAGCTCTGCAAAACAAAGGTTACCTCAACAACTTAAAGTTCCAATATCCTGACCTCTACAACTTGAAACGATCTATACACCGACCTGAAAGAACCCGTGTCACAACCGGCACTCTTATTTCTGCCTACGAGCAAGTGCTTGTCAGTCACATGGATGATTGATTTGAATTCTTTTAATATTATATGCATCGTATTCACAAATATATCTATGTCCTAAATTAAATAGCCCTGAAGATATCTGCATGAGACAAAATTGTATATTTGGACCGCCGTAACTTCCGTGTTTTTTATGCTACAGACTTGGCCAAGACTGACATCTTCGTTTTCAAATTCTCTAGGTGAGCTTTTTTCCAATTTTTTTGATTTCGATATAATCAAGGCTCTACATTAAAAAAAAATCTTAGGATCGATGTAGCTTCCACGTTTTTCATGCTGCAAAAGTAGCTGTAGGATCATTTTCTTCGTTTTTAAATTCTCTAGCTGAGCTTTTTTTTTTTTTTAGTTTTTTTGATTTCGTCATATTTGAGGTGCTACCTTAAAAAAAAAACACCGAAGTGTCATGGTCCAAAGACTATTCTCAAATTCCGCGCCTTGAATATGGCAAAATTGAAAAAAACTAGGAAACAGCTCACCTAGAGAATCTGGAAACGAAAAATATGACCCTTCAGCCAAGTCTGTAGTATAAAAACAGGGAAGTTACGGCGGTCCAAAGATACAATTTTGTCTGATGCAGATATCTTTGGGGTCATTAAATTAAAGACTGTTGCCACTATATTTTGCGGAGTTTTACGAGTCTCTATAGGTCGAATATTTTTTTAACTACTCTCTATACCTTGAAAACTTTGATGAGACGAAACATCTCTTACTCGAAGAAATTTGCTCTCCCCCTGAGATTCGAGTTAGCGAGATTCGACTGTATTTCATTTCGAGAAGAACAGAGTTTCTTTCTTTTTTTTAACGCAATTCAAGATTTCAAGCTAAAGCTTTGAGAGTCGTACATTTGTCACGAAAAAAAAAATTTTAGTATTTTGTAATGAATATGATTATCTAAAAAATTCTAATTATTAAATTCTTCAATGTTAGTGCTCCGACTCACAATCTCCCTTTAATGCAGCAAAAATTAGCATTGTCAGAGTTGGATAAATGGAAATTAGCTGAAAAGGAAGAGTATGAATCAATCGAGGAGCAGGCAAAGTCTCTAGAAAAGTGTGCAGCTAATGAAAACGTGATACAGCAGAAACTAGACGATCTTGTAAAAAAGATATCCGAACTTGAGGCATTACCAAACCACGACGCATTTGTCAAGCTCACCCAACTCTCAACTCAAGAACTCTTAAAAAATATCGATAATATTAACAAGGAACTCAAACACTTCAGGTATATAATTTTTGTATTATTTACTATACAGAAAAAGATAAAATCAACAATAAAAATCGACCGATGTGTTATTTGTGTAACGACTAGAATCGACGCATGCTTTGCGCACTCGAATAACAATCTTCTGGTTGTTTTTCTGTTTCAAACCAAATTCCAAATCTAGTAAAATCCCGCAATATGGACGAAAATTCACAGAGAGTTTACAAAGTGAGATTTTTGCCATCCTTGTGAGATTATGGAAGATTTGGAGTTTGATTTAAAAGAGTGAGCCAAGGGGATGATTTGTTACTATTTGGTTTTATTTTTATAATTTTTATTTAAGAGTTATATACATGAAATGTCAGATACCCAAGTGAAAGAAATTCAGTTCATTTTCCGTTCATTTTTTTTTTTGTTTGTCTTCCGTTCATTTTGTTATTTTTCATTTTGGTGCCGACTTAGCCACGTTAATAAGAGAGCCCTGGAACAATACGTATCGTTCAGTGACCAAAAAGAGAACTTGTGTAAACGAAAGGCAGACTTGGATCATGACCATGGCAAAATTACGGAACTTATGACGGTTTTGGAGCACAAAAAATCCGAGGCTATCCAATTCACGTTTAAACAAGTGCGTAACGTACTGTACTACATAATAAGTTGGACCTGAAAATGAAAAACATTGTACAATCGAGTTTTTCGAAGACCAAACAAAGTAGAAGTTTGAAAAAACTGTTCAATGATTGTTTGATATTCTACGAGCCGAAACATTTGACAAAATACACAATGATAGTTATCAGAATCGATTTAAAAAAAACCTTGAAACATGAATTTTTAAATTTATTTTTCGAAATTCATGATGATCCAATTTTTATAAAGGTCTGCAAGTTCTTCAAAGAGGTTTTTGAAAAGCTCGTACCATTCGGAAAAGCACAACTCGTGATGCAGACGAGGGATGGTGAAGAAGAAGATCTGGTCCAAGAATCTACTACATCATCTGATGGATTTTCTGGTATCGGTGAGTCGCACAAATATTTCGTTTACGTGCATTTGTGAAATATACGTGATTTACTTCTGGAATCTATGCGAGAAAAATGAATCTCTCTATACGTCATGGGTGTAATGGACAGGATGGCACCGAAAGTTGGTGATGCAAGATGATGGCTGCACGGCAATCAAAAATCTTTTTTCGGTGGATTTCCCTTCAGAACCCTTTTCTACCAATTGTGTTATGTTTGGACAAATGATATAAAAAATTGATCGATGATCTAGTCAAACAATATGTCCGTCAGAGTTCCAATGTTCATGTCAGGAAGTGAGAGTGAGGAGACGAAACCCTACGGTGCTGACCTATGAAATATAGTTCACATTTTGGATCAGGGATTGTAGTAGTGATCTTGCCACTTGCAGCGTTGATCTTTGGACATTGTTTCAGAGAAGGCGGGACAGTGCATGACAAATAACTGTCGGGCGTCTGCTGATCACTACGCATTGCGCCGCCACTAATAAAGCATGATATTCAAACGATGTCTCCACATCTAAGTTCTAATCAGCGAGATTTAACCGTTAATCTTACTCTCGAAACATGACTACTTCAGTTCTGTGAAGATTTGTCTCCTCACCCCTCTCACTTCTGGGTCCTTGTATTGTAGGTATATCTCACTGTCGAAACGGCGGAACATGCTAGTGTTTGTTGATCATAGTAATTGTGTTATGTCAGGCTGCTATATGGAAAACTGCTCAGCATATCAAAGAGATTTTTAGATTTCTGAAAGTCGTATTCTGTGGATCAGTTGAAGTTTATTTCACATTGAGAATACATCAGTTGAGTGATCCTCGGTCAGTGCATTTTGGAATTTTAACAGTTTTCAACTCTAAATTGGCTACATAAAAGTACAAGAATTATCCCAGTCGAAATGAAACCATTCGACCATAGCCAATTTTTTGAAAAGCAATGATCATTAGTCAATAAGGACCTGATGGTCGTATGCACAGCGCGCAGGACTTGTTAGCTGGAAATCGCAAGTTCGAATTCAGACGAAAATTTTAAAAGTTATAAAACGAAGACCGAACACCATAAGAATCCATGAAACAAACTAGAAGTGTACTATAATTAATGGTGAGGGTCTAACGATATGGAGGTGAAAATCTGTTTGATTTGAGAGCACGATTAAATATTTTTGGTATATCAACGAATGATTTGTTTAACCATAAAATACACTACTCCGCACTTGTCCAATCTAGTACCTCATATCTATGTCTGCTTGTTTTGAACAGGAATTCGGGTCTCATTCGTGGGGCAAAACGCGGAGATGAAAGAGATGAATCAACTCTCTGGAGGGCAGAAGGGTATCGTTGCTTTGGCCTTGATTTTTGCTATACAAAAATGTGATCCTGCTCCTTTTTACCTTTTTGATGAGATCGACCAAGCTTTGGATACTCAGCATAGAACCGCTGTGGCTGATATGATACATGAGCTCAGTGAAAACGCGCAATTTATTACTACGACTTTCAGGTAAGTTTATGGAATTTTATATACATAATTCTAGAGTCTAAGAATGATTTTTTGGTTGGTTGTTGATAATAGTAAGTACTAAATATAGTACAGCTAATTAGATTTGAAAACGTGGGCAAAGTAAGTGTTGCTCTTCATTTTCACTCTGAAATATCAAAAATCACCAAATCTATGTCTCTTAGAAGAAAAGCATTACAATGCTCTGAAATTTTGCCATTTCTACCCCAACATTTTTTTTTATTTTTCGCTCCATGATTATGAAAAATTTATTTTCTTGGTTTTTCTTTACATGAACATTGAAAAATCTAAACTGGGTCATCTTTTGGTCGGAAAAATTTGAAAATTGTTATAATGAATGCTAGAAACTAGGAACTGGGATACAAAAGTGAAAGTTTTTTTCAATAGAAACAGAAAGTTCCAACAAAAATTGATACTAATCATTTATCTGGAACCTATTATTTCGTTTACAGACCGGAGTTACTTGATACTAATTATTTATCTGGAACCTATTATTTCGTTTACAGACCGGAGTTACTTGATACTAATTATTTATCTGGAACCTATTATTTCGTTTACAGACCGGAGTTACTCGCCAATGCAAATAAGTTTTACGGTATAAAGTTCCGTAACAAAGTATCCCATGTTGAATCCATCACTCGTGAAGAAGCCGCTGACTTTGTAGAAGATGATTCGATTCAAGGCTGATGCTTTAATATACCAGTTTTCATGATATACAATATCCTTTAATTAAATAAGTCACGTTGTTATTAGAGATAATGTTCATTATAGTTTATTCTACGTCTGTACCTGCAGATCACATGATTATCGTACTTTTATTTTATCTATTAACAGCCGATGATTAGTTGGCTAGAATGAAACGGTTCCTAATAGTTCTATTTTTCATTGTGTTCGTTCTGTCTTTTCGGTTACTTAATTCTTATTTGATACCCAGGTGCTTTGACCCATATAACAAAATACCGCCGTATAACAGGTACTACTGGGTTCAACTGCACTTCATTTTTTACCGAATGAATACAAATTGGTGATATTACTTATATCCACAAATATATAATTGATGTTACGATAAATATAAAACTACAAAATATTTATGACTGTATAAGAGAACATTGGTGCATTATGGTAATTAAAATTCAGCATGCGTTCCACGCTATTGTACCTAATAGTTATGTATTTTTTCAAGACTGACAAGAAATAAAGCAGTGTAATACATATGATGATATAATAATGATAATGATAATAGCTACCAGCAATTGCTTCTTTATTTCTTGTTATCTGCGCGGAGATGTAAATTTGAATCTTTATAACATTCGTGTTCGCTTCTTGCCGTATCTTGCAGTGTTCCTCATATCCAGAGTTTCTACTTTTAATTGTTTCGTATTGTCATTGCCTCGAATTATTTTTATTTCATGACCGTAAATACTATTTGAATGTTTTATTTTATGATTTACGTATTTTGAATTATTTGTACTGTGATGCATCATTAGTTCATCTCTGAATTGACCTATTGTGTTTTACTGACGTTCATTATTAAAAATTTTGACATAACCAGATACAATAAAACCCTATATATATTTTAACATAATAATCCCCCTTCATTTTACAACCCTTTCAGTCTATCTGAGCTATCCTATGTATCCCCTGTGTCCCCAAAAAAATGTAATAATTATTTCTTTGATGATTAGTGTCGTTTCAGCAGTGATCTATCTTTCTCCTTCAGCTTATTTTATAAATTAATTCACTCCTGAGGTGCATCAGTACTATTAGAGTACCTGTCGCCCGAAACTTATTTTTTTTATTGGAGTTCTTTTCAATTCTTCCTTCTGCCAAACCGTGTTTGATGACTGGGTTAAATAGAAACAATCTAGGTCAGGGTATATTGATTTGAAAATCTGTAGCAACATGGAATGCCATCACTTATTCTAAGGAGCATCTTCCCATTATGCCCTAATACTTTTGTCAAAATAAAACAAATTTTGACTCCGTACTGAAAGTTCCGTTCGATGGGCGGAAAAGAAGAAGAATAAATCACAATTTTCGAAAAACCGAATTTGCAGGTTAACCGCGTAAGGGCATATCTATTAGAACTTTGGAGAACACAAAAAGAATGCCGCGACTTGACTCATTTTTACCCTTTCCGATAAGTTGATTGAATTTCACGCATGGCATCCTTTGTTGGTCGTTCATAGCTGGCAATTGTTAACGAATTTCCGACCTTTGATAGCCAATGGATCACTACTGGATACGGATTAGGGATCGGGCAGCACGGAGGGCGACAACTCGCAGCGAGTGCATGATGAAAAAGATGGTTAAAAAATGAAGCATTTGACCAAACGATGATATTGCTTCACATTCATTTCCCATTGCTCAATCGTATTATTTGAGAAATAAAATTATCAACATAAAATTTATAAGAATAATAAGAATAAGAAGATCGTATGATGATCTCCAAGCTGGCCAAACGCTTCCGACGGCTAACCTCTAATTCCACAATAGGATGATGGACACGGATGTTGAGGGTTGAAAAAATTGAAAAAACCATTGCTTTTTCATCACTCGATTGCTTGATCTATTTTTGTTCGCTCCTGCATAGTGCGCTTCCATTAAGGGGCATTTGGAGACGCATGAAATCTCCATTGTTACATATTGTTCAATGCATTGTCACCAATTATTGAACACAATGTGTCTCCAGCTGCCCCTTAAGGTGCTATTAAAGACATATTCACCAGACATAAAGATCGATTGTTACTCATTCTTAGAAGCATCGTTATCACTTCGGAAACGTGATTCGTCGCCACTCCTACACCACAGAACCGATCAAAACGAAACTTCACAGATTAGATGCAGAATTTTGGCAGAAAGTGGCTAAATATTTCATTTTTCTGAAATTCTAAGAGAATTCGAAGTTTTTTAGGTTCATTTATAGGTTAGATTGGAAAAATCGTAACTTTTGATGGAAGATTCAATATTGCGTAGAAATGAAATCCTCGGCCACTGCTTGCCGAAATACTGGATCCACTCCCCGAAGTTTCATTCCGATCGGTTGTTTGGTGTAGGTTTAGCAACGAATTCTATTTCCAAAGTGATAATAGTGTTTTTAAGAATGAGTAACAATGGTTCTAAATATGCCTTTAATAGCACCTTAAAGCTGGTGTGTAGCCGAGTTTATATGAACTTTAAGCGCCTCTCACTTAAGGGGCATTTGGAGACCCATGAAATCTCCATTGTTACATATTGTTCAATGCATTGTCACCAATTATTGAACACAATGTGTCTCCAATGGCCCCTTAACGATTTTCCGAATCCCACTTTACGTTCAACTTCGAGTGAATCAATAGTGCCAACCGGAATTGAGATCTCGATTATTAGAACCCGTTCTTTGTTTGGATTGTTTACTTTTACTTCAATTTCGCGTAATTATTGGAAGAGAGATGATAAGTATGAAATGATAATGTAAATATATCACTCGATAATTGTAAACATTAACTTATAATGTATATATTTTCAATAAAAAAAAAATTAATTTAATAATAATTAATTTTTAAAGATTTATTCTAATATTATTATATAATTTGTTAATAAATTATTGGGACGAAAATTATTATTTTTAGTAGAATAATAATTGGAAAAATATTTTAAAAATTGATTTTAAATTTTATAATTTTGTAGGTAAATTATTAGATTTTTAAAATATTAAATTTTATTCATAACAAACGCAAGTTTCAGGTTTGCCAACTCTAAACAAATATTGCGATTAAAATGCTGTGTGTAGCCGAGTACACAATTTAAGTAAAACTGACTTGAAGTTCCTGACTTAAAGATCCCCACTTAAAGTGTATGTGTAGACCAGCCATTAGACTTTCTTGTATAATTTTTTTTTAAATGTCAGAAAATCAAAGTATTACAGATTGAAATTTTTGAAACTGGACGAAATCCGGTTTCAACTGAAGAATCGAAAGTTTTACTACAAAATTAAGAAAGTTCCAGGTTATTAACGTTTTTTCCTGACTATTCCCTGACTTTTTCAGGATAAACAGAATTCCCTGAAGGTTCCAGATTTCCAGGTTTTCCAGAAAGCGTGGCAACCCTGGTTAGGGTTTAGGCCAATTTCTTTGAAATAATTTGAACGCCATTTGTGTTAGGGCTGAGTGAAACTTTATGGCGGTAGACTCAAACGCGCCTGTTAATAATTTCACTACTTTCTCGCATAATGATAGATAAATGTTTCCATTGTGGAAAAGAAGCTAAGAAATTAATACCGCCAAAATATTTTATCTGTAAGTATTTAACTGAAAGACATTATTCGTATAAGCATGTTATTGATGTCATTGAGCTTAGGTTAGATTAGATTGTGCCGAATTATACAGCTCCAAATTTGTTCTGTAATGTATACTAGATCAAGCACTAATGGCGTGATGTAAGCGTAGAATATTTCTATAGTATAATATTACATAATCCTCACAGGGAATGTGGAGGTTCGAAAGGCTCCTCACTGGGTAGAATGTATGATGGAATCCAAATATGAAAGCATTTCAGTCGAAATATGAATAAAAAGGTTATTGGAGAACTTCCTTTTGGAAAATCAGCAGAGAATATGAATTGTTACTAGAATGAGGCAGAGGCGCTCCATTTTGAAATATGCTAGCTCTTCGGGTACGAAACTTCAATTATAGAAGAAATGATTGCGATAGGCAAGAACTGGATGCAAATTTGAATAAGCAATAGAGCAATGAATAATAAAATGGAAAAACGAACTCAAAGGAGAGCACACATTTCGTCGTGTCACTCTCTCAAGTAATGACGAATATTTTTTGCAAAAATAACTAATTTCAAATCTTGAAGTATGGGATAGGCAGGAAGAAATCAACACATGCAACAAAAAACAAGGAAAATTGGACAAGGAAACACAAGGAGAAACAAGGCACCCGAAAAGTTTCAGGCCTATTCCAGGCTTTCCAGGAGCTGTAGACACCCTGTGGTGATTTCTTTTTCGAATGATTAAAAATTGCATAGCCTTCGACGTCTCAAAACTCGAAGTTTATTTTTTCAAAGCAAAACTCTCTTCCGCACCACCACGGCGGTTGAGTTTCAGGCGCGTTTTTATTTTTTTGACGTGGTATCCCCGGTAGGCCTAATCCACGCATTATTTCTTCTAAGTTTTTTAAATCGGGACTCTACATAATTAATTTTCTTTAGGGGTATCGGTGTTGGATGTTGATTCTGGCGGTTTGTCTATATTATCTTCCTCATAATTATCGATGTCCTCTCCAATTTCGAAGATGGAACCGATGATGTGTACTTGGCAGGACCATCGTCGAAGAGACCAAAAATTACGTAGAGTTCCAATTTCGAAAACTTAGAACAGTGTGAATATAATTTGAAACAGTCGGAGAATCAGAATTTGAAATACATGCAACTAAACGTAGTAACGAGGGATAGGATAAGGAATTCGGAAACATGTATGGAGATATCAATCAATTTCACGCGTAGTTCTCAAAAAATAAGGGAAATTTATGAAGCTCGCAGGTTGATCCGAAGACGACGCTGCAGCTAGCAGACGATTCCAGCAGACCCACCTACTAAATAGCATGGCCCATCTGCTAGAATAGTCTGCTGCACTTATACCATTCCGTTTCCTGCCCGTTCGCGCCCCCAGAAAATACAGATAATTTGAAAAAAAAGAGGGTACTTAAATCCACGGGTATGCAAGGTAAAACAGAAAGCAATCAGAGCCATAGAAATTCAAACACATACAAGGTGAGATTGAAATAATAAATGCGAGAAACATCCGAAATCAATCAAGACATTATCAAGAGGTTTCCCCCCAGAGATCTGAAACAGTCAAATATACACAAGAATTTCAAGAGACATATACAAGATAAAATCCGAAAAGCCAAAAGCGTTCGAAATTATACAAAACATTATCAATAATGTTTCCCTCGGAGATCTGAAACAGACGAAGGCACAAAAATTTTAAACGATATACAAAATAAATTCGGAAAAGCGAGAAGCATTCGAAATTATACAAAACATTATCAATAAATTTCGCTCGGGGATCTGAAACAGTCAAAGGCACAGAAATATTAAAACAATAATATAATCCATCCAAATAGTTATTTTTGAAATGAACTTCTAAGAAACTATTTTCGAGTGGTAACGTACCATTCATCGAGTCAAAGGAGGAAAAATAGAAGAAGTACTTCCGAAAGTTTTCTAACTTGGCAGAGATGTTCTTATAGGCATGATACTGAACCTTAGGAGTATCCCCAACGATTGTAGGCGAGCTGAATCCGCCATCTTGAGAAAATTGTGCACTAATGCGGTTTTTTGCATATATCTTTGGAATCTGTAATTTTATCAACAAAATAGTTATTAAATAAATTGAAGACAGCTAAATTATCTACACTAATCGACGACACTTATCTACACTACACGAACTAGTCGGAGGGATTCCAGAACTCTCAGAAAAAAATCGAATCTGCAAAAATGAGGTGCCAACTGCACAGACGCACCAAGCTGGGTAGAAATCGATGGCTGAATATTGTCCTCCATGTCATCTCCACCCAAGTACATGCCCGGTATCGATGCCTTGGAAACCAGCCCACTAAACCCAAAAAAGATTTATTGTTATTACGCTGTATGTACAATCACATTAGAGTCCCTCGATTGTGTAATAATACATCAGAATATCTAACAAACCTTTAATACTTGACACCCTGGCATTCCTCCGTTCCCTGGCTACGGGTTGATCATTCCAATTTCTCATTCCCCCCACCTCCACGTGGGTACGGATATGATCAATCAATAAAGTGTCACTGGAGTGAATATCTCTAGCATTCCTCGGAGGGTGAACCAGATCAACCTCTCTGGAAGGTGAGAAAAAATAAAATGAAGAATTCGATACACGCAGTTGCAGTTGAAATTAGTTAAGAGTGCAGGATTGAGCTGATAAATTCGAAGAAGCTCGACTATGTCAACTAATTTTGAACTCTCTCATAAATCAGTTTTTCATCTCACCTTTTCTGCACAGCAGAATTTTGTTTCCCCCAGTTCTATTGTATCTGATACACATTTGTTTTCTCATATAAATAACATCGTAATTGGCATTAAACTGTGAACAAAGCAAGAAAGTGATCTTCTGCGTGGAACTGAAACGAAGAGAGAATTAGTGTCACCTGAAATGGTAAAAGATTCATTAGGCACATATGAAACAACAATTCCTGGAAGAAAAAATAATAATTAGTGGGACCTGTGGGGAAGAAAGAAACGATAAATTATTACGCGGTGCTGAAAAAAGATGAACCTGTAAAATTAGAAACGTATTGAAACAAGTCATTCGAAGTTAAGTGAGGCTAGGAAGAGTATGCATAGAAACACTCGTCGCACGGAAATGACAAATTCTCATGATTCTAGGTCTGATTCTAGAAGATAACGGACTAGTGTTCCCATGAAAAAGAAGATAGAGCAAGCAGAGAAGATTTGTGGCACGACGGTCGGCGGTCCTCTTCGACGCGACGTCTTCGAGCTCAGCATTCCTCGTTTCCGCACCCCACGTCAACGTGGAAACGGAGGGACGCGTCTCGCCCATTTGGACGATTACAGACGAGCATTTGATCAATCATTCTATCATTTACTTTATCTTATGGAATAATGACCCAATGTAATCGCATTCGAATGAGATACATTGATTTAATACAGAAATCGTTGGATTTTACTGCTCTATTTATAGAAAACTAGAATTTAAACAGATCTGTTACTAGGAAATAGTTACAAAGCAATACCAAAATCTGGTCTTTTGTTTTCTTGTAATCGTCTGAATCATCTGTGAAATAAATAGCATTCTGCCCATCGCCTGGGTCCCCACACCCACCCGACGGACTTAGAAATTAGAAACTAACAGCCGCGCACACAGCCATGAGCGCCCGAGATACCCCACCTTACCTTCCCGGTCATCCCTGTACGGAATCTAGAAAAGGACATTCTCACCAACACAAACATTCTCAGTAGTTCGCACACCGTGGTGAGAAACTTACCGTTTCGTATCTGTAGGGAGAGAACGGATTAGATACATCCTAGACTGAGTGTCTATGTTTCTTCTAAGCGGACTATTCAATAGGAATGGAAGAATACAAAAGTTGATATTTTTAATTATTTGATAAAAAATAAATAATCTCATAATGATCTTGTGACGAACTTGTATAAATCAATTTTAGCAAATTGTTACTGAATTTGAGTTGTGTTTTTTGCTTTGTGAAAGTGTGTGAATTTACTCCCAGGAAGATCGAACGCTTAATCAGTGAGAGTCTGAACAAATTACGATGGAAAGGAGAATTGTGATTAGAATTATCGCGAAGCTGGTTAAGTGAACCGTGGCTTCCTGTCGCGATGCTCACCGCTTTTCGCAACGGAAAATTTTACATACATGTGTGTAATATTTTATCGCTAGTGTCAGGCAGAAGTAATTTTATCTCAAATTCGTAAAAAGGCAATTCAATCTGAACGGTTCCGTTGCGAAGGCAAGTGAGCCTGACATACTTTAGCTAAGAAATCGTAGATGATACAATATCAATGTTACCGCCGTGCCACGCGAAAGAGAAAATAGGAAACCAAGAGTTGCCCGCAATTGAAATCATGCGACTTACCGACGCTGCCGAGTTTGGAGCAAGTTTACTCGGATGTCTCTGCTTAGCTATCTGCGATTGAACAGAAACGAATGATTTAAAAAATCGTCTTGATGAAATGATTAATAATCTCCGATCAAACAATCACGACGAAAATGTCGCAAAAAACAATATACATATATCTTATTTCGTATATTCATGTGCTCTACAATTTTATATGGATAAAACTTGAAATCGATATCTCTTTGGAGAAACTGTAATAAAAGCAAGAATTTGGTTTCATATTTGTGATTTTTACCATCTCTTCATTGCTCCGTAGCCTGACATCCATCCAGCGTCGTTGTTTCCCCTTGGCCCCTCGAATCGTCGGAATAGGCGCAGGCCTCCTAATGTTTCTATTTCCGATACTCAGGAATTCTTATCATACTGTGATAGAAATCAATGTGGAAAGACAATCATTAGTCTGCAAATACTGTCAAATGAGGGAAAAAAGTATTCGACACATTCCTTAATTCAATTCAAAGGGAACAAAACTTGGACAAAACAATGAAACTTTGTGGGAGATCGGGGATGTTCTGACGTTGAATGAAAAAAACATAACAGTGCTACAAACACCTATGTACCTTGGTCGTATTGAATTGATAAGAGTTTTCATCTGTGTACTCGGGCTGAAGATAACTCCAGTCATCGATGTATCGCGGAATCTTCTGTACTTTTTGATTCAACATCAGCCTGCATCAATTTTCGTCTTCAATATTTCAAATAGAGTCATTAGGCGATATATTATTTGAATATAGTTCCATCATGCCTCAAATATCAAAGTACAAACTGACGAAAGAACCATTTTTGAAAATTCTAGACAATATCATAATTTACAAATTTGTAGAAGACCCCAATCAGATTTCTCAGAAAACAACATTATCCAAATGCTTAAATTACTGGGATGCCCCAGAAATGCCTTTTCTGAATTTAATGAATATATCACGGTGATGACGCAGCAATTAAAAAACTTGGATATTTTCTGAAAACTGTATCAAAGCGTTTGAATAGATTTCAAGAGTGAATCGCCAATCACTAAGTACACAGCTGATGTATGAAATGAAGAGACGTACTGATTGAAGCTGCGTTCATAATTTGAATCATTATAATAAGTCTACGTAATAAACAAAAATGATTGTCTTAATCACGACTAGCTGACAGAAAACATGACTCAATTTGTGAGATTCCGCCATGAATCGAATGAATAAATAAGATACATACATGCGAGGACATATTATAATAACGTCGTGTTATTCAAAGGTTTAGTCCCCTCCACTGCGTATCAGTATTGCCGATTTGTAGCTTCCTTAGCTTTAACGTGCTCGTACTTGGCGCATATTCGATGCCTCAGAATACGTAGTCAACTGTGGAAAGAAGAAACAAAGAAAGTTAATTCCATGTCAGAGATTGCAGAGTGAAAACAGAAAAAATAGACTTGGTGTAAAATTTGTCATAAACAAATAGGGAATTTTTGACGAAATAATGAAAATTTGTCCAAGAGCTTAAACAATAACTTCTCCGTAAGCTATAGATTTATTTAATACACACAATTATATGTATTTGACTGCGACTGCGATGAATATGCCGATGAAAGGTGCGATACATTCTTCGGCTACTCACGGTTATTCTGAGCATCAGGATCTCTTCTACTGTTGTGTGCGTGATGTTCTGCGATATGAAGAAGATGAAGAGAAGAGATCAGAATTATTGATCGATGAGAGAAAAAATCGTTATCCTTTAAAAATTATTAGACGCAACAAAAGTTATCTGTCCTGAGTGTCTGTAAGGTTGGCGCCTCATTTCGGATATATATTTTTTATCGAAAGTTCTGAAATTCTTTCAAATAGTTCCGGAGTTTCTCATAGGTTTAAAGGAGAAATTCAGTTCCGAGTCAAAAAAACAGCACTGTTTTTTTCTAAAGAAGGAACAACCGGCACTATTCTTCAAACCTATCACGAACTCCAGAACTATTCGAAAGGATCAGAGAACTCTTTAAAAAAAAACAAATTTTCAAAAATGAGACGCCAACTCCACAGACACCTTTCCGACTAATAATTCTACCTGACAGAATCATAAAAATTGTTGAAAAATGAAAGAACCTGAATTTAGTATTAGGTATACCTACCATATACTAATAATGTGCAGTCGAATCACGATAGTAATGAACAAAAATTAAAACGAAGAAATGATGTGAATCTAACCTGACCCAACCCAACCCAACCCAACCCAACCCAACCTATAATGAACTCCGGAACTATTCGAAAGGATCTCAGAACTCTCTGAAAAAAATCGAATTTTCAAAAATGAGACGCCAACTCCACAGACACCTTTTCTACTAATAATTCTACCTAATAGAATTATAAAAATTGTTGCAAAATAAAAGAACCTGAATTTAGTATTAGGTATACCGTATACTAATAATGTGCAAACGAATAGCGATATAGTAATGAACAAAAATCAAAACGAAGGATTGATAAAACATAACTCAAAAGCAGGTTTTAGTTATACTGATTTACCTGATGTGCGATTGTTCCAGAAAGTAGGATTTTTATGATTATCAGTCTCGACGACATTGGTTGTTTTTCGGAATATTTGGGTCCCCAGGTATATTGTGAATGATCTATATTTCGTGGTTCAAAATCTTCGTTGACCTACGAGAGCAAGAGACAAAAGGAAACATTATTATCGGAAAAGCATTTTTATGAGCGATAGAAACAAGAAAAATTACCAGATTTTTCAGACCTAACAAAAATGTATTGAAGAATTCTCATAGCTGAGATAATAAAGTTGAAAAAATATAATCCAATTTGGCTAAAGAATCATTTCCGCATTTGCAGTAGTTATGTTATTCTATCCGAAGAGTAATTTGATCACAGAGTACTCACGATTAGAATTGAGATCCGAATTCAACAGTTATAAATAGAGAAGGCAATTGACGGCGCAAAGCATGAAAACAAACGGAAAATAGAACAGCCGCGATGTGTGTTCTTAAATTGAGTTTTATTTCACATAATTTGCATGATCACGTTCGAATTGTTATACTTTCAACGATGAGGAAAAACTATGATAAACTCTTTCTACACGTTTTGTAGCATCAACAGTAGTTTGTATACGTGAACTTAATATTTATTCATGCATAAATACCGATTGCGTTCGTACTATCTATCCATTATCTTTTTACGAATTAATTCGGATAATTTTATTTTAGATGGGACGGTATTCCAGTTTATATTCCGCGGCGCGATTCAACCGACAATTCTGAGGTTCCCGCTTGTAACGCCCTCCCCCCCGGGCACGTTGGCGACATGCCGTCGAATGTAAACAAAACTTGCCGAGGAAAACAAAATTAGTTTCATTTCTTGAACGGTACAAAAATTGAATACACACCTTACATTACCACGTTATTCCTAACTCGTTTATACAGATATTTTTCAATGCATGGGTACTTCGCACACGGGTTTGATAATAATAATTCCGAAAAAGAAGAAAAGAAAAGAGCGAAGCGAATTATTTTGATCACCGCTCTAGAGTATACTTCACAACGATAAAGTAATGGTGGACAAAATCTATGTATACACTAACTGTTCCGCTGTAAAACGACTGGTAAACAAAAAACCAACGCCGAATATCGAAAGATTTCAAAATATCTCGGGAATCAAAATTCTATTTTAATAACATGTTTTGTCCTCTTTTTCTTTCTGAACGAATTCGAAGCACAGGAAAACCACGAATGAACAAAAAAATAAAATAAATCTCTCTACTCACTTCATCCCGTTCATATAATTACGGTATTTTTTCTTTTTTTTTTCTTTCTTCCTCATTTACTTCCATTTTTCTTCCGTTATTTTTCTGCACAGTCCGTTATTCAGCTTGATTGAACGGTCGTTAATTCTGAAAAATCAGAGTTTAGCTTACGGGGTTGACCGGTCACTTCTAAACAAATGTGACGCAGAAAAAAAAGAGCTCCATTATTGGATATAGGAAATATGCAACATACCCATATCACGATATTGGAAATTATATACGATGATCGTGGTTTTTTCCAACAGTTTTCTATACCGACGTTAATTGTTTCATTCTTTCGCACACGCAAATCATTCGATACTCGAAAAGTACATTTTATTTTCACTATGATCACTTGATAATAAACAGCCGATGGAAAAAAGAACGAGTTTAGGCGAGCACTGATGTCGTGGCAGTAGACTGATTAACAAGAGAACGCGTTTCTTCCTCCCACTCCGTGATATTAGCCAACGGTTAAACAACATCTGAGCATCGCGCATTCAAAAAATTCAACCAACCAATGTTGAATCTCGAACGATTTCGAAGTAACTCTGAAACGAACAGAAATACCATTTGAATATTATTTGTTTTTTCGAACAAATTTGAAACAGATTTGATAATTTGATGAAAAAACTTATAAACAAAATACTCATTCAATTAAATATGTATTTCCACTTGAAAATTAATTCAGATAGCATAACTGTTCACATTTTTCATGCCGCTTCAACGACCAATTCGTACGAACCGCCGCCCAGCTCGCTGGGTTGTTCTGCCGCTTGTAAACAAAGATGGCCTTGAAAAAACCCAGTCTCATTTTTCCAACGACACAAAAATATTATCCGGCAATTTCACGGTACCAACAGTTTGCGTAGCCCATACAGATATTTCTTCGGTACCATATATTCTACCTCAATTCACGAACGAAAAGTATATATGTGGAAACGAATTTTTCACATGTTTATACTAACCAGCAATAATCACCCTGTGTAGATTAAAATGTTTCCAACATCCCACTGTAGAGTATTCATACTTCCATTATGGGAAAAACTATTAGCGGAAATAATTCAATGATACCGAAGCTGTACGATCATCATGTAACTGTCGAACAATACGCGAGAACGACCGGAAACGATGTTATCCCTACAAGCACCATGGAGAATCTGAAGCTTGAACTTTTGCATAGACTGTTCATTCGCCGCCCTTCTCTCGCGCGCAGCACGATCACGTCAAATTTCGTTGCTTTCAATTGACCCGCATTAATGGCATTATATTGAAAAAATTTATATTTAAATACTATTGCAGAATAAGCGATGATTAGATGATGATAATAATAATAAACAAAATTTACGAGCAAATATTGAGTAGAGAATTTTGTTTGTTCGTTTGTAAAACGGATAATGAAATAATTTAGACCAAATGTTTTTCATGTTATATGTGTATAATAAAGAATCGTTCGCTAATGTTATTGGTATCGTTGAAATAGATTTCGATTTGAACTCCAATTTCCTCTGTATTCAGGATTACTGTCTACGTTCACGAACAGTTGAAATGCTATCTTGGGATTTGAAGTTAGCTGACAGACGAGCTAACCCAACTTGGCGATTGTCGTCTATCTCTTGTCAATCATTTCATCACCTATGCAAAATCTACGCAGGAGCGAACAAAAATAGATCAAGCAATCGAGTGATGAACAAGCAATGGTTTTTTCAATTTTTTCAACCCTCAACATCCATTTCCATCATCCTATTGTGGAATCAGACTTTAGCCGTCGGAAGCGTTTGGCCAGCTTGGATATCATCATACGATCTTCTTATTCTTATTATTCTTATCAATTTTATGTTGATAATTTTATTTCTCAAATGATACGATTGAATAATGGGAAATGAAAGTGAAGCAATATCATCGTTTGGTCAAATGCTTCATTTTTTAACCATCTTTTTCATCATGCACTCGCTGCGAGTTGTCGCCCTCCGTGCTGCCCGATCCCTAATCCGTATCCAGTAGTGATCCATTGGCTATCAAACGTCGGAAATTCGTTAACAATTGCCAGCTATGAACGACCACCAAACGATGGCACGGCGTGAAATTTAATCAATTTATTGGAAAGGGTAAAAATGAGTCAAGTCGCGGACGTCACTCGCGTGCACCAGGCGAAATTCCCTAGGACCGATCGCACATAATTGTAATCAATTTTAACGAATGAAAAATTATTTATCAAACGCCGGGAATACGCTATCAAACACCGTCCGACACCTGAAAATGTCCGTCGAACGATTCTACGTCGGGAAAATGTGATTCAATGTCAAAATAGCGAATGAGGTGTTGATTTCCGGTTAGTGTGAACCGGTCCAGCGGAAATTCCCTAGGGCCGGAAAAGTTCCCAGGACCACACTTTTCTTTTGATTTTTTCGGGAAACTGATTGATTAGCGAGCCTCGGGAATGTACTATTGAACACCAACAAACGACGAGCAAACGATTGGACGTATATAAAATCGAATTTGATAATAATTAGCGGTGATGAGGGGCTGACTTAACTTAAATTCCCTAGCAGTTTTGTTTTAATTCTAATTAATTAACGGATCACCAACAAACGTTGGGAATGGATTAACAAACACCAACAAACGTCGAACAAACGATTGAAAAAAGAATTAAGCTGATCCGAGCAGATGAGGGGCTAAGTTTATGGAGCTCACTTTTCATAGGGCTTCAATGCGAGTATCGCGTAGTCCATACTACATGTCGATGTGCATGGTTATGAATGAATAAATTCGCAATCGGGATTGTTTCTCAACCAGTTAAGGTACGTTTTCATGTGCGTAGACGGACGCTCGATTTCTAGCGATAGTCACATTAGCTGTGCCGCACTTTCTACACTTTTACCCTTTTCCCTGGAATGTTACACCCCTTATTGGTCGAGTGCAAGAAAATATGACAAAAGTGTACAAAAGTGTAGCCAAGAAGCACAAATTTATTGTTATATATTGTTACAGGGAAATCCCTGACAATGTGTAACAATGTTTGCCGCTGAGAATCATAATTTGACGCGCATGGAAACGCGCCTTTACAGGCTGAATTTAGAGACAAACCGATGTTATCGCGGTTGACTTGACGCCAAACTTTTTTAACTATACGGAATGCCAACGCGCGGTTTTTAGCATAGGGGATTGGGCTCAGAAGTCTATCCCAAAGAGGATCATCTCCGGCCGTTGCCGCGCTGCAAGGGGTCAATAGCCATCATGCACGGTTTTTTTCTAACCTCAAAAAGAAAAGACAAGAATTATCATTTTTCAGATGAGTCATTTTCGGCCTCTACATCATTCCCTGAGAGAACTACACATTCTTTTTCGTCTGCATTTCACTCTGAATCCCTCCAGTGTACCAAAGGATGCGGATCATTCACAGGTTATCCTGTCATCATTTGTTTACAATAATGTTTCTCATTTGGACCGTTGACCCTTTGCAGCGCTGCACGAGCGGAAATGTTGGATTCCACTCTGAAGTTAGCTGCTATAGCAGTCCATATTCATAGGTATAGTCAAAGAGGATAGGATATCCTATCCTGAGTATAGTTAAAGGTCGAAGTAGTTCGGAATCAATCTCGTGAGCTTGTACGCATACGAACGACGTCATTATTGTACATACATTATTGAGCTTTGTTGTCCTCGATTGTCGAAAGTCCGGAATGTTGACGTTGTTCTAAATATGGTGATTATTGTTTGAAATTATGTTATCGCCTTAAAGAATATATGACAGTTGTTACTACTTGCATAGATCGGATAAGATAAATAATGGATTGAAGCCAATGATATAGCATATGTATGCTAACACGAAAAAAAATTATGACTAACGTAATATAAAACGTCGTTATATACTGAACGCGCAATGCATACGCAGTATGTGATAACCAAGTAAAACAGAACCTTACGGAATGAACTCTACGATAGTAATATTGTAATAATACGCCGTGTTATCGCACAGTGAGTAGTGACTGACCGGTACACATAAAGTATATAATATATAAATAAATATACTTCTACTGTCAAGTGACTTCGTCTTTATACTCCTCCTTGCTCTTGGTTCTATAACTTGTAGATGAATAAATAATAACGAATGAATAAATCGGATATTATTTGATGGTACAATATGTAACAATTAGCCAAAGATAAACGAAGAAAGAATAAGAAACAAAAATTAAACTAGCAGTTCGCACTGCACAATTCAATCAATTATCAACGATGAAGGATTCCTCGATCGTCGTAGCTAATGAACATGACGTTCCTGAGTTACCAGGTGACATTCAATTTTCAATCATATCTAGTAAATACATGAGAGGATTCAATTTCAAATTTCATTGTGTACACATTCACGATTCAGTCGTTATACTTGATTAACCAATTGATACATGGATCCGGAATGATACAGTCTTTCAATTATTGCCCAAGTTCGATTTTCTATCCAGTGTAATACGATGTAATGTAATTTGTTGTGATTTAAGGTGTTGTCGCAGCAATGCTCGACGCTCTCGATGACAAAACAGAAAATGTGAGAAAGTCGGTGTTTCTGGCTATACAAGCCATAGCCAAGCTAAATCCAATAGTTGTTATTCACGCCAATATGTACTTTCTAGAGCTGCATCCAAAGGTAAGGAAAATTCCACGATTTAAATGAATGGAATGGATGGATTTCCCTTCTCAAAGTCTCCTTTGTTACGGAGTGTTGAAAATAAGACGGAAATCAAATGAGGCCAAAGTTTACAACGTTTCCAACTCCAACTCGATAGAATTACTTACTGGGGTGAAATTAATCATCGAACAATAACAATGATAATAATACGGGAAGAATAATAGGAATCTAGTTTGTTGAAATCACGGCTATAGGAGATAAATATATTATAATAACGTCAAGAATGATCATAGAATCAATACAATGATGACGATTAGAAATGCACAATATCAGAGTCGATTTCTAGGAATTGAATCACAAGGGAATAGAGTACTGCTCAAAAGTTTGTTGGGCAGACCCCACTATTAGAATAAATACGAGAATTCCAGTTGTACATGATGAAGTTAACACTCGAACTTGGGATATTGAGGGAAAGGTCTCAATCAATCGACTCAGAAAAGGTCTCAGTTAGTTAACTGACTCGACTCGACTCCATTGATTGAGACCTTTCCCTCGAGAGAATTCGAGATTCGAGGTGTCTATATTACCTGAAGAGTCTGGAATTGTTCTAGAAGATTCCAGCAGCCTTGAAATTATGAAAATATTTTTGAAATTCTTTCCACAAACCTTGAGTTCTCGTTCGATTAGCAGCTTCATTATTCATAATTTTTTTGTAAACTATTATTTTTTTCGATAAGGACGTCACCGCATTCTGTATATGCGGCATTGTAAAGCTCTGTTTATTTTGTATGCTTCGAGATATTTTTTTCCACAATTATTTACGATGATTCCTGAGAAATATTGACTCTCAGACAAAAGCTAATTTGTTACCTTGGAGATCATTTGGTTTATATGAACAAATTTCTAGAAATGCAACAAGATTTTGGCGTTCGAGTCTCCGCCTGGACCAATCGGTTCCGAATTTTTGGAGCACTGTATCTCAGATGTTCTACGTCATATCGACCAGCCCATGTACATCGCCGCTCGCAATTTGCTGTCTTTTTTTTCTAATGTACCTCAACAAATGTATCTGGATTATCAGAGACATTGTTTTTGCTCATTCGTAATCGTGGTATGAATTTTTGTAATCTTTCAAAATGTAAAAATCAAGAAAAAGTTGAGATTTGAAAAATTCTTACCTCGATTAAGAATGGACGAACAAAATTTCTAGTAATTCAAATACGTTTCTTCAGGAATACGCTACGTCGGGGAAAAAGATAACAAATCGTCAGTGGTGATGTACAGGGGCTGGTGGAAATGATAATTCATTACTTCACCCACAACAATTCAAATTACATTATATTGGATCATCTTATGTTTGAATTAAGATCTCCACTACACACTTATGCTCGCTGTTAAAAGCGATGGAAGAGATATGCAAAGATCATGCAGCCAGTTTCGACCCCGATCTGGCTTCTTCAATCGCCAAACTCGCGACACATGAATTATCTGGCGAGGGAAGCAAAGAGGCTTGCAATTTACTCGTCGCACTTGGCAAAAAGCATTGCTCGAATGCTATGGGTGTGGTTTTGACCAGGCGAGTCAATTTCTCACAAATTTCATTCTCCTTTTTTTCTCTCTCTTTTCATCTCATGCTTTCTCTCAATATAAAATTGATATTCAATACCAGAGCCGATTTCTCGTTTTTTCTTAGAAGTGCAATGATTCTAAATCTGGTATTTTTAGACAGTAATTCATTAAGTTTCATACACTTCTTCTCAGAAAAAAAAAACAACAACAACGAAGAAGCAAACAGAGAAAAAAGCGATGAAAGCGAATAGTGAAACCTGTGTAAAACACCAGAAGAAATCCTTAATTGCTCTTCTTTTTTTCCTCTTTTTTCTCTTCACACTTTTCTATTCTTTTAGACTTGAACCAGGCAGCACACCACATGCAGCAGTAGTCCGTGTGATGGGAATGCTTGCAGCCGGTAATGCGTTCGGTATAATGGCGTTTATTAAAGGCAGCATGAGCATCATGCTCCCAATGCTGGGTACAACCAGAGACGATAATATGAAACATGCATTCTGTTACAGTACGTTTATTTCTGTCTCTTCCTTCCTCGTTACTTTCTTCTTTAATTTAAAATTTTGGAATCCCAATGCCTAATCTAATCTATTCTAAATTAATAACTCAAATTTTACCTCTTGATGAATTCTTTCAATTATAATTACAAAATTGCCTGAAAAAATAGTCTTCTACGTTTGAATTCGAAAGATAAAAAATTATCACTGAAAAAGCAAAAAAGCCAACAAAAACTGTTACGATCGATATAATAAACTCATACTGCATAAAAAAAACGTTGAGTCATTCAGTTTTCCTTGTAGATTAGGCTTATTCTTCAATGTCTGAATAATTTGTCTGTTTTATAGCATTGGGAAAATTTTGTGAAGCGATAAACGAGTATACAGTAAATATAGAAGAAGCACCAGACCCAAATATTGGTAGAGATTCATTTTCTATCGAAATGCCGTTAGCCTACGATATCTTAACTCACACTTGGCTACCCGCTAGTCGAGATCACGATACAACAGAAGCGATCATAACAGCGATCGGTTCAATAACGACTCTCCTACCTGCAGATCCTGAGGGTCGTAGAATCTCAAAATTAGTTCCAATCCTTTTAAACATGTGCAAAAAATCGGCACTACGATTATCTGCTACTAGGTGAATATGAATTGGACGTTTAATTAAATCCTGTTACTTTAAACTATAAAAAAAGTTTCATAACATTAAGTAGAGCTGCGCTTCCATTCTAATTCTTGTCTATTCATTTCGGACAAACTTTAAGAGTTCTGGCCATGCTGTTAAATTCAGCTACCGAAGAAGATAAAACTGTGCTCCATCCTCTCATCGAACACATACACTCTACTTTGTCAGATCTGATCTGCGCAACACCTTTCGAAGCCTCCAGAGAAGCTGTTCTCACCCATTACGAAGCGCTAAGGTGTTCTCAGGCGTTGGTTACACTATACCAAGGAGAGGGACTGGATCGGTAATTCATTTCTGAATATTTGGATGAGCAGCAGTGTTTTCAAGATCGAAAGAGAACCCAAGTCATACAGGATTCTATTTGGTTCTTAAATTTTTCCTAATTTTCCGAAACGACAAAACGATATTCCATCTCAAATAACATTAGATTTACGTTTTCATTTCTATTTATAGATATTTACAGCAACTCAAGTCTCCACATGCTATTCAGAGATCTAGAGCGCTGGTTGTCCTCAGGCATTTGATAAATACGCTTCCCAACGAGGTCCGCAATATTATAGAATTAAGGCTTTTTTTCAATTATTTGTATATTATTACCAGCGATTCAACAACAAGGCTTGGTTTTCTCCCCGCAGGATAACTCTTCCTTCTTGAAGATCGCACTGAGCTTACAAGAATCTCTTGATGATGGAAATCAACGGCAGTTAGTCGGCGCTATTGCGGCAATAGCTGCTAGATCGATGCAGCTTTTGACCCCTGAACAAAGAGCTTCTTTCGTCAGGTTTATGGTATCTCGTACTTGTTCCAAATCGGTTTTTTATTCTGGTAGTCATTCTGGATTTCAAATAAAACAGAGAACAATTTTTGAAAACCAAGACCTATAGAACATTGAGGAACTTTCACGATTAGAATTCATAGAAATTCTATTGATTGGACTTAGAAAAGCAATTCTTATGAGATTTCATAAAAATCTAGAGATGTATTGATGAAATTCATATGTTCCACCACCAAAAATGATGAAATTATTGAACCAGGTAATGCACTGTAATTCTAAAAATGGAGGAGGAGAGTCATGCGAAGAGGCTTTAAACCTGCTTGCAACAACTGTCCAAGGTGCCGAAAGCTGGCTGTGGCCTTTATTGCTCAGCTCTTTAACAGATCCGGCGTGTTCTGCCTCTGTAAGAATGAAAATTCTCTGATTTTGTGCATTGAAAGTGTGAAAATCTGCGCTTTTTCATGATATTAAAAAAAAAAATCAGAAATGTATACAAACAGTACGGAAATGTTGTTACAGGTGATTCCTGTAATGAGAGCGTTAACGCCAATGGCGGTGAAAATAATTCAAGAAAAGCATTATGAAGAGTTACGAAAAGACTTCCACAGTCCTATAATACTCGGAAAATGTTTAGAACTGTTAAACGAAGTCCAAAATCGAGTCGCAGTCTTAACATTCTTGCGGCACACTGCGCCACTGATAGGATCTAATCTAGAAGACTTGTGGGACGCAAAATTAATGAATATAATAAATCTGTTGCAAAGTTCGGAGCAGTTTTCTGAAGATGAAAAGTCAATGAATCAACAAAATTCGTAAGAAATGGCCTCAAAACGTTTGGAAATATTGTAATAAATTACAATTGGTTTTTTTTAATTTTGTTTATTTTTTCTATTTGCAGAAGCGAAACGTGGGAAGAAGAAATGGTAGAATTACTCGAAGAAAGTATTTTGCTGGAGCCTGGAACTTGGAGTAAAGAATTAGCTGAGGATTTGGTAGAAAGACTAGAAACAAAGCCGAAAGTGGCTCCATTTTTGTCGGCGATAACGACAGACGCCTCCCACACAACGCTTTTGATTTACCTAGCGAGAACGCGTTCGGAAAATATTCAATACGCAAAGGCGGTTGGAATATGCGCGAGGCATGATTTGCAGAGTGTTCTCAAACTCATGGAGGAATCTTGCGTTACCGAAGACGCTAAAAAAACTCCAGTCAAATTACTCGGACTTATCAAGGATCTTAAGGCTGCCGCTACTGTCGAAGCCGCTAAAGCCGGATTACTTAGATGCTATGCTGAAATTGCTAAGAGATCTGATGCCGTCAAATTATTTTCTTCACTCAACTCACATGTCTTACCTTGGATTATAAGACAGCTTAATGATGCCAAAGAAATGTCTACTAAGGAAGCAGGACTCCTAGCTCTCGAAGAAGTAAGTTGTTTGTTTTTTTTCCCGTTCTTGGATGATAATAAGATAATAAATGCTGTTAATTCAATTAATAATAACAATCAAAACACAAATGCATAGCATTTTATTATTTGCGAAAACAATTCAGATTGGTGGGGCTGCGCATCCTAGCAGATTACCGGAAAGTACCGGATTTCGAATGCGAGGACCAGCGCTGGCCTCGGTATTAGCGCTACTGCAGACATCGTCTGGGCATAGACCGCTCGCAGTATATCCAGCAATGCTGAAGGCTGTTATATCGCTCATGTATCCTTTCTCATATAATGATTCACTAGATTAGTGATCAATTGACGCTGGGATTGGTAAGTATTTTTATTGAGAATGAAAAAGAATCCTTAACATTCGGATTGTAGACGATTACCTCCCCTTCTGAGTCCAAATGAAAGAGAGGTCCTGCTCAGTACACTCATACATAAAATCCTTGCCGCAAGCTCCGAGGTATTATGCTGCGTAAATCTTGAGTTGACTCGGTTTTCACTTCTTATTGGCAAAACGTAGAGAAATACTTGAGTATTCATTGTCACGTGGAATAAACTTTAATGCAATTTGATGAGGTTTGGCCGTCATTCTGGAAAACGATAAAATTTTATGTATGGAATTATCGCATCGAAATCGCATCAAATTCTGTTAAAAAATGTATTAAAAATCCATCTAATTCTTTCTAAATCTTGAAGAAAACTGACGCATCGATTTGATGAAAAATACTCTTAAATTTCAAATAATTTCAAAGGAAAACTCGAAGAAATCTGTGAGCTCATGCAGAAATTTCACATACTCTTTTCAAATGGGATAAAACCCCATTGCAGTTTGAGAAAAATATCATTAGGTTCTAGAATATGTGTTTCAAATCCGTAAAATCTACTGGAATCCATGAAATTGTATGAAACCCCAATAAATCCGATTCGAGTTCACTACCTCGCTTCATCGAAATAAATGGAAAAATGATTAAATGCCCAAACTTAGGATTTTCTTGAATTTCTGTGATGAACTGCATTCGATCTTTTTAGATCAATTCATTGCTTTCGCCGACGGAAAAACAACAAATATTATTCAACCTAGGGGTTGTTTGCAGCGAGGTAGTTTCCGACTCGGCAGACGCGTTGGCAGAACTAAGCGAATCTTTATTGCCCTGGATGCAAACAGGTTCATATTTTGAGAGACAGGCAGCTTTACTTACGCTGCGTTCGACTCTAAGGTCAATAGGAAAATGAAATTTACGTTTTTACTGTTAACCAGTAATCACTTTCGCCTCCATTCATCTGTTTGCCTTTCAGATCTTACCATGATTTTCTCAAGTATACTTATCCTGGCGGTAAATTAGAGCCGGGAAAATTACTGGGAAGAATTTTATCACGAAGCGCAGATCCTGAGCCATTCTTTAGATCGATAGTCGTCGATTGTGTTTCTCTCACTTTAAGCATTAGTGCTAAACACCGTTCAATTGTTAATGAAAATAATGTCGATTACGATCTTAGTGAAATTAAGAAGATCATTGTTAATGAGGATACCAATGCTCTCTATGAAAGTGTTAAGGTGAGCGGAATTGTAAAAAAAAATCAGTGACTATGAAATGGAAATAATATAGATTATATGAATTTCCAGATGCTCGCCCTCACAGCCAGTAAAAAAGTTGCCGGAGGCGAGGCTGTTGGACTTGCCGAAGGTCTCATTTTAGATCTTAATAGTCGGGGTGAGGGCGGCTTAGCTGCGGGAATTTCTCTCGCTCAACATTTTAAGGCCAGAGGACCTGATCTTGCACATGCCGCCGTTCACCTTACAGGTAAGAGGAAATTTAATAGACAAAAAAAATTCCGAATCAATTTTAGGTGGTTTTATGTTTTGAGAGTAATGTCTCATTACCTTGAAGCTTGCGAAACAGAAATTAGTCGGAACGCTGTTTACTTCTAATAGAAAAATCATAATTAAGAAGGAAAATATTTTCAGGCGAGATTCTGAATCAGTTACGACACATGGAGAATGTTAGTTGTAAAAAGGGGGCGATAAATGCTATCAAAACTTTGGTGACACATCACCCGCAGGAAGTGGTTGAAGCGCTTTTAAGCCAGCCTTTACCATTGAGCAAAGATAATGAGACCTGCTGGAAGGAACTTGGGACCAACGATGAGCCAGGATTACAGGTGGGAAATTTGGATTCTTTGGATGCACGAAATTGTACAAAAAGCAGGTAGACATGCGTGAAATTCGATGAAGTAGAAGAGAATATTGCTGAATTCAATGAAATGTGAATGGAAAATGTAAAAAAACAATGAATTCCTGTGAAATGTTATAGACTCTTGATGAATCCCTTTAGACTCTTTGGAAAACTGGAAATATCTGATCATAATATTCAATTTATGGATTTCCTGGTCTGAATCTACACCAAACATGTTTTTATCCTAGGTATTGGATTTGCTTCTGCAACAGTTAAGGACGAACAAAATGCTTGATGAAAATACGCTGAGCGGGTGTCCAGAGAAAAATTGCGTAGCGTCACTCAATTCTTTGGCGAGCGTCATGGCGCTTGGGCATTTTTTTCAAGCTACAAACTCCGATGCTTTAGTAGAAAAACGACTACCTGAGTTACTCTTCGCGCTTTTAGCCAGCATGGCTGCGTGGCTACATGCTAATGCTCCAGTTGTCGTCGCTACTAGTAAATACGGATTTGTTCCCAACAAGGAAGCCTACAAAATAAATCCACATCATGAAGCATATACTGTGCTTATTCAGGTCCTCAATGTTGTGAATCCTTGTGCCACGGATAAGATGGTCCATGGCCCTGTAAGTATTTTCGTTCTGTTTCGTTTAATTCAGTACATATGTTCTAAATCTTGTGCTTCTTTATGTTGTTCTGAAGTTTCCTTGTAATGACTAATATCATTGAAAATTGTTCAACAAATTTTAGAAGAATATGTTTTCATCGTGTGCGATTTTTCAACATTTTTTACAATCAAATTGAAAATCCAGAGCAAAATGAAAGAATCTTGTACAATCTTAAGACGTTCCATCGAATTCTGGTCAAAATAATGTGAAAATTAATGAAATTCAGGAGATTTATTAGCGAAATTCCTTTGCAATCCATCGATTTCTGTAAAAATACTCAAAATTAGTAGAAACTCGATAAAATCATACTGAAATCTGCAAAATTCTACGAAATCTTGCCAAATCTCAGGAAACTTGTTGATATCTGATTGAAATCCTCGGAGAATTCGTCGATTTGTTCCAGAATTGCCTGAAGTTTTGCAAAATGCTAACCAATCTGAAAGAAATCTTTTCAAAATCCATAAATATCAATGGAATTCTATTGAAATTCTATGGTTTATTCGAAAATTCTTTTCCAAACCCCATGCAATCTTGCAAAATTTAAAAGAAACTCGGCATAAAATGAAATTGTCTAAATTTATCAATGCTCTCGGTAACTCACGGAATTTAGAGAAATCGTTTTTGAATCAATAAAATCCCATTCCATCTTATGAAAATTTATGAATCCCTATAGAAGTGAAAAAATCACAAAATCTCGTAAAACCCTTAGAATATAGTATCCCGAATTCTGAATGACTATAAAACCATGTGACCACAAATAACAAAAATCCCAAGTGACCATGAATACGATCATATGAGAATCAATTAATAAATACACTACAATTAATAAATCTTCTAGGTCTTTGAATCAGAATGCAAAGCGGAAGAAAACCTGATGTCAACAGTATGTTCAGTTGTCCGTTGCATATCAAACAAAGATACGATCATAACTCTAGCACGTTCAGTCTGTCGATTAGCAACAAGCGTTCTCCCCGCTCAAAGAGCAGTTTCCGCTGCTTTTTATGCTGAACTAGTCGGCAGGCCTGGCTGTGGAGATGTTTGGCTGGAAGCAATCCTGAACACGCTACATGAGGCTACGGCGGACTCATCTCCTTTGGTCAGAAGACTCGCAGTCATCGGGCTCACTAGAGTTTCCTATCTCGAGCCGGATCAGGTAATTTTTATGCTTTTGAGCTTGGCGCAATCAAATATTCTGTGTTTTGCCAAAAGCAGTTCAGAACACTCGTTAATTTCTCTCCGTTTGGTCTCTTGACTTGGAAAAATAGATAGAAGAGCACCTGAGCAGTTCAATAGATTCTTTATTAGAAGAATTAGAAGTGCCAATTGGAATCGAAGGTGGGAACGGAGTTGCACTTGAGGCGCTGCGTGGTCTGGCTATACTCCTGTCCATAAAAGGTCAACGCTTGCCAAATCCTCGTGTTGTATTATCCTTGAAGCCTTTCATTGAGAAGGAAAATTGGGAGATGAGATTAGCGGCAATTAATGCATTAGGAGCGATAGCTCGCACATGGAAATCAGCTTTGAATACTGGAGACGAAGTTATTTCAGATCATTTTCTAGGCTGTCTACCTTGTCTTTTAATCAGAATCGAGGATCCAATTCCAGCCGTTTCTAAGGTAAATTTAATCTATGGTTCAAAACGCAATAAAAATGATGAGATTCTTTGAATTTTTTTAAAATTACAACGTAATTTATCATATTCAATAATTTTCATTGATCGAACAGGCAGTCAGAGAAACTTTGCATGATTCTGCAAACTTCCTGCAATCAAAATCCATCGCATTTATTATCCAAACGCATTTGAAAGAGGATAATGAGCTCGATCCTGAAATCTTTTTTCACGCATTGATAGATTGCATGATTAAAGAAATTCCACAGCGCGTCGAGGAGCTTAGGTAATAAAGAAGAAGGCACAAAGGCATTTTGTATTTTTCAATTCATTTGATTATATTATTCAGGAATGCAGTCAGCAGGGGATACTCGAGGTCCGAGAATGCAGCCACAAGAGCTACTTCGGCAATGATTCTTGGATTTTTGAGTGCTCCGGAACCGGATGATATTCAGCGACTCTTGCAGCTTCTAAAAGACACTGAGAGCGTCGTTAGAGCCAGAGCTGCTAGGGCGCTCTCAATGTGTTTCACTCTTTAGTCTAGTAAGACACAGGTATCTACTTTATTTTTAATGTATTACGATCATTACTCTTGAAGATGGACTACAATCAATCGATTGATTTTTTTTAAACAGATTGTATAAAATAATAAATGAAGTATGCTTACTCTCAATAAAGGAAGAAAACTACGTATTGTCCGACAGATTTTTTTTGTTTTCACTTGGGTTTTAGGAGTTTGTAGTTTAGGATTGCTTGCTTCATGAAATTGCCCAAAAATTTAATTGATTTTCATGCAATTTTATAAAATTCATGCAAAATCGACTGTTTATCATTGAAATCTGGCAATCGCAGAAAGTTTGTATACAATTTTTTTGGAATTTGAATAAAATTCAATAAAAGGTGATTTTTACTCGTAAAATAAAAAATAATTCAAAAGAAAAATCCCTCAAAATTGTATGAATTCTACGAAGCCATTAACGATAATCATGGATTTTTTTCGAAATTTCTTGAAATTTGGATCAGAGTTAATGGAATATTAAGTGAAAATTATTCAATATCTCGATGGAACCTGGAATTCCTATGAAGCTCTATAAATGCCAATAATATGGATTTTTACAAAATTTTCTTAAATTTGGCTAAAACCATTTCAAAATCTGCATAAGCTTTATGGAATGTCTCGAAATTTAGATAAAATCTAATGAGATACTGTTCGTACTCGAGAAATTCGAATGAAATAAATATTCGGAAAAAATGCCCGCATTTAATCCGAATAAAATCTTAAATGCTCATGAAACCCACCAAGAAATTTCTTAATTTAGTTTAAATTCTTTCTGAAATCATTGAAATCCTGCAAGATACATCGGAATATCATGGAATTTCATTCAATCGAATCTGTCCCATTGTGAAAAGTTCATTGAAATTTGATGGGTTTCCGTTAAATTTGAATAAAATGTAATAAAATTCTTCACAATCCCGATGAAATCTAATATCCCCATGAATTTAAATAAAAATGCATTAAATTTTATTCGACCTTGCGTAAATTTATGAATTATTCGGCTACCATAAAATATCATGGAGTCCACTAAAATCGAATGAGAGCTACTGCTGAAGTTTAATGAAATTTGATTAGATCCTATGAAATCTTGATAATAGTCTAATGAATTTTATTGAAAAATATCTGAAAACCAATCAAAGTTACCATGAAATTGTTATGCAAAGTTTTATCAAACTCGAAATAAACCTATTTCTGTATATTGTTCAAATTTTTCTGTACCTCGAATTTCGTGGATTGGGATTTTAAACTTGTAGCTACAGTCTCCTGGAAATTAAAAGACAGATAATGAATAGAAATTGAACAATTTTCTTGAGAATCATAAAACAGGATAAGTAAAGAAAAAAGGAAGATTTACATCTCCGAAATTCGTTCCGAATTCTATTGTCCATGAATCACAGTATCTAAATCCAGTTAAACAAGCTTACGCAGTAATTGCTCGAGCCACAGATAATCTCGGATCGAACGGAGATGATTTCCTCACTTCTAGTGGTACTTCGTCTGCAAACTGAGGTCTAAACCCTCCATAAGATAGCAGCATTTTGTCGTACGGTAATCTGAGCTTGTTCTCCTTTATCAAATCCCTAACAGCAGCTTTTTCTTCCTCTGTTATCAAATTCTTTCCTCTGTTCTTCAAACTCTTTTCACAGCTGAAATAAAAGGGAGATGACATTGAATGAACGGACAAGCATTTCCTTCATGTTTCGCAGAAAGAATACTTGCTCAATATTCTTCTTTCTCTTTAAAAACTCTGCGGTCTTATCGACGTAGTAGCGCTCTTGTATACGATCCCATTTTCTAGCCGAAGCTTCGAATCCCGCCGGTAAGTCTGACAGAAGTTTGAGGCGCATCGCTAACTGATATAACGATTTCATATACGATGAAGTTTGATCATCTTTTTTTTCTACTTTAAATAAACTAATCCGATTCCTGAATGTCTCAAATTTTAAAGTGTGTGCTAATCTAGAAATTTGGTAACTTTTTAATGGTTTTTCAGGGTTTTGATTCAGTGAAGGAATCAATAAAATTGAGGAAAAGCTCAAAGAATTTTTAAATCATTGAAAAAAATATCTGGAAACAGTCTGGGAATTTAATTTCCCAACTTCAATCTCCACCCCCAATTCTCTACTTAGATCAAGTTGAAGACTTACAGGATCGACAGTCTTTTCGAACACAGTATTAGGTAGACATGGATCTCTAGAATGGAAATTCGACCAAGCTTCTTTTCCAGCATGACTAGTCGTCGTTGTATATGTAAAATCAACCATAAGTTTACGAGTATTTGGCTCCTGGACATTGTCCAGACTGATCGCAGGGCTCACATACTGCCTGGGTCTAGTTCTGTCGATAAATATCATCAATCATACTTCATGGATCATAATTGTGAAAAATTATCTTTAATATTGAACAATAAGTTACTTTATTGCCTCCTCTAATCCCTCATCTTCAATGATTCTTTTGCAAAAAGTTTGTCGTGGATCAGTACAAACGATTTCTTTTGGTTTGAAGATCGCATTAAATGGAAGCCGGGATTTGTAGTCTAATCTTTGAAGCGTATCGTAACTTGTTATAGTTTTGGGTAACTTTAAATGTTTGGAGCTTTGATCCGGTGCTTTGAAAGTTTCTTCCAGATATTTCTGCGCCATTCCCTGATCAACGATGTTAAATTTTTAAAACGTTATCTCTTTGAAAAACATCATTATGACTGAATTCCCAAATTCCAGACTCCAACCCACTTTAGCAGATCGTGGCAGAGCAGGATAAATGCAAAAATCATGTCTGTAAGTTGTAGGCTCCTCAAAGAAGCCCGGAACATCTTTCCCAAAACTGGTCATAATTTTTTGAAAATCGATGTCAAAGAATTGACTAAAGGTACCTTTTCATACTGACGCTTGATGCTAGGATCAAAACATCGAAACAGTCATGTGATTATAATTGACCAACGATTTGTTAAAACAATTGATGGCACTGAATTTTGCTACCAATTTAATACTGTTGGATTGTCGCTTGAAGGTAGGAAAATCCAATTTCAAAAACTTGACACCAGCGTCACAAAATCTGAATAAAAAGGTACCTTAATTAGTACGACGTACGGTCGTATGGTGTGATACCAGAAATATGAATCCCAATTGTTTTGTCAACAAATCTTTTGTTTTTTATTAACAAATAGTATCATGCATACATTAAACATTGTATAGGTATATTTTTTTTTTCTTTACGTTTATCTGCCAGGCAGCTAATAGAATTCTCTCTAAAAATTCATTAAACTTTTTTTTGCATTTATACATATTTTTCATACTAATTGATTCAAGCTAATTCAGAGATGCAGATAAAAAATATAAAATAACATCTCTGAAAAATGAAGCTAGGTCTAATATACTAAAATAAATTCGTATTATCGATTCTTACAACCGACTACTGAAGACAAAAATGGTAGATCATTGGTAAAAAAAAAGGGATAAAAATTAGGAAAAATTGTATCATGAGATCATTTGCTGTGCAATTTTTCAATGCATACGCTGAGCTGTTGAAGGCGATGAAGAAGATGGCGCATATTTGCACTAGACTGTCTAAGACCAGATTGCTCGCCATTAGTTCCAGCTCCGCTTTCTTGCCTCTGACCCAACTCGAAATGAAGTCGAGCTAGACGCTCTTGCTGCTCTCTGATTTCAGTCATTTGCTCCATACTGCAGTCTTTGCCTTATCAAGTATTTATTCATTTATTTATGCATATTGTAGATGATATTGTGCTCTAGGAAGTTGTTTATTGAGCCGTGATTGAATAGCAATTTGAATTTCAAGTATGTATTTTGATTGAAATTAAAATAATACCGAGTATATTCGAATGATCAAGTAACTTTACACGTGAATTCACGTTGATTTGACAAATTCCATACGAGAAATAGCTGCATATGATGCAAGAAGATTCAAGAAATATAGCTGAACAAGAATGGAGCTATAAAGTTATCAGTACAATATAATGGAGAAAATAAAATGGATCAGAGATTCTTACCGAAGGCTCTCAAGTTTCCGCTGTGAAAGTCTTCCAGAAGGTGGAGTAGGGCTTGTTCCATCCTCCTAACATCAGGAACCTCTGATAAAAAGCAATGATGCCTGCATGGCGCGACTGCTTGGTATTGCAATGCCACATTTACAAAATGAAGAGAAAAGGAAATTTTTCTACTTAATAATGAAATCATAAAATAAAAATGTGCGTGAACATAATTCATAAGACGAATCGAGAAAAGAAACAGAGAATAAAACTAGCTGTTCAAATGATCTACTGAAACAAATCAAATCAATTCAAAATCCAACCAATTATTATTACGAATATTGAAGGAAAGATCTCAATCAATCGAGTCGAGTCAATTCAGTGTACGTTGCCTGACGTTTAGGCAATGATATTCTGCTGCCCTCATCAGAGGCTATTTATTGAACAAAACCATTTTTAATTAAAAAATTTAATTTATCAACCTTAATGTTTTTGTTGGTTTAATAGTGTTGACCTTTGTTATTTTCAACATGGCATTTAATTATATTTGTATGACTTAATTTTTTTAATTAAAAATTGTTTTGTTCAATAAATAGCCTCTGATGAGGGCAGCAGAATATCATTGCCTAAACGTCAGGCAACGTACACTGAATTGACTCGACTCGATTGATTGAGACCTTTCCTTCAATATCCCAAGTTCGAGTGTTAACTTTATTATGTACAATTATTACGAATACATCAATGAAATAAATCATGGTAACATAATATTATAAAAATCACAGGTTCGAAAGAAAAAAATTCATGTTTCTCTTACCTCTGTGTTGTTTGTGGCTTTTCGGAGGCTCAGGCCGATTTGGTTTCTGTTTCTCCTTTTCGTTGAGGTAGAGAAGTCGCGATTGATTAGGCGGTTGATTAGAAGAGTTTTGCATAGCTCTTCCAGAGACCATTGATCCGTGACTTGTAGTTGCCTGGCCAGAACTCCCTTTGCTGACCATAGGCGATATCTGCGTATTATTTTCCCATAGCACCTGTTGCTATGTGGATAAATTATTGCTGTGTAAATAAGTGCGAAGACTGGATGTTTGAACATGTGCAAAATTTTGGTTCCATTTGAATGAATAAAATTTGGATTGCAAATTTGAATCGGCATCAATCAAATTGATGCGAACCTAAATTAGTCTTGATTTCAATTGAATTTTCAGAACCTGAATTGAGTTCGGATTTTGAATTGGTTTCGTCCAAATTGAATGAAACTTGAATTCATTCTCAATAAAATCCAAACTGAATTAAATTCAAGGATGCATCGTTTGAATTTGTTTGAGAGCTTGAAATGATTCGAATCATTCACATTCACATTCAAATTAAATTAATTTAAATTCGAATTGATTTTGAATTAGTTTTGAACACAATAAGAGTTTATCTGAATTGAATTGTCCTAATGAATTTGAATTGATTTCGAATAAAATCGATGTGAATTCGAATTAAATCAATTTGAACTGCAATGGATTTTGAATAGAATTTGAATAAAATTTGTGTTAATTGGAACTGAATCAGTCAAATTTAAATCAAATTCGGATAGAATTGGTCTGAAATGATCAAAAACTGAATTCATTTTGAATTGAATTCAAATGGAATCAAATTGATCTGAATTTGAATTGAGTTAGTTGAATTTCAATACAATTTGAATCAAATTTGAGTCAATTCGATTTACTATGAGATCAAAAAGTTGGGACACCTTTTTTGTAGGCTCGATATCTTTATGGGAAAAAATCGTATAGCAACATCAAATACAGTTTCTTAAAGCGCAAAATCTCCCACGTCTAGCTATCATAGCTTTATTTACCCCAAAAATCTTCGTGCTGAACTATTGCAATGGATATGGTGAAAAACATAATCTTTTTCGTCTCCCTTCCGTAGGTCTATTTCAAATCGTTACAGTTTCGTAACCAAAGTTGATCAAAATTTGAAAAAATTAACACTCGAACACTGAAGTATCGTAAATACAATGCAATTCGAAAATATTCATCTTCAAAAACATACGAGGTACATGAGCAATATTGACCAACTTCAGAATCGCAGATAGGTACTGGTAGAAGTAGCTGAATGCGGTAAGCTGAATAATTTTCTTTGTAAAATAATGAATATGAATTTCTTGTCCACAAATTGATTCGTATCACGGTTATGGAGAAATCGGAAAATTAATTATAATATTTTTAACAATACTCCCATCATCATTCCCCTACTGCGGTAGAGAGGGTAAAGATGATCGAATCATTCACGGGTCTCGCACGTCGTATTGTTGAAGTTCATACGGTCATCCCTATCGCAATATGGGATTGACGATGGGATTATTGTTAAAAATATTATAATAAAGTTTCTGGTTTCTTCATAATCGTGATACGAATCAATTCTTGGACAAGGAATCCATATTCATTATTTTACAAAGAAAATTATAAAGCTTACCGCATCCGGCTACCTGTACCAGTAGCTGACACCGCAAAAGTGGTCAATATTGCTTATGGACCCCGTATTCTGTGGAAATGAAAATATTGGAAATTGCATTGTATTCTCAAAACTTCAACGTTCCTCACATTTTTATCAGCTTTGGTTACGGAACTGCGACGATTTGAAAAAGACCTACGAAAGAAAACTGGAAAAATGACATTTATTACCATATCCATTGCAATATTTCTGCACGATTTTTGGGCTAAATAAAGCTATGATAGCTAGATGTGGGAGATCCCGTGCTTTACGAAGCTGTATTTGACAATGCTATACGATTTCGTCCCGTAAAAATATCGAGCAATAGTAGTTTCGGATATAAATATAACATCCAAGCACAAACTCGCAACATGCATCTGCATTAAAAATGGAAAAAATCTGTATACAAATAAGAAATTTGACAAGGATCCAAGAGGATGATGCAGCTGCATTGAAATATAGAAACTTATCGATAATCTGAACGACTATAATATCTATACCGAAGTGTGAATATTGTTGCTGTCATTTTTGCTCTGTCTATTCGATTTTGCCGGAGTAGAAGGAGGTGTGGCTTCAGCGCCCCGGCTAGGCGGTTCCTCGCCTTCCTCCTCTTGAACTAATTGCTGTAATTCCCCACATCCCGATCCTTCGATATTCATTTCCGCTAGCTTGAATGGGGAGCTATACACCTAGGAGCTGGAAAAAAGTGTCATTTTTGTGAATTTTTTCAAGGAAAACGATTTGAAATTTCGGATTGGGGTTTTAATTATCTAAAAGTATATACATTCAAAAATATGTTTAATTTTCTTTATTTCAAAATATCAAAAATATACAAGGATATTGTATGATCCTCGGAGCGTCGTAAAAAAATCTGCGTATACGGTACCCACTGGCGTTTCTTCAAAAATCATCTGAAAACGAAAAACCAAAAAGATTAAATTAGATACTATGAGAATCTAGTACTTGTAGCCGATTTTAAAAATAACGATTTATGACAGAATGGCGGACGTTTGAACATAAATAGTGATTTTTGGGTCAAAAATTAGTTATTATTTTGCATACAAAACAAAAACTAAATGACGAAAAAAAAATCCTGCGACAAGTACTAGATAATGGTGTATAGAATAATCACAAAAAACCTCAATGCAATCGGTTCATTGGTTTTCGAGAAATTTTGGGTACCGATTTGAAAAACGTGGTTTTGAGAAAAACGCGTTTGAAAATTTGAGAATGAATAAATCATGAAATTTGCCAACGTACATAGAATCATCGATACCAGGCCCATAGTGTAGGTCATCTACGGTCGACGGAATGTTCATAGCTTCTAAATTTTGTTGTCGGCTTTCGCTATGCGAGTTTCGTCTTCTTGCGCAGCGTACAAGTGCGCTCCTGATCCAACCGATATTCCTAACATGTTCGTAACTTCCAATAATGAGGTGACACCATTGTTGAACATGCATGTTGCAAGAAATACAGCAATGTTAACGATTTTGGCCCCACTGTTCATCGTTTTTAGAGCTATCTTCCAAATAAGTTGGTTGAAGCTCTCATTGCAATTTTGGGTATGTCCGCCAACACAGCGTTCTAACAATTTGTCATTGCTGAGGTCCTCGTATATTGGTTTGATGGCATCTAACGCCATTTTTGGCAATGCAGAATAATCATGACGGAAATTTTTCAGTTATTTTTTAGCTTTCGCTTGTTGCCACTTGCACCAAGATTCGGACCCTTTGGGACAGAAATGATGTTGAGGCTTGCTGTCTGTTGAGTCGTAACGGTAGAATGCTGCCCATATTGCTTTTTTCATGTCATCCTTGGAGTTACAGTTTCTACGAATAGCTAAACCATAGTAAATGCTCAGTTTATCTATAAGCTTTGCCGTCAATTTGTCACGATTCCAGGATTGTTTTTCTTGCATCCGCGAAGACGGATTCCCATTTGCTTTTGAACGTGTCCCACGCATTCTTTTTTTACAATTTCAATCTCATCACCGTACGGTTTCGCATTTACTATTCCCGTGTACGTCTTAGAGTCGCCATCCCCCACGTAATTAGTGTACATAATTCGATGCTTTTCGACAGATCTTGAACATAATTCTATCGTGCCGTCTACTTCCATTTTGCCTGACGATCCTTCATGATTGGCCTGACAATTTTCATCGTGATTAGATTTCCATTCCTCGTATTGCTCGGTATTTTTGTGTTTATTCCAATAGTTACATTCGGCACAATAACAAGATTTTACAAGAAAATCAACGACTTTTCCGGTAGACTGACCAATGAGAACCGAAACTCCATATAATGAGGTAAAACAAAATCTCCTGAAACGGTCTGTTTTGTTATATCAGCACTCGAATTTTCTTGTGTTATTTCCTGTTGTTCTTCTTTTACAGCTTGTTTTAACACCAATTGAACAATACTTGAAGCAGCAGAATGAATGTTGTTAATTATCATATCATACGTCGTTTGTTGGAGCGGAGCCGGCAAGTCCATGAGTCCACAATATTTCATAGCTCCACACAAACCAATCCCCAATAAACGCATAACGAAAAAAACCGTGTATTTATTTCGTAAGCTGTGTTGATGTACGGGCACGAAGGAATGAAAGTCGGTTTGCACGATGAACACGAGACTACAATTTTAAAACAGAGTCCTCGAGTGCTTTCTATAGAGAATCAAACATCGCTATCACACTTTTTGCATTTCACACATTCCGATAAGGCAGAAAACGCAGTCAGAAAATTCAAAATTCGATATCCGATGTTTGGATCTTCTGGTGCGGATGTCTCACGATCAGTCTTCAATTTTTTGGCATTGGAACTAATATTCTCGTCGGAAAGTTTTTCGCCGGAATATCGATTTTTGGGCGGTATTTTCCTTTTGCTTCGATCTTTGCGAAAAGATCCGGATCGACGAGCTTCTCGAGAACCTTTTTTTTTTATATCCATTTTTCTTTGAATATTTATTTGGAAACGAAAATTCACCGTAACGCGCAGTTGCACGAACGGCAAGCTACTGACGAAACGTGTCTATTTCTGGCAATGACAAACAGTCGCATGGTATCTCCGATATACCTGCAGCCAAGCATGCCCAAAAACACCATAGAATCACAAAACAGATCTACACACGAAGGGTCTTCGAAGGGTTGCTTGCCGCTACCTGCCTGTCGACTCGGCGCCGCAAAACCCGTTTCACTTTCTCGGCTGTAACTGGCTTATTTATCGGAATATTAACTTGCCGTTTTCACCAGATATTCTGGAGATCTCAAACTTCAAGAGAATGCAAAAAAAAAAAATCAATGTTTTCGACCATCTCTGTATATCTCCCCTTACTAAAAAATTCGAGAAAATTGATTTCTAATTCTAATTTTACAGTTATATGATATAGGTATACAGAAGAGATCAGGTGCTCGTCAAAGTAAGCTAAATCACTTGTCGATCACATCTCAGTATTTTGTTTCCATCAAATTTATCCTCTGTGTGAAAATATGAACCTTTTGACTCCCAGCTTCAGAAATTGTGCATTAGAACCTTGGCGATGGATAGGGGTCAGTTTTGATCCACCTTGTGAGTCGATTTTGGCAACAAAATTTTGTATCACGCCTCTTCAGTTTTCGCGGTTTCTATTAGTCCTAAACCGATGAACAATCGCTTAAAAGATGTGGAATCGCCACTCGAATAATATTAGTAACTTATTTTAAGAATTAATCAGTTTTTCACAGTTAAAAACAAGTCGAAAAAGACGTGCGTGTGTGACAATTGAGGCGCACGGGTAAGTCGAGAGTATGTATGCAATGTATATCACTGTCAAACTCGTACTAATCTCAAAATAAAACTTAGATAGGTATACGTAGTATATCGTACTTGTATAAGCACTGTCCTTCAATATCCTAGGTAGATACCTATTCGTGTTACTTGCGAACAAAGAATATCAACTGCACAGTCAGTCAGATAAAGCAATTAGAGAATAACAACAAAATAACACAGTTGAAGGCCCTCAGGGGTTTAATTTCAATTGATGTGGTCAGTTTTTTCATCCTCACTATTGCATGTGTGCATATTATCTACTATCTGAGTCACGTGACTTTTGCTCGAGTGATAAAATAGAACAAAATGAATTTTTTCAATTTTCACCGACTGAGCACAGCGACATCTCTCTCGCAGACGACCCAACCTGATGCGACTATATTGACTATATTCAAGATTTCGGCCGTATTCTGGGTTTTCATTGGAACTCTGTCTTCGTCGGTGGTAGCAGAATTGACCAATCTTCTTCTTCTCCTTGGGCTTATATCCGCACGGAATCGACCAATGATATCGTCGCGTGAAGTTTTGCTCCTTCGGCCGTAAGTTCCTCGTCTGGGGGGACACGGGGATCAAAGTTCTAAACTCTAAATTGTTCAGGCGGGGCGCGGGTTACGCGTGGTCTGAGGTCAGGAGAGTATAGCCAAAGTATTAGGAATTTTCATATCAGAGCACTCTAGATACCGTAGAACGAATAAGTACGCAGTCGGTTAACAATATAATGAATATGAATAAATGAATTAGCAATAATAACTTGTGTTCACATCTATCGAACGTTAATTAGAACGTTATTCAATCGTTTTATATCATCATTTCCATACTGTATAGGATAGTGCCGAAACGTGTATTATATTCACGGATGTTGTAAAGAGTAATAAACTAATAACTGTCTAATCGAGTCGAAAGGTAGATTGCCGAGCGGCCAAATCCTCGACTCACACTCTTCTACGCTTGTTATCATCATGGCGAGTTGTAGATTGCTGGGTGCACTAACCCGGTTTTCTAAGACCACGAATAATCTTATCATAAATATGAATCGTGGACGAGGTGAGTCAATATTCCATTGTTGAATAATTTTCCTTTCCCCTCCGAATATCAAATCTCAATTTACATTCCGTTTTGTGCTTCGAAAATACAATTTATACACGAAGCTCGCAATCAACTCTCCTCGATATAGCGAGTGATGATGCAGTGTAGATGAGTGAGCAAGTACTATAGCGAATAAATATATTCTCTACGCAGGCAAAAACAAAGATAATACTACAAATACCAAATTAGATTCTTCCATTATTGAATCCACTCGCTTGCACTTGCATCACTTCATTCCTTACAATCAGATACTCGGCTTGATGATCGTACGTGTAGGCACAAGGAATTCAGAGACCTGCCGTATGTAGTCGTATGCGTGTACGAATCAACCTTTGATCGGACCAAAATATCTTCACACACACATAATAATGGAACACCGAACACTACAATGGTATTAACGAGAGTAACGAAATCATTATTTTTCTCAATACTGAAGAGAGTTCAATGAATACAGTATCCGAACATTCTGAACAAATTTGTTACACGCAATTGAGGAAGTCTGTAAAAAAAAAACATCCAATAGAAAATAGTTCAACCGTTATACAATCGGTTCTGATCAATTGCATCCTATCCCATTGGATTTCTCAGTATTCCAATTGCTTTCTATCAGGTTTTTGCTGCAGCTTGAGTATATATATAGTAGTATCGGCGATGTGATATATCGCGTAAGCTCTCCTTATCCCGGAGACTTCAGGCGACGACGAAGGCAGAGCAGAAAACGAAAAACAAATAAAATATATGAAAGCTAGCGAGTAATTATGGTTTTCAAGATTGAGTTTACTGGAGGCAATTTCATTAGTAGAATCACATTAGGAAACTCATAGTTTTCTTATTTTTCAAAAAGAAACACACAGTCGTAAGCGGGAGCAATTACATTGAGATCATTTTGTAACTGCTAGTAAGTTAGGTTGAGCACAATGAAGAAAAACGTAATTTATGAAAATTGAGAACTGGCCGATTGGGCTGTCTCGCTCCATGGAAAACATTCACTCTTTTGCTTATTTGGATAACAATCTTCAGATTAGGACCAGAAGCAGGAGATCTTTGCTTCAGTTTGCTAGAAATCGATATTCAGTGGTCAATATTCAATGGGTTTCAAAATGATGTTGTTTTTTAGAATCTTGGCATAACTTGTCAAATGTTTTCGCCACGAAATTCTGTATGATATGATTTTATAGGGAATTGAAACCTCTATAATGAATATTCAGATCCAAGTCTATAGATTCAACGGTTAAGAAGTTATTGGTGTTTGAAGATTGGACTTTCTCCCCATATAAGACATCCATTAGAATTTTACCGATTTTCATCCGGAGACCGAAAATCCGATCGAAATTATTTTCGTTCTGATTTTTGTTTATTCAATCGAAATCGATGAAATTTTTTAAACAGGGTTTCGCTTCAAACAAAGCGTACCCGAAAACGTCTGAACATTCTATCGGGATGATTGTACTTTCTACTAAAAATAGCGCACAGAATAGTAAAACACAAGGATTTATTGAGTTCCACAAAGATGGAAAAACGACGATAATTTTCCTGTATTAATTAAGTTACCAACCTCCAAACCCAGCGAGAAATTAGTTTTCGTATCATTTCAAAGGTTCCTCAGGTACGAACGGAGGAAAAGAAACTTTTCACTGCAAAGAGACGCAGACTCTCTCGGCGATAATATATTATTGAGTAGTGGGAAATTGATATTATTTTCATTTCATTCATTCTAATTGGTTTTTATATTTCAGCCTGGTATCAATCACTGAGAACTTTCTCATCTGTAAAAGATTATAAACACACAAAATGCAGGATAGTGCAAGATGTGGCGGTCGTTACCATCGACTCTCCCAATGCGAAGGTAATTATGTGCGGTGAGAAACTTTAAACGGATTGTCGATTGAAGAAATAATTCGACAATAATTTGAATGATATAGAGATTTATTTAACTAGACCCACCCATGTTGTCGAATCATTTTTCAAAGGAGATAGTCGAGCCTGACCCTAATTTAAAAAAAATTCATTCCAATAAGGATTCAATACTCATTATTCCAAGTATCAGTATTCCAATTGTTTTGTTGAAAATCCGCTGTTGTCTCTTTTTATGTTTCTGAGACCTTTTATAGAAATACATAATAATGGATCCAGCGATTTCTTTGAATATATACCGGGATGTTATAATTTTACTTCCAAAATAATCTATTTCCTGTATCTTGTTGCTCAAGGACCACAAATTTTGCTGCAATCACAACGACGTCATTACATCTGTCTGTTTTCGGTTTTCTTTTTGCAACGTTATTCTACAAAAGTCAAGGTCACTCTCGCCTTGATCAAGAGTCTGTTGTTGACCTTTTTTTTCGCTCATCCGGCTCTCAGATTATGGAAAATGTAATTATCCAGACATTGAAGAATTTTAACGGTGAATCGCTAGTCACATCTTTCTGCCCGTTGGACGTGATACCTCTATTCTCACATAAACCACGTCATTCTTTATAATTATGTTCCACTTTTATTGTTATTTGATTCATTTTACATTTAAATCCAAATTCGAAATCTGGTCAATTCGAATTATGATTAAAATAATCCAGATCCAAATTGAAATCAAATTGATTCAAATAACTAAATTCACATTTTGTTTGAAATTAATTCCAATCTAAATATATGTTATTCAAATCCTTTGACTAATTTAATTGACAATCAACTCAAATCAAATCAAGTTCTGACTAAAATCAATTCAAAATTAAATCGAATCAGATGTAAACTTGTCTTTAGATTACTCAAAATTGTATAAAATCAATTTGAATTCAGATTGAGAAAATTCAATTGAAATCCCATATAAAATCAATCGAATACAATTTTGGGCTGGAAATTCTGTGATCCATGTATTTCTACTCTTTCAGGTGAATTCTTTAAACAAAGAAGTAATGGAGGAATTTGAACAAATCCTAAAAGACATAGAATCAAACACGTTGGTAAAGTCTGCAGTATTGATAAGCGGAAAACCAGGATGCTTCATTGCTGGAGCAGATATATCCATGCTACAGAATTTAAAAGATGAACAGAGTATTTACCAAGTTTCTAAGGATGGTCAGAGAATCTTGGCCCTAATTGAGGGCAGTACAAAACCTGTCGTTGCCGCCATTCAAGGATCTTGTCTTGGTGGAGGCTTGGAAGTAAATAAAAACGAATTCTTTTTTCTTAAATCGAATTTTACTACCTCAAAACAGTTTTTCGTGCCTTAGGAAGTTCCAAAATTTGTTTGAATATATTTTTTCTCGTATTTATTCATCATCAAATTCGAAGATCTGTGCATCTGTTATCCAAAAATCGTTCCGTTTCTCCAAGATTTAATTGTTCTCATTGTTGTTATATCGTGTTACTAGTGCCAGAAAGATCTAAGCGCCATTATAAACCCTTTTGGATCTGTTGAAAATAAAACGGCCTATAATTTTTGAAACTTCATATTTAGCTTTAGACATTAGTAGCACGATATCGAAATAAACGGAAATTGTACAAAAGAACACGAAGCGATAGAATTCAGTTGAATCTTTAATTCAACGATCTAAAGCGTTTCTACCAGGCAAAAGATCCAACTCCCCGGAACTTACGAATTTTCATATCTGTATAATCGTTTCCCCTGGTTTTCTTAGGTCGCCTTAGCCTGCCATTATCGTATCGCTGTTAAAGATCGCAAAACAGGACTTGGTTTGCCTGAGGTACTGCTTGGGCTACTTCCTGGCGGAGGTGGGACGCAAAGACTTCCAAAATTAGTGCCGTTACCTGATGCTCTGGATATGCAATTGACTGGGAAAACTGTTAAGGCTGATAAAGCTAAGAAACTTGGATTTATTGATCTCTTGGTCGATCCTCTTGGACCTGGAATCGCTACTGCCCCCGAAAAGTAGGTAGCTAGGTATCCGGTGATGAAATTTGATGAAACTCTTCAATACCTAACATAGTCTTGATGAAATTTACTAACAGTTTTTTTAAATTTGATGAATTTTTGTGAATTTTAATCAAACTTTTGTAGAGTTCACTGGAACTTGAAAGAATTTTTAGCTAATTCAATGAAGTCAATGGAATTTTCACAAGAATGCTGTAAAATTCAATGAACTTTTGTAAAATTCTCAAGAAGAAAAAAAATCTGAGAATTCTGTGGAATCTGTTGACAAAATTTCTAAAACTAGTTGGAATTCCTCTAAAATTTCTTATGAAATGCAAGATTGAGATGAAAATCTATTATATTTTCTACAAAATCTCAAGAACCCGAATTAAATTTTCATGAAATCTTGTAAATTTTAACAAAATTGCATTAAACTTTTCTTAGATTCACGAAATCCTGTAAAATCTGTCCACTGAAACTCTGAAATCCAACGAAAGTTGCTCAAAATTTTCTACAAAAGATATAAAGATATACAAAATGTTGGTAACAATTCATGAAAAATTACTGTATACAATTATCTTGTTGAAAGAAACAGATGAAGACGATGAGGATTCTAATGAAAAATCGTATTTGCTTTAAAATCATCTTCTTAAAAATTCCCTTCTCCGTATTGAAAACCAAATTTGATTATTTTCACGAAAAGAGCTACTAAATCTCTACAATCTGAACATTTTATAATCTCTGCATTTTTTATTTACCCTTCAGTACAGCGAGATATTTAGAAGACACAGCGATCCAAGCGTCTCGTGACATAGCCTCAGGAAAATTGAAGATAAACCGAGGTCCAAAATCTCTAGTCGCGAAGTTTACGAACCAGATATTATCATATAATTTCGCAAAGGATTTTGTGTTCAAAAAAGCAAAAGAACAAGTGATGAAAATGTCCGGTGGTCTCTATCCTGCTCCACTTAAAATCCTCGATGTTGTGAGAACGGGTTTGGACAAAGGAAAAGAAGCTGGTTTTGAAGCCGAAGCTCGAGGATTCGCACAACTCGGCATCACTCCGCAATCTAAAGGTCTAATAAGCCTCTTTTATGGACAAACCGCTTGCAAAAAAAATCGATTTGGCACAGCCAAAAGCGCAACGAAGTGAGTTGAATTTGGTAAACCAATAATTTGATCCAAATTCATTGATTTCAATTTGAATTTTTCAGTTTATGTCCTTTTTTGATCGCTTCTGAGACGATTTATTCAGTAATAATTTGGACAAAATCGTAAAATTGTTCAAAATCTGCAATTATAAATATACAATTCATGTTTTGAAGAAATTTTTATCAATTTTTGATGACTTTGTATCTTCAAAGTAACAGAAAATCCCCTAAAATCGTTCAAAGTCCAGAATCCAGAGTATATTCTTTATCATTTCCGGATATCTGAGAACTTCAAGACGAAAATGTATTTTCCAATGAGAGTTTTTAATTTTTCCATACAATTTCATCATTCCAATTCAATCTATTCCCTAAAATTTCACAGAACTGTCGCAGTCGTTGGAGCCGGACTAATGGGCGCAGGAATTGCGCACGTCAGTGTTGACAAAGGATACAATGTTATATTGAAGGATACAAATGATGCTGGCCTTTACAGAGGCGTAGGGCAGATTCAAACCGGTTTCGAAACTGCTGTGAAAAGAAAACGACTTTCAGGGTATTTTAAGACGATTATAATTATGAAAAATATCTTCATAATATTAACTTTTACTCCAACAGTCTTTTTTTTGTGTGATTTATAAGTTCCTATCGTTTTTTACGCATTTTTATGTCCCAATTTCATCAAGATTTATTAATTCTGCGTTTTTTTTTCATCCTTTATTCAGGATTCAGAAAGACATTTATTTGTCTAAACTCGAACCGACGTTGAGTTACGACTCTTTTAGAAAGGCTGATGTCGTTATCGAAGCTGTTTTCGAAGATATTGCTATCAAACATAAAGTCATTAAAGAAATCGAAGCTAATACTCCTGAGCATTGCATTGTTGCAACTAATACCTCTGCTATTCCAATCGCAAAAATTGCTGCGGGAAGCGGGAGACCTGATAAAGTTAGTTCCATTAAACTTCATTGTTGTTATTTGTGAATTTTCATACTAGCAAGAGTTCGAAAAATTTCAAGCAAGATAGAGTATTTAGTTCTCTAATATTTTAATTCTTTATGAATTTACCCGGTTTCTTCCTTTTTTTACTACCTTGACTTTCGGAAATCTCAACGTTCCATTGAAAAATGTTTCATTTTATTGTTTTTTTTTTCTCTGTTTCTATATTGTATAATAAAATTTTAGATTTCTTTCTCTTCGACAAAATAAATGAATAAATAACTTATTCGAAAATACTATAAACAACTGAATAACTTTTTCAGTTGATCGGCATGCACTATTTCTCCCCGGTGGACAAGATGCAGTTGCTAGAGATAATAACGCACAAAGGAACTTCAGAGGAAACGATCAAAACTGCCGTGGACATCGGCTTGAAACAGGGAAAAATTGTTATAACAGTTGGCGATGGTCCCGGATTCTATACAACTAGAATTCTCAGCGCCATGCTTTCCGAAGCCATCAGATTACTCCAGGCAAGATTACAATTTGAACAAAAAGAAACAAAATTTAGAAAGAAAGAAAAATAGAGACCGATTTTCATAGTACTGTCTTCTATTCTATAGTTCCTCTTTATTACTTCTTTAGGAGAAATTTTTTCAGCAAATAACAACTCCCGTTAAAATAAACAGCAGAAAAATTAAAAGAGAACAGTAATTTTGGAAAAAATTATTCAAAAAAGGATCAATTTATATCTCTATAAGAAAAACTAGTATCTAAAATCCTTTGGCTTGCTTCTTTATTGTATTATTTAGGAAGGCGTTGACCCCATCGAACTCGACAGACTGACAAAAACTTTTGGGTTCCCCGTGGGAAGTGCGACGCTAGCTGATGAAGTCGGAATCGACGTCGGTTCACATATTAGTGTGGATTTGAATAAAGTTTTAGGGGAGAGATTCGCGGGTGGAAATGTCAACATCATGGGCGATATGGTCAAGGCCGGATATCTTGGTAGGCGATAAAAAAAATAATGAGTTATTGATATTAGTTAATCAATAAGAAAGTAAGAAAAAATGAAAATGCAGAAGTGTTTCAGCGCAGCGATACGTTTTTGTAGCCATCGATTTATGGTCCGATTGATTATTCACTCAATTTAGAAACTTTTCTCCTTTCCGTTGGTTTCTATTTTCGATTTCTCGAAAATTTCATCAGCATTTCCTTAATACTGAATTGGTAAATTTTCACCAGATTTTTCGTGATACTGAAATTGTAAATTTTCATCAGATTTTTCATGATACGGAATTGGTAAATTTTTATCCTCTGAACAATTTTGAAGCATGAATTTCATTAAAAGTGAGTGGAAAATTGAAAAGCATTATCACTAGGTAGTTTGTAATTCGATCGAAAAAAATTGTAAAATTATAATCCGAATTCAGAGTATCTGATAATATTTAATATTCAAAGTCTAAAATAAAATCTCGTAAAATTGTAGAAAGTCTCGAATCAAAAGTATGATTTTCATATTTTCTAAACGTATCTGATGTTTTTGATGATTCCTATGTATCAAAAATTCATGAAATCAAACTGAATTGTGTAAAATTACTCTCAATTTTAAAGTTCGACGTGTGAATTGCATGATTTGGAGATATATCTTTCAATTTTATTTCGTGTTTTTGAATCATTGAAACTCGTAGAATGAATAACATCCTACAGAATCCAACAAAATTTGTAATTCGTATCGTGTATTCCATATGCGAAAGATATTCTTCAAGTTTTTGATCGTATTGGATTGTCAAATTTAACGTAATCTGGAATTCAAAATGTGAATTCCACTTTCACACAAATGGTGCGACTTCTGTTATAATTTGGATGCCTAGAAATCTAAGCGAAATCACATAAATTCAACAAAATCATCCATTCAATGTATAAGTTTAGGTTTTTTATTCTACATTTTCGAATATTCAGAAAACAATACAATAAGATCGTGAAGTTTCGAACTCAGAGTACGAAAAATTCACATATCTCATTCTAAATGGCTCCAATCTTTTATTTCCTATTTCTACAGGCCGAAAGTCTGGAAAGGGTATCTTTGTTTACGAAAAAGGTACAAAGAATAAAGACGTAAACACTGGAGCCCTAGAAATTTTGAAGAAATACTCTCTTGAGCCTAAGGGCAGTATTGCACCAAAGGATCTTCAGCTCAGGCTCGTCTCTCGCTTTGTTAACGAGGCTATTATCTGTCTAGAAGAAAATATCCTGGCTAATCCCGTAAGTCTAATTCACTCGTCATCCTAAAGCACCCTAAAAACAGTTACCGAGTTTATCAAAATATGCCGAATGATCAAACAAATTGAAAAAATCGGATCATTCCATCGTCAATCTCGGGAAACGCTCATTGAAACATGGCCAAATCATTGAGGACTCGAAAAATCGTTTCACCTGCAAAATAAATATAAAGATCTGAGTGAACGCATGAAAGAAAAAATAAAATGTGAAAAAAAATCATTCAAAGATGATAAGGAAGGTGAAAATCTGTTTGTTCTTTATTTTTAGTTGGAAGGTGACGTGGGCGCAGTCTTTGGGTTAGGTTTCCCACCATTTACAGGCGGTCCATTCCGTTGGGTAGATCAATACGGAGCTAAAAACATAGTAACAAAGATGGAAGAATTCCAAAAAGATTACGGAGTAGCTTTCAAACCCTCGCAAACCTTATACGACATGGCAGCTGACTCTTCGAAAAAATTTCATCGAACGTAAAAAAAAAAAATCTTTGAGAAAACATTTCATTTTACAAGAAAGAGGGAAAGGGAGAAGGAGAAAAAAAAAACTGAAAAGAGGACAGTTTCTCCAGGGTAAGAAATTGTTCGCTGTTGTTATTGTTATTGTCTTATGAAAAAATGTTGAAAATGTAAGAATTTTTGAAGAACGAATGGGAATATAGTTGAAAAAAATGATGAAGAAAAGAAACCAAAGGAAAGCATATTTCTAACGGATAGGTAAATGTTTTCATACAAAAATCGATACAGATATAAAATACGTTTCTTCTCCAATATGAAAGGTACCTAAATTTTTTAATATTGAAGAGTTAAACCGAATTTCTATATGTTGCTATTTGAAAACGAGATTTATAAACCTTATACATATAACAACATACACATGAATATATTTATATTTTTACATATGTATAATACTATTGTTATTATATAATATAGAGAAAAAGAAAAAACATGGAGAAAAATATGAAAATTTTCAATCCATCTCTGAATCATCGATCATTTTTCAACTGATAGAAATGGGAAAAACAAAAAAAATTAAATTTGAAAATTCTGTTTTTTCCTATTTCCTGATTTCTTTTTTTCCCTCCCGTTTTTATCTTGCCTATCAATAGTTTATTTGTTATATTTCTTTTAATTCAATAATCTACCTCGTTGCTTGGACGTGCGAATTCATGATCTGGCATGATATGTAATCCTTTGCGGCATTGACCGCAATTCGATACGGCGCTACGGGAAGTTTCGAGTTTCGAATTTGAATTTCATTCTATGCGCCTGCGCGGGAAAAATATTTGGAGCGCAGTATCGAAATGAGGATTCGTGCCTGGCGATAGGCAACACAACATACGATCACGTGATACGGGACAGCTGATTGTTGGCGCATTGTCACCCATTTTTTCATGTGCAGTCTTCCATAAATTGATTTAATTGACCGCTCAAGACACTCCTCAGCAAGTTTCGGTATGCGCAGTTGCGCTTTCGAATTTCCTAGACAACATAATTTCAAAGCCACAGATGGTTTGGCGCCTTTTCGTATTTTGGATTAATTACTTCGGTACGTTGGTACTGCAAACGACCCTTCTACACTCAACGCTGCAAATCACCCGGCACCACCGGTTGTGTTGATTTGAGGTGCTATTAAAGACTCACGGCATTTAACAATGGGTAACAATGCATTCAACAATGTGTAATAATGGGGGATTTCATGGGTCTTCAATAGCGCCTTCAAGACCCCTTTGCACCGATTGTCACTTATTGTTCAAAGTATTGTTATCATTCGGAAACGCGATTCGACGCTACTCCTACACCATATATCCGATTTGGATGACACTTTTTCGATTGGATGCAGTATTTTGGCAGAAAGTGGCTAAGTATTTCATCTTCACGAATTGTGGGAGAGTTCTATCAGAAATTCAAGTTTGTCCAATCTCACCTACGAACAAACCTGACCTAACAATTAAAAACTCCCTAAAACTCTGAATTATCTCAAAATTTTAGCGAAATGGAAAGTGTTAGCCACTTTCTGCTCAAATTCTGCATCCAATCGAAAAAGTTTTATTCAAATTGGCTGTTTGGTGTAGGAGTGGTGACGAATCGCGCTTCCGAATGATAACAATATTTTGAACAATAAACAACAATCGGTGCAAATGGCTCTTTAATAGCACCTTAACAGGAGTTTTTGACAACCATTTTCACTATTGTTAAAAGCATGGTTATCACTTCGAAAACGCGATTCATCGCCACGCCCACACCACATAACCGATCCGATCGAAACTTTATGGATTAGATGCAATATTTTGGCAGAAAGTGGTTAAGAATTTCATCTCGCTAAAATTAAGAATTTCTTGGGAATTTTCAATTGTTGGATTAGGTTAAGATTGTTCGTCGGTTACATTGGATAAATCTGAATTTCGGATAGAACCTTTCAACAAATGGTAGAGATAAAGTACTTGGCTGATAGTCAATTTTCTCCTTACTCAAATAATCATGGAAATCGCTCTGATAACGATATTTCTCTTGATACGAAACTACTTGAACCAAATCTTGAAATTTCTAATCTAACAAACGTAACCAAACATTCAGAAATTTCAGAAAAACTCTGAATTTTATCGAAGCTTAGAGAGACGGAATACTTGGCCACTTTTTACCAGAATACTGCATTAATCCCCACAGTTTCATTTCGATCGGTCGTTGTCGTTTTTGAGGTAAGACCTTAAAGTGCTATTAAAGACGCATGAAATCCCAATTGTTGCAAATTGTTGAATGCATTGTTACCTCTTATTGAATGCCCTAATTCTTGAAGAGCACCTCAAGGTGATACTGAAGACGCATGAAATCCCAATAGTTGCGAATTGTTGAATTCCTTCAGTCTTGATTAGCACTGTAATAGCACCTCAACTGCAGATGAATGTAGTACATACATACATACGTTATGGGCAACTTCTAATGCAAATGGCCTGGGTTTCGCTTAACCAATACACTTTTCTCCGTAAAGCTACCTACTGTCGGGTCAAAAAGGTTTGGCGGTTCAGTTTGAGTGATCATAACTTCTAAAAAAAAAATGTTAGAGCGTAAATTCAAAAACGTGCGTAAAACGCAGAGTTTTCTGCGTTAAAAATCTGTAAAAATTCATCGTTATTCTGTTAACATTATCAAACGTCATGGCTTTTGAAATTTTGAAAAATATTTTAAAAACCTGGACGCCGGGTGTAGAAAAGTCCAATGTCGCGATTTCGGTAACGACTGGGAACAGGTGACACCGAGCTAGCTTAAAATTTTCGTTAAAATATACACTATTTGATTCTGTAATCACTTTTTGATTCGCAATACTGAGCCTCCAGTAATATACGTCGATAATTTTTTGAATTTGCTACGGGCAATGTATGGGCGAGCCGCGATATTCGTTACTGCATTTTCCCCTCCGCGCTTCTACCGCCTCAATTATTGCTCAATTGTCTTCTACGTCGACCGCCAGCAGAAAACTCTACACTTTACGTACGTTTTTGAATTTACGCGCTAACATTTTTTTGTAGAAGTTATGATCACTCAAACTGAACCGCCAAACCTTTTTGACCCGACAGTAGTATGATCGGCAATGCACAACACATTTCGAGTTATGTAATCGCCGGTTGTTACGATTAGAAAAATATTTATTCGGGTCACTTACCTTGAGGTGCTATCCAAGTCGGATGAAGTCCCCATCGCAAAGAAAGAACAGTGACTACTAATTTCGAGAATAATGAATTAGAACAGAAACAAAATTCCCTGAACAAATAATTGAAGAGCACAAGACCGAGTGGCTTTTTGCAAATTTCAAAGCTTCTTTGGTACACACACCTGAAAAAAGTGCGTCCAGAATTTTGTGGAAAGATTGAAAAAAATACCCATGTATATTAACTTTTACGCATGTAGAATTCTCTTTTTCTACGAAGGTCTAGTCGACAGATGAGTGATGCAATTATCAGAAGTATTACAATCACATCATTAGTTCTACTTCTACTCAGTAGGCTTGGTTTTTTTTTCTTCTATGAATATCAATTTTCGTTAAAAACAACGAAGGAATATGCAGACAGCTTATTCACGTGAAGAATAAAGGAAGAAAGGAAGACAAGAAAGCAAATTGCTGCGCCAAATTTCACCATTTTCCATTGTTAGTAGCAATGGGCAAAAATGCATTCTATCATTTGCAACAATTGGGATGCGTCTTTAATAGCGACTTGACCGCCAAAATTGTTTAAGAGGAAGAAGTCCACACCGGTCAGATTTTAACGTTCGATGGACTCGCACAGAAAAACTTTCGAACAATGAAAATATCGTTCCCATTTTCTTTGATGACATATCGAATGACAAAAATGGCTGGCTATAACTACACCTCAAAACTTGTAAAAATTTAATGAAAATCGTCGAATTTTGTAGACAATAGGAAACAAAAAAGGAGTAATAATTCCTTTCTGTGCTCAGGATCTGTGTAGAAATTCGTGATACTGTAATGCAGAATTAGGTCCAGGGTCAGGGTCATCATAATTGTACCTCGGCTTACAACTTGATTTCAGTTTCTTCTCCGTCTCCTTTGTCGATTTCGGAAATTTGTATTTTCCTTACGCATTAGCGTTATGGCGGAAGTTCTTCGGCGTAGCTCTAAATATACTCAGCCATATATTTTCATGATTCACGAATAAGTCATACGAGCTCATAGCTATACCATGTAGACAAATAATCATGTGTATATATACTTATATTTATACATCAATGATTTATAAAATCAGTTAAACTGAATTCTTCACATAATCATAATCTTGGGATTTATCAGAAATAGAAATCAGCGACCCGATCGTCCAATGGAACGGTCATATTATACCTATAGCATTTTTTATCTTCATTGCCAACTGCAGGCTGTCTCTGTTTACACGTTTCATTGCACACCTCATTTTCTACAATGCTGCAGGTACGCAGTTTACAGGATTGGTACTACATATATATATAAGTATAGCATATACATAACATTAATTAATAATTCACACGCGATCGTATCGCGCGTAGAATATTATAAGAAAGAAGAAGAAGTAGATTAAAATAAACGTAGGAAAAAATATATATATATTTCCGCTTAGTGTCAGCTCTGTTTGGCTGATGCAAGACAACGCTTGATTTCATGAGACGAATTATAAAAGCTGTATTAATTATTATACGACGCCATATTTTTATTCCATAACTACATGATGTATGGTCGCGATTACCATCAAGAGAAGGATACTGGAGTCGAAATTCTAGTCAACTTCGTTTTGATTAACCTACAAAATCTATTACTCAGAGAGGCCAAAACTATAAGAGTTATCTGCACGGCGTCTAGCTACGTATCCGCAATATCCTTGAGATCGTAAAAAGACGCCTTTAGCTGGACATCTTGGCAAAACTTGCCTCTCTACTGACATACAAACTATGACCATGCGCGGTTATCCAATGAGGCATCTGGTAACCAATTTCTGGCGTTTCGGCTAGCCAGAACATTACACAGACATTAAATAATTAAAAGTTGTCCAAAAGACACCTTCTGTACAGTCATCATCATGGCAGTGACCCGGCTTTTGGCACCTAAAAGTCATCGTGATGTACGAAAGACGATTTTCTGACGATAAATGACGAAATCAACGGGACATTGAAAGCCGTTGGAAGACCTCTTCTAGACAATTTCTAATTGTGCAGATTCATTTCGTGATTGATATTATCTCATTATTCAACTAAAATGTCAATTTCGTTATAGTATCAGGCACGCTGCCTTCCTCTTCCCTCGAATATTTTATATGTTGGTCGCGTAGACTGCGTTTCGCATGTTGAAACATTTCAAAAACAAGACTGCATCGGAGACAAGGATCCTAAATTTAGCGCGCTTTATCTATATTCTGATAAAGTAATGGAATAACGGCTCGCAGTGCACACGTGTCTGATAATGAAAACAAAAGTGGCGCGTAGTATACATACCTATTTGTAGACGTGGCAGCGAAATACATACAGCAAAACCAATATAATGACGATCGGATACTCTGAAGAGGGCGGGAAACAGAGGTGGTCATCAAAATTTTGCTACAAAATGAAGATCACAGATAAATGTAGATCCCGGATTTTTATTTTCACTCAACAGATGGCAGCACTGTGTATTTCTTGGTTTTGGTTGGTCTAGTTTTCTCGCAAGAGAGATTCTTCTGAAACCGAAATTAATTCGGTGCCTCTAACACAATAAAGGCGAAGATAGGGATTCAGGGTTTATGAAAAAGAAGGCGAGAGTCTTTGCGGTGTATATGAAAGTATGCTAAGTCTTATTTAATTAGTCTTATTGCACGTACAGAGACATACCTATTGATAATTATTAATAAAGTAAAATTTACATAACGCATAATATATATATTTATATATATGTATATACAAAGTTTTCATTACATGTAATAAGTCTTATAAAACTGCAAAGTTTCCAGCCAAGAGTGCTATGATTCGGTGTAAAGGCCATTGAAAAAATCTATTCACAATATTGCATTGTGTGTTGAGTAACCTATTAAGAGGGCGCTATACTCATATTGACGCCAATGGCCAAAAATGCCAACCTAACCCGGGGTCATTTCACTCATTTCGACTGATAACGATCATTAATGCGAAATCGCGTTCTATAGCGCACTTCTGCATTCAACACGGGATATCTATGTCTTAGAATTTATTTATTTAATACAATAATGGCGACAAAATCTTACACAGCGTGATTATTGAAAATTAGCGATTTCAAACAGCCGAGAGGAGCCACGCATAGTAGTTCCTAAAGCGCTCAACATCTGGACCTGTGCGTAGCGTTAATATGTTGGGTACGACGTAACTCAACAGCGAAGATAATCTGACATGAATATATTCAATACATCTCTTTAACAGCCAGAGATGATTTGAATAATACCACACGTATATCTGTGATATAATATTTGAATGATTATGTATACATCAAATATCTTGAATATATTCATATCATAGACTTAGTCTATGATTCATATCATATCATCTCCGCTGTTGAGTTACGTGGTACCAAATATACTAACGCCACGCACCGAGCCGTTGAGCGCTTTCGGAACTAATATGCATGGCTCCTCTCGGCTGTTTGAAATCGCTAATTTTCCATATTTACGCTGTGTAAGATTTTGTCGTTGTTATTGCATTAAACTAACAAGTTCTAAGATATAAATATTCCGTTTTGGGGGCGGAAGCGTTTTAGAACGCGTTTTCGCATTAATGATGCGTAGGCTTCGATATCAGTCGAAATAAGTGAAATGACCCCGGGTCAGGTTGGTTTTCTCGGCCATTGGCGTCAATATGAGTATAGCACCCTCTTAAGATGTAATCACAAACATGAAGCTATTCATATTATCTTATACACGCGCGCCCTATAAAGAGTCGAGCTTTTCAAGGTACATACGTCCGCACCCATATCATGACCATACACGCAAACGTTGAGAATAATCATAATATTCGCATACGGAGATAAATAATTCTCTTTATCTTCCAACGACAGCCGTCTTGTGTGTCGGGTCGTCTGTTCATTATATTGTCTCCTCGCGTATCAGAAACACGCAAATCACAGTCGGCTCTGTGCTAAGCTGCACATATCATCGCTCAAATTTCTCTCACAATATTGTGTAACCACACACAAAAAAGTGACTAATCTCAACTCATTCTCCGATCAATGATCGTCGACAGTTTCTTTACGTAGCCAATCGGGTTGGTAAAACAGCGCAATTATTACTGTGCTGACTATGATTAATCCGCGGTGCGATAACTGGTAATAAACTGAATCTTAGAGGTGGTTGAGTTAACGTTTGAGTACGGTCTCTAGAGTGTCTTTTAACATGTTTGGCAAGATGATCACTGCGCATAAAACGTCTTTGGCAAACTGGACAGGCAAATTTCTTCTCACCAGTATGGGTCCGTTTGTGCCGCGAAAGTTCATCGCTTCTAGAAAATCTTCTACCGCAGTCTTCGTAAGGGCAAGGGAACGGGCGTTCGCCAGTATGTGTGCGGGTGTGTGCCTTGAGGTGTGATGATTTGAAGTAATTCTTGCCGCACCCTGGATGCTCGCATTCCCAAACTCTCCTTCTTGCTGCTGCTGCTGCGGCATTTGCGGATGGCGTTGACGACGATGTTGACGTGATTGTCGGGGTAGTGGCTGATGCTGTTACTAAAAGTAGTGGCGTTTGTGGTAGGACTAGGGGCGAGCTTATAAGTCCAGTCACCATAGTTACTGGAGCTGGTTTGGGCGCGAGAAGTTGTAACCTGGCTTGCGAAACCGGATTAGCAATTGTTTCACGGTCGGTGTTCTTGCTGTTAATGAATACCTCCTCTTTCCGACTGCTCATTTTGAACTTGACGCTTTTTAAAACGTTTTCCGTTTGTGCATCAGGGATCAGCCTTGCTGATGATTTTGTTATGCAGGGTGACACCAAGGCTCGTTGTTCTTCATCGCCACGATGATTCAAAGAGGGATGAATTGGAGCTGGGGGTGAGGTTTCTGTTTTGGCCAAATCTTCAAGGCTTGCAGGGCTGCATGTACCGTCACGGTTCGCTCGCATTATAACGGATGCTCGCGTCGGCTCGGGACTCGGCGGTGGTGTGCCTCCCATTAGTAGCTGTAACCAATTCGTAGATCAAAGCTGATTAGATATTGAGGTTAATATGAGATCGTGGCACGACCACGACCACGACCACGATGGTTCGTATCAATTGTGCTAAGAATAGGCATTTGGTATTCCATAATAAACCACTTCACAGATAACGGTTGAAGATGAAAGTCGTCTATACGAAGACGTCTTCCAGATGATAAGAAAAATCAAGATCAACGTTTCGAAAATAATGTGTGACTATAAGACGTGGTAATATACGAAAGACGCATTTCTCGGAATATTCAACACGTTCTAAATTCAATATATTGCGTCTCCCACAGACATATTCTACAGACGTCTTCAAACGCCTCAAATTCGTCACCAAAACGTATCGAATTCCACATGCGGCTGCAAGACGTTCCCAATTTTGAAACCGTTCACAATTTGAAGGACGTCTTGAATTTGAAACACGTCTTAGGCCTGAAAGACATCTCAAATGCGTAAGACGTCTTCAATTTGGAATTTGTCTTGAACTCGAAGGACGTGTCGACTATGAAAGATATTTTGAACGTAGAAGATGCTCCGATTCAAAAAAACCTCAGCAACGTGGAAGACGTCTGAATCCAAAGGAACGTGTTGATTTGGAAAAATGTCTCGAGTTGGCAATACGCATTGAAATTTCGGAGACGTCTTGCAGAGGTTACGTATGCTGTACGAATAAATTTCGTGGCCTAAGGCAATCTATAGACGACTTTCATACGACTTCAAGGTTCAATGATCTCCGGGCTGCTTTATGCGTCATTCGATTAAAATCTTCCAATTCGGATGTGACGATGAGGACGGCGTCCGAGTAGGAGATGAATCAACTAGATGTTTTATATATGCGGCAACCCGTCGAACGCGTCAAATATCGGTGAAGATGCGAATAAAGTATATTATATCGCCGATCAAACGATAAAATAAACAAGATAAGATCCTCACCTTAACCAATTCGCCACCTTCAACGCATCGTCGTTTGCTGGGTGGTTCATCGTCCTCGCCGTCCGATGGCTGGGGGGTTGGTGGTAGGTCAGGATGATGCGGAGCATTTTTGTTAACGCTTACGCTTACTCCGTCGCCGCACAATTTTTCGCACAGTTTATGGCCGAGAAGCGCGGCAACGCTGAACGATAGCTGCATTGGTTCAACCTGCAAACAAACGAAAACAACACTAAAATTACACTTTTCATAATTATGAATCTACGGCATATCAGGTTGAATAACGGAACAACCAAAATTGGCTTCTGCGTTGAAATTCGTAAATTTTCGGCTGGTCAATTATTGAGGAAAAGTTAATAATTGCGAATCTAGACCATCGTCTCGCTTCATCGACTTCCCCCCCCCCCCCCCCCCCCCCCCCAATAATTTCAATCAAATCTGAAGTTTTTCGTCTTTATTAATTTGAACCACGGCTAGCCCAACTTGTCTTCTGATCATAATTGCCTTCTTCCTTTGGGGTTTGCTTCCTTTTTAAATGTAAGATTTGAAACTTACATGTGTTTGTTTGAGTCTTGGCGAAGCTGGTGGTGAAAGAGGCACCGGTAGGATTTCCATACTTAGTATTATACTTTTTTGCTTCGTGTGTAAAATTAATTCAATTGAATTTATTAAACTTATGGGTTATTCGTTCTCAGGTTCGATCGTTCCTTTACAAGATTCAAAATAAGTCAGTTCGAATAGAGCTGAAGAAGAGAATCCCGCCTTGCTTAAGAACGTCCCGATTTGTAATGAGGCTTTCTCACGTCGGGTAGCAGGACGTGTTGTTGTCGGGTGTGTGCGCCGATCATGCAGCGTGCGGTCGATCGACCAATCCCGACTAGGGGCTCGTCTCGTTCATCCAATCCCGAGCCAGCTCACAGTTGGTCACCGCGTGATCACCAGCGTGCTGTTCACGTGCTCGAAGCCTGACTGAGGCCGTGATCGTGACGTCACCCCGCGTGGCGTACGGTCGATACGTCATGGCGCACCTCGAGCGTCATCCCACCCAGTCCTTCAGGTGCCGTTCAGGCCAACCATCGTCAGCCGTTACGAGGATAGAACTAATCTACTCCTTCCCCTATCCAGGAAAAGAAAACAGCAAAACGAGTCCATTGACCAGCCTCCAGAAATCCAATCTTCATATTTATTCAACATTTATTCAGTATTCTCCTCTGTAGAGTTTGAAACTCTACACTAAACACATAGCATACGCTCAGCGCATGCAATATGCTGTGAATATGCGCAAGTGTAACAATATGCATAAATGCAACTCCACAATGGGAAGAGCGCATGTTGAAATTAAAATATGTCATCAATCGGTCCTTTGTGCAGTTGAGCGCATATGTGAGCATGTGGGTTTGTTTGTGCATCGCGTGGCCGAACGAGATCATCATTTGTGAACATGGTCGGCTCATGATCGCCCGCACAATTTCATTCGGCGCTTACGCAGGCATTTATGGGTTTCTTCATTTCTGTCTCTAGAAGTCTAGTCCAACGCTACGTAGTCTTATCGCTTTTGGTTTCCTTTTGTCCAATCGCCCGCAATTAAAGTACGGATATATTCTCTACTGTTTACGTCGGATCATTTACAATAGTGCAGATTTTTGATACAGTTTCGTATACGATGCTGCTAAATCAACACGGGGACGGAAACACTTCAGCCGCAGTCTTCAGATTAGATTTATATAAATTTAGATTGATATACTGCGATAGCAAGTCGTGAAGCATTATGCACGTATACCCATAGTATGTATGTATGTACATGTGTGCGCACGTACTTCGATTAAAATGCAATTTTTGTTGATTATATCAACCAGAGATCAACATTATTGAATTTCTTCGTACTACGTATATGTATGCTCTGTGCGTGCACGAGGAGCGAGGATGACTGACTAACTGTCTCTACTATGACTGACAGAAATCAGCTGTTCTAACATTCCCTTCTTGGTCGTTGAGCCGTGATTCAGCCACGTTCTTTTTTGCCGACAATTTTATTACAGATGAAAACAACGTGCTGCAGGGTCGGTACTGTCGTTCGATACCATACGCGCTTTCGGGATCATGTTATCCCACACATATTCCAGCGGATCTTTTGATTGGCTGCAGGCGCTACTCATACGATCATGGAGCTCGATGTCTCTTTGCCGAATGAATTGAATACACATATAATCATCCGGATGGTTTAATCAAACTGGGTATCTTATTCTTCTGTCTTTTATCTCCTATAGTTTTGTCGAAAAATATGTATGCATCGATCCCTTCGGTATTATTAACTGGCCATTGTAAAATATAGGTAGATCTGGCGATCTACGTTACCACCGAGGAAATGAGATTAATAGATCTCTTCGGTGACACTACTGATACATTTAACAAAAGCTCTATCTCCGCGATGATATCATACCGCGCACCCGATGACTTTGTGGCTTTTCGTCACTTTGTTTATTCGTTTTTTCTTCAGCGCCCTTGGTGTTTGTTCAACGGGAGAGGCGGTTTTCTGTACTGTTTACTAATCATCGATCGGTTATCAGACTATGGTAGCATCCTACTTTACCGGTGCAGCTTACACCGAGAGCTGTACGTTGAAACAACTTTTCCTTCATTCTCCGCCGCGACGGCGCCGCACCGGCGAGCCGATGAAGTTACGTCGAGAAAATGAGTGGGGGGTTGTTTAGCTTCGAGTTTGTTTAGTTGCCCGCTGACAGCGGCCGAAGTAAGGTCATGTGCGTGTGTCTATGGCGGGGTTTACGCTGTCCGTCCATTTATTTACTTACGATCAGTAGTAAAGTAAAACGCGTCAAACAACATAACAAGCTTACAATATACTAGAAAGGTTACAAAGCGTGTCGTTGTGTCGCTGTGTCTGTCGCGCGTTATTATTATTATTATTATTGTTGTCATTATTATTATCATCGTCATCATCACCATTATTATCGCTATAATCTACCTGCGGTGTTTCATATCTGCCATCACATAACAACACAACAACAACAAGAAAAAGAACTATTAACGCTTATTTTATGTTCGCAAAAGGACAAGAAGGAAAAAAAAAAAAAAATTGACAAAATCGGCAAATATTCAATTCGCCAATTATTTGTATTACAATAAATCTATTCGTGGCGACGATATTATGGGCGTGTGCAGGTCAACGTTACTATAGTATTATATTTACTACAGGATGAAGAAAATGAATATAAAAATTATTGTTGTTCTCTGTTTTGAGTTTGTCTTGTGATTAATTGTCCTCGTTCAGTTCTCGTACAATTATATTGTTCCGTTCTGCGAATATTATCATCATTGTTGTCATTATTACTACTATTATCATCACGAGTAACGTTGTTATCATTGTCCGCTTTACTATAATCATCAAAACTATCATCATTACCGAACATCATGATGTTCCCGCTTATTTGGTGATGGCAGAGCGAAGAGGATGTCACGCCGCAAGCAGAGCAACCCAAAGCCAATAAAGCGTGAGTGTTCCGCTCGTTCAAGCTTTTATCTACCTATAGTATATTATTTTATGTTTCCAATATTTGCAGCATAAATCGTCCGTGTTCCGTGTTGCGTGTTGCGTGGTCCTGCTCTCAATTTCCTGTCTGCCCTTTATCGTATTATTTGTGCTACCTTGCCTATTAGAATAAAAAATAAATTACAGCAGTATTGCTCACAATTTATTGCGATGCTGAATAGTTCTGCCCGGTTTAGTTGTTCATTCAAGGGGACGTGAGGATAATTGGTCGATAAGAGAGCGGCCGAAAAAATGAGTAAATCAAATCAAATAGAGAAAGATTTTCGCGTAGCGTAGCGCGGCTTTAAAATTTAAACGGCCACATCGCGTCGCGTCGCGTCGCGTCGGGTCAGGTCTGCCCCGAGCACGTGTCCCCTCGGTATATACTCGTAGCCGCTACCGCTGGTCTCTTCCCCCCTTGCCCCTCCCTTTATTCCTCCGTCCCTCTGCCCGCCGCCCTCGAATCCGGCAACCCCAATTCTTGCGTGCCGGGACCACGCGGTTCTCGCTATAGAATGATAACAACTGACAGTTAGGTATGAGGACGTATTGTGTTGTGTTGTACTGCATTGTATCGCATCGTATTGTATGTGTCCTACTACGTGTATGGCTTGAGTCCGACACGATTTTTCGGTAGAGTGAATGGTGCTTCAAAGACGCGGAGAGGTATGTTCTGTGTCTATAGTTGCGAAGTTCAAGTTTCTGAAAAAGTGTGGTTTTTTTTTTTTTTTCTTTTTTCTTTTGTTTCTCGATTTTCAAATCTATGGGTATGGAAAGGCGGATCAATTGTCGGAAGGTGGTACTTTATCTCGTAGAAGTCCTGATTATGGAAGACGCTGTGAATTTTCAGATCAGAGCCTCGAGATGTTGAGGAAGTGTTGATCAAATCTAGAAGATTCATTCAAGTGTCAAAGTTTCTCGTATTCATTGGGGAAAGTAATTCACGTATTAGAATAGGTATAGATAGAGTTTGGAGAAGATCTGCATTTAGAAGAAGACTTCTAGTCATCTCAAAGGCATTCGAATGTTCTAACACGCATTACATGTGAAAGACGTTGCTGTGATTTGAAAAGCGTTGCGAATGTTAAGGGTGTTGGTGGGCTAAACCAGCGCCACCGGGTGTTGATTCTTCGAGCCGTAATCTCTGGGCCGCAGCGTTCGTACAAGTCTCGTATGTGATTGTCCATTGAATCTGAATTCTAGCGCATTCTACTGGTCACATTTCCGAATGTTAAAAGTATCAACTCAGCTCTTCATCCACAAACGTTTTTACATTTACTACTAATTCCAGATAGCAGAAGAACGCTCTCTGACTGATTTTAATCCATAGGACGACCGAAAGACGTCCAGAAGTCGACGAACGCGCGCTCTTCAGTCTTCATTAAAAAAATGGCATTAGACGTTTTCTCGTCGTCTGTCAGTCGTCTTACGGATTTATGAGTCAATGAGCGTTTTTGATTACTATACGAAATACTTGTGATCACGTGCGCGAATTGGACATGGCGCTCAGACAATTTTTACCTGCCGTGGGTCGTGAAGCTGAGCCTGGTATCGGCCATGGATTTTCACCCCTCCATTTACGGAATTTAGACTATTTTAAAATATAGGATCGCTCCCCTATTCCACCCCTAACATTCATATCCAAGGAATCTTTATTTTGATACATTCATGCAATTGTGTTAGTTAGCTGCAGTCGGTTTCACATGTTATGACATCAAAAGTTACGCGGGACTCGAAAGTATTTCTTAATCCAGGGTTGTTCCGCAACCTGGTAAATCTGGAAACTTAGAAAATTCAGAAAATTTGGTTTGTACTAGAATAGTCGGGGGAAAGTCAGGGATCAATATCACTCATAATCCGGAAATTTGTTGATTTCAAAGTTTACCACCTCATTTTATAAGATTAATGATCGTTTTTCGGACGAGGGCTTATTTTTTGTTCTTTGATGATAATAGACACATCTTCGTTGTATAATAAAAAAATTTTCGTGCTTGAATAATCAATTTTCTCGAGTTTCACGCATTTCGAAAAATCATTACATTTTTTTAGGGGCGCATTGTGCTCCAGGGACCCATTTGACCTCATCGTCCCCCACCTGAAAATTGACAAGAATGGATATGAGAAACCTGGGAAACTCAGGGATTCTCACGATCGAAAATTATCAAGAACCGTGATTAAATTAGTTTGCTGTGATCAATTTCGACGTTTTGAACAGGAACATATTAGACGTGCATAACTTGAAGAGCTATATATACCAGCAGATGTTCTCGTTTTTTTCAATTGACGATAAAAGACTTGCCACAAGGGCATAAATATCGGTGTTCATATTATACATATTGTGATAAGAATCACGGCTGAGGCTTTTTATACTGTGATCGAGTTAAATGAATATTTCTCTGCCGTAGAACCGCGGACGTCTGGGTATCCATAGATATGCATGTACCCATACTCGATAATACAACTGCATATTATATTTTTCTTATGCATATGTTAGCTACTTCGCGCACATATTGTTTGCTAGCTGCCCGACATCGATACATACTCAGGCGATCACGTGGTCGAATCCTTATCAATTTTTAGATAGTATAAATATAACAACTATGTTACTACATTATGATACACCTACAAGCGGATATGTATATCTACATTCATACATATTGTAGGTGTACCGGTATAGTATATGGGGTGCGGTATATGGCATATCAATGTATAATTGCGTTCTTTTGGAGTAAGAATCCGACGGATATTATCCTGCCCTCCCATTATTATACCTGTGTCCATTCTTTGTCAATCAGATTGCGATTTTTCAGGCTACGCTGTACAAAGTATATGCCTATACCTATAACACGTATAGTATACTTATGGTACATGGCTACATTATATTCTATTATGTGTCATTGCTTTGGCCTCCGGTTTGGAAGGAGGAACGAGTTTTCCCCTTTGTATATACATACGTGCATACATATATACGTACACTATAATGTATTCATAAAATATCCATACACTCATAAGTGGGGCAGTTATAACTTATTTAAGTTTCTCAGTCGACGATGGTGACTTTCAGGCGCGAGCTTGAACGATTACAAGTTTTGTCCTCCTTACAGTTTTTGCATCATCCGGTATCTAATTTGACAAGAATTCGTCAAAGGGTTTGCTATTCAAGCTTACATCGTTTCAGCACGTTGACCAGCTGCTGCCTTCTGATGCCAGCCTCATCCTCATGCTTCCCTGAATGCTTGCCTGCTCGCCTGCCTCTGTGTTGTTTGGCTTCGGCCAGGAATCGTAGTAGGGAATGAGGCGGGAGGGCGGGTGGGGGCCTAGTCGGACACCATTCCAACGATGCTGCGCACGTGTTGCGCTCGCGTATGGCCGGCCATCGGAGTGACACTACAATGCGGTGTAGCAATTTGTAGGCTGGCCTTCTCCTCCGGCTCCCAGCAGCTCGCTCCTCTCCTCCTTCTTCGTCTTCTTCTGCTGCTGCTTCGCGTTTGCCTTATAGCCAGTCACCGCATCCTTCTCGTTCTTCTTCTTCTTCTTCTTCTCCTTCTCCTTCTCCTTCTTCGTCTTGTTCGAACGCCCGTATTTCAACGGGCGCGGGAAATCAGAGGCGAGGAGCGAGGCGCGCTGTTGCAGTCGTTCAGGCCTAACTAGGCGAGATTCAAGGGGCGATATCCCATCCCTTTCCCCACCGTTGAGGGTGCCCGTCTACGTTGTTGTATGTTACAAGTACGCACGCGTAGACGTCCCGTCCGCTGCTGAGGATAGGGCGAGGATAACTATGCGCTTATTTCTTGCCTTTTTGGTATAGATTCTAGGTTATGTTCGTTTAATTGGTACATACTCAGCAGTTCCTGGTTTTTTTACTTCAATGTAGATCGTCCCCGTTGATTTGGAACCGAAAATTGTGGAAAGAATTTTGTCTTTCTCTTTGGACTGTTTGATTGAAAAACGATGAAAACATTTGATACAACGATTTGGAAATGCAGTTCTCACAGATTGCTTACCGATGTTTACGATAAGAAATGTGAAAGCTACCTACGCAAATTCCTATAAAGTTTATTCATTATATTCACAATTTCAGATCGTTATTGTGTATTTCTGATTTCGGGATTATCGAAATTTCTGGGGAAATTTCTATTTCTCCTCTTAAAGGCCTTCGTATGAGATAAGATATTTTTTATGTCCAACTGATATAGAAGGAGTGACCATGAGGCGCTGCGGCAATCAAGACCGTCTGCGTTCGCTCAGCTCCATAGCTGATAAGATGTCGTTGCATGTGCCCCATACCGCAAATGAATGCTGCAGTATGCATATTGGGCCTGTTCAGAAACATAACCATGTAGAAGAGAATGCACATAATCTAGATATCGTAACGTGGGTGTACCGAGTTCCAGTTTATATTTTTTACTGGTTGATGGTGAACAATTACTGAACATTATATTGAAGAAAGCAATATCCAATAAATTATAACGTTCAGAGGTCAGGGACGATGGCACTTGGGCGTTTTTTTTTTATAACAATCATGTCTACTTCGGAGAAGTCCATCAGGAAAATGTAATCTATACGATAAAAAACTGATCCCGGTCTTGGCTATCGTAAGAATGAAGTTGGTGTCCGTTCATTGCTGTTAATATATTGGTGTCTGCGAAAGTTCTGGCCTCTTTGAGATATTTGGGTTGGTAAAATTCGTCGAAGGAGGAAAAGAATCATCCAGACGCTTACCCCCTTGTGCTGAAGAAAGAAAGACTGGATAATTTCAAGCTGCCCGCCCCAATGAACCAACGAATGGACCACGGCGATGGTTAACGATGTGGGTTATCTACGGGCTAAGATAACCCTCACTGCGCGGCGCCATGGCTATTTTAACAGGAATGTTCGGTACAGATACAACCGCTCATATGCGTCAGGTATTTCGGGATGCTTTCGTTCGGCTCAAGTTCGGTGTCCCACATCTTACGTTGTGTCGTCTTGTATATAAGGTGATCCAATACACATATCTCACTATATTCCAGTCTTAGCAAAGATGAGTAAAAACGTGTGCCGGTTGATGTAACTGTTATGAGTTATACTGCGTGATATAAACTTAATAGAATTTGATCAAAAACCTGTATATTTCTCCTAAAGTGTCCAACCAAAATTCCATACATAATAAGTTACCCACGCAGTGAAGAATAAGCACCATTCTCGCGGATACATATTTTTCTGAAGTCTATAATGGCACAACTGATCGTCGACACAATTAGACTCGAAGATGATGGTCGCGAGATGGGAACACAGCTGTAACAACATACTGTACCTACAGATCGTGGTTCATGATTAACCGAGATGCAAGTGCAGCGTTTCAGTACACCAATGCCAAAAACAATAATTCTGCATCAATCTACGAGCGCATTCATTACTGCCATCCAGTGGACATTCTTGTTCATCGATGGAAGAATGTCCACTGGACTGGTGCTAGTGGTCCGAGATATTGAGCGCATGTGAAATGGAAATCCATATTATTGCCAGAAAGAATTTGCCTCCAACCTCGTCATTCAGACATCCAATTAGTGTTTGAAATGAAGGCGACAATTGCTTTTCATGGGGATTTTGAGTTATCAATTTCTGATCCAAAATCAAAGATACCGAATTCAAAATTGGTAGATTTAACATTCATGATGAAAATTATTAAGCTGACTAATCTAGTACCTCTAACTTCGAATTCAGAACTAACGACCCACCAAATCTTTCAGTATCAAATTTCACAAGTATCCTATGAAGAGAAAAATACACCATCAAGGTTGAATTGTCGAATTATATGCTATGGATCAATAAACAAAATATGAAAGGGCCTAATAGATATATTGTAGTCTGCCGAACTGTTGACTTGTCTTTAAATCGGATCAAATAACGTTGACGCTCAAAAGCCGGACACTGTATTACTACATTGTCTACAATCCTCCCAATCTGTCGAAGTCTGAAGTATGAATGCTGCGACAGACACTGCATACGACCAATGAACAACATAAGAGAAAGCCACCCAGTCCCACGTTTAATGTAAGATAAACTGCGATCAATGGTACAAGATTCCGGATTCTTACAAACAGCATAAAGTGTAACAACAATAATACACTGAAAAAAGAAGATCAGCAATTGTAGGATCTCTTGGGATAGACGTATTGAAGAAAGGGATTGTCGTCGTCCTCCATCTGTTCTGGGAGTAGTAGCAGCGGAAAGGGGCATCACCTCGTTCCATCCTCGTATCTATGCATCTTCCGTGGCCGCCGGCTGGTCTCTTAGAGGGTGATTGAGAGAGAGAGACAACGAAAGAGAGCGCGATGATCCTCTGCCGCTGGATGGCTGTGTTGTCGCGGTTTGTATCCGTGAATAGCTCACGGTAGAGCTCCTGCTGGACTTGGGTACTTGGAATACATATGTGGTGCACCCTTCCGCTCTGGATGTGTGCTGGTGTTATCTGGTACTGCCGAAGCGCCGTCGCCATCGCCTCGTCGCCGTCGCGGTGCGTCGTCGCGGTCGCTACGTACCGCATGAGAGAAGCAGAGTGAGCGTCCGCCATAAGGCCACTTTCAGCGGGTAGACGATTTGCCAGCTTGATACCGTCACCGTAACTGACTGTACCTCAATAAGGAGGCGCTGCATGGACGAGTAGAGCGCGAGTGGCGGCTCTCTACGCAAACGAATACGCGAATTGAGCACGCGTACACGTCCTACATTGCAATACATGGTTCATGGTATAGTATCGACACACAGGTGTGTATCGAGTAAGAGTTAAGAGTTGGGAGGAACAGAACAGATGAGCAAAATATCTAAAGAGCTAAAGAGTCTAAGAGACGAATGCAGCAGCGCCTCCTACGCCATAGAGAAGCTCCAACCACACCGAGTACTGCATCGGTTTCAACTAATTGGATCGATCGCTCGGGAAACCGTTTCGACGAGCACTACAGAACGATGATTTACGATAAAAAACAAAACCAGACAGATATCTCAAATTTGTTCATTTGTTACCGAGATTTCTTGTTTATGCTGTTGAACAAAACTATTGTTCCATTCGAAGAAACGGAATACTCCAGCTAATTTGGAATAAGGCTAATTCTGTGGCTAATGTTGGCATAAAACTTTGAACACCAGGTGGCGGATTTCTCTCATAATTGAAGTCACGCGGAGCAATGATAAATACGCGCTCGAGATCACATGATCGCAATACGGCACAAGAAGTTCAAGGGTTTGGATTTCATAAAACTGTTTCATACAATGTCGAAAACTTCATTCACATGTTTCTTCGCACTTCCTGAAGCTTGGGACTATGTGTCTTGTGCATAATAAAGTCTTTTCAGTTGCATATTTTTCGTCCGCTAATCCCAGCTTCAACGAATTATAGGACATTCAGTTTCATATTCAAAATTTTGTGGCAAAATCGTGGAAGACTGAGGTTAGAGGGTTCATGAGTCTAAAGCCCATTACTGAGCTGCGGTATAAGGTAGTGGTACAAACGTGAACTTATAGTGTGTAGTTCTTGTTTGTCGCGTGATCAGAACCGTCGGGATCGCATAGCATCTGGTTCTGCATCGAGAAAAGACAGCAATTCTCTACGGAGAAGGAGGAAACAGGAAAGATTATGCTTTGATAAAACCTAAACACACATGTATTGGTGAAGCTTAAGACCCTGCTGTTTCTACTGCTGCCGCTGCTGGTGATGCTTTTCAGTGGTACACAGAGTATTCGCGAAGTCTGCTTTACTTTACTTCACTTTACTCTACTTTGCCTCCTATTTTCCTCGCCGACATGTTTGCTAATACTTTCGATAAGATCCAGTTTACATGTCGGCGATGCACACTCAAACTCACAAATCCAATCCAACGAATACATTCACACAGAAATTCAACTCGCAGTCCTGGACCCCTTTAGGCAGCGCATCATGGCTGATTCCCTTCCTCCCTTCCGCTTACGCGATGTTACACTTACTTTACTGTACACCCATCCTCCTTCAATTTCATGAATATTGCACTCGATGTAAAGGTTCTAAAGTTCAAACGGAATCCATACACGACGATGATGTTGAACGAAGGACTTTTTCCTTGGATATCTCCAAACGGAATGATTAATCAAGACGTTCTTTTTGTAAAAAGATTCGGTGTACATCGTCGTTGTGTGTGTCGTTCGACACACAGAAGGCATTCGCTGCTGCTCATGTTTGTGCAGATTAAAAGAATGGAACTAAATGATACTATTCTCTTACTTTGAATCGATGAACCGATTCGTTATCGTTGTATTATGACTCAGAAAACGGCTTCTGAAGAACTCAATAGTGTTGATATAAAATTTGAAACGGTCTTCTGGGTCTCTTCTTCGGAGACCATGACTTCCGCATCCTGGTGGTGAGTTGTGAACCGTTTTATGAAGGGGTTTTGTTTGAAGCCCATGTTTCTCTGATATTAGGATCAAGTTTGAAACCTCCGTTTAAATTGTTTCTTTGAAGAACCATTATTTTATTGAGCCGTGAATAACTTCAGAGGCGGAAAATTTCTCTTGGCTTGAAATTGTTTCTTGGAATCGGCGGGAATTAAAAAGTAACGAAACGTAAAGATGAGGAGCCTGAGGAGGAGGAGGTGGAGGAGGATGATGATCAGCAGCGTCTTCGAGTGGCCTTTGCAATCGCTAACGGATGGATATTTTCATCTCGTCTGAAAGATAGTAGCCGCTGTTTTCTATACGGTGATTGGTCCCGCGCCGCGAGCGATTGCATTGTTGTCTTGTCCCGGAGATCACCGGGAGGCTATCGGCCTGCGAGATATGCAAGAGAAAAGAGAGAAACGAGAACGGAGGAAAAAAGGAAAGAGAAAAGAAGAGAGTAAAGGAGTGGCGAAGCCGGGGTGCAGTGCGCAGGGGAGAACTAAACCAGCTAAAGGTTTCTTTGTGCGCGTTCGTTAGGTGTCATGTGTTTGTGTATATTAATGCGGTCGCAGTGAAGTCCGCGGCTACAAACAACACACGCACACACACACGAATATGTATATCTACTTAAAACTTAAAACTGAAAATGCTGAACTACGAGCTACGACTATGCGCGCGCCCTTATCGTTCATGCGACTACACGAAGATGAAGTAGAAAGAAAGAAAGCTGCCAGACTGATATCGACGAAGCGATTCGTCACTGGTAAAAATACCAATTAACGATGTGATATATGCGAGCTTGAAAAACAATATTTAATCTTTATCGCTAACAATCACTATCTTGAAAGTCACGACGCACACCTACCTCATCATCGAACGCTTGCATGTATGCATATACATAAGATGCAAAATCCAAACGGTTCTTTAGCTATCATCGATTCTCCGATGGAAAATTTGTGATGCTCTTGTTTAAACAACAATCTATTCCTCAATGTTTCGTGCGTAGAGTATATGATAGTAATTGGTGCATCGGCGAAATTTGTTAAAAACCTCGTCGGGTTTCGTTGTAAATTTCTGCTCAATAATCGGGTAAAATATCATTCAGTCGGGGAGGCCGGTGCAAAACGGGTACCGAGGCCAAGAATGATAATTACGACAAAGTTTATTTCTTAAATTATCTCGACGTTTTCTGGACCAAAAACATACGGAAAATTATCTGTATAAATAAAAATCGGTTGAATTCGTTTCATCTTTCTATGTTTGTAAAAATCTGGTTTGGTGAAATTTTTACCCTCCTTCAATAGATAATTTTGATTCATCTCTCGCAATTTCTTGTTTGTAGGATGTCGAAGAACTATTGCAAGTTGCTTTTGAGAAGAATAATAGAAGGATAAGAAATTTGACCTCCCTGTCCACTTCGCAATGATTTCCCATTTTCAGCTGAGGTGCCCGATTTGCTCTAGCCTCCTCTGTACGACATATTGATTCCCGCCGAAGATTTTTCGAAAATTTCTGCCACGTAGACCTCGTTTGGTGTTTAAGGGTCGAAGGATGTCTGGAAATTGTATATATAAAAATCATCAAATTGGGGGGCTTTTACATGAAATCATACAAAATTGCAGAAATCTCGTCAACATTGTGCGAAAATTCACGCAGATCGATAAATCGAAGGATAGGCACCAGCGACAAAAAACGAGGTATAGGTACATACAGAATACAATTGGAACGGAGAAGACAATTACAAATGACGAAAGCAAACACGCACACATGAATAAAGCCACAGTAAAAGAGGAAACGAAAACGGAAGCGCATCTTTCGCACACCTATAACGTAGCAGGTAAAGGGTATCGTCAATATTTACAAATACCAGTCGAGTCCCTACACATTTAGGTACGGCCGCCACAGGGCTGTTAGGAAGGCAGGCTGATCGTCCGAGCACTACTCCCCTTCGCCCGACAGCAGTATTTCGCCACGTGTCAACAGGTGGGCCCCACCGGCTGCACAACCCCGTATAGTATAGTTACTATATGTATAGAGACAGACACCTCGGCCCCAGTCTGTGTGGGCACATGCTCGTATAAATACACATAGATCCGTTCCACGCGTTCCGCAACCCATATATGTAGTGATAGCGCACGCGTATGACATACTCGTACATTTATATTACGTAAATTCATGTACGCACATCTATGAATTCATGAGGGTACTCGGTATATGCCTTGCGTCTGTGTCCGTTCAATTATTGGTCCTGACCGTCCGCGTCGCGTCGGTTCAGCGAAAAGAGCGCATCTTGTATATATCCTCGAATAACGCGCACTTTCGAAATTTCACGAAGTAATATATTCAAACAAGATTTTGGACTGTCATTTGAGTTGTGAGATGAAAATTTATGGGACAAAAGTTGTGTGGTTTTCAAAGGTACGAGGAGATTTTTACATCCCCCATACAATTTGCGGGATAGGACACGTCATCGTTATACTATTTCAGTGCTATAATCAGGGGCATTATTTTTAACAACGAACATTCTATTCTGACAACCGAATCGTATTTAGGAATTCGCGATTCACTATCTTCTCGTGAACCGATCCCACGATATATTGAGCTTTGAAATTTCAGAATCGTGGAAATCTCAAGGAATTTAATATAGCCCCTGGATATCTCAGGGAATTCGATAGTCCGTGGAAAAAACCTGAGAATCTCGGGAAACCTTGTTTTCTGTCCGTAATCTCTGAATATCTGAGCCTCCGCGTACTGAAATTCAGTCAAGTCTCGAAAGATCTGCGTGGAAACAATTCCTTGCGCGTTTTCGAGACTCAAGTTTAGGGATATATCAGTGCTAGCATCTGCTATGTGGTAAACTTCTAAAAATGCAGACTTGTGTTCGAATCAGAAATAGATGGCTCGTTTTGCCCATGCATCTCGGAATTTGTGGTCGTTTTTTTTTATGATCGTGTACTCGCAGTTGGTCTTGAAAAATCCAAGGTTTAGCCTGGAAAATCTGGATTTCTCATGGAATTTCGTATTCGTATTTCGTATATTGAACTGGACATCGTGATAAGAAAAATAACCCCAATAAGCTTGAAAATTTTTGAAAAAAAAAACGAGATGCGTCGGAGAGGATATGTCCACTCTGTCTTACAACTCTTCAAAAATCATCTGGCAGGTGGCGCTTTTGTTTTTCATCAGAGATCCTTCTCCTCAGAGGTAAAACTCAGCCAGGAATCTTCTTCGCGTATTTATGGACGGACAAAGTTATTCGTGATACACGAACGTAAATCTTCATACGGATCTATGGGAATTTCCTAGCTTCGGAATCGCAGAAATGAAGATCAACGACTTGGAACTTTTACTGTATATGATCGCAATGCCCCTTCCGTTCTTCCGTTGCTGTTTTTGTTGCTGCATACGATGGATCGTATGCAGCAACCTACCTACGTCGCAGAGCACACTACAGAGTGCCTCAGCTCAGCCTCGTTCGTTAGCGATTAGATAGGCTGAAATGACAGCTGGAAATCACGCAGCTTCAATTTATGGGACAAACGTCCCGTAACTTTAGTTCGATAATCTTCTGCTGCAGCTTTGACCGGTATTATACCTCTCTGATTGCAACGAATTGCAATTCGCAGATTCAATGTAATCGATTCGCGGCGAATAGTGGATCGAAGCTTGAGGAAAATTTTGCGAAGCTTTACTCACTCTGGAAAACAGCAACTCGATATTAAGATTTCGCACTTTCAGCTGGATCTTTTTATACATTGATAAGAATCTGTGATCTCATTTGTCGAATTCAATTTTCTTCTCCTCCAGATTTTACAATCTCGAGTTCCAGAATTCTTACACTCTTTCCAAAGTTTGGATTTATTCAATATTGGATTCATATATATATGTATACACACGTAGTTGTTTTTCGATTTGTATCTAACATCCTGCGATAATGTGATACACTGCAGTACTTTGAACAATTGTCATGATAGATGACTGCGTTCTTCATCGACGTTATTATCATGGTGTTCAATTATCTCTCTTATATCGGTGAAACTGCAGAGTACTTATGCATGTATGTAGGTGAATCTACTATAATAATGCGGATCACAAAATTACTTGACTCGGGAATACCGAAGATGGAATCTTATCACGTTATATCTTTATTTTCGTGTTCATCTTTCTTATACCTGTTCAATGTTCATATGTAATGAGTCGAATTTCATTTAGGGTACCGCCACGTATGATCGAGGTATCATAGATAATGAATGAAAGGAAAACCATGAAATGAAAAGACAGAAAACAAAGAAACCACCTACCGACGAAAGAATACCCGAAAGAAAGAAAAAAGGCGAGCACGCGTTGGTGCAATAATTATGAATAATTTTTAATTTGAGTTCGTGTAATTATTTATTATATTATATCCGTGCAATGCATTTTCGTTGTCTTTCTTCGTTATCAGCCTTATTGAAGCTACTGCGTGTATGCGCTTATACGTTTCTTAGTGTACTTTTCGAATATCCGTATATTTGTACTATAAATGGGTAAAAATTTACTCGCAATATTCACAGGTAACTTCGGCAATGGAGTTATTACAATAACACCCGGCAATAATGACCGGCTCATTCGGACCAAAAGTTAAGTAATTCGCAAATGAAAATCGTTGAAACTGTTGTTCAAAAATATTATAAATTTTGTATAAAGTGGGAAATTGAAGCTCTCTCGATCCATTGTGAAAAAATTTGTTTACTTTATTTGTATTCACTTTTTGATTTAATTGCGGAACGCAAATCCGGTGGAAAGGTGTTTATTTTTTCATTACAAGGAATCTCAAAAAGCCAGGTAATCTCATTTGCGGATGTCAATCCTCGGATTGCATGTATATATAGGGAGACTTGAGACTCACGATGAGGAAGACAGTTCTTGGTCGTGGCTAGCTTACTCGAAAGAAAGGTCGGAAAGTTCCTTTTCATAAAAATTCATATTTCTTTAGACATCTTGGCCGTGTTTGTTGCTCGGCCGACATCATGTGAGCCAAAGTGATGACAAAGCCTCTGAGAAATCGGTCACGATGGATGAAAGTAAATATTCCGGATAAGGAAAAAATGTTTGAAAATGTGAAACGATTTTTTTGTGTAAATTAACTTTCGGAAAAACGAAATTTCCAATTAAGATCATCGGAATTCGTTCCCGAAAAAAAAGATATTCCAGTGACTTGCGGCACTTCGATGTAATATAATAATATACCTAATGTGCAGCGTATTGAAACGACAAACTTTACACCAACGGTGGAAACCCTGCGCAGAGATGAGCTATTTATGTGGCATGCTTGTAAACAAACTGTTTTTAGGCGAGGATGATATTCATGAAATCATCCGAGCCGAAAAGCAGTTTACGAGCATGCCGCATACAATATTTTCTACGGTATTTGTATGAAAAAGCACAAGAATCAAAAGTATGTAGGTTAGCATTACTGTGCATGCGTCATTTGAAACATTGGAATATATATGGCTGCTACTACTGCCATATAAAGGCTATGTCCCTTTATTCACTGACAGCACTGCTGTATAGCTGTATTCGCGAACCTACAGGCGCGAGAAAGAGACTAGGAAAACTCACAGTACTGCCAGTTTAAAAGGAACACGGCCAAAGTCTTTTCATGGCAGTAAACTGCTGTATAAAGTCTTTTCGCGGCAGCTTTCAGATGAGCTGTATAAAGTGCCAGCTCACCGACCGAAAACAGGCGTCAAAAAGCCATTTTTTCATACCAATGCCGTGAAAAATATTATAATAATTGCGCACGTGTGTCTGTGTCTTCGATTTTTAGCACCTGCTGCTTGCTCCTCGTCGTGTCTGTATGCAAAATAGAAAAATGATGCAAAACGGATGAAAACGAGAAAAAGAAAAAACACGTAAATTCAACTAGAGTCTCTTTTGTTTCGCATACATTATGTCGCTGCTGATATATCTGTGTATGATGCAGGTATATCTATTGCATGTATGTAGGTATAATGTATTCACATATAGTCGGAGCTGATAGAGAATGAAAGAATGAAAGAAAGAAAGAAAGAAAAGAAGAAAGAAGGGGATTCGGCGGGTGGGGGGCCCGTATATGCGATAGCAGTGACCCCCGGCCCGCGCCTGCGAGCTGCCGTGAGAATCGAAAAAGTGATATCGTGGCCAATCTTATCGCTCCCGGCAAAGTCCGCAGCCGTCCAACTTGCCATTTATACTATACGAATAGCATTTTTTTTTTGTTTCCAACCTTCTTTTTCACGCATATTTATATTCTTACGGCTTATCTCGTAACGGTGCATTCAACAAATGAAAACCTGGAATTCTTATAGCAGTCTCGTTATACGAATCGTCATCTTGAAAGAATTGCAAATAACGTGCACCATACGGAGATCAAGTTCTAAACTTATTTTTTTACGAATAAGAAGATACAGTATTGCAGGCATCAAATTGCAAGAAATTCGGATCGCCAATTTCGCTGCAGAGAACAGAAATTATGCAAGCACTAAGTAACAAATGTTGTATGATGAGAATTTCTTTTTTTTCCCATAGATTTTCATTCTGTGGGAGTGTCTTGCGATAGGAAAAAACAGCAAAGACGAAGAAAAAACACAGGAAAATTTATAAATAAGTTATGGGACATATATATATGAAACTCTGAGAAGTAAGAAGCTGCGAGCCAGTTTTTGCGGGAATTACTGAAAACTCGAAGATTTACGGACAGAACCCTCCAATCTGAGAAGTAAATCATTTTCATTCAACTCTTGATGGTTGATCCTGCTTTCGGAGCTACTGTCTTGAAAGAAAAGCCTTCGACTCGAAGGCAAACTCCGAATTTTTATGGTGAACGTGTGAAAGTTGAGGGTTAGCGAATTTACTATGTATAAATTTGTGGATATTTCTTCGTGAGAGTAGGATTTGTTTGTTTCTTCAGAAACCATGTTTTTCGACGTTCTCGATTTTGGAAAAACAAATCACCGCTACATTTTCTTACAGGCTCATCCGATAGGTTATTGACAATGTATACGATGTTATTCATGTATGGATCTTCTCGAAAAGATAATAATTTTGACCGTGTCATAACCTAGCCTAACCTCAGCTAACCTAAATAACGTTGGGATGAGTATATTGGTTCCCCTTCTCCGGCGCTTCTACTTTTTCATGATCTCTTGTTCGGCTGCCTTTCCTTTCCAGTCCCCTCTTCTCTTTTCGCGGGCGTTTATTTGTTGGGGTTAGGGCTAGCACGGCTGGCGAACCGCTCAGCACAGCACAGCACAGCACAGCACAGCACAACGCCGCGCCGCGCGCGGTGGATAAGTTTTAGTAATTCACGGGCGTCGGTGCGTCGCGTGTAGATATCAGTTGGCACAATCTTGCGCGCGGCATGGCTCGGCTTGGTGCGGTACGGTTCGGTGCTCGGCTCGATTCGTGCGGCCATACCACACCGTCGGTGTACTTACCTACCGACGCAAAAGCCCCGTTCAACGAACGGATGACGAACATCGAAACGACGAATGACGAACGTCGTGATTCACAGGCCACACTTTCAGCCTGGGATATAGGTATAGCCATACAGAGCGAACCGGAATTGACGCAGAGATTTTTAGCGGGGTATTCGTTGTTAGAAACGGGATCGGAATTTCCTCACCAATTCCTTTCCAGAATGCATAAGTTTTTTGCTATGGTCGATTGAAGATTGGCCAATCACATGCGTTCTACGAACGGACGCTCGTCCATGTGTGGAATACAAGCAAACTACCGAAGGGCACACAACCGAGCGTACCACACACTGACGCTACTCCCGTTTATAGAACGCGCGTCATTGGTTAATCTTCAATGGAGCATAAACAAGGATGCATTTTGAAAAAGCAAAAAAGTAATTCTGATCCCGTTTTCAACACAGAATTACACTCCGCTAGGAGGCCATTGGAGTCGCCGGTGGCCATCTAACCTAGCTAACATGGAGAATATTTATTTTTCATCAAAGCCGAAGAATGTTTTGGGAAAATGAAATATTCGGCCATTTTTGCCATCATACTCAAAGAATTCCCGGAGTTGCATCAAAATCGATCGAGCCGTTTGCCGAAATTCACGATTTTCGTTTTCGAGGCGGTTCGTGTACATTTGAGATAACGAGTCCAAATGCCCGTTAAGTCGACCAATCACACAACTTACTCGTGATTCACGTATACATGCGTTACAATCAGGCAAGTCAAATCTCCTGTACCTCGAAAACTATGGCTCACAAATTTTTCCTATAACATACGTTATGGCTGACATTAGATTTCCGTAAGATATTTATCCCTGGAGCGTGTATCTCTGCCGAAAGTATGGTTTGTCCGAATTCGATCATCGCATGAAAAGATAAATAAACCCCTGAAACATTGATTGGTGTGAGTCGAACCTAAATCTGTTGGAAATTCACCAAAAATTCAAAATCTATTACTTCTCCGGGTTCCGAATAACACATTTTTGCATTTTTGTTGGGATGAGAGGTTGCGAAAATTGACTTATTTTACCACTTTATTCCTCTGTTGTGGCTCAGACATATCCTATACTATACAATTTTTTGCCCGTGGAGGTGATTGATCTCAAACGAAAAAAACCGTCTGTGAAGAAAAAAGGAAGCCCCCACCTCTCAGCGAAATTGTAATCGAGCATTAATTCGATCGTAATGATGATGGTCAATTAAGCTAGTTTGAATAGGCAGTTAATTTCAGTTCAAGAGCCTGTTTCACAGGTGATAAATTTTTTCTACAATTCATGTTTGTAATCCAGCCTTTTTCACTATTTTTGTTTTTTATTTTTCGTTGGTATAATTTATATGTTACCGTGAAGAAAGAGAAATGATTTTCGGAACGGAAGAGAAGTACAGGAATTCATCTTTCATCTTCAACTATTGGAAGATCCATTCGCTTTTTGAAAAACGGATGACCGAAAAATGAAAACTATGTTGAAAAAAATAAATAAATAAATAAACTAAATGCCACGGCTGGAGACGAAAAACTTATCGGAGAACTTTGAACGCTGTCGAGAAAATTGATTTCCTGATTTGAATCGGAACCCCGAATGGATGAAAAATCACGATTTTCATTTGCCTTCAAGATTTTGTTTCTGCGCTCCACTCTTCCTGTAGCTGCATCATGGACTATATTGTCGAGGTTATCATAGACGCATAGGCATCGGGCAATGGTTGAACTTTCTATAATTCAATCTTCATAATTTCAATTCCCGAGTCCCCCGACTCTTGACTCTCGACTAATAATACGCGTTTGCGTATCTTATTCCTGATCTCATATCATAGGACAGCTGTTTGTAGTCCGCTCACTATATACTCTGAGAGTTAAGATTCGAGATTCTGAGGCTCGAGAGACTCAGAGGTGAGCCTCGGGTCAGGCGTCGATACCCTTTGGAAACAATTAATATTACAAATCATCACCGTCATCATAATCATCATTCTGGATTCATCGTCGCATTGTACGCCGCCGCGTTGAGTGATTTCAGATAACACGAGTTGTAGGCGCGAGACGATCCGCGATGGGGCAGCAGGAAAGAACTCGGTTGTTCTTTCCCTCCCCCATTCACTCTCGATCATTCTCGATCTCTTATAAACTCTCTTATTTCATTTTTTCCGACTCTCGTTGTTTTTTTTCTTCTTTTTCTCCTTTTTTTGCCTTGCTTTTCGCTATCTTCCTACATTTTGTCCTCATTTTTTCTCTCTCTCTTTCTCTTTCTCGATTCACCTCCGCGTAGATTGAATCGACGCGAGCTGCAGGGTCAATTTAAACGATATCGATGATGCTAATAGCTCAACACCTCATCGCGATTAGATTGATTTTCATGATTTGTGTAATTATCATTATACCACTTAAGAACTCGTGCCAAATCTTCATGCTAGGTATATAACGTAAGAGAAACATTAACTCGGGGCTAATAGTTGCACGAGATAATGCGAACGAATAAATCAATGTGGTATTCGTCTCGCTATATGGTATTATTTATTTATTATTATTTTTAGTTTTTTTACTCCTATAGCATCGATACCGAGCAGCGGGAATTATAGGGGAAAAAGCTTGACAATCTTTACGAGACGATTATTTTCGCTTTAGGATTTTTTGTAGATTCTATATTATCCTATTATTTTTCTCGGTTTCCTTTTTTCGTTGGAATTTCAATGTCATACTTTTATACCTGCGCAATCGATTCGTGTCGACCGGAGACGGCGTAAGAATTCTCACAGCATACGAATTTTACATGAAGAAACGAACGTGTATAGGTTACATGGAAGTCTCTGAAATACGCGTCTATAACGTAATACGTAGTACGACTGTAGTAGGTACCTATGAAGGTATTACATAGGCACGTAAATCCAAATATACGTAATCTATATAAAATACGGCGAAAGATACGATTTACGTTGACTGCAGAGAGAGAGAACTGCAGGTACGTTGCAGGAAAGAAAAACTGTAAGAACAACCTATAGAGAGTTTTCGTGATAACGCGGGTAGGAACTCAGCCATAACCAACCACAAATTAGATGCCAGCTCTCGTAGCTGCGGAAGTCCTCTTTTTGTCAAAAACGTCACAGATCAAGTCTATCTGAGAAGTGTATTAGCACCCAAAAGAAAACAGTGTTTGAAAGCATGCAGGTATGGACTACGTAGATATCGGGAGAAAATTTTCCAGTCGAAGGTAGAATTTTGGACATCAACGAATTTCGAATGACGAATACCTGATAGATTGAAACTTGCCACCTGTTCGAAAATGACATACGTATCAAAAATGTTCAAATACCTCATGAAAAATGCTGTTCAAAGTGTTTTGATCTGGATAACAGAGAGAGAGAGAGAGAGAGAGAGAGAGAGAGAGAGAGAGAGGATGGCGGGGAGGATGATGAAAATGCAAAATGAAAGGAGGAGGAAATAGAATTACGCTTTTCTCTGCTGTCCTGACACACAGATACGTACAATGCGTGATGAATGTCGCGAGGTAACGTAGGTAGATGGTCGCGAGGACTGTGTTCCATGTTGAAGCGAGGAGAAGAAGGCCCATTAACAAGCAGGAGTATCCGTATCCGGCTTTCCCTCCTTCTCTCTTCCTTTCCTTCCTCCTACTCTGCGATCCTGCTACCGCCGCATGACTCTTGCGGAAATTATAAAATCAGAGACACAGAGCACGTACAGCTGCGCCCTATGGACTACTCACCTGCCCTCCCTTCTACCATGAAAAGCAGAATTATCAAAGTTTAGATAGTACGAGCGCAGGGAACACAGCGCATGAAAAAGATGTGCTTTCTTTCGTAAAAGTTACCAAATTAGCAAGAAATTGAAACGAATATGAATAAAAACGATAAAATTATCTTGCGATTATCCCGTTATAGTGACGGCTGAAGCTGTAATTAAAAAATCTCCTTTCGCCGTTTTCGAGTCAATTTAACCGATCGCCAGTACCGTGGTATTTTACGTAACGCATTTTTTCCTCGATTGTGTCGAAGTTCACGGGCAGTTTTGTGTTTTGAAAAAATTTTTTGTCAGAGCTCCTTACGGACTCTTCCCGACATAAGCTGTGATACGAAAACAACAAATTTGTGAATTCTTCCATTTAATAAAAATTCTCCAGAGGATCTGTTCGTTTTATACTTTCTCTCGCTCTCTCTCTCTCTCCCTCGTCTTCAAAAACCCGCATTTACTCTTCAATCTGAAACTCTCATTTTTGGAAGGGAAATGTAGCCGGTAATTTTTTACCACGTAAAAATGGCTGCCGTAACACTCCATTTTATCGTTGTACCTGCGTTTGTACACCTTGCTCACTGTGGATTCAGTGATGGATGATGGACGCAGGTAGTCCATGAGCGCTCACACTTATACCTCCATATCTGTACTGACTGTATACCAACGCGTTCGGAGCCTGAGGAATGGTGTTTGAACATCCCCTTTCGTTGTCGTCGTCGGTAGTGGCTCGTTGTAATGCGGGAGATGCTTCTCGCGTATTCTCCCACTCCGCAATTCACACTCGGCTAGGCCGTCTCTAGATCACACCTCTACCCGGTTCTACCTTAATTTCCGCATCTTACTGGCGTGCGGAATTCCGCGGAGGAAATGAAAACAATGAGATACAGCGGTCATCCGTTACCCAGATCCTCCTCTCCCACTCGCGAACTCCTCTTTCGCTACACTACCCAGGAACGTGCTACTGTGACCACCTCGCAAGTTCCTTTCATCGAATATTTAATGTGCCAAACCCCTCCATACTCAAATGGCTACACATCTATCTCTTATTTCACCTGAGTACTTCCGGTATGTACACACGATTGGTCTCATGTCGTAGCTGATACATTCGATCGTGAGTCAAAGGGGTCTTTTGAAACGAGTGCATAGAAAAGGCGCAGGTTTCAGATATTCTTGTTGATGACGCGGGCTGATTACCTCGACAAATCGCGTTACAGGATTCTACAAATTTCTTGCGGACTTTGAAGGTTCTAGATTACTCCACAGATTTCACTGCAGAATCTTGCAGGATTTCGTAGGATTTCTTCGAAATTGATTCTGACGTCACAGATTTCATCCGGAGCTCAGGCTGTCTGTGTTCCAAAGATTGCATAGAATTCCACTGGCCTTCATGGGATTTCTCAAGAATTTATTACATAAAACTGTATGAAAGTTCGTGGGATTTCAATGGTTTTTCTAACATTTCATAGGTTCCATGTTACCTCGCACGTATTTTCTTATTGCTTTCCTTCGATGAGATGGATTTGAAGGATGAACCCGGACAAGGATTCCGGTTGTTTGATCCTCGATGGGGTTAGGCATATTTCGCGCCCACCTCCTACCTCCCTCCCTAATTCCTGTTTTACTCTTTATCTGAGCTCCTCGTGCGTCCTCGTCCGAGTCTTTCTTGTCTAACCGGGGAATCTCGGCCGCTATCCAGGCCCATCTGGTGGACGGTTATGCATTTATGCATGTCTGACAGGTATCGCATGCTCCTTGCCAATAACGCTATCCTCGCTCGCGTCCTCCTTATCCAAACTTACAATCAGCTGCTGCTTCTGCTGCTGTTGCTGTTGCTGTTGCTGCTGCTGTTGCTGTTGCTATTGCGTTGCTATACAGCTAACTCAAACTCATACGTATTTATATGCACGGTATACAACGGTTTATGCGACCATCGAATTCGGCGAATGGAACCTCTGCTGGCCTTGCCTCACCTAACCCAGCCTTACCAACCTTGCACAATTTTTGGCCTAACTGAACTGGATCTATCAGCGCTCTCGTCGTTGTCGGCAGAACGCGATAAAGTCCTCGGTTTCGGCTTGCTGACAGCAAATCGAACCCTGACTTCGGAAGGCTGGATGATGTCTGATCAAACATAGGTACTTACTGAAAGAAACAAATTTGAGGGGCAAGTTCAGATCAGAATCGTTCATCATCCAAATTTCGCACTGAAGATGCAGAATTCAATCGCGAATGTTGAAAAGTTACGCGGGAATCAGTATGAAAAATTGGCATCTTCTTTTTACAGGCTTGGCAATGTATGCGTGAGTGTCTATCTATCCATCTATCTACCTATACTCGTAGTTGCCTGAGGCATGTGTATTATAATCTGCGTCGTCGCACTCGCGTTGAAAAGAGAAAGAAAGAAATAACGATGCTAGGCCGGGTCGGTCCGGCCGTCTGGGTGGGGCCGGCCCCTCATAGTACGCGGGTAGATCTGATAGCCCCGTTTGTGGAAACAATGCACTTTTCTCTACGTATTCGCACGCGGTCTACCTTGCACCGCTGCAGCCCACTGAGCGGACCGATCTTAGTCTCAGTCTGTCGCCGCCTATACCACGACGCCGCACTACCTTTACCGTAGCTCTTCAAAATGAACAACAACAAAAGCAATAATAACAATCATTATCATTATCATTATTATTCCTACAGATCGTAGATAATTTCATGCCAGTATATTATTATGTTATCTGTGTTTTCGAACCAATCTCTTTACCGGAGGATGGATGACCAATCGATAACACTCAATTATAGTTTCGGTGAAACGACGTTACCGGTGAAACTTTTTACGCTAGAAATTGATCTGTAGCTGATACAGAGTAGGACATTTTTTCAAACGGAGAAGGCTCTGTTTCACATCAGCTGGATAAGAAGTCTGCACAACCTTTACATGGGAATTGCTCCGACGGGTCGGTAGTTTTTCATTTCATTGAAATTCAGAGTCTGGTTTTCCATCTTCATACGGGAGCGATGAAGGTTGATTAAGCTATGCCATTGCGGAATCCTCTGTAACTTCCGAATGGGGAAAAACAGAAGGTTCTATTCTGGCTCGCTGCAAAGATCACAACTTTCCCCTTAAATCGTGTTGCGCGGATTGTTTCGGTAGGACATCACCAACCCTTCTAAATTCGCGGTTAAATTTTCCATCACCAATGCTGAATTTGGATAGACCAATTTCAAGCCACAAAACGAGTACGAACCATTTTTTTATCCACGCTCCCACGTTCAGCACAAGGAAAAGAGTGAAAATGCAAATTTGACTTGAAATTCTTGTGATTCAATTTTTCCCCAAGTCTAGTTACACCTAGAACCGAATGACTAGCTCATATGCACCGGACTTGGACCGAGTGCATCGTAATTCTATGCACGACGTACTGAATATGGCCTTGTACCTACTTCGCATTTTCTATTTCCACAGTCCATTAAGACGCCGCTAAGTGGGGGAAAACTTGGTAATTTGGACCAGCGACTAAATTGGACCACGTTTTTCAGTTTTTTGCAATTTGCAGGACAATTTTTCACGATTCATAGTAATCTATCTCAACTTTCTGTGGTAATTAGTGTATCACTGAAAGTTGGCTAGCACCAGTACTCTCGAAGTTATACGGGGGTGACTTGTTGTTCGGCGTCCGTGATGTTATTTTTACGAAATTTGTAAAGGAATTTCCAAAGTCAGCACAATCTCCGCCGAGCCGTTGTTTCGATAACATGAAAGTACATTCAATGAGGAACAAAATGAAACTCAATACAAATCTCATTGCTTGTTTAAAATTCTGGAAATATTGTGTTAAACGTAATTTTGTCAAGTTCGGTCTTCGCGCGAAAAATTCCCCCGACTTTCACGTAAAACGTAATTTTCAATTCTACGCTACTATGTGGTCGATCTCATCCGTGGTTTCAACCAGGGGTCCAAATTACCCGACCGGATCAAGAGACTGGTCTTGATAAATTTTCTTTCTTCAATTTCCGATACTTTTCCGGAAACATTGCTATGTTATTAGCGAAGTTATATTCCATTAGGCAAAGTTTGAAGTTCATTTCAAGCTCTCATTTCAATAAATCGGACTAGTGGTTCGTCTGTAATCGTGATTTTCGGTCAGCTGGTCCAAATTATCCGACTTTCCTCTCAGAGGGAGAGAGGACAGTTCGATTTTGAGAACTAACAAGACTGGATTAAAATTGAGCTATTTTATTTCGTGCAATTCTTAAACATATCGCAATATGTTCGAGGGTATATATGTAGGGGGTCGCGACCCCAAGTCCGAATACGCGAAGAGGGCAACTTGGCAATTACTGGGGTAGCGTGCTGTCGCCTTCTATTAAGATTTTTCCTACCGCCTATCTCTCACCGCATCTCCAACTCATATCCATACAATGTCACGCAGTACCACGTTCCCGACGATGCAACTATACAGGGGCCCAGTTTTCCAACCAAACGACAGCTATCAGGTACCCCTCTCAACTTCTTTCAGGGCTCTACGGGCAGTGGAGTTCAAATAGGCTGCTGAATGGATCCTATATGATATCGAAGCTGTGTCGAAATTTGTAAAAGAGAATTTCTTACGTCAGTTGATTCACTCTCACCCTTACAGGGTTTTAATGATTATATTTATCATGGGTTTTTTTACATGTACCCCGATCACCACCATATCACTGGTTTCTTTCAAAATTTTCTATTCAGTAGGAAGGAAGGCATGGAACTGAAACTGAAGGGTTAACAATCGACGTACGCCGGATCTGATCTGGTTCAAGAGCACTTTTACTATGCAAACTCGGCGTATGCCTTCTTATGCGATTCGATGAAATATTTTCACAGGTTCAAATGAACCCAAAAAGTCCTGAAGGTCTTCTTAAGGAATGTGTGGAGTTTCGTTGAATCGAAAATCGGTTCTGTGATTCCGTGAACAAATTTACAGGTATATATTGCGTCTGAATGGCAATTCGTGTATGAAAATTCTGTACATAGAAGATCCAGCAATGTTTATTGAGAGAATTTCTTTAGTATTGGCCTGAAAATATTGTGGACACTCGTGAACAGTACCGTAGCGTTTGGATTCTCTTGGAATATCACGAATGTCAATAATCACTGACACATCGTCCTGGCAATAGTACACGGTGGGACTAAATGTTGTGTCGCCTTTCCGCGACATGAGTCTTCAGCTCGTGATCGGTCAACTTTCAACTTACCGGAAATGAGAGAAATCGCTTTTCGTTATTGACTGGTCTTCATGTTGAAGAGAAAATTCCCGCCATATGTTGTAATAACTACTTGACTCCCTTTTTTGTTGAATGTTATGAAACATTCGTGATGTTGGTACATCCACGCTAGTATTTTACAAAAGCGAAATCATGTACGGCAGAATTTGCGAGGAATGTCCCAACGAATGTCATAGTTTTTGCATTAATGCGAAGTCTTCAATCTGGCTCAATCCATAATTATTCAGTCAGAGCTCCCTAGTCCTCATGTATGTACCAGCAAAATATCCGGCTAGTAAGATACAAAATATGGAAAATTTTCCCATATCCTTCTGTCAGCGTTGTGCTGTCCTATTAATGTTTTATTGGGAGCCACTCGATTCTGGTAAGCCTTCAGTGAATCACATGTGATTTCAATGCAATTCGTGCTATCCCTACGATATGTCATTAGACTTTCAATACAATCCGTGAAATTCTTTTGGGATCCGTTGTAAGTTTGAAAGCGCACAGATTTGCTTGAAGATTTTTGTTCGTAGACTCCGTGGAATCGATCGAGTTCCGATGGGATTCTTATCCAATCCCAATAGTATCCGTGAGATATTATTGAAATTTTATTGTGATCCCTGAAGATTTCGTGAAATTTATGTGTATCACATTGAAATTGCATTAAATTTCGTCAAATTTTATTCGATGCTTAGGTATAGTAACACCTCGTGATTGTCGATACACCAATTATCTAATGGAATCTATGGAAGCCCATTAGAATTCCATTATAATCCATCGAAAACATCTCTACAACTAACAAAATTGATTCGAAGATCAATTGGATTTCATAGATCTCAATGAAGTTTTTCTGAAATCCGACCATACTGGCATTGAAATTGGAGCAACCACACTATGAAAGCGCAGTGAAATTCCATCTGAATTTACGAAACTCCATTGAAATTTGTGTGGTACGCCCAGAATCGGAATGTCATTCGAGTGAGTTCTTTCCGTCGAAATCTATGAAAATCCGGCAGCAAGCTCTTCAATATTTTATGAAATTTTGAGGGAAATATTCCGAAACTAAGGAGATTCGGCAAAATCCTACCAAATGGTAAGAATCGAATTATACTTGCATTTTACTTGCCTACGTATAATTTTGTAGAATTCGTGTAAATCGAATGACAATATATCTACAAAATTTTGAAAATCCAATGTGGCTAGTTACCTCTACAATTTCCCAAATTGTACAACCACTCGATCACATAAGATTCGAGTAATTCGTGCCCAATAGCAACTGCCGACCGTCCTCCATTTCGATGATATCCTGATTCCTGAATTTGGTGCTAATGCAGTTACCGCCGCCACACCGGTCGTAGATTAGACATGCCCACTACGCGCGCGGCGCGGCGCGGCGTGCAGGCATTCGCCTCGTCTCGACGCGATGCAGTGCGGGGTAATGACGCACGAATAGATAGAGACGTGTTATACCATTTCCCCCTTCTCGTGCCCGCATGTGGTAGCACATAAGTATATGTTATGCATGTGCGCTGGCACCAAAGAGTCTCTCACATATCATGGAATATAAGGAAATGATAAAATTAGTTTTCCAACTTACTTTCTATTTTCTGTTCTTGTTTCGTGATTCCACTTCAATTTTGCAAATGAAATTTCCGAAAGGGAGAATAAGTAGATTTCACGTATGCAGCTTAATTTTTACTCAAATTTCCAATCGCCAATTATACTTTATGATACTGTTAAAGTGGAATGAGTTGATTTGTCGATTTTTGGGGTCCGAGCAATCTATAAATTCCAATTCTTTGATGGTTTTTTTTATGAATCATCGTTGAAATTGGCAACAGATTCATTAATATTAACCAATTTCGTTTTTTCTTCTGTTTCAGGTAAGTTATTGATACGTCTTGCCAATCAGCTCACTCGCCACGATACCCTGTGATGCTAATAGTGTCTTGGTATGTAAATAATTGTATAAATTGCACTTTCGTCAGCATCTTGCATATCGGTAATTGGTGTATGCAAAGACAAAATCGGTAAATAGAAACAAAAAAAAGATCTGTTTTCTCCGCTTGTTGTATTCTGCAGATCGTTGAAGAACTTTCTATACGAGTGTGCATAGGTTTACCTATCTAGCCTACTTGTAGGTAGAATAATCCGATAATTCGACGCCATTGCGCACCCGGTCTAGAACAGTGAACAATAATCGGTAGTCGTATCGCTTGCTCGCACGTTATCAAACTTATCGCGACGTCCGGTCGCTATCTCATATCTATGCAAATCGCGAGCTAATTATATTTAATTAGATTCTACTGCACTCTATCCCTCGTTCCCACCGATTCCATCCGTCGACCAGTTAGTTGGTGTACATATCTCTCTCTTCCTATGTATGTATATGTATATATTCGTACAAGTACAATGTATGCTTGCTCGTGTGTGTGCATATACCTATGGTATAACCTTTTATCGGTGAAGATCGGTAACAGCGGAACCGATTTTTAGCGAGGAGTTGAAAATCGTTAGACCACAAAAGCAGATGGTTCGTTAATCTTGATTTTTCTTCGTCATAAGTTTCTTGTCTAATTTGTGTAATTTTCAACAAAATCTTCTCATATCTGCTAGCTCCATTGTGACGGTCCCGTAATAAGTTTGTACTGCACACATGAAACAATTATTTTGCCGAATATATGATCCTTTATCCTACTATTTACATCTCTCCTGGGCACGAGCAGAATCCCGGCAAGTTCCTACCGGAAAATTTCTAAAAATCCATGTCGCGTGTGGTAAACATGTATGGAGAAAATATCGTCACCGTTCGTCCAGGCAGGAGAAGTGATGGATCATTTGATACCGGGACCGACCGCGGCGAAATCTTCTGCGGGGGTGGTGACCATAGAGAAAGAAAATGCGAACTAGAAAGAGAAGGAGAGTGAGATAGAGAGAAATCGTGAGGGAGGGATGCAAAGATGCAGATAAGGCTTGGGGCTCCTCCGCTCTTATCTGGCCCGCTCGGCCGCCGCGCGGACTGGAATGAATATTCACTCGGCGACCGTGGGGCTCAACCGGAGCCTCGGCCTCCGGAGTCAGGATAATGTAGTGCCGGGTTTATGTATATATGCAGGTATATACATACACGTATATATAGATCCATACTACGAATGAGGGATGAAGGGTGAGGAAGAGGGAGGAGGTGTAGCCGCGAAGTCGGTGCGAGAATCGCGGACGGCAGGCATGAAGCTGCTGGCTTGCTGGCACTTGCGCTATCGGAAACCCTCTCACCCACACGCCTGCCGCTCGCGCAACCAATACCGCGGTGCCTTTATCATTTTACAACAGAAAGGCGCACATCAGTCAGCCGGTATCTCCTCACGGTTGATTTCCCGTGGTCGCCCACGCCCCAGCCTCCAAAACCACCCCCAACCCTCAACCCCGAGCCCCCGAGCTCCCAACCCCAGAGTAGCAACATCCCTGGGCTCGCGGCGCGCGCGGTCCTCTCGCATGGCGTTCTCCTTCTTCGAGGTGGAGGTGGAGGTGGAGGAGGATGAGGATGAGGTGGTGGTGAAGATAGGAAAACGTGGTGTAGGTATAGGTGCAGCTATACCTACGGTTTGCGGAACGGTAGTTATGAAAACATATGATGAAATATATATTTAATCTTGTGATTGGCCGATGGGGTTGTGTCTCGTTGCTGCTACTGCTAATGGTGATAAAGAACAGAGGCGAGAGATGTCGAGCTTCGCTGCCGAGGTTATCGTAGGTATCGTAGGGCGGATCCATCGACAAAGCCATGTAGAGAGTAGGGACGAAAGGGTAGCCGGTATAGGTGCTTGGTTTTTTTTTATGCCGGTGATTCTTTGTATAGCAGATTATATGCACCGTGATCCATAAGTCTTGAAATTCATGCGCAAGTTTTCACTCGCGTGTGAATCCTCGTCGAACTGAGAAATCCATTACATTCAGATGCAGGTGCTGGCCCCGCATAATCAAGCCCCGAGGAAATCCATTCCAACAAACCCAAACTCCATTTTATGTTTATGTGCATTGAACATCGAAGTACCTTTAGTATTATTCGATACATCGATCTCAAACGCTTTCAAACGTATATCTGCAAACGTGAACTCACCGGTTCCCGACAACCCTCCAGTTTTTAACCAGTTCCTTGTTATCCATTATATATATATATATGGATATAATTCAACACGCAAGGTCGATTACTAGTTTCAATTTTTAAGTAGTCGACAACTAGCGCCTTCACCCTATCGTGTTGAAAAAAACAGTGAGAAGTTAAACTCATTGCAGAAAACTTGATAGAACGAAGGAAAAATTAAAAATTTGCCGCACGTTTAGTTAGGAAATAGTGAACGGACTACGGTTGAAATCTAATGAGTTCTAAGTAACACGAACTCGCATCGCTCGATCTATCAGAAGTTCAGACCTATCCATTCTTCGTCAAGATATCACCGGGCAAAAAAATTGATCACACGCAAGCACACCGAGGAGGGCAAATGAAGATGTTTGAAGACGATTCCCTGGACCTCCAAACGTGGACGTTCAGTGAAAACTTGACTTTTCATTTCCAGGGTGATCGTAATAACTTTCAATTTCCCTTTTTACTGCGGGACGTTAGAAAAGAGGACGAAGCTTGAAGATTACGAAGATACGAGTACCCGGGTGCATAAACGAAAAGAATCTGCTATAGTTGAAGAATAGCCGATCATTTGTTTGACTACACGGTTGTACCGACAGTGAGGACAATAAGGATGATAGTGAATAAATGAAGAGGGTGATGACGACGACGGCGATTAGGGTAATGATTCACCGCGTGTAAACGATAAGAGTAGGCAGGTACCTGCTCGCCTGCTTGCCTGCCCGGTTGGCTGGAAGGCAGGCTGGCAGGATATAGATAGGTGAGCCAAAAGCAAGGTATAGTAGTCGTGCCGGCTAGGAAGGAACGAATGTTCACCAGAGTCAAAGCGAAGCGAGGCAAGTGAGTCGGAGTTTGTTATCATTATCGCAAAACGTGGCCGCGCAGTGATCGCGATAACTGCCTGCTGCCACTGCTGCCTTATCACTATGGCAGTCGCCCTCCGCCGCCTCCCCCGTGTCCCAAGCTCAACCAGGTTTTACAAGGTCTACCAATTCCTACTCATACTCCACGTTTCTTCCAGCAGTTGCATTTGCTGCATTTTCACTTCCTTCATGAGCTGTTTTCACTGGTAATTGATCTCTATTTATTTTTTCCTTCATGTTTTACGCGGCTGCATCCACATCGCATCCATAGTTGTTCCAACATTTCTATTCTTCAGGACGGCTCCGGTCACGATTTTTTTTTTTTTTCTATCCAGTGACGGTTTCTGAGGACAAACTATATCTCTACGTAGATATAATGAACAATCTCATTCGAACAAATTGTGACTACCAAACGTTTGAATTCACTAACAACTCTGTTCGCGGTTTGATGGTTTCCGACCTACAATATCCACGACAAAAAGACTACGCTATACTCTGTAACTTGTGAAACCGGCAGATTTTCCATGTTTTGAGGAGACGGTACCTATTCAGTTTCCATCATTAATGATCATGAGTGATGTGACATTAGAGGTAGGTATAGGTAATCCATTGAATTTGAGAAAAATTATGGTTAAGTGGCGCTACGAGGTGTCAACGACCCGGAATCATGGTCAGAGGTGCAAAACCGAGTAATACGTAAAGTGTGCAATGAACCAGAAGCGCCACCATGGGCCAGATATACTACCATCTGTTGTTCATTCGGTGCACGAATTTTCAGAGCTCAAGTAGAATGGGAGAGAAAGAGAGAGAGAGCGGGTGGCGGAGGTCGGGGAGGGGGGATATCGAAACTTTGAGTTCGTGGATAGTACCAGGAGCACCAGGTATGGGGGGTATATCTATGCTCGTCCGGTGAGGGATGCAAGGCACGTGGCTACCGCCTCATTGCCCCGCGTTAGTTTCATCCCCGACACCCAGTCCCCTTTCTTTTTCTTCTTCTTCGTTTTATCTTACGCGATGGGATGTAGTCTGACGAATTTCCACACCCCGATGATATCGATGAGAAGAAATTGAGTAGGCACCATTTTCTATTCCGCAGGCAGAAGGAATTTATTCTGAAAAGTTGAAACAGACCGCTCGCCAATTGATCAACCAATCAACGCAAATAAGACTATCGTACATACCAAACTGTCTTACGTTAGTCTTGACGGAGAAAAATTGGAATTCATAGAAATTGAAAATTCATTACCACTTATTATTTTTTTACTCCACAAAGGTTGAGGGAACCGTTTGGTTCATTGATGAGTCGATCATCGCAAGTAAAACTAAAGAAGAAGAAAAAAAACGGCATTATTTTTGGAGAAAACAAATCGGGACAATTCCTTCGCGTTTCGGCGCCGCCTGCACACGGGAAAACTGCGTCAAGAGAGTAAAATTAAATCAATCTCTCACCGCATGGTAATAATTGGGCGTAAAATTTGATTATTTTTCGACAATTCGTTATTACTCCGTGTGGGTTTATCTCGACCAAGTTGAATATCGTGTATTGCGTCCGGCATTCGTGGTTGGGACCATGCCTCAGTCTTGGGCCAATTAATCAATCGATGAAAAGATCGTATCTGCAGTGTCGCTTATTATCGTTGGGCCCACAGGGATACGGTTTACGTTTCACATTCTGAGTGCGTGACGCGATTATCTCTTGGACGGACGTAGGTAGGTAGAAAGGTACTATATATATATACCAACTCGCTGTTGTTGTCGCTATGTTAGTATATGTTGCGGCATTAGCAGCAACGCGACTTGGACAATTCGGCCGTACGTATGTACATACGTACCACATGCTGCAGACGACGTGGACGCGGACGCAGACCAGACGAGATAACCAGATCTCTTCGGCCACGCTATCCGATCCTTCCTGATCCGTATCGGTTAAGCCCCACGCCACGTTGTCGTGGACGATATCTTCTCGCTATATACGTTTCAGGGATATATCTTTCTCTTTCCCTCTCCCTCCTTCTCTCTACTTTTTCTCTTGCTCACGTTCTCTAAGAGCCCCCCCCCCCCCCCCCCCCCCTTCCCTCTACTCCCGCTTACCCATATAAGATGTATACATTTAGCAGCTGCTATTCGTACTCTGGATGCTTCGATTTACACAACGATTTATCGTTTGGTCATACCGCAATAAAAATAATCGGCCAAATATGAGGCAAAGTGAATTAACTATCCACATGTTTTCCATATCGTTATTGGACAATTGTTGTGGCAAAACTCACAAAGATATTATTACGCATTCGTTTTCCTGTATCTTTATTGGGCCCGTTATTGTCGTAGGACAGGGTGAATTTCATCACCAACGTAGGTATTCTGCTATGTGCTTTTGCTATTGTCCTATGTTCGATCGAGGCACTACCATCTAGGTATTTTGCATTCCGTTATCGGATAATTGTTCTAGTACAATGTTGAAAATGGACAATCGACGTGTCGTCGGAAAATTGATGCCGAAAAATGTGGCAAATAAACTATCAATGCATTCCTAATTTTGGTATTTTGGGACAATTATCGGAGTGAAATGTAGCTAATCGGTCAGCGACATGTTTTCAACATGTTTATTGGTCAATCGTAGAAACAGCACGTAGCAGCTTTCAATTCATTTGTCAACATACATATTCTTGATATCGGCGCTGGATAATTATTGCAGCAAAGTGCACCAAACTAGTTGCCGACATGCTTTTTATATGATCGTCATCGGATAATTATCGTATTGGAGTTTGGAGAATTGTTCACCGCCGTGTCACTGTATAATGTATGTATTGAATATCGTGATAATGATTGTAGCAAGATGTAGCAAATCAAAATGAATATCAGAATCATTAGGTATCTAAAAATTGCAGTGGAATATAATAAATTGCCTATAATCGGCGTGCATTATCAATATGAAAGATTGTTATCAATTGAAAAGGGATTGTTAGATGATATAGCAAATGATTCCGGCGGGCACATCTCTTCAATGTCGTTATGGGATGATCATTGTAGCCGCAGATCTTGTATCTCACGATATTCAAATAAGTATCATTCTACTATTTGTCGATCGAAGACTGCAACGGCCGTTATCACGAATGATCGAATGTTGTAGATACATTTGTGCCGAATATAGTTCCACATCACATCACACGACGCAGTGGCATTTTCCTTGGTAGGATTTGGTGAAGTTGTAATCGTACAGAGTATGATTCCAAAGAAACTTTGGACGAATTGGTAAATACGTGGAGATAGAGATAGATAGAGGTGGAAGGCCTCGCTCAAACGAGATACGCGGCGTATTGGCTGGCAGTACCTTATCGGTTGCGATAACTCTCGACGCCCCCAGATCAGGCGATAATCGCCGTATCGCATCGCTCTCAAACATCGGCCATCTCCGCTGTACTGCAGTCCAGGGGCCGCTCGAAACTGATGATTATTTTACATTTGCGATTCTTTTTTTTTTCACGGTTTCATCTCTGCGCCAGAAATTATCAATCGGTCGGCTGCACTGATGCTTGTTTCTTTGTTCTTCGTTTTGACTTTTTTCAACATTATTATATCGATACTCTACTTCGCTAGCCGCCTTTTCCGTTTACCTACACACCTGGCGGTGCCCACGTTCTACTGGAACACACCGTGGACCGTTCGATATCGGGGTACGCGGGTAATCTTTGGCTATAAATCTCGGTTGCGTAACCGTGACGAGATATACGGAATCGCCGCGCAAACGGCCCGAGGTACCTACTCTCGGCTGCAGGCTTAGTACCCGCAGATCCGCCTACCTAGATCGGCGCATTATGTTTGTATGTATATCGCATACATAGATGCAAGGACGCGCGTGCGCATGCGCATGAAATTCTTTACCGATCATTTTCCATCTCATTATTATTTTTCAACGTCATTGTACAGGCGTTTTTGTTTGTTTCGTGTGTTGAAATCTCATATCTTCACAGAGACTGTAATAATTCTGTAATCGTCGATCTTGGTCAGTTCGTCAAAACTTGATATGGCCTATGACAGTAGATGTATCATGTGGTCGATCTGGGTCATATGTATCCACGAACTTGATTAAATCAAAGGAAAGTCGAAAAACTGGTTCGTAGAAATCGGTTATTCACGATATTCGTTAGCGGCTCAATATCGATACGCATGTTCCCAAAGTTGACATCGCTGTTATAAAGATTTTAAACGACAATTCTTGTGCCGAGTTGTGCTTCATTGTGCTACGATTCCTGGCTCCGTAACTCAAGATCTAATACAGCGAAAATGCGAAGAATTCATATTTCGTTTTAGTACTGAAATTTTGTTCAATCTCAAAAATTGTGCGAAGTTATGCAATACAAAAATTACTTTATCGAGGATCCTGTTTCGGATCAGTCTAAACCTGGATCAATATTTGAGATTCATGCTCAAACTAACCCGTATTACATTGAATAAGGAAAAATAATATATGCATGTTCCGTATCGCCAAGTTGTGTTGCTGCAGATGTTTTGTGACTTGGGAATTCTCTTTCTTGCTGTATTCATGAAATAATTACGCACGACTACGGAAAGATGTTGATTGGTGAACGGTTATGCAGGCTACGAAGCTTGTCGTATAATTTATGGACGTGTGAATATACACGATGCTGCGGGATGTGTGCCTACAGCTCCTGGCCACTCCACTCCACTCCACTGCCTGCAGCACACTGTAGCGTTCTATTGTAACTTCACTGTTCTATGCTTTTGGAATCTAGTTTGTTGTGCATTTCAGTCTGAATGAGATATTCGCACACGAATATGTACAATAAACGTTATCGGCTGGTACTGAACTACGTATGTTGTTACGACAAATCCTAATCTCTCTTCGACCGCATACCAATGATCGTAGCGCCGGCTATAATAACGACGAGGATACTCGAGCGGCTCGGAACTGTTTCTCTGGTGGACGACCAGACCGCGGGCCCCGTAATTCGCTTTCTGATTTGTGAACTTTGCATATGCTTTTTGTTTGTATCCATTTTCTGGAATGATACAGCATGATTGCGCTGCATTATAATATTTGCGGAAGATATAGAAGCCTCGCCGTGGACTTTATAACTACCGGCACCATTGTGAAAGTGATAGAAATCTCATGGAAAGATCAGACCACGAGATTATGATGTAAAACGTAAACTGGAAGTGGAATTTCAAACCGATAATGGACTATGAGTCGTTAGGAATTCTTACACACTGTACAAACATTGGAAAACTAGTAGTATTCCTATCGCGTAAAAACGGTGGCCAAGATCACTATTGAATAAACTTTCTGAAAGGGACAATCAAGGTGCCCCGTTTGGTCAGGAAATCTGCGACTAAAGTGTGCCCTAGCAAAATTTCTTGACCAATCAAATTGGCCTGAATATGAATATTGAAAAGGGATGCTTCGTGCTGTTCGCTACATAGCTGTCTCACTTCTTCAATTTCGGAACATGATAAAAAGCAACATCGAATTCAAAGAAGTGCCTGCAACCGAGTCCTGAACACCACAGATCTCATAATTTATGAAGATTCATTTTCGACGGTTCGGGTTATCAACTTGAGTAATTTTATTATCTCATAAGACCGGTGCATGCCTCTCATTGGAACAACTTTTGCTTTCTGCATTCTCTTTCTTTTGATCTTGCTCTTGTGATGACGGCGTACCTAGTAAAACGTTGGCTTGTCAGCTCGCACCTGTTGCCTCTCTCTCTCTCTCTCTCTCTCTGTACATCAGACTTTGGAACCAATACCAAGACACGATACGAAAACCCGAAGAGTACGATATAATTACTACCAGAAATTTTTGCGTATACATATTTGAGTCAGAACTATTTTTTTCTCTCGTTTCGTGTTGTCTTTGCATAATCGAAAAACGTTCTACGAAACATGGGGACAGTTTATCAGCGGAACGCAATTCTATATTGAATTCCGACCAAATGAATTGGGAATTAAACTTCCAACTGCCACGCCTTCCGAATGAGATTTTCTAATTCTTCTATATTTTGGGGGAAAGTTCTAGCGCCTCGAAAACTGAAACCAATACGAATTCTGTGGGAATCGCATAAATGGTCATCGGGATATTGACATTCGTTGCAAACATGTTTCTCGTACTCCCCGTTTCCAAACCCTTCGTCAATGTCGATGCCGTTTACAAAAGAGTCGGAATATTTGTGCACAAAGTTTCGTCACGAATAATCGAATTGCTAAACCGTTATGAAAAACAACGTGGGCAGAATTTGCAAGGGTCTCCAATTTTTTGAAGCACTAAAAGGAAGGAAAACTTGACCGTTTCTTGTTACCGTCCTCGAATAGCGATGGGTAAACGCAGTGGCGGTGATTTTTTCCCTCGCGGGGGCAGGGTAGGGTGAATATAAACGGCGTTGCGTCGCGGTCGGTTGCTACTCATCGGGAATCGGTTATGTGCTTTGGTTAGGTGTAGGTATTTATATTAGGCGCGGCTCGCACCGCGGCGTGGATCTGCGAGGAATGCGCTTGCGCATCGGGAATCGGTTCCATGGGAACGTATGAAAGCGATCCGTGGTTGATGGGACTGTCCGATATCGAGGTTGGCATAAAAAATTCTCTCTCTCTTATCTTCGCAATCTATTCCAGTGCACGAACCAGTTTTTGTAAGCCAGATCCTTCCACCGCGATGACCGAAGAACCAAGCCTCTTCACCACTGCTCCGAACTACGGTCGAACTCCGCTTCTTGGAAGCTATTATTAATTGCCCCATGTGGTCCTCATCCTTTTAACCCTTTTATGGTCGAAATTTTATCGCACTTGATCCTGTTTCGTTCCGTTTATTTAGAACATGACACTGAACATACCATCGAGACATTGTGAGTTAGGAGGAAAACGAATGGAGTAGTCCGAGCGAATTCGGATGAATGTAGGTGGATAACCGTGTGGATCAAAGTGATTCATTGTGTGTGAATAATGTGGTCAAAAATTTGTTACTCGGAGGGAAGAGAGCAATAAGAATCGTCGCGACGCTTCTGGTAGTTTTCGAAAGGTCCCTTAACCGCGACGCCACTGCGGAGAGATAAAACAGCGATACGGAGATCAATGAAGGCGATAGCCCGAATTATTACCGGATAGAGTGAGAGGCGAGAGGAGTTTAGGAGGGGTATGAGTGAGACAGCAACACTCACTCGCCTCGCTCGGGCTATATGCGCAGATAAGCAGAAACAGTTATCAAGAAATGGAAATGACTGATAGCACGCATGCGAACGGCCTGTTTTGAACGCATACGTGTCTGTTGTGTGGTTCCGTGTGCGCGCGCGTGTGTGTCGGAATACTATATTCACCGAATATTCAACCGGCCCCGCGGTGTTCTCGTATGCGTGTGGATATAATCGAACAGAATTTCATAGATATATGAGTGAATATTCTCCAGAGAAGGGAAAAGAGAATTAACGTGTTGGCAACTACGTCAATCCACGACTATTAGAATTTCGAGAAGAGGAAATAGTCGATTTAGTCTCATCGAAGGCAAATACTATGTCAGTGTTCACTTCATTCGTCAGGTATTCAGAGCCAATTGATTCGCTTTTATGAAATTATAATATTTTCGGGACAATCCCCGAGACAACTTATACATGTGAGGAGATAAACTGATATATAAATGAAACTCGGCAAAAATACTCTTACACAGATTCGCCGATGACTTTGGAATATCATGAACTTCGAGTGCAGTGTTCACACAGACTCGACGATATGACGTAGAAAGAAAAAAAAAAAAAAAAAACCGCTCGTCAGCTACTTCAGAATCATTTTGCCTCCATGAGATAAACCATATTGCCTTTATTTTCAATTAGGCAATGCCAGTGAATGCCCAATTCCGTATCATTGAAAAAGATTCACTTCGCAGGAACGTCTTCGATGTGATGAATTCTTCAGTTTAGTATTAAAATCGTTACTACACGTTTCTCTCCTGGCATCCCTGCCGTTTTATGAATTGATCAGATTTTACGAGTACCATACAGACGTATAGAATCAAAACAGCTTAATCTTTATGAAAGCAATATGCCATGCCAGCGGCCGAGCTTGTTCGGTTCACTAAACATTTCATCTTGATCAATATGTTGATCGAACGTCATTGAATTCATATTGAATGAGATATATCTATCAGATGTTATGCAATATCAAAACTGAAGAAGATTCCTCGTCCGTATGGAGTTCCAAAAGTGAATAAACCCTTAGTTTTTGTAAATTTTTAGGTTCGCTCGATAAAACCGTCAGCTCAATCTTTTTTGTTACTCTCCGGTTTCTCTGTCTTCCTAAACACATTTCTGCAATATCTTGGCTACATTGCAATTCTGATATTGCGTCGTGGTGGAATGTACTGTGTGAAATCAACAATTCTTTACCTCTCGTTCCATGATCAAAAGCCCGGTTAATTTCCGATCGTTGTACCCATTTCGGCGGCGAGCAGCCGATACACATGTGACGCAAGGTTTATAGTTCAGAGTAGAATCGTCGATAAGGGTGATAAGCGATTTCAGACGGCGATAGTATGTGATGGACGATAGGGAGACCGGAGTGCACCAGCGTGCGTATCAGTGCTGACCCAGGGCAACGAAAACAATGGACGATCGATGCCCCCAGCTCCTACAGTGTGTAACGTCGCGTGCTCAACGTTCGCCTAATAGCCAGTAGTCGGTACCTCGACGATCTCTGAATGGTTGAGGACTACTCGAATTGCGTTCGACGCGTCGAATTGGTCGTTTATAATTAATTATCGTGAAGTTTCATGCTAGAATCGATAGAGTGAAAACATCATCAATTGTCCATCATCCATTAAACGTACGGTTCATCATCGGGTGTCATTTGCGAATGGCAATGAAGAGGAACGTAGAGAGAGAGAGAGAGGGAGAGGATGAACAAATTGTAAAACAGCCAGCAGCAGGCATTGAAACGCCGAAGTTTTTCAAAGGGCAAGTGTGTATAATGAGTGAGAATGTGCCCGGCGCGGGCAGGACTAAGTAATCAGATGTTATCAGTGGGCACAACGATTGGTCGGAGATCGCTTATCGGCATGGCCGGATACGCATACTGCCTGTCCTGAATGCTTTCTCTCCCTCGAATGAATCTACGATCCACTTGAAAACATTCGAAGCTTAACCCTGCTAGCTGCACATTTCTTGGTAGGTATAGCTTACAGCTACATACTTTCACCAGGCACAAATATCCCACCGCACCACCTCCGCGTAAATGTGAACCATCGATCGCAGCTAACACGTCACACTGCAATTGCACGTACATACTAGATTACAGATTCTGGATGGTAGAGATGGGGTAGCTTCGTCAAACCAATTCCTGTTTTGTTCAACAATCAGGAACACAGAGAGAGAGATATTCTCATACGGTAAAATTCATTGACTACACGCGTGTGCAACAAAATGTTCACTTTGCAACATTCAGACCGTATTCATAATTAGAATATTCTTGCGAGGTATGTCGACGGTTGATCAGATAGCGTGATTCACCGTAATCCTGGCAGAACTTTTCTAGACCAGACTCTGGAAGGGCTCCCTGCAGACGGTAGAAATGACTGACCGCAAGCCGATTGCAATGTTATTGCATCAGAATTTTGAAAAACAAATTCTTCTCCGGTACACTATAACACGAATGTTGGGCTGCAGAGTCAGTTTTTGAACTTTCTGACGGATTACGGTGGGGATGGTCTTCGAGTACCATGGCAGTCATCTGATGGAACGGACGAGAGCTCGCCTGTCTCATGAGGCGTGACACGGTTAAGTAATTTGTGTCGCCGAGGTATTCTCCGCACCGGTAATCCGAGAGCGGGGTATGTGCGTCGTGACATTCACTAGGTACAATCCGTGGTTATCTTTAGGCCTGACTGCTCGGACACGAGTCGCTAAAAGCAAAGTACCACCGGGGTCGACGCAATACCGATTTCGACTTCCGATTGAGTCACGATCTCCCTCTATCCCCCCCTCTCTCTTTCCTTCTTTTGTATTATTCAGGTTTTTCAATGGTGTTTATGAACAGGGAATCTTTCACACACGTACATACATACAATAGGTAGATGACTGACTGCAGCTAGGTGCTCGGCTCGACGTTTATAGGTACAGCTTGGCCGCGCTGTGCGGCGTTTCGTTATCTTCTGACATTGAAGCTGGTATCTGTCCAACCAAGTACTGTATATAACCTACTTCATAGATATGCACGAACTGGTACAACTTTGTCGCGCGCATTTTGACGTGGAAGATAACCACCGCTTACGTACCTCACCGTGGCATGTATTTCTGTACGTGATGTATAGATCATACATTTACGGTGCAATTCTCATCGCTGAAGGATAAATAAATCTCTACTTAAGAAATAACAAACCTCTAACTACACAAACCAAGATACATCGTCACGATTTCCTAATTTACTATCTGCTCCGTACCGACCAACTCACATTGTACTCATATCATCGCTTATATAGGTGTGTACAAATCTGACCCGGTTCTCATATATTATTTAAAAACGAGCTAGGAAGCATAACGCCACTACCTATTGTTGGTCGATATGTCAGGCCACATACCTCTACCCGTTGACTAGACGCAGATATCGGTTAAACCCTGAAACATTAGTTCAATTCCGAAATTCAATGTTCTAGCAACTATTTCTGTGTTTTCTACTCCATCGTTGTATGCGATACGACAGTAACACTTTTGCTGCTTTACGCCGAAATTGAAGTAACAGTTGAATATGAGAAACAGAAAGAGATGAGAAGATACGATAAGTGTGAGATGGAATGAGAATACCGCCGTGCTCCTTGGAATACCGGTTATCGGTCACGGTCGCGGGTAGGTTCTCTGTTTCGATATCAATTTTAATTTCGATTTCGACACCCCTTTATCCGTTGAATCGTGCGGCAGAGCGTGTAGTGGGCATAATGACATCAGCATGACTCTTCCAGCTGCGTAGGGGACGTGAGACAGAGAGTAGAGTGCAGAATGAGAATGATAGAAAAAGACAGGCGAACGAAAGATGGCAGTGAGACGAGGGCAGGGAGAGGGGGGGGAGCTTGGTAATTTGTTGAAGAGAACGCCGGAGCCACACGGAGCTGCCGCGCCGAGTTTTATCACGACTGACATCTCATCGGCTTCGGGGATCTATCATTCTATCCCAGTATCGTCTCCTCGCATCTTTTCCCCGTGTCCCGGTTTATATACCTTGATATCCAAACGATACCGAGCAACGAAGAATGAAGAAACCGAGGAACGATGAACGAAGCTCGAGGAGCCGTTATGTGCTAGTCGTATGGACATTCTGGCGATACACGTTCCTGCGCTGCTACACTTTAATACCCGCATGATGTATGGATGTACATGCAAACACACTACCATGCCATGCCACCATGGCGTTCACTTTCACGCTTCCTCTACACCGTAATACACTATTTTGCCAGTCTGTCTCGAATACTGGATGGAGCGGCTCAACTCACAAGGCACATAGCTTCGAGCTATGATAATACACATTTCACAAGCGTACTTGTTATTGGCGGCACTGTGTGAACGGTAGTTGGTTCCTGCCACATGATACCGTCACACCTGTGACAGTTTTCAAAAAACGAAAACATGTCGCACCACTCCAAAATTGTGACAGAACAAAACAATATGTAACATTTTTCTCAGATGCAACAAATATTTTAAATATTTTTGTTTTCTCTTCTACTTTTGGCTGACCGGGGGGGGGGGGGGGGGGGGGGGGGGGGTAGAAAAATGGCCCTCGGATAACGTAATACGAATGACGGACTGCAGAGGCGACGAAGAAGGGGGTATCGCAGTAAAATTTCCTGATATTTCGAAGACTGTGAATAAAATTGCGATATCAGCATCAGAGAAGCGGGTATAGCTGGAAACCTTGGAGTGTCGGCGCCAGTGGACGCAGATAAGACGGCGTTATCGGCCGCGCCGCGGGTCTTATCGGCGATCGCCCTCCCTCTCTCCTCTCCTCCTCCCCTCCCTGTCCCGTTCTCTACCCCCTCGTACTCGGCCGCGCCGCACCGCTCCGCCGCTCGCCGATGCTATCACCTAACTAGCTCCAGCTACCGATTCTATCTGGTGTACCCACCCAACAGGGCCGTCCCCCGCGACCAGGGCCGCCGCAATCTACTCGAAAACTCTGAACGTAAAGCCAGCTCAGTGCCCGCACTGTGTTGAGGTCATTACGTTCAGAGCTCCTCAATAATCCTTGCTGCAAAAATCATTCCACATTTTTCATTGCCTTGAGGGTCTTTACGGAACGCTGTTCAATGTGTTAAACGAATCAAAAGTCAATTCTCTTGTCCACACGCCAAGTGCTGTACTCATTTTACCGTGAAGGTCTCTACTCATCAGGACTCATAGAATTTGTGGCTTCTCTTTCGAAGGCGCCATGATCATTTCGTTATACTAGCATAGTTCGACCTAGTAGGTGAGCACGAGCGTGCATTTTGTTCATGAAACGTCTTATAAGTCAGATGGGAATCGACCACACCTGTACACTCACTTCTTCAGAAGTCGTTTCCTTTTCCCTAAATTTGGAAATCAGTTATCTTAGCTGCAGATTGCGTTAAAACGGCCTCTTCTTATAACCGAGATATTTGTTCTCGGAATCACAGTCGGAAATACCTTCATACCTGCGTGGTTTCTCGGTCTGATCACAGTCCTCGTTAGCAGCCAGCTACCTCGCGCTTCTAATTTTGATAAAATTTCCCCGACGTATACAGAGCGCCGCTTGACCATCGGACACCGCATAATAATATGTGGACACAATTTTTCGACCCTCCAATCACGATGCCGAACGCGATTAGGATATAGCAGGTAGCACATCGGCTACTTTTGCGGGCGTGATAATTCTGCACTAAGAGAATTGCCTCTCGTTTGAATGTAGAATACGCATTCTTCGGTAATTTCCCAACTCCATTCAAATAGCCGAGAATAAACACGTATTGACTGAACACTGCAGAGTACAACGACTGTCCCTAATCGAAATCGGGTCGAGTTTACAAATTCCCGTATAGAACTGCGACTACTCGTTATGTAACGCGAGAAAGTTTCGCACCGATGTTACCATACACTCGCGATGTAACAGTCAGTAACGACAGGCGTACCAACAGAGGAAATCATTCCGTTCACCGTGAATTTCGTTACGATCAATCATACTCCGTCCTTGTCGTTGTTTTGGCACTTATTGTTTAATACCTGATACATTCTGATTATTCGAATGTCTGCGAAAAATAAATGGGGACTCTCCACGTTACTCATCTCAGTTCTTCCCATTAATCCATGATGCTATCCGATTTTATTTTCCTTTATCCCAATGTTTTATTTTTCTGGTTTTTGTTTTATTCTTCTTTAGCTAGCCGACCGGCAGACGATATAAATGTAGAGGTGGTGGGGCTAGGGGCCAGGGACTAGGGGACGGGGGTTGAGTGGATATCTGGTAGCGAGTTAATTCCGCCCCCGGGTGGTCGGCCTGGCCGCGCGTTCAAGATAACACGTTTTGACGGTATAAAAATGAGTGTTTTTCTCTCCCTATCTAACCCGATAGCGCACACCTCCGTTCGCTTTGCGGTTCTTCTCAACGCCGACTGTCCTCTTCCTCTTCTATTGCACCCCTCAACCCCCGTTTCCGTTATCCTCATACCGAGATACACAAACCTTTTCAAGTTTCGCGGTACCGATGTTCAAGTGTATACGCAGAGACAAGTTGTACAGAAAATTAGTTACAGATCCGCTTCGCCATTCGTGAAAATTACCGAGAAAATCGACGATTTGATACTCACAGTGAAAAAAGTCTCCGTACCAGACAACATGAGCTGCCTCGAGTGGGCCTCTACCAACTTTCCGCTCACAGGACCCGGCCTGCACCCTTAAATCCGGCACTGATGGTCCAGTCAGGCAATTGTCGAATTGAAGTGAGGTGCGGGTCACTATTAGTGTGCCCATCTTCCTATACGATCTATGGAGGTGTTGAGCCTCCTGAACACTGTAACAATTCTATTTCCGTCGAACCGCGGATCAGCAATCAGGTTTTTCGTAATAAACGAAAGAGAACAAACAAAAAAAAAAGGTAACCCAAGAGATTTGAATAGTACCCCGTGCCACATTGTGGGTTGTAACTATATATATGTATCTGCTCGACACCCCTATCCACCCCGGACTTCGCAGCTCGGAGCGGCGTAGCTACCAGGCGTTCATTTAATTATTATCGCCCCTAATGAATCTCGCTCATAATGGATTTCTACGCCAACTCCGCGCCGGCTGCTGCACAGTCTCACCGGCGCGGCGGCCTATTCCACCTTTTCCACGCGACTGTGACGGTAGATGTAGGTATGGCCATGGATACCGCGGTATTGTAACCACCGGGAAACGACACCGACAACTTGGCTGTTGCTGGTTACTTACAGTAGCATCTGCTTATCTCCCCCAGCCCTCGGCCCCGAACCCCTAAACGCCATCCCTCATCTCTTGGAGCACGGAATACCGCTTTGTCTTCTCTCAGTATGCCAAGTGGCGTAACGGTATAAAAGAATAAAATCGAAATCCGGATTACCGCTCCTCGCTCTTACCTTCTCTGGATCTGGTTCTGATTTTTGATGCGGCTCCTATCTTCGCCCACTCAATTTCACCTCTCCTGAGTAGCCAGCAATATTCGTTCGCGTGACTGATATACATGCATGTTGTTCATGGACCAGGTACACGTGTGCAGAGTATCGGTATACGTGTTCATCGTCGCTTAAGCACTTAGGCATTATCGGGCGTTCAACTGAGCACGACACCACGGTGTGGCATGCTGAAATTAATCAACTTTGAGGTTAAAAATAAGAAAAGAAACTTGGTAACTTCGAAGTGTAAGAGCAGGGAGTAGGGAATCGAGCGTCCGGAGGAGCGAAGAGACTAATTTGTCATCTTTATAAAAGTTTACTCAAGTCATTCCAGTCAACTTCCAATGGGACTTTATGTTACATCCCTTGGGGCTCGGTGGCGGTTGATCAACACGAGGAATGGGCAAATTTCAAACCGTCACCATTTTTCTACTGAGAATATCACACCAGTCATATTAAACATGATTAAATTAAGTCCCATCAATTGTCCGATGAAACTTTTACAAAACCTTGACCAAAAACTAACAACGCAACGTTGGTCATGAGGGTTCACAATCAGCGACAGAAATATCTTCGTGATCCCAAAAACCACAGAAATTCTATCAGAATATTTCATTCCGGTGAAAATTTAGTTGAGATAAATCAGTTCTAGCATGAGTTCATCAGTATTTATATATGTATTGATGGAAATTGTAAACAAGCTTCTACCCATTATGGGATTTATCGATTCGTTTATCAAAGAATCATGATTTTCTGTTACGACTTTCTCCGAGCAGTTCGCTAAGCCGGTATTCCAGAGTGCAAGGAGATGATCGGGAGTGAAGATCATAATTCAAAGATGGAGGAAGTCTTTTTTTAGAAGCTCCTCACAGTTAGAAGAGTCTTATCTGAATCTACTTGTAGAAATTTCACAATCCGATCATCCAGCAAATCGGCAACTCTCACACCCTGGAAAGTCTATAGCTTGATCACGACTCGTATCCAAGGATCAGTATTAACTCTCAACACTAGCTTATCACTTCGATCTCATTATCTACTCGCGAATAACGGTTCTATTCGGTTTTTTGAAATCGTACGATACTCAGCTGGATCGACCAATCCGTATAACACTGTAGCAAATGTAGGCGCACATTTACGTGCTGGAGAGTTACGTCCGCGTCGGTTAGAGTCTTCCTCCAGGTTTAGATCAACGCATTGCAGGTTAGGTAGGTGGTAGCGAGGTATATGATGTATATACTTGCAAGCGGGCTGCGAACTGGGGACTGTAGTCAGTTGCTTTGTAATCTCTGTACGTGGAGAAGTAACGAAATGAAAAGGCTCAAAGTGGATGTATCAGTAATCACAGTGAGCTTGACGCCGCTAAGCAGTGGAAAGAGAACTGAATGGGGATGTAGATACGCCATGCTCGCGCTAGGGCGCGTTGCTCCTTTGTCTTTCTCCGGGGAGGTAGAGCTACCTAGCTGTATACCATTCCACCGCCAACGCCGATTGAACAGCTACAACGAGCAGACAGACAATGCTTCTGATCTATTGCAGAATACCAGTTCCTCCATTCATCCCCTCGTGGTCTCAGTTTGCTTCAATACTCGCTAATTCTCGTAAATAGGAAGATTCGGCTTTTTCAAAATTTACTCGACGAAAATAAAAAAATGAAAACAAATCCGTATGTTTTTTTTTCTTCTAAAAGCAATGTGTGAAAATATGTATATATATATAAATTACAGCCAAAATACGATTTGCCATGGCTTAGGGATGAGGAAGTTTGGGAGGGGCCTCGTCTGGAGCACGTGCACCGAGAGGCAATGAGTGAAGTGACACTCCCATATTTATTCATGACGTCAGGGCTATCCGCGGGGATGACGTGGTGCTAATTTCCGATGCGAAGCGTGCCTAGAATACGAAGGACTACTACTCCCTGATTGAGGGTCGGTCCGAGACAACACGCGTACCCACACCTTATACCAACGTCGTGCTTACGGACGCTTAGTCCAACATAGCGAAGTGCAATTTATCACTCGACGCTATTAGGCTCTCGATGATTGAACCCCATTAACGTTCATCTATTATGATATAAAAATTCCCGTGCAGAAGTAGCAATTGATGATGAATTGCGTTTTTTCTGTGCTCCGTGCAATTCTCTTCGGCATTCGCCACATCCTCCGAATGCTTAATCCTCAACCATCTCAGTATCAATTGTGAAGTTAGGGTCTGAAATCAAGAGTGACAAGTGGTACACACCGTCGCGATTTCAGTAGGTATCTCAGGTCAAATATAATTAGGTACAGTCCATTTCTAAGGTGGCGTGGTCGATACTCAAGTCGAAGTAAGATTGTTACGATTCGAGGATGTGATTTGAAACAGTATCTTTCTTTGCGTATCTGCCATCCCATTGAGACCAAGTTTGTCGAGTCACGGATGCGTGTCAACGATAGGGGTGGTTTTGACTCAGCGGTTCCTCCATCTTTCCTCTTGTGCACCACAGTATCATGCGTCGTGTCCCACTGTGTTTTCATTCAAATTCTCTTGAGATAACCATGACAAAATGATGGTATATTGTAGTTACAACTCACGCGAACCTCGTTTTACGGGAGAATCAATGAATCTGAAACCGATATTGTTAATTCCCTAGCAGAGTTATCTCCGAGACCGGTTTTCACGAATTAAATAGGATACTAAGCAACGAATGCAAAACTGTTCGCCTCGTGACGCAGTTCTAATGACGTTCATTCCTCATGATCATTTTGCATGTGCCTGAAGTTCCGAACGTTCAAAGAAATGAAAATTATCTATGTATTCCGAAAATTGACTGGATATGTCGAAACTCTACATCTCATCAATTAGAAATTAAGATGTCTAATTAGATGAAAATAATAAGAACAATAGATAATTATTCAGATGACCAAATCAGTTTCGTTCATTTGAACGTTCGGAACTTCAGGCACATCATTTTGCACTTAATTCAATAATCATACCGATAGTTCGGATGCAAGTCTCCCTCCATAAGACTCACTGACCTTTCAGAAATTCTTTCTCATCGCCGTAATCTTCAATCAAAAGTAACTGCGGACCAGAAGAGACTCTCGGTCGGACAGCTCATACCAAAATAGTATCGGAGATCAGATAGATTACGGGAGAGTGTCGTGAATGCGGGGTGCGATTGGGAATAATAATTGATAACCAGTCTATACGCGGTTTGTCCGTGTCAGGGTGACACTTAACAGGGAGGACGCAGAGAGTAAGGTGTGCCAACTTCCAGCCCCGGCGTGAGCCGCCTAACGTATCTTGGTGCAGCGACAGCGTTGGTGGTACCGGCCGCCCACTCGTGTGGAAAAATGATAGCGGCGCACTGACTGAGTGCCCTCGGGAGTAGCCGGGGTGAAGCGAGGTACGGTGGTTGGGGGAGAAGGTAGTGGGATCCAGAGAGCGAGTGAGTGAGAGAGAGAGTGAGAGAGAGAGAGAGAGACAGAGAGAGAGAGAGAGAGAGATGCCCCGGGCCGATTCCCTTATCGTCGGCGCACAGTTGTGTGTGCTTTTATGAAGATCTGTCAAACTCGACTACGGGCGGTGTAATGATGTATTGTACACACCTACACACCCCCCGGCTGGCCGCACCGCCACCGAGTAGCCCCAACTTGTGGAGTTGGTGTGTGCGCAAGATCCCTGCTCTATGGAGATAAGAGGCGGTGATTTAATTTAGCGGTTTCGGGGAATTTCTCGATTTAGATTCATTCCTCCTCCTCTTTACGACCCAAGTCACTCCAACACTTCTGCAAAAACTCACGTTATAAGGTGTTACTGGAGGGGAGCAGATGTGCTTTAACGATGAGTCTATTTACTTGTTAGTTATTTTTTTTGTGTCATACTTCTGCGCTACCGCGGGCTCTCAAATTGAACAGCGTGGTCTGTCTCACAGGGTAAAACAGCGGGGACCACCGTTGAACAAGAATCTCTCATCTCGCAACGGAAGTTGAACTCATGACCTTCTGATATTTAACCGCTTACGCCGCCGCCGTGCTAATACGGTCGACGAGCAGGGCTGCGCGATAACAAAAGGACTTCGATAGTTCTCAATAGTGCAGCTTGAGGCCGGTAATATTCGTTCGTGGAGTCGTCACAGTGTGATACATAGAAGAAGGAAAGAAATCGGTTTTTTGTTCAAATATCGAAGCCAGTCAGATCTGGGTGGGAATGATCGCGTATCTCGAACGTCACGCTGCGGAGGGGGGGGGGGGGGGGGGAAGAGAGGACGGAGGTGGGTTGAAATATGAGAGATACGATGAACCGACTGCTAGCTCCCTCCCCCTCCTCACTCCCTCCCTCTCCTGCTGTCTACCTCCACCCTTGCAACTGCCTCACCACGCGATGGTGCATTAGCGCTAATCTCTGCTCTTCGGCCCTCTTTATCTCTGGTACCTCTCCCTCTGCTGCTTCTGCCTCGATCCAGCGCCCAGTGGTGAGTCCAGCAGGAATACCAGAGAGCCATAGGCATCTCGGTCTCTCGGCTCTCTCCACTCCATCGGCCGCAGCTCTCTGCCTACCTGCAACAACGTCGTTCTCCTATCAGATGATCTAATCGTCCGATCCGTTATTCGGCCCGCTATTTGAGAGGGCCACTCCATTTCGAGTTTTGACATTTGAAATCTCATTAGCAATCTGAAAAGCGAAGCTGTGGGATTACATAAATTACCGATCCCGCCCTCTCACCGCTCCCCGGCCCTCTCGGCCGGACTTTCCGTGCTGGACCTGCGACGCTTTGTCCGGCAATCGGACTCTCCGATTCATTCAGTCCCGCACTGATCCTTTGTGCATCACTATACGTATTACACTCATGATATCGGTGTATGGGCACATGTCGTCGATGAAAACTTTTTAGTTATACAATATTGTGTCTAGATATATACGTGTGTATACGATCAGTGCGTTAATAACTAGTATCACGATATTTTCCATGTGAACAGAGTGTCTCGCGAATCAACTATTTCTAGGTTCAGTCCATCTATATAGTAGCTGGTATTTACATAGGTATTGACGATCGCGTGAGGATTATTTTTAACACAATCACCGCCAGCCAGACGAAGTGACTGGCTGAATGATAATATCGGTTTTCAAATATTTCTAAATGGGATTACACGTGTTGACGCGGAATCTGAAAATTATTCTGTTCAACTTTTTCACCGCTTCTCCATGTTTCTCTCCGACTTTTAATTTCGGAATACGTATGGACCGGAACACGGTTCATATTTTTGAGTAAAAATCAATAAGATTTCTCTACCACATGCATATCTCGAAATCACACATTGACACATGCAAATAATTTGATTGTTTTTAGCGTTAGAAGCAATACTCACACCAGTCGAAGAATCGATCGAACCTTTTCAGAGTTGGCCAAACAATGATTGGCTCCGTTGAAGTAGATTTCGAGAATCGGAGTTGAGAGTGACGTGGTTATCGACTAGCCTGTCAGTTTGTTCGTTAACCTTACAGCCACTCACTCAGGCACATTTTGTGAGTGACTAAAGTCTAAACGATTCACGGAGGTGGTCCCGTCCCTCGGCCATTCGAAGATTGTTTAACTCAGGTTGAGCTCCCTATAGATGAACGTTACACCAGTGGACGGATAAATAAATCTGAAAACGATGTATCGACAGATGTTACTCACAATTCGTTTAAAAGATCGCATTTTCCGGTATATCGCTTCTCCGACCAGCAGTTATTATACAGAAAAATCATTCGAGAGGGCTACAATGCCGTCCATCAAGAAGTCCAAGTGAGTTGATCAAGCCGTAAAGGATATAGACTGATCGTCATAAGCCACCGACAGAGACCTCTTCATTTTTTTAGATGTCCTGCCACGTGCGTTTATCCTCCAACGGAAATCCTTCTCAAGACACTTACTCCTTACTTCCGTCCCTCGGCTCCTTACTGCCTTCCGTTAACTTCACCGCTATATATATTCCGAGGTGAGGGTAATTGAGCCGAAGTGCTTCCCCCCTTCGCCGCACGTGGATACTTGGTCAGACAAAGGCATGATCAGGTTCTCACTCAACGTTAAGAGAACCGTTTTCAACAAGTGGTACTTCCGGCTACGATCGAAGAGTTAACCGTCTCCGCATATTTGCGTGTGTGTATGGGAAGACTGCATTGTATGACTCGGAAGACTTTCAACTTCTTATAACTCCCCGTCGTCTAGAACAGTTGATATAAACCAGTTTTTTTTTTTTGTCTGCGATGAATGATTGTTAAGGAATATGCTGCATCTTGGGAAACTGGTGGAGTAAGTATCATCTCGAAATTATAAGAGACTGAAGGAGGTCGTTTCAAGCCTGAAAAATTCAGCATACTAAACTGTTCCAAGTATATCTCGAGTAGATTAGATTCAACTGGGGTCACTTCTTCATAATTAGGTTTCTCCCTTCTTTGGTTACCTAGCTGCAGTGGTCTGCACTTTAGACTGTATATCAAGTGGTCAATGATTCCGAGGCTGGACTCTGGGTAATCGAAACCGATATGGAACGTATTCTTGTAGTCCTTGAGCATCGTGCCTTTTAGACCAAGACGCAAAGTGGTCTTTCGATAGTCTTATCTTATCTTACGGAAACACTCGCGTCCCCGCGCACCCTTCATCCTTACTGTTAGTAGGGACCAGACAGAGGATCCATTTATTCGCAAATGCCAAGGCCGGTCTGGTCTGTGTGAGTGGTGGAAAAAGAAGAAGAAAGATCAGGGAGAAGAGCGAGGGGGGAAAAGAGAGGAGGAGAGGGAGGGCCGAAAGTCACCTCGACTCACTTAATAAATCCATTCGGACGCTCGAAATGCGGCAACGGCAGCGATTCGGACGCGGACAAATCTGCGATATGACAAAAACTCTGTTGGAGTTATCATGCCAAGTCCGAGGGTGGGCAAACTCAGGATCTGAGTTATCACTGTTCGCTCCGCGATTTGTCAAAGTCCCCGTCCGTCGAGCCACGAACGAAACCCTCGTTCCATCGGCTACCCACCGACTCTGGAGAACTCGCCGGATCTAGGGCGAAAAAAAATTAACAAAAAACACCAAAATCACATCAATGAGAATTACTCTCGACTTCCTACGTTCATTATACACATTTTTACGTGGTACTTTATCCAAATAAACAAATATAAGGCACAGGGTTCCTACTAGTCTAGGGAAGAACACTCGTTCCCATATCTTCTTTTACTCTTTCACTGCAGCTTTGGTGATTTGATCGACCCTAGTGTTAATTCTGTGACGTTGAATCGTCTTGCGTTTGTCACATTTGGAACTTGAACAATTCGGTTCTTATGCTGCGATTCTTCAAGCGAGAATTTCGAGTCTCGTTAGAGCATACTTGGGTCAATTTTCTCACCACCTTTGATTAGTGGATTTCCACTAGCATCCGTCGTGGCTAGCCAATCACGAAGCTCAGAAACAGGTCGATCGAGACAGGCCTAATACGGCGGCTGCCAACGAATGGAGCAAGACCTGCCCGCAGGAGGAACTGTGATAGCCTCAGGGTCATTTCTCATTTGTGTAATCTGTGCACCGGGTGTAACCCCACCCTGGTGTCCGTCGGGGCGCGTTGACCCCTCGAGCCTCGTTTGTTTAATAGTTATAGCATAGTTAATTTTGACATGCGTAGCAAGGAACTCGTGATATACAAAACACCATTTTCGCCACGTGGAGTATAGTAGTATAGTTGTACGTGATCAAACTTGGCAGGGTGTTAAAGTCGAAGTTTGAGCCTCGTGATGATTCGTTTACCATTCTGGTTTACCGAAGGACCGAGTCACTTTTCTCACTCCTTGTTGGTGTTCCTTTTCTACTCTGACCATGAGATATTGAAGCCTAAACGATGATTGTGGAATACGACACGACCTCTTTGCGTAGGTCGGCGACAGCGGTTGATAGGCGTTGGGCATTCCAGGCTGGTCCTTGAGAGCGCTTTGGCGCCGTGTTATCTTCTCCGTCAAGATCCCCGGTGGCGGCCCGGGGCCGAAGAAGAGAGTAGGATGTAGAGAATGAGGAGAAAGAGGAAGAGCAGGCTTAGAAGTCAACAGTGCTAGTACTGTTTCGGTAGAGCGCTGCTAGTCTACTCGTGCGTCCCAGGGGAACGTCCACTTTGTTGATCCAGAAATGCTCAGCTCCTCGTCTAGACACAGGGACTCTTGGGATGGTCCATAAAAACTTAGTTTCCATTTCTCGCAGTGCCACTTTCCCGTTTGGGGTCAAAAATTAGCTAGGAATTGGGAACACCATCCATCGGATCGTAGAATATTTCTCTAGGGACGGATCTGACCATTTAACTCCATGTGATCATTTTTGTGTGTCACAAAAATGAAAACCATAGCATTCTGGGTCTCTTTTCGGCCACTATGAGATACCGTGGATCTATATTCACGTTCTGAAACTCGTCGGCTGCGCGTGGCACTCCATTTCGTAACTGCAGATCAATTATAAACGATCCCACCGCAAACCACGGCTCACCCGTTCGGGCCATGTGGTGATCGACCAACTCTGATTGTGAGAGTTAAACTAAGAGATTGTTGCCAAGCTGATGCGCAGCCTGTAACTTTCGGGCATATCTACTTCTCCTAAATTAATTTTTATCAAAGATTGTAGACATTAGTCTTCTCGAACCCAGAGAACATCAGAAGTAATCGAGCCTGTGCTTAATCAAGCTTCTCTTAAAGACAAAAATACTATTTTTATGGGATCGAAAAAGCTCATATCATTTTCAATTCGAGTGTCAGATCAAGGATTTTGGAATGTAACGTTTTCCTTAATATTCGCTGTAAAAAAAATACTTCCATACGTGCTTCCCGTGCAAAACGCTCATACTTTCAAATGTTATGTCGACTTTCTGCATACATCCACAGCCCAAGCTTACTCTTGCCAAAAAAGTGCCCGTGTTCTTACCACTACGGGTCTGTGGCACAATGCGTAATACTCGATGCTCTGATGACGGATAACGTCCGTAATTGTTATCCTCGCGAACAAGCTGGTCTTTCACAGATGCATCGATCATGACTCGTTTATTAGATATCTATCGGAATGATACATCTAGCTGAATCATTTAGTATCGATTCGATGTATACATGAAACTCATTGAACATACGGTTTTCAAAAAACCACGAGGTTCAAATTTTCGCAGGGTCTCCACGAGATCCAGAAGTAGTGAGCTGTGGCTAAAAGAACGCAAAATCTGTGTTTCCGAACAGATACGCGCGCATATATACAGAGAGTTTTTGGTGAATCTAGTCCACCTAGAGATATGCAACTGGACATACGAGGGTTCAATCAAACAATTTTTATTTATGCCAATTCGAATTTTATTTTTTCGATGGTCGATTGAACCGCGTTAACATAGCCATGAAGATAGGTGTCAGTGAAGGTATGAGATTATAAACGACGTTCATACCGAGGATGTTTAGTTTCTATGGCGACCGATAGCCAATAACGACAGAAAAAAGAAGAAAAATGCCGTTCAATCAACCATCGAAAGAATAAAATTCAAGTGGGCGTAAATAAAAATTGTCTGAACCCTCTTACTACATACGAGGGTCCAGTTGCATATCTCTGGGTGGACTAGTTTCTCCAAAAATTCTCCGTATACTAGATATTCAAGTTTAATAATGAGCATACGCAGCTAGATACCAGAACACGATCAAGCAATAGATGAAGATAAACGTAGAAAAAAAGAGTGGGAGCGAGCCAGTTGGAGTAAAGGAGATAACAATAATGATAATAATATCACTATTCGTTCGGTTCTGTACCCAGCTTTAGAGAAAACGTTGAGAGGATCAGCCTGTGGGCTCACACAGTTACAAGTACAAACACAGTGTGGATAAGTTTGAAGAAGAGGTGGTACAAATAGTGATAACAGGTAATTGTGTGAGCCCTGTTCGAGCACCTTGTGCGTTGATGGTGATATCAGTTCTCGTCTGTAGTGATGAGGCTCGCGCCGTCTGTTCTCGACAGGCCCTGTCTGCGACACATTATTCTCTTCTAGTTAGAGGCAGACGATCCAGTCAGTCAGTCAGCCAGTCAGTCAGTGAGTGAAATTCCAACACCGCATGTGCGCGGAATCATATATCACTTGATCTTCATGTTGATTAGTGTAAAAATAGTTTCACTCATTATTTTAGCGAATATCAGTGGATTTTAATCTTTACGTGCAACGAACGGAACCGGCAATAACGCTGTTCAGTAGTATCTCGAGTCCATGCTCTTGGATAAATGAACATGAAGATATACTGCGGGCTAGAACCAACTCAGTGTCCGCCACTTAGGATTCTTCAAAATGAAGTGGCGAAGTGTGCAAGGTATTACTATTCGTTCCCATCGTCTTCTTCAGTGAAAAGGGAGCAGCGCAGCAGGAACACGCATTGTCTTGATTAGAGAAAAAGTCAATTTGAGTTTTCATCGCCAGTTTCTGTTTCCACTTTATGTTTGTTGCTATGAAATCCAGTGGGAAAGTGTATCAATCGGCGGAGTCATATATCACGCGAATCCCATTCAGAGTGATACTGTAATTGTAACAATTTTAAACCATGAGTGTCCTGCTTTGGCGTCAGCGACTGGCTACTCTCCGAGCACTTTCTTCGACCCGTACATCCAGTAAGTACATTATTTGAATCATCGGACTCATTTGATAATACGCTTAGCAAAGGGAACGGTGGTTTTTTCCTTCTGTGTCCTCAGTACAGACGTTCTGATCTTGTGATAATAGATTCTTAAGATTCAATTCTGGACTTTGTCATACTTAGCTAATCGGTATCAATTATATCAAGATTTTTTGGACTTTGTTTATATCTCGATAAAGATCTTCGTCTGATGTCGACCGATTAATATCTGCGCCTGATAGATGATTAGCGGAGCCTGATCGATGGATAGCTCGTCATTCGATCATCCGATATTGAGGTTAGATTATCATCAGATTTCATGATTTCGACATCAGATAATCACTTGGCGAAAAAATGATCAAGAGCGGAACAACGAAATTTTCATCTGTTCGCGTTTACCATGCACTTGGTGATTTCAACTATCGCACGTCAATTCAAATTTATCTCAATTCTATGTGAACAGCTTTGGCTGGTTAGTAATTGCGTAAAATGGATTGCAAGCATTTTTCTTCCAGTTTTAAATAACAATTTCGCAAATTTCTGCAGTTCAAGAAATTCTCTGAGATTTCTAAATAGCGGCTACTAAATGAACGCAAAAATATCTTCTCGGTTATCTCCGATGAAAATGTGACTTCAAAAATCTGGGTGAGACAATTCATTGCAAGGAATATACAGTACAATCGACTTTCGTTTTTTCCGAAAAAAGGCCGAGTATTATGGGCTTCCTTCTTAGGCATATCGTGAGACCTTGAACATCACACTTTAGCATGAGTGTAACGGTATGAGAATATCAGAGCAAACAACCGTAGTCATGGCAGTGCGCCGGGAAAAAGCGCTGATAACGTGCAGCAGCCTACACGATGGAGGAAGGAGGCCAAACATTTGTCCCTGATAAGATCTGCTATCTTTTGAAAACTTTCTCCTGTTTTTACGTTCGCTTTATCGCACCTCGGATTCTCGTTTGAGACACTGCAGCCTCCTGATCCATAGTAATACGCCAGAATAAGAAAACGGAAAAGGAGAAGAACTGGACCCTCCATAGCCCGTCGCCCTCTATACTCGCTCTTCGCAGATCTTTTCTTCATGCCAGCTATTTGCAATGTTGTTATAACCATTAGAAGGAGTCGGTAAGTCGAGCTGTGCTCGACGATAGTCACGGGCTATCTCTTCCAGAGATATTTTCAGTATCGATATTTTACGTATATTTGTGAGCATAGAGAAGGGAGAGAAGGAGGGGAAGATGCGAAGGTAAAATACCTATTCGTTCTTCTTATTTTGCGTCGTTGTTTTGAATCTGTATGATTTCTTCGAGGGCCAGACATATTTTCTTCCACATTACGTCGAACCGGAAACAGTCGGTCATACTGACGTATAAAAGTTCATGCGATCCGGGGATCGTAATCCTACTGTGATTTAGTAGATTTTATATAACGATTCAAGTCAGAGATCCTGTAACATGCTCCGAAATTCGAATAAACCTCTATTCTTCAGGTTCTCGAAATCAGATTCATCCGGATTTTCTTGCGAGACTCGACTGGATATCCTGGAGACCTGAGGAATTTCAGAAAATTCACTTACATGGCAGTTGGAAGTCTATAAAAATCTGTAAGCTTTTTTCCCTCGTTGAAATGCTACGTATAATTCCTAGTTTATTCCGACAAATTTGCAAAAATCTCGTATAATTTGACAAAATTTCAATATTTTCCAAACTTGATGACTATATACAGTTTTTCGAATATCAGAGAGAGGGTTCTCTCAAGAGATGGAAATATACTAATAGGTCGTTCGCGATCTAGCCAACTGCTTCAATGTTTCACGTTATCTGGTACAGGTGCCGTAGACACATGCATACCAACCTACAAACATACATACTCACCGGCGTTAAATCGCCTTCAATAAATAACGATTACCTATATTAATTTGTTGGACTAGCGGCGGGCGTTCCGGGATAACCGGGCGATCGGGCGTTCGTTCGCTCGCTTCCAACCCTTCTTTCATCCACCAGCTCTTGGAGAGGACGAATACCTACCTACCTACCTGCCTATATCCAGATATCTCGGATCTAGAGCCAACAACAATTAGCCGGGGGTCAAAGTTCGATCCCGCTCGGCCCGTTGTGGGCGGGCACCACAAGCTCGCATCGAGAGCAATCTGAGTAAACAAATCACGGATATAGGTAGGTTGGATGGTTGGTTAACTGGTTGGTTTGTATGCCTGACCAGACCAGACCAGCCTAGAGCCCGGTCTCGACTCTCCGAAGTGCAAACACAGCAATTTCGGCCGGGACATACGAAATGCGCAATGTGATACAAAAGAGGTTAGGATTCCATACTCTCAGTAAAGTTCCCGCCGTAACGTCTGCGGATCATTCCGCATTTCAGCTTCATTTGCATCGGATGGAATCTTCTTCCGTAATTTTTTCCTGGATGCTTTGCGGGCTCATAATAGCTCGCGCGTAAACTCCTAATTGATATGGGTCAATCAGAGAGAATTGGTCGATGATGCTCAACCCTAATTTTCATCGACGTGGTGTACGGAGTGGATCGCATACATCCGCAACGTAAACGTACACGTATATGTATAAAACATGAACTGCGGATCTCGTCCGCCTCCACGCTGCTCCTCAAATCCCTCCCCACAATTCGTTTCGGTTTTGGCCTGGGGCGGTTCGCAGATCGGTAGGTATGAGGTACAAACCAGAATCTACATAGCCTCACAACAAAACTACATGTATAAGTGTGCATATAAAACGGACGTGTAAATTACGAAGCGGAGGTTTCAAGTTTGAGTTTCAAGTCCGTCGGTTTGCTGGTTTGCCGGTCCGCGTTTGCGTATGGTTCTTATCGGTCAAGATGATCTCTACATTGAATCTATTTTTCTCCTCTTCTTGAACATCATTGCTCAGCCAGCTGAGGTGGCAAGGAAGCTCCATCTCCTGCTGGTCGCCGTCGTTGTGGCTGATGCCCTTCTCTCTCTCTCTTTGTCGCTCTCTATCTCTCTTTCTTTCTCCCTCTTTCTGAGGATGAACGCGTTAACGGGAGGAGCGTGGAGGCGAGATGGGGATCCTCGGACTCGAGACGACCGCCCCCCACCCGCACTGAAGCTTGAGCCTGAGCCCGAGACTGAGCCGCGATGCCCTCCCACTGATATAAGTGGGTCCTGTGCGCCAACCTGTTATTACACCCAGCCCTGTACAAACAACGTGTTAATCGGCCCGGGCTCTCGAGAGCGGAGCCCCGACGTCGTTCTTTCGTGATTTATTTACAGTGGACAGCCGCGAGATCATTCGTTCGTTACTCCATTCTCGCGGAGCTTGCTCGCTTCTCCAAATTCAACTTTCGTTAATCAATTGAGCGCATTACCTCACCGCGGTTGTAAACTTCACAAGGTACTTCAACATTTCATCCATGAGATGATCACACTCAATATCTAGATGCAGAAGTGTCAGTTCACGCCATTTGTCTTATAGTTGCCAACCACTACTATCGGTTGTCGATTCTGCTCCCCTTCGAGTTCCTGCTTTCGAATTCTGTTTTATTATTATCATCGTCATTGTCTTCGTTAATTTTCGGTCATGAAAATAAGACAAATTGACAGACAGACGTTTGTTCGGTCAATTGAGTCGTCTAGAACACGTTGGATACGTCTGGCAGCGGTGGCCGCGTGCACCGAGCGATAAGCGGCATCCCCACGGTACACCCACAAACTTTGGACAACTTTCGGTGCTAGCGCCGCTAATCTCACGTGCATACGTCAGATTGAAGCCTACTTATACATGGCAGTTAATTGCAATTATTAGCTGTCAATGAAATGATCTAGGGTAGGCATTATAGCTCGTATTCCTCTCAGGTTATCATTCAATTATTCGCTGGTTTCCTCCATTCTGTTCATCTACTTTTTTTCGTTCCTCTTGTATCTCTTCGTTTTGTCAATATTTCTTATTTTCCGCGGTCATTTTATCCTCTCCAGCGAACGCATGGTTCCGAATCTGTAATTTCGCCTGAGTGGGCTCGATGTGTTTTCGATTGTATTTCGTTTGATTTTGTTGTTCTGCTTTCCGTTAATCTTGTAACAAACTACCTGCCCGTCCATCTGTTACTGACACTCACCTTGTTAGGGAAAGTTTGGTTGAAGAAATACGTTGACCTACCGTTGGAATTTGAACCCATGACCTCCTAATCTGTAGTCGAGCTCGCTACCCCAACGATATAGGGCGTTCGGACAGGAATGGTACGCGGCGAAACAGGATAATTAGCGTCGCAACACCGACGGACTCTTTTACTCTGAATTAGATAATGCAGTTTATAAATCTTATCGTATACGATTATAGAAATAAGATCGACAGGATAACAAACAGATATATAAATCAAGATATCTTGAATCTGATAACACGATAGATGTCCAAGAGATAACGCGTCCGATAGAACAAAAATCGTGGAATACTCCTCGGTTTTATTTGAGAAACAACATTTCTATAGGCTTATTAGATCCTGATCTTTTCTCATTTTTTTCGACGAAATTGTCTTCGGTCGTTAATTCTGGAGAAAGAGAGTTATCCAGATGCTTGAAAATCGGGGATGAATCTTAATTTTATGGGTATAAAGAATTTCACAATGTCGCAGCCCTGTGATCCAGCGGTGTATTATTCTCATCACACGTTTAATTCATCATGAAGTTATGAGTTAATTGACCTACGCGGACGCCGGTATTCTGTAATCTAACTTCTCAATTGGAATAACATAATTCGCCTCCAAATGCGACGAACTATACCTAATTGTACAATTGCTTTATTTTTGACTCTGGGAGGACTAGTTAATTCTGCGACTATTTTTCTTTGTCATGTACGCACCTCGGTAAACGGTTGATGGAAAAAACAGCAGTAGAGAACGAAGGAGGGAGAGAGAGAGCGAGAGAGAGAGAGAGGAAGAGAGAAAGGAAAAGACGCGGCACTTCCTTATCTACCGGTAACGACTCCTCGTTATTAATCGCCGTTTGGCATTCGAGATATCGGAGGTGTAGGTACGCGCGCGCGCACACCCTGGTGGTAGGACGCAGACCCATTTTCGTATCAGCATCGATACCGGGGAAATCAGCAATGCATGTCTCGGCGAGCAGGCAGGCAGGCAGGCAGGCAGGCAGGCAAGCAGGCAGCCCGCCACGCTATGCTATGCCGCGCCGGGGCCTTACTTCGTTTACGGGTTACCAGGGGCGCGGTGCGGCGATGCGATGCGATGCGATTGGAAGGAGGTAGGGGAGGGGCAACCAGAGAACCGGGGAACAAGGGAACCAGAGAAGGAACGAGCCACGGTGCCTGTGCAATGATTTATTATTTTTATCGCGATTCTCGTGAACGCGAACGCGAACAGCGGGCGCAACGCTTACTAGCACCGTGAACACGAGGAATCCGCCTAAAAGAAACAGGTGAAAATCAGAGATTAAGAAGTTCCTCGTGGCACTGCAACGATGCGGCTCGGAGTCCGGCAACACGAGTCAACAGAATAATCAGACCAACCGCCAACTTCCGAATGCCTACTACGATTCTATATTCGCCCTCGTACTGATCAACAGCAATTCACTTAGCCATGTGGTTCACCCAGAGCAACCATAGATCACCCCCTAAACAAAGATGTATGGCTCCGCGAGGCCGGATCGCATGATTCCTTGACGACTCTATTGCAACGAATACAGACATCACAGACAATTTCAGTCTCAATCTTTTGTATACGAGAAGGAAATTGCGGTAGTAACTTGGATGTAGACGCTTTATTTTCACCGTATTATTCAAATCAACAGAAAACAACAGACAACTAGCCTTGAGTTTTCTTTGGAGCTGATCGATAGGTTGAAGAATCATTGAACGCAACGTGGAAACCTCAGAACAGTGTCTGAATCCCTTGATGCACTCAGAGCTGGATTTATTGCAATGTGTTCCCACCAGTTTCTGGACGGCTGGTTTCGAAGGACTGTGAAAAGGAGTACCGCGAGAGAAAAACGGAGCAAGATTTTCAAGAACACGAGTAGAAAGAAATCAGTAAATAGAAATGTTCGCAGTGAGCATAAGAGTAATTTCAATTCTTCACGTTGTTCTGCAATTTTGTCGAAACCAAATCGTTGGGTGTGGCTGCATCTTGCGATACCGAATGTCTTTGAATTTATTTTCTCGATATAAATTCGCTGCTATAGAGAAATTCGAACAACCATTCATGACGAGGTACGAATGAGAGAGGTTTCAGGTTTTGGGTGTAGGGTGTGGAGAGTCGAGTGTGGAGTGTCGCAGAGCACATTAGCACATTAGCACACTAGGTGGTATAAGGGGTATCTGTAACCACGCCGTCGGTAGGTAGGTATAAGTGCCGACAACTTGATAGAGAGCAGTCAGCCCCCGTTCGGCCCTTCTCTCTTTCTCTCTATCGGTTGAAGAAAAAAAATGCAAGTTTGTGAACGCCGACCGAACTAATGACTCGATGAAAAGCTCATTGCCTCACAGATAGTGGCCGTTGCCTCACTCTACCTGCCCCTGCCCCCCACGCAAAACGACGACTACCTACTTCTTAAATTCTCTCTTCTTTTCTCGATTGCTAAGAAATTACACCTCGAATATCTCTAGTAGATATATACGACTTTGTTCTAGCTTAGCGACTCGCCTGAAACTCTTCTTCGTTCCGCTTCTCTGCAGCATGAAGCTAGGTTCTCAGGATGTCTGTCTGAATACTCTGCCTACATTCTACGAGAAAAGGGAAAGAATAGTGGAGAGAAATTGAGAAGGGGCGAATGTTTGGGAAAGTTTTAAGGAATAAGGTTCTTGAATACGAAAAAACAGCGGACCCAGGCTATTATATCTGTTTTTCTGGTGGTTAAAGAGCTGTTAAAACTTACGCGAAATCTTAACGAAGCTAAGCGAATGTCCAGAGAATTTCAAAAATATTATGAATCGTAGTTCACCATTCTTGGTCAGAATTTATCATATTTCCATTCTTTTCGAGCGAACTAACTCTCAATTTTCGCAATCTCAGTATGCGTACCGTGGTCTTCGTCTGATCTGGAGCTAGCAGAAAACTTCACGAACCGGAATCCCGAAGCGCGTATAACTATTGAATTTTTCTTACATCAGGTTCTTTCCTTATCGTTTCTACACTCGAAAAACACAGTGACAAATCTTTCAAAGTTTCAAGTTAAAATTCATGCATGAAAGTATGTTTCGGAAAACTTAATGAAAAACTGAAAATAAGGAAGAAATGAATTCGTCTTTCCACCTTTGTAGCTAACAGTAAATATCTGACGATAAAGTGAACCGATCTAAGTCGAACTGAGATAGAGTAAGAAAGAGGAAAATCGTAGTAAAAAAAGATATCAGAGATTGTACCTAGCAGCTCATTACGGGTAATCAATTCGCCGATACATTATCGGGTGGATTTGTGCAGGGGTAAGGGGTGGTCGGGTGGGTGTAAGAGGGGAAGCTCATCTCCGCCTGAGCGAGTTTTAGCGTGCTTCGATGCAGGCGGGACGGCGCGGCGCGGCGGTGGAGGCGGCAGTCGCGCCGCGGGAGCTGATTTACACAAGTATATTGAATTTATTGAGATGAGCCAAGGGGATAGCGGCCGAGAGGATATTAGCTGCCCCGTCCCTTCCTCTCTCCCTCTTTCCCGACCGATTCGCATTTATTAAGATCGTTCGGCTGATTCATAAAACGCGGCTCCGATATAGCCGCTAAATGTGATTCTACGCCACACTCGAGTTAATCTGCATGCAGTGACCGAACCGGCGAACGAGATCCAGACGCGATGAGGCAGAGACCGCGCGGCATGATTCGAAAGGCCTAAACAACGGTGCAACTTATTTCTACTCAACGGAAACCGCAAACAAATGAGGATATAGATTCAAGAATTCGAATCCCTCGTTACAGTTCAACAAATATCTCGGAAATTCCTTCAAGTTATATATATATTATTTTTCACAGATTCTATCAGTTTCTCTGATAGTTTTTCATCGAATTTCACGTATAGTTTCTACGGATTTTTATCATACTTCATAAATTCCCTCCGAATTTCACGAAATCGTATACATTTTTTTTACACTATTTCACCATGACCGAGAGCAATCTCAGTAATTCTTCTATGATTTTACTGAGGTTCTCAAATCATCCTTGCAATAAAGTCAATTGAAATTTCACGCATTTTTCTTGGATTCGAGTCAGATTGTACTATGAATTTTTATTCCTAGTCTTCAATGAATTCTTCGAGGATTCCGGTTCGATCTGACAGAATACTTGAAGATTTTACATTGACAATGAGATCCTATCGGTTTTTACGATTTCGTTGAATCTTCAAATTTTCTTAGATTTCGTTCAACTTCCAGGGACTTGTATTGGACTTCAATTGGGCGCGATGATTTTTCCCAGCATTTCCGTAGGGGTTCACAAAATTTTTATAAATTCCTCGAGATCACATAAACTTCACACATTGAATTGAGAATTGAATTGAGATTTTCGAATTCGATTGGGATTTCATTTGGAGTTTACAAATTTTTCTGGTTCCACAGTCAGCGGGCCTATTCGCTAACTTGACGCTATGCATAACTGAAAAGATAACATCAAATCTTGCTGTTATAATATCCCTGCTGTCATTAGAAACTAACGAAAATTCAACAAATCAAGAATGAAATTGCGCTGTCGTTTTGCAGTTATATTACACCTATGATAGCGCCAAGTTAGCGAATAAGATCTTACAAATATTCTTCACATTTCACACATTTATTTGTGAATCTAATTAAAACATACGAATCTTTGTGAAATTTCACCTATTGTTAGGTTTTTATTGTCTTTTCATGATACTATGGATTTTGATTGTCGACTAGTCGTATTTTATCTGTTCCTACCTTGATCGGAAATATCTCGTGAGATCGTAATACATAGATTGTTTGTTAATTCAACATGAATTGCTCCACAGTTTTACCTACTCACACTTTATAGCTTTTTCCCAGATATTCTCCTGTTTCCGCAGATTTTTTTTTTTCAAACTCTAGCACGAGTTATTAGATTACAAACATAAAGAGGGAATCAAGGTTCCCTTAAATTTGTCTCGCCTCCGATCCATGAGGATTCGAAAATAAGTAAACCCTTTACCAAGATTCAAAACAGAAATCACCACTTCCAATGAACAGAAAAGAAAATCGCCAAAGCGCACAACAATAATCAAAACATTCAGATTCGAATGAACAAAGATTCGATTTCAAAATCTTGTCCTGTTTACTAAGGAAGCAGAAGATGGGATTCCATTTAATGAGATATTTAGACCTGAACCAATGTGGAGGTTAGCTCGCAACTGACACATACCTACTTTTTGCGCGACATGAGAACGAATATAAGAGATGTGCCAGCTGCATTGTGTCCGCACCCGCTGGCATCCCGGCGAATAACTCGCCGCCCTTATCTCCCGCCGCCAGACGACGACCTTCCGCAATTGAACCCTTCCGAAACCTAGGCGTCCTCGCCCATTCCAGAGCTACCTCTCCACTCCCAGCGTCTGGCTTCGCGCTGCAACTGGTCCCGAAGAAGGCGAGAACAAAAAAGTGAAAACCGTGCAAACGAAATAAATTAAAACAAAAAAAAAAGAGCTAAAGACGTAGTTTCGAAAGCAGGCATATGCCCAGTGATGGCGATCAGACTAAGTTGGTGTCCTGAGGGACACTTTCCGATGATCCTAAAGCTTGTACAACTACGTGACGGTAGCAGCGAGCAGTTGAGTAGTTTCGAAGGCCTAGGTGTTCGGCGAAGGCATAAACAAGAGGCGGGCAACTCAAGGAGGTATATAGAAGTTCTCAGTTATCAGTGGGACGCAGCGGTGTCTTTATCAGGGCCGCAGTGTCTCCTTATCGGGATCCATTAGAATATCTAAATACCTCTCTTGGTTGCGGGCTTACGGGTGACGGGCGTGCTTGGTGCGGGGCAACGAAACCACTCGATGTGAGGAGGGACAGGGTCGAGGGAAAAGTCGCTGGCTTGGCGGTCACTTGATAACGCTTGCCATACTACCATCTTATTTATATTCATCAATTTTAGGACCATGACTGCTTATCGGTTAACCGCAGCCAGGTATCCACGGTCTCTGTATTGTCCCGTTTTCACCGAGGACCTTGCCCTTTGTCCGTGTTTGATACTCGCGATCTTCCGGATTTCCCTCATTGGTGAACAATTCCGAGTGTTATTATTCTTCAGTGAAACCTCCCAATAGGAAACCTAATAAGGAAAAACGTTCGAAAGTTCAAATGATGAAGAGACGCGTTCAGTTCTGTATAGTGTATACTCCATATACCGGAAAACGCCAGGTCAGGAAACCAATAAGAAAACCAAAATACTGAACTGGAGAGTGAGTATAAACGTAACTCCTTCGTGGATCACAAGAATGTCTGTCTGGTTATTTGAACAGTACAAATCTTGATAATATTGAAAGAAACTTGAATATCAATTCAACCTTCAACTTGGTTTCGTTTTGTCTTGCGATTCGTTGTTCCCTCGCAGTCAAAGCGAAAGCCACATCCATTCTCATAGGTTTAGCATTCGTACTTCATTATTCGTATCGTAGACTCTGGTGTGAAATGTACGACACCAACGTGGCACATTTTTACGCGAAATCTATTCCTGTTTTTTTGTTGTTTGTTTTTTTTTTCTGCAAAAATAACGTATAATAAGTATCATAATGTATCATGTATCATGTGTCAAGTATTCAAGTAGTCGAAAATTTATTTTAAATAGCGTTAATCCCGAAATTGAAAAAACTGCGGTTCTTGATGTTGTATGGTTGTGCAAAAAATCACGTCAAGAAACAAGTTACATATTCCACCAGCTCAGAGAAGAGGCGCGTTAATTGTTTTGTCCGAGTTGATCAGAGTACTGGTCGGTGGCGATGGTGTCCGCCAGACGTGCCTTGGGCACGATCCGTAACGGCTGTATAGATTAATGTGGAGTAGAGTAGAGAGGAGTACGTATACTGTATGTGCAACGGGATAAAAACTCGTGTTTATTTCGCTTCTTGGCTTGCTTCGCTCCATCCCCTTTCGTCCTTCTTCCTTTGATTCCTTTAATGCTCTTTCTCTCACCAAACCGGAGAAAAGATGAGTCGAGTAGAGAAGAGAACAGAAGAGAAGAGAAGCCACTCCTGGGTCCGTAGTAATGGTTGGAGCGTGTTGATAGCTATGTTAATGGCCTATTTAGTGTTTAACCGCTTGTAAAATCCCGCAGATATATATTTTATGTCGATTGAGGTTCGTGTTACCTGAAGCTCGGCCCGACGCCATCCACTACGATCTTGACTGAGGTGCATTTCATAGCTACTATTATCTTCATTACTTTTTTCAGTCATGCTTTCTTTCTCTCTCTGTTTCTCTGGATACCAGGCATTAGTTATCCAACTATCAATCCATCGTTGAGAATTATTAATCAATTCTCGAATGGCGATGATAATATAGGTATATACCTCCACTTTTCGTTTTACCCGTACATCGAGCAACACAGTTACAGAACTGGTAGCAAATGAAATTTCAGATTTGTTGTTTCTTTTCCTTGATCTTCCCTTTCTGGACTTCTAATAAAATGAACGACAGCGGAGAATTTCTTCGAGAAATCGAGGTGGTATCGCGGCCGTTTGAGTATAGGTAAAACGGGCTCGAATATTCACATCCGTATCTGAAGGGGGGCCAGAGGTCTCACGATCGTTCCCAGGCTCGCCGATGGTATCGTCGTCATATTAGAGGAAGTTATAAATCGCAGGGAATCTAAAATTGATCTTTTCTGCAGTGGCAAGGCAGGCAGGGGGCGAAGGGGGTAGGCGGGGCGCTATATATTGGCCGGTGAGGATGAGCCGCGGGCCCCCCGCGCGACTATCGAGAAGAGGCTCCGCGAGATATATCGATTGTGACGCGTCTGCGAGTCACAGATAAGCCAGCCGGCACCCGATCCTCGAGCTCACCCCCATCCGGTTCGAGCTCGTCTTTATTCAACAACTTGGAGAAATAGCCACTGCATCAAAAGCCGGCCCTGCATCCTGATCGTTCAACCTGCACACTGCACTGTACACAACTGTATAATGTACAACATACAACTTAATTGGGTGAAACTGGTTGCCTGCTCGGCTTTCCCAGCCCCTTTATCCTGGGCTTCTCTCGTCTCTCCCGCCGGCTCGACTAACATCCAGGGAGAATTTTAATTGGTGGCAATTTGTCCTCCCAATGCAGCCTGCTTGGGCACACCGCGTCGACACTCGACACTCGACACCTTACACCTACCTACCTACCTAACTTTGCTCAATAGGATGGCGTTTCGGCTCCAGTTTACGACCGATCTTCAGAGTTTGTTAAGTAGCGATTACTCTTCATATATACAAATATTGGGGCGCCCGCAAAGTTAGTTAAAAGTTGGATGAAAGGTCAAGGGCACTCATTGGAGGCTTGATCTTGTAACCTCTTTTCCAATTTTCAAATAATGATTGATTCATTGAAACTCATGATGGATCAGCTCCTACATAGAATGAGACCGCTTGAGACTGTATTATCCGAAAAACTTGAAACTCTTAGCTGAATTTTAGTCACTGATGTGATCAAATTATGTGAGTGATGATCATTAAGCCAACATCACGTCGATGGGACCGGTAATGAAACGGTTAACGCCTGGCGTGTCGGGTGCCCCCTGGAGCGCGGTCAAGACGTGTTATTATAAGACCATCACTGGCAAACGATGAGTCTCAATGGCCCAGTAGCCGGCCTCCCGGGGGAAGAAGAACAAGAAGAAGACGACGGAGAAGAAGGGATAAAAAGAGAAGGAGAAGGATTGAAAGAAGAAGAAGAAGGGAATTAGAGCCGTAAGATTTATGGAGCACGTGCTGCGCCCTGACCCTTTTTCGTCAACCGATTCCCTCAGGTTTATTGTTAGCTGCCCGACTTTCATCCAACATGACTTTTGCCTCCTTTAAAACTAATGAATTATCATAGTAATTACATCCTTCAACCAAAATAGATGGCGAGTCCCTTGACTTTTCGACGACACAACCATCATACATTTTATGGAGTCTGTAAAGGCCTCGAAAGTCAATTAGATATACAATCATATCGATGGTGGATACAAATGCCTATACTGTTTTTGATATCCTTTCAACAAATCGTAGCACAAGTACTTTATGAATGAAGTATGGATAACTTTTTCGGCTATGAAAGGCACGTTTCGAGCGAAGCTTTAGGTAGAGAACTTTTTGGAGATTTAGGAGTGTGATAGTACCTGTTGCGTGGCGTCGAGAACGTCATAAATACTCAATTAATGGTCGTGCGGCGATCGTGCCGACGTGTGTTTTGTCGCTCGTGGTTATATCGGGTCGTCGATCGATCGGCTAATTCTGAATTCCCCCCATCGTTTTGCTTGGCGTCGCGCGGTACCACGGAATGAGAAAGAAGAAAAGTTGTGTGATGTGAATTCCCGTATACCTTGGAGGTTCGAAAACGATCAGGGAATCGAGCGATATATACTTGCCGTAGAGTAGTACCGCAGCCGAGCCGCTGGCCAAAACCGAGATCCCGTGCCCGCACAAGTATTATACGGCACAAGATGCAGGGGATAGATCGCCGAGAAAGGACATCCAGAAGGGGACCAGAACGCTGAACGTGGACTGGAGATTGGGCCGTGAAGATGGCGGCCAGGTGTCCCGCTTCCACGTTACTCTCGCCAACTCCGTTTACACACATTCGCAATAACCGTCTCGTATACAAACTTCTCTCGAACCAAGATTGAAAAGATTCGAAAACCGAACGACGGCTCTGCGGCCGTGGGCGACCGAGCTCATCGTGAAACATCCGAGTCGATCTCACACATGATCCCGCAGTTATTTGGTTCATTGTCAGTCCTCTGCCTTCTCTTCTTTCCTTCGTCCACATCTCGAATACCTAGATAACAAAGACTTGTATCACTCCTAATCGAGTCCACAACTTTCGGCCCAATTTTAGAGTGAAATCATGCAACGCCATAGTCATTTGCCCATTTGCGTATATTGATCACAGGGTCAATCATTTTCTTTGTTGATCTGTTCAAAAAACTAGAATTTCGTTTATCGATCAATGAATCCATCGATATCTCCAGGTTACTTTCGCGGTTTTGGCTTGGCTTTTTTTTAATCTGTTGGTTCTGATCTGGCCATGAGACAAGAACTTGCGGTCCAAATATTGGGACTGGTTCAAAGAGGCGAGCATCGAGAACTATTGGTGTCTTTGTCGAGTGTCGGGTATCGCGAGGACAAACACCCGAACTTGGACAGAGGAAAAAACGGACGGTAAAGGCAGACCGAAGACGTGCGCCGATGAGGTGCAGGCTGCCGCATGGACGGTGTTCGTAGACCGGTGATTGATGACCGACCAGGCTAATGAGGAGCACTGAGCTGGTGGACGGGATCACGATAAAGAGGTCCACCTCACACAACCGTAACACCTCCTTCGTCGTGCGGGAGTTTCATATCTGATTCTCTCTCCCCACCCTGACTGACCACCTCCTTCTTCTTGGTCCTCCTTTGCCCCTCCGACTCGCCAGTTTCTGCGTTCGCTCTTGTGACCTAGGACGACTGCCAGTTGTCACGATCTTTGTTTCACGGACCTGAAGTGCGTTTCGTGAAGAAGCTCGCTATGGTATTAACCATTTCTTCACGCGGGTAATAGTCTCGGGGAATTGTGAAACCTCTGACGATTGGGCCCGGCTGCCTTGGCTGAAGTTACCTAAAAGTATTTTGGATTAAATTTAACCGAACGTCACTTGATCTGTACAGCACGTTGGCTTGCGTCGCTTTTCCGTACGTCGAGTTCACAATAAAGCCTGCTAGGGTTAAGATAGGCTGTCAACCGTTATCAGACGAATCCAGACTCGCCACAGAAGCCTCCGTTAGACCTCACACCCACACCCCTAATCCTTCGCTGCTCTTGCACCCCTACACGGTGATGCAGGATGTTCGGTATTGAAATTTTGGTATTTAAATTCAATATTTTTCGAAAGCGGCGATTCCGCATCACGGAATAAAAATTCGGTCCATTGTATGTACGAAGGCAAAAAACAGAAATTACAAATTGGAAGATGATTGGCCACTTCATAATTGATCTAACGTACGATTTTGGCAATTGAAACCTGCAGACTTCGAGTGACAACTCACGGTCTTACGTGGTTGTAAACGCTTAGTTTATGTTGTGGTAGTTTGGTGCTGATGCAGTGTGTTTCATCGACGCTGTAGCAACCTTAAACATAGTCGAATATTATTTACGTTAATGCGTTATCGTGAGATTCAGTATACAGGCATCTCGAGTCAAGATACTGCGAATATCTCAGAGTAGCGAGGAGGCGGTTCGTTGCCGAGAGTAGAGGCTGTCCCTCGACGAAGAGGGAAGAGGAGGATGAGACTGAAGGTGGAGGGAGTTCGGGGAGGGCACTGCATGCAGCTGATAAGGCTTTCCAGACCGATAGCGAGCCGGCCAGGTTCTCTAGGCTCCCTTACTCTCTTTCTTTCTCTCTCTCTCTTTATGTCTCTCTCTCTCTCTCTCTCTCTCTCTCTCTCGTCTCTTCGTGTTCTGTCCCGATCCGCATTGCACTGCACACGGCATCGGCACTCTTCTGGTCAAACCAACTTGGTAAACTTCCATAAATGAGAAGCAACGCATAGAATTATTGAGGAAAAGGAAAGAGGAATCGAAATGGTAGAGAAATTTGATCACAGAGAGATATCTCAAGGATTATTATGACCCTATTCGCATATGATGGTATATTTTTTGATGGCGCAGTGCAACGTTGAGTATAAATGAGTACATACATAACGTACGTGTATCATTTATCAAAGGCCGGTACGAGAAGATTACCCTCAGGGAAAGAAGATGTAGAAAGAAAGGCGCCCAAGAATGCCGCCCGCGAGTGTCTGGGCACGCGGAGTCCGCTGTGGCACAAGATAACATACGATATCAGTTCGTTGGCATAATGTGCTCGTTGTGTCCTCTCTGGCCCTTTTACACCGACGCCCCAGCTTCTCTATTTAAACACGGGCAAACTCAACCGCGTACACGTCATCGCCAAGTGCCGACATGATCTTTCCATCCAGTAACAAAGATCAGCTCTTTCATAACATCTCAAGTGTTTCTTTATACTTTTCCTTATATTTTATCAAGCAGTATAATCTCAGCGAAGCAGTTCCACGGATTGATGCAAAATTGAAAGAACCATTCCGTTCCGCAAATACATATTCAGTTGTTGATCATTACGACTGGTTCCGGTGGATCAAATATACTGAGGACCGTTTCTCTCTCTTTATTTTTTGTTGTGTAATTTTAGTTCATGTCGAGCGGAGATAGTATCAGGGTTCAAATGGGGAACGGGTTGCGAAAGCGTCATATTGAAACCATAATTCGTGGTCCCGCATCGGGCTATCTCATCGCGTCACAGTAAATACTGATTCCTGGAACGTCGCCGGTAAAGTCACTTATACTTACTTATTCCTTCCCCACCCCTTCACGATAGAGGGAAAGTAATTATTCCCGATACGCGGATATCGCACCGTTATTGCTTATGCTTTGTACAAGCCATGGGACTGTACGCGGTTCCCCGCGACTTATACCCGCAGTATTATCCAGCCGTGCAATCGCGGCCATTCGTTGGTCTAATGGACAGTTTGCTGAAGTCAGCTACGGCCACGGAACACATGATCAACTCCCTCTCACCCACCTGACTTGATATTGTCAAAAACTTGTCGATGGTCTGGATTTTTGTTGATATGCTTACAATGTAGTAGGTTTTTCGTCTTTTCAGATCTTTTCGATTCTCCTTCTTCACTGATTTTTATCCCCGGCCCGCACTCCGGAGACTGTAGGCGCAAGCCTTTCATTCCAAAGTTTGATGATAAAATTTCGGATAAAAAAAAATATAGCGTAAACGAAGAAAAGGGGAGATAACTCGTCGTACGTACGAGCTCTACTCGATAACTGTGCGATTATGATCCCTCGTGGTTGAAGTCAAAGTTTTTATAACAGATAATGTTACGCGACTTGGTCGGAATAGGTTGGGAGATAAAACACACTAAGCCCTCCCATTCTACCACTTTTTCGTCCTTAACACTTCACAACATTTGAGTATAATTATCCACTGTAACAAATACAATATGGATCCATGTGGCCGAGTATGTCTATAGATCGTAGGGCCCAAAACACACGGAATGATAGCATCAATCTTCTCCATATCCCAATCATTCGATCTCTGAAGCTATGCGACTTTCTTCATCACACTAGACCACAAGCGACTGATCAATATCTGCGTTCCAATCTGAAGGAATTTCATGGGTTGAGACCCAATGGCGATACCTTGAGCTGCGGGGTTATCAGTTAGAAATAGTTCATTGGGACTGAAATGAGAATTCCCAAACAGGCGCACCACCGCGCCCCGACGCCGCGAGGTTCAATTTTTACGACAAAGGAGTTTCTGCACGTCAAACTGAGCCCTTACATTTACCCACGTCCGAGCAAGGACGCCGGGCTATAGTCACGGAGGAGCCATAACCCGGAAACCACTATGTACACACGTCGCAAACTCCGCCGTTAACGGGATCTTGAGACGCGGAAGGGTGCAACTCGCCGGAGAGATTGCGGGTGCGGGATCCTCGTAAACAATACCTTCGTATACTGGTTTAATAACTACCACTTGGAGCTTTGAGGTGCACTGTTCCGCAACCCTTTACGTATCCCGTCATCCTATCGTCGTTGACACCCACGTAAAATTGATTTGAAAACAGCCATCCTAAACCGTGATAGTATCTGGGATCGTAACTAAGTGAGAGGTCTTCTCTGCACAGTAGAGCCCAAATTCTAATGAGAGTGCGTTTGATTTTCCCGAACTGAATTCAGCCCATTAGATTTTTCAACATCAAAAAAACTTTCTGAAAAATACAATTAGTGCAAAGATATATTCATTCGATATGAACACGTATGTTTCTTGTGAAAAATCTGCTGAGCGTTGATCTTACAATATTGTTTAAACATAGAATGTAAAATTATTTATTTGTTGCTGGGGTGTAGCTCCCTAAGCGCCACAGGTAATATACATGTACAGATGAATATGGTCACCTCTTTCGGCAATTTTTTAACAATTTAGATTAAGCCCTACGTCCACCTTCACAAATTCACAATTCATATGAACTTAGGTTCGATTGTCAAAATGGAAGAAGGGATAAATACCTTCCGCCACATAGGTCATTATCTGCTTGAAGCCGAGGTACACGTAAAAGCATTCGATGCAGTTGCATTTGAGTCTGGAATTCTGCGTGGTTGTGCATTTGGCCAATCGGGATTTCTCGAGATGCCTTCCCGACGTATCAACGCCTTGAGTTGGCAATTCATCCATAATTCATTACTTGACCTAGCGCCGCCACGGCGGGGTGGTACGCAAGCGAAGCTCGTACTCGCTAGTTCTGTCGCGCCGTCGATTTATATAACCTAAAGAGACGGAAGTGATGTTTTAAATTCGGATGCTCGTCAATAACGTATCTTTTGTTAAAATTTCAAGATTTATGAACCGTTTGATGACACGGAATACAATACATATTGCTGACTAAATTCTCTCAAATTAAAATCGCAATAACGACGCAATAGGATAAAATAGTCAAGAAACAAAAATTTTGTCACAGAATGTAATGAAAAACTATTAACCATATAACGTTTCTGACAATTCTGTATAGGTAATTTTAAACCTATTTCTGTAATGATTACGAATTAGAACATGTACTATCCCAAACAACCCAAAGTTGACTACAAGTCGACTACAGGCAGACCTGAAAAGTTTGAAGTCGATGAAAAGTCTTGACAGTTTGTCGACGAAAAGTCTTGACAGTTTGTCGACGAAAAGTCGACTTATGACCCGGCTTTAGTCAACCCGAGGTCGACTTGAGATGAAGACTTATAGTCGACTACAAAAATGACTCATAGTCGACTGGAAAGTCTATTTTAAGTCTACATTCAGTAATTCGAGCGGATTCAAATTTAAAAAAAGGGCACGAATGACATATTGAAAAATTTTTTCAGTACTTATACAAAAAATTCAATTCAATTCATCACGAATGTAGATCGGTACAATAAATTATTTCAATAGCAATAGATTAAACGTAGTCGACATTGTAACGACAATTTATTATTAATATTATAATAACAAATGTGACAATAAAAGGTTTGTTCAATTACGCAATAGTTCTTCACTGGTTTGAGACTGGTGAGGTAAATTACATGTTCGTTCATCCGGAAGTGGCTTGTCAACAATGTAATTTACCTCACCAGCATACTACCGGTGAAGAACTAGTGAAGAACTCATGTGTAATCGAACAAACCTAGATTATTGCAAATAGAATTGTACATTTCTATGTAGGTAACTTAATAGTAGAGGAAAATAATTTCATACTTTGACGTACGAAACGAAAAAAACTTAAACTTAATCGACTTCGTGATATCCTAATTCTGAAAAGACTTATAATAACATAAACTGCATATAGTGATTCATATCTTGTTTTTTTTTGTTTTTTGTTACTGATGAATTTTCATATATTGGCGGGATAACTTCTGTATATATACTTGGTAATTATGACGGGAACGAGCAACAGTGAGGTTATGTTGTCGCGGAACACACGCGAGTAATTAACACTACAGTCTCAAGTTACGCAAAATACATAGCACATCAAATATCATCTTACCTTATTGAGTGTGTGATTCAAGCCTTCAATTGGCAAGAAAGACTTGTTCGATGATTCGATCATCTTCATGACACGTTCCCGCCAAAAAAGTGCGGGCATAAGCAGTTTTCACGAATAACAACCGCACTGCGCGCGCAATGCTTAATTCCTAACCTTATCGCGACTCGAAATACCACCATAAAGTCAGCTTAACGTCGACAACGCGTCGGCATCGAAGTCGACTAAAATGCGACTGAAATGAGTCAGCTGTAAGTCGGCTTTTTGAGTCATCGAGAAGACGGCTGAAAAAAGTCGACTATAGGTCGGCATTTTGCCAACTGTGTTGTTTGGGTATAGTACTGGTCACACATGACACAATTTGATTTACAACTATCAGTCTTGCTTTGCCTATAAATATGAAAATATTAATCCAAGCCTATTGAAGCATAATGTAGTTTGAATATCAACTACGACACTCGTTATTACCCAATTTTAGAGGTTACCCAATTGTAGAGATCTTCGTCAACAATTTTTATTGTAGTTTATGTCATCATACGCTTCACAAAATATAATTGTGTTCTTCAGATTACAACAACTATTCGTTTCATTTTAATTATTTATACACCGAACGCTACATGTATTGTAAATCTTCAGCTTGATCGTGTCATTCAGGGATTCCGTAAACCACCTCCCGAGTATGGAAGACAAAGTGTCAAAAATGTTATATTATCCGCAAGCCCATTTGGTACATAAATGAATCGTTATCTTTATTAAATTCCTCCAACGCCGTCGCAATTTTCATGATATCCGACTTTGTAACACCGCTTGTGTTTTTTTGAGGTTATGTAAATTGACGGCTTGACACACTGATCTGTTCGGCTTGACCGAATAACTAACGGTACGAGCTTTACTCGCACACCACCCCCGTCGTGGAGGCGCTCGGTCGAATGATGAATTATAAATGAATTGGCGACTTGGCAGGATTCAACACCACATGTCATGTGAGTTGCCTATTTCTGAAACAGACAGTTTTAACGCCAGTGGGTGTACTACGATCCGGAATCGTAGCTCACATATTCAAAAGTCTATATTAACGAACTGATGTAAGAGGGAGAAACAAACCTCCCAAGGACATCGTCCTCATGACAGAGTACTCGGCCACTCTCGCCACTGTAGAGGAAGAGAAAGAGAGACTAGGGGGCAGGGCATGAGACGAAGGAGATCTCTCGGGGCCCGGCGCGATCAGATATAGTGGACCTGGGCCTGGTCTGGCCAGATCTTTAGATACCGGAATTTAATAACCTGCTACAGGGCGGGGGGTGCAATAATATCGGGAGATACCGATCTTTAATTAGGCACACGGCGCGGGAATTCCCGATTAGATCGCTAGACGAGCGGATGCTGGCAAACGTGAGCGCAACCGGCGATACTCTGGAGGGTCCGCATCTTCTTGGTCTGAGCAAGAAGAAAAAGATCGTCGTCGCTTTGTGCCATGCATATGTTTGGTAACCTTTACTTCCGTCCGAAAAACGACCATCGATTTCAAAAAGTTTGAAAAAATTTCGTGCAGTTTACGATGCCTTATGGTAGTGGTCGAATAACCTCGACGATACGCTGAACGGACAACATCGTCGTTGTGGAAAGCTATCTCTTAATGACTGCCTCGTCTCAGGCTTAATCGACAACACGTATAAACCATCTTGCTTCTGCATATTCAACAACACCGTCCGCGGCAAAGATGGAGAAGCTTTTTAAGAGCTCGTACGTTCGTTCGTTCTCTCGTTCCTTCGTTCGTCGTTCAGGTGAGGTGAGCAGCGTGACAGATGCCTCGAGAGATACCCGGCCCGACCAGCCCGGTTCGGCCCGCCACTACCTCTGGTGGGGCTCTGTTCTCGCCTAGAGATAACCGCCAATCAGTGACCACGCCGCCACCAATGAGTTTGCAACCTCAACCAGGCACTATACACAGTCAGCAGGACCGATTATAGCACTACTCCTCCCAGTATCCGGTAGTCTGATAGTTTGTCGAAAAATATACCATCCAGGAAACACCATAGGTTCACGTATTGCCGTTTATCAGAGAGACTCTCTAGGATTATTTTATAGCACAGGCTTCTAAAGAAACGAAAACAACCGAGTCAATTGTCATGCATTTATGAACGAAAAACTGTTTCTCCGTCTTTCCTGTCGGTTTTGATGGTTGACGATTTCTTCTATTTTATTTTATATGGACCGAGAAAACCATCATTCTGTTTTCGACGTTCTCCGGCCCATTTGGCCAGCCATCATCATCAGATAAGTTTACAAATTCTCGCGCGTCGACCAGTCGCTTCATTTTTGGCGATGAGTTCCATTTCAGTAACTCTGAACAATTGGTAATGCCAAGAGAAAATGAGAATAAAGTCTGCATAATTTCTCACCCTGAACAAGAGCGTCACTTTAAATGCCGGTTGACTTGTATATTATAAACATTTTCGGCTCATAAAGATGATTTCCACTAAATATTATTATTTTTATAATTATATTTTGAGTTTTATGATTTTTATAAAATAAAACAATAATAATTATTGTTCCATTGTATTCAAAAAGACTGAGTGAATTAACGATATGCTTACTTATATGCGCTATAGGAGATGTGTTTGTACAAATTATTCCATATCGTGCATGTCGTTTTTATTTATTTATTTTATTTTTTTCTTAAAAAAACGCAAATAATGGTAATACGGCTGTGCGGCAATTGAGTAAATAAAACAGTCAATTACTCGAAAACAAAGAAAGTTTCATGTTGCCACTAATAGAATAAGTAGTCAATCTCAGCCCGCAAAACATACTGAATTTTGAGAATAAAAGAAGATGGCCTCTTTGGAAAAAGTGATTTTTTGTATTTTTCCAAAAACGGCCATATTTTTAGGAATTTTCAAAAATTCAGAGATTTTCTATTTTTGTTTGAAAGAGTACGAGATTTTGAATCAATAAAAGCAAGAATTGTTGAAAAAGCTTACAAATTACGGAATTGACAGCTATTTTGCGATCAAAAAATGCCAATTTCGAGGAAATCGATATTTTTCTGTAAATTTTGAAAAATCGATATGAGGCTCAGATAATTCTTTTGGGAAAAACAAAATAATACGTGTCCGCTCATTTTGTATGCAGAAACAACATATTTCAACGCCAAGCGATTCTGGAACATGACGTCCGCCAGCCTACACGATTTCATTTGGATTCAGTCAGATGCCGCTGGTCACGTTTCGACCGTCGCGCGCTCGGCTATAAATTTCGTTAGCTTAAAATTTTTTGATTTTTGTAAATACTTGCAGGTACTTATAAACGGCCAAAAGTATTCCAGATGTCTGTCGAAATTGTGGAAATTCGGCCAGTGGCATATAATTAGCCAAAAATGAACCTGAAATTCATACGCAGTCCGTCTTTCGACATTTATTCGGATTCAGGGTTTTCCGGTGTATTGAGCTAGCACCATCACGGGTTTTCCCGATTTCCCGAGGAGTTGGAAATCTCCGGCTACGGCACATGGCGAGCCTAAAATGAGCCTGGAATTCCTGCGCAGTCCGTTTTTCGATATCTATTCGGATTCAATGTTTTCCGGTGTGGCGGTGCTAGCTTCATGTTGAGCCAGCACCACCACAGGTTTTTCCGATTTCCCGAAAACTGAAAATTCCGGGCAGTGGCATTTAATTAGCCTAAAATGAGCCTAGAATTATGGAATGATCCATTTATCAAAATGACGTTGTGGTGGGGCCAACTTAACGGAGGTTATAATTATTGATAAATTAAGGAGGAACGCCAGGTAATCTGTCAGAGCCCTACGAGAAGAGACAGAGCCAGACGCACCAGACACTACATAGACGGAATCCTGATAACCGATGAGTAGCTGTCGAACTCGATGGACTTACTGAGGTTAATGACACCTAGGGTCCTAAATTCTCTCTCCTAGACGTCGGCTGTTCAGATTCTTGTTGTCTGAACTGTCTCGCTGCCTTTTCTACGCAGGTGTTCTTGTGAAAACCACCAGGCATTATTATTTCCGCTTTTATACAACATAACTCGGCGTTACTGATCTTGAGAGAGTTTCTTTTGATCAGTCTCATCGTAAATCCAGAAATAGTGTCTTCATTGTCAGTTTGTAATGCCCAGAGTTAGCGAGTGTATTTTTATTTTCGTAGAAACATCACTATTCAACTATGCGCCGTTGTTTTAAAAGGGTATGGCAATTGTGTCTACTCTTAACTTTCGAATTTGTTATGTCACATCAGTGATAGTAAAATTCCTTCTCGTTCCTCTTCCGTGGAGTGGTTGACGACCAAAAACTATGCAGTTCAGTTTATGCATGAGTTGAAACCCGTCGACAAGTAACCGAGCATAAGGATTGCGAACAGAACTCCATACTGTTCCGTTCTTGGAAGAGAAGTCCTTCGTGAGTTTATTACCAAGAAGAGACAATTATTTTCAAGGCACCTAGGAACCAGCAGCAGCACCAGTAAGACGTAGGACGCGCGCAGCAGGTACTGGGTAGTGGTGGTTACAGCTTGAGCTCTCACTTAGCAGCCCCACTGTCACGATCAGGAGGCCGCATTAGCATATCTCGACTCGACGTGTAGAAAAGCTTTGGCACAAGTGCTGCGAGCTTATCCTCGTTGAGGACTTACTCTTAGGGAAGTACGACGGGAAAGGGGGACAACCGAGGAATCTTACTAAGGTGAGGTCAGCCGTCGCCCAGTCCCGACCCTTTGCGTGTCGTACTCGGACAGGACCATCGGAATACATACCATTTGCATAGTAGCTTCACAGAGGCGAGAGTTGACCACTTTGACTAGCTGACAATGAGAAGGGTAGGTGTCCATACCGATAGCTCAGATTCCGATATCCGCAAAATCGACTCGACTGATCGCCTCAAGCCACAGAGCTGAGAGAAGCGAGCGTGTACAATCCCGTACACACATGTCCAAAAAAGCTTTTCAGTCGCTTATACAGGAAAGTGGATGTCAAGTGGTCGCGTCACACATGAACACACACGGACGCGTATTCATCACCCTACCGACAACCAGAGGTCGGGTGCATGGTATCGCTTCCGAGAAAGGTTTATCGGGTCGGCGATATGTTAATAGCGGCCGTGTTTCCCCCTGCGAGATATATTCCGGGCTACCTCGACCTGCAGCCGCTTGTGAAAGTGCGGGAGGGACTTGGTCGATGAGGCTTAGCGATGGCTCCATGCACGCGCAATTGAAAAGAATTACCACCGATGACCGCTCATTCTTGGAGTGAGAAAGACTTTGGAGATGTCGGTTAGGATAGCCCCGCTCCTTGCTGATGGCAATTTAAATATATTTCTACCCTCAACTGAACGACACGCTCTGTGGCTACCGTACAAATCTATCGTGACTTTTTTCGTAGATGGTCCAAAGTGTTTGCTGTTTGCTGTTTGAACCAGCAAAGCTCTTCGTTATTGGCTGTGGAAAACTCAGTTGGTAATTTTTGTCTCTTTCGTTACAGGAGAAGATGAAGAGTGGAGTGATTCGGAGAAAACACCATCAGTAAGCAGTGGTGTCGACGGTGGCGGATCTGGGGTGTCCAGTCCAGCGGCACATCCTGGTGAAGACGAATCTAGTCTTCCACCACCTTCGCGGTTGAATTCAACCGAAGACACTAGACCGAGATTGCAGACGGTTCTTCCTGAAGATGCACGGAGGAGGTTGGTTAACAAGACAGACGAAATTGAGGTAAGTAACTGGCTCCTCTTCTATTTCGGACCTTTGAGTGTTCGTCCGAGATTGGAAGATCATTTTTTTCTGTGTATGCATACAGGCATGTGCAAAAAAACTGCAAAACACAGAGGCGGCTCTACGAACGACCCGTGACTTGAGCCCTAAAGGTCATGAAGCAAAAGAGGAGGAAGATGACGATGTTATTGAGGCGGTTGAAAGCTCGAACGAAATCAAAAGAAGCTCTCCTCCAACAGCGTCGAGGAGAAAAGAAGTCCGTAGGGTTTTTGGTGATCTCAGAAGACTTGAAGAACCACTTGGCCAAGCCAAGAAAATGAAATTCGACGATGAAGCCCCTCCCAAATTGAGACTGAACACTAGTCTGGCGACAGACCCTGCCCTTAGACCCGCTACTGTCGCCGCTTTAACTATTCAGTCTGACAATAAGTTGTCTGCTAATTCTACTTCACCGCTACCTCCTGCATTGCAAAAAGGTTTGTATATTTCACATTTTGATATCATATTTGGTTCGATTGATAATTTTGGCTGGGAATAGTAAAGAAAGAATAAGGTCTTTGAAGATGTTCTATCGGATTACAATTTGATTCTCGATATTGCCACGTCTAACTTAGGTGTGTATTCAAAAACCTAAATATTCGAAATAAAAACTAGGCAATCCAATCGGATGTGGTTGGATGTTATGAAATCCTTGAAATACTATACGCCTCCTCAATATCAGCTCAAATGCGAAATCTTCGATTGTGGAATGACGAAAAGTTTTTCGGAATATTGTTTAGAAATATTTCAAGTTTTCGTTACGGTTCTACATAGGTATATATATATTTATACAAACATGAAATGAATTTATGGAAATAGTACTTTGCAATTTGAGTGCTAAAAAGCGGACTTTCGACGAAGGCTGTGAAGTTGGTCGCACGAGCCGAAAGCGAGTACCATCTCAGGCGCACGAGCGGAGAGCGAGTTATTGTACCACCTGCTTGGAAAGTTCGACTTTTCGTGCCTGTAGAGCGAGCGTGAAGTGGCCGATTTCCGACTGGCGTGCAAATGGATGTTAGCGCATGCGCACGTCGCGGTTGCTACGTTTTTCACACTACGGCGTTAGTTGGCCGTGTGAAAAATGTAATATTCACGAAGTGCGCATGCGCCAGCCTCTTTACTTTGTAGGCTATATTTTCTAACTTTTCGCGACGCGCGCCATGCTTTACAGACACTTAAAACCGAATCGTTCCTCGCAGGCGTGACAAAAAAATGTCGTGTATGGTTAGGGCGGGAGAGGCGGTTTCTGACTCGTGTGATTGCAACACCCGCCATCGGCTCGTGCTTCAAACTTCACACTCGCCGGAAACTGCCTATTTACCGCCGTAGCCACACAATATACCATTGTAAGACATGCACAAATAGTCACTGTGAAAAAAGTGTGTAAAAAGTAACTAGCGTGTGAAAAAAGTATGCGCAATAGTAACTAGCGTATCATAAAAGCAAATGCAGCCGATTGACGCACGCACAGTATATTTTCCTCATGCCTTGCCAAAAAGCGCCGCTTCAGACACACTTCGCAGCCACAAAAACAACCACTTTTTGTACATGTATTACAAAAAAATGATTATTAATACAATATCTGAGCGAGAATCTCACTTATTTGTTTAAAATTTAAGTTGAATGAATAAGACGTTCACGAAAATGCTACATCGGAATTCGCAAAATTGTCGGATAACTATATATAATAAGCACTCACAAATCAATCAATAAAATGAGGGTGTAAATAGTTCAGTAGCGTTTCGAGCGTTCCATAATTACTAAAAATCTGAATAATCCGTGAAAATTTTTCAGCCATTACATCCGGAAGATTATTCATACTTCCTGCCGAGGGTAAAGAAGCGTTACCAGTGGAACCCGCGAGGCCAGCACCTTTGATCTGTCCACCATGTGGAATTCGGTTTAGTTCAGCGAGCACCCTAGATGCTCACCAGAAGGTATACTGCGCGTACCGTCCGCGAGCCGACCAGGAGAGTGGTAACGATGACGAAGAGAACACGGAGAAGACAGGAAAGTTTGAAGTTAGGAAAGCCTACGCATGTCCGCACTGTTCTTACAGTGCAGACAAGAAAGTATCCCTGAACAGGCACATGCGAATGCACGCCGCATCCCCAGTCCCACCTCAAATTCAGCCACCGGTAGCGGCTGTTGCTCCTGCCGCCAGTAGTCCGTCGAATGGATCGCTGGTGAATGAGGAAGCTGAAAGATACTGCAGGAATTGTGACATCAGGTTCAGCTCACTGAAAACGTATAGAGCCCATAAAACCCATTACTGCAGCACGCGACATGTGGTCAAAGACGTCCCACCACCATCCCTAAAAGCTTCTCCACCCGGTAGCTCGAGTCCAGGGGATTCGCCACCGCCGCAACCGTGTCTCGCCCTTCCGACAAACCCAATTCTCATTGTACCCTACTCGCTCTTCCGCGGTGCAAGCGTCCTGACAGCACCGGCTCTTCCTACACCAGATACTCCGTGCTTCCTTTTATCAAACGGGGCATTACAACCCATGACAAGAGGCTTGCCAGCGCCACCGACAACGACTGAAGCCCCGACGGTTCTCAGAGCTGCGAATAAACCTTCTACACCGGCATCCGCTCTTCCCTCGAATTTTAATTCCGCTAATTCTGCGCCTTTGGATCTCAGTGTTAGACGATCGCAAGCAGTTCCCCAGGACGAGAAGGAAAACAGGGTCTCACCGGCTCCTTCTCTACCGCCGCCGACCGGAAGTCCGAGATCTAGAGGAAGCAGCAGTCCCAGAGCCCGGTCTTTACCTACTGGGCAAACTAGTCCAACACCAGCTCCTCCCACTGAGCTGGCTTTGAGGCTTGCTGAACTTCCACCACCCTCGGTTCCTGGAGTTCTTGTTAAGCAGGGTGTATCGAGGTGAGAATAGTACTGTCGAACTGAAACACTCTCAACGTTCTTCACTCCATATTTTACACTTCTTCAACATCCTCAGGTGCAAGGAGTGCAACATAGTCTTCTGCCGCCATGAAAACTTCGTAGCACACAAAAAACACTATTGCCAAGCTAGGGAAAATCCAGTCAGCAGCAGTCCACCCCCTTCTGGAACACCTTCGCCACCTCTCTATCAACTGATATGCGCACCTTGCGGAATAAAATTTGCTTCTTATGACAACTTGGTAGCCCATCAGGCATTCTATTGTAACAAGAGGACAGAACCTCTCGAGCATCAGGCTAGGTGTCCCAAATGCAAGGTTGGTAAAGATAAATGCCACAAATCAACTGCCGTTTCCTTTTTTCACTTTCAACATTGATTCCAAATCTTTCTCAGGTTATGATCGAACCCGGCACCACGCATACATGTACCATCGGAACTACCGGAGGATGGAGATGCCCCGTTTGTGGATCTGTTAGCCCAACCGCTGGTGCAGCGCAAAGACATATGGATGCTCATCAGGGCGTGAAAGCATTCAGATGCACGATTTGTCGGTATAAGGGAAACACACTCCGTGGTATGCGGACGCATATTAGAATGCACTTTGAGAAGAGAGGAACAGACTTGCAAGTAATAGACATCATCTTTTATCAAGCTTATCCCAGATGAAAGTACATTTTAGTATAATTGGTCCTTTTCAGGGCGGACTTACCGTGAAATATTTCAATAAAATACATGCACAACGTCCGTTCATAGTTTCATATTCTCGCTCAAATTGTCCGACTGGCTGGTTCCAGAATAGTGATCGTTGAATTTCAGAGATAGGAATTGAAAATTACATGGTATTTGTTTTTGATCAATTTTCAATTGATTGTCCAGTGTCGGAAAAAATTTGAAATTTGAGAACTGAAACGTTACATGTTCGGTTAATTTTTGAATCGTCTTACAATCTCTTGTTTCTTGATGTTGTAATTACAGGAAGAAACCTATATAACATGTGTGTTAGCCGACGAAACCACCGTGCCGACGCCAGAGCCAGCGCCAGCGACAACGCCGGAGGAAATTCCGGTTGAAATTGCATCAGTGCAGTCAGTGAATGGAACATCAGAAGTCAGGAAGAGTCCGCAGCCTGCAGAGACAACGGTATCGAGCAGTGTGAAACAAGAACGAGAGGACACGCCGCCTCCTGAAGAAAGTCTGGATCCTACGAAGGCTGGACCAAGGTATTGTCACTCTTGTGACATCAGCTTTAATTATGTGAGAACCTTCATAGCCCACAAGCAATATTATTGCTCAAGCCATGCGGGCGAAGCAAGCAATAATAACAACACCTCGACCACCAGTGTGCAGGAAACAACACCCGCACCGACTAGCAGGACTGAAGCATCCGTACTCTAGACTTCTTTTAATATTATTTTCATTCATTTTATTGTCAATTTGGTTGGTTTGGCTGGGAGATTCCAAATATCTCACGTGATTACACGCATTTTCATTTTTTAGAATTCAAAAGGTTCGATTTCATCTGGGTACATCCAACGTGTGATATAGTGACTAAAATTTCAAGAGTTCTGTTTTTTTTTTGTTTGTTTTTTTTTTTTTTCCTCGTTTCAAGGAGCTCCTTCCCCTGGCAATACAAGGTGCTGTTAGGAAACTCATGAGAATTACTCTGAAATTTTTCGGACAATGTTAGAAAAAGAAAAAAAAAAAAAAAAGGAAAAACAAATTCAAAGGGATAGTTTAGTTTTCGAGAGAATTTTGGTGAAAAATTGTGCAACAAACTTTGCTCATAGAGAAAGATTTTGAAAAAAAAATCAAAAACGTGTCATTCGACGGTGAATATACCCCTTGAATGTCTCGATCTCAGAAATCATGGGCCTATATTTTTGATCGTATATCATTTCTATTTACTACGATAGGAACAATTTTGGCAATCGTAAAGATAATTTGGTCAGTACGCGAAGAAGAAAAAAAATGCGTTTTAAAACATCTAAATTGAAGGAACTAGTGGTCGTTTTGAATTTTTTTTTTGATGCTTGTAGACGCCTAAACGCACTAAATTCAACCCGGATCTCATTCACAGTGAAAAACAAATATGGCACCGCAAAATTCCTCTCACATTGTCCACCTCGCGACTTTAGGCTGAATTTTCTGTGAATCTACGCGTCTATTCATGAAAATTTCCGTATTGTCCGCTTCTCCGGTTCTGATAGAACACAACTGAGTCTACACATTTTATATTTCGAAAGGATTAGAACTATGCGCGGCGATTTCGAGTAAGAAACGAAGTTTCATCGAATGTTGATATACATGCAGGCCCCCCAGATGTCCTAGAATTCCTAGTTTTCCTGAAATCTACCAAATCTGTCCTCAAACGTCCTAAATTACATGAAATTTCCTAAAAATCCAAAAATTCAGAGGATCTTTGACTTTTTCACATGAAAAGGCAATTTTTTCCACAATTCGCGGCTTGAATCACATATAATAAAACTAGTTCAGCGGGCAAATGCGTGTCGAAGTCGAATTTGCGTCATAAATTATACACATAAAATGTATAAGTGAAAAATCACGATAGCTCACAAAAACATTTCAAACTTATAGAAAATATCTTGGAGGGCAATACTGCACAAACCATGTTTACTAAACGGTTGTGCGACTAACTTTATATACTCGGCAGTATATTCACTTCGTAGAATTGTTTCAAAGTGATCTCCGTACTTAAATACAGTGCAATTATAGCGAATAAAGATATGCCTGAAGTTCTGAACGTTCAAGTGGACGAAAATGATCTGTTTATTCTAAAAATTGACTAGATTTGTCGAAAATCCATATTTCATCTACGTTCACGCTAATTACTAATGACGATAAAAAAACTAGAAATATGACTAGACGAAAGAAATAAGAAAAATAGATAATTATTCAGATATTCAAATTAATTTGATTGATAAATTTCCTAAAATCCTAAAAAAAAAAATTTACATTCAATGCTGGGAGGCCTGTAGTACATGCCACTTGGAGAATCGACTTTTTACATCAGGGCAGTTATAGTTAAGTTATTGAAATAGGGTTTCATTTACACATACACATACATCACGGATGACTAAAGGCTGGGGGGGGGGGGGGGGGGGTAGTAAAGGTGAAACATGATTGGGGTACAAAAAAGTGTTCCGACAGAGTTGTAGGACTGTTATATAATTGTTGCCAGTTTATAATAATAATAACAAAGTATCTAATTAACGAATTGCTTACATGTATAGGTTTTCTATTATTATTATTATTATTATTATCATTACTATTATTATTATTATTAAAATTATCATCATTATTACTCCCCGTTTCGTACGTTGTGTAATTTTTGCTGATTGAATTATATAAGAAATTCGTATTGTTTCTACTCATTATCGAGCTCCATGTAAATTGAATATACGTGTAGTAAAACATGCATGTGACGTAGTCGACTGGTTGGTGTACACCAGATTACAAGATTTCACGACTCTAAAGGATTTCAGGGATTCCAAATGAATTCCAAAATTTCTACGAATTTCGAAAGATTTCATATAATCTCATAGAAATTTCAGATATTCCAAACAATTTTGAAGATTTCAAAAGATTTCGTAGATGTCAAAGACTTCATGAAATTTCATATGTTTTTGAAAAATTTCAGAGATTCCGTAGACTTCGGCTGATTTCAAATAGTTCAAATGATTTCAGCGGATTTCCAAAAATGTCTCGGTATTTCACAAGATTCAACGAGATTTCGAATATTCCGGTTGATTTCAAAAATTTCAAATGATTTCACAAGATTTTAAAGAATTTACAAGATTTCCATCAATTTAAAGATTTCACGAGATTTTCAAACGACTTCGTACGATTACAAAAGATTTCAAGGATTCAGGAGATTTCAAAGATTTCAAACAATTTCACAAGATTTCACGAGATTTCAGAGATTTCGAAAGATTCCATGAAGAGGTGTACACCATATTTCAGCAGTGGTTCACCCCTTGGATATAATATATGAGTTATTAACATCCATATGAATAATCGAGAATCAGAAGAATTGCGCAACGTTTTGGATGAATTTAGTAATCATGAATTGCCGTGGAATGCTCTGGGACGGTACGAAGTTCATTTCGAATTATAGAGAGATCCATGATTTCGAAGATTTTCTCAAACCGCATTCTCTTACAGCATTTCGTTAAGCTTTTTCAATGAAAAACTATGCATTTTTTATTTTCGCTCATTTCATAGAGAAATATATCAAATAAGATGGAATATTCCAAATGATTCAATTAATTTTCCCTCACTATTCAATCCAGAGTTTGGAAGATTTTGATAATTTGATACACTTCCACGGACTTTAATTAGAATTGTATAGGATTTTATCGGATTTCATCGAACTCCACGGATTTCTTTACGATTTCCGGAGAAAATTATGGAGTTTGATAAAACCTTGTTGAGATTGCATAGGATTCGGAAGATTTCAGGGAGATCTTTTTTCATGAAGTAGGTATATACATTGAATGAAACTATCGTTGACTGTATATTTATGGACTGCCAGCTCCTATGTCAAGACCGCGGGAAGATATATCCCAAAAGGTGACGCGACTCTAGGAGGTAATGGCGGTTTCCTGAACTATGCATTGAATAGTGTATGTCACGCAAACTATATTTTTGGTACACTGTGTGTACAAACCACCGGAGCGTATGTGTATATATTCAAAAGTAGTACCGAGATTCGCCATTTATCTCCGAGAGTCGCGTCGCATCTTGGAACACGCCTGAAGTTGGCTGCTGGCGGTCAAGAGGTATGTAGTCGAAGGAAACCGTAACGTAATTGCATGGAATTCCGTGAATTGGGGTAAAATTTTCACAAAGTATATTCGGGTTTCGGGCATTACTTTGAAATTTCCGTTCGATTTTCCGTTTTTGTACAAATTCCAATGGAATTCTAATCAATCGAAAAATAAGACTCTTTCGGAATTGTATCAGAATTCACGGAATTGTTCGTGATTTCATTTGCATTTCATGAAATTCCACAAATCTTCGATAGGATTTCAATGAATTTTCTCAGATTTCATGAATTTTACTCAGATTTTCGAAAACCTAATTGCGAACACGACGATTTCTTTTGGCTTTCTTCACAGTTTTACATTTTCATCGAAAATATCAATTGTATTTCATTTATTTTCAAAAAACTTCCACCATAAGTTCACGAATCCCATAAAGCATATACATTACTATCCCCACTGCGCGATCTAAATTATGAAAAATTCTACCTATCATGATGTACATCCCGAAGCAATACTTCCATAGATTACAAATACTTACACCGGTAATATGTACATACCTAATAATGGTACATTATATCGTCATGATGTAAATAGTAGTATGATATACATGAATATACATACATACACATAATAAACATTTCCGTATACCATACGATAATAGAATTATTTATATCAACTCTACGTCGTCGTTATATTTGATCTGGTATATAATATCGCTATCGGTGGCTAAAATAATAACGCATTCCATATATAGGTAGATTCCAATATTTAAACCTTTCTCTTCGATTTTGTTGATTCCAAAATGTTATGATAAATGTTGTGACACTTTCAACATGTTCGTTTGGAAGGTCGGATAGGCTCTGACAGATTCGTATCGAAGATACGGATATAATTGAATGTTAGATCCCTATTTCCGATCTCAATGTATCAGATTCTATCCGAGTGCCTGATCACGACCATTACGGTTATCTAAAAATATATTCTAAAAACCACCTTTCGATCATGAAACGGGAGTCTGTAAGGTTAAGGTAACAAAATCACGGGAAACAATAACGGTTAAAATTTTTTAAATGAACAACAATCTGGATTTCCAAAAATCTCGAATAAAATCTGGATTTTATCTTTCATTGACAAAATTTCAGTTGACGTTATTTTTCGTGTTTTTTTTTTTCAGCATTAACCTGTTGAACTTGAGCCTCATTTTCGATGTTAATATTATACCCATCCTCATAATTGTTAGAGGTCATAATAATCGAGCTGCCCGCCCACACTGAACGGCATGTTTCAAACGCATTTCTAAAATACCGCGACGGAAAACATTTGGTTCGAAGTAAGCCGAAACATTTAGTTTAAAATATTGTTGAAATAGGGTTTCCAAAGGAAACAATTTCCAATTATTTCAAATGAAATAATTCAGAAATCTTTCAGCAATATTTGCAAACTGAATTTGCAATGAAATGTTTGCCACATGAAAGTTTCTGGAGGAGGACACAGAAATAATTCTGATTCTAATTTCATCAAATATCTGCCGAGACATTGAATGTTTCCGACGAAATATCCCGTGCTTTTTTCCGTAGTACCTATAGTACCAGTTTGAAACACGTATGTTTTCTAATCTACAGTCCGAAAGAAATGCAGTTCACCCATATATATACCTAATCCAAACATAACACAAGGGAAGTAAAAAAAAAAAAAAAAAAAAAGCAGAGGAAGAAGATAGATAATTAAGAATCTAATTATTTATAACAGAGTGTGCAATCTCATGACTCGAATAAAATCTAATATTTAACAAATAAATGAATGAATAAATGAATAATAATAATAATCTCGGAAAATAATAGGATATAGTAAAAATACAACACACATACATATAAACGAATACATAGTATACTAATTATTAAACAATCTGTAATAGACATATATATGTGTGTGTATACATCTATATACATCTATATATATATATATATATATATATAGGTATATAAAATATAATTCATAAATATCTGATGAATTAAGTGTAAAATATTTGTTGTACAGTAGCGAGGATCACATTTAGATAATAAGTATTATGACATAATTATAATTAATAATAATATCAATCCCGAATGATACCAATCTCAGCTTATGAATCTGTTATTATAATTATATATTATAATTATATTATATAATAGTTACGTTGCAATATATAACTCTAATATATTATTATTATTATCATTATTATTATTATTATTATTATAGATTTAAAGGAAAAGATGAAAGAGATAAACTGCACTATATTATGCCGTATACGCACTCTACGAATGGGATAATTGTAGCGGCATACACATATACAGGGCGATGACGTAGTACGACTAGCTGCAGCAAAGACGCGCTTGCAATTTGAAATTTATATCATTATTATTAATATTATTATTATTATTAATATCATTATTATTATTATTATTATTATTATTATTATTACTCTTATTATTGTCATCATTATTGTTTTCTGGCGGTTCATAATATATATATATATATATACCTATAGTACTTGTACGGGAGAAGAGAGCAACAATTTGCATTCAAATTATTATACAATTATATAGAACGATGAAAACCGAAAGAATCTGAAAAAAAATGATATCGAAACATTGATTAGGTAATTTGCTATGAAAATGTACATACCGCAAGTATATCGTAATATACTCTATATATACACCTAGATATAATGATAATGGTATAAATATTCGATAACTATTGCAAGCGCGGTACTATATATGTATAAATAATTAGAAATTAAGGCCAGTGTTTTGTGTATACGCCTCGTACTCCTCGTATTCTAATTCATATTCACTATCATACATTTTCAAATGTTATAAAATGAATCCTCTTCAATTGTTGTATTCATTAGGTATGTATACATATATGTATGTACCTACATCGTTTTAAGTCTTCCGATCTTTTTTTTTCTTTTTTCTTTTTTTCTTTTTTTTTTTTGTTCCTAAGATTTCTCCTGCGATCTTTATTCAGAGTATATTTTCGATTCGATTCGATCATTGAAAAAAAAATAAAATAAATAAACCAGACTCAGTTTTGATTGCTGTGGGTAATTTTTTCAGATTTTCTGAAAGACTAATGTTTTTCAAACCTGACTCACGGCGTGTGGTTTGAAATGAAAATTGACATTTTAGGCAATGAATCTTCAGGGATCAAGGTTCTTTGAGAGTCTTCGTATTTGGCTTTCAGAAATTTGTAAAAATTACTCGGTGCTTATGGAGAATGTGAAAATTGAGTCGTGGACTACGATTTCGATGTCACATTATACGAAAAATAGTTGAACAATATTTGAATTGTTGTGTCCCAAGAAATTCATAATATTCAAATATCGAAATACGAAAATGATATCTCGTCAATGATTTGACAAGATACGCGATTTTTTATTGTTGCTCTACTAATTCATACATACGCTTTGGATTTATCAGCGAAACTCAACGATTTTAGGTGTGATTAAATCTACCATGATGATTTAGGTCGTAACAAATTCTGAGGCGTATATATTTCTCTCAATCGAGAACCATGTAACTTACAATGAGAACATACAACGTGTAGGTACATACATACATGCATATGTATGGGGCGTTCCATGAGTTTTCGAATGGTCGCAAACCCTCACTCCGTTCAATTTTCGAACAAAATCGTTCTCTCGTAGTTCGAGATCTCAGGAACAATAGTGATTTATTATAGATTTTTACCAACCCGCAGTTTGGAAGTTAGGATTTTTCGAAAATCGCGAAGTACGAACATCGTAGCTTTTTCAAGCAATTCTCATTCGAAACCAAAAGGTCATACGAGAAAATGAACCGAACATAATCTCTTGGTATTTGATCGTACTGTGGTGAAAAAATATTTTTTGATTTTTTAGGGTGCCAGGAATATGAAATATTCGCCCAAAAATGTCAAAATCTCGAATTGCAAAGATACGCCTGTCCCGATTGTTTTCAAATTTTTACACAAAATTCTGCTCCGAAAGAAAAAAGTTTTAAGATCATACCGAAGTTGGGTCGAGATCGCGTTTATGAGTTATGGTTGTTTCAATTTCGTAAAAAGGCCCAATTTATTCCAAAAAGCGGCTGGGCCTTCGCGAAAAAGGTTCCAAACACGCCCACGGTCTACTATGAGCAATTATTGTGGTATCGTATACCATCATCACAGTACACCCAAAAATCGGTTATGAAACGTTCGGTTATCATCCAAACTTTTTTGTTCAGTTAACACAAATGTTTGGTCAGGCACCGAAAAATTCGTTACAAGACTTGTTGTTAATCCAAAAACACCGCTTTCTCGGTGTATCTTGTCAAAATGGCAGTTTCCAAGTTACGGAATTATACTGTCACATCGAGATTATTCATCACTCAAAACTGGAATATTATAGATAAAATATAGGTGTATAGTGTACAAACAAATATCGTAGGACGTACGAGTACGTACTGTTATTTTTTAAGATTCAAAATTTAATGGTAGGTATATATCGCAGTCCAGTATACTAATGTGACCGTTTACGACAACGCTGAATACACGTTGAGAGAAAGGTTTGAAAATGCCAAACTGATCCCACGAACGCGGAAACTGCACTGCCTTATTTCCCCATTAGACGGTAAAGTGAAAACAAAAGAATATTCTTCTGCTGGAGAACTTGTGACGTATCAAATTTTGAAACCTAAAAGATAAAACAACATACTCGTATGTCCTACGATATTATATTTGTCTGCATTAAATCACTATACATCTACGTTTTATCTACAATTTTCCAGATTTGAATGATGACTAATTTCATGCGATAGTATAATTCCGTTACTTGGAAATTGTAATTTTTGAAGATAGTCCGGTGATGCGACGATGACGCCACAATGATTGTTCATAGGCCAAGGGCGTGTTCGGAACCTTTTTAGCGGAAACCCAGCCGTTTTTTAAATAAATTGGGAATTTCTACGAAATTGAAATGGCCGTAACTCATGAATGCGGTCTCTTCCCAGCTTCGGCATGATCTTAAAACTTTTGTCTTTCGGAGCAAAATTTGTTGTAAAAACTTGAACAAAATTGGGGCCGGCGTATTACACAATTCTGAATTTTGAATTTCCCGGGGAAATATTTCATACTTCCGGTGCCCGAAAAAATCAACAAATATTTTCTCTCCAAAGTACGCTCAAATGCCAAGAGATCATGTCCAATCCATTTTCTCGTACGTACGACCTCTTGGTCCCGAATAAGAATTCTTCGAAAAAGTTGCGATGGTCGTACTCCACGATTTTCGAAAAAGCCCAACTCCCAAATCATGGGTTAGAGAAATCTGTAATAATCACCATTGTTCCTGAGGTCCAGGAGTACGAGACAAAAATTCTATTTGAAAATCGAAAGGGGTGAGGGTTTATGACCATTCGAAAACTCATGGAATGTCCCGTATACATCATTGCATTACCGAGTTAAGAAAATTTACTTGTCAGTCATCTATTCATCACTTTAGGATTACTTTTATTGTTTTTATTTTGATAGATGGATTTTACACACGAGATATACATGTATCTATAAAACAAAAATCTGTAATAAATACCTATAACATATAAATGAAACTCTGTAATAAATACATATACATATTACATACTATACATATGTTCTTCCATGCCTGTTCTTCATTTCCTTATTCATTCATTATACCTACTTTTCGACAAGTATACTGTTCTTTTGACGTAAACTCGAAAAACTCCTGATTACATGCAAGTCAACAAACGTTTAGACGAGCGCCTAAATGCAGGCAACTTCAAATACGGGGATGAACGTACGCCGCCCCTGACTACAGGTAACTCGGGGCACGAGTGTCGTCTTACGAAACAGGGAATACCTGGGTTGGGATTCTACAACAGTCCGCTACTGAACCGACCGACCCGGAGCGGTTTCCGAATGGATGCTCCTCAGCCAATCAACGGTCTCCGCTGAGTTAGCGGACAGTTATAGAATCTCAACCCTGGTGCAAGTAGTCCACCTAGAAATATGCAAGCGGACATACAAGGGTTTAAACTACATATTTTCATTCATGTCCACTTGAATTTAATCTTTCGATGGTTGATTGAACCGCATTAACATGCCTTATTTTGGCGACGGTTGGGTACATATACCCAGGTTCTTCCGGGTAGGGGCGGCGCCTAATTCAGGTACAAACCACTGGATTGATACCCGATGCACGCTAAAATCCTTGCCGTTGGGAACTTGTTGTATATGGCGTCAATATTTAAAAAAGTTGATACCGCATCCCATTGACCATAATCTTCGGATAACGATTGTTTTAAGAGTGATTGTTAAGAAACGTGTGTTAAGAGGCCAGCATGAATAAAAACCCGGAGTTATGTTCAATTTTACAGCAATTTTTGGATTATGATGACCAAACTCCGGAAATTATCATTTGTTCAATGAATATTATTACAATAAACGGGCCCTTAAACCAAAACGAATACAAAGAATTGTATTGATTGAACGAGAAGGACATTAGAGACAGCTACTTCACTTCTTTTTCAACGTCTTTCATCCGCCGTTCACAGACGCGCTTTCAAATTGCATGGGTTTGGCGGGTAAAAATGGGGCCAACCTTTCATAACCCTGACTCAGATGAGGGTACAGCTCGGTATATACCCAGATCTCAAGCCATGCCCCCACCTGGGTACAACCTGGTCGTGAAAACATCTCGGGAAATATCCCGAGACAAATCCGGGAAATCAATAGACGGGAATTTTTTATCAAAGGGAACTTCCATCAATTTTTGACAGCAGTCTCTTATTGAGAGCCCATAACCGCGTTGAATGCCGAAAATTTTGCCGAATGAGGTCCAATGAAACTTATTCGACGTTTTGTCGGAATTATTTCATAAAAATATGACATTATATCCTTGTTATCGGATCAAAAAATATATAGTCGGTTGGGCTTACAGTTATGCTATATCCAAGCGGGAAAAAATCTGAGAGCATCGTACGGGACAGTTTCTGATAGCATGGAATCTCCTCACGCCCAGCTATTATAAACACAACTTTTTGAAAAACTCCCCGAAATATTGACAATCTTAGATTTGGCAAGGCTTATTCCGTCGGTCAACTTCGATCCGTTGCAGTTTCGTTGATAATGCTTATACAGATTTTAGAAAATTCATACGTGATCCTTATAATCTTCCGAATGTAACGTAATTTAAAAAACTTAACATTTGCCTAATTATGTTAGCTTCATGCGGTAATTTGCGGAATTGCTATCTCAGACATTGGTAGTAGTTGTAGCTGTGTAATGTGATGAGTTAGATAATTTTGCGAGAACGTACAGGAATTTAGATCCGATGAGAACAAATTTGCATTGCATTCACGGTTTTTACGCAAACTCAAGATACATTATAATGATTGCCCCACTGTGCTGCGACCCGCCCGATATTTGAGAAGCAATCGAACATCTTCGTTCCTTGTGTAGAATTACGTATGCATTTTTGAAATTCCTATATATGGATTATTAGGGGAACTGCAATAGGTTAAAGTTGACCCACAAAAAAAGCCTTGCAAAATCTATGCTTTTCAATATTTTTAGAGCTGTATTTGTTGCGAGGAATTGTTTGAAAAGTTGTGTGTATATGTGCAAGGCTCAACGCTTTCAGAAACCATCCCATACAATGCTCACAGATTTTTTCGCGCTTAGATGTAGATCAAGCTTCAACCCTAACCGACTACATTTTTTGATCCGATAGTAATCACAGATGCGCATGATGTATGTTTTTATGTTAACAAATATCGAGGCAAATATAAGCACAAAGTGGCAACTCACTCGTGTACATTTCATGTATATACATTGTGAAGTGTGGATTATAATTATATATATTATTAATTCATTCGGATGATTAAAGCCGAATGGCCTCGAAATAACTCCCGCCCGTTTCATAGTCCCGTTCAAATTCTGTACGTGAGGATGGAGGAGAAAAGACACAAGGCACGGAATAATAAAAGTCATTCGAAATCGTCTGCGTTCCGTTCCGTCTTTCCGTATCCCGTCGATCCGTCTGTAGATACATATGTGACTGCAGCTTAACGCTGCTGAAGTTGGCATTACATTTTTAGCGCATTGGCGCTCTTGGTACGCCAATGCGTTGATAACATGAACGAACTAATACAAAAATCGGCTAAAATGCAGTATACGGTTCCTTACTTGAAGTTAGCAGCAGGTTAATTTACAAGAACTGCCATTGATGTGATATGATTTTCCCCTATGATCAATGGCTCCTAGATCACGTACGCACGTTTATATGCATTCGTTTACGTAAAAATACAATGACTAAAGTATATCATAACAACCCATCTGTCTAAAAAAAAATATAAACTCACAATAAAACGATGGGTCGCCATTAACCTCTGTAACTTGGACACGATTATTGTTGGACATTTTTGGTAAAGGCCTCTTCTTACTCTCACAATCAGATTTTCATGAGGAATCCATCCTTACAATTTAGCTCGGTCGGTCCGAATCACTATGTATTACAGACGGGAAACTAGCCCGACGAATGATGTCCCGCTTTACGCTACGGATTGACTTGAAGAATAAATTCACGCATTGATGAGAAAAGTGGCTTTAAAAGTACTGCGGACGACGCACTAATCCTACCACGGACAACGAATTGACTAATTAGGTACTGCAAGTAGTGAATACTTATGACTTAAATTTCGCGTAAATATTTAATTCTTCATCCTAAGTAATAATTAGAATTATTTATATTTCTATTTGATTACTTGAATAAAAATAAGCATCAAACCAAAAGAATTATTCAACCAAATATTAAACTAAGGAATGTTTGAATTCTTTTGGTGAGCTCGGGAATCTTTTTCATTATCTCCGGTAAAAACCGTAGATACATTCAGATTGACCTGTGTTGCTATTTGCTTCTTCGTATTTAAACTACTTGGGTAGGATCAGTATTAAAACTCTTTATTATTATAACACGCGTATAATTATGCTTTATTTAACCTTCGTTCTTTTAGAACTTTTCTTTGTCCTCCCCCTCTCATTCTCCATTTCTATCCGTTTTTCTCTACTTACTACGCTAACCAGACTCCACAACCTGCAATAGAAATTAAAGTTATAATTCTGACTTATTTCTAGAAGTTCAGAATAAATATGACAGATCGAAGTGCTCGTGTGATTCAAGATAAATTTGTAGACTTACCTGGCGACCGTGTAAAAATATTTATCTATCGCCAATCTCCCGTCACAAGCTCAGCAGAGGCTCTCTGTCCTTTTCTATACAGTCCGAACCAAAATGTTATCTTCGTGAAGAAAACACATAACCTGCAGTGCACGTGAAATGCGTCAGGCTCGTGGCGTTATGTACACGATGCGTAGCTATTTCTCGAACATAGAGTGAATCTGTATTCATAACAATTAAATTGACCGTCGAAGATATCGGTTCAGTGATGTGGGTCATACGGGAATGTTACACTCCCTCCCTAAGCTTTCCCTTTTCCCTTGATGTGGCTATCGATGCATGTTGCAAAGGTTACGAGATTTTAAGTGAACTGTATACGATGCGAGAAGGACAGAGAGCCTCCTTCGCGCTATCTCTTTCTTCGAGCCCCCACCACGAGAGTAACGATTCATTGATATACTCTAACACTACTGTCCAGCTTTCGTATTTTATATTTCTTCAATACATAGCATTTGAAAAGAAGATACAATTGAAACTGCTATAAAATGTTGATCGAAGAGAATTTTCTAAATAATTCCTATTTTTTAATCCACTTCACATGAAACTGTGTTCTCTGTCTTTCGAATTTCCCGCTGAATTTGACAAATTGGCTATGAGCAATATGGCCGCCTCATAGTTTCAATTCAGCACAAGAAATTTACGCGGGAAATGCACGCAATTAGTATAGAGATCAGTGGACTCTAGGTAAGATGATGCAGCAGGATGCCGTCTGGTGGAAAAATGCTTCACAATTGTGGGATGAAATTCATTTGAAAAAGTCATTGTTTGCAGCATATGTCACTCTGAATTTCGTCAATATAATAGGACAAAAGCATCGTGTGGACAATCTTTTGCGCTTTACAATTTTTCACTAAAACGATCGGTCGATTACCCATTTTACGCCGTTATCTCTTGGGCTTCGCCTGAATTATCTTTCGCAATAGCGTTTGCCATCCGAGCGATGGCTGATGTAGAGGTGTTTTGCATTACGATATTGAGGTCTGCAGGTTGATATCTAGAATGAGGTGTAGCAGTCTTATGCTTTAGTTTCAATTTGAAGAAAGCAATTTTCATTTATCATACAAGCGAATCACTTCCATAAGTTGGTACCTGATTCAACATAATAATTAGATTTTTGTACAAGTTTCATTTGCTATATAACGCAACTGTGTAAATCAGAGAAGGAACGGGATTGGAGATCTAGAAATTGGGGTGTAACTATCTCTCAGAATACGTTTCAGATATCTGACAGTTTTTGTGTCGATAGAATGTGTGCAATAATATATGAAGAGTGATCAGTTCTGGAGTAAAAAATTCTACAATATTTTAGAGAGGTTGTAGATTTTTGTATTTTTCTTGAAAAATCTAAAATTTTTCTAGTTTCTTTGACAAAACCAATGGATTTTGCTGAATAACTATACGGACCTATGATTTACTATGGAAAACTCAAGAAATCCGCGTTTTTCTTCATGCGAAATTACGAACTGATCCAATTCCCGTAAGGGTTGTAGCTAGAAATTCACAGGGGTAGGAATTTTCACCATGAGGGGTGATAAATTTGCACTTACAAGTAGTCTAAAAAATAAGAAATCTGTAATGTAATAACACACGTCTTCCAACTTTATTTTACAATTGTAGATCGTTCAGAATCCCAGTTTCGTAAACGTAAATTTCAAACTGTTGAGTATATTTTTAATGAATATATCTCAAACAATAATTGGAAACAATGTAAAAGGAGAATTGTAGCTATGATCACGGGAATATCGGGCAATTGCCTGCAAAAAATGTCAGATAGCAAATGATAGATTCTGATAGGACTTTATCCGCTTCATATCAAAGCCTTGACCGAATTCTCCAGCAAAAACTTCGAAATCGTGTCAACCTGTGCACATCTATTACTGTCTCTGCAGAAATAATGTATGGAAAACTTGTATGCAGTATGATATGTTAAAATGCCGGCTCGGGCTTAGAAGTGCGATAAAAATTTATAACGGACTAAAAACGCGTTTTCATCGATGTGCGTACTAGGATACAAGTTACAATGACCCGAAACACCGACAACCATCAGCATAAGTATTGAAAGTCATGAAAATAAATGACAAAAATTAATTTTTATTTCTCATATTCACCACATACCTGCACAGTATGTATCCAACGTGTGATAAACGTACATAACACGGTCTCATTGACCGTGTTAAATGCATGTCATGAAAGTGTAATGATCGTCAAAAATTTGGTGGATCGGGCGGACATTACATCGTTCAGAACACGTGACCTTTAAACGCTAAACAGACGGATAGGGACACCGTCTAACCAAACACTCAACTCGCTCAAACTCGTTGATATCGGTAGTGTAGAAGATGTGTAACACGCGTACGTACTGAACTTCGGAAATTTAGTGGATCAGCCGGACGTTACATCATTTTTATAACGCGCGTCCCTGAAACGTATATATATCAGACGTCTATACTACACGTGTTTTGTTTGTGATCGACCATCTATTGACGTGCATTTCACTATTTGTGCTCATCGGGATATTCATTCAATCATATATTCTCACACGAATCAAAAAATTCTGTGATAAATGTCTTCTGAACATCTAGATTACTTTTAGCTGAAAAAAACTGGGACATTAATTATTCATGAGGATAACGTGCAGGCTTACTCTTTCTGTCTATACTTCCATCTACTATACTTCTGGTAGTGTCTGGGCTGGTGGCGTGAAGAAAAAGCGTTGCTTGCACCCTCATTTGACACAAATGAAACTCCCCATCAATGTATCTATTCGTGCGGTTATCATACACAGTAGAGAAAAAAGTATGTCAGAATCGGACCACGCCGATTTGTCGATAGTCTATCATCGAATTTTGCAGGGTTTTTTTTCCTAATAACATTATTTTTATAATGAAAATAAGAGATATATTGTATATATTCTTTTTCTACTGTGTATATTCATTTCCAAAAGAAATATTCAGCGCTCTGAAGAAATATTATAGTCTCTGTCAATTGAGAGTTTTCATGGTTTCCTGCCCTATGAGAGTTCTGTAGATATTTCCTAATAAGCAAAAGTTTGTGGAAAACAGTTCAACGACTAATGATTATTTCCTGCATTGTTTTATTGTAGGGTGTCAACTACCTGAATAAACCTGGAAAACCTGGAATTTTCAGGGAATCGTTTTTCTCGTCGAAAAAGCTGGGAATCTCAGGGGATTTCGTAATCACTCAGGGAATTTTTCGAGAGGTGAACAAATTTTTTTGCAACACTCTCCAAATAACTGATTTTAGACTAAAAATGGGTTTTATGAAGAAAAAAAAAAACTTGTGATAACAAATACTAAGAGATTCTCAAAAACGTCACTATGTACGAATTAAATGCAAAAGAGCGCGCCAACGATAGTGAAATTTAGGACTCATGATACGAATACAACATCCAGATATGTAAAAGTTCCTTCAGCTTAAATCAAATAGTTAACAAAAAAATTTTAACGTATGATAAGATAAGTATTGTTCGAGTAGTCTATGAACGAGGAATCATACCTCCGATACACCTAGAGAATTATAAAGATGAGCTGGAAAAACCTGGAATTGACAGGAAAATTTCATGCCAGGTCTTAGCAGACACCCTGTATTGAGTATATTCGATTGAACTACTATTCAAATGTTAGCGCGATAGTAAATGCCGATCTCTATCAAGGTATGTACTAGATTGCCGGCTGTGACATGACAATAGTCTTGGAGCTAAGTTTGAGATATGGAAACAAAACTCGAAATATCGTATCTCTGACCAAACCGTTAAAATATTGGGTTGGAATTCAATTTTAGTGTAGCTCCATGATGACGAAATCCTTAAGCCGGTTTCACATGAGACATGTTTTCTTAATTATTCTTTAAGAGGCTGCCTTGTTGGTCAATGAACTGGCTGGCGAGGAGGCTTTATCGGTTTCTATTCTGCTATTCAGCTAGCTTCAGTTGACACGAATAAAAGATGTGCGTCTAAGGTCATGAGACTGGATTCCCTTCCTCAGTGGGATGTCGGAGTTCATCACATGGCTGAAACGGTCGACTAACATGAGTGTGAGCCCCACCCGTCGCCTCCTTCGGGCCAGAAGTTATTCTGCTCTCGCGAGATGACGTGCACTTCGCTCGTGTACGTTCGCGGCACAGTGTCGTGAGTCGAGTAGGCGCTCAAGGGCGAGAAAACATTGGAGATGTGTGACTATTTGCAGATATTTGTGAGTTTGGAATTGAAAACATGTAAGTATTTGAAAACATCAATATCATAAACCGAAGTTTATCGCTTGTCGCCATACCTACAGAAAAAAGGCTATAAAGTTACAATTTTCTCAAGTTATACTTGCTGCTATTTTGAAAGTTTTCATTAACTCACAATTTAGTCGAATGAAGTTTTGGAAAAGAAATGGGAGAGGCCAGCAATTTGTTCGAATGTTTTCCGAACTTGTGCGGTTCGATTACGAATGAAGGATAGAACTAATGAACGGAAGATCGAAAGTTTTCATTTTCTAACTTTTTTTCTCTGCAGTGAATCCGCACATTCTATCTCACGATCAGAAAGTATGAAATTGAGACATTGATATTCGCGTAGCAGGTGCATATTCAGACATAGCTCCGTATGAATAACATTTTATTTTCGAGTGTATCAAATCCGTGGAATGCCATTATTTCAAACATTCAAGGCGCAGACCACTAGTTAGCTTGATAGTGTACGCTACCAATGTTGTACTCGTGAGTTGGCCACTATTTCATCACTGGAAAGGCAACTCTCCGGCGGAGTTGGTAAATTATATTCAACCGAAATATCGAGAGAGAGTGGGAGAGAGAGAGAGAGAGAGATATAGATAGATAGATAGATAGGAGCATTTATTAGCCTGGTGGTATAACCCCGTCAGGCATAGAATGAACAAATACAGTGTAACACACAGCAATATAGTATAGCAATTGAGTAACATGAAAAAGAAAGTATGATGAGAACAGTACAAGAGAAATAGGCAAAAGAAGACAAAAATTTGAAGATATGAGAAGAAGAGAAGACAAACAATTATAAAACCAATTATGTCATGCGCGATTATAAAAAATACCAAACAACCGTGAGCAGGAACAAAAATTGATACATAATCAGATACACCGGAACAAGACCAGAACGAAAACAACTCTCCAGAACCTTTGATTCAGAATGATAGAGATAGAGAGAGAGAATGAATGGATGAATGAATGTTTTTATTTAGCTCACAGCTACTACAAAGCACTTACACACGAATATTGCTACATCCCATAAATGTATATAATATAATATAACAACATAATTATATATACTATATACTATAAAATATATATATATATGTTCGAGGTCGAAAAGTATCTTGGTCGGCCATGGCTCTACTTGCAGGTTGTTTAATGATTTTTCACAAGCGATAATAATAATGAAATCTAATCTAATAAATTGTCTTTTAGGATACTCAATATTCTAGGCCATAACTAAGCTCATAAACTATTCTATTCTAAAGCGTAGAGAGAGACTCAATAACGAATCCACCGCCGAAAGCGTGATTCTAATCAATTTGTAAGCTCTCTAGACCCGATCTTTCTACGAGGTCTTTCTTAGGCTCATCGTCAGCTCAAAATCTGACCGCCTCTCAAAAATCATCACCACTCGGCTGTGGCTACGTTCGACAAAGAAACCTTGTCTTGCGTCTCTTTTCTACGCCGCTTATCAACTCTAAGGGAGCATAGCTTCGAATCTTAATACTCACAAATTCATCGAGACTAAACAAAACTAGTTTCTCATAAACAGTCAATAGTATAAGCTTAAACTAATATATCGAGTTAAGCCAAATATAATAAGAGCCAGAAAGCCACGTCCAAATCATCGTGCGCCGACATATATATATATATATATATATATATTATATACTGCAATATAAAATCTAATTATAAGTTACTTATGTTCCCTGCCCCCCCCCCCCCCCCCTCCCCCTCCACATGCCGCACTAACTCCTCTTGAAGCTCTGTATTCTAACCTCGCTTTTAACCCCAATTGGCGAATTATTATACATTTGCAGCCTATCATACAACAACATTTTTTGTTCCTCACTCCTATTACATTTTCTTACCACAATATTATCTCTCTACCGCGTATTGTATCTATTTTGCACTAACTCTACATATTTCCCCAGATACTCTGCGCATAACCCATTCTTCATCTTATACACTACCAGCACACATTATACCATATCTTCTCCTTTATTGTCATAATAGCCAACGCGTTCAACATGTCAACAGAGAGGGAAAAAATGAGAGAGAAAGAGAAAGAGAGAGAAAAAGAATGAAAAAGAGAGACGGCGTGGGAGGGAGAGAGACAATGAATGAATGAATGAATGAATGAATGACTGTCTTTATTTAGCTTATTAGCTATACTGATACTAGCTACTAATAATAGAGGGAGAGAGAGAAAGAGAGAGAGAGAGAGAGAGAGAGATGATACACGGTATAAAATTAGAGATTATTTCAGCCTACGTTTCGATAATGACGTATTTTCTTCCATGGCCTTTAGCCTGCCTGCGTATAACATATATATATAGTTGATAAGTTGCATAATATTTATGCTCAGGATCGAATTGAGCAATTGTGATCCTCTAGGCTATTCCGTTGGGAAGGACCGAAGGTTGTATGTACCACGTAGGACATTGACGAAATTAAAAGCGTAGAAAACGAAAAGTAAAATAAGCGGGTTCAACAATCAAAACCATTTGAACTTGTAGTGCGCTGTTCATTTTGGATGATTACTTTTAGTGGATATTCATTTCTTCGGATTATTCTTTACTGCTACAGTACTATGGTGTTACGGTTTCATAAGAATATTCTAACTTCGAGTGTAATCTTTGGGAACTTTTCACACGTAAACCATTAACTTCATACTGGATATTCATACTCCTAAATCCCCAGAAACTATTTGTTGAGAAATCTGATGCCCTGCTAACTTGTTGTTTGCAATGTTTCTCGATCTCACAACAATTTTTATTAAAAGTCAAGCGTGTTAAAACAGTGCTCTTCCATGTGTAACACGAATCGAAAGGATGCCATTGATCCGAAATTTCTAAAATTAGTCCTATGAATGCCCGCACAAAGAGAGGCACACAGCGATTCAAAACTCACGCACCAGAAATGCGCGACAATGTTTCAATCGGTTATTTGATTGAAGGCTCCAGCCTTTTTAGGCTTTTGATTAATACGACCCTGACTATACCCAGTATAACGGGTGCAAAATATTAGTAAGTGTACAAAACACATAGCTACACGATATGTGTATGATGTTGGGCTTTGTTTTTATTTTGAAGTCTTGAAAATCAAATTAAGAGAATCATAAATGAGATAGTCATAAATTCTCGAGCACGTTAAGAAAAAACAAAAGTCATGAAATTGCGGTGCAAAAATCAGAAGAATAGCGCTGATATAACACATTAGCAGACTCATACTCGATCGTCATGGTCGCATTTCAAATAATGCTTTCGCTCAAATAACTACTGAAAACATTTAATTGTCACGATGAGATTCTCATTTTTTTTCCCCAATTTGAGAGAAAAGAATATCCCACGATGAATCATACAGTTTAACTGGTATACAGGGTGTATCTCATTTCCCACTGCATTTGTTCTCCAGGGACAGTGAGCCTCGCAAAACAAAGGTAACATGAAATGAGCGAGAGGAATACAGCAACGACTTTCGCACTTTCGGCTAAAATTTGACGTCTATTGGCGAACTAATTATTGTTATTGCTGAAAAACTATTAGACTTAAAGAATTCTGGTTACGAAAAATCTCACGATCTTTGGAAACAGAATCGCGCTGTATACTTTGGTATGACTGATTGAGATACACCCTGTATAGTGCGACGGATAATTGTGGGGCAATCGTATCACATTATCGCATGATTTTCAGATTCGACACATGCAGCGGCACAATATTCTCGTATCTTTTACAAGACTACAATATCTACGGTACACTTGACGCATGACGGTCCTGTCTATACTAGTTGATGTTTTCAACTCTCCAATGGTAAATATTGTAAGCTCCAATGCTGCAATATTTCACTAAGATATCACTTTTCATCAATTTCTACGTTGTTAATTTACGTTTTTTTTTTTACCGCGAGAAAGATGAGTAACGAGTGTTTTTTGATCTCGGTCGAAACCATATTTTACCTTATTTATTCGTGCGGATTCGATTGGGTGGCAGGCAACCATCATCAGACGGAAATGTACTCTGTTTTTGCGTACGAAGTGTAATAAGTGTCGTGGTGATGATCGTCGAGAAGCCAATCAGAACGACATGAATAAATCCATGCGATCGAGAAATTTTTCGACCGATGTCAGAGAAAACATCTATTGACCTCGTAAATGATATGATATTTCGTATAAAGTTGCATAATCCAAAAAATAGTTACCAAATTGTTACCGCCATCAAATTTTTGTTCGATTGTTGTAAAGTGAAATGTAGCTATAGTTCCGTTCTCGCTGGGAGGATGTTGATTTCCAGCCACTAAACAAGATATGGGAATTTAGGTATAACATAATGCTCAGGAGACTACATAATATTTTAATTTGATAATCTTCCTTGCGTCAACAACTTAGTAGTCTATTGCATACATTATTTAGAAAAAATTGAGCGATATAAATTCTGTATAATATGGTATGAATTCTGTATGTATCGTTCACATTGATATAATCAATACACAGCCTATACGAGATGATACGGTGAAAGTATACACTCAACAGCGCATGCGCGAGGATCTTCACATGTTGAGTTGACAATCAAGGTTAGCTGTTGAGGTCATGCAAATAGGTTACATTCATTGAAATAATGGGAAGGTTGGAGTAAACGCGTCATAAGGTCCGGACGGTAATATTTAAATTTACCGCTGTACCGCCATGCCAGATAATGGCCATATCTGTGCCCAGGATGCGCAGACCGATCGGTAAACCGCCGTGACAGACGGAAACCGCGGGAAACGTGCAGGAAGACGCGGGCTCACGTCATAGACTTCTCCATAAGTCTATGGCTTTGGAGTACGGAAACCATGAAGGGGACCACGTGGGGTACAAAAATTATAAAATTTATGTCCTGTGACCAGTGATATACGGAGTAAATGTGAATTAATTCTTTCTCGCGCATTCAGATATAATAATGATGTTTTTAATTAATTTAATTAAACTCGTTATATGCTCATTACCTATTACGCTGATATACATGCGGCGTCAGGTGCAAAAGAATGTAGATGTAATGTAAATGTAGGTATGTTATTATTATTATCTATTATTATGAATTATTATTTGTTATGATTAATTACTGGATTACTGGATCCTAACACCTACTGTATTTTGGTGAAAAATATCTCATTCATCATTTTGTTAAAATTATTATAATTTCATTCATTGAAAATAAACGAGATATTGATTCCAATTTTAATTTATTGTGTCGACTGAAATATTATTCTGCGGAAACCACTACGCTTCGATGCAAAATATTCAGAAATGAAACCAGCAAACTAATAGACGTAGTAGTCCAATTCATCCGATTGTAAGAGATGACCTCCGCAGACGTGTTTCATCGTCGTCTAGGCTGCTAGACCTCCGTCGGGGACAGAAACTTCGAATCTTTTGTATGGTGTAGCTAACCAATAATTTTAGTTTTTAAAACTTCATTCGCCATGATTTCAAATAATTATTGATCGATGATTATCTTCAGCGCTATGAGTATTTTTACAAATACTAATAAAGCCAATGGACTGTTAGCTACCTTTTGTCAATCTTTATTCAAAATAGAATCGAATAATTTGAAATGCAAGATTCAACTGAGATGTTTTTTTAAATTATTTTTCGTAATACTCAACTTGGTTTTAAGAATTTCAATTTACAATCCACCGCAGAAACACGAAATTACCTCTTTTACCCTGAAATAACAGCCCATACAGCAGACATAACCTTCATCAATCAAATTGAAGGTAGTAAAATATTTAAACATGAAATTCTTATGATATTCAATGTGATAACTTGAATTTGGATTGATCATGAAAGATAATATTTTTATCAGGGAATCCATAACTCGAACGGGACATATAGCCTATTTTTGGGTTTATAAACTTGGCACCCGGATCGAACAAAACCGTTTGAAATTATAACGTTATATCGTTTGCGCGTGGCACAAATAGAACGGATATTGCAAAAAACCGTTTGCGCGTTTACTCGTTTTTGAGAAAACGCGCAAACGTTTTTTTGCGATATCTGTTCTATTTGTGCCGCGCCCAAACGATATAACGTTATAATTTCAAACGGTTTTGTTCGATCCGGGTGCCAACTTTATATACCTCCTACTTTATATCACGTAGTTTGGCAGGGCACGTTACGCTTATTAGGACAAATAAGTGGTTTGACTGCACTGAGAAACAGCAGAATGTGAGGCCGCGCTGAAATCAAAACAGCCAGTAAGAGTGCATTATTTTGCGCATGCGCTGTTGAGTGTTTACTTTCACCGTATCATTTTGTATATTATTCGTCCTTCTTACAGATTCCAAGTTACATCCATTCGAGTACCTCTAATAGCCCGGATAGCGAAGCAAGTCAGAAATTCCACAACGCAATAACACGCAGTGCTCGCATCATGTACGGCGACGATTCTCCGAATATGTCATACTGGCCGATGATGCACGAAGTTGATGTCGCAGATGAAATGCACGTTCTACAGGTTTTTGGACAGAAGAGGGTCGATCTATCCGTAAACATGGACGGCGACACGCCACTGCATAAAGCTGCGTTCCAGGGAAACTTGAACCTGGTAAAGACTCTTATTCAACAGGGATCGGATGTTCACTCTGTAAACATCAGCGGTGACACGCCGCTGCACAAGGCCCTGGAGCACTGGCAGTTTAATATAGATATAGTGAAGTACTTGATAGAAAGGGGAGCCGATGTTTGTTCGGTCAACACGCGCGGCGATACACCACTTCACAAAGCTGCTTACGCGGGTGACTTCGACTCAGTGAAGTATTTGATCGAGAACGGGGCCGATGTTCAACACATGAACACGAGTGGCAATACGCCACTGCACAAAGCTCTAGATAACTGGCAGTTCAACATAGACGTAGTGAAATTTTTGATCGAAAAGGGGGCTGATATTCGTTCTGCGAATGCAAATGGTGACACGCCACTGCACAAAGCTGCTTACGCAGGTTACTTTGAATTAGTAAAGTTCTTTGTTGAAAAAGGCGCTTCTATTTGTTCTGTGAATATGGGTGGCAATATGCCACTGCACAACGCTGCTTATGCAGGTCGCTTCGAAATAGTGACGTTTTTGATCCAAAAGAGGGCCAATGTTCACGCTATAAACGCGAGTGGCGATACGCCACTGCACAAAGCTGCTCTTGGGAATAATCTAAACACAGTGAAGGTTTTGATACAGGAAGGAGCTGATGTCCACTCTGTGAACAAGGGAGGTGATACTCCGCTACACAAAGCACTGGAGCGGTGGGATACTAATTTTAGCTTGGTCAAATTTTTGATTGAGAAGGGGGCCGATGTTCACTCTGTGGATCCGGGTGGGGATACAGCATTGCACAAAGCTGCTTTCGTAGGTCGATTGAGCTTCGTGAGTTTCCTAATTGAGAAGGGCGCTGATGTTCACACTGTCAATACAAACGGTGATACGCCACTGCACAAAGCACTAGAAAGGTGGGACACTAATGTCGACGTAGTGAAGATTCTAATCGAAAATGGAGCCGATGTTCATGCTGTAAATACGATTGGCGATACGCCGCTGCACAAAGCTGCTTTCAGAGGTAACTCATACTTGGTGGAGTTTTTTATTTTGACTGGGGCCGATGTTCACTCTACGAACATAAATGGCGATACACCGCTGCATAACGCCGCTTGGCAAGGTAACTTGGATTCAGTGAAGTTTTTGATGAAAACGGGGGGTGATGTTCGTTCGGTAAATACGGACGAGGATACGCTGCTCCACAAAGCTGCTTGCGGGAATAACTTGGACTTGCTGAAATTTTTAATTAAAAAGGAAGTCGATGTTCACGCCGTCAACTCGCACGGCGATACGGTACTACACAATGCTGCTTCACGGGGTAACTTGCGATTTGTGGAATTTTTTATTCAGATGGGGGTCAATGTTCACTCTGTGAATACTAGTGGTGATACGCTACTGCACAAAGCTACTTGCGGAGATAACTTAGACCTAATAAAATTTTTGCTTGATGAGTGGGCTGACGTTCACTCGGTGAACGCTTGCGGTGATACACCACTACACAACGCTGCTTCGCGGGGTAATTCTGAGATGGTGAAGTTTTTGATTGCAAACGGCGGTAATGTTCACTCCGTCAACAGGTACGGCGAGACAATACTGCACAAGGCTGCTTGTGGGCACAACGTGGACTCAGTGAAGTATTTGATTCAAAAAGGGGTCGATATTAATTCTCAAGACAAAGATCGCAAGACGCCACTACACATAGTTGCCTTCACTGGTAAAATAGACATGGTGAAATGTTTAATTGAAAAAGGGGCTTGTATTAACCTCAAAGATAAGGATGGCAGAATACCATTGCACGTAGCTGTTGCGGCTGGCGAATTAGCAGTGGTGAGGTATTTGCTCGAGAAGGGAGCTGATGTTCACTCTGGAAACAAGGATGGTAAGACGCCACTGCATATTGCTACTTCCACTGGGTATTTTGAAGTAGTAAAATGCTTGGTTGAGCATGGGGCCGATGTTTGCTCTAAAGATAATAACGGCGAGACACCGTTGACTGAAGCAGTTAACGCCGAATGTAACTTTCTTAAATGGGACATAATGGAGTATATACTCTCCCACGGAGCCGATGTTAATTCTCCGGATAAGCGTGGTAGGACGCTATTACACTTGGCTGCCAAAGTCGGTAAATTAAGCATAGCGGAGTCTTTAATTCAACGGGGTGCTGATGTTCACTCGTTAGACAAAGATGCCAAGACGCCACTACATTTTGCTGCATTGACCGGTAAATTGGAGATAATAGAGTACCTCGTCAGTGAGGGAAGTAATATTCATTGTGCGGATAAGGATGGCAAAACGCCCATGCACGTGGCTACCTCTGTTGGCAAATTGGATGTAGTGAAATTTCTTATTCAGAACGGGGCTTTTGTGCATTACAAAGACAAGGATGGCATATCACCCCTGAACGTAGCCGCCAATTCTAATAAATGGGATATAGTGATCTATTTGCTCGAGTCTGGCGCTGATATCAATTCCAAAGACAAGTTGGGCCGGACGCCGCTGCACATAGCTGCTTGTGCTGGTGAATTGATCCTAGTAGAGTACTTGGTCAAAAAAGGGGCGAACGTTTTTTTAAGAGACCTGAACGAGCGGACTCCCCTGAACCTAGCTACTAACTACCAAAATTTGGAGGTCATCGAGTATTTGGTCAAAAAGGAGGCTGAATAATGGCTACAAACATACTACAATGTAAGTTATGCTTCCAGCTGTCCGTGATCAGTATTTGTGACTAGTTTCATGAAACTATCATAATTTGTTTCATCTTAATCATATTTTGTATTCATGATTTGGTCCTTACACGGAGAAGCTGCGTTACGCATCCCAACATACTGCAGCATTATGTAATTGAATTTCTTCAAAGGAGGACAAAAAAAAACTAGTGATTAGCTACAAAATTCATCAATTGTCCAACATTCTTTTATGTTTTTCGTTAGTTCCTGATGCCGAAATTTATTGGTCGTAACGCTATTAAAGTGGTTTTTCCACTAAGCAGTGCTGGGCAAAATATACCAAAAATTGTATTTAGATACAAAACACAAAATACAATTCTCATGAACGGTATTCAGCTACAATATACAAAACACATTTGCGAAAGCGTATATTTGAATACAAAATACAAAATAGTATTCTGAAAATACATTTCAAAGTACAAAATACTAAATTCGATTTTTATTTTTATAATACATTCGTGAATTAGCACTACCGTATTAGGTACTCAATTAGATCATCTTGTCTCAGGAGTTCGTAAGGCGAATTGCATTGAGGCGAAATTAGTGTTATCGAAATCTATTTATTTATTTGAGTGTGTGAACGAGTCAGAACTGACAACTACTATTCCTGTCGCGCCATTCCAAACTCTAAACCATGCAGAAGCATTTATAGTGAACTGATGATCGCTGTGGCTGTAACAAGCTTGCGGACAGAAGAATTTGAATTTGGCGCGCGGATTTGACGCTGATGAGACGTGGCCTTCTTTTCATGAACTTCGCAAGCCAATTAAAACGTAGCTGTATTTTGTATCTATACCCACTTTAAGAAGATACTGAATAAATCCATTTAACGTATTTGAATACAAAATACTAGATACTCTCGTAGCCGGTATTCATATACAAAATACAAAGTACAAACAGCTGTAGCTCAAATACTGCCCAGCACTGCCGCTAAGCGACTGACTTACGAAATTTCTGATATTCTGAGAACATGAAGAAAAATTACATTCGGTCATGTATACGAAATTCTGAAATCAGTTATCGGAAATACAAGCGAAATAAACGGACTTGAGAATCCACGAAAATGACGTTTCATAGTACGTGAGGATACAACCAAGCACGCTTACGTCTATTCCAAGCAGATCATTAATACCTTTAACGACTTACCACTTACACGAAAAACGAACTATACCTATAAGCGAATATATTATATGTGAGATTTGAGACCCATTTTTTATGTTGGAGAGGTTAGAGTGTCCAGATTTGAAACGTGAGTAGAGCCCATTGAGCCTATAAGTTAGGAGATCAAACTCTCACCAAACACATGCGTTAGTTTCCCTCATCGAGTCAAGCAAAACCGCGAAGCATGCACCGAGTGCGCCCCAAGCGGCAGCCAGAGGAAGCGCTGCTTTCTGATCAATATAAATATGTCATAGCTGCAGCGATCTGTTATATTTACTCATATAAATCAAATTCCGCGATTTCCATGGTAATCATAGCGTGCGTATTGCAGCGCTGGAGGCGCGCAAGGTACACGCTTCACGGTTTGGCTCAGCTGTCTCGGCGGCGAAAACAAGCGTACGTAATGTTCATGAATGGGTTACCTAACATCTAACTTCTATTTTTCGATTTTGTCCAGAATGAGTTTCCTCTCTAAACGTATCTCATGTTCCTATGGCCGGCGGAACAGGCGACAGAAGAAGCTAGAGATATCACGACTATTGTCTCCCTCAGCTGTCATCCACTCACCTGTAATTTCGCGGCACATGACTCTTCATCAAATTGATACTATTATCATTATTTATTTATTACTATCATTCAATCACTCCTGTTGATAAATTTTAGGTCATTATTCATCTATATTATCTATTTATTATAATGAAGCAGCTAACCAATAAAATAATCAATGACGCGTCGTCAATTTTGGGGTTATTAATTTGATGAACAGTCATGTCCCGCGAAATTACAGACGAGTGGATGACAGCTGTGGGAGGCTGTGGTTTCTCTAGCTTCTTCTGTCGGCTGCTCCGCCGGCCATAGGGACATGAGATACGTTTAGAGAGGAAACTCATTTTGGACAAAATCGAGAAATAGAAGTTAGATGATAGGTAACCCATTCATGAACATTACTGTACATTTCATAGTAGAGCCCTAATTGTATGAAATGATAAACAAACTTGAACACAAGTCGCTATTCATTTAAATAAATCAAATTGTCAGGTGCTATCTAACAATTTAAGACATTTAGACAAAATTGACATGCAAATAAACTGGGGCCTCTCCAAATCACCCATGCAATACGTTCTTTAGCGGAAGAACCACCCCAAATAAATTCTGAGCATTCCATATAATTTTCTGTACAATTTGATGTGGAAAAGTATACCTATCCCTTGCACCTTTGGAGAGTCGAGGTGGTCAGGAATCGGTTGGCAAATGAACTCAGATAGCGCTTGGCAACGACGTGCATTAATACAAATGTTGGAATGTGGCACCAAAATAATCTGCAAATACCTAAAGGCTGAAGTTTCCAACCCTGCTTCGATGTTTCCATGTTTTCCCTTGGGAATGTTAATTCTGTTCATCCATCGCTTCATCAAAGTAGTACTTCAGATCAACCAACATATTTTTATCGCAGATATGAATGCGATGACTTCGACCGACATGAAGACCGTAGTCGTTAAGTTTTGCATCCATGGCCGCAGCAGCGGATTTCCTGGCAATTGAAACTGATGAATGATATTGTCAACGGCAGAGCCAAACACTTCAAGCGGTGGAGAAACCCGGCTTCTATCACACATCGGTAAGCGGACTTGATAATTCTATTAAAATATCACATAATGATAATAATTTCCATACGAAACTCACAATCGTGTCTATAAACATCTTGTGTACCATATCTCATCTCATATAGCACGAATGATATCACGGTAACATTGCAACATTACTTCCTCAATATTTGCAACATTCCAAAAGTATCGATCATCTTAGAATATGGCGTATGCAGAACATGCGATAGGAGCAATGATGCTGAACGTGCATATACACACGCAGCTCCTTTGGGCGCAGTCCAGACACAATAACAAAGGCTGCGTTCCGAAATTAGCTGGCAGCGCTGAAATTTCAGCAGGAAAGAGACAGAGTTCATTGAAAACCTGATGGATCGAGAAAGACACAGGACTGCTGACTGTACTGTCAGCTGATTTCAGAACGTGGCTAAAATGTGCGTATCGCCAAGTTTTCAACACAAACAAGACTTTGTATATAAATGTTTAATATGATAATATCTATTTATTAATTATTCATTATTGAGCTCATGCGCGGCTCTGCGATCACCCGTCAGACACACCATAAGCTTGACAGCTGTATTTATCTAATGAGTCTCTTTGTATTCATTGGAGATTACCATTCTCTTCTTACAGAACATAGAAATTGATTGATTCGGAAGAGCGGATGAATTGTCTCACGCAAGAGATCTCGAGACAAACAACCACCAGGTGATTGGTTTTTGCAGCTTCCTCGGTTGTAGCCCGCTTATAAATGCTGAGGGCTTCGAATGAAGGAGGCCACTGCAGCCCTTGCCATAAATCATTCTCGAAAAAGTTTTGAAAAACCACGGCGAGATTTGAATTCAAGGCGAAGGGTGCAATTCAATGAAATGATTGTGATGAACTAGAATTCATCGAACAGTACCTTTCACCCCGGATTGAAATCTCTTTATCGACTTTGTTGTACAAATATTTCATGACAGTATTTCTAGTGTACTTTCCATACATCGTGAACATGTACACAGTGTATGCTGAGGAATATTAAAGAAAAAAAATTGAGAAACTCATGTTGTATCGGTAGCAATTATTATTTTATAATACGAGCGAGTGGCAAGTACGTAGTCATGCCAATATATGCGTATCCATGCCTGTTTGGAAATCAAGATTCGCGGTAGCGAATCGCCGCCAAGTACAAAAAAATTAAGCTTTTCGCTCGGAGTATTAGGCTTACCTCGCGTCAATTCTCTCAGCAGAAACCAAACAATTCGTGCGACGCCTGGTGGCGGCACAAGGTACTTGAAACAGGAGTTTCAACAATAAATCGGGTATATGAATGCTATCATTATCACAATATACAAGTAATATTGTCAGATGTGTAGAGCAAATCAGAGTTCATGTAGGAACACGGGAAATGTTCCTACATTTGTTTGAAATTGTACTCGAACTTTATAAACTTTGCCAACATCGATTGCAAATAATTTATAAAATACCAAACAATCGTCGGATTGGGGGCACGGATTGTAAGGAATTCGAAAAGTTGTTCAAGAAGTGCCACGAATTCGTTTGGATCGGAGGAACGGACTGGAAGGGATTGAAAGGTTGGTCTGGAAGTGCCACGGATTTGTTTTGATTGCAGACACGGATTGAAAGGGATAGAAGTTTGTTTCGGATTGCAGATGTCAAATTCATTCAGTTTCAACATGAAGTTGACGGACGGATTGATGCACGAGAATGTGAATTCACTTCAGATTGAGTTGGATGATCTCGTATTGGGGCGTACACAGATTTCGCAGTGGCTCGGAAAAATTCACATTGGGCCGGATTGAATTTTTGTTAGATTTATGTATTCACGGGTACCTGTACAGATTCGACAGATTACACAACCTTCAGTTATTAAAGAATGAGTTCAATTTATTTCATCCTTGAGCAGGTTCTGGACGAGTATATCTTATAATTTCAGTGCATGTATACAGATGAGTAAGTTGTTGAGTGTGTGTGAGAAATAAAGATGACTGCCTGTTCGTGCGCAAATGTGATCGTTGCCGCTAAGGTTGAATGTTCCAACAATTCCTATCAAAAATTTTCGCCGGGGTATCGACGAGATAATATACCCGAAGTATATTCGAAAGAAGAACACCAAAAATAATTTTACCTCCTTCGTAAGCATGCTTTTGTTGTATAGATTTTTGCGTGTACCAAAGAGGCAAAGTCTTTCAAAGTCGAGCGTATAATTTGCAATAGTCGCCTTCAGCTCGCTTACGGCTCATATTGCAAATTACGCTTGACTTTAAAAGACTGACTTTGCCTCCTAGGTAGGTACACAATATACTATTATTATAATCTCCTACTCCTCTATGCTTATCCTCGTTCATTCTCTTCACGAAGTGTAACCCAGCGTTACCTCATGTATGATGGGATTGCATGCGTGGGTCATAATGTCATCATCACTTATCCACTCGCACAATTGCTCAAATTATTCTGTACCCAGCGGCTCCATGGCAGTGGAATTTTTATCGGATTTTCGGGAAATTGTCAAGTCCACGCTGAACAGATCACGTCCTAGAATATCAATGAAAAATATGCATTAATATCGATTAGTTCCTGAATGTAATATTGCAATATAGAAAATATTATACAGGGTGTCCCAAAATTAGGTACACAAAATGATAGGGGTAATAGAGGGGGTCGAACTGAGTAAATTGACCCAAGGAACATGTGATCTGCGAAATCGCGTTCGCGGGATATGACCAGTTAAAAAATCTTGCCAAGCGCCAGCATGCAGGCAACCGAGTACACAGCAAGCATCGGTTAGAAGGCATTTTAAATCCAAAAACTCAATAGCATAATTGGAATAAACGGATCGATGATTGATGATAACGATGTACTCTGGACACAGCTTGCCGTGAATGAATGTAATTTCAATTTTGAAAGCATTTTCTATCCCGCATCCTCGTTGTTGTGTTTGGCGAAACTTCAATGCCAAGAGTGTTTGCGTTTGAAATTCGTAAATTTGAAAGTGTTGATCAGCAGTCGCGCGCTTATCAACAAGACTTCTAACCGATGTTGCTCTCTACTCGGTTGCCTGCATGCAGACGCTTGGCAAGATTTTTTTACCGGTCATATCTCACTAACTAAATATTGTCCGTTCTAGAATTGTTTTTGAGTTTTTCTGAATTGTCAAGGGATTTGTTTCTAAGTGCCAATCTTTCGGAAATTATTCTCTCCGCGCTCATTGCCTTGTCGATAGCCGTGCGGAGTGCAGTTAGATTCATAGCGCTAATTCTTTGTTCTAGTTCGACATTAAGACCTTTTATAAAGGAGTGTAGTGCCGTTTCTTTAATATTCCTGAGTAGAGTTGGAGCAGCTGTGGAAGCTTCCGTTTCTTCGATTATTTCACATGCTTGGTCCACGAGCTCCTCCACTCTACAGCCATAGTCGAAAACGCTTTTATCTTGTTTTTGGCACACGTGTGTTATTTGAGACTGTACGTCCGATAGTCTCTGTTTTGGCTGATAAGCTCGTTTTAGTTCGTGAATTGATTCGCGCTTGGTACGATATACTATTTTCTCTGCAGGCCCCTCGATTTTGGCGTGAATAAGAATTATTAATAGTCGGATATCGCTTGGTTTTACAAATGGTAGTATGTCTTCTGCATGTCTGATAAATGATTTTGCAGCAATATTTGATCCGTTGAATTTTGGGACTGTATCGACGGCTGCGGTTAGCGGCGAGTAAGGAGTGGAAGCGTTTTCTGTGTCTGGCATTGTATATGTTTAGTAATAGAATCAAAGGTATTAACTGTCTTAAAGTGATGGAATTAAAGGTATGAGACTTACAGTCCGGCTAATGTAATGAGGATTGTTATCACGATTTGCGTTACTCTTGCTGGCTATGTGCCGATGAAGTGGTGTCGTAGGTGAGTCCGGGGGTCGTTGGCGTTGTTCATAGCTGCCCCGCCGATATGCGAAGTTGGCCTGAAGAACGTAATAGGTAGTTTTCGGCCGTATTATCTCGTTTTGTCGGTCTTCGATTCTGTATTGGGTTTCTGTGTGGTTTCGTCGTTCATCTGGGCTTGATTCGTTCTCTGCTCACACGGATATTTAGTAGTCGCTCCGTGTCATTTGCTTTCACTGGTACCAGTAGTTCTTTTGTTTCTTATTGAATACTAGATCACTTGTGTGTTCGACAAGTTTGTATTGATTTGTTCAGTAGTTTGTTTGTTTTTATAGACGCGTAGTTTTTGTTATTCCGCGGGTTGTTCGTAGGTTTGGGCTCGTGTGGCTCCGTAGGTTATTAGCGGTTTAGTTTATAAGCTCGCTAGTTTATTCGAAGATCTGTAATTTTATAGTTTCGTTGGTTGATAGAAATATTTGTTATCGATGAAGTATTTGTTTGGTTTCTGAAAAGCACTATAGTATTGTCCACTTGCACTCCACTTGTTCACGGAATTTCGAATTTTTTTCACTTTGGAAGTGGGCTTTACCGCTGCCACCAGTACGTTATAATATGACTTGGGGTTGGTTAGTCCGTCCCGCAAATCGTATTATTTATGGGTTTCGCCCAAGCTCTATCGAGAGGTGATCGATGGAAGAGAAGGATGGGTAGTTATTAGCACCTGAGATTCCCTTTTATGTATGTAAGTTTACTGGGTGCAAAGTGTTGTTGAGTGCAGTTGCGTTATTAGGTTTGTTCTTGTCGCTATCTTGTAGTATACTGACAGTATGCAGAAGATAGTTGGGTAATGAGGTAGTGGGGAATGCTAAGTGCTGATTTAGACGAGAAAAGGTAAGGAAGGTGTCATATTGAGTGCGGATGTGAGGGATCTGGTGGCGCCTGGGAATGGTGAGGTCGGCACTGTGCCCGACGTAACAGCATGTCGACTAAACAAAAAGAAATGATAATAATAAAAAACTGATACAAAATTTTGAAAAAATCCATCGCGTAGCCCGAAAAAATCATTCGAAAATGTATTCTCATTTTCCCTCTAACTGGGTTTTTAACAATCGGTCAGTAAACAATTCAATTTCAAACAGGAAGGAGAATTTCCTAATGTTCGGAAATTTTCGTCCTGGATTTGTAAAAATATAAAGAATTTTATGCGATAAACAAAATTTTCAAACAATTGTTTAGAACAATCTGTTATTTAATATCAATAACAACGGCTCGTTAAATAAATTTCAAACAAATTATTTTTGTCTTCTTTCGGTGATACCGTTTGACAACATATTATTTTCATAATTAGAAAATTATTAGTTTTTCCGTAAGTTGACGTTAATGGTACGGAGGTTCGTTTATTTAAATATTACGAGCAAACGGTTGCACTCACGATGCCGTATCTTAAGGGATCCCGTTCTTAGAGATTGAATGGACCTTCAAAATGAGAGCGATTCGAATTTTTTAAGACGAATAGTTTGAAAGTTATGGCAGCTCAAGGTCAGAAAAGGGTGGTCAAAAATGATATTTTTCGCTAAACCGACAAAATTTCAATTTTCAATGAATATTTTCCTCTTAGCTGGGTCTGCCTCGCCGACCCAGCTAAGCTCGCAGTACCTACGTATCGTAGTAGACCGGCGGCAATAGAAATCGCGCAAAATCGAAGACATATCGCGTGACTAATGGCAAAAGGGCGTAAGCGACATGTCTACGCCCTTTCGCAATTTTCAAAGGCAAAAGAGCGTATATTTTTTTCCCCCTCATTTCACTAGAAAATCTTCGAAACGAAAAAAATATGTCAATATTGAAAGGCGAAAAAACTAAAAGCGAAACGGCGTAAACGCCGGAGATATGCTTCTACCAGGAGAGAAAATTGAAAAAATCAGATAACTTAATGCCAAAAGGGCGTATCAGCCAAATTTTCTGTTTAATCGCAAATGCTCGAATAACTTATAAAACGCAGAGATTTATCGATATTGCAATAAAAAAAAATTTTATTTTTTCATTTCGACAATAGATTCGTAATTAGCGACCCCAAAAACCCGTGGACACCGAATCTGAAGCAATTCGCACCATTTTGGAGGAAGTTGGTCCACCATTTTGGGTCAGCCATTTTGAATTTTTTGATTTCGACCTCAAACCGAAATCAGCGACACCCCCCAGTACCACTAATTGTCGGCCAAAAATCTTCGGACGGTTGTCTTACGCTAGCTACGGAATAGCGAAATCTGAAATTTTCAGGAGTTGATTACACCCCCTCAGGGTGGAGTTCCGCAGCTACAAAAAAAATACGTGTCGAATATTTTCACCTCCTCTACAATCTCCCAAAGTTTCGTTCGAATTGGAGGGGGAAACTTGGCGATGTTCCCTTGCGAGACACACGTTGCCGACCGCACATTCAGAAAAACTATCGAAGTCGATTACTGCTAGCTCAGTATTGTGGAACAAAAATTGATTACGAAATCAAATAATGTACATTTTAACGAAAATTTCGAGCTAGGTCAGGTTACACCTGTATCGAGCCGTTCCCCAAGTCGCATCATTGGACTTCCGTGCCCATGGCGGGCAAGATTTTGAACATTGTTGGAATTTCTAAACGAGGACATGTTCAGTACAGGTCGGGGAAGGTCACTGATTTTTTTCTGATTTTACACACCCATTTTCAACGAGCAGTAACGTCTCAAAGTTCACATACGGCTACGGACTCGTTTTCCAGCCTTTCCGGAATTATAGTGGCGATCACAATTTTGGGAGAAGGAGATTACTCATGAATCAAAAGGCGTGGAATACTCAAAGCTGTTGAATACTTCCTGGATTAGTGCCATATAATTTTTTTGTCGAAGCTATGAACGCCCAAAGCCAGGGTTCTAAACTTTTACGCGCCGACACTCGTCAAAAATACTCTCACGAGTGCGCGAGTTGGTGTGGATCTTGGAAAATCATACTCAGAACACATTCTGACTCTCCGGATTTGCAGATGTTGAGCAGACTGCAATGCCGTCTATCGACCCGTGCTTCAGAGAGCTGCGAAGTGAAAATTACTTCTGAATGTGAAAAAATAATCTTCCAAAGTTTTCCATAAAGCTAAGTATACAGCAATCGTAGACATTTGTGGGCCCCTAAATATCTCAGTCAGATTGACCTTTCGAACACTTATTCATTGTTGGAGATATTGTTGGAGAACAAAACGAATCATAATTACCATGCATGAGTATATTTCACAAACAATAATCGTTACAATTTCGTTTTTAAAATAATAGTACTTACTGATAACAAGAATAATGATTACTCGAATTCGTGAATAATGTTTGAAATTTTGGTACGCCTGAATAATGATGCATGAAATAAATGTCGATATCCCACATAAGTAGGATGTATATAATATATTACATCATTTATTTGTATTTCTACCCTAGATACTTACACATTCTCAAATAATGCAACCCTTAACACTATATAGGTAACCTTAAACAATTTTGAATACATAACAATTCGCTTGGATACAAGGTTTATACAAGGTGTTTTTGAATCGTGTGAGAACGTCAAGCAATAGTCGAAAGTCCTCAAAAAATATATTCGGGAGGGCTTGTTCATGAAAAGAGATGCGTTGTCTGGAAAGTTTAATTACACTTCGAATTATGTAATCTTGAATGCTGTTTCTCTCATTCCTTCGCCCCCCCCCCCCCCCCCCCCTCCCCCCGTCCCCTTACGGGTTGACTTATTCCTATTTTCGTTAAGTTTTCATTGCCATAGAATTTCTCGACGAGGGTCTGCTCGATTCCTGAGAACCTGCTCTTCTGTCCAAGCTGTCATTTGCACAAATTCGGAAAAGCGCAACAGTGAGATTCGATTGTAAAAAACCAATTGGAATAATGAAGATCAACTTTTTTAGAAAATAACTTTTTCATTTTAAATGAATTCACCTGTTACTTCTGGACGAACCCCTCTTGAACATGTCTGTCAATTTTTTCTTCAAGTTACGTTTTCCGTGCTTGGTATCGTCGTTGATACTCGCCTCGGAGCCTGACGTCTAAGAGGAAGAAAAAATGAACGTAATAAGTTTGTGTCATGTAGTTGTATAGGGGAATAAAAATGAAAGTCCTCCATGAATTGCATATTAGAAATATTGCAACGAAATCACATCTCATCCCACGATTAGCTTTTTGAATGAGCTTCTCACGATTGTCAAATTATTTTTAATATTATTATTGGGTATCACATATATTCTCTTGGAGAACAGATTTCGTATAAAATTCGTGAACAATATACACGTTTTTCACTATCTTCCGGTTTGCTTCGGAATTCGCTTCAAGATATCAAGATCGAAAATGAAAATGAAAATGGATTGAAAAAATCGTGACTATTATCACACACATGCGATCTGAGAAGAAGAAAAAAATGAGTCTCACCTGCATCGAGTAATCGAAGGAACTGTTCGGGTCATCGACGCTCGCTGACTTGGTGAGTTTTGTTGTAATTTTTCTGATTATACCTTTGTTGTATTTTTTCTCACGTTGTAGCATTTCGCTTTTCGTTGAACCACCGGATAACCGGCTAAAAAATTTAGATTCGCGTATTTTGAAGTAATTCACCCGAAGATAAGATGATGGCAAAAAAAAAAATTATATTTTATATCAAAGTGCATAATATTCCATTATTATTTCATATCTACCTGTCCACACTCGAATCTCTCTGCGTGGTATAATGACGAGAATCAACGTCAGAACCGTCGAGTGATTGCAAACTGGAGACGTTGCTGTCATTGGTCCAAATGACCTGCCGAAACAAAAACAAAAAAGAAAAAAAAAACCGTAACGAAAATTTCTTTTTCAAACCTTTCACAAATATTCTTCAAAATTGTTTGTTCGTCAAATTCTATGCTATTTATAGTGAAAATGAAGAAATGAAATTTTAGAGTTCATCGACATGACGAATTGTTCATTAATGAATTATACCTGATCCTTTTTGCCTGCTGTCTGTTCCAAGGAGAGACTCTTCCTCCTTAAACTTGATTTATGAGATTTATCTATCGGAATATACCCTCGACTTGGAGTCGCTCCTCTATTTGCATTGTCGTTGTCGATGGAGGCCGACCTGCAGAGCCCATGGAAAAGCGAACAAAATATTATATATGCATGGGTTCAATATTTGCATCTGCAATTTTTTGAACCATGGAAATTATATTTCGTATTCAGATGTTAGGAAATTTGGAATTCCGTTGCTTTATATAGAATCTATAATAATGAAAAATTTAATTCTTGTGTAGAGTACAGCATACAACTGAGAATTGTTTGAAGAAAATTTGTTTCTCCGTTTATTTTTTGCTTCAAATTCGAAAATCTCGTTATCAGATAGTCGAGATTTCTTCCGGTCTTTACCAAGTTTTCTCAAGACTCCTAATTTTCGTTCACACACATTTCCATGATCCCATTAAAAACTCTCGGAAATTCAGCCGATTGAACTTATCATATTTTTATGAACATTTTCCGTCTACGAATATTGTGACAATATTTGATAAATTCCATCAAAATGTCGAGTGATTATTTGATTGAGATTTCATCAGATCTCGATTAAGTTTTCATATTTTCTTTAATTTTTCTATTTCCCCGATAGACTCTATACGTGCGATCATAAAATTTTTAATTACAAACGTCAAGAGTGAGTATATCAAAAATTTCAAAGATCGCTCACCGTTTACCAAATTTCTTCGTTTTCGCAGAAACCCTATCGTCAAATGCTTTCTTTGTTTCCTTCAACTCCTTGGCAACTTCCATCAATTTTCCAATAGTGTGTTCTAGCTTATCTGTCCTACCGGCTAAGTCCTTCGTTGATCCTGTATGATGTGGAAAAGGTAGGGATCATTTTAAAATCACACTACAATTGTCAGGAATATTTCAAACACAATGAATCTTCGGTGAATTTTGAACAAATATGATCGATATTTATTTCCACTCGCCTCTTATATCTTCCTTGGAGTCCATCATGGGAGATGATTCCCTTGATTTTGGTCCCTGGAAAATGGAACGGACAAAATTACGATACGTGATCAATGCTTATTTCATATTCTTCATTTTTTTCCTTTCAATCAATTTTGCAAACACTATATATAAATTTCAAATTATTGTAAAAACATGAAAGAAAAAACGAAAATGAAGTGAAGATTTAGAAAACCGAGGAAAACAAAAGCTAAACCTTCAATCTTCTGGGTGGCGTCGGCGTGTAGGTATCGTTTGCGTTTCCCTGTTTCCCATCTAAATTTTTCGAGTCCAATTCGGGGAATAGTTTCATGAGATCATCGACTTGCTGAAGTATAACGTTTACACTCCGTGCTTCGTTCTGTTCCATTCTTCTTTTGCTCGCAATAATGTCCCTCAATTCCTCACGCTCACGTTCATGCCGCTCCTTTTCTCTTCTCATTTTTTCATTGCTTGTCCTCAATTTTGCGTGAGCGTCTCTCAGCTCGAGTAGATCACATTGGAGCTAGAAAATAACAAAAATTGATATTATTCTTCCCTAATGATTGATTTATTCTCTTTTTTGAGGTTTTGGTAATTGAATGTACTATGCTAGACAATATCGATTCTGGCACAATCAAGTTTTTAGGCTCTTAAGAAACGGGCAAACTGCTAAGAAAAAAACTGTTCACTCTCATCTCCGAAAACTAGTCATGTACAATCTAACCCATTTGCTCGAACACCAGGCGCATTTTACGTTGGTTAAACGGATTTATCCAGATTTAAAATCATTTTGGATTTTTATGGTAAACCTAGTAATCATCATTTTAGTATTGAACTACGTTTTCGTGATTGCTCTGTTCTTCGTATGTTTAATAAAACATATTTTTTATCCACGAATTTATCCTGCCGAACACTTTGTTTCTTCTTGTACGACAAAAAATGTATGTCTTTATGTTTTGTGGAACGAGTGTGCTGTCTTTGTTCAATCTTAAATGAACGTTTTCCACATACCTATATTATATTTATTACGAACCTGTTGAACGCTCCAATTTCCATTACGTCTAAAAAAAGTTTCCTGTTCATTTAAATCTATTTTTTTCTTCCAACTTCCTTTTTCTTACTGTTTTCTTTTCAATTTTTTTCTCTGTTTACTGTAGCTTTTGAAAGAAGTCGAGTTCGAGTTGAGAGTTACAGATAGATATTTTGAAAATAAGCTGGTCTTACCTCAATCAGCTTTTTTTTATTTTCTTCTTTTTCTTCGTCAAAAGACTTCTTCAGTTGATCTTGTTTCCTCTTGTTCTCAAGACGCTCTTTATCACGTTCGCGTTCGATCTAAAAAAATTAAATAATTAGAGATTGTTCAAAAATTATCGAACGATACTTGTACTACTCTACTCCCTCTCCGTCGTTTTCTATCCCACTGTGCCGGTTTGAGTAAATTGAAGACTATTATAGGGATTGTTTAAATCTGTCTTTCTGTGTAATCCAGTCAAAATATGACTTGACCCGTGCCAAATTGCAACAGAAGTGTTTATTGCCTTGAAAATATGGGAAAGATATGCTGAATTAGATATCCAAAATCCGCAAAAATCCGCGCAGCAAAGACATGTTTTCCATCAACAAAAATACGCAAATTCATAAATGAATGAATTTTTCTTGAAATCCGTGCGAGATATCAAAAAAGAAAAAAGAAATAGTACTACAAAAAAGAAAATTCGAAAAAATCTCCTATCACAAAGATATAGTGCAAGTATACTAGTAGACTTCTGCAGATTTTGGATATCTGATTCAGCGTATTTGTCTGATGTTTTACGATAATAAACACTTCTGTTGCAATTTGGCACGGGTCAACCCATTTTTTCCATATGATCTTGACTGGACTATTGTTTCCTACCTCGAACAAAGTTTGGCGCAGATCTCTGGCCAGCGTTGCAGTCTCTTGAAGCAGCCTCTGCTGTTCTTCACGCTCTTTTTGCCATGCAAGTTCCATGCGGACTTTAAGTCCTGGAATTTTGGTCCTTCCGCTTGACAACAGGCGCTCCTCTTCTAACTGTGCGTCATGAATCAATAATTCACGGAAAAATAGCCGAAAAGAAAATTAAGAAAGTGAGTTGCATGTACCATTGATGCGTAACGAGCATTATTTATCATACCTCGTTTATACGTGACTGCATTTCAGAGAGTTTGACTTGCCACGCTGATTTTTCAGACACTAGCTCAGTCTTCAATTTCGAAGATTCCAATTTAGTTTCCGAGAGTTCGTCCTCCATACAACTAATTTGTTTCTCAAGAATCGATACGTTGGTAGCCAGAGTTTCCTCGTCCTGAAATAAAATTGAAAGGAATCAAGGAATTGCAGAATGCTCGGGTCGAAAATATACATATGAAATTTTTCAGGTCTCGGGTTTTTTTTATTACTTCCTCATTATTTTTGATTCGCAATTTTTAGCTAAAAGTTATTTACGATGCTCAAGTACCTCGTCAGATTTTCCTGTCGAAGTATTCGACTGTCTTCGTTTTCGCACAGTCTTCAAATCTTTTATAGTTCGTTGGGCACCCTCCAACATGTGTTTGTACGTATCTCTGTCCCGCTTGTATCGGGATAATTGATTTTGTATCGACTGTATTTCATCGTTTATCGCAGTTATCCTGTGCTCGTAACGCATTTTGCACTGAGCCAAATCTGTTTTCCTTACTTTGTCAGCATTCGACAGAGCGCTCTTTGCCTTTCTCAGCTCTGTCTCTAAAGCTGACGTATCCGCTGACCAGTTCTTCTGAATTTTCGATACGCTGTTATAATCCTGTAATCTGCCAGTCAAATCCTCGTTCTGTGAAATACAGGTGCAAAGAATAACAGTTTCTCTTTTTATCTCCCTTCTGCTATTGGGACATTTTTGTGGATTGGAGTCAAGCGATTTTCAAAATACATTGTGTAAACTAAGAAAGAACACAAATGCAACGGGGAGTCAAATTGCCGGAAAGGAAAATTCGAAAACCGTCCTGTTCCATAAATTCATATGAAATTTCATTTCTAAGGGTTTTTTTTGCTCACATTTGTATGGAGAAATTGATAACTGAATACATTTTGCACGATAGAGGTGACAAATTTTAGATGAAAGTCACAAAATTCTGAATGGTGCACCTTGAATGAAAAGAACTCGGTTTTGATCTTCTCATTTTCAATTTAAAAATAGCGGATCCAAATGGCTGATGAGAATTCAAAAGAGTACTATGATAACTTTCAATAATCATTTACCAAACGTTTTCGAAGTCGGTGCTCACAAATCTGAACTTGAAATTTAGAAATTCTAAATGTTAGATATAGAATAGCATTTAACAATTCGTGAGATTTGTATGTGTGTAAATTTTTCCGGCGGCTCAGCCTCATATTTTAGAAATTATTCGATGACGATGATTATACTTACGGCTTTTTTAATATTATCAAGCTGCTCTGCAAGGACAGAATTTTCTTTTTTCAGTCTTATCACATCTTCAGTTTTTTCATCAATGGAAGACCTCAGGCTCGATTTCTCGTGCTCTCTCAATGTTTCCTGATAATTATTATGAACAAAAATGTAAAAATCAATGCATGTATAAGAATTAAAAATTCTATAATATCGAATCGTATAATTACCTCCAATCGTAGTTTCTCTTTCACCCATCCTTCTTGTTTCTTGGTGTATGTTTCTATCGAAGCTTTCAACTCCGCTTCGATTCTACTTATCTCATGCTTTTGGTCCAGTAGCTTGCTAGAAGAAGTTTTTTAAATTCATACGAGGTTTAAAGAAAGAGGAAATCGTGAAAACGCGTTATCTTACCTTTTCAGAATCGTGTTCTCGCTTTCAAGATGGGCTCGAGAATCTCGTAAAACACCGTACTTGATATTCAAATCATCGTAAAGTTTCACGCGACTTTTGACCTCCGTTTCTAAGCCTGTGTGGGTCAGAAATTAGAAAAATTAGCATAAATCGTCAATTTTTGCAAATATTTTTAATGAAAGATAAGAAAAACGTTTCTATTTTCAATCTAAACTGACTGGAAATCTTTTCTGTGTAGCTCAGCTTCATTTCATTCAACTTCTTCGCATTAATGCCAGCCTTTTCAAGGGTTACAATCTTCTTCTTCAGCCCCAGTATTTCCGTTTCTCTTCCTTTTACGTTTTTCTCTGCTTCGGAACGAATTTTTTCGACTTCTGATTTGTACTCGGCGAGTTCGGCACTGATTCTCGCCATCTTGGAAGACCCAGAAGTCTTTTCGGTTTCAAGCTCGAGTTTAACTCTCTTCAACTCTCCCTCGAGCTGAGCTTTGCTAGCTTCGACCTGTGAGACGGATGGGCACAAAAAATGTGCTTAGAAACGTATGATTAGAATTTTCGATCCTCTATAACATTGCTACTATCTGATTTGCTGGATAAACGCACTCACGGATGCCAGGGTCTTCGCAATCCTACCCTCCCTCTCAATAAACGTCGTTAAATCATTCTGAAGGTTCTTACATCTCTCGGTTTCGGCGTGTAGTTCTTTTTTCAAATCGTTCATAGCCGATTGCATCCTGTCATTTTCTTTACCTGAGGAAGCTGCTGTCTCTGATGAAAAAATTTCGAATTTTCAAATGTCTCCGTTCTGTAACTAGCACACAAATTTTTTTCTTTATTTCATGTTTTCCCGTCCCACTCTTACCGAGATCTTTTTTGAGCTGAACGACCTCGTTGTACACCTTCAACTTCTCTGCCGACAAAGACAACAGTTTTGACTTAAGTTTTTCTTTCTCTTCGTGAAGTTTCACTCTCTCCACTTCCCAGGAGCTCCGTTCCTCCTTGTTGAAACTTATGGCGTCCTCCAATTTCTTTTTAACTGAAATTTTATGGGTTAGGAGTATTTCTGGTTTATTTCATCCTGTCGTTTTCTAAATAGCATCATTGTCGAAGTTCATTCTCACGTGTTTGAAGTTCCGAGCTCTTATTGTCATCTGCGGCTTTTAGTTTTTCTATCTTTTTAGTTTCCTTCTCACTGGCCAATTCCCGTAAAGCTTTATCGAGCTTTTGTTTGAGGAGCTCGTGTTCCACTGCAAGTTTTTCCCGCCGTATCGAATTTTCTTGGACTGGAACTTCAGTTGACTGTACTTCAACCTCTTTTCCGTCCAACATGGTAAGAATCAGCGCTGCGGCATCTCCTGAATGAAAAAAAATAATAATAAAAAATTTTACATTACCTTGAATCTGCACCCAATTTCACCTACCTATTTCTTTCTCTAGATCATCGACCATCTTTTTCAACTGTACTTTCGTCGTATATTCGGTTGTCTTCTTTTGTGTCCGATTTTTGAACTCGTTGCCAATTTTTCTTAACGTAGTTTCCAATTTTTTTAGCTGAAAGATAAGAAGATAATCAGGGAAGTTGGAGATAAGATGATGGGAAAAATTCGAGAAACCGTCTCTCACCCCTTCGAACTCGCTCGCTTGGCACGTTTTTTCACTTTCCAACTGTTCAGCCTTCCGTTCGATTTTACGAAGCTTGAATGAAAGTATTCGGCAGTTTTTGTTAGATTGCTCCAAATCCTTTCTCAGGGTCGTGTATTCGTCGGCTTGTTCTTCCCTTGAAAAAGTAAGAACAAAAAGAAAGTTTAACGAATCTAGAATTCTATAATCGACACATGGATATTTGCATTTCCTGTGAAAGTCTGCGTTCATTAGACGCTTGATGTCTTCGCTGCAACAAAATCGTCGTTTTGTTACAGAGAATGCATAACCTGCATAATTAAAAAAATTCATGTTCGGTATTTCTCTCCATATCTTGCCTGAAATTATCTTGCATCTCATAAATTTCTTCCTCTAAATCTCTTATCTCTTTTTTCATGTCTTCGTTCTCATCCATCAGAGTTTCACAGAGTGTTTCAGCCGCCTTCAGCTTCGACTTGAGCTCGTCGTTGATCCTGTCTTTCTCCGATCGATTGGTTTTTGCAGATAATTCTTTCTCCAAACTCTTCACCTTCGTCGACAGGCTGGTCTTCTCTTCGGTCAAAACTAGACGAACATAGAAACAGTTGAGTGAATGGATAAATAAATTTGAATTTCCATCAACTGAAACCAGGATTTTCATGATACATTACGGAACTGCTTTGACTTCAGAAAAGAATAAAACATTGTGGAAAGCTTGAATTCACTAAATACCAAATACAGGGTGATCTGTATCAAACGCACCGCATAAAAACAGCGGATTCCCCTTCAAATTTCAGACCAAAATCCCCTCAACGAAAATTGTCAGGGTAGAACTTTGGCCGTGACACGCGGCTGATCTGTAACCGCGCACGGCCGGCTTCCACTTCTCGCAGCGGTGGCCTAGGATCCCACAAGCGATTGGATCAGCCGACTTTGAACGGCTCCCACGGCAAAACAGATCTACCCGAAACCCGAACAATTTTCGATGGGGATATTTCCGTCTGAACTTTAGCGAAGAATCTGCTGTTATCGTGTGTTGCGTTAGACACGAAACACCCTGTAGGTATGGCATAATGTTGTAGATCAACGAGCGAGAGCGAAAGCCTAGCTTATGTGCGAAAGGGACGCGTCCGAATGAGAATTGCTACTGATAATTATCTGAAATTGAGTCGATCTGATTATTTCAGTTCATGGATTCTCTTCATACTGTTATTATAGCTATTGGAAGAAGAACCATAAAAAATGTGTTAACTAGTATCAGCATGCCTTCTTTTTGAGACTGAAGATCTTTAACTGTCTTCTGAAGTTTCGTCACTTCATTACTAGATGATTTGTTCGACACGGTATCCATAGAGGCTAGACGGCGCAGTAATATATCACTTTTCTCTCTCTCAACCTTTTCACATCGCATCTTCATGTCTGCCAACTGAACTTTCAGCTTTTCAATTTCATTCTGGAATTGTTCAATCGAAGCATTATTACAATTTCACCCATAGAGAAACAAAAACTCATGACTTATCATTTAGGTCAGAGAATAGACCTTTTCAGTTTTGCCACCCTTCTCAGAGCTGAAAGTATCGTTCGAGTCATTCCTATTAACAGACTCCACATTCTTCGTCCCATTTTCTGTCGGCCGAGTTTTTTTTACCTGCGAATTCAATCGTTTCAAATAATTTGTTCATATCAATTTCCTTGGTGGGTTTCTCATTCAAGCATATTGAAGGCATTCTCAACATTCTCTAGAACAGAGAATCAAGAAAATCCATTTTTCTCTCATGACAGAAACCCTGAAACTGCAGAACACCAAATGTTCCAGTCATGATTGCATTCCGTGAAAAAAAACTGAGACAATATTGTTCAAGCGCGAAAGGCGGAGGTCTGATAGTTTCCAGACTAGAAAATTTTGAAATTGAACCAATCATGAGACGGTTTGGCGTAACGGTCACTATGACGCAGAGCGTCGTGATTGGTGGACTTCAACCAGCTCCCATTCGAAAACCATCAAACCTACGAAGTTTGGCCTGAGACAAAATCGGTTCAGTTCTTTGTAACCAATCCAGCCGTTTTAAGAAGATGCGATTTTCTTGTACTTTCAATTAGATTAGCGTATATAAAAAAATAACCACCTGTATAATAAATTCAACGTCCGTGTTTGACGATGCAGGATTCCCAGTATCGTCAACGACGCTTTTCACGCTTTTGATCTGGAGCTTTTGCGGGGAAACTGGGTGGCTGGTTTCGTCGACGTCGACGTCTTTGTCTAGGACGAGGGAATTTGAAAATCGACGAAATGTGTAACTGTCCGACTGCGAACCAGTGTATGCTCGCTGTTTAGTCACAGTCGGTGGAGGAGCTTCGCTCGGTTCTAAGGCCTGAATTTGAACATCGCCATCTTTTTTTTCAACTACAGTGTCGATCGTCGATGTAGATGACCAGCCGCCTATTAAACCTGGGCGTTTTGTATCAGATGATCCTGGCTGGAGGAATAATTTTGATTCGTCCTTGGACAAATTTGACGTCGAAGCCCATGTCCTCTTGTCTGTATTTTCTGTCGAACTGAAATGAAATGAAATGAAAAATAACTTCTGAAACACAGAGAACTTATTTCCTATAGTTTTGGAACTTCCAACTAATTACAGGTACTTTATACTAAAAATGCGTCAGCTGACTTCACGCATTACTTACATTAGTAGCTATGTTATCGGTTATAGATACTGATGAAAAAATCTGCTAAAGGTTTTTGTGGATATGGGTTCTGTGGGATAAAGTTCAAATGGCATAGATTTTTCTGAGTGATGACTGTACCATTCCTATCTAGCAGAGCTGAAAAATGATATTCACCGTAGTTGGAATTTCAGAAAAAATATCCGTAAAACAGTGATCTAGAACAGTTAGATATAATTTGTGATTCATAAAATAAAACTAGTTCAGATGCGACGGTTTTGAAACGAAATATCACAATCGAGACAGTTGGAACTTCCGTAGCCTTGACATAAAAGAGCTGGAATTTTGTGATCCTCGGAACAGAACATCCGAATCTTCATCGTCCTCCAAACATAATAATACATATTTCAAACATTCGCACATATTGCAAAAATTATAGATTCAATCTAATAATCTTCAATACAAAACAGTTGGCTCTTTGTGATTCTTGTGAGAAATCGGCCGTAGACTTTCATTCAGACTCTTGTTCTCCACAACTGTACAAATATAACTCACGAGGTTGTTAAAAAATTGTTATGAACTCTTCCTCTATACTTCTTCTTTTCGGTCAACGAACTCCGGGAGTCTTTCTTCATTTGTCGTCTTAATTTTTAAAAATGATTTCTCAGATTACTCACCGGGTAGTTGCTGGTTCCCACGGAGAAAGGCTTGGAGATGACGCAGTCGTATCCTTCAGGGTACCCTTTTTGCCAATATGATCCTTGTAGTCCCTGAGATCAATCACATGGTAGCAGATCATACGAACAATATGAATATAAAAGTTGAATGTAACTTATCGTTAAAATTCTTGGATAGCTGGACTCTTCCAGCCCTATCCAACGTCTCAGATAACTCTGGCATGTGTTACAAAATGCCACATCACTGGTAAATATCATACGTATCGTAAATTTGAATACTCATAGAATATACTCTCGCCACTAGTCTGTAATAAACACGTTTGTAAATGGAACGGCGTGTCTATCATTTTGTAATTTATTGCTTCGGATTTTTTTAGTTCCAGAAAAGCCAAATTTGAAATCGTGCAAAGATCAGAGAAGGTATGTGGAAGCTTTTAACTAAAGTTGTGCCGGGAATTCAGACCTCGATTTCCTAATAGTCTGCGTGCTATTCTGGTACTGTAGCACAAATTGCTATTACGGATTCAACAGAGTAAAGTAGTAATTTAGCTATTTACGAAATTTACTCTTTCTCGCTGCTGATTCTGATGCTACGCAACAATGAATCTGAACTATACTGCATCATAATTACCCGAACTTTTATGGTCATTATGCCACTATCTCATTTATTCGGTTTTACATCAACGGAATTTTTGTTAAATATCGTAAATTCAAGTTCATATCATAAATTGCTTCATCAATAACTCGCCAGCCGTTTTTGTACACATGAAATGTTCATCTCGTCTTTGGCTTTCCATGTGAAAAAGTATTACCCAACTCATGAAACATCATGAGCAATGGAACAATCTACGCCATAACGTAAATCTGTGATCTAAACAAAAATTCGTGTAAGCATAACTCCATTCTTTGCGCATATTCCTCATTTTAAATACTGAATTAAGATTGTGAGAGAACGGTGGCAGCTTCTAGAGCGGCAATATTCTCATTCAAAAACCGCTGCAAGTACGATTTGTATCAATATTTGTACAACATTTTGTACAAACATTTGTATCGTCTGAAATATACTTGAAGCTCATGGAAAAGCTATAAAAATGAAGCAACCCTAGCGCTACATAATCGGTCGAGGCTGACCACTAATACTTTTCATCCTATTTCATCAAAACTTTAAAGGCATTGATAGTACTCATTTAATCTCAAATCAATACAATTGAAGTAAGTTTGTACAACATTGTACAAATTACACATTGATATCAACGGCCAATCTCATTTAACATGAATCTTTACGTAATTACATGAATAATTAATTACCTGAAGCAGCGTTTACACTTTGTCGGCCATCGCACCTGGGGATGAAAACCCAGGGGGCAAAGTGGGTCCCCCTTCGCCGTCGGGTAAAGATGATGCATTGTGGGTACCACCACAGCGCTGGGGTTTGAATATTACGCAACGCAGGAAATAATGAACTTATATTATGGATTTACTCACAGAATAATGTATCATATCTACATCTAAAACAATTGTCATCGCACTGAACTTATTCACACCGCTTAAGCACACATTTTTTTACACACGTAGATGTATATTATTCTCTCTTTCATACAAAAAATGCAAATCCACTATACCCCTAAATAGAACAAAAAACAAAACAAAGCCAGTTAAACTAACGTTGTATCACGGCACAGCATAAGAGCCAGAAAATCGACGTAACTAAAACAGCTGCGCTGAGATAATACGCCAATTTTTCAAACGGTTAGTCATATTTCCACTTTTTCTTTCTTCTTCCTTCCTTGTATATTGTTTTTCTCTGCCAACAACTAATTTTTCGTTCGGTGTATTACATGAATAAATAAATAGTTATCAAATAAATAAATAATTATTCGATATTTTACATCATGAATGCCAAACTCCTTCGAGGTATGTTTCGGCTTGATGGATGGATTCTTTCGCGCACGAAAAACGGTTGGGCAACTCAGTTGAACGTAAACATGGAATCGCGGGAGGATTAGAAAATGAAAGCAATAATAATGATACTAAAATTTGGCAGAAAAACTGAGATCTATCACATATTTTATCCCTGTGCTATTTGATCCCCATAACTTTTACTATAAGAACGCTACTGCGGGTTAACATAATAATGTCTTTGTTGAACCCAGCCCCACTGAGCACGCGCCACGGCTAATGCACTACTACTATAGAGATTCTATTGCTGACCAGGCGAAGCCAGTACGGAGTGCGTGCCGGATTGGATATCGGCCAATGTATATATTTATCCTCATCTATACATAGACCAAACCCCCTTTGCCCCCCTACAAATCCCGTCTGCATACAATATTTTTAAATATAGACTTTCTGCATTGGTATTACACAGCCTTTTATACGGGATATTCTCACAATCATCTCTGCGCATAATTGTACAGATTTTAGGGCATGCGCTTATAGTATCTACGTGTACAAAATAGAATACAAAATAACAAAAGAATGCCAATTTTACAGTTTCTACCATTTTCAAATATCCCGCGCTTATTGGAAATTCCAATATCTTTTCCTCCGCGTAGTTTCATAGCTGTAGTTTCATATCCTATTCTTCTTCCGCAATTGAATCGAGGAGAATTCTCTAATTAAATCCATCAATCTTATATTTGTCTATATTTTAGTTTTACCTGTAGGATGCGCATTTTACTAAATTATTGTATTATATAAAAGCGCGGGAAATAGAAATTCGGAATTTAATTTCCCGCGCTCTGCAAGTCACGGCATTGAATAATATAATCATGAATGAATATCCCCCCCCCCCCCCCCCCCCCCCCTCAGGAGTGACTCACTGTGTGACACACAACACACGCACCTAGTTATTTTCGGAGTAAAATTTTTCAACAAAACTTCGCTTATTTTTTTTTCCACCGTTTATTTTGGAACTGTTATTATTTGTATTATCACTATTATTAGTATCATATATATATGCAGTGGGTTTTGGAGACCGCCGAAAGAGTCCACACACCGTACATCTTATGTGAGAAAATTTTTCTGCTGAAGATTATTCATTCGTTCTCTTTCTCTCAGTTGATCGAGTACTTCTCACGTCGATTATTGAACTCTCAATCACAAAGAAACTTGAAAACTTAGGTGCGTGTCTACCTCTGATTTGGATAAAGTGAGTGAAACATGCTGTTGAGCTTCGGAAGATGTTTAATTTGGCGAGTTAGAGAGTCATTTGGAAGATTCAAGTACCAAGAGTCAATCAAATCCAGCGAAACCTATACCAAAATGTTCTTTGACCAGAACAGCAAAGCATAGTCTTGAAATTTTTTGGAACCCATGTTTAAGGGGTGAACTGCCGGTGAAGTGAGCACCTTTTGAGTGCATCTAGGAGGGCCGTCATTGATTATCGTGATCAGTACATAATTGTATAATTATATTATTGTATATGATAAAGGAACATTTTGACACAGGTTTCATTGGAGCCGATTGATTGTTTCCGCGGGGAAACTGAGATATACAGGGAATGTGAATTGGTACCTGATGACAAGTGTGCCAGAAGCGTTATGAGGGAAGGTACACCCAACTTTTCAGCTACGTATTAGTGTTGGGGGATGAAAAATGTATTTCCTTGGTAGTTCTGTGCGAAGAATTGAATGATCGTGAAATTAAAACGGTCAGGAAATTTTTTGACCACATTCCAATTTTTTTTTTCAAAGGAATCCGAATATTGCGAAACCTATCTGTAAAAGCTTGAGGAAGATGATGTTACGATCGGTAAAAATCGACAAGTCACAAAATCAACAATTACTATTTCTGAAGCATATTCCTTCGGAAACAATCGATTTATTCCTGAAAATAACCCTGATGACTTTTTCTCATAAATGCTAAAATAACTCGCAGTTGCCCCTCTAATTCACCAAATTCCAAAGGGTGTTTTACCCCCTAGATATGTTTTGGGCCGATACAAAAAATGCGTGTCTCTTAGTTTCTGAATCTCCGTAACATATTTCAATTTCGTTCAAATCGGAAGGAGACACTTTCGGTATATATACGTAGTATTGGATCACAAATATCTATACAAAGAAAATCTCTAGCTTGTTAAATTAAATGCCCGATAAAGTTCTCTATTTATTCTCTGCTTATTTGGGTAACGTGGCTTCCAAAGTTTGCATACTAAACATTATTAAAGGGCACCTTAATATTAAGAGTCACCGCTGGCAATTATAACCTGGATAACACAAGTATAATATTGATTTTTTATCAAAATCGCACGATGTCTTGAAGAAGTGAAATACTTAGCCATTTTCTGCTATCATACTCAACAAATTCTCGAAGTTTCATCAAAATCGATCGAGTCGTTTGCGAAAATCTACGATTCTAGTTCCTGAAACGGTTTCTGTACACTTCAAGTAGCGACAATGGCCTCTCAAGGTGTCATATAGGACACGCTATCCTCAATGTACAGAAGCCGTTTCGGAAACGAGGATTGTATATTTTTTTCAACGACTCGATTGATCTTTATGAAACTTTCAGAATTAATTGAGTATGATGCCAGAAGATGGGTAAGTATCTCACATTCCGAAACATTGCTTGGAGCTGATGAAAAATGAATATTCCCTATGTTAGCTAGGTTATATTGCCAGCGGCGGCTTCACCTGAATGTACAGAAACCGTTTCGAAAATGAGAATCGTAAATTTACGCAAACGACTCGCTCGATTGTGATGAAACTTCGAGAATTTGTTGAGCATAATGGCAGAAAGTGGCTAATTATTTCACTTTTTAAGAACATTGATCGAATTCGAAGGCAAATGAATATTCCCTATGTTAGCTAGGTTAGATTGCCAGCCGCGACTCCAAACTCCCCTTAAGAAAACATAGAAATGAGAACTTACCAGCGCCTGACCGGCTCCAACTCAAGTTTTATGGCGCGCTGGACAGTTGCCTCTTGCTAAGGCGTATAATGCCGTAAAGTAGAAATCTATTTACCTATACTTACTCGCAATACTGAACGTATGAACGGCTGTTTTTATTTGATTGGCATCCAGCTAGAGCACATAATTCTCGCTGACTCATTTTAGGCCCTGAGACGACTCAACATTTGCCGACTGTCTGCTTTCCAGTCTTGACTGTAAATCCTGTAAGCCTGTAAAGACTAAATTCCTATATTTACCGAAAAACAAATTTTCAGAGATTTCTGACGTCCTGCAATGAAAAATTGAGTAAAAAATCAGTCAAGATTATTCATAGAAGAAAAAAAACTTTCATCAGATAGGATTGTAATAGAAGAAAAACGAGTGCATGCGATTTTTGTTCAGGTTCTTGACTTCCCGTATAATATACATTTTCGATTCAGAGACCGTCGGAACACTGTAAAGAATCGATTCCGATAGAATCATCATTTTTAGCCCCGGTGCCCGTCTGCGCCCAGACTCCCATATACGTTTAGATGCAAAAAAGGGAAGTTATTGTCGAAATTAGAAGAAAATTCTTCAATTCATACTTTGCGATAATATTCCGATATTGGATGTATAAACATACGAAAAGCTATTATCTCTGATTTCTATTTCATAATAAGCGAAGACAGGTATTGTAGAGGTGTAAAAAGCCGCATAAGTAACGGTGAAATTCGTTCAATCGAGTCATTGTGATCACCGTGCCGCGCCGTGCCGTTTCTGTCGCGTCACAATGAGGCTCGTGAGATAGCTGACAAGCTTAGCAATTACCTACCTGCATCGGGTATACCTAACTAACTATACAACAATATGTATAATTGAGTATTCATTTGTTGCTTGATTATACCGTTATACCCGCGACTGGAGAAGAATTCGAGGGGGATTTGTTTTAAATTTCGAATACCACGTAACGTCTTTTTTATAATGTATACCTATAACAAATAATAAGGATAGTTACAAAATGTAGTACATACACACCTCTCAATTAGATACTGTTATTCTCATGTCTTTTGCGGTCGTTCGTGATGTGCAGCTTCTTTTTCTTTTTATTTTTTGTCTTCCTTTTTTTAACGACTGGTAAAGAGAGGAACAGTCAAATTACAATTTCGAACCTCGGTTTTGACTTGTAGTGAATTTTGGCCTTTGTTTTGTCATTCCTATTTTTCAGATAGGTATTGCACATTCGAATGTTTCGCAAAAAGTGAATCAACTGTAACAGTTATAATATTATAACAATCACGTTTCAAGGAATTACGATACGGCTGCATTGTGACTATTCGACAACAAGATGATATAATCAATTCTTGTAAATATGACAAGTATTATTCATCGTTGTTTTTATAATACTTAAATGTCAAAAAAACTATAACTATGTAAACAGCACGATGTGTGAAGAGGGATGAGTGAATCTGTTTTTTTTTCCACCATTTATACATCATTATAGTTTTTGATTTATAATCGGTATTCAACAACTTTACGAGTAACTGCAATATGGTCCCGTTATATTTGATGATAATGTATTCAGACTTGCCGTCGGTATATGTATCTACATCCGTACATAACCTCTCTTACATATATACATGATAAAATTGCATTACATCGATTATGTCACGTATAACACATTTTATACATTGAAATGTTGTATAGATATGGTGAAGAAGTCTCTCCCGCCCTTGCATTTTTCTTACACGTTGAGACCGAACATTATTGAACGGAAAACGTACAATACGAATAATAAAATGATGCAAATTGCTAATTACCGCATTGTGTACATAAGTTGTTTCTGACGCTGTTTCAGTCATCCCATCGCTATATTTATATATCATTGACAGTTCCATTCATTCTGACGATGTTATGTTCTTGTAAGTATTTCTGCGTGTCTAATTCTGGTGATATTTATCATCTTAGCATTTTATACTTACCTATAATTTATACGACTGTAACTGTTCTTGTCGTATAGTCTCTGTTTCTGTATAAGACCATTTTCGATCGAGTGTCCGATTTTTCGGTCGTAGGCCAGTCAGAATAGGTATACATAAATTTGGACGACTTCTATTCAACCGCCAAATCGCCGATTTTTTTGTAAGTAGTTTGAACCTCAAAGAATATACTGTGAAAAGTGTGAGATCGTAGGTGTTGTTTTTTGGCCGTAAAAATTATTTAGAAAACTAAAATTCACTATTTCGATGTTATTACTTTTGGAATGAGATTTATCGAAAAATGTTTCGTACAAAAAATGTGCGCCGTAATGAAATCTACAAAATAAGTCATATACAAAAATCACGTAGAATTATTAGTTTGGCGGTAAATCACTGTTAAACAACAATTTTTTTCTGTATTTATTGTATTTAAGGGATTATTCATGAAGTACTGTTCTTAAACTCATCCATAACCTAAAAGGAGGTATCCTGAAGAGATATCGGTAAGTTTGATCTAGCCATGTTATATAGTTTAGCAATAACAACCGATTTTCGTAAATCCGGCGCTTCGATATATAGCACCAGTTCCACAAGGCCCACAAGGTTGAAAAACATTAGGGTGGTTTTTTTCAACATTTCAGGATTTGACTCGAACGAATGGTTTTTTTCAAAAAAAAAACATGTTTTTCGGGGATATAAAATTTCAGCTTATAAACAAATAGAAGTTACACTTTGAATATTTGAGTTATTTAAAATATTCATCAATATCCTCATAGGTCTTAGCGAGAAGCGTAATTAAAAAAAAATAGTCTCAATATCTTTATTACAAGCCGAGATACGATCATTTTTACGTTTGTTCAATTTATTACTGTTAAAATCAACATTTTCGCGAAATTCAAGCTTGTGAGCATTCGTAATAGTATTAGGCATAACATTCGATATCATACAAACCGTTCTGAGCATTAATCTCATGGCAGTTCATGATTGCATTCGGTCGCTCGCGCGCGGAATAGCGGATGGCGGCGTCGGTGCAGCCGGGTAGCGTGGTGGGGGCCTGATTGTTGTACAAATTTTTTTTTTTTTCAATTTCACGTAATTTTTTCTCACGGTTCAAAAATGCCCATAAAAATCAATATTCTCCAAGCCCGCGCGGCTCAATTAACTATTTCCATATCTTCCTTATAAATTATCGTGAATTTTTTTTTTTAAATTTCATGTAGTTTTTTCCCACGAATTCAAAAATGTTCGTGGAAATCAATATATTTTCAATATGTACCCCAAAAACTACTTTTTTAATTTAATGTTTTTTAATTTAATGAATATTGATGTTTATGGGCATTTTCGAACTCGTGAGAAAAAATGACGTGTAATTAAACAAAGAATTATTTTTCCGACAATTTATAAGGTAGATATAGTTAACTACCCGCGTGAGAGGAGTCGCGCGGCAAGACGCAGGCCCCACCACGCCACCCGGCTGCACCGACGCCGCCATCCGCTATTCCGCACGCGAGCGACCGAATGCAATCATGATCTGCCATGAGATTAATGCTCAGAACGGTTGGTATAATATTGAATGTTATGCCTCATACTATTACGAATGCTCACAAGCTCGAATTTCGCGAAAATGTTGATTTTAACAGTAATAAATGCAACAAATGTAAAAATGATTGTATCTCGGCTTGTGATAAAGATATTGAGACTTTTTTTTTTAATTACGCGTCTTGCTGAGACCTATGAGGATATTGATGAATATTTTAAATAACTCAAATATTCAGAGCGTAGCTTCTATTTGTTTATAAGCTGAAGTTTTATATCCTCGGAAAACATGATTTTTTTTAAACCATTCTTCCGAGTTGAATCCTGAATGTATATACATGTTAAAAAGGACCACCCTAATGCTTTTCAACCTTACGAGCCTTGTGGAACTGGTGCTATATCGAAGCGCCGGATTTACGAAAATCGGTTGTTATTGCTAAACTATATAACATGGCTGGATCAAACTTACCGATATCTCTTCAGGATAGCTTCTTTTAGGTGATGGATGAGTTTAAGAACAGTACTCCATAAATAATCCCTTAAATACAATGAATACAAAAAAAAAATTGTTGTTTAACAGTGATTTACCGCCAAACTAATAATTCTACGTGATTTTTGTATAGGACTTATTTTGTAGATTTCATTACGGCGCACATTTTTTGTACGAAACATTTTTCGATAAATCCCATTCCAAAAGTAATAACATCGAAATAGTGACTTTTTGTTTTTTAAATAATTTTTGCGGCCAAAAAACAACACCTACGATCTCACACTTTTCACAGTATATTCTTTGAGGTTTAAACTACCTACAAAAAAATCGGCGATTTGGCGGGCCTGTTGAATAGAACTCACGTTTAATTCTACTGGACTATCGTGTCTAGCGGCTATAAAGTACGACTCTACGGACACGATCGAAAATTGTTGTTCGCACCTCGGCCGTACAATTTTTCGGCCTCGTGAGAACTGTGCGTCCCTCGGATCGGCTTCGCCAGTTTTCTGACGCACAGTCCTCACTCGGTCCGTAAAATCCTACTTTACGGCCTAGGTACGAAAAATACTATCCTGTTGTAGGTCTGTCATTCTATAACGATAATAATCCCGCGCCGTTAAGACCATCACTATAACTGTCTCTCGTCTTACTTTTGTGGCCATTTCACAACTTCATCCATGGTGATCCCGTACTCGACTTTTATCACCCCGAGACTAATTGCGAAAGTGCGCAATCAACCCAATTTTGGGCTGTAAATTAGATCATGAACGGAACAATAGGAACTGATAGGCCCATGAAAATCATCAAAATTGCTGAAATAGTATATTGTGTACCTAGGAGGCAAAGTCAGTCTTTTGAAGTCGAGCGTAATTTGCAATATGAGCAAGTGCACATGCGCGAGCTGAAGACGAATATTGCAAATACGCGTGGCGAGACTTTGCCTCTATGGTACACACGATAGTTGATAAAAGAAAAGCATGTTCACAAGCCTTTTTACGAATGGAGGTAAATAATCGAAATATAGAGAAAATGTAGGCAAGTGCGCATGCCCAGAGTACAAATGTTGGACTAAAGCGTCGAGCAGTCGACTCGTTTGTGTAGTACAGTTGCGTACGCGTTGAAAGCAAATGCGCATGTGCAGAGTACAATAACGGGCTCTTTCGCCGCCTAGGACTTGAACGTGCCCATTATTCTACTCTGCACATGCGCATTGGTCGACTCACTTTCACCGTCGCTAAAACAGTCACTTTACGTACCAAACACAAGTGTGAAAAACGCGTTACACATGCTTGCGTTACATGAAATTACTTTTCTGTACCGTCAAAAGTGGGCGTGTCACACATTTCGATTTTTATCTGAGCCTAGGCATCGTAAACGAGCAAAAGGGAAAAAGAGCGCAATTCTGCATGAAATCCTGAGCACATACCACCAAAAACTTCTTCGGTTCATGCTAGAACGAAGCCGTGGAATCAAACCATCAAAATACATACTAATTGGTCATTAATGTTCGCCAGGCAGCCATTTTCATCAGAGTCATTCGGCGTTTTCCGCTGAGCTTGGTGGGCTCAGTGGATACCGTTACCAGCGAATTTTCGGCGCGTCCCTAATGCCGGCGACCCAAACTCTTCGTGTCGGCTCACCTACGGTGATCCTGATCGTTGTCCTGATCAGCGTACAGTCACGCACGCGCAGCGCCGACCAATCACAGACATGTGTGAGCGATCGTGGCGCCTGTAGATTAGGCGAACACTGTGCACCGAAAAGTTGGGTCGCCGGCATTGCCGACATGTCAAAAATTCGCTGATAACGGTGTCCACTGAACCGGCCAAGCTCGGCGGAGGATCCCGTATGACCTTGATAAGAATGGCTGTCGGGCGATTGTTAATCGCCAATTATTATGTGTATCGTAAGTTCCGTTTTTCGGCTTTGTTTTGGCATGGGCGATATGTGTACGGAATTAAATGCGCAACGGCGCTCTCTTCCCTTTTTTCCGTTTTCGAAGCCTAGGCTTCGGATATAAATCGAAATGTGTGACAAGTCCACTTTTAAGAATACAAAAAAGTCATTTTTGCAGCGATTTCGATGACTTTCATGGGCCTATCAGTTTCCATTGTTCCGTTCATGATCTAATCTATAAAGGAAAACTGGTCCGGTTGCGAGCTTTCACAATTAGTTTTGGGGTGATACAAATCGAGTACGAGATCGCCTTAACTGTCTCTCTTCTTACTTTTCCGGCTATTTTACAACCCATCGACTCTCGGAACTTTTTATTGTTGCAATTATTTCCTTTTGTTGTTGTTTGAGCACCTTTAACTGCATGGTCACAGTTATTCTATCGCGATGATCGATGGCAGACGCTGTAATTGGTTTCGTTATATCATCGTAAATTCTATCGGTGTAAATGCCATTTCTGTCGTCCTCCCTGTACCGTCTGATCGTGAGTCAACAGCTGCGTACTACCCCGTGGTTGACTCAGGAGATTCGGAGCCTAATGCGTGATCGCGTACAGGCTATGATCAGAGGGACTCGAAGTCGTTTTTACGTTAACCAATACGCGGAGTTCCGGGGGGAAGGTGCGTCTGCTTGGTTCGATAAAATCCCAAACCAACGCGAGCCTCAATGTAGATGTAGACGAACTTAACTTAATAGCTGTTTTTCATCGACTGCTGAGGCCCTCTCATAACATCTGTTGCGGCTTGCATATCACTCCGTTTTACAAGTTTCTCGGATGATTTAAATTTGCAGATAGACGATGCTAACTTCCGTAGTTTAGTGATTCACAGTATACCGGATACTGATGATTCTGCATACGTGCAGGAATTGTTCATTGCAGGTGCTACTGCTAGCAGTCGTAGTGTCAGCTATGGCTCGGTCATACTGAACTGCCCGGTCTACCGGGCTGCGGCATGTGAAAACCGGCAGCAGCAATTTTGCCGGAATCAAATTCCCTGAGTTGTCCCCAACTTTTCCCACGAAAACATGTAGTTTTCCCTGAACTTCATCGAAAAAGTCGAAATAATATTGCGCGACATTTCCAAATAAAGACCTAGAAATTGCATAACGCTAATTCAAATTCTTTCGTGGTAACGAAAATTTCTAATTTTCACATGGCATACTGTGTTACAAAATGATTTTGTGTACTTATGAGATTGGAATTGACGTTACTGGGAATTGTTCATCCTTTCATCTAAATATCACACATATTTTTCCCTGTGGAACAGCGTGATTTCTCATGATTTTTCCCTCATATTTTTTGACTTACGAAATTTTCCGACTATCTCCGGTATTCCCGGCAATTATCGCCACCCTGTCTTCCGGCGTATCCGCGATAAAACTCTGGAATGGCGCACCTGGTTCCATAATTAGAGAGATGCCTCTACTACAATATTCGTAGTTTCAAACGATCGCAGACTAGACCACGCCGCGGATTCAGTTGGAACACAATTGTTCTAGGGGACTTAGGCTTCGGTTTGACATATACCTATATTTATTTCATAATTTATTCTTGGTCTGATTTTTTATCTTTATCTGTTCTCAAATCAAAATTTGAAGCGATGCAATATTCCTACCTTTATCCACTGATAGTGCATTCGTACATTTCCTCTCATTTATAAACTAATGAAAAAAAAACGGCCTCAAATTTCCTCAGTATAGGTACTTGTAATAATTTTTGTTGTTGTTTCGTTACTATTCTTACGTTGTCAATGCTGTCATAGCTATTTCCGACGCGACGTTGTAACCGTTCTACAGCTGGATCATGTGTTTCCCCGGCGTTATTATTTCTTTCATAATTTCTATAGTTATTTCACGATGACCGACCGTTTTCGTGTAGCTGTTTTTCTGTTACCACAGTTTCGAACCCTGTCATTCCTAACGTTGTAATACATCCTGTACCAGCTCTTCTGACATTTTCGCGCTGTAGTTTCTTTGTGGTAGTTTCTGTCGCTGTAACTATTCCAGTCGTTGTTCCCGCCTTTTTTTGCATCGTCAATATTTCTTTTGCTGTGAGCTATTTCTGCCGTAATCATCCGTAGTTGTCTCTTGCGAGGTCTTGCGCTGTAGCTTATGTTTCTGTCTTTATAATCCCGAAGAAATCTGTCAATATACTTTTCAAAGTCCGCAGTTATCACTAGAAACATTGCAACGGAAGTGAAATACGTTCCTAAAATATTATCGTAACTACACAGTATTCCCCGCAATTGAAATCGAGTTACACCATTATATCGTACGCCGTACGGTATGTAGTCACACGCAAAATTTTCCAGATACCCTGCATATGTATAAATATGCGTAGGTGTGGCGAACAGAATCTATCGGGCGCCAGCAGTACATAAACATAGATGTACACATACCTATACGTACATGCTCGCAAGTAGTCAGACAACTTATTTTTTTTTTCTCCACCGTATAGTGAAATATCTTGCGATTGTCTCCTTATACTTCTGTATATCTTTCCTTCTACTATCATTCTCGTTATTTCCAGTGTCCACCAATTTCGGTTCAATCCTCTGATGATTTACCGATTTACATATTTGCTCTATAAAATACGTATCATTTGAAATTATTTTGGGCGACATATAACTAAAGTTTTTTTTGAAGATATGTTCCTGGCGAAACTATAAACTGAAACACTGTTTTTCGGTGTATCAGGTCCTTTTGAACTACGTTATGAGTACAAAATTACATTCTGTTCCTATTGGATACGAAAAACAAAATCGTTGTCGATATTAACTATTTCGGAAAAGAATAGAATTTGCCTAATACTTGTCACATGCAAACGTATACTGATCGAAGCGTCATAATTATTCCGATCGTGCGCAGTCTCGTATATGCCGCAGCATTTCTGCATATTTATATATATATACTACGTTTGGATATGTGGACAGTATATATAGGGGAGAGGAGCAAAATGGGCACCCCTGACATTTTTTTGTACTTTTCCAAAATTGATATACAAAAAAAACTTCAGTAGCCTTGGAAATTTGGAAACACCAAATTAAGGATGTATTTCGAAGGAACTAAGGAAGAGAGGGGCGAAATGCGCCAAACATTTTTTTTCTAATTTTTCTGTGTTCAAGTATTTTAAAGTAAATACGAAAATAAATTTCAAATAGTCTCAATTTTAAAAAATGTCGGAAGATCGTTAGGGTGCTCATTTTTCCCGCAATTTCCGGGTTTTTCAAATAACACTCGGCATCGGTCAGGCTATCGTTTTTCGGTAAAAATTCAGAAATCCATCGACTCAAACCTCTGTTTGAAGCGTTTGTTTCTCAGGGGGCCCATTTTGCCCGCCCCTACCCTATATATATATACGCATGCATGTATTACATACTAGTTATAGCTATATAAACACATATATTGATGATATAAGGTAAGGCAAGGCAAAGCAAAGCAAAGCAATGCACAGTTCACTGCCCCTCCAATGCTCTGCGTTTAGCCCGTAGGCTTATCCTTCAAAGGCTTCGAGGCAGTAGCGTAACTAGGAACAATGAGTTCCCAGTGTCACATTCTCGTAACATAACTTCAGTTCCTTTTTTTTTCTTGAGAGAAGAAAAAAATTCACAGGTCGACATTTTTTTTAAATAAATGATCTTCAATTCAATCGACTTTATGCGAAAAGCATATGCTTCTGACAATCAATCGAATAAGAAGTAACGGAAAAAAAAGGAAAACGATTCTTGTCGTTGAAAAATTAAAGTGAAATTGAATTTCAAACGAGATAAATGGATCCGCCTCGTTTGATTCGAGTTTAACCGGAATTGTGGCGATTCTAATTTTAGGTGCTTGCGGTTTGAAGGTTCGTGGGCCTTAAGGCCCCGCGCGATCCTCTCGTTTGGGCGGGGGCCTGCGCTCACGCCGCGCTGTGCCGAAGCGACAGCAGCAACAGCAGCAGCAGCTCCTTGTCCTATTTATGACGTCAGACGTCGCCGAGGTAGTTATTCCAACCTACCTACCTGTACATACATCGGATCGGATCGGTTGGAATACAATTCTAAAAATCACGCATGCGCAGTGGCCCGTTCTCCAAGATGGTGAACGTCTTTCACTCTCTCTCTCTCTCCCGCCGCGGTCTCTCACCTCTCACCCCCACCTCACTCTTCGCCATTCTTGCAAGGCTGTAGCGACTGCCGCGATGTCCGCAGGAAAGGTTTGACAACACGATATGCGGGTTCGAGTTCGGGACCAGTTCGTAAGTGACAGTTTAGTCCCGTGCCGTGGCGTGGCGTAGCACGTCCTTACGAAAATCACTCAATCTAATTTATATTATTAATTAATCAATCAACGAATCGGTTACATCCCCGCGAGTACGCAAGTGTCCTGAATGATAAAAAAAAATTAAAAATAATATAACATATAAAAAAACAAAGTATATCGATTATGAATCTCACTTGTTTCTTCGTAACTTATTGTATTACACATTATAAAATTCTGTAACAACTAAATTGAGTATCGTTTTTCATTTATAATCCGTTTTTTTTTTGCTCATTTTATAATATCGAAGTCTTAGAATTTACTACGGGCGCGTATTCGTGAAAAGGTTTATGATAATTGCAATATTAACGATATCCAAGTAACCTGCAAATTACAATCACAATCTTATCGATGAATTTGTCTTCAAAATGATTATGAAAAGATTCAAGTGAACGGATTTAAGTGCGACTTGTTTTCCACATCTTTAGACCATATTGGAGGCTAGCTAGCTGCGGGCTGTTGGTACTGCTGCCTTTGCCGCTTCTGTCACTTGAAAGGTATGCGTTATTTAGGAGCTAAAACTCACCTGTGGATTAACATCTGCAGTAGTTATAAATGACACACGCGTTGAAAAAATACTCGTCGACCGTACGAACATAGTATGAATCGCAATCGACGCGATCGTAACGGGATTTTTCAAAATCATGATTCAAACCACGAAGTTATACGTTCGATTCCTACGCTATGCGTATATCTGTATCCACATACCTATAGGTACTTAAACTACCTACATACCACGAACTCCACGGCAGGATATTACAGGTTATAATTTGATCGCATACGTAGTACAATAAACATCATTCGAATTTTGGAAGGAAAAGTCTGGAATTAAATATTTATTTATTTTTTCTTTTGCTTTCCGTACTCCCTCCGTCTTCGTATTTTCACTTTCGCGTTCTCCCGTATTATACGACCATCGTCTCTGTTTTTTTCTTCTTTTCTGTTATGAAGATGAAAGAGAGTAACATAAATTTGAATAGTATACTATAGGTATATTATGCGCGTATAATCATCATATCTATTTATAGCCCATATTAAAACAGGAATATTGAAAAATAAAAGTTTGCGGAAACATATAGAGGTAGGGATTATGAATTTTCATTTGTTAGTCCGGTATGTCCGGTTCAATATGAAATTATCTATCTGTGTGGAGCATATAAGGCATGCGTGTGACTCTTGTGTCTTATGTGATGACCGGCAGCAACAGCCGATAGCAGTAGCAGCAGCAGCAGCAGCAGAATAAGTAGTAGCAGAAAGTATAAGCAAGACGCAGGCACGGTTCAGCCTACGCGCGCGTTGGGTCGGGCTTATGTTCGCGTTTGCGTTTGGGTTCGCTCAAGCAGAACCAGTTTCCTTCCATTCGTTGAAATCACTCTGCCAGGTCTGCGCTCCGAGGCCCGCGAGGTCCGCGATGTAGAGAGTAAGCTTATTATCGTCAAGGTATAACCCATCCAGCTTCTTACGAGAGGGATTGACTCTTGGAAATGAACGAACGAACGAACGAACGAACGAGCTCGCGCTGCGCTGTGCTGTGCTGCGCTGCGCTGCGGCGCTACAGAGCTACGATACTCTCTGGCTATAATAACGCGCCTCGCCAGAGGCCTTCGCATTCTTTGTCGAAGTGAAAGCGCTTCTTATACCTACTATACATATACATATATCTTGTAAGTTGTAAGGTGTATTTTAATACTACAGTCGATTTCGATATGTACATAGATATATATGTGGATGGATACATTTTTCGAGACGTCGATTAATAATCAATTATATGAGGAATGCAAGAGTAAAACCGCGTCAATGATGCTTATATTTTACGACAAAAAAATTACTTTTTCTACGGGTTCTTTCAATGCGAATGCAGTTTCATGAAAGTCGAGGCAATTTTTCACTGACTGTAGGCTGATAGAAAATAAATGAAAAAAAAAGAGCAGAAAAGAAACCGGCTGGAAATTTGATTCGCCTGGCCACGATGTAGGTAAATCCTCCAATCGTCAATATAGGTATACGCTTAGCGTTCATTATTTTCGTAAGATTAGACTATATCTAACTCATTCATCGATGGTCGATGAATTATAAGAGATAATTTTTAGCGAATGCTAAATTTCAAGTAGGGTAGAGTGGTGCAAGTGTGCGCATTTTTGAAACATTTAGTTATATTTCGACAAATAAAGTATGCAAGTAATCAAACAATACTTATTTTTAAACTTTGGTTATTAGTTAACAAGATTATCACAATCGTTTAACTTAACTATTTTTATCTTTGGTGTAATTTTGATTTTTTCAAAACGTGTCAAATGCGCACTCTTAAACATCCTAGTGTGTAAGAGTGCGCACTGGGGTCGATAAGTGTGCGCATGTTATTTGACACACCGATCGCAAACAAAAGCGCCAATACCCACATAATCAGTGCATTTTTCGTGCCACCATTCTTCACACTTAGCGCAGCCTAGCCAATCTTCTTGGACGGGTTCTTTGTATACTTCGTTACACAGTCCGCATTTCCAAACTTTTTTTCTTGGTGTTTTTTCGGGCTTTTTATAAGTTTTAGAGGCTTTAATTAATAAACCAATCGCTCTGGCTATGCTCGTAGAAGTAGGCTGTCGTACGCTCAAATCGGGGTGTCGTTTCAAAAAACCACGTAGCCAGTCTTTTCCGGCTATTTTAGAGTCATTATTGAACCGATGTGGAATTCCGCTTTTTACAGCAAAATCATATGCTAAAATTCTCAAATTTTTAGCAGTTATGCCATAAAACATGCTATCAATTTTTTTAATATGTTCACAAAGCTCGTCTTCGATTTCCCTTGGGAATGTTGTGGCATATCTCCCTAATTTTGAAGGAAGACTGTCAGATTTTAAATATTTTCTGAGTGTAGATTCTGGTATCCCAAGTGATGAGGCCACCGATCTTTTACTCTCGCCAACTTCAAAAATCCGTTTTCTGGCTTCTTCGATCAACGAAGATGAATGATTCCGTTTTTCCGTTTTCCTCTCTCGTCTGGACATCTATGAAAACAAAAGGCATCGGGAAAAAAAAAGTGTCGTGTAAGTGTGCGCGCGCACTCTTAAACACCCTGCCTGTGCGCACACTTACAAATTAGGCATGAATATAAACAATCCCTTAAACAACGACATCTATCAGGACGAAGCGGAACTTTGATGGTATAAATGAGAAGACGACCGTTCTAGTGAACCAGAGATTTTGTCATTTTATCACAATCCAGCCAAATTATTGCGTAACACGACATTTAGACAACGTAAAAATTTTAACAAAATACCCAAATATCTTCAAACTTACCTGGGCGCTTCGTTTTAACACGTATTTTAATAATTTTTGGACTGTAAGCACGGTGCCTGGTAGCAATCAAAATACGAATGAAGTTAGCTGCAACCGCCAAGTCGTCTGCTGTGAATTGCCTATGCGCACACTTATCAACCGCGCACACTTGCACCACTCTACCCTACGGTTCGTAAAGAGGGAGCGAGAATCAGGAAAGGTAGAGAGATAACACGACGTGGGGAATGAAAAATAGCATGAACGGAGAAAAAAACTTTTCGCTAATTTAGCAACAATTTGAATTGTATTGGCAGAGGCAGTTGTGTTCGAGTGAACATATATATCACTAACTCGGCAATATATTCGGCTTGCATATGCGGGGTGGGGCATTTGGAGTGTTACAAGTGGATATCTCGAATACCAACTGTCGAAGAAAAAAAATATGTTGTATAGAAATTGTAAAGATTCGAGGGGGACATATAGTGGCGGTATTAGATTCTCAAGAGCTATAGATGTTTTCGGGAAATCGATTTGAAACCCATTTTTTTTAATGGTAATCGATTTTTTGGAGCCAATTCAAATTGTAGGCAGCGTCGGGGTGAATCCAACGGAGTGTATGTTTTTGTTATTTCGAAGATTTTCAACTGAGTTATGGCGCATCAAAGTTTTCCAGACCGAGCCATTGTCTTTCAAATCGTGAAAATCACGCGTCCGATTTTGCTCGAGCAAGGTTCGATCTTCTGCTTGTGAATAATTCTTTCAATTACGTTTGAAACCAATTCAATTTCTGCAACGAGAAAAAAGTATGCCTCGGTCGTTCAGTGAAATGCGAAGTGGTTTCAAGCAGAAATTTAATGTGATGTAAATGTAATGTGATGAAAAAATTTTTTATGTATCATAACTCAGTTACAAATAATTAGAAAAGCAAAGATATGCACATGATTGGATTCGTATGAACACCAGCTACGATTTTCTTACGAGCAAAAAATCGATTACCATTCACAAAAATGGGTTTTATATCGATTTCCCGAAAAGATCAATTGCTGGCTGCTGCTGAGAATCTAACATCGCCTCTAGATGTCCCCCTCAGAAACGTACAACTTCAATTCGACATATTCGTTCCCACGACGCTTGATATCCATTTGTAACACTTTAAATGATCCACCCTGTATATAAACAGAACCTGTCAAATCGCCTGCGGTTAAATACTTCGTATTGGTACATTGGCGAAGAAAATTTTCTTCTCATGTGACTGTATATAGGCAGAAATTTGAGGGTCGAAAGAAAAATAATTGCGATTCAAATTATTGAAAACGAAGAAACGAAATCAGAAGCGAGAAAAAAAAAGGAAAAACAACTGTTAATATAAAATTGAAAGTAAATTTAATAGCCTGTAGCGATCAAGTTTGGACATATATGGCTTGCGCGAGGCGATGGAATTAGTTTAAAATCCGGTTTTGACGACAGAATGAGCAGTGACAAAAAAAAATATATATATGTAGAGCAAATGAGATCCGCCTTCGCCGACATGAGTCGCGTTGTATAACTCACATTAAAGCTCGCGGATATATCTATTCGCATGAATATACTATATACATACTACATATAATACGGTATTGTCATATACTCCACGTTTGGAAAAAATGCGAATTATGGTAACCCAATGAGTACGTTCGACGTTAATGAATGAATAATATTAACAACAATAACGATTATACCATCTGGTGGTTATCATTGTAAAATACGATGAAATTATGGGTTCTACAGTGTTTCGCCAATTCTGTCTCCTTCTCTGGATCAAATTATGAGATTCTTTATAGCTTGGAGTCGAAAAAAAACGTTTCTTATTGACCATGGTATTGGTATGCTGTTTAGATATACCATAGCAATCTGTATATAGCGTAACTTTTTCGCACGTTTTTTTTTCACCCGTCTCTTCTTACGACATAATACAGGCATTTGTTGTTAACACCTCTAGCATATCCGTAACTTCGGAGGTGGTTTTAAAGTCTGATCAGCATTTCGCACTTTCATTATTAGAGTAGATATATCTTACTCCTGTTCCTCTTTCTGGGGAACAGGAATGATTATGCAAACGCGATAAATTATGTAACGATAAGATAATAATAATAACAAGAATAATAATTATAATAATAATAATAGTTTATACATCGGTGTAGCTGGATGTGCAGGTATATAATTCGAAAAGTCGAAAATATAATTGAAAAGAGTGAAAATAGGCATGGAAAGGTGCTAGAGCCAGAGTCCTATTATAGTCATATGTATGTACAATGAAACTATGTCCGTAATAGAAATTTTTATATGGTGAAAGACCGCATTGCAGCTATTGGCCGTTTGGCGTAACATTTAATTGTGAGTGCTGCGGGTCATTCGGAGTTCAGACTCGTAATCACCATCCCTCTTTCACCTGGGGTTCGGCCCCTGTACTTTTTATTGTGATACTAATTGCCGTATTATATAGTCTGGTTTATATGTACAGAAAGGAACTGTTCACATGGTAATACATAGTCCGAACTTGTGTCATTTTATACCTGCACGCAATACATATTGACGATGGAGTCGCGTCCATATGTGTATCCTCTATAATATAGTTATGTATCAACAGATTTTCTTGTACAAGTCACCTTATGTCGTTGAGAAGTAACAATCGCTTAAAGTCATTGATTTTTTTTTTTTTTTTTTTTTTTTTTTCTAATCGAAGAAAATTCTTATGTCGAGCCATTGCATTGACCAAATGATTTCGTAAAGTTATATCTGAAGTCACCGCGCAACGAGTGTCCTAAGGCTCTTAAGTCTTGCAAAGATCCATCCAAGTCATTCATGTCGCTATTCGAAATCATAAAAAACCTATAATCGTACTCCGTCTGGATCGTTAGTAGTCATTTGAAGTCATAAATAAATCATTTCAATTGACATGGAGTGATTTAAGTCACCTGAAAAGTAGGTACGTCTGTAACTTTTCACTAATATCACTATATAGATATCGCTACAGCAAATACCAGATGACGAATACAATTTGCTAATGCGTAGCCATCAGAAAGTCGCTCATGTATGTATGATTGTAATAAATAAAAGCCAGTCAGTCATCTCTGGAATGTCAGCATTGGAATAAGCCATCGGAGTTCTATGCGAAATAACGTAATAAATTATAACCACTAATCACTATTAAATGTGAGATACGATAGAGATTATGTTAGCTTGTAGGTACTATACGTACTAACGTCGTGATTCGTTCGATTGCAATTCGGTGGTAACTTACACTGCGGTCAACCGAAATCAGCAACAGAATTCAAAGAAATCCGTCAAAGTTATTTAGGTCCATGGAAAATCCTTTACATCGAACATCATTGAACTTTTTGACTGAACTTCAAACTGACGTAAGCGGTTTTTTTGATTTCACAAGACGTCCCCCCTCCCCCTCTCCCCCCTCCCGCCGCCGCTAATTTTTCACAAGCATCCGAGACTTGCCCAAAAAGTAATGAAGCTTTTCTCAAACTCGAAGTTAACGTCGGTATGACTCACTGGTGTCATAAAAATTTTCTCCTAATTTTCTTAAGCATTAGTGACTTGCCCAAGATGCTATGAGGCTAATTTTGAATGTCAGTAGAGACTTATAAAAGATGTATATATACTCAGAGAATGACAATAAAATAGCTGGAATTAATTATTTATTTGATCATTGTCAAGTAGGTAGAATTGACAATGAGTTTCATTGGTAAATGTCAGTTGTAGACGACGACGAAGGTAAGGAAAGGAAAGGTAATCGTTCAGAATTCAGATACTCAATACAACCTTGGTGAAAAAAATGCAGGCACCTTCTAGAGTATTAGTCAGTCGCCTAATTCTATTATACCTACCTATACTTTTTTCCATTCCCACGTGTACGTATGTACGCAACTTCGATTCCTCGGGGCGATGCGTACGTAGCAAATTCTCTACCGCTGACGAATCTCGCTGCAAAGCGATGACAATTTTCAGATAAATTATACGATGCTAATCATCACGAGGTTAGCGAAACGGATTTAGTTGAAGAATGCGTACTTCGTTCGTTTATTGTATTGCACGAATTTGGAATTTTTGATGAATGATCAACGCTTTCTACAGTTTCGAAAAGCATCAATTGCAGACAGTTTTATCAATATCAATTGGTATTTTTTCATAAGAACTACAATGTAGTCCAGATCAAGCTGAATCCAATGATACCTTACAACGCATCATCCCGATTACAGCTAAACGTCGAGATATTGCATCTTAATGCTTTAAGCGCACGGGCGCATGCTCGTTGCGCTGTGTTGCCGCGTGACAGCAAATACGCGCTGTTGTGCTTTGAACCACAGTATTCCGAATGATTCCTTGTTGGGTATCGCAGGATTCGTCTCGGTAACCGCTGCAATATTAGACGCAGAAAAAGTCAATTTGACGAAAGAGAATTATTTCGTGCGAACACTAATCGGTTTGAATTAGTTGAAACGGTATAACGAGTATCCAGAATACTTACAACACGTTCGGAACGTCTGTTCCCACTTGTAACAACGCATTGACCATGCGAGAGAGTATATCCCTTGGCAACACATCGCTGGAACGGTAATTAGAAACATAAAAAAGACTGACTTGGAGCTAGGATTTCGATGTTTGAACTTTAAAGAACGAGAGGGAAATTACCATCGTCGAGTCAGGCAGCTCGAACATAGCGCCAAGGCCGTTGAAGGTCATCAGAGTTCACCGTTCGCGTTCTTTTTACAGCTCCTTCACGCATCTAAGGGGGCCCGGGGCTCCGGGGTGCCCCGAGATTCCCCCACAAGATGCTGTTCGAGCTTGTGGACGATGACTCGTCCGACCGGCTGGCGGACCAACCAGCCATGTGTATTGTGAATATTTTTAGGAATGCGATGCCGGTGCACGGAGAATGCGATAAGCATCATGATTTCCGAATTTTGATTTCTACTGTCTCTGCTGCCTTACCCTTCGCAGGATTTGCCATCTACTGCCGGGCTTTCATTATTATTCGAGTCACGAATTTCTCTGATGGAATTCTGGATCGTCACGACCTTCGCGCGAGTAAAACAAGCATCGAATTTCACGTAAAGAAATTGAAATTTTTTTTTGTCCAATTGACATTTGCATGTGGACAAGATCAGGTGGTTCTGAAAAATTATTTCTGAAAATATCATATTAGAAAATGAAATCATTTTGCTACAAATTTCTATCAATTTTACCATACTTCAACTAGTTTCAGTTGCTTCATGTAATAATAATAGGTAGTACACTTATCTGCGGTTAATAAGCATTGCGTAAAAATATCAGATCAATTAGCGACCATAATAGTTATGGGTAGTTACTCTAGCGTGTCTGATAGTTTATAGTAGCTATAACATATAAATATATTATTATTCTAGCTATTCAGTGGTATGAAGACTTTCGGCTTGCGACCTCGTTCAACTTTAAAAAAATTTCTAACTATAACTATAGGTATATTTAAGTAATTATGCTCGTTAGTTTCATGGGAGCTTCTCTCACCTCGAACTGGAGCCTCAGGCTATCAAGCGATCCGGATTTGAAGAATTGGAAAATTGAAGTATATGACGAATGCAATTTAAGAAGAAGAAAAACCCGCAGGACGTTGAAATTAGGAATAGGAAAAAAAATGACTGCATGTTCCCGATTACCAAAATTTCATTACCGACTTTGGGGGGGGGGGGGGGGGGCGAATCAATTCAATTTATATGACATATTCAGACGTCAATCTATTCCACATTCCTAGACCTTCGTTCGGTTCAATCATAAATCAATTATAATCGTTGATCTGTAAATACCACAAATGGATGAACGTCATTAATTGGGGAATCTCTGTGACTGATTCACCGTCTGAGATACAGTGATTCACATTCTGTCATTGACTTCACACCGCAGAATTCTGAGCACCAAACGCGGACGGAAATATGGAATTATAAGGAAAACAGATATTCATACGGGATATCTACTCAGAGGATATTTCCAACGCTTCACTATACACCGTTTATAATTAGGTAATACAGGAAAAAAAGAAGAGCTGAAGCATTGACGTCATCTTTTTCTCTTCATTTCTTTATCATAATAACGGATCTTGCGTAGACCCATTGGAGATGGTCAGTTTCAGAACATTGAGCCCATCATATATCTCCTCTATCAATAGACAGTATTATAAATTAGAAATGAAGAAAACCTCGGAGGCACTGAAGTATTAGTGAAGTATAATAAAGAGAGAAACAATTAATAAAAAAAAAGAAACAGAATGTATATGGTGTCACATTCGATCATAAATGGTATCTGGAGATCCAGCCGCGTCCCATGCGGCTACAGAGTGAACTATAAATTTATGAACTCAGAATAACGCGGGCCGTGACGATACGATGGCAATAAAAAAATTACGATTTTCATTTCTTTATGTTGTTTATCATGTCAGTGAATCGAATTCACTAACAATATTTTACATCATCGGCTATACAGTGTGTATGATTCTAATGCCTGGAATTTATCCGTCTTATACACATTTCAATATATATACCTATATACCCTGCACTATACCTATGCATACGAAAATTGAGGGAGAATAATTTCCGTCTGAAGCTTGACTCTGTAAAAGTATATACATATGAAAGTATCTTACACTGTGTGCATTTCACATGTGTGCGCCTACATATATACACATATTACAGGTATACATGTGTACAATCCTACTTGTGACGTGGTAGGATACAATCGCCAATGGGAATAATACCCAATATAAAAATAAACTTTCATATTTACGAAATGATGTCGTATTGCACATACACAGATACCCAATAGCTTCGCGTCAATTCATACGCTACAGTATATATAATTGACCTACGTATGTATATTTGCTGCGGTTGATTCGCGGACGGTTTCGTCCCAATTGTTTTCTGGTTGGCCAATATCAGACAATTTATCTTGACCACCACTGAACGCTGACGGCAGCGCCGGTTAGGTGCCAGCGAATGGAAGTAACTGCACGATCCGATGTCCGATCTCCGAGTCTCCGCGGATGACAGTTTAATGCCGATACCTAACTTCGTAATCTATTTCGGCAAATTGAAAGTGGTCATTCGAAAGTGATAATCGCCCAGGAAATTGTTGCTCAATGGAAAATAAATACTCGTTGTATAGGAAAATACAGCTACGAAATAGATTACGAGGTTAGGTATCGGTATTAAACTGTCATCGAAGACTCGGAGATTGGACACTCGACAGCAGAAGATCGTGCAGTTACTTTCATTCACTGACACTTAACCGGCGTTGCCGTCAGCGTTCAGTGGTGGTCAAAATGAATTGTCTCATATTGCCCAACCAGAAAACAATTGGGATGAAACCGTCCGCAAATCAACCGCAGTAAGTATACAGGGAGAATTCCTACGTCCGAGCACTCAGAGGAGCGTTGAAGTGGTCACGAGCCGAAAACAGCAATTGTTTCAGTGGTTTCCGATTTTTCGATTGGCTAAAATCGGCAGAAAATTGACGACGCAGGTTTCATGGCCGCCTGAAACCTACTCCGAGCGTCCGGACGTTACGAACTCACCCTGTATGTGGGGCATTCCATGCCGACTCGACCCGCCGCCAGCCCCCTCACCATCTTCGATTTTGCTCTAGAATTAGGATAATGTTTTGGGTGTCGAAAAATGAACTCCCGAATTATTTCAGATTTTTTTCACCACCAGTTCAGCGGTTGACTCATTTTAGTACTAATTTATATCTCAACATCTGTAAGTCCCACCAACAAATCAATCGGACGGAAAATCTTCGAAATAATTTCGTATGGAAGAAAATATTTTCGGGGAATTTTTCAGCGACCGGAAATGCATTGTTTCGTAAAATTAGTCTAAAATCGAGATTTTGTCGGCGATGGAGATGATCGATGTCCATGAAATTTCCACCATGAATTACGTGTCAAATTGCGAAGATTTTGAGACCTTGCGGAAAGTGGGAAGGCTTCTAGTTCAGGTGCTACAATCGATTGAATGTCGAGGAAACGTGAAATACGGTTGTAGTGAACTAAAATCCCCTAGAGTAAATGATTCTCGGCTAGCGCCCGCCGTTGTCACACGTTCGTCTTTTCTTTTTTGTTCTGTACTTGGCGGCGATTCGCTACCGCGAATCTTGATGAACTCAAAGTGAGCGAAAATAATGTCTTTTTCATAGTGCATTTAGTTTGCTACTACAGTATTTTACGTTTCCCCGACATTCGTTCGATTGTAGCATCTGAACTAGGAGTCGCCCCACTTTCTGCAAGGTCTAAAAATGTTCATAATTTGACAAGGAATCTATGGTTGAAATTGCATGGAAATCGATCACGTGCATCGCCGACAAAATCTTGATGTTATACTATTTTTGCGGGTGAAATGCATTTCGGGTCGCTGAAAAATTCACGAAAAAATGTTTTCTTCCATTTCAAAATAATTCGATGATCCTTCATCCGATTGATTTCTTTCGTGGAACTTACGTTGAGATATAAATTCAGTACGAAAATGACTGAACTTGTGAACCGGTGGTAAAAAAAATCTGGAATAATTCAGGAGTTCACTTTTCGACAACCTAACATATTATCCCAATTCTCGAGCAAAATCGAAGATGGTGAGGGCTGGCGGCAGGTCGAGGTGGCATGGAATGCCCCATATGTATACACGATGATTATATTGTAGAAAGAAAATTTCTTTGTAATAAAACAACTATTTATTGTGAGAATTATAATTGCTCATCTGCTCTATCGTACCAATTTGAGAAAAGAAAGTAAAAAAAAAGAAGACAGTAAACAAACTGTGAGTCAATCTCATTTTTGCAATGCAATTTTTAGTCAATATTTTGACGTAATGTTTCATATCTGGAATTACAGTATCGTTATGTATGCACGTAGGTACATGTGCTTATGAAAGTTTGAATTTGAAATGAAATATGAGAGAAACAGAATAAAAATTGTAACGCTATCTTAATTAGCATTATACTGATAGTATAGTATAAAAACGTACAATGGGACTAGAATATTCGACTGAAAATAACTTTACCTACATATATAAGAATATTGAATAATTGTGCTTCTGGTCGAAGTAATGCACGGTCAAAAAATAAATATGATCGTATGTAGACATACCTCTACACAGAAAAATGTGTTTAATGATAACATGAAAATAATATTGCTTGATCCCGCCGTGCCGCAGGCTCAATTACGACGTTCTCTAGTTGATTGTGAGTGCTGTGCCGTGGCGGGATAGTAGAGGGAGATCAAGTAATTTATGTAACGAAAGGAAAGTTCGGAGCTTTCCTATTCATATATATATATATATACCTCAATACCCTATACTACTATAGTAAGCTATAAGTATAATACATTCACACTAATTGTTCAACGCGCGCTCCACAGCTGTGACTGCTGTCTGTACTATCGCTGAAGCCTGAGTAACTGCTACTATTGCTATTGCTGTACGGCAATATTTGCAGGCGGCGCGCGATATTATTGACGCAGATAGAAGACGGCACTTGTTACTTCACGGGAAAACTAATATTGTTTCTCAAATTATGTTGCTATGTTTATCCCTGCAGGGCATGGAGTATCGCACCTCAATTCAATCATTGCGCATTCTTATAACTTCAGAACAGCGTACAATATTGAACAATATTTTCTTCTTTTTTTTTGTGCCACTTTCTTCTTGCTTCGTTTTTTTTCCGAGTCACCGCGTTTTCTGTTTTATTTTTGGTCGTATCGATCATGAAGCTGGATGTTCAAATTAAATTTGAGTCGTACGAATCCAAATAAATGCGATACACGTATCCAGGCAGTAGGGTTCAAGTTTTTTCTCATGCCGTATACCTGCAAGAGCAGGACGTGTTGAAATCATTTTCTTGGAATGTATATTATTACGTGTCCAGTTAGTTCGCGGGTATGTGCAGCTGAATATACAGTATACAGGTAGCATACACATGCGTTTGTAATATACAATGGAATTTGATCGCGGAACGGAAAAGCACCAAGATCAAACCACACCACACCCTACTATCGCATAATGCCCTGCGTCGAGTAATCCATATAAAGTTATGCCGGAACGTAATTGCATATTATATATACGTAATTGTGATACCTATACCTACCTACCTGTCTCCTTGCATAATGTACCCCATTGCACGTATATACGTAATTTATTTATGTTTATTCATTAATTTCATTTTTCATACTCTCGTTTCGTTCTCGTTTCGTCTCCGCACCTTCTTCGTGTCACCTTTGGCAGATGATCTGATCAATAAATTCCAACCGTTGATAGTGCCATAATGGCAGTTTTGCAATGTTCAAAAATGACGGTGATGATTTTATGATTGGGCCCGTGCATACTGATTGTCAATATATTTTCGAGCTGCCTCGAGGAATTTTACGCAAGGGGTCACGTGACCGGTTTTAGAGTTTTTCAGAATCTCGGTCTCATTTTTTCACAAAACTTTGGATCGATTTCGATTTTTTTGCATAATAATTGTACAGATGTCAGGAAGTGCGCTCTAGTCAACTAGACTCGGAAAACCATCGTAATGATTATCAATCGAATAATTTGTAAAATATAATCTCAAATATATTCCGTCCCACATCGAAATAAATATATTAAAAATTCGTACGATATTTATTTCGCCCTAGCTGACCAGAGCGCTGCACTCGCCTGACACTTGCATAATTATTTCACCAACAAATTTCAATTTGTTTCAAAGTTTTGTGAAAAAATCTGAATGAGATTCTGAAAAACTCTGAAAAACTCTAAAATCGGCCACGCGACCCCGTGCTCAAAACTCTTGAAAGTTTTGCACTACCTGATAATAATAGGTTACAGAAGTAATCTATGTGCTTATACTTCGTTCGATTAACGTATTACTATTCTACTATACTGGCAATATCGCGGGCAGAAAAATCCTAAGCACGAGATAGATATGTAGGCATAGTAAGTATATAATAACAGAAACTGTGCTGCCACGTGAGAGCAGCCTTCGCATTTTATTAGAAGTGAAAGTCCTCGAGTTTCAGATACCTAGCCCTATGTCTATGTCCCGCCATATCTATCACATGAATACATGGATATTCAGATGATGCAGACGGATCCTACTGTATTGAATATACCATATCTATACTAGACGCACGTATACAGCGCACATGATATAGCATGGCATGTATCTGTAGGTGTAAATTGTCCACATTGTAATTAATCAATGTATTACCGGATAGTATGCATCTAATACCTGATCATATTCGGCATTATTTCACACACTTTGGCATACGGCACAATCATGAATACCAAGCTCTGTATGTCGATAAGTTGTAAGATTTTGGGTACCAGCTACGTATTATACCGCACGAAGGAGAAAGTATAGTTATCTATCATGAATAAACGGCATATAGAATCATACATTACGCGAGACTCCGGATAACAGATATATGCTTCCAGCTCGGTTTCCAGTAACATACCTTGGTATACAGGTATATTAGGGTGGTTCAAAGCGAGCACGAAATTCAGCTTACCCTTCGAGCTCCTACAGTGAAAAATTTACGAACGACGTGAAAGAACGCATCTTGTGAGGAATGGCACGCACAATCGAAATTGTGTTCACAATACTTTGAATATCTCGTTTGGTACAATTAGTTTAAAAGCCTAGGTCTCGTTACCCTGCAGGGGCTTTTCGGGTCGTTGATTTCGAAACAGACGTCTAAAATTTGAAATTTAAAATTATCTACTCAATACATCGCACAACTTTTCAAATTTCAGCCCACCGTATAGGTACTGGATCCGCTATTTCAAATTTCTAAACGCACAATCAGTTAGAAAACAAATTTAACTGTTCCACCCGATAAATATTACAGATATTGAAAATGAAATCGTGAGTTTTGTGCCTTGTTATTAATCGAACGGTGAATCTTCAAAACCGCTGAGATATCTCTTAGACTGTAATGATAGCGTCTTCTTTTTTCAAGGATCATTATTTCAATTCATTCTAGAGTCATTGATGATGGGGAATGAGAAAAAGAACGATGATTTTCGGTTTGGAACATCCGAAGATACATATTATACGGTTGATATTGTCATGTACTTCTAAACTTTGTTTAATTGTAAGTATGTATGCATATACCTATTTTTCCTACTGTCTCGATCGTCGGTGATGAACAATTACACCTATTAGTTTTTACAACGTAAATCTTTCATACTACGGTTCGTTGATCACAACCTTCAATTGTTTCACATAGTATGCTGACACTGCATGGTCGCTTCACGTTTGTTTGGATCATTTGTTTAAAACCAGAACCAGAAAACAAAAATACATGCATACAGACACGAGTAGAGCCTGCAGACTCCAAGATTTGATTTCATTAAACTTTTGAATCTACTTCCATGAAGGATCGACTGTAGAACACGAAGACAATCGCGTATTTATGTCTCAGACTTGTACGTGAGAAATATCGTATAATAAATTATATACACTCTGAGATTTGATTTATTGATTTCCGCCAGTTTTGTTATATGGAAAAGAATCTGCGTGAATTTTGAATAATAATTTGCAAGAAATCACTAGGAATCTTTTCTTGTTTCATCCGATTTTCTTATTCGCTAACTCATCTCCAATCACTCCTTTCAATATTTCCTCAAATTCGATGTAAATTCCTAAAATTTTGTTCAATTCCGCATGATCAAACCTCACGAATGAAATGAGATCAATGCCATTGATTATAATGTCTTTCAAATTTTATAATATTTCTAAAATTTCCCAATATTTTGTGAAATATGACAATCGTAATTTTGTACAATTGCGGAGTAAAATCTCATGAAGTTCCATGCATTTCTGTCATGTCTTCAAATATTTTGTGAGATTTCGTCGTGGAATTACGTCTTAGGATTTCATGAATTCCAATTCGAGTTCTCATGAGATTTTATGAATTACCACAAAATTTGAAAGAACTTAATGAAATTCCGTGATATTCTATGAAGAACTGCATGACAGCTCTTGTGCAATTCTCCACGCCCGATATTTGGAGCCTCATGATATTTGGAAAAGAATGATAAAATTCCTGAATTTGTTGAACAATTCTGTTACATTCTGTTAAAATCCTATGAACTTTTTTTCGCAATGACGTTATTCAATGATAAATTAGCATCGCGCGCATTGGACCCAAACTTGAGCAATTGTCAACAATATAGAAATATTGTTTCGGCACGTGTTACAAATTGCAATGCAGGAATAGATATATAATAGACCTATAATCAGACTTTATCTGCATATCATATGATTCTAGAGACATACGATATAGTATGTAAATAATTCGATCATACATACAAATATTGAGAGATATATAGTATACTAATAGTATAACTAAAAAGTATATCTCCTCGGTTGTATTTAGATGTTTTATAAAAGTACATACTACGTAGTCGAGCTGTTGGTACCTTGCACAACATTTCACATTGCCGCAGGATCACTGATATTCAACGCTTATAATACTTATCATACCTATATATACCTGCTATGTACTACGTACAGCTGCTGGTGAAAGTTGGCGGCAGAGTTGATGTTAATTGGTGCCATGACGGTGTGGCATTTATTTTACTCCTACAAATGATAATAATAATATTAATAACAACAATAATACTAATCATACAATGTTAAAATAGTTTAGTAACAACATATAGATAAAAAAAAACCTAAAATTTCCTGAAAGACGTCTTGAAGATGACCGATGTCACACCTTGCGTCAGCCGATTGCCATCTTGATGTCTAAAAGACGTCTTCCTGGCAAAAGATGTCTTTCGGCTATAGCCTAAAATATGAGATCGATCATCTTTGAAACGAGTTTTGTGCTGTCTGGGAATAATAATGATACCTGGATGATGCCCAATGGGGATTGTGAAATAAAACAAAAAGTATAAAACAGACAAATGTTATATATTATATGTATATCTACGTATAATATGTATGTAATACGATTTGTCGGTCTCCCATTGTCAGTCTTCTTTCCCAATTCGTATTCCGTACCGCAAAAGACTCGTACGCGGTGCGGTTGCGGTACAAAACTGCGCGGTAAATTCAAAGTGGGCCAAGAGCAAGCACGATCATAGAAAGAATGTGTGTGATGTTTATGTTTAATTTTATGGAATTAGTATAGATGTCTCTTAGTTACTTACGAGATGTATACGGGGTTTCGTGAGAGTTTCGTTCAAATTGCGATGGGGTTTTGTTGGTGCGATTGAATCAGATATCTCATGAATTCATGAAATCACATGGAAACTCGTAGTACTTTCGAAGACATCATCGGACTTCCCGATGACTTACTTACAAGAGTTCGTGATAAGTACTTCGTGCCATTGGTCACGACATTGCGATATATTCAATGAAATTTCGTATAATTCCATAGGGTTTCATCATAATTCATAAGAGTTTATAGACTTTGATGAAGTGCATGTCGGAGTGTCATTCGTCATGAGATTTCATGGCGGTTCACAGAATTCACAGCATAATTTCGAGAATTTCAAACATCGAACATATAAATTGAACTTGCGGTCTTATCTTAGAGTGAAATGACTCAGGCGTTACAAACGAAGTAGAGCAGGAATTGGGTTCTTGTGAAGATTCCGAAGTTGTCTAGAGATTCTGACCTCCAGGATCTGATAGGATTATAGACGTGCTCACATATGAATCACATTTCATTGAACTTTTTCGCCATTTTTCTTTTCTTCAATGTCTATTCTAAATTTCATCGTCCGATTTTTTTTCAGTTGCAGAGGTCAAATAAAACGGTGAATCCCTCTCGCCATCGTCATGGTGTCGAGAAGAAAAATTCTCTCTCGATCGAGGGATAATTTGGCCGATGCTCAGTACGAGGAACAGGAGGAGGAGGACGTATGGTATAATATGGACAAACTGTACAAGGTGACTATACAATATAAGCGGTCCAAATAATATCTGCATGAGTATGTATCTATCACATGTACATAAAATTATACGGCATAGAACATAGATGAAGGTCGTTAAAAGGTCAACCTTCCTCTCCACGCTTGTGAAGAGTTGCGACATTATTAAAATGTACTACAACATACTTTGATTTTTACTGTGGAATATTCGATCGCTCGGATAATTACTATGCAGAATAAATTACGGATAATTTTTTAAATTAGAATTCCACGAGTTTTGGATCAAGTTTCTCGTATCGCGTCATCTCTCCTTGTTTTCTCATTCATTAATCATCGTGATCATATAATTTTTCATACGCATTACGCTGTTCCTTTCATCGTGGAATTGGGAAAAACAGTTTATAATTTTCCTTCTATGTATCTGAAATACATTCAAAACAATTCAGTAAAAATTTCCAGATGAAATAATGTAGTTACTGAAATTTCATGAGATTCCTCCAGCCAGCAATTTTAAGAGTTCCAAACAAAATTCTCCAGAATTTTGACGAAACTGTGCTCTTAAATGTTTTATAGTTCGCGACACGAGTGCTTCAAGAGTAATTTCAGTCAAATACCGCTCAAATTTTATGAATTTTTTAGAAATTTGACAAAACTTCGTTGCAGTTGCGTTAATTCAAATTAAACTTTGTACGAGGTTCTGTAGCGTAATTTCACGAATTATTCGTGTATTTGATCGATCTTCATTGAAGTTATATGTTTTAATCTCACTTCAACTTCATGCGGATTCTTCTGTAGAATTTTGTAAATTTTCCAACCATTCACCTGTACTTTATTGTAGAAGTTGCATTAACTTCACTCAAACTTTATGGATTCGCAATGCAGTCAACTGCCATTCCGCATAGATTCCTCTCAAATTACTCCGAGATTTGATGAAATTTCTACTACGTAATTTCGGAGACCTTTTCTGTTCGATTTCACATAATTCAGTAAGCATTCAAAGTTTTCGCCTGAAGTCAGACTGAGTCTAAGATTGTACATGGCGATATTGTGACTTCGAACTCTTCTCGAAGATCATTGCCCAATAATTGGATCGAGTTTAATCGACATTACACCGTTTCCATTGCAATATTTCATAAACTTAATTTAAACCTCTGATAATGAAAACACTCAAAATATTGCAAAAATTCGTTGATTTTTAACCGTATTATTCATATTAATTCCAATAAGCTATCGGGAACATATAATCGTTGACAAAAATCCTGAATAATTATTTTTCACAGCTCGGAAACACAATGAAAGTATTTTCAACGACAGCAACAATAACCAGTGATCAGTTTCGTGCGTTCTCCGAACGATTTACACCGCGTTTTTACAAAATGAATAAGAACAAACCAACGAATAAACAATAACAAGCGGGAATTTGATTTCGAAACTTTACGCTAATCAGTTTCCTGTTCTTTCCCCTGCAGGATCACATACAAGAAGTTCTAGACAAATGGAATCAGATCGACGACGAGATCTGGGCGAAAGTAATAGTGTTCGAGCGGAACCGACGAGTGGCCAAAGCTTATGCTAGGGCTCCGGTTCTCACGGTGAACGGATCAAACGATGGTTTCGACGGTTTTAGGTAAGGTCTTATAATGTGTAATCGCGATTTAGACGGGGATAGGAATACAGAGAGATATAAAAAGGAGAGAAGAAATTGTTGGCAAAAATGAGAGAAAAAACTTGAGTAAAATTCGAAATTTTTCAAGAATGATCTTCTTGCGCAAGGCTCGCAACTGCCGCTCTGCTTTTATAGATAATACCTACTGGAATAGTTGATCGGACGACGAAACGCGCGCCACTTTTTCTCATAGGAAAGTTTCGACGCGCCCTGCCGAGCGCAAAATGTTTCAGACTCTGCATTATAACTGTGTATAATACGCTTTTTATAATTATCTGATTTCTAATTATATTTCACGAAGACTGTATGTATGTACATACACGCGCACGCGCACACACATTATGCACCGCACATCAAGTCGCGTTCTATTTCGTGACTTGAATTCCTCCGTACTATTCTCTTTCGCGTTTTATCAGGACGTGTCGATTCGTACAACGCCTATAACTGATACGCCCATGCGAAAGCGAATACACGCTGTAGCATAAAATACAATTCAGATGTGAAAACATACAGTAGAATCGCGCATGCATCATTCGTCCAATAGTCAATTTATTCTCTGTAAAACAATGAGAAGGTTCCGTCGGAACTCAAATTTCGGAAGTCCAATGATTTTCAAATTACAAACAGTTGAAGTTGAAACCAATCACGCAGAAACAGAGCGACCCCATTTACGCAAATTTTGACTGGCTCTAATGCGAGAACCGTTAAGCCTGGCTCACAATAGCCGGATCCGTATCCATATCCATATCCCTAACACGAACACAACACACAGATAAAATATCACTGTGTGGGTTTGTGCATGCGGAGATGTGCGGTGTCCGTGTTACGGATACGGATACGGATACGGATACGGCTATTGTCAACCGCGCTTCAGGCCGACAAAATGTTTGTTTCAGCAACTTCGGCTCGGGTTTTCACGAGAAATACCTGAAAAAAAGGATTATGAAAACGGGTGAACCTTCATGATTATGATTTTCGTTTATTTCAGGATAGGGTTATGTGGATTTGACAACCCTATGAGGGATGCGAAAACGGATGAAGCTAAACGGCACATTAATCAAGGTGTGAAGATAAAAATGGACGATCAAGGGAATATACTGATCAAACGGTTATGCAAAAGCAATGTTTATGTCAAGTGTACGAATCAGGAAGACAATGCAATTGGACCAGAAATATTACGCAATTCTCAGGGTGCCCTTGAACACGAGAAACCAGGAAAGGTTCGTCATTTTCAAATTTTTTTATCCTTTTATGCTGCTAGCTTTCGCATTCTTATTGAGATAGAACGCCCAATTTTTCAACCGCCTGTTTTACAAATTCGTAGATATTCGACATGAACAAATACCAAACAAATTTGTCCCGAGAAACACGGAGAGCATATCCTGACAGACGGAGACTCGAAACGCAATGTTTAAGCGCAATTGTATTCGTACGAACTGAGGCTGACCTTCTCCAGTGTCCTGTATGGGTTCTCATCGTAAATGTCGTCGGGCTGGATATGCTCAAGTCAAAACTACCACCAGGTAAGATACTTCCAACTTCTGAACATGGCAACTGTCAATTCTGGAAAGTTCAGAGCCATCAAAGATCTCGAATTTTCGTGTTCTCCAGTTAAACAGTTTTCAAAGTTTTGAAATTAGCAAGTTTTCACCATTTCACCTCCCAAGCTTCACGGTTCAACGTTGTCTCCAGTATTCATTGCTTCACAAACACGTTTCAGCGTTTTTGAATTTACACAACTTTGAATTTCGATTAAACTTTTATAATTCGCGAACGTTTTTGATTTTACAAGTTCGAAAATTTGCTTGCAATCAGTAGTCTGCAATTTTTCAAGACCTGGCGTTTTCGAGAGTTTTTCGCTGCTCCAATTCGCAATATCTCAAGACTCCGACAGTTCAAAATTATCCGGTTCTCTCGAAGTTTGCATGTTCGATGTATGAAATTCGTCTGTATTCGGAAATTATCAAATTTACGAATCGTTACAAGGTATTAAGTTTTCAGAAATTCCCACCTCCGCACATCGTGATTACGAAAACCAATTTCAAACAAACGTAATCAATAATAAATCTGTTCAAATATCCATGAATAACAACGATTTCCGAAAACTCCACAGTTCTAGCGCTCCAAAGACCAGTGGATATTAAAAATCGTCCAAGAATACCAATTCCAGACGAAGATCCGTACAGCATAGCTGGGATATCGTCAACGTCGGGACCAAACGAGAGGCTACAAGCCGGTAACGCAAGAATGGAACGCGATCAAATTTACATGCAATCAACAAGTTTCCAAAACCGTCGAGGAGAGAGACCTCCAAAATTACCACCAAGAGAAAATCTCTACGGCCACGACATCCCCAAGGTATAGATATAATGAATGATAACAGATTAATTGAACGATGATTTCATGAGGATAGCAATAAAAGAGCCGAAAAAGTAAACAACGAATGAAAGAAGTCAACTTTTTTTCCATGAAAAAAGTGAAGAAGACCGTTATCGGGTGTCTAGCACTACCAGAATTGAAAATTCGCAGATTTTCCCGGTCATTTGATAGAAATTCCCGGACATTCATCATGTGCACATCCGTGACTACTATCGGATCGAAAAATGTAGTCAGTTAGGTTTAAAGCTCTATATCTAAGCAAGAAAAAATGTGAGAGCATTGTATGGGACAGTCCACGCTTCCACCAATCATACCCATAACTTGTCGAGAAATAGCGCGCCATAGATATAGCTGTAGAAATATTTGAAAAGGTAGATTTGGCGAGGCTTTCTCCGTGGGTCAACTTCGCCCCGTTGCGAACATAATGTATCTTGAGTTTACGAAAAAACGTTTACGATGAATTTGTTTTCATCGGATCTGGATTTCTGTATTTTGTCCCAAAATTATCTTGCTTATCACATACAGCTGCGACTATCAATGTCTGAGATAGCAATTCCGCATATTACTGCATATAGCTATACTATAATATAGAAAATATTAGAATTATACAAAAATTCGTTACTCTCGAAAGATTATGAAGATTACGTATGAATTATTGGGAAATTTGTACATGCATTATCAACGGAACTGCAACGGGTTGAAGTTGACCCACAGCAAAAGCCTCGCCAAATCTACGTTTTTCAATATTTCCGAGTGATATCTCTGTCGCAGAATTTTCCGCAAAGTTACGTGTATGATAGCTGGACGTGAACTGAACCGACAAAATTTTTGGATCCGATAGTTGATCGGGAATATTTTCATAAATTAATAAGAGGAGCGTACAACATGAATATTAGATAATATTTCGAAAAAATAACTCCGACAGAATGTCGAATAAGTTTGATTGAACCTCAATTGGCAACATTTCCGGCATTCAACGCGTTTAATGGCGCTCAATGAGAGATTGCTATCAAAAATTGAAGCGAGTTCCCTTCGATCAAAAATTCCCAGTTGCAGTATAAGAAATTCCCGTGTATTAGGTACCCGGATTTTCAAAGGGACTTGCAAAATCGCGTATTATTCCCGGTTTTCCAGGAATTCCCGATCGCTGGACACCCTACATAACGAAAAGAAAAAAAATATGAAATGAACTTTAACTGAAACTATTATCGATCGTTTTCTTGTCGAAAATGAAAGAGAGAAACCAAATTTCGAGACTTTTCGGCATCACAAGGTGAATTTTACCTAAAACAAAAGAGAAAGTGAGAACGAGAAGAATCAAGAAACACATGAAAATAAAAAACTTCTTCGATAAAATTTAAAGAAACAAACTACAAATTTTTCAGATTTATCAATTTTTTCTTTCAGCCTGACTACGACGACATCGAAGACGATTATGTGAGCAGCATAAGACCGTCAGCGGTGACAAAAGACGATAAGAAAAGTAAAAAGGTTGACAATAAAAAATACGGTCAGTGCTCATTATTAAAATTTGAATAGTAGATCGAAACCAAGAACAATATTGAAAGAAAAGAAGAAGAAATAGAAATTTGCGTGCATTGTAGAAGCTTTTAATCATTCTCAAGAGTATCGACTCAATTTTATTTCACATTTTCAGACGATCCGTATTACTGTGGTCTCAGAGCGCGGGTTCCGAATTTCGTAAAAATGGCAAAAAATGGACACAGTAAAGTTCCCCCGAATTATGGGCACGTGAGAGCACAGCCAGCCCCAAGTTATATTGGGGCGAGTGCAGGGAGCTACGTTAGCAGCAGCAATTCTTCGCAATTATATGGTCATCACGGACCCGCAAAACGACCCCCTATAATGTACCATGCCAGAAGTTTCGAGAGCGGGCTTGGTACGTACGTATCATATACACTTATAATTATGTATTTCAACATGGAAGTATGAAATTTATCATTCACAGTGTGTGAAATTTGAATACGATTCTGCAAATTTTGCGCACACCAACAGAGTTTTGCAGCAAAATTTGTGAAATTATAGATTAGCACGGAGTTTTAGTTGTATTGGAAAAAAAATTCCTGAGGTCCCCGAGAAATTGCCGAATATTTATCGAAAGAATTTTTGAATTTGAGCAACATTTGAGTAAAACCCTTGCGAATTCAATGAAAAATGAAAAGTGTTTAATTGGACGATGGATTTGTATCGAATTGTCAAAGGATGCGATACCGGATAGAAATTTATTGTAAAAATAATTGAGTGCAAGCATTCACGAAATTTTAGAAAATCCCTATTTCTAGTTCACGAGTTCAGAAATAATTCACGAAATTTCGGTAGAATCAACAAATGAATTCAATGAAATCTGTATGATGTATTCGAAGCCTGATAATACAACAAACGAAAAAACAAACAAACAAAAATAGTGAAGAGAAATCGTAGGATCCAATATGTAAATCCACAAAAAGCTTCACAAATTCTTGAAATCGTATCGAAGTTTGATTCCATCGTCACAAAACTGTCGAGGAATTCACGACAATTCCTTTCTATGATAGCTATACATACTCCTGAAATATTTCTAAAAAAAATGGGTTCAACGGTGTCGCAACATTGTACACTTCCTTGTCGTATCCCTACGCCAGTTTTCAATTATGAATATGAGTAAACTAATACAATACGTTCACTATCATTGTAAATGGGAAAGTGAGATCGGAATAGGAATCGAACTAAAAAGAGAACACAGTCCGTGGATACGGTAAACTTGCTTTACAATTCTGATCGGAATGTTATAAAACTCGTGTAAACGTTTCAGAAAATCATTCGGCTATTTATAATTCCGAAATCCGGACGTTTGGAGAAAAAAATATAGGAATCGTTGACTGATTATTAGAAATAGGAATGAAAATAAAAAAATTCGAATTTTTTCTGCATTCGATCGCAAACTATGAATAGTTTCGTGTGTATTTTTCACAAAATATTGTTTCTAAATCCAAAGATCAAACATACTGAAAAAATGAGTTGTAACAAAGTATGTTGTGATCCTCTACGTCCCTCTGGCAAGCTATCAATTGTGAACAAATTGTGAAGAATTGGATTTTCCAATGTTTTTCTTTTAATTACAGATTCAGACGAGAGGATTGAGTCGCCGTACAACCACATTTATGGCCGACTCCCAATACCAACAAGAGGCGTTATGCCACCAACGCCACGTGCTATGTACATCGGGGAATGGGATTAACGTTGAAATGTGATGATGAGCCCATATTTGTACCTACCTACACGAACATTGTATATTGTTAATATACCGCATAAATACTCATATTTTATACTTATACATACCTATATACAATATAATTATGCAGCCATTACCTTGTTCTAATAAATCCCTATCACCTATCGTCATGTACCTATTTTATCGTCTTCATTCTCCATTATTACTCGCTATCGACGGAGAGAATATTTTACATTCCAAAGGCGACGTGAAGAACTAGGGTAAAAATTGTTTCCCACATAAGAAGAAACTGTTTCTATTTTTGATTCTCTTCGATATTTCATACTGGAAACTCCAAAACTGAAAACCAATAAGCTGCAAGCGTTTTTTCTCAGTTTTCTTCAACAATCTTGAACATTTCTGATAGCCACTATCGTTGACGATGAAAATTTTGAACTCACTGTGCAATAGACAAAAAAAGAGTCGACTTCAAGTTCGAAAAACTATTTTTTATACCAGTTCTGTCATTCATTTGACTGTAGGAATTCCAAAATTGGAAATCTAGAAGCTAGGAGAATCTTTTGTTTCAATTTTCACGAAATTTAGATAAACATTTTGAAAGAAATGAGAAAACTGCGTCAAAAACCTTTATGCAGAGCTCGAAATACTGGCTCTCGGTTCATTTTCCAATGCAGAAATACAAAAAATGAAAGCTGAAAATTTAGCAATAATTTTTTTTCAGTTTTTGAACAAACTCGATGATAATTCTGAACCCAATGAAGAAACTAGGATAAAAAAGAATCTGTCTCAGGTTCAAAAAACTGTTTTCGGTTCAACTTCATCTTCTGTTTGACCGTGGGGATTTGAAAAGTAGGAACCAAGGAGCGAAAAGTATTTCTTCTGCATTCCATTCCAGCAAACTTCAATATCCTGTGATATTGTTTCGATCGTTGAAACAAATTTGGAATTCAAATCAGATTCCTAGGCGAAAAAATTGGTTTCAGATACCAGAAACCGTTTTGGGCTTACTAGAAACACTAATTCGATTTCAAGAGACCAAAAATTGCAAATCCATAGCTGAACGTGAAGAATTGATCGACAAAAAGAATTCCGCATTGGTTATCAGTGTCTGAAAATGTAAAAATTGATAATACTTTGAATGCTAAAGATCAAGAATTTGCTACAATGAATAAGAATTCGCAAATGAAAGTTCCAGAAAATACGCGAAGATTGAATCAAGAAATAGGTATCTCAACGAATGTACTTATTTCAGTTTCTGTTCTCTCAGTCAATTTTATATGCTGTATATTATGGATAAATGAACAAAAAATTTTACAGTTTACAAATTCTATATATTTCATGTTTTTTACTTATTAAAATCATTCCTTCATCACTGTATAGAAAAAGTATCTAAAAATAAATGTAATTATGATTCATCAATTATTGATGAATATAAGAAGTCACTAGGAAAAGAAAAATGACTGATATATATTTCAGTAAATTTGTTCTCCATATTTTTTCTGTATAAAAAACAAATCGAATCCAGTTATATTTTATTTTTTATTCCTCATCCTGTTCTTTTTTTCTCCTCCTGGATTAATGAATCGTATTTTCTGTCCCCTTTTCGTATTTTTCGACAGAAATATTGAGGATAAAATCATTTTCTCACGATTTAAATTCCTCTATTACGGAGATCCTTGACTTTGTAAATACGGACTAACCAGTGCTCTGTCGTATAGGCTTCTTCCAGTACGTCGAGCTCAAAATCTTTATTTCCGATTTCCATGTTTCGCACACGATCATATCCTGAGGGCTTACCTATTTGAAATTGTGAAAAGATGATCAGAACGAGACAAAACATTGTTAGGAAGGATCTAAGACACTATTGCAGACAGGATAGACCAAATATTTGATTCGGCCGAGAAAAAGTTGAAAGCATCAAAGAAATCTGAATGAAAATGCTGATTTCTAGTAAAAACGAGAGCTAAAAGAATGAAAATTTGTTCATCTTGTCCGTTTGTCAACGTACCACCTTCGGTATAGACCTGGCCGAAACGGTAGTAGCACATTTTGTACATTAGGCAGTTGAGAAGGACTGGAGAACCCTCTTTGTCGACTCTAAATTCTCCGGCTGGACTGTAGTAATCCCATTCTGTAATGTGCTTGCCTTTGTCTGTGCTTCCTCCGATTCGTACCATCCACAGAAATTTGTTGATATCTGTGAGGAAATAGAAGATGATAAAATTGAAGAAATTTACATGACAAAGAAAAAAATATGTATAAATTATTTAAAAAAAAGACGAGGAAGTATGTAAACTGTGATGTGATGGATGGAGTGAGCATAAAACTTTGTTCGCTAAAGATTATTCAAGGATTATTTGAATTGAAAAAATCTTGAAGAATGATCAATGGGAAGATAGAGTTATTTGAAAAAGATAAGGAAAATATGTAAAATGATCAAAGACGTTGTGCAGAAAGACAAGTATGACAAACGATAGAGCGAGTATGAAAATAGATTGAAACCGACTAGATAGCCATTGGCAATGTTCAAAATTCATAAAAGAAATATCGGAGAACGTAGAAAACGACAATATAAATATAAAGAAATATGAAAAACCATGATGACGAAACAAGTGCAAAAAATGGTAAAAAAAATTATGGAAAACTATTGAAAGCTAGAAAAGGGCAAAAATAGATTGAAAAATTACAAAAATGAAGATGAAAAACATGATAATCAAATACAAGAAAACTGAAAAATGATGATGGAAGTAGGAAAAGTTATTCCAATACCGCTCAAGAAAATATGAGAAATCATTAAGAACCCCAAAATAAACATCAGAGAACATGAAGATTCAAAAAATCAAGACCAGAAAACATAAGAGAACAAATAAAAACATCGAATAGCAGGAGATGAACAATAAACATCATGAAAGGCTATAAAAAGAAAAGACGAAAAATAATGAAAAATGATTTGAATGAATATCAAAAAAAATATCAAAAACTATGAAACTAAGATTGAAATGATCAAAGACGATAACTTGGACAGAAGGGAACTTGTAAAACGATAGAAATACATGGGAAAGTAGGAAAAACGGTGAAGATTGTAAGAAAAATGTGAAACAATTATGAAAGACGGTAAGATATGGCTGAAAGAGTTTGAAAAATAATATGAACGAAAATACTGGAAAAGATGAAGAATCATACGATAGATTGAAATTACCAGGAAATCTTGTTGAAAATGATGGAAAGAGACACGATAAAATTCTAGTAAAATTTCGTCGAGGAAAGGAATGAAACATTGAAAAATACGTGGAAGGAAATTACCATCCGAAGAATACCCGGTAAGACCACCGAAAATGACTAAAACATAGTCGACATCGAGTTCTCTCATAATCTCATAGGCCTTGTCTTCGGAGCTAGCCATAGCTTGTCCAACTCTTGATATGTGCGTATTGTTCCAAGTATTATTATCAACTAATATTGTCCGATTTGCCATCGCTGTTATCTGGTACCCGTAGTCCCACCATGACATCACCTTGGCATCCTTAGAAACACAGAAAATACGAAAATGAGGAGATGAAAATAAGAAGAGAGAAGAAAAATCTGAATGAATTTTAGGTGTATAAATTTTTAAATCTGGTGTTTGATTGAAAACTAAATTTATACTAGAAAAGAAAGAGAAAATTGCCAAGGATCTTGAACGGAATGAGATGAATCGGAAGATCTCGATTCTTGTTAATTAAAAGACAAAAACTTTCGAGATTAACGATGTAATCTGATTAGATGCTTCCATAAAATTCTCAATTTATGAAAATTTGGGACATCTGTGAGAAATTGGAATCAGAGTTCTACACGGAATTGTATTCCAGGATTGAAGATTGGATAATACCTCAGGAGTATTCATGCGTAGCCAGTAATAAGCTTCTCTGAAATCGTCAAAGATCATTCGACCACCATCAGGCGATCTTGCAGAAAGAACTATGCTCGGGGAACTGTATGCTTCAGCGGTAACCCAGGTACAATGAAGAGTGTAAGAAACGAATAAGAAGCACATTACCGCAACGAATAATGTTGCTATCTGTGAAAAAAACGAAAAACCATTACAAAAAAAGATTTTTTATTATAACTGGAATGGATTTTGGAGGAAAAAGCGTGTTAGAAAGGGATAAAAGAAAGGGTCTGGGGGGATAAGCTTGCCAAAAATGCCCTAGCAGCTTTTTAGCCGCAAACAGAGGCAAAATGTTCGTCATTGGGAGAGAAAAACTTCCACCAAATTTCAGCCCCCTAACCCGGGTACATAGCCTGAGATGTCAAATTTTGTCCTTTTTTCTTTTCAATTTTTTCACTGAACCTATGAGCTATCCTGTTGAACAAAATCACAGACGTAGATGTCGTCCAACGACGCTCAACAATATTTTTGTTCACCCATTTCGGCGCAGACTTCGAGTTGAAAAAAAATTGAACAAATTCTCTTTCGCGGTTTTCGCTATGATTGAATAGTCTAGCTCCAATCATTATTTTTTCAGAAAATTCTCCGTTCAGAATAAAGAATCACAAATTTTTTCAGATGTTCCACAGTGGTGGGCCATTGTCAAAGAAACTTAAAACTGCTTTTTTTTACTAGTTTTTCCGACGTATTTAATATCCTGATATTCTACCTTTGATTTATTTCACTTTACCAAGCCTATGTACAAGCGTGGCTTATTTGCAGGCTGAGTCGAGCGTATTTTTCATATAATATACATATAATCATCGCAATAAAACTGAAGAGTTTGCAAAAATATATTGATTAGCCGATACTACGAATGAAAATTTCCAATGTAGATATGGGATCGTGATTGTGTAATTTCCGATTACATTTTTCAATCCTCTGCCACTTGAATTGTCGCGCTCGTGAGGTAAATTATGTTTTTAGTCAAATTCAGTCAAAACTCAACAAATTCGCCGCTTTCACACCACTGTGGTTTTGGACGTCTCCGATGCTCGCCGCTTCGCCCCTCACACAGTTATGGTGTTGGACCTGAACATAAGAAACTACCTAATGAACGCAAATGTGAAAACGAATAAACATACTCATTTTCATTGTCAGAAGACTTTTTCATCAATGGGACATTCCATGCCAACTCGATCAAGATCCGGCGGTCATGTCTCAGATCTGCGCCATAATTTATTGTATATACATCATTTCCCGTCGAAAAATACATACCCAACTTTTTCAGATTTTTTTGACCAGTCATATCGGAGATATGAATTTTTGAAATAAAAAAAAAGAACATGATTTTCTAGAATCTGAAAAAATTCGGAAAAATCTAATAAAATATAAGAAAATTTTTAAGCTCTATTAGAACATGAAGATTTCATCACAGCAAACGTTAAATTTCAAAAATATAAACAAAATATATAAAACCCATTGAAATGCATTTTGGACACATGGATGAACAAAAAAGTTCTCTACAAAATGGATCGAAAAACGTATATCCTGAGAATTAACGGACGATGAATATATTATAAATACATATTATAATATACAAATATTCTATTATACAGGGTGAGGTTTCTCTGGTATCGAACGAGAGAGGGGCTTATCATCGCAAACGCTCCGCCCCGTTCTATTCACATCTGTTATTGTCATATCGAGAAACCCCACTTCGATTTTCACGTGGTGTCAAAACCATCCTACCTCAGGTTGTCAATACATAGTCTAGTCAGGTAAGATGTTGTTGAAGTCAAAATGAAAACAACGATTCAACCAGATTCAACAGTTGTCAAATAATAGGTTTTCTAGCAATAATAATCGACTGTTGATTTGAATGAGACAAACCATCGACATATTCATCTACAGAGTAGTGTGCCATTTTAGTTATAAAAGCTTCTTGTCCGAAGTCTAGGACGGGTATGTTCCTATTTGCGATAGTGATAACAGAGTGAGGTTTTGCTTCATGTTGTTAACAATATCTTACATGACTAGACTAAGTATTGACAACCCAAGGCAGGATGGTTTTGACCACATGTGAAAATAGAAGTGGGGTTTCTCGATACGACGATAACAAGTATGAATAGAAAGGGGCGGAGCGTTTACAATAATAAGGTCTTCCTTCGTTCTACACCAGAGAGAACTCACCCTGTATATTGTACATGAACATAAGAAAATATATTATATTATTATAAATATAATCTAAATATGGTAATACGAATATATATATCATATTATACAGATATATTAATATATTTGTAATACATTCATCGCCCGTTAATTCTCACGATATACTATTTTCGACCCATATTATAAGGAACTTTCGTGTTCATCCACAAATTTCCACAAAGGAGGATGCTCTCCTGGCGGAAAAAAGGCAAATAAGAAACGCATGGAAATTGCAACTTCGGTTCGGTTAGTCTGATGTCTTCACTATCATATAGATTTATCTATTCTTTTCAACGCGAATTTCGCACCAAAATGGGTGGACAAAAATATTGTTGTGCGTTGTCTGACGGAATCTACGCCGGTAATTTTTTGCAGAAGAATTGCTCCAATAGGTTCAGGGAGGAAAATTAAAATTGAAAAAAGACAAGATCTAACATTTCGAGCTAGGTAAAATCGTTAGGGGGTTGAAATTCGGTTGACATTTCTCTCTCTTGATAATGAACATTTTGCCCCTGTTTGCGGCCAACAAGCTGCTGGGGCATTTTTGGCATACTTATCTGGCTAGACCCTTTGTTTATATAATAAGCATCATTTGGTAGAGAAGAAGGCGAATATTCAATTGTCACAGAAGATTTTCAAGCACTTTTTGGTAAAATTAAAAAGATGAGATTTGAAAATATAACTTTTTAAAAAAAATTATGAAATGTTTAACAAATTCATCTAAATATTGGAACTCTAATTTTTTAGAAGAAATATCTGTTAGTATTCTTGTGAATGAGAAACAAACAAAAAATGAACGAAAATAATATTTAGAAAGAAAGCTATAAAAATCAGAGAAAAAACTGTGAACTCTAAAAATTTGAAAACTATATTTTTTAACAAATTTTGAGACAATTTTCATAAGCAAATAAAAGAGAGAAAAAAAAACAGAAAATAATGTCACTTTGAAAGAGTACAAAATTTTCGTAGCATTGCGCTGAAAGTTAGCAAATATTAAAGGTTCTTGATGCGATTTTAGAAAAACTCCTCAAACAAAAATTCACAGGATAACATGGATCGCTATTTGAGGAAACAAAATTTTAAAATATTCATCAAATTTGAACAAATATTTGAAGGTATAAATTTTTTAATGAAAACTTGACAACTTTGATGAAAAGATTAAAATAAGAATGCAAAATGAAGCTATTTATATTGCACGTACAAAATATTGATAACATTTACACTAGATTATTGAAAATTTAGGAATCTAGTATAAAGTTTCGAAAAAATTGTTACGAAATACAAAGAAAATAATGGGAAATCATGATTTTCTTGATGGATTATAGAGGATTGATCTAAAAATCAGAGAGAAAATGTAAAATTTCTATAAAAACTCGAGAAAATTCTTCTCAAAAGTATCTTTACCTCGCTTCGAAGTACGTAATTGTTTTCAAACTTCTTTGATTTTTTATCAACTACTTTTCCGCTTTCTATTTGCTTCATGTAAGTCAGAAGCATCGACGAGGCGCCAATTCCAGACAAGATACACATCACAGGTGCAAGGACGAGCATTAATCGGACCATTACTCCCTGCAAAATTAATCCAAATTTCAGCAAACTGACTTCGAAAATCCTCTTTTTTTAAATTAAATTGAACAAAAACAATGAAACTATTAAAAAATTTGTGTTGCAATGAATAAAGTCATTCATATAGTTTAGTTCATTCAAATTATTGCAACTTCATAAAATCGTGAAATGTCTAAATAGAAAAAAAACTGAGCGAATAAACAAAACTTGAATTCATCAAATTTGATCAAAATTCGATAAATTTGATGTTCAGAAATTACTTTTTGATAAAATTATTCCAAATTCAGTCAAATTAGGTTCAGAAAAGTCTCCACAAGTCTGTGGCAAAACAAAAACTGGAAAAAACATAGAATTTTGATTCAATGAAATTGATGAAAACTGGAAAAAAATAAACTTCAAGAATTGGAAAAAATTCTAGGAAAAGACCAGAATTTGTGAAAGTGAACTTTAACTTACGGCGAAATAGATACTGGTGACTCCATAAAGTATGAGAAAGATATTAGCATCGGTCAATTTAGAAAAGCAGAAATAAAGGCCGGCTGGAAATAGGAAAACTAGAATCTGTAAATCGAAGTAAAAAGAGCTCCAAGAAGTCGGCTGATGCTCAGAGACTGAAGCAATAATTGGAATGTGATTCTTCGCATAGGATGGATCCAGCAGAGAATAAAAGCGCCCAGTCCATGGAGAAATTTTTCCTAAAAATCAAAGAGATACAATACAATGAGAAATTAACCAGCATAAACTGAAAAGGTGAAACTTAACAAAATTCAAATTCAGTATATAAAATCCAATCTGAAAGGCTGAATAGAAGTTAAAGAATGAAATTTTGCCTTCTGAAATTTCACTTTTAATATTTTTGCGCTCGACGTTGGATGCCAAAATTAAAAGAAACAGGCCAGAAATTGTATTAATTGTCTTTACAGATTGAAAAAAAAAGAGATGGTGAGAGACAAGGTATTTGAATATTTTAAATATAACAATATTTACCAGTGATAGTCAAAGCTCCGCCAATAACGAAGGAGGTAATGACCATAGAGAAAACAAGCCCTTTGAATAGTAGCTCAAAATCAGTTTGAGACATTTTGCTACGCAGGTAATCTACCAGACTGTGAATTTGGCAAAGACCAAATACTCCGAGAGCCTGTAATAAATTTTTGGAACAATTCATTATCATTTTTCGATATTCATTTCTCAGTTTTATTTTCTTCAGAGAGTTAGACGATGGATAATCTGTTTGAATATAATAATTTGAAGTTCAAATCGAACCGGATTATGATTGCAGAAGTTATTCTACTCCAAATGATCATTATAAAGTTCTCAAACTCTGCAATCAATGTTTCAAATTCCACAAAAATCTTCAATAAGTGTCTGAAACGGTATCAAAATCATAAAATTTGATCGATCAAAGTTCATAAACATGTACAAATAAACAAAGGTATAACTTACGAGCATATGTTCGGAACTTTGAACAGGTTGAAATCCGACGAAAGATATTTGCATTGAAAGAATAGTACCGACGCAATAAAGCGTGCTATAGGCTACATATATTCTATGAGAAAATCTGCCAGTCGCCATGAGGGTGAGAACATGAAGTGGAATAAGGTTGATGAGAAATACATATCCTCCCCAGGAAGAAACCATGTAAAAATAAGCAAGGGCTGCTAAGGACGACCAGAATATTGCTCCAGTTTTTACCGCCTTAATCCACATGTAGTAAGTAAATAACATACAGAATATTGCTATCCCTTCATTGTCGTAAGAACCAGCTACAGATCTTGATATGTAGCCTGGAACTATCGCTATCATTGACGCCGCGACTAGTCCAGCTGCGGAATCCTGAGAAAGATTTCAAAAACAAAATTAAAAAAAAGAATTGTTGGTTTCTCTCTTTATTAAATCCAATGAGAATAATGAAAAGACTTATTTATTATTCCCAAATTCTGATCAGTTCTTAAGCTCATGAAAAATCGTGTAACATTTTAGAAAAATTTTATGGGGGGATTTTACAGGCATTAAACATTTCTCGGCAGTGATTGTTAGATAAAATTTGATTTCTATCATCGACGCACCTTCAATTCCTTCGTCAAAAGGTACGTTACTATTGTTGTGAGGCTTGAGAAGAGGGGCGCAAGGAATACGCAAACATTTCTTATGTCTATCGTGATGTTTAAGAGCCACGCTAGATGGTAGAGAGCCGCTGATGTTACCATCAGGCCGGGATAGATCGTTCCTAGATAAAAATGATCAGTGTTTCTTACTGGATTTTATTAATAAGAATGAAACAAGGGAAATTAGGCAAAACGGTTATATTTTCAATGAAAATTTAGAGACCAATGCTTTCTTAATATTTTTACATTATCAAAGTTACGAATAATTTATTCATTAATTCAGTCGAGGTAGTTTGAAAGAATGGTTTTGACATGTTGAATTGCTGAGCAGAAAAAGTTGAAACATGTTCAATATCAGGAAGTTGGAAAATAAATGATTTGAATTTATTATGATGATAAAAGAATAGTTTGAACAATGTGAGGATGGAAAAAAAAATTATCCAGATGTGTTAAAACGATGAGATTTATCCTTGAAATATATTAAAATGGTAACGAAATAGTAGAAATTTTGATTTCATCTATATTAATTGACTATTTTTCATGAATAATGAATATATTTCACCTCCTATGATCCTGCCGAGTGGATACCAGGCACGATCGTCAAACCAGTTATGAAAATTATAGAAACCCTCCTCGGCTAGAAACTTTGTTGTTCTATAGTTGAAGTATGGATCAAACTCATGAATTACGCTCTCGAATCTCAAGACTGAGAATAAACGAGTCGCAAAAGCTGAAAGAAGAATAAAGATGAATAATCCAACCTTTATTTATTAATTCGTTTATTCATTTATCTCCTGTTTTACGGGCACGAATATAGTATCCAGAGAGTTAGCATGTTCTACCAGTATAGTAATTGTTCTTATCCCTGCTTACTGTTTCATGCGGAATGCCGACTAAAACTTCTGAATTAAATTCCATGACATTACCAAGATGTCTAGTATAAAAAATACGAATTTTCACTTATTTCATCCATGATTATGCACTGCTTTGTAAAAAAAAGTCGAATAGGTCTGTTCTAATGAATGAAGTGAAGTTCCTCGCACTTGACAACAAAATCCAAATATCTTCGAAGCAAAATTTCCTGGTTTTTAGACAGATCTATGATTGATTTCCAATAAAAAATGAATATATTTTCAGATACACACATATTTAGAGAACTAGGCAGCCTGAACTAGAATCAGCATTTTTCATGAATGATAATTGAATAGTAGCTACTGTGTGAAAAGAAATGAGAAAAGTGAGTAAAATCAGGAGTAAAGTAAGTGAAATATGAGAAAAATCTAAAAAAAAAAAAAAACGAATAAAATGGGAGCAGCAGGGATTAAGCTGGATAAAAAAATTGATCCAAAAATTCTGTTATGCACATTTGCTTTCCGCTTTTACACTTTGAACAATCTTTATTTCAAACATGTTTCTAATTTGAGTGAAATTCGGAGAAATTCAACAGAATAGTCAATGAAAGTGAGATGAGTGAGTGTTTTTTCGAAAAGTGAGTAAAAGGAGATAAACGAACAAGTTGGAGCCCTGGAATAGGTTTAAATTATTATGAATTCCTTCTAAATTTGAGTGGTATAATACATTCTTAAAACAACTAGACCCTAATAAGTTTGGCTAAACAAAAAGAAGACAAGATATTTAAGTCGTTTAGGTATACTCTATACTCAATTGAATGAGAAAACAAAAATTGATCAAACTATTTTAGTTATTCCAAGAAAATTTCATGACACTTCTCTCGTTTTTACAGTTTTTTCACATTTCCCAGTTATGCATATAAGTGAGTATACAAGAATTGAGATCAACTTAGTACAGACAAGAACGAACATAAGTCATGCATTCGCAAACGTTTTACATTCTTAAGTGACGAGGTGTTCAAAGGAGGATATTTTTTAATTACTAACGGATCAAAATGTCAGGACATCTTTTCATTAAGCTCCATATCTTTACGGGAAAAAATCATATGACATCAACAAATACAGTTTTTTGAAGCGTCGAATCCCCCATGTCTAGCTATTATAGATTTATTCACCCCAAAAGTCTTTGTGCCGAAATATTGCAATGGATATGGTGAAAACCGTTAGCTTTTCCAGTCTTTTCCGTAGGTCATTTTCAAATCGTTACAGTTCCGTAACCGAAGCTGATAAAAATTTGAAAAAATTCTCACTTGGACGTTGAAGTTTTGTAAATACAAAGCAATTTAAAATATTTTCATTCACAAAAAAAACGGGGTCCATAAGCAATATTGACCAACTTTGCGATCTTAAGTACTGGTAGATGCAGCCAAATGCGGTAAGCTATATAATTTTCTTTGTAAAATAATAAATATGAATTCCTTGTCCAATGGATTCGTGTCACGGCTATGAAGAAATCAAAAAATGAATTATAATATTTTTAACAATAATCCCATCGTCATTCCCCTACTGCGATAGGGAAGACCGTGTGAACTTCAACGATACAACGTGCAAGAATTATGAATGAATCGATCATCTTTATCCTCCTACCGCATTAGGGGAATGATGGTCGGATATTGTTAAAAATATTATAAACAATTTTCCGATTTTTTCATAATCCTGATACAAATCAATTTTTCGACGAGAAATTCGTATTCATTATTTTACAAAGAAAATGATTCACCTTACCGCATTTGGCTACTTCTACCGGTACCTGAGATTATAAAGTTGGTCAATATTGCTCGTATTTTTTTGTAATAAGAATATTTCAGATTGCATAGTATTTACAAAACTTCAACATTCAAGGGTAACTTTTTCCAAATTTTCATCAGCTTCGGGGTAAATAAAGTTATGATAGCTAGACGCGGGAGATTCCGTGCTTCAAGAGGATGTATCGGATAATGCTATATGATTTTTTCCCGCAAAGATATCAAGCCTACAAAAAAGGTGTCCTAACTTTTTAATCCAATAGTAGGCCATTCTACACGAGAATTTGAACTAGAACTTGAAATTTGTTGATTGCTTAATGGCTGACGATGAAAAATCGTTTATAAACCGTAATCTGATGAAATTATAATAGCTGTTCAATAGAAACAACCAAAACTGGAATTGAATGAGAAAAATAGAATAAAATGAAATATGATTTATCAATAAGATGGAAAATTCATGTAGAATTCTAAAATAAGCAATAGCATAAATTGTATATCAATGGCAACAGACTTCTTATTTGCTCATGCAATTTTACGTTCAATCCCTAATAAATTACGAGGTGTGATTGCTCCAATCATATCTATTTTAAATTTGATAATTTTACCCTTTTTTCGTATAATAACATTTTCAAAGTTCAGTATTTTATTCGATTAATCAAATTCTATTTCAAATAATATTTTCAAATATAGGAATACAAACGTGAAGAATATTTGCAATCGAGTTACGTAGATGATCAGAAATGATGAAATCATCTTATTATTCGCATATACTTACATAGCACAGCAGCTATGGAAAGAATTGACAATTTCAATAGAGTTTCTTGCTTCTCTGCCGACATCCGAAGCCCACCAGTCTTCGCTAGGGCCCCCATTTTCTGCCTGTCAACACAAATAGGAGGAATCATTGAAGGAAATGAAACAGACAGATGAATCGAAGGATATTATTGTTCTTATTTCATTTTTCGAATTATGTGTTTGGTTCTCCAATTTAAGCTCATCTTAACACAACCCTAAGCCAGCTTAACTTGAAAAATACGGAACTCTGATTCCTAACCTAATCTAAAAAAATTCCATTCCCAATTTTAGTGTGTAGGCTATTAATCCTAGCCTAACCTAACCTGACCTGACCTGTACGTTCATGAGTAAGACCTTACTCGACATAAACCGAACTTGACAAAAATATACAGATTGTTACAGAATATTAACCCGAGGCACGCTGTAATTTTCAAAAGAGGAAGTTTATGTTATGATTCGATTTCTATCTAATATCGATATAAATCATATAAATAGTCCGTATTACTGACATACTGAAAGGGCTGCACGGGGGGTGGAGGGGGCGTTTAACGACGGTGGACTAGGTTATGCATAATGTAGATGGTTTAAGAATTTGATTCTTTCCCTTTTTTTAAATTAGAATACATATACAAAATTAGGATATAGGTTATTATTTTACGTGCGATTGTTGAAAGTCTGGCAATATTCTGATTTAATCATGTAACAGGTACCGTTTATTGTTATTGCGTATGTGAATGTCAGCTAGTATGACACGTTGTACGTTTGACCGGCCGGTTGCCCGACGCGGCGCGGCGCTAAAAGTGTAGAGTTGGCAAATAATGTCCACTGTTCATTCGATTTCTCATGCTTCTTCGGGTGAACTTTTGTATGGATAGATATTATGTGTAGTTGTTTGAAGAATGTAAATGATATATAGAGAAATGTCATGAATACTTACCGATATTTCGTTGATTCAATTATAATAAGAGTAAAAAAACCGAACAACAATAACAACAGTTAGTTCAATACATAAATTACTAATTATTCACTTTCACAGTGCATTTATTACAGGTACAAAACTATTTTATTAACAATTTTATGTGAAAAAAAGTTTCTATGTATATTATAAAACCGGAATCCGCGCAATGCCTACGAAGGCAGAGCACCGCCATAGACTAAAAATAATATCCTTTTCCACGGACTTCCTTTTCACACATTATGAATCAAACTCACGGTGTGATAAGAGTAGGTAGTCCTACTGGTGTTTGGCGGCTGTGATTATTTTAGCGTGGTTCACAGTTCTCCACCAGATGTCTCAAAGGTCTAGCAGGCCACGCCCGCGAAAATTTCAAGTGCGGCAATAAAGGAATAGCTGTTGTGTGTTCGGAATAAGATTTTCAGCGATGAAAAACTACATTATCGTGTGCATTTTATAATTCAGTAAAATAAAAAATTGAAAAATATAATCACAAATTATGCATATAATCAGAAGAACAGCATATTTTATGGTATATTTAGAATAATACTTATGCGGATGAAACAGTTTCATGCTTCCTGCGGTTATAAAAGAATAGGAAAAGGATAGGATAATAATATAGCATTGTAATATTCATTGATAAGAATTTAATAATGTTATTCCTTTTTCAACTGGAATATAGTTTCGCCAATTTTTTCTTCTTCCGGCTCACTTTGATAATGTCGCGGCTTAGAATTTTTGTGAACTGACGCATTCGCATTGTGGTATAATAGTGTAAGGAGTAGTAATACTACCCTTCTACACTCAACGGCATCGTCAACGGTAGCTTGATATACATTAGGGGAGCTTTCCATCTATAGCTAAAAATTGACACACTCAGACACACAGCTATATGATTGGTCTTTTCCGTTCACTCCAGCCAATCATATTCCTATGTGTCTGACTGTGTCGATTTTTGTCTGTGATGGAAAGCTCCCATTATTACACCGTGCTCAAATGGCTCAAATTGTAGATTCTAAACTCAACGGTCAGCAGTTAGTGATTGACGGTGGCGCACCACATGCTGGGGCGGGAAGCTTCTCTCTGTCGGTGAGCACCTTGTGAGCACGGTATGTATATACATTTATACATGTGCCTCTCATCACACGGCGGCCTTTCATGTAGGTTTAATGGAGCAAAATTTGTCTGCGCCATCTGCTAGGGGGGCGATGAAGCTCTTGTATAGGTATAAGGAAGAGATTGCATACCCTCGCCACGCCGTCCGCACCTCTATCCTTTCTACACTCACGTCTCTACCTAGGCGCGAGAACGAGACAAGAAAAACTCGCAGTACTGCCAGTTGACAAAGAAACACGGCCTAAAAATCACCTTATGTCTACCTATTTTGGTCGGTAAAGAAGTGACGTCTATAATGATTCGGTTCCTCGCTAATAACGTATTATATATTCTGTGGATTCTGTGTAATAAAAACTGCAGTAGATGTCAGCCATTTTTAAACTGCTCACCTGCTATAATAGAATAGAGATAGTAGGAGAGATGGGAGATACGACGGTGAAAAATAGTAGTTACAAGTCATAAAACAATAAATGTAAACGTATGAGAGCCTACTGGTCGAATAAAATATAATTGTTCAATACGAAGGTTTATCTCCCCCGAAGTCTAAAATACAAGATATAACAAAAAAAATAAAAATAAATAAAAACAGGGAACAAAATAATGAAATAAAACCTAGCCTCAACGTCGTCGTCTCGCGCGGTAGTTTAGCGAACCCACTAATTCCCCTCTTCACACTTTTCCACATATAACTTTACTACATTATATATTATAATATAATATATCATTGTATTAAAACTAAAAATGAAATGGTGATGATGAACCCTCGCAATTATTTAACGACAATTGCCACTACGACGGCGGCGGCGACGACGACGGCGACGAGGACGACGACGAAGACGGCGACGACGACGACGACGACGAGTAAGAAGAAGAACTGTCAACACGTCTCGTCGTCAACCTCAACCTCAATCTCAATCTGTTTATATTATGTTTAGAATGATTCACTGCCCACTGTGGGGTATATGTTTCGTTAAAAATTATATTGAATCTAGTGATTATGAGTAAATAATGAGAATAAAATACACTAAACTAAATTAAAATAATTCATTACTAGCTAACTACGATCTAAGATAAAAAATAAAAATATAAATTAATCGTCTAAATTCGACGCACCTGGTGAATATCCCGGCCCTAAATCGAAACGTCCACACGGATATAAACTATGGTGCTAACATGCTACTGGCCAAAAATAAATCTCAATACATTAATCGCTGTTTCCGTACCTCGTTGTTGCGTGGCTGTTACTACCGCCTCAAATATCATCTTAGTATGCGAGTCTTAAGGTTTGACCAATAATGGCAGATAATGTGCACAGAAAGTCGCATAGCAAACATTTGTCCGACCCTAACAATACAACGTCAACAACAACGATTGGCGGTCACAAGAAATCATCGAACGTTGTTCACCGAACAACGTCTGAGACGATTAGACTTGGTGCAAATGAACCTGATGTCAGGCTGCACCAATTATCATCGCCCCAAAATGCTGGAGGGACAACAACGTCGTCAATCTCCCAATCGTCATCATTGGCCCCCAACTCTATTCCGTTGTCGAATCAAAACCAGTGTAGAAAAAAGACGTCATCGTTTCAAATTACAAGTGTGACTGTTGGTTGTCGTATGAGCAACGATGCGGGGGAAGACTCTAACGACGATCTTGACGAATCACACACGGAAGATAATTCCGTCGAACACTCTAGAATCACAGATGTCGATATCGAAACTCCGAGTTATTCGGAAGACACTTTTTCCAAGGAAGATGTCTTCTTTAATACAAGCAATGCCGCGCTTGGAACCGCTCCCGTTATACCGACCAGTTCTCAGTACGGTTTAGCTATTGTACCGTCGGAAGGAAATAACGTTAACAATTTGGTTAATGATAATAACATAAATACTTTGGATATTAGCTCTGTCACCGATAATAATATTATTAATTTATTGTCGAGCAATTCAAAGCAGGATACGGAGATCCGCGAAGTACATTCACACAGGAATGAGAGGTTCAAAGTTGTGAAAATTGAGAGTACGGAGCCCTTTAAAAGGGGAAGATGGACATGCATGGACTACTTGGATCATACTTCGGTCAATCAACCGACGGCCATTAATTCTATAAAAGTTTCTGGTCCGAATGAAGTCTGCATTTCGTATGGTTTTAATGACGACTCTGTAAAACAACAACAAACCGCTACAGAGAAGGATAACATGAATAAAACGACAGTCGCAGGGGTTGATTCGAACGGGCAACTACCTCATCAGGATATTATCCAGAATGCTGCTGGCACCGGAAGTTATACAGTCAGTAATAATTTACCGCAACAACAACAAAATCAAGCGCATGTACCCAATTCTGCGCAGATTAATAATCAATACTTCCAACCGACGCAACAACAACAACAAATATCGCAGCAAGGATCGGCAGCTCCTCAGGGAGCGACGTTACCTTCAAATCTACAACCGGCGCATCCAAATAATTTAGGGCAGCCTCAGAGCATGCCGCAAGGATCGATTCCAATTATTACTACGCAGAATAGTAGTAACGTTGGTAATCAACTACAAAATATTGCGCATACGGGGAAGGATGATAATTATGCAAGTGTTACTACGCAAAATCAGACGCAACAACAACAGCAACAGCAAAGCGGTTTAACAAATCAGCAGAATTTATGTCCACAACAAAATGTACAGAGTACTGTTGGCGCTCCTGTTTCTGGCAGCCATCCGGCTGTGCCGCCAGCTTCGTCGCCGGCCATTAATCAAACGCCCAGTAATATTATTGTTGGTAATGTTCCTCCTACTCATCATCAACAACAACAATCAACGTTGTCTGGTCAAGTGACAGAACCTATGCAACCAGGAATGCAGCAGAGTGTACAGACGATTCATGCGCAAGTTTCACAAGTTTCTACGACGAATACAACGGCGCAGCAACAAGGTGGTGGTAATATTCACGCCGGTGTTGCACCTCCTGTTATGGCTCAGGGACAACAAATGCCACAAAATTCTCCTGGCAGTTGTCAGAATGTTATTGGAGGATTACAACAAACTAATGCTAGTGCTGTACAACCACCACAGGCTTTTCATCATTCTGATAATGAACAAGATAATAACGCTAGTTGTCTTGTTGCTGCTGCTATTGCTGCTAGTCAAGCAGCTGATGCTACACTTTTGGAATCGCTTGCCGAAGTCACTCAGAGCAATGATGAACATCATGCCCTCGAAGACAATGAGAGGTGAGATTATTAGAAGGAAAGCTTTTAGAGTTTGGGAATTGTTTTCTCTTTGTTTAGTCAATTTCCATTCCAGTTTGAAAACTGGTTTTTTTATGGTTTAAGCATTCATCGATGATCACTTCTTTTCTCATTTCTTGCTGTTGCAAGTGTGCTTGAAGCCTTTTTTCGTGCTTTCATTCGGTGACCAGTTCTTGGATCTGTTGTTATATTTAAATGTCTGTGTGCGTATTCAAAAATTGAATTTAAACGATATTTTAAAAATGAAAAACTAGAATACTAAATAATTATGATGAAGAAACTTGGAGCTTTTAGTAAAGTTGATGAGCGAAATCTTGGTTTTACTGCAATTTATGGTAGAAAATTGAAATTTTGAAACAATTTGGTGTGGAAAGCTGAAAATATGAATAGTTTCGGCAAAAAAATTTGAATGTCCAATAAATTTAATGAACACAATGAAAATTTTTCGAAATACCTGAAAGTAATTCATATTTCTTGCTTGATTAACAGAAATTCGAGTTTCGAATAGATTCAACTGAGGATATTGTAGTTAAAAATGATATCAAAGAGAAAATTGGAATATAATAAAAAAGAAAATCAGACAAAAAATTGGAAATTGTTAAGGAAAGTTGATATTTGAATGAGAATTTTAATGAAATTTTTGAAGCAAAGTTAGAGTCTCTGTCGATGATTGAGTTTTTTTTACAAACCACTGACGTTATTGTTGAAAATTAGTGAAATTACAGAGATACGATATAACAGGGTGTCTACAAGTCCTGGAATTACTGGGAAGCCTGGAATTGGCCTGAAATTTTGTTAGAGCCTTGAATTTCCTTTCCGAAACTCCGCTTTCACGTACAATATATTGTTGGCCACTTATTTTCGTTATGAGATTCCAGTTGCTACAATAGTGACTTGTACTAATAGGTTGTAACGCAGGTTTTTACCCTACCATACCCATTTTTCACTTGTGCTCTATTTGACACACTGCTGTTCACAATAATAAACGCTTGTGATCATGAGGATGTAAGAATCCGATTGTAATTACGGTGATGTTAATCTAAAAAAAGACTGCCTTTCAAGGGAGGACCATACTGAAAAATTGAAATTCTTGAAATTCTGTGATTTTTGTTTTCATCCGAAATTAGTTCTGGATTTTGGAATTGCTGTTCAAAACTAAATAAATGATGGCGTATAATTAGAAATCGGATGAAAAATAACAGAGCTATCTACCGTTACATGTGAGGAATCAGAAAATTTCAGCATGTTCCTTGCGCATCAATAATTGTTGCAAGAAATTCATGTTCTAGAGTGATGTTTAGAACACTAAGATGAAGATATTGTAGTTGTATTGAGATTGAAAATTGGATCACTCGTTCATTAAGAAAATATTAGCAACCTATTTTTTGTCAATTATGATGAGAAATTTGTTTGCTCAAAATTGGATTCATACATTTCCCAAGAGAATGACAGATCCATCTTGAATCCCATACTAGAATATCTCCATTTTAGTGTCCTGAACACCACCCTCAAAGGTGAGTCCTTTGTAACCATTATTGATGGGCGAGGAGCATTTTGAAATTTTACATTTTCTAACATGTAACGGTGAATAGCTGTTGCATTTTTTATCCAATTTTCTATTTTAGGGTGTCATTTAGTTTCTTTTAAACAACACTTTCAAAATCTAGAGCCGATTTCGAATTTGAAAAAAAATTACAGATTCTCAGAAACTGCATTCTCCAGTAGGGTGGCCTCCCTCGATTCACAAGACATCGAGTAGTTAGTTTGTGAAATACTTCGAGTAGCCTTGAATTTTGGAAACAGTGGACCTGAAAATCCTGGCATAGGCAATTGGAACACCGGAAATCTGTAGACCCCGTATTAAATTGTTTCCCACCGGACTTTATTAATCTTAAATCACAATTGAATTCAAACATTTCATGTTGATATTGCATTTCACGTTGAATGTAACAGCGGGGTGTCTTGTCTCGTTAACGAGCACAAATTAATTGTTTACAGTTTTCAAAGTTGCTACTTTCAATTATTACATTATTCTCGAATCGGTGAAAATTCATGCTTTACTTGGAAAGCTGTCATCGAGTAATTTTGGGTTTCTTCACAAAATGAGGATAAAAAAAAATACTCAAATATCATGATAGTTACAATATCACAATGTATGGTTTACCCCAGAGCTTTTATACTTCAGCATTATAAATATGGGGCTCCCCACGTGAACTTGACCAGCCTCTGCGCCTGACCATTCTCAGTTTGATTGAAAATTTTCTCTCAGATTGATCTACACAAATCATGGCTCTTTGACTACTTTTTAGATTTTTTACACAGCCGTTATCACTTGACGAGTTTTTGATAATGTACTGTTTCGCAGTGTTGAAAGACCTTCAATGGGCTGTATCTTTGGTTGTAAACATACTTTTATGTAGACTTATAATCAAAATCCTACAAATCTTTCCCGGACAATTTTTCCGACGATATACTGCAAAAATTGGTTTCTCACCAGAGTATGCTCCATTTAAAAATTCGGAAAAACTTCTCAAGAATTTTACTCTCGGAAATAAACAAATTAAGCTATCGCAGGACGTGGGCCGACTTTCTTCAGATTTAATACTGAATATCAAAGTTTATGAAAATTTTATTAGAAGCATTACGCCGCATTACCATCGATTGATGGTAACGGATATAATGTATGGCATACAATGTGACTATCACGGCCAGCCAAATTTGATCTCTGTTCGTTAGATGATGAAAACCAAGTATTCCTGATTTGTGTTGATATTGGTGACACTTTATACCATGAATTATGTTTTGAAATGCTTTTTTCTTACATTCGGGATTTAAACGATGGCCAACTGCAGAGAAACACCAATATGAACAAGGAGCATACGAGCGTTTTTCGTTTAACCTTTGGGCATCATGTCACTTTCTATCGATATATCCCTATTTCGATTGATGTAAACATCCTCATCTGGCCATACCAAGAATGGTTTCCAATATTCGTTACTATCGATGCAGTGTAATGCTTCCAATAACATCTCTATAAGCTTTGATATTCAGTATTAAATCTAAAGAAAGTCAGCCCATGTTCCGCTTTTAGCCTAAACTCCTCATTTCTGAGAGTAGAATTCTTGAGAAGTTTTTCAGAATTATTAAATGGGGCATACTCCGCGAGAAATAAATTTTTACAGTACATTATCGGAAATACATTCTGAAAAAAAGTTGTGGGATTTTGGTAATAAATGTACGAGAAAGTATGTTTCGAGGGAAACACTTTCATGCGCCAACTTATGTTAATACGATGTTTACAACCAAAGATACAGCCCCTTGAAGGTCTTTCGACCATGCAAAACAGTGAATTTTTTTTAATTCGTCAGGCGATAACGGCTGTGTAATAAATTCTAGAAAGTAGTCAAGGGGTCGATCGATCTGAGAAAAAACTTTGAATCGAATAGAAAATGGTAACCGTCAGAGGCGAGTTGAGTTCACATGGAAATCCTTATATATCTTATGTAATAATGAATCAATTTATTGCTCAAAACTCAATTGCATACAACATAATACCGACGAGGAATCTACAAAGGGGGTACCTCCAATAGATCTCGTTGCTGGTTCTTTCCACTCGCTCAATAAAACATACTTACCTCACTCACTTGTTCGTTCATCAGAGTTTAGATTTATGATGAGGTCAATTTAGGCGTGTAATACTTACATAGTACATACATACATGCAGACATACATGTATCGTCAAATGTGATTGTTGTCCAACTTGCGTAGCACATTATAAGAAGTAAAGTTTCATCGTTAAAGCTTTACTTTTCCCCTATGCGTGTATCTATATGTTCAACGATTACAAGATCTCACTTCCAAGATATATGTTCTAACTGAAGAAAAGTTGCACAATCTTTCTCAAATTGTCATGAACTCTAATATTTTAGTTATTTCCAGACAACTGCAACGTTTAGAATTTCGTAGTTTTGTGTTAAATTGGAAATTTTCAAAGTGAACGACTTTTATTTAGATTAGAGTCAAAGAAGAATGATTGAAAATCGTAACAGACGGTCTTTCTATGAACTGAAATGTTGTTTTGGCAATTTCGCAGAATGATCATCAAATTATCTTTCCAGCCAATTGAAAAAAAAAACATGATTGCTGACTTTCGTATTCCAATGCATCTGCAAAATCATATATTCAGTCAATCTTTGCCACCATATTAATTCAGCGATCTCCTCTCCATGTTTACAATATCGGATGCAAAATGCAAGTATTTCAATTATTCTAAATTAATATCGATCTCCTTCTTTCAGTATGTCCGGGACCAGCGCCGTAGCAATCGACAACAAGATCGAACAAGCCATGGTAAGATGTTAGCGATTGTATTTGATATTATCCGATCAAGAATTTAATTGCTTGTTGTTTACGTTTCCTCGATGAGAAATAATGACAATGATATCAATAAAAATAAACGGATAACCATGAACTTTTATTCGATGTGGAGCAAGAATCTAACAAAGTGTTGTAACAAGTTCTCAATTTTGAGTTTACTTGAAAATTAAACTCAAGCTTTTTTTCAAAATAAAAGATGTTCATAGTAAAACGAGTTTTAGAGAACGATCAAAACGAAAGCTTCTTGAAGAAGAACTTTGTAAAGAAGGTTCAAAACAAGAGTTTAGAGGTAGTGAAATGCTTTTTCCCCAGTTCTGAACGAAGAGTTTTCTATTCTTAAGAACTTTCTTCCCAAAAGTTTTTCCAAAAGCTTTAGAATGATAACAATAAGATTTGTTTAATTTATATATTAATAAATTTTCATTTATTTTGTTATCATTATTATTATCAATTTTTTTTTTCACAGGATCTGGTGAAAAGCCATTTGATGTTTGCGGTGCGAGAAGAAGTCGAAGTGTTAAAAGAAAAGATAGCAGAATTAATGGACCGTATAAATCAATTAGAAGCTGAAAATTCTATATTAAAATCTCATGCGACCACTGATATATTGTCGCAATTACCAAGTACGCAACAACAATCTGCGTCGAGTAAATTACCACCCGCATCTCAACAACAACAACACCAACAACAACAACCACCACAACAACAACAGCAACAGCAGCAGCAGCAGCAGCAGCAAAATAATTCAAATAATAATAATAACAATACTGGTAATAACGGTCAATGAGTAAAATAAATATTTATTCAGAGAATATTGAAGAGAAATTTGTTATAATTGGCAAAAGAAAAGAAAATTGAAAGATTACAAAATTTTAAATATGAAGAAAAAAACACTAATAATAATAACAGCGAACAATGTAAATAAGATAATAAGTTTTTTCTTTTCCCTTCACCTACACCACCACCACTACCACGATATACTTCCTACATATTCTATTATAATTTCGATTATGATTATTATTATTATATGGAATAATAAAAAATAATTAATAGAGATGGATATACTTCGACTACTTGGACTGTACGACAAGTAATTAAATAAATAATACCACATTATAAGATAATAAGTATATAAATGAATAAGTAAATGGATAAATAAATGAATGATTTGAAGAAAAAGTAAAAATAGAATAATAATAATAATAAATGGATGGATATATACTGAATATTATATATATATATATATATATACATACCTATCTATATATATATACATATACATATATATATATTGAATACTATTACCTATTATAATTAACGATTTTTAGACATTTATATATATAAATAATGAGATTGATTATATTATACGTATAGCATTAAACGATGATGATGATATATCACTATGCACATATATATGTACATATATACCTATATGTAGCATTTCACGTCAAACCACGGGGTCATCACCCCCTGGGACTTCCATGGCTAATGGATTTTTTGGTTTGTTTCGGTCAAAAATGATAACTCTAATTTTTCGAAATTTTCCCGCCATTTTGTAAGGGTGTGGCGACCTCATGAAGTGAGGAAATATCCTTGACATGAAGATGAAAATTAAAAAAAATCAAACATTGTTTTGTCATGGTTCGAAAATGAGATGAGAATGCTAAATACTTTCAATTTTTTTTTTTTTTTTTTTTTTTTTTCACTTTCTTTCAAACAACATTTTTTTGTTGAAATTTATTTTTATTTCTTTTCCTCACTTCATGAGGAAACTAAAATTGTTTTCTCTAAATTTATTTTCATCTTTTTTCGTCACTACATGAGGTTGCCACACCCTTACAAAACGGCAGGAGAATTTGGAAAAATTAAAGGTATCATTTTTGACCGAAACAAACCAAAAAATCCATTGGCCATTAAAATCACAGGGGGTCAGGCCAATGACCCCATGATTTGACGTGTGATGCCCCATATGTAGGTATATACATACAGACATAGATAATTCTGACGTTTTTTTTCTCTTTCTTTGTTTCTTCAGCTATTTTCTTTTTTATTAAAATTTGCAAATTTCTGCTACTTCTTTCGATCAATCATATCTCACTTTTATTATATATTATATATACCCATACAATATATAATAGATAAATGAATAAATGGAGTAAATTAAAGATCGTATATGTAGATTATTTTTTTTTACTATTATAGTTTATTATTATCATTATTAATAATTATGAAATATCATCGACTAACTAATTATTATTATTATGATATAGGAAATATAGGTATACTTTCGAAATGTTGACATTGTATTGTATCAAATATTAATACGATTACTTGAACAATTAATAAATTATTCGATCGATTATTTAATTAATTAATTAAATGATTATAGCAAACGAATCATTTCGAAATCGTATTATTATTCATGCATACAATATTATGAGTTGGAAAACTGAAACCGAAATCGAAAGCGAGTATCCAGAAAAAAAACCCCATTTATTCCCTCTTTCTGTATTAGACGACGACAACTACGAAAACCTGGGTGTTTAATAATAATGCTATACAGATATGAAGGGAGTTTTATTTGTAATTTTTTTTTTTTTTGTTTTTTTTTTGAAAATGCACGTAATTATGATTACAAAAATCTAACTTATTGATGGTGATGTGATTCTCGTCGTTGCGATGCTTGTCAATGAAAGAAAATGCACTGAGAATATACTTATACGGGGATAAATTTTTTTTCCTCCATATAGCTTAGTTGTGCAATTTGTATGAATAATAGAGCAGTTGAGTTTGGAAATTGAATAAAGAAAGGAGATAAAATAGGTAAAACAACCGTTGGTAATTTGGAAATCAATTTTTTCTAGTTTTCGAATTGAGTCCAGAGCTAGCTTCCAACTCATCAAAATTAATTCAGTTATTCTCCTAATGAGAATAATTACCTTTTAAACGATTCATCTTTAGCCTGCAGATTTCGCTCGTTCGGAAATGCCGAAATTACTATTCACGAGCACTAAAGGCTTTGCCTTAATGTGATAATGGGAAGCCAAGAAAATATAAAATTCTAGGAAGTACAGGAGTTCGAGAGCGAGAGGGGTATATAGAGAATAAATTGATATTGTTTTTGTTATAGTAAATATACATTTGTATGTATCTGATATGTATCGTCGCGAGCGAAGGTGTGATTCTGATCGATATTTATTATGAGGTATATTATTGTAGTCCGGAAATAGAAAAGAAAACAGGAACAAATAAAAATACAATAATATCTTATGAATATAAATCATTATGAAAAATAATTAAAATAAAATGGAATGAGTAATGGAATAAACTAGAGGCAGCTGAAGAGCGACGTCGAATGTCGTATCGTATTACAAATAGTAGCATTCAATAGCATTTATTAACACATTTGTAACGTGAAGAAGTATCATACCGATTCATACGCCTATGTAGTATAGTATCGTATTATGTGGGTTGGATCATCTCTACTATGTTATAAGAGGAAACAACAATTTCCATACGTCCGGAATGGTTTTTCATGAGACGAAGAATCAGAGCCGCGGTTCTTTAAGAATAGGCTGTGGTTGATTCTCCCAGAAAAATATTGAAACATCCATCGCCTGCGAAGCTCTCCACCATGACTGAGAAATACTTGGTTCCAAAGTTAAAATATTGGAAGAGCAGAAATTTGGTTAATTTTTTGAAAGTTTGTCTTCCTGCCGGGACAAAATATAAAAGGGTGGGACAGAATAATTCCGTCGAAAACAAGGATGCATTTAGCTATAATTGAAGGTTTTCTTATAATATATCTCCAGCCTGTCCCGTGCATTCCCATACATAATTAAGCTAATTTTGTTTTCATTAAAAGGTCAAAAGCTGGATCTGTGACAAGAAATATCTTTTCAGCGCCACATTTTTATATCTTGATAATCGAAAACACGGAAAAACGTCCAAAAACACTCAAGTGAATGAATTTGAGGAATAATGCACATTTCTGAAACTGTCAATATAGGTGCAAACGCTACGAGAATTCAACCGGATGAGGGAGGGACCAATTGCGTAGGACAGCTGTCTCGTAGACGATTCAATATTATACAATTTATTGCTATTCTTGTCTTTCTTGATATTTTGTGTCCGTTTCGATTTACAGGTCATAGATAATTGAGTTATCGACCGCGTTCAATTGAAAATCAATCATGTCTACAAACGCTCGTGTCTGCTGACTCCAAAGAATGAGAACACAATTTTCAAAACCTTGTCTCCGAAGCAATTATTCTGATTCACCCTGCCTGCCTCAAGACACCTAAATTAAATATTGAAATTTTCACGTTTCTGAAGCTTGAATTGCTGTAAGTTCTCAAACCAAGTGTTACCACCATGCTGCGGCCAGGATCTTGAAATTTATGTTCATTTTCATAGAATGTTTTGATATTTCTTCGGAAAAATATCAAGAGTTATTTGAGAAACGGGTTTTCGATGGCTTTTCACGTAGAAAACCATTTCGGACTAATGAAACAAAAATTTGGAAACAAAAATCGCTGATACTCAAAAATACCAAGGAATTTAATATGTTCCTAGGAATTCTGTCGATTAAGAGTAACGGATTTTGGACTACGGCAGCTCAAAATATTACTGAAAACCGAAAAGGTGAAATTTCGGAATTCTGTCGAATTGAAACGGTGGGACGAAACGATGAATCACGAAGCAGCGGAAAACTCTTTTCAATATGATAACACCAGCATAATAGGCATTTTGTGGCGATCTTGGGTACACCAACCCCCAATTATACCGAAACTATAGACCAGGCAACGAGGAAAAAATCACCGATGTAATTTTTAGAAGGTAAAGAATATAGTTTTATCGTGTGGAAGATGAAATTCTGTGACCTCCCACGTTTTTCGAACGATCCTAAAGGTGGCAGATTTTTTCCCACAAGCCTCGAAGTCCAAAATTTGCGATAATTCGTGTTTTTTCAATTTAGTCACTCAGGTGTTGATCCTACACAAAAAAGTTGAGAGGTCGCGTTGTAGGCTATACAAAAGCCTATAATTTGAGACGTTATACGTTCAAATCCGTCTGTTAGTTATTGCAAAAATATGAAGAAACAAAATTTTCTCATTTTTGCAATACGTCTGTTGCAAAAATAACTCTTTATTGCTTTATTTTTTTTGTTTCAACGAATAGCCCTTAATGATAACAAAAACAATTATGCCTGAGCGCGCTGGACGGTACGTTAGTTAGTTTGTGAGAAACGTTCAAGTGATATTATTAAAACGTTTAACGTTAACAATGGCTGGATTACGTCAAAAACGACTGTATTGACTCAAATCAAATGGTAAATCACCATAGGAAGACCCTGCAGTTCGGGCCCTTATTCTATTTAGCGGGCAAATCAGTTGATCATAACATCCCGATTATTAATGCCAAAAAAAAAGTTCATTTTTAGGTTATGAACATTCAGAGCTGAAGCATGATCCAATATTAGTTGTACGAGCTTCTAACCTTGACAACTTAAAAGCCGGCATTTGTACACAAATTGAAAAGAAAAACATTATCCTACAGCCAATAGCAGCCAACTTCACGTCTTTTAGAAGATGGCTGTGACTAATTTGTTTATAACAATTAAGAATCCAATCAAGCACCATTCGATAGTCGCGTGCAAAGTTATGTTTCATGTTACCCGTAATGGTTTCTGAGAATTAGTAACGCAAAATTGTTTAAAACAGCTGTGAAAGTGAAGTGAAGCAGCGTCTATGACCAAGAAAGTGGCGCGGGGAAGGCAGGGGAAGGTGCTTCGCCGGACTGCTTTCCGCGCGTTTCGAAACCGATCGATGTTATGACCAACCGATCTGCAGGGGCCAAACTGTAGGGTCTTCCAAGTGATTTGCCATTTGATTTGAATCAAAACAGTCGTTTTTGACGTAATCCTACCATTGTTAACTTAACACGATTTAATAAACACTTGATGGTTTCTCACCAACTAGCTAACGTACCGTACAGGCACATCATTGTTTTTGTTATCATAAGGGCTATCTGTTGAAACCACGGTCGTATACACTATAGCACTAAACCTCCGCATACTTGGCAGAACGAACTTATTTTCATTTTTTGTATACGCAATCGTTGCGGGGGAATTGTTTGGGAAAGTTTAGGAACAGGTTTTCAGAATTTAGGAAATGATAGTGTAATTGTTATTAATAAAAATTCATTTGGCGTATAGTTAGCAGGCACGATGAAAAAATAAAAAAACACCTCTGTAATGTTCAAAAACATCAAAGATGTACAAAACAGCTGCCAAGTGCCAGGTGATTTCAACGGCCAAAAATTTCAATAAATAGATCAATCGGGAATAATATAACGCTAGTTATAGAATCATCCAAAAACAAAACGAAAAATACACAAACCTATCGCTAGTCTTCGCCATGAAATCACTGCAATGCCAAGTACTATAGACTTAATCCGAAGTTTAAAATATAGGACGACGAATTCCTTCAAAGTAACAGCATCGAATCATTTACAGAGCCATCGTCATTGTTGGGAACATCCGCCGTATTCAAAATAAAAGAACAAAAACCTTCCGACCAGTCTTCACTGTGAAATCAGTTTGCTGCCAGTACTAGTTTCTTTCATGGTCGGATGGCTGAAATATTGCGTAAAGTGGCAACGACGAATCATTCATAGAGCTATCGTGATTGTGTTGGGGACTACTGTCATCCTAAGAATGGCAAACTCATTCTTCTTCGTCTTCCTTTTGTGGTTATATCCTCATTGTACACAGCACGAGGCTAGTACCAAATGAAGTTATGCTTATACCTACAAAGATTTAATGATATATATATATCTTATAGTTTTTTATGCTAAATTCCTCGTTTCATTTAGTTTACTATTGATTTACTTTATACATTTTTTGTTTAAATTCTTTTTTAAGATTTTTTTTATTAAGGCTGATGATGTATATCTAATGTGATTAATTTTAACCGCCAAAATTTGTTATACAGAACGCCCACAACGATATTTAAATGCACGACCTTATAGACGAGTATTGATAGGCAATAATCCTATTTAAAGCTTTGTGTAATGTTGGATAGTTTACGTGACCGCAGCCCTCTATTAGTCAGCATATAGCATCCTAATCTCAACGTGACAAAATAATTGACCGAAACCCAATAAACACATGGGCAGAACGATGGACCTCTGCGATGTTGGGGATATTGAGACTCCTCATCCAACGGACATCACAGACAAATCTATAATAGAACAAGACACATTTAGTATGTTAGTAACCTACTCTTATACCATAATTTTATTTTTCTTGATGAATTGGCACACAATCAGCAACGCCTTGAGCGGCTTAGTCAGAAAAATTCATTGGACATCCGAATTGGCTGGAATTTTCAGCTTCGATAAGGCCGGAATCAATTTAGCGCGACCTTCTGTGTAAAGATAGCAATCCCACACAACGTGGTTCAGCGTCATGGACCAAAATCCACAATCACAAGAACTATCCGGAATGATATTCATCCTGTAAAGGTGGACCCTTGATTAGATTTAATCCTGTTAATCAGCGTGATATTTTAACGACCAATTTGTGACAGTGAAAACCAAGGCGACCATCACATCTGTGGAGATCGTTCGCAAAACACACCCTTATGTACCCTTGCTTCCATGATATTTTGGTAAGTAGCAAGCCGCGACCCAGTTGTAAAAATATATCCAAAATCCGATGAACAAGTCGGACTAAACATCGATATTAGGATCCTTACAGGCTCTTTTGGCGAGAGAATCTGCAGACTCATTTCCATATGACCTATGCCACAGGAGTCGTAAACTGTTTTATCGCTACAATAAGCGGATGAGGATGACGAGTAAGAAGGGAAGACTCCAAGGCTCTTATGACGCTTAAAGAATCCGAGAAAGTCACTGCGTTTTTCCATTCTTCACGTTCTATGATTTCCATCGCCCTCAAAATCGAGGCGTGGTCATTCAGCCTAAATGCACCATGAATATCATAGTCCGAAGCTATCACTTCCGCCGCGGTTCTAACCGGCGTTCTATGCGAGACTACTTGATCCACCAGCACCCCTAACTCGACCCATATCCTGAAAATAAACGGTGTTACCCCCAAACTTAAACGATCTCTCTCTCCAGTTGTTCTTTGATCCAGGTCAACATGGGAAACTAGACATTGTTGGGAGATTCAAGGGATGAGCCTCCCACTCGAAACCTGACACCGCTTTCAGGATAGAAACCGTTCTCCGCACTTTAGTAATCTCAATATGAACTTTCCATAGCAAACAAGTGTCAAGAAAAACCCCTAAAAATCTCGTAGATGAACAGTTATTGATGCGTACGTTATTAAGCTTAATATAGGTAGGGGAGTCACCGAAATTTCTTCTCGAGAAAACGCACAGAGAGGTTTTCGTCTCCGAAATCTTTAAGCCTCTGATCAATAACCACTCGTTTAGTTGAACCAAGGACGCTTCGACTCGACGGAGCACATCCGCCAAGTTGGTATCTGCACAGTAAATAACCAGGTCATCTGCATATGCAAGTAATTTCGTATCCTCATTAACGTGCCTTAAAATATCGCTCAGATATATTATCAAACAGGACAAATTGATCCCTGCGGCAGGCCCTTCGTCACCACAGCTCTTTCTCCTGCCACCAAACCTTTAAAGGTGCAGACAACTTTTCTTTCCCAAACGATACTATTAATAAACATGGCGGTAAACGGCACTCCTATATTTAATAAGCTTTGAATCAGAATTTTTGTCTTCACATTATCGTAGGCACCCTCTATATCAATGAATCAGCGGCAAGGAATTGCTTTTTGATGAAGCTAATATGTATATATACATCTGATACCAGCACCGCAATTCTATCTACGCTGGACTAGCACTTTCTGAAACCAAAAAAATACTTGGGTAGAAGACCCTGTCTTTCAACCCAAAAGTGTAGCCTATCACTAAGAATTCTCTCGATACATAAGGAGGACCGAGGACAACGCTACCGGTCGTACCCCTTTACCCTCAGGTTTGGGGACCAGCCAGACCTCATGCCACCGTCGAGCCGCCGGGATTATCCTATCATAAATAAACAAATTTGTGAAAAACACCATGTCGGCGAGATTTTTCAAAACAACATTTGATAAGAGATCTAATCCTGCCGCAGACCTAGGTTTGGCCCTACTTATAGAATATCCTACTTCTTTGATCGATATATCCAAGTCCATAAAAGAGTTCCTGTGCGGAACCTCTTCAAATGCCGCTTCCTCCACGCATAAGGGAGGCGCAATTTTATTCAATGCGTCTACAATCCGCGGATCTTCCAAATAGTTTCGGTCCGTCGATTTAGCCCCATTGAACCTATTTTTGAATGCCTTTATTGGACCCCAAATTTTTGCCAACGGCGTCCTCGGATCGAGAGTAGCACAAAACAATCTAAACCCTTGCTTTTTGGCCCTATCAAGAACTTTTTTCGTTGTTTTAGAGACGGCTATATAAAAGGCATAGTTAGCGTCGGACTGATCGTTCCGCTCGAAAAGGCTTGCGGATCTTCGCAATTCTATATGCTTGGAGCATTCAGGAGACCACCAAGGGGCCGGTGGAGGCGCGGGTAGGACACCCTCTGAGGGTAGCGCCCCCGGGGCCCTCGCCTCCGCCGCGCTCAAGGATTTCCTGATGTCGACCACCAATCGATCGTATGATCCCACCGGGTCCAATACATCAACCGGCGTCTCATCGCACTCCGTAGATATCCGCTCTTTGAACTCAGGCCAATCTACCTTATGGAGAGCGAACCTCTTCCTAGCCGAGATACGGTGAAAATGCATATTGGCAATCTCACTGATAATTGGGTAATGGTCACTGCCCATTGGATCTACCTCTACAGACCAACACGCTTTCGAAAAAATATCGACCGTGACTAAAGTTAAGTCCGGACAACTAACCACACGAGGGTTCCACATGTAGTAGTTAGTAGCCTCCCCAGAGTTTAGAATGCACAAATCCGAATTGTTGATGGCAGTAGCCAGATTATTGCCAACCCCATTATTCAGATCACTCCCCAATGAGTGGTGGTGAGCGTCAACATCCCCGAAAAAAACTAGACTAGAATAACTTTCCAAATGCGAAAAGATTTTGGACCAATCTCCGGCACTCATGTATATGCGCTCGGGGGTTTATAAATATTAAATATGTGCAGGAAAGAATCGCCGGTTGGTATTTCAATCAGGATCCATTCAACCCCCCGCTTAACCTCTGGCAAGTTCACACTTCTATACGGGATATTTCCTCTGATAAGACACGCTACCCCACCACCCGGGATACTGAAGGTCTATCTTTCCTAAAGATGTTAAAATTTTTCATAGTGAAATTGCGCTCGCGAGAGAGCCAGGTTCCTTCCAGGCATATGATATCAAAATTCGGCGCAAAGTTAACAAGGTTGGGTAATTTGCTTCTATCACTTCTGCAATTCCATTAGGCTATCTTCAGCGCGTTCGCCATAATCAGATGACGCAGCCTCAGGGCTGAAGGACTCCTCCGCCTCCGTAATGGTTTTAACTATCTCCGACGTATTCGGAAATTTCTTGCAAATAGCCTCACAAATATGATTTAAGAGATGCTTGGTCACCCGACTAACCGCAATACCAACAGCCTTATTTACCGTTGCTTCTAATCTTTCTTGGGTAGCCCCAATTTGCTGGAATATCGTAGTGCGATCACTCGACGGTGAGTCATCCACCCCTGCCAGTGACCTAACCGGACTATCCATTCCCACCGACACATTTCAAGTTAGGTCTTGACCCAATACAGATCGGACTCTACCAGACGCCACAAATCCAAAAGTAGGGGAGATTAATTGATCAAACCTCTCCTTCGTACGGGCCCGCGAGCTCCCCGCAATACTTGCGTCCCAATAGTTGGACACCCGCGACCCCAAAACAGAAGCCGAGTTCCTGAGCCCCCCCCCCCCCCCCCCCCCCGACGAGAGTCGCAGGTCCGGATAGTAAATACACGACCCGACATCAAGTATACCATGATTCATCGCAACCAAGCCGCCAGAACGGTTATACTCTCCCGGTTTGGTATTAGCAATCTTTACTCTGCCATCAAAATCCTTCTTTTTGTCCAAAAATACCGGGCAGGATCTACTAGAAGCTCAGCGACAACCACTGCAATTGGCGCATTTACAGTTGCGATCCGATTCCGACTCAATTTTGCAGTTATTCTCAACGTGTTTCTCGGAGCAGCGATCGCACCTAGTTGCGCCCCTACACTGTCTATCTATGTGTCCGAATCTCAAGCAATTGCAGCATCTCCTCAATGAAGGAACATAAGGGCATACCTCTCTGATGCGGTGCCATATATAGCAACTCGTTCCGGGATATCTCCCCCTCTAAAAAACGCCTTAACCCTCGAAGAATTAACTCTTTCATTGGTGTTTCGATCAAAATAATGCAATCTTTCTACCCTGGTCGATTTAATCTTGGGATCATTCAATAAACTTCAAGTCCTTCGAAAATTTCTTCTTCGGACGCCGTATCATCAACACCTCCAATGAGGCCCACGCGAAATAACGCGAAGTCCGGTATATAGCCGACATAGTTGGAGTCAATCAAAGATGTCAATTTATCGACCATATTATTCGCATCTACGTAATTATTAAATACGACATTGATTCTATCCTGTCCACTCGGGCCAATTCTGATAAGCCCTGGCTGTTACCTTTGAGCTTCCTTCCGAAACTCATAGAACGAAAGTTTCCAACCTCAGACCCCTTGAATCAAAAATCTGGACTATGAAGGGGCCCGTATCCAGCTCCGAGTGTCTATTCTGTTGCATAGCACTCGACGGAGGGAACAGCTTGCGCGGGTGATCTAGATACCACCTTTACGGGGCGAAAACCGGCTTCATCCGTGCTATCCGGATTATCTACCTCGGAAATTAGCCTTTTATTATTTCCCGCCAGCCCCGCCGACATACTAGCAACACCAGTCGCGCGATCAGCCATGACCCTTTCCGACCTTCAAGGAATCTTATATACGAGCGAGAATGTTATTCTGTACCAGTGCCTATATTCGTAAATATTATGACCAGGACGTAACCCAACCCTATGAAAACACAATTAACAGCCACCACCAGAATCAAAACGTAACGAATAACATATAATAGAGACAAAACCACCGGACCAAGGAGATAGAGAGGATCGTAAACACCGAAGAAGATATTTTACATGCGTAGCCTCGCCGGGTTTTTGACCTTCTTTAACTAGTTATTAATTGTCGGAATTCCTTCTCTTAATCTTTTTTTTCTGTCTTCTTTCCTTTTCATTTATTAATTTCCTCTCTCTAAGTTCTTGGTGAGCAAGATCTACTGATATCCAGGACCGTTACAATATTTCGCCTAATGACTCCCGAAATATGGTTGACCACGTGAGCTCCCAACACGAATGACTCCGGCTAGCCTCATGGGCTAACGCGTAAACCGCATACAATAGGTAAGCGTCAGAACACTTTGTAACAATATACGATTTGGAAGTATATTCTTTGTCGAGTTTCTTACAGTTTCAGAAGTAGGATCCGAATTCGGTTATTTAATCATATACTACCGTGGCGATATATTAATAAATTAGTAATCAACCCTTATTGGTGAGTGCCAGTGTAGTGTTGGTGACTACTGAGTGAGTGTGTAGTGTGCAATGGGTCGCTCGCGTAGGTACGGAAGCCCGGTCCGGTCAAACGAGTGCGACATACACTGTCGTGAGAATCAGGCCTTAACGACATACGCTGCCGAGAAAAATCCGAATTTAGCGACATACACTGTCCGTAAAATCATAAATTAACGACATGCACTGTCGGAAGAATCCTAAATCAACGACATACACTATCAGTGAAATTCAAAACCATCCACTAAGATAAAGGCAAGAAATCAGTGAAATATAATTCAAAACGTTCCGTATCAAAGATTTGGAAGTTTTCTCTAGAAAAACTTTACCGTCTTTTTTTCTTCCAGTATTTAATATAAATAAAAATAAATCAATTGAATTGATCAGATTAGTAGATATAAGAATGAATCAGTGAAATATGATTCAAAGCGTTCTGTATCATAGAATCAGATTTTGAATTCTTCTCTAGAATTTGGAAATAAAGTGAATTAAATAACTCGAAATTTAGAATTTTAAAAACTTTATCATCTTCTTCTCCTTCTTCTTTAGAATTTAAAATCAAATCAAAACAAATTGAATTATTTAAATCAATTAAATCAAAATAAAATCAAAATGAATCAGTAAAATATAATTCAAGGTGTTCTGTATCAAAGATTCAGAAGTTTTCTCTGTAGAAAAACTTCATCATCTTCTGCTTTTTCTTCTCTAGAATTGGAGATCGAATCCAATTGGATTCGTTTAAAATTTAGAATCTTACCGACAGTGTACGTCTGCATGGGACCCATTCAGGACCGCGACACAGTCTGTATCTGCATCGGCGAACCGGGCTTCCGTACGTAGGAGTCATCGAAGATCTCGTTCGAGATCTCATTTTCAGCGATCATATTCGCATTATACGCCAGAACGACGGACGGGAGATGTATCCTATCGAGGAAAAGAATCCAGGGGCAGACGTGATTGTTCAACGGCATCTGAGGGTCGTCACCGCCGTGACTCGCTCATTGATCTGGATATACCCAGTAACAGTGGTTCCTCTGCAGGTTGGCAAGAAGCTTTCCATAAGCTGATCGAGACGGTAAATATTGCCGTCGATAAGACGTTAGATCGTCCATCGGAAAGTACGGAAGGGAGAAATTCCATTCCATCGTTCAATCCTAGTGAGAAGAATCAAACGATTGAGGTTTGGAGCCAGAAGGTAGAAGAATTGCAAAAGATACACCGCTGGGATGATACTACGGTTGTCAGTTTTGCTTTAGAGAAATTAAAAGATCTAGCAAAAACATGGTATGACGGGCTACGTTTTGCATTCACGTGGGCTGAATGGAAGGAAAAACTCATAACAACATTTACGGATCATACTGAGTTACCCGAGCGCCTCGCGGTTATGCTAGCGCGTAAAGAATAAGGACGAGACAATGATGCAATATTATTTTGCTAAGTCGGCTCTCGTGTCGGCGTGCGGGTTGAGTGGAAAGGATGACGCGGCTTGCATTGCTCATGGCATTGCGAGTTTGTCCTTGCGATTGACTATCAAACGTAATGATTTTCAATCACCCGAAGAGCTGCGTGTCTTTCTGAGCAAGGCTGATGAAGGTATTAGCGGGTGCAGTGAGAAGAATGGTGGTAGAAAAGGGACAAGAAACCAGCACCGGGGCGGTAAGCTCCAATCAGACGAGAAGCAGGACCATGGAGAAAAGCGTAAGCCCCAAAAGTCGGCAGGGGGTCCTGCGAGTAAATCAACAGCTGTGAAGTGTTACCGGCGCAGCGAAATGGGGCACATAGCAAGAAAATGTCTTCAAATCAAACAAAGGGGCGGCGAGAGGAAGGTGCTGAGCATCGGCACAGAACCAAAGGTTGGGGCCTTGCGGTTCCAAGTAGCGATCGTTGAAGAGACACTTCTTTGAGCGTACGTTGACTCTGGAAGTGAATGCGTCACGCTGAGGAAGGAGAACGCAGATATGATGCAGCTGGGACCTACAGCCGACGGACGCCGTTCTTGAGGGGTACGGCGGAGGCACAGTCCGTCCTTGTGGGGTTGCACAGGCGAACCTGAAGATTGACCTGGCAAAAGGGTCGGTCAACCTACATGTGCTCCCGAATGAACTGCAGGATGTACCGCTCACCATTGGTCAACCTTTTTTTGACCTGCCTGGGATTACGACGGCGCAGCGTGATGGGCATACTGCGGCTGTTCGACAAGTCGGTATAGCAACCTTGCCGGAAATGGAGAAGCTACCGCCTCAGAAGATGGCATTGTATGGCCGTCAGAAATGACCGTTATTCCCTCTCAGCACGCTGCCGACATCAGAGTATCCGTGAGAAATAATTTTACAGGTGACTTAAATACGTGGAGCTTAGCGTACGAGGCGAGGCAGGCAGAGAACACTGTATCCCGCAGTGTGTTCTGAATACGGCATCGGGGATATTGCCAGTGGTTAATTTGTCACATAAACCATTGAAGATTGTTAAAGATAAAATTGTTGCTAGAGCAGAAGCAACCAGAGAGGATTCGTTTAGAGAGAAAGAACATCGATCGATTTTAGCCATTAAGAAGATAGTAAAAGGGACAGGCTTCCAGAGAACGAAGTTATGGTTGGTCACACGGTAACTGAGGCTGAGAAGGAACGGTTAATAAAACTGCTAAATAATTACAGAGATTGTTTCGCGTTTAGCGTAGCGGAATTAGGCCAAACGCGAGCGGCCAGAGATTCGCATTAACTTGACAAGCGATTCGGTAGTTACATACAGACCTTATCGGTTATCCTTTTCCGAGCGCGATAAGGTCCGAGAAATCATACAAGATCTGAAAGAACATAACATCATTCGTGACTCAAATTCTCCATTTGCTAGTCCGATCCTGCTGGTTCGTAAAAAGAACGGCGAAACCAGAATGTGCGTAGATTATCGGGCTCTAAACGCGACCACCAAGAAGGATAGACGCACCCGTTACCATTGATAGGAGACCAATTAAATAGTCTTCAGGGGACTACTTGTTTTACTAGCCTAGACACAGCGTCAGGGTATTATGAGATACGCGTTGCGCAGGATTCCATCGAGAAAACATCCTTTGTAACACTCCATGGTCAATATGAATTCCTACGGATGCCTTTTGGTCTTGCGAATGCATCATCCGTGTTTCAGCGAATGATTAATAAAATAATAAATCCACTCAGGGATGAAATTTACGTATTGGCATACATGGACGATATCCTCATCCCATCGAAGGATGTAGAGACAGGGTTACATGCTCTAGAACGCGTTTTGAAAGAGCTGAGAAATGCCGGTCTAACGCTAAAACTCGAGAAATGTGCATTTTTTCAGGCTAAGGTCGATTATCTGGGTTATGAAGTGACACCACAGGGAATCCGACCGGGAAGTCATGAAATCGAGGCGGTTTCAAATTTTCAGGTACCCCGTGACGTGCATGGCTTTAGGCAGTTCGTAGGTTTAACTAGTTATTTTCGTAAATTTATTCAAAACTTCGCGGTCATCGCCAGACCCCTCACACAATTGACAAACAAAACCTAAATCTGGCATTGGGGCGAAGATCAACAACGTGCGTTCGACGAGCTTAAACAAAAGTTAGTTTCTAGACCAGTTTTAGCCTTGTACAAACAAGGCGCCGAAACAGAACTGCATACAGATGCAAGCAAAATAGGTTTAGGAGGTATCCTATTACAGTGGCAAGACGATGGCACGTTGAAACCGATCGCTTATTTTAGCCGTCAAACTAGCAAAGAAGAGCGGAGATATCATTCCTATGAGCTTGAAACTCTCGCGGTTATAAGTAGTTTACAAAGATACAGAGTCTATTTGCTGGGGATTCGATTCAAGATTATAAGCGATTGTAGCGCGTTACGTGCAACGTTCGTCAAGCGAGATCTACTACCACGTGTGGCGCGGTGGTGGATCCAGTTACAGGAATACGATTGCGCCGTAGAATATAGAGCCGGGATAAAAATGGGGCATGTTGACGCCCTGAGCCGCAATCCAAATGAAACTGATGACTTTAAGGAAATAAACGATGTAAGGCTGTTACGAATAGAAATCGCTGATTGGTTATTAACCGCGCAGTTGCAGGACCCGGGGCTGAGTTATGTATACACGAGGTATTGAATAGAGATGCACGCGACGCTGATGAAAAGCAAATCAGGCGTGAATTCGTGTTGAGAGATAATCGAATATTTCGAAATGCTCCGAATGGACCCAAGTGGGCAGTACCGCGAGCTGCTAGACGAAATATAGTAAAATTGTGTCATGATCAGATGGGACGCTTTGGGGTGGAAAAGACGCTGTATAAGCTACAGGCAGACTATTGGTTTCCGTAGATGAGACGGTATGTTAGACGATACGTTGCTGCGTGCTCAGACTGCCTTTACAATAAGGAGTCATCGGGCAAGAGGCCAGGTCATTTGCACCCCGTCGAGAAGGTCCCCGAACCAATGCATACGGTACACATTGACCATTTGGGCCCATTTGTGACCCGTATACAAATAAAAACACTCAGATACTTATAGTAGTTGAGGCATTCACGAAGTGTGCTTTTGCTAAAGCGGTAAAGAGCACACAAGTGTTGCCGGCAATGCGACTCCTTGACTCGGTAAGCGAGATATTTGGTTTTCCCAAGCGGATAATTAGCGATCGAGGTAGTGCGTTTACGAGTAAAAAGTTCAAAGAGTATTGTAGTGTTAGAGGCATCCAACACGTGGCAACCGCCGTGGCAATGCCAAGAGCCAACGGTCAGGTCGAGCGGTATAATCGGACTATACTTGGCATGTTATCGTCTAGCATTGACGAGGAACGACAATGGGGACCGAAAATTGGAAAATATTGTTTGGGGACTTAACAACACGATAAATAAAGCAACGGGAAAACGGCCCTCTGAGTTGTTGTTAGGATTCAGGCCCCGGAACGCCGGCGAAGCACGAGTTTTAAATAGTTTAGGAGAAACCACCTACAACCCCGACAGAGAGGGAGCTCGTGTGCAGGCTGATGACGCGATCAAGCGTAATCAAAATGAGCAAGAAATTAGATTCAATCAGCGGCGAGCTCCTCCTCGGCGGTTTGAAGCTGGAGACATCGTTGTAACTAGACGTTTAATAAGCAATAACGATGGTATGAGTAAAAATCTGTTGCCTAAGTACACCGGGCCGTATCAAGTCACCAAGGTTTTGGACCTGAATCGGTACGTGATCACGGATCTCAAGGGGGCTCAAAGAACACGGAAGCCTTACTGACAGACGGGTGGTCCCCGGCAAAAAACTGAAGCGCTGGTGCACGGAGGTCAGCGAATCTGACTCCGAACTCAGCACAGATGACGAAGCTGATGTACCGAGTCCACCGGGTACGCATAAGCGTAGGTAGTGAGCTATGAGGTCACGAGTAGGTCGAAGTATCGGAGCAATGCCGGTCGCACTAGCGATGGACCTAACGAAGTATGGTTCTGGACAACAGTCATGTGATTGTGGAAACACGATCGGGCGGTCATTGGATCATGACCGGGCGATGACTGGCGCGTAAGCGTGTTACGTAGCAACCATGAGAAGGAACTGTGAAAATCGCGGAATCGACCAAGCGCTGGTCGGCGGTGGTTCCCATTGGTTGTGAAGTAAACAGACCATACCTAGGGCACAACAGTATTTGCTGATACAGGGTATTGAAAGACTACCCGGCTACGTCGTTGACAAATAGTTCCGTTTTGCATGTGAAAATAGTATCCAGTCGTTTGGTGAGCACCAAGCGGCTGTGGGCCCAGCTTACGATAAATCGAGCATGAAAGCATGAATTGCAGTGACGAGGCATGTCTAAGTATAAGTACAAAAAAAAGGAGAGAAAATAGTCTTAAACAATAGAACTAATAACCAGAGAATGATTTACCAGAGCGCATGATGGCCCGTAAAAGATAATATTTGCACATATTTCGATGTTGTTATCTAATTACAGAAGAGCGCAGAATAACCAGGAGTATGGGCACCCAGGGCGCGTCCACCACTAGCGCCGATGTACCTTCGCGAGGTCACGAGGTACATCAGGACGGCCGACTGTTAACAACCATACTCGGGGGTGTGGGTGAGATTCAGCCGACATCCACCCCGACTAGCTGGCGCCGGGCCTACTTGACGAAAGGGGCATGTGGACTCTTAGAAGGCGCCTCACCCCCACCCGACGGGGTTTGCGGATGGGACCCTTAGGCGAAGGATCAAGGGTGGAGCACTATTCACCGAGACCGCGACTACGCAACCTGCTCTTATTATTGCTCTGATCTTTACCAACCAACACACTTTGTAACAATATATGATTTGAAAGTATATTCTTTGTCGAGTTTCTTACACTATACATGCTTTACGCAATTTCAAGATATATTTCACAATCCACCAGAGCACTCTCAATAAAAGACCGTTTGGCAGTCATTATAGCTTTCGACCATCCGGCACAACTCATTCCATTCGACAAAACCAACTTGGCGGGCACATTTCTTTCTCTCACTCCGCTCTATCGCATTCGCTTTGCAAATGCCGATATTATTTTCAAGTAAGAGATGAAACGGCGCAGCGTCCCTTACAATAAATAATTACCGAACATCTCGCAGTTCAAGAAAATAACTTATTAGTTACATTTGATATTCGAAACAACAGATTGTCCACGGTACCAATTATTTGCGATGGTTTCGGAAATTTAGTCAGACTGGATAGCAATGAGTTTTATTATTTGGCCACTTTGGTTGTGATTTTCAAACCATCAAAATTACAAAGTTTGCTATACATTTACAATGATTTAATAGTCAATTAATTTTTGGGTTGCAACATACAATTCACTGTATTCGCAAGTCGCAACCGCAATCTTTGGCCCTGAACTTTTCACGCATACACCTGAAAAGCTAGTTAGTTATCCAGGAAATTTCTGTTTACACGTATGTTCTCTTCCGTATTTTCTTCTGACTTTTGCGTAAATCCTTGCATCCCAAGTTTCACCATACTCCCCATACTTTGACTCGACGAGTATCATATACTCAATCAACATTGTAGTTAATCTTTGTATTTTCTACATGATGTTAGATATTGACTTCATAAACTATCGATTACGAATACTGTATAACTAATAATATAGCTTACTGTTTTGCGACAGCATATGTGTTAGAATATCTCTATTGAACTATATGCATGAAGTATGTATCGGTGAAGTGTCAGAATACTTTTCTGTACTGTTTGAACCGAGCTCGAAATATTCATACAGGAATCGATTGGTCGCGGAGTGAAAGAAAGAATAAATGTCCCCGCCAAGTTGGTTTTGTCGAATGGAATGAGTTGTGCCATTCCTAGGGTGACGGTAGTCCCCAACAACCATGATAGCTCGCTATGAATGATTCGTCGTTGCCACTTTACGCGATATTTCAACCATCCGACCATGAAAGGACCTAGTACTTGGCAGCACCCGATTTCACGGCGAAGACTGGTCGAAAGGTTTTTGTTCTTTTATTTTGAATACGGCGGGTGTTCCCAACAATGACGATGGCTCTGTAAATGATTCGATGCTGTTACTTTGAAGGAATTCGTCGTCCTATATTTTAAACTTCGGATTAGGTCTATAGTACTTGGCATTGCAGTGATTTCATGGCAAAGACTAGCGGTAGGTTTTTGTATTTTTCGCTTTGTTTTTGGACGACTTTATAACTAGCGTTATGTTATTCCCAATTGATCTATTTATTTAAATTTTCGGCTCTTAAAATCACCTGGCACTTGGCGGCTGTTTTTGTACATTTTTTATGTTTTCGCCGTTTATTTCATTGTTTTTTGTACGTGTCAGTAATCAATTAATGCCATACCGGTTCACACAACTATAATATGTCGGCATCTAATGTACTATCTAATCAGTCTCCTTCACTGTTGCCCGATGATTATTGATATAGGTATATATTTTTCCTTGAACCCTAACCTTTTGTTTGTTTTCAGGATGCTCAATTTTTCCCGCCCTAAAATTTGTTTTTTATTATGGTAACTACAAATTTGTTTTCTTTAATTCGATTTGAAGTAAAAAAAAAAAAAAGATCTAGTATATTTCAGATTAAAAAAGTTCGATAGGTCCTTAGTGTCCCCATTTCACCCCACCCCCCTCCCCTGTAATCTGTCTTTCGAATAATAATTCTGATTATGCGAGACCAGATACGCATATAGGTGACCTTTAATTGAGTTATATTGTCATTAAATTGTGTTGATAATCAACTCTCTCGCAAATTACATATTTCTCAATTAAATAAATAAACGAACAATAACACATATTATTTTGGATCTATTAACAGTCATTCCTGTAGTGATATGTAACATAATTTTTTATATTTTTATCAATTTTCGCTTCCAACTTGATCATCGGCGACGTGCACAATATGTAATAATTTGTAGAAATACGTATCTCGTAGAGTTTATAAGTATAAGAATATCGTTGATTCATTTCGACTTTTTGAATAAAATAGAACAATATTAAATCGGCAGGCTGCTCTTTGATAATTATTAAAAATTTATGTGTTGAATTAATTCAAATAATTTGAACGCACATTGCAATAGCAATGCACGTAGACAAATTTATCGTAAACTCTACCATACTGTAACGGTATTTCGAAGACAGACCTCACCTTGAAGAAATCTACTATACTTTATTGCAGCTATATTTCGAAAAATTTGGTAGGAGCTTCATAATGTTGTAACTCGTACCGCATTTTCTGAGATCTACAATTATGAAAAATGTTAGATCGCCTGAAAAGTATTGTAGGTTTTCGACTATTGTGTCTGTCTCCACACTCCTTATATGCTTTTCAGTTGGCTTCTGCGAGAAATTTCTCTCAAATTCTATATCCAACATATATTGTCACAATAATTGTAATATTTCATGAGAACTGCAAAGCACATGGATATGGCACTTCGTGTGAGCCGCTCTCTTCTCCAGTTTGTCGGCAAGTCGCTGTACCAAGTGTATTGTAGATTATGCTCCGTACGTTATGTGGCGAGAACTTACTTGTTGCCCATTCCTCTTTGAGATGTATTCTGTACAATAATTTCGCCATCCACGAACTATAATATATAAAATAAAAAATATATTTTCCGATTTTCGATGCAAGTTTTTTTACAATTACTCAGCACAATATATTTTCTCGTAACGCAAACCTTGCATAAAAAGATTACAAGCGCTCTACATATTCGAATGACAATGAAAAAATGAGCGATTTTATGAATATCCATCTTCATGCCAAAGATATTTGAGCTCGCCCCGACCACGGGTTGGTTCGACGTAGAATGCCCCGCATATAGTAACCATTATTATATATGTATTGTAACGTTCGGCGGCTTTACCGGAGGCGAAGCCTATATTACTGGAGCAAACAGAAGAACGTCTACGAGTAGTTGAAGCTGCTGCAGCAATTATAAGAGAAGACATCCGCAGTGTCACTGTTAACACTGAATCGTATTCTCCTCCAGGTGAAATGTTCTCTAATCTTAATTCCGAAATTCCTGAAAGTCTGCGATTTTTGATCGAAGAAATAATTCTTAAAAATAAAAAAGCAAAGCAAGCCAATTTTAAGATCAAGTGCGTGGCCATAAGACATGCTAGTATTACGTCTGCAATGAGACCAAGATCATTTTCATCGCAATTATTGATTGGTCTTTCTGTATTTTTACATCGTAGATATGGGTCGAAACGGCTTATAGACGTATGAGCAAATTTTGGCTTCTTTGCGATCCATACAACGAAGCTGCGCAGCACGAGGTTTCCACCGTTTATCATACCCCGCGCCGACTATTTTATCGCCAGAATCAGGCACCCTCATCCAATATGCAGCTGATAACGCGGATATCAACGTATCGACATTAGATGGATGTGATATTCTGCATGTAATGGGAGTTATCAAAATAATGACTCCGAAAAATGCTGTTATTAGTGATCTACCTATCATGAAGTGTACAACAGTACCAAGCGCTAAAGACTTGACAGCAGTTTCACATGTGCCTTTCCACATGTACGAAAATTATACAGTGTCTGGACTCAGTAGGGTTGAAGTTAAAGACAGAACTACGAGCAAGTATCAACCAAAACCGCATTCAACATAATCGATCTAATCTGGATGTATGGCAAGTGGAAAAGTGTATCAGGTTTACCAGGTTGGAATGGATTTCTCGAACATCTAAGTAAAACTGAAACACGCTTTGAAACGTCTCGCATCGTGTTTCTACCATTTATTAACAATCCGGCTAGTAATTACAATACTATTTATACGACGTTGAAGAGTGTTGCAGATAATGCTGCTTCGAATAATCAAAAAACATGTCTTGTGACTTTTTATCAGCCGCTATTCATGAAGGCTCGAGAAATTATAGCTGCTAGTGAACCTGGATCCGAGGTTTAAAGCGTGATTGTAAGATTAGGAGGTTTCTATACGTTGATGTCGTTTCTGGGATGCATAGGAAACATAATGGCCGGAAGTGGCATAAAAGAGGCCCTAAGTAATATATACGCTACAAATTCTGTAGACAAAATGTTAAATGGCCATGCTTATGCCCGAAGTGTTAGAGGTCATACATTACTCGGCAAAGCATTGTCAAATCTTATTTTTGACGATATGGAAATAAATGATGGCATATACGATTTCATGGACGGTTATATTAAAGATATAATGAATGGAACAGTGTCTTATGAAAATGTTGTAGCATCTAGCAGCGTTTTCGAACCATTCGTTGACCAGTTTCGCAATCAGTTGAATAAATGTAAAGCTCGAGGTAATACGGCACAATTATGGGTACAATATCTTGAGATGGTTTCTATTGTACATGACTTCGTACATGCTGAAAGAACGGGAAATTGGACCGAGCACCTGAAAGCAGTTACAAAAATTCTTCCATATTTTCATGCTGCCGGACACTTTCCGTACGCCAAGTCTAGCCATTTTTATTTACAAGACATGCTCGCTATAGAAGAGAGTATGGATCAGCTGACATTTAAAAGATTTACCGAAGGCTTTTTCACTGTACGGCGAAGTGATAAATTCAACAGTGGTACCTACCTGGACCGATATGATTATCGAACAAACATTGATGAGGTCGATGAAAATGGAAGGAGGACTTTCTTGCGGAAGGAGCACAATTGGGATAGTGTTTTATGCAAGTGGGTGTACGGTATGCATTCCATGAACGCCATTTGCAACGAACTTAAAAAATATAGTGGTATTTCTTTGGATAGCAGCGAGCAGCATGTTGATGCCAGAGATTCGCGAATAAAAAGAGATGAAGAAGACGTACTAAAATTACTTGAGTGGTTCAAACAGCACAATCCGTTTCCAGCAACGAAGCAAATAGTGTTCTTAGCGACTGTAATTATCGGTCATGACGAAATAAATTGTCATAATGCTCGGAATATTGGTCTTCAATGAATAATATAATCGGAGAAACATTTGGTAACATGAAATTGAAACGTTCCAACAAAGTACTTTCACTTCTGCGTGTAAATAGCTCGGTAAAGGTCCATGATACTAAAGTTGCCATTGATCCGTTATTACTCTTTCGGAGAATCAGTGTATTTAAAAAATTCGATGAACAGCTTTGTGAGTATTTGCATTACGAGTTGAGCTCATATCCTACCTCATTCTTCGACAATTGTGGCATGCGTAAAACAGAAAAAGCTGCACCATATCAATACCTTCAACCCGTCGATGTTCAGATTAATTCAGAGAACGTGACATACCTATGTCATTGATGGCGGATTTCTCCTGCACCGAGTTGTATGGCAACGAAATGAAGCTTTCCTCGGTGTTATTAACAGATACGTAGCTTACATAAAAAAACATTTCGGAGCTAACGTGGTAATTGTGTTCGATGGCTATAACGACGATAGTAAGAACATCAAGGCAATGGAGCAGTCACGAAGAACCGCTATAGTTTCCGGAACCTCCGGAAGTTTCTTTCGACGAAAATACGCAAGTATCAATCTCTCAAGATAAGTTCCCATCTAACAAGAGTAATAAAAAAAATAATAATTGCAATGCTAATGGAAACATTTAAAAAAGCGCTTCGAACCAAGCTCGCGATGATGCGGATGTTTTAATAATTGAAACTGCAATGGAAGAATCTATTGTTAACACCACTGTCGTAGTTGGTGAAGACATTGATCTTTTGATTCTTCTCATGGGACGTAGCCATCAACAGCCACAAATATTTTTCATGAAACCAGGCAAGGGAAAGGTCAAAACAGAATTCTACGATTCCTCAAGCTTGGGCAAATATCCAAATTCAAAAAAACATATTTTATTTCTACACGCTATAACCGGATGCGATACCACTTCTGCTCTAGTCAATAAAGGAAAGCGTAATGCTATTAAAATATTTGAAAAACGTCCTGATTTACATCTTTCTGCAGATATTTTTCGAGAAGAAAATTGCTCTCAAGAACGGATAGTTGAAAATGGAGTACGTACACTTTTGGCGATATATGGAGCTCCCAAGTCGGAGGAGTCACTTAACAATCATCGATACTTGAGTTTTGCGAAGTCAACTAGATTTAACAGAGCTGTAAAATTACCGTCTCTCTTGATATGCTGCTCATCGATATAACTGAAGATGATGAATTCACGACGACGACGACGACGACTTACGGAAAGCAGTACGATGCAATGGAAATATAAGATATTAACGACGAACAGGACAACTAAATGCAACTTCACTATATTGACGACGATGAACACGAATAATAATTTGATAATCCGATGAGAATTCTAAAGTTTTTTTTATTTTTGTTTTTGAAAAAAACAAAAAATTATTTTCTAAATGGTGTTTTTTTGTAGTAAAAAATAAAATAAAACGAAACTTCGTCTTGGTAAAGTTCGATTTTCTTTTTGGTTCAATAGTAAAACGACGAAAACGATGCTCAATTCCCGAAAAATATCCGTTCCCCTTGAACCACTTCTGCCGCAGGTGAGTTGCACGCACTCTTTTGCCATCTAAACGGTTCGTTGTAAGTAAAAAATTAATAGAATCTTTTCTGTGTGAAATTTTATAATCTTGAATTTCGATCTATTCCTCAATTGGTCTCCGAGCCATGGAAAGCGAGATATTCGTAAAAATTCCTCGAAAGTGTTGCGAAAACGGATACTACGGACTTTACAGCGGAACAGGTTTTTTGCTAAACAGTTCGATGTACGTAAAAAATGGATTAGACCTTTCTTGTGGGAAATATTATAATCCTTCTTTTTGATAAATACCTTAATTTGTCTCCGAGCCATAGGATGCGAGATATTCCTAAAAATACGTAAAAAGTGGTGCGGTAACGGACACTGCGCACGTCATAGATATTCGTCGCCCTATATTCCGTAAACCGTCCATTGTACGTGAAAAATGAATGGGACTTTCTTTGTGGGATTTTGTCATTTTCAATTTTGATAACCACCTCGATTGGTCTCCGAGCCATAGAAAGCGAGATATTCACAAAAAATCGAATTTGTTGACCTTTGACCTTGAATATTTACAAACGCGATCGCGATCTCGTTCTCGATTTTCAATATGTTTTTCAGAACGTCGAAATGAAGCGATAAAAAAAAAAAAATAGAAGCTTCCATTTTTTTTGTACTGAAGCCATATTTATGACTAAAATGACTGGACTATTTCGTATACCTAAAGTGACGTATTTTCTGCTACGTACGATTTTGTAAATGTACGTATGTGTTGCGCCTCGTGGTCGATTTCGCGAATAACTTTTTATCGCGGTATCAGATTTTACCCAAAATCAATAGAGATCTAGATTTCAATAGTTAATCCCCAAATTTCTACGAGGCACGATTCGACAGATATCGTGGTCGTTAGGAAATGTCTGCGCGGGAGAAGAAGCGAAGAAGTACAAGATTGTGATTTTTCATCAACTTTGACTGTTAATAACAAAAATTTGACCGATTTCCATGAAATTCTTTCAGTGAACTAAGATCCACGAACACTTACTATACTGTGAATTACAGTTCTTGATTTTCAACCGGTAACGAGATAATACACATCCTTTATAGGAATAACCATTGAGTGTACCCTTCTACACTCAACGGTCATACTTGGCGGCGATTCGCTGCCGCGAACGTTGAGTGTAGAAGGGTATAGAGGCGTTGACTACACTCAACGTTACTGGTTTCAGATTAAATTTACTATTAGGTAATGAATTTCAATAGTAAGTATGAAACGTCGTTCTTCGTAAATAGATATACTGTGATCAATCCTCTGGTTATGATTTGTCAATACCGATAATAATAATAATTCTACAGCTCAGAAAATTTATAAATGTTATAAATTTGTCTCCTTTTTTTTATTAATTTATTACATTTTTTACCGAAACTTTCCTTTGCCCTTTTACGCCTTCATAATGAATATATAAATACATAAAATTAGGAAGAAACACATGAGGTTGAAGTTACAATGCCCGAACAGGCGATATTGTATCACGAATTTGTTGAAATAAACTTCAACCTCGTGGAAACATCTCTCTGATTTATTTTCGTTCATTTATTTATTGGTTTTAGTTTTATTATGGCTCGAGGCGTTGGAAGAGAGAAAAATTTATATCAATAAAAGAATCAAACAGAGAATACATAACATTTGGTAATTCAGAAACGAAAAGAAACAGAATCAGGAAACGTTCAGAGAAATAAGTAAAGGAAGAAAGAAAAAAAAGTATAACCACACGCTAACAAGATTTTTGTTTTGAATTATCATTATTATTAATATTGTTTCTTTTTTCTTCAATGTATAGTTATGTCTATATAATATTCATATTGTTATCATTATAATTAATCAATAATAATGAATAATGATCATAATCGTAGTTAATGAAGAATTGTTTAATTCCAATTATTATTCTTGTCGATTCAAAAGTTCATTTTTATTATACCCCACGGTTTCATTTATAATATTATTATTATAATAATCATGTATAAAGTATATATACCAATAACTAAATCGTGCTCTCTTATCTTTGCTTTCGATTTCTGGCTTTACTATTTCATTTTATTTTGTGTTTTCGTGGTCGTTTCTGGGTGGTAATAGTTAGTCTTCTTAAATCGTATTCTTAATCATATCCTTATTTTCCTTATGATCCCTATGATTCTTCATCTATTCTTTCAATAAAGTAGCTTCATACGAATCCAAAATTCTTCGTTTTTATGGCAAGTAGTAGCTTGTGACGTAATACATGACGCGAACTATAGAGCGGAACGTATAATCTTGAAATACACGTATTTGCCGTTGGCAAATGCGCATCATCGGCTGGTCTGATCGTCACACTTGGCATTGGCTGGAATCCATCCTCGCTCGCAGGTAACGCCGGAGATCCGGTCCAAAAATATACCTGGAACGTGGAAAAAAAAATTGAGTGATAAGTGATACAAAATCAAGATACCAGAAACTGAAAATTTGAATGTCTGTTATCAAGGGAAAGCAGAACAGTGGCAAAAGCAGTATAAACTAGTTTGAAGATGTTCAGAAACCGAAAACGAAGGACTAGAAACCGTTTTGTCTTTTTCTTCGGAAAAAAATATGAGGTGAAGTTTAACATTTTTTTACCAAATCCTGTCTCTCGACGTGCGACATCTTTTCGACGATGGACCAAAGCCATCGTTTGAATTTGACCAATCTTTCAGTTGATTCCCCGGATTCGTCGTTGAAAGATGTATAGGAGATCAAAACGGAGACGTTTATGTCGCCTACACCATTGAGGAGTAATCTCAGATCTTCAGAAGTTAAACCATCCAAAGCTCCCTCTGGCAAAACGTCAAAAACACCTTCTCGCATCGCTTCCAAAGCTTTTTCTTGGACTTTTACCATCCGCACTTCTGCGTACTTACGAACGTAGTCGTAAACGTTACTTGCGGATACTTCCAACTCTCGACCGTTTGGTATTAATTCTAATGAACCAACTCCTTCCTCAGGACATAAATCGATGCTAAAAAAGTTCAATATCAATATACAAATTCTGTTTTTTTTCATGTCATTTTTATTCAGTTCCAGGAAAGCGGTACGGTACAGCAATATTGGAACTTTGGATTAATTTCATGAAGAGAATGAGAATTTCTACTGAATTTGATCAGAAAAATTGACATTTGAATCTAATTTTGAAACCTATCGTTGAAGTTTTAAGAAATTTAATATAGAAGAATACAATTGCAGGCAAAATTTGATAAAGGCAATCAAATTCAAGTCAACTCAACAAAGGAGACAAAAATTTTAGATAGAAAATTGAAATTTTGCACGAATTTGATTCGAGAAATTGAAATTTGATGAAGAAAATCGGAATATTCATCAAAGTTCTACGAGAATGTTCGAATTTACAATGAATTTGATATGGTGAATGGAAGTTTTGAGCAAATATGCCAGAAAAAAATTGTAATTTCAATCCAATTTCTACACAAAAATCGAAAGTTCAAACCATTTTCTGATAAAAAATTCAAACGGGATAATATGGTAGAAGAAATTGAACTATTGTTCAAATTCTAAATGCAGACTGTAATTTTCAATCAATTTTTTAAAGAAAAGTGGAATTATGGTAAGATCTCTGAAATTTGTGAAAAAAATTCCATTGCTACCAATAAAATAGGAGTTTGTAAAGATAAATGTTCTAAAGCAGCGTCGACGAAGTTATAGTAAAAGTGATAAAAAGAACCATTTTGAGACAAAAATTGCAATTTTTAATGAAATCTGGACGAAATGAATTCAGAATTCGGAATTTCTGGATGAAATTGAGATTATGTGTGTAAAATTATTTTCCAAGTATCCGTACCGGTCTCTTGTTCAAAATGTTACATTTTTATACAGTAAAAACAGAAAACAAACTCTTACCTAAACGTTAAATCCAATTCAGAGAATAAACTGTTACTATCCTTAGTCTCAGCGTCAACAACTAGTTGTCTCAGACTCTCATAAATAACAGAATCAAAGAATGCTAAATCGTGAAATCTTATCGGTCTTGCTAATATATATTTGATAACATGTCGATTGAGAAATATCGGACATAATTCATTCTGTAGTAAACAAAGTCCTATTAATCTGTAAAACAGAAAAAATAATAAATTATAATTTCAGTCCAATTTCAGAACAAAAAAACAGTTTCGAATAAATTTAGGATAAAATTATTTACCTTCCAACGTTTCTAAAAGCATTCAATCGTTCGTAACTAGCCCTGCCTTGTCTGGGAGTATAAAATCCTCTTTTACCAGGAGAGTAAAAGAGCGGAGCATTATCTTCAATATCGTCGAGAATACTAGCCTCTGATTTCTTCTTATTACCGCCACCAGCGCCTCCGCCTCCGCCTGTGCCTGCACCACCTCCGCATCTTTCAGTTAAACTAAATACATCGAGATCTAATAAAGCTTCGCTAGCAAGATCTTGATTGTGACTATGAATAAGTTCGAAAGCCTCTTCAACTTTTTGACGCAATGCATCTTCGGATGCTAATAACATTAACAATTGCGCTGGCGAAAGTTCTAACAACATTCCTGTTATTTTTTCTGCTAAAGTTGGCCGCAGTGCATGGACCTAATTAATAAAAATATCAGTTTTAGGTGTAATCTTTCTTTGGAGAATTGTGTCTATTTTCAGCCTGTTTTTTGTTTTCTGTCGTAGTTTGCTTCTCCAGTATCTTGGCATTTCTTCATTTACCTTAGGATAAAGCCTGTCCCCAAGCTGTTGTTGGTGCATTGTCAAATGGTCATTGCTCGGGTGACTAACTGGTAATGGATGAGCGTTCGATGATGAACCTCCTGATGTTGAACCGCTTGGACCCTCGGTAGACGCAGTTGGATGAAAAGAGCGAGCTTCGAATGATAGAGCTCGACGAGCTTCTCTGCATTTCCCTGATGATCGTGGATTCTGTTGGATATTAAAGAGAATATTGAAGAGCATTTAGAAGAACAAAAAAGAAGTATGGTTTTTGATGGAAAATAAGAAAAACTCAGAATATTTCCAAAATCTTCAACTCAAATTTCAAACTTTTAAATAAATAAAAACCGAAAACCCTCACCTGACGCCTCAAGTCTCGATCACGATCCCTGCTTTTCAATTTTTGAAGAACATTATACTGCGTATATTTAGAACCAACTTGGGCAGCTTCCAAGTTTGGTAATTTTTCATTAGCCAGTAGAGCCTAGAAGAAAAAGAAACAGTTCATTTGATTATCATAATCATGAATAACTGAACACCAAACTCCATTTTTTTGTTCATATTTTTTTACTAGTTAATGAAAATAAAAACACAGACCTCCGCTATAGCCGTATAAAAACTTCTAGCAACGCCTGATCCCTCGCCTGGCTCATCCTTAAAAGTTACTTTGACTCTGTTAACAGCTAGAGGCGGAGTATTCGAAGCTCTCCTATTGAACAAATTGTACTGTGTGTTGAGCTCCTTCATCGTCTGTATCAAGAGCTGCGTGCGATCTCGTTCGACCTTTAAGAAGGAAGAAAATATATAATTCAAGCGGTGTTGGAAGAAATAGTTAAAAAAAAAAAAAAACGCTAAAAAGTCGGAAAAAATGTACTAAAAATTTTAAGAAGAGTAAACAAGGTGGACAAAAGAAATAAATAAAAAAATTTTAATTGTATACTTTTGAAAGAGTGATGTCTTTCTGTTGAGAGTTTCGCAGTTTTTCCATATCTCTGCGGAACTTGGCTTCTTTAACGGGAAATCCTCCAAGCTCAGAAACAACGGATCCGACTTCCAGACCAACGTCTTCCATGAACACACGGCCAAATAAATCAAGAGATAATCTCCACCTTCCCAAAAGAATATTATGCGATATATTCGAGCCAATTGATGATAGAGCTCGTGAAGATTCTACTGGACTCGTTTCTACAGTTTCATGAGCGGATATTTCTTGGTTCGATGTTCCCGGATCCACTTCTTCGGTCACACTTTGAGCCTCTACTGCTGGTACAACCAACACTTCAGGCGCACCTATTTTATTTACATTTGATTCCTGGGAAAAAAGTTTTTCATAAAGAGAAATTGAAGTTGACGATAAATTGTGGTAAGAAAATTGGACAATTAGGTAATAGAATATTTGAACTTCGAACGAATTTGGTGATGAAAATTCAAGTTATGTCAATAATTTCAGAAAGGTAATTGAAAAAAGACACAAAAATTCAAGCTCTCGATAGAACTTAATAGTGAAAATTCAATGACCTTTGCAATAAAATAAGAAGAAAAATACGGAAAATTGTTAATAACAGTTAAAAATTTGATGAAGAAAATCAAGTTCAATTATGGAAATTCGTAGCAAATTTCTCGAAGTATTCAATAACAAATTTTGTGGAGAATATGAAAAAAAGATATTATAATGAAGAAATTCGATATTCTTATCCAACTTCTAGAAGGAAATTCAATTTCTGAACAAAATTTACACAGAAACTTTTAATTTTAATCAAATTTCAAAGACGAACACTTACAGTTTGCGATGAATATTCTAAACAAAATTGGAATATTTATCAAATTTCTTCAAGAAAATAGAATCAAATTTAAACAAATTCAATGATGGAAATTCAAGTTTAATAGATACGCAGATTAATGAATTTCATCGAACCAGCGAGTTTCTTGTTCTCTACTTACTGAAACTGTCCCGGCTCTGACTATGACGCTCCTTCCACTTTTACAAATATCTTTGCCTTTACTATTCCCTGGAATAATTTCCCCCTGACTACTTGGCGAAATGATAATTGGCGCACGATCTATTTGCTGATCGACAACCATGGGCGAAGTTTGATTGTCAATGGGTGGACTGAAGGCTTTCGGTTTATCCTGGAATACGAAAAAAGCACAAACATCACAGAAATTAATAAATGAAATTACAAAAAATGATCTAGAATCGAATCGCCGTTATCACCGTATAGTTCCGAGGATAAGTCGAAGTTATTAGTAACAAACCTCACTTCAAAAATGCGTCCTCGACTTAAATCCGAAGTCGACTAATTTCGGGATAATATGCAAAATTTACATTATCAAGTATGCAAACTTCTTTATCGACTGATCGAATTTGATCAAGAGGTGAATGGTATACTTGTCCAATGAAATACACCTTCGCATGCGCGCGTAAAGGTGCCTTTCCATTTGCGTCAATTGATGCTCGTGTCAGCATTAGAAGAGTCACGTGATTACAATTAAACAGGAATTGAACAACAGTTTGTTCAGACAATTGACTGCGTTAAATTCTGAGGCCAATAATACGCAATAAGATAGCATCATCCGCAATTATAAACAAATTGCGACATTTTATGCACTATTATTGAAAATTAGAAGAAAAAGTAAATTAAAAAATTGCAATGTTAAATATAAATGAAGATATAAATGACAATTTCTTTGTAAAAGTCGACTTATATTCAGTCCCTGTATAATGTCTCTCATCAAACCTTAGAATTAGAGGTCGACTTATATTCGGAACAACACGGTATTATCTCAAACTATAAAGTTTCACCATTGATTTACTCGGTCCAGGATCCACAACAGCTGAATTTAAAGTCGAACTTCGTCTACATTCTGGTGGCGCTGCGCTAGGTCCTTGGATAACTTGACTAAACGATGGAGTGATCGAGGAGGGAGAATTATCAGCGAGTCGCGCAGAGAGTCCCAGTCTAGTGGGGAGTCCTTCTAGAGGATTTTGATTTGGAACGTTAGCGTTATTTGAGTTGGTCGGTTGCCTCGGGACGCCGAATAAATCTTCGCGTCTTGAATGAGGCTGTAATAAGTGCGGCTGGTCAGCTAGCGGCAGGGCTTCGCTCATTATTGTGTCGAATGGATCTAGGGGAGGACACCCCAGGCAGAGAGTCGAATCTGAGCGCTGGAGAAAAGGGTGCTTTCGACCTTTTGCCGTTGAGCTTGCAGGATTCGTCGTCACGCACATTGGGACTTGGAGTAGATCAGGATAGTCGACAGACTCGGTTTCCATTACTGTGGAGGCTGTTGAGTTTCCATCTTCTGCTTCCTCGTTATCGTTTTCGTCCTGTTTTCAATGATTTTTTTTCATTCAATATTTTTCGTTTTGTGTGAGAATTTGCAAAATTTTATCTTCGCATTTCGAATTTTATAAAATCTTGTTGTATTTTCCAAAGATTTTCTAGGATTCGAAACGATTTTTGGGCGATTTTCAATGATCTTCAGAGATTTTGAAGGATTTTTCAAAGGTCTAAGGACGTCTTTTTGAAGACACTACCGAATTTCACGAGATTTTGAAGTCATTTTCAACATTTCCTCAGGGTTTTCAAAGATTCTCGCAAGTTTTTCGACAATATTTATGATATATGAAATTTTAGAAAATTTCATTGGTTTTTATATATTTCATGAGATTCCTCAAAGATTTCTTGATATTTTACGATTTTTCTAACAAGATATTGCCGAATATCATGAGATTTCACAGAATTTTTGAATAAATTTTGATTACCATTTCTGAGGGAATTTCATACAATGTTCGAGTACTTCCTTGCTTTTCTAAAGATGTTGACAGGATTTCTCAGAAGTTCCAACTAATTCCAAGGAATTATTCAAATTTTCATACGATTCTACAAATTTAGGCTTCGGAAAGTTTATGATTAAAAAAAAAATGCATAAAATTTGATGACATTTTCAATACCTACAATTTCAAATATTTATATTTACCTGATCATTCCAAGCAGAAAACGAAACAGATTCTTTCTGATTATCTCCTCTCGTTGACGCGGGCTCAGATCCAGATCTCATATAATAAACAAGCGCATCAAAAACATAAGCGACATGTCTTAGGGCAGAAACATCTAAAACTGGCAAACTATCTCTATGTTCGCCATTGTGGGCTCTCATAAGGGATAAGCAATAAGACAAAAATTCTCTCCTCGCGGAATGCGCATCTCCTCCTGAAAATGAATAATTTTGCATTTGGAATTATTTTTCGAAAAAATTGGAAGGATGGCGAGAAGTCAAAGAAAAAAAGGAACAGAAACATATTCTATTCCAATTTAGGGTGTCTACAGAATTACAATTTCTAAATTCCAAGTCATTTCCAGGATTTCCACGCCTACTGTTTCCAGGTTTTAGGACTACTTGAAGTATCTCACAAACTGACTACAGAATGGACTGTAAATTATAATTAGGCATAGTCATTTTCAGATTTGAAATTTTCTATCTACAAGTATCAGACAGTATTTAAGCTACTGGTTTTAATTATGAAAATAAATGACGAACTATACCCATTTTTATATAATTCACGTGAAAATGAAGTTTCAGAAATGAACAAATTCAAGGCTTTAATAAAATTCCAAGGCTCTGAAAAAATTTCAGGCCCATTCCAGTCTTTCCAGGAGCTGTTGACAATCTGCAATTCCTCTTCTCTCTCGAAAGAAAAGTGTACAAAAACTTGAAGAATAATTTAATGATAACGAACCTTCTCTGTCTCTATTGCTTCTTGACGGTTCACCGACGCCGGTAAACCCAACGTTAATCCTTGTCGAAGCATGGCTAGTAGAGTTGTTAGAAGTTGTTGTGATTCCGCTGCGTTGATTTCTCGCCGTATTTCCTTGTAAGGTGAGAGAAAGTGCGGCAGAATTCAAAAGCCCTGTGAAATTTCCACCGGCAAGAGAAGGCGCAACGTTTAATGGGTGTTCGGGATGAGCAGGATCTGCGCTACGTGTTAAAGATACTCCGAATCGTAGTTGCGCCTCGGTAGCATCCATTACTGTTACTAGCCAATCCCAAGTCGGTTTTAGATGACCTTCGAGATAAAGCTGTGAAAAAAAAAAAATAAAATCGAGGATGGATTGAAAATAATGGAATGGGAGCTTAAAATTTCACGGATCAGTTAAGCAGTTTGGAGGATAAGCTGATACGGAGAATGCCAATGTTCTTTTTCATTAGATTTACCTAAGATATAAATTTTTTGTTACAAAATTTCATCCCAAATATCAATTTTTGTTATCAAATTCAACAAATTTGTTGAAACTTACAGTTCTTTTTCGGAGTTTGATTACAAACATTAGGACTCTATTTCATCTGCCATAGATCAAGATAAATATATCCAAATATCGATCTGCATATTGAAAAATCTTTTGAATTCCTTTACCTGTAATCCGCTAGCATCCTGATAAGAGATTTCCATTAATCTAGGAAGTGCCGGAGCATGTGTTTTGTAGTCTTGCATCATGGTCAAAAGATCTGCAATTTGTCTAATGACAATTCCGAAAGCTCTGGCTAAACAGGATGCTGTTGTTCCCATAGTGATTGGTTCTTGCGCAGCAGTAACAGCGGAAGTAGCCGTAGATCTTCTCAAAGATGACGGATCTATGAATACCAAATTGCTTCCGCCTGTTACTCTCAATCCTGCAGTTCGGGTACTAGATTCTCTGTTCCTTATCGCCCACTGCATCGATACTGGAGCTAAATTGTTTCTATGAGGGTGACCCGTTGATCCACTGAAACGAACGATCGCATATCTTCTTAAACATCAATCTCTGATCTAATGCGTCGTCTTTCGATACATTTTTCCCAAGATCTCTAACATTTGGGGGCACGTGTAGGCAGGGAAAATTTTTCAGTTTTTAGAAGCTCAAAAAGTAGGAAAATGGGTTTTTGATGCATTCACTGCGCATTTTATACTCTAAATCATTTACGTTCATGAATTTTAGACTCTAAATTATTTGGGAAATTTCTTAAAAAATGAAACATGTTTTGTCAGAAGATCAAAAGTCTACAAAGCACAAATTCGATTTGAAAACCGTAAACCTGTATTCGAAATATTCTAACGAGTAGCAAAAATTACCTTCTGCGTTCGAGCTGCTCGTCTCCAATTTGGAATTCCTCATTATCCTGTTCATCAGTTTCGCCAGCTTCACTTTCGTCGTCTTCTTGTTGACTAGATTCACCGGATTCATCTTCAGGGAATAGAAGAATGGAACCCATGCCCCCATCGGAACCAGCAGTAGCTCCAGTTTGTACACTACGTTGAGCAGAGGCGGCGTCTTGGTTGCTGTGATTGTCGTCTGAATCTGATTCTGTTTCTGCTTCAGCAAGGAGGTCCAGTTCTGTATCTGATTCTCCGTCCCCTGGTTGTTCCTCGCCGACTCCACCTACATTGTTGTCCACTTCACCTAGTGGCTGGCTCACATTTGCTACGGAAACGCCAGATTCTTCGAGCTCACTTATGTCGCCATCTAAGTCCATTGGGACCTCTGAAAATATTCCGAAAATGAGGATTGTTGTGGTTTTTCCATTGTGGAAATAAGAATTCTTGAGAAATTTGACGAGTGAAACTGTTGCATATGAATATGAGGAAGAAAAATTAATTTTTAAACAAATTTAATCGTAAAACTGGGAACAGTTAAAAAAATTGGAATTTGGTAGAGAACATTGCTAATCTTACTGAATTCAATAAAAAAAAATAAAAAATTGTGAATAAATTTTGCAAAGAAAATAGAAATTGTGAATCCTGAATTTTTTAATATTTTCAACTTGAGCAACAAAAATTCATATTTTACAACAAAATTGCAATTTTGATAGAATATATATGGAAGGAAAACGGAGAATTCAAATAAGTTTCTAATAAAGACCGCAATTTGGGTCAAATTTCATAAACATAATCAAAAATAATTTATAACTCGTAACTTTTGAGAAAAACAATTCATCACCTTCTCCGGCTTCGCCTTCGTCAATGGTCGAAATATCCCTAGCGATAGCAATATTGTTATTAACTTGTTGAGCTTGTAGGCCGCTGTCTGAAGCCTGAGCACTAACACCGCTGTGCGGAATTAGCGGTTCAATGGAGAATAATTCTTCGGAGCCATTGATTACTTCGATGGCAGAACTCGTGAGAGTGAATGGAGCAGTTGGACGTGCAACTCCAAGTCTTACCGGTGCTATCAGAGAATCTGCAGTCTCGCAGAGTTCCTCAACAGCTAATTTGATTAGCGCTTGAAATACTCGTCTGCATTTCATCAAAGGTTGCGAAGCTTGACTTGCGCTGAATTTTGAATGTATTCAATTAGAACTCTAAATTACAACTTATATTTACTAGATAAAACTGTAAAATGGTTACGTACCTCCTACGTTTAGTGGTATTAGGTGCCATTTCAATAGTAAAAATAACAAAAATTCTAGCAACAGATCTAACAAATCTTCTCGCAACATTATTTGCCTCTTCTTGTCTCCCAGGAACAGTTTCATTCTGCAATTCCCTGATCAGCGTTGTCAAAAGCGTATCGAGCATCTAATAAGGAGAAAAAACATTCTTGGATCTTAGATCTTCCATCTTTTATCTTATCCTGAGGAAATATATAATAAAAAGCAGGAAATGAGAAGAAACGAACAAAAACAACATGAATTTCTTCAATGAGAAGGAATACTTTATAGTATTTTTTCAAATATTTCTTCGTACAAATTCAGGAACACTAATATTCTAGGTGAGTTAGATATATTTCATGATAGAAAAACTTCTCACCTCAGCGCTGCACTTGACGAGAAGTGAGTGAGTGAATTTATCAAGTAAAGCGGTTCCGCTTTGTCTGCAAGTTTGTCCTTGATCACCAAATAGCTGTTCGCTAGTAGGATTCTCAGTAACACCGGACATGATCATACATTGTACAGCTGGCCAATCGTTCAGAAGTCTCTCCAATGCTCTACGACTGAAACGGGGAGGCTCCAAATCGTGATCAGGCATATCTGAATCTGCGCCCAAACCTGAGAGGAACACTGTATAGAGAATAATTTGCAGAGTTTATGATTTGAACACGCTGATTATCCTCCAGATTCAAGTTCTCAGTGTTTCAAAGAATTTATATGGATATGATAATTTTTTATCATAAAAAGAGTCAGGAAATCAAATGGGAAGTTAAAATTTCTAATCATTTTTCAGAAGGTGAAATCTCAAATAAATCTGATATACAATATTCAGTTTTCATCAATTGATAAAAAAAAAAAATAGAATATTCGGAGGAAAATTATGAGTTTGATAAGAGTTTGAATGTAGCAGAAAATAATTAATTTCCATGACAAAAATTCAATTTTTTGACAAACTTGATGACAAAAGTTGAATCTTTCATGAAATTTTCTCAAAATATATTGCAAAGAAATGAAATTAAAAAAAAATTCATATTATATAAAGTGAACTCTGGATTTTTGAACAACTTTGATGAGGAAAATCAAGATTTAGGACAATTTTCTAAGCGAGATTACTGTTCTAAATAATTTTCGGAAATCTATCGAAATTTGGTGAACAATATTACAATTTTGCCCAGGGGTGCGTTTCTGTGTTGAAATGAAGCAAGTTGCCGACCAGTCGGCAACTTCCCGCTATCCTCACCCGTCAACTCAACCCCTCAGGCACCAAAGTTTTTTGTGAATAGCAACCAATATCAATAACGATCGAGCGTGTGGCATGACGAAAGGCGCTTCCCATCTACCAATGAGAAAGCATTTTCATCGTGAGCGGTATTTTAATATGCCGTGGTAAATATGTTTGTTTTTGTTTTCGAATGATTTGTTTGTGGTAACCGCGTCTTTTACATAGTGAATGATATGGAGAATGAGGTAAGTACCGATTACCATACTTCATTGGATTGTCGACATTGAATAAGGAGTATGCATGTGACGAGTGTTCGTCAGAACGTTCGATTCCATACAAAACCGTTGGTTCATACAATAAATAATCGATACTTACCTCATTCTTGATATTATTTCACTGAATATATAAAAATTGACTGGACCATATTATAGGTTTTACTGCGGAAAGAAGTGGTTGCCGTAAACAAATTATTTGAAAACAAAACATATTCACCGTGGCATACGAAAATACGGCTCGCAACGGAAATGCTCTCGCATTGGCGGATGGAAAGTGCCTCGCGTCATGCTGCTTGCTCGATCGTTATTGATATCGGTTGTTATTTACATAAAATCTTGGCGCTTGATAATTCGAGTTGAAGGGTGGGGGTAGTCGGGAAGTGGCAGACCGGTCGGCAACTCGCTTCGTTTCAACACAGAATGGCACCCCAGAATCGTGAGAAAAAATAAAAATTTCAATTGAGAAAGAAGCTGCAATTTCCCTACATTCAGATAAATTATTAAACTCCCAAAAGTAACAATTCGAAAAAATAATTGACAGACTTAAAATGTCCAGGTTTCAACAGCATAAAAAGTAAAAGATCTTCAAAGGCAATATTTTCCATTATTGTTTTACGAATAAAAATTCTATTCATGATTTAAAATTGAGTAAAACTACATGTTCAAAAATATAATGGAAGAAATTCACAAATAATCTGTTCAGAATTCATTTCCCATGTATTTCCTCTTCGAGGAACAAATTTTATCTAATAACTGGAAAGAATTCAATAATATTTTCATCTTTACTTTGTTATGAAAAAAAATTTCTAACTTTCCACACATTTCTATATCCAAAAAGACAGGATCAATTTCGTTTCAACATCAATAAAAAATACGACATAAAATAACGGCACAGGAAAAGTTGTTTTTTTCATAACTAAAGTCTATTGTGCTGCGAAAATGCTAAAACTTTTCCTAAATGCAGTCAAGCTTTAAAATTGCTCCAATTTCTTCGACTAAAATTAGATATGTTCACAACGTACCATCAGACGAAGGAGTCTTGCGACTGGCAGACGTAGAACGCTGCCGAGGTGCAGACCTATACTGACGTTGTTCAACCGATTGTCTGCCCACAGTTTGGACGAGAAATAATAAAATGCTTTCACCACTGAAAAATATAATAGAAATTATTGAGAAATACTAGAGTCCAAAATCTGTAAAAAAAAATACAAAAACTAAAGTTTATTTGTACCTCATGTTACGCTTTTCAAGATTTTTATGAAGATTCATACATCTCAATATTCTCAATTTCGAAAACTTCCATCAACATATGCTCAAGATAATTAGGTGATTGAAAGACAAAAATGATAAGAAGTTTGGGGAAATTGAAGCTCACCGTGAATTTATCTTGGTAGTAAGATCCGTGTTAGTTACGAGTCGGCATAAGAGATCGTATCTAGCGCCTTGATGGCCAGCGATGAGAGCTCGGCACTTGCACTTTTCCCAGCAATCGCAGTAAGCGGTTGGCGAAGTTCTTTTTAATTTGCAATCGTGGCCTCTGTGACATACTCGAGCACATTCTGTACAGCAGCAGAGAGACCCGGTCAAGCCACACGTGCGGCACTCGAATATATCCTGAAAGTAATGCACCGTGTTGTGTTTTTAAGTGTTAATATTTCAATTCTTATGGAATATTTTAGTCCTTGGATTAGAGAAATTGGAGAAAATTGAATGATTTGATCATTTCTAACTGATGTAATGCGTTTTACGATTAGCTGATGAAGTTTCAAGGATTTAGAATATAGTTTCATGTGATTCGAATGGATTCTTGTGGGTTATGTGCAAGTAAAAGAAACGGATCAGTAGCTGGCAGCCAGCAATCAGGGTGGTCACTTTTTGTACTTTGCCCTCTAATCTTCACTACAGTTTTCCTAGGCTGTGTTTCAAAATTAAAGATCATCGCTAACATCTTAGTGGGAAGGAGTCAGAGCTTATTAGAAACTAATTTTTGAACAAAACCCTAGGTAACAAAAGAGCAACGACGATCAAAGAGGAAACAGAAAGTGGCAGAGATCCGAAAAGATTTCGAAAAAATCTTTAAGCGCAATGTTATGCTTCATCGATGATTTTTCCCTTTTTTCCTACCTGATTTATGTGTTCTGCGCCAGTCCAAGTAAAGCTGCAAGTATCGTTACAACAGGTAACAAATAACGGTGATAAGTCAGGACTCGCATCAGGTGGCAGGATCATAGCGGAGCAATCCTTCCCATCTCTTCCAACTCGTTGTATAGTATCCAACAAAACTAATGCAGCATGATAAGCGCGGACCGAAACTGCGAGCATCAGCGGAGTCTGACCTTGTGCGTCTCTGAAATATAGAAAAGAGAATGAACCTCAATTTTGTTGACTAACTAGAAAGGATTAACGAGTATAAATGAATTCTAAGGAGCTTGAAATTTGAATTCAAGCTTCAATTACGTGATGATATTAAAACAAATACAGAATGAAGATTAAAAACATTCAAGGAGTGGTAGACTTCCTTCTGAAAATTTGACAAACGAATGAAAAGATCAGAGAACATGTTGCGAACCTTGCGACGAGTAATTCTTTCAGGTGCGGAGCAAGAGCAGGACTTTCACAGAGATATTTCAATATTAATAAAGCGTTGTTACGTCTCTCGACAGAGTCGACGACATAGGTGTTATTTGAAGTTGAACCTGCGCCTGTAGAGGAAAATGAAAACTGTATTAATTGATAGAAAAACAGAGAAATAATTCATCTATTTATTCATTTGTCACCAAAAATGGAGAAAAAAATGTGTAATACTCTGAAACAATTACATAGATGATGAACACAGCTTACCAGATCTGTTCATCATTGAAATACTCGCAGCTCCGATACTTAATAAACTATCTTCCTCTCCAGACGTATTATCGAAAGCTTCGGGAGGCCAGCTTAATGTTGGAATTGGTTCTTCGATAGGAGCTGCGTTACCGTCGACTGCGTTAGCTACAAGTTCACGTTCGATTCCTATTAGGATCAAATGATCAGATTGTGAGTAAAATGAAAATGGATAGAACAAAAACTCAGAATGATTGAAAAATTTGATTTTGAGAAGATTCGAGATTTTATTTAGTTCATTCACATCATAATTATTGGTTTCTTAATTACCTTGTTCATTTTCTTTGTTCGAAGTTGGAGAGCACATGTTCACGCAGGCGTGAATAATGTTTCGATTTCCATCACAGCGTTCGGCTAAGATTGCTTGAATTTGGGATAATATAGTCTCTGAAAAATCATAGATCATTAATTATAAAACATTTCAGGAAAAGTTTCACAAGCTTTGAGAAAATTCGAATAAATTACATCAGTCTTCGAAGATTTTGTTTATAAATTTGATACAAGTAAAAATTTTAATTCATCGAATAAGAATGGAATTTCATTGAATTGGGCAAATTCAGTATTACAAATTTTTTACTACAAAGATGACTTCATTTTTGTAGTAAAAAAATTGTAATTAGATGATTTAAATGAAATTTTTCAACATTATCAATAATTTTCGAACACAGAGTGGCGACAATTTAACTGCAATAAAATTCCCTGACTTTTCCCACGTAAAAATTTGATGTCTTCTAACCTCAGTCGACAAAATTCAAAATACGTCAGACGATTTTGACAAAAACAGCGACATGTTACAAAAATAATTAATCTAATATTTATTAAATCGAAATTGACTGTACCTGTAAGTACAAAGTCAAAGGTACAAAGTAATACATTTCTATGGCTAGAATAATTCTTAGTATGACATTATTCATACTAAGGATTAGTAGAACGTGAACTTGCAAAACAAAAAAAACTTATACTGTATCCGGTTCTTCATGGTTTGAAAAAGTAACGTATTATATCATAGTACACTAGGCAAAAAAAAAAAAAAAAAAAAGTATGACGGGACAGGTACAATACATTTAAGCGAAATTAAAAGAGTTGAAACAATATTGCTGATTGCTTTGGTAATAGACAAGATTGGGTATGCGTTTTGATGATATTCAGGCGCTGCATGACTATTTCTTAAGTTCCCCTATTTTGTCCTCAATTATATCAATTTCTTTTTGGGCTTTTTCCATAAGTTTGGCTTTTTTTTCTTTCAGTTCTTTGACTTTCTGTTCTGCTTGTCGCTTTCTCTGAAGCTTCTCACTTTCTTCCTTGTTTTCTTTCAAACGTCTTTCTTTAGCTCCTTGAAAATGCGCTCTAGCATTGCGGGCAGAATGGATGAAAGATTTCGTTATAGGAACATTGGAAATACCCCCGCATGCCGAAACGGCCTTGTAAGTGACGCACCTGGCCACTAGTGTCTCCTCTCGCATATTTTCTAGCAGGCAATCCGCGTTAACAGAAAATCCTCTTTCCAGCTGAGCATTTCCGTGCGACAGAATCATCACCATCTTCATTACCTTGATAACTGTAAGAGGCTGTGGACAGTCAACGATTTTATTCCAGAAATGATCTAGACGTTCATTTTCTCTGGAATAATTTTTCATCTGCTCCCGAACTACAGGCAATGAACAGCACATGGAAAACTGTCGAGAAGCTTTATCGGCATTCAGCCCAGGAATCCAATTATTATTGATAAGTATGGTCAAAAGGTTTTGAAAACGGTTATTATCAATATTGGACTCTATAGCAACGAATGGATCGAAGCAAGGAACTGCTATGGTAAGTCGAAATTTGAGAGGTGACCGTTCCAACAGCTTCGTTACTATTGTTATGAGGCAGGTTCTGCAGTTTTGTCGGAAATTCAGAATATCGAGATCAGAGAGCTTATCGTTTTTTCTTATTTCAGTTCTTGTTGCACGGCCAATCTTTATATTTTGTATGGGTAATACATTTTTTTCATCCTTTGAATCTATTAATTCCAAAGAAGAACATTTTTCCATCACTTCTGAGTTTACAAAACGGTCCATTGCGTTATGCGTGACGTGCGTGAGGGCTGAATGGAGAAACGGTACCATAGGAACATCGGTTTGGAACTCCCTCATGAAGGGTTCGAGATCAGATGCCACCGTGCAAGAAAAAACTAGTTTCATAGGGAGAAGCTTATCAGTCAGTGCTTCTTCGATAATTTCGAAGCTCTCGCATGAAGGAGCTATTTTTTCTTTGAAAACGCCTTTTACAAACGTCCGCAAATGCGGCAGGATATCCAGCGCCCGTTGTGCCACTTTGCTGCTGTCTAACCATCCTACAGCATAAAACTTCATGGGAAAAACTTTGGATAAAATCAGCCGTGTATATGTCCCGCGTCGTGCAGTAAGGTTTTTGAAAAGATTGTAGAGAGCTCGCAAAAATTGTATAATTTTCCAGCCAGTTATATTAATTCCGGCCTTGAAAGCGCAATGCATCGTGTAAAGACCACAATTGCAAATATTAAGAATCGTAGCATCACTGTCATCCTTTCGTATACCATTCTGTAGCTCGCTAAAGAATTTGAAATTTACATTGGATCCAACTATTGAAATTTGAAGTATCTCTGACAACGGGAACCCTAAACACGAGACTGCACTGGTAAAAGCTACCAACAATTTATCGGATGCAGTACTTTTTTGCAGAAAAACTGATGACGAATAACGGGTGCAAACTTCCCTTTTATCTAAAACCCAGAAACGGATGACTAAAACCAATGCTGCTTCTGAGATACCTTATTTAAAGATTCATCGTAACCCAAGACAGAATGAGTGCATTGTCGGATGTTATCAAAAAGTTGATTCCGTAGATAGGGTTGAAATGCATAAAGGATTATGTAAGCCATTTTATCAGAATGCAGCTTCATTTTGCTTCAAATAGTAGCAGCGTATTACATCGCGAGTTACTATTCGAGAATTGTCCAGGAATATCGTCTGATCCCAGATGTATTTTGATAGAAATTTCTTATGCTGAGGTTGAGTCAATTTTGATCATATCAACATTCGCTAAACGCACACTGAGCGAAAAATCTATTAGATTTGGCGATAGCTCATTCAATAAAATCGTCTACTGTTGACGGAAACTTTTTCAACTCGAAGAAATTTGGTGCTATTTCTAAGAAATAACGAACAATTTAGTAGAGACTGGAAACATTTGAATTAATCTGAAAAAAGAACTAGGGTTTAAGTTTCCAAAGATTGATTCAATACAATTTTTCTATAAAATATGCTTAATTCAATTAGCAGTATGAAACTTATTTTTCTAAACCATAATATGTGAATTTTTGTTCGTTCAATAACATCAATGAATTTTTCTATGCATCATATTTATTTGAAAACTTGTAATTAGGTATTATTTTTATATGAATCAATAACCTTTCAGTATAATTGAAATACATTCGATCAAACTGAATTATTCGTTATTTCTTATTGTTAGAAGCAAGGCGATTTTATTGAATCAACGAGAATCAATTAATATGTTAAAATGAAATAAATTTTTTCGCTGTGTGAAAAAAATTGACTTACGAATCCATTAAGATTAATAAATAATTCTGCAACGACTTCAAAGAAAAGATTCGTTTTTGTTGAAACAGCAACAATGTTGCTGTTCTAACAGCCCAAGTTTATGGATTTTAAACAATTTAATTCAAATATAGCACATTTAAGGTATGAATGCATGACTTCTGTTCGAATTACTACGAGCACCCTTTGTATCGAATAATAATTTTAGTGCTTATTAGCCGATTTTCAAATTCATTTTTAAGTAATTTAACATAAATTAAACTCGTACTACATTACTGCACACGATAAAAATTATGGATCCGAGGTTAGTCGCGTAAACGAGAATAGTTTATGTTCACTTGGTTACGTTGTTGATTATTATACTTACTTTTTGTTGCACTAAATCAAAGTTTAATTATAAGTTTACGCGCTAAGAGTGACAAAGCGCCGTCATTTCACACATGTATAAACAGTGCACAGACACGTTACCGTGCAATTTACGTATGCGGAGTTTTGGCAAAGTTCGTAGCGGTACGGTGCTTGGTCCCCAGTTGATGGCTCACGTAAGCGGCGTGCAGTCGCGCTGGCTATGGTGTGTGTGTGTGTGTGTGTGTGTGTGTGTGTGTGTGTGTGTGTGTGTGTGTGTGTGTGTGTGGGGGGGGGGGGTCTACCGTATAATCATTTTCCACGGGTGAGCTCGGCGAAATGTGCGTAAAATATCCACATTTTGAAATTGAGGAATTCAAAAAATGTTGAAGAGAAAATAAATGCCTTTTCCCTGTCTACCGGTATAATTCCCGGAATTTTCTAGACTGACAAAATTCCCTGACATTTGCCAGTTTTCCCGGTCTGTCGCCACCCTCCATTCTACTTGTCGTAAACGATGCTCATGATAAAAAATAACGATTCCTTACTCTGATCTTGTTCGAAATTAATGAAGATTTGTTTTACACCGTCAAAATCGCATCTAAGAATGCGAGGCAGGAGTAAAAGATTGTCGAAAACAAGGGCGATAACTGCAACCTGGTTTTTCAAGTTTGAGGAATTAGTGCAGCTTGGTATTGGAATGGTTGATGCACCAATACACAAAACTGGGACAAGATCCATCCAGTTTGGATCACGTATTGCTTCAGCACAGTCCTTTGCGATTGGATAAATCGTGTTGTTCCCATCTCGCAGTATCATTGAGCATTCGGTGTTCTGTAATTGAGAAATTAGACGGTAGAATCTTTCGGTTACTTGCAAGTCAGGCTTTTTTTTCCACAGAATTCAAAACTTCTATCAAAATGAAATGTATGGGATAACAAATCAATGGATTTTATAAAACATTAAGTTTCCAATTACAAAATTGAGAATTTTCATAGAAATATTGTTACGTCGTAGAAAATAAATTATTGAATGGAAAAAAAAACCGCATACTTTTTACATAATCGAGTTTCATAGAAACGAATCACATTTTCTGTTTATGTAGAATTATTTTGTTCCAAGTTTTTGAAGCAAGAACGATTTGTTGCCAGTAAAAATATAATTCTTGAAATAAGAAATCAATCTGTTCCTCATGAAAACAGACTCTGGGAACGATTTCATCACCAAATATATTTCAGAAGGTGAAATTTGTTTTTTTTTTCACCAAAAAAATCAAATTTCTTTGTACAAAATCAGAGTTCACCGGAAACAGGAATTCAACTTTCATCCAACATGTCAATGGTCTTCGACTAAAGATTGTATTTTTCAATAGGAAAATTATCTTTCTTGATTCAGAATCAAATTTTTCCAGTGGCGAATGAACGATTTTTGAAGCAGAATTATTCCAATTGTTGAAAAATAATTTTTTTTCGAAAGAAAAACCAGATTTCATTGATTGAACAATCAGTTTTCAACAATAAGCTCCAAAATTCGTAGTGAATAATACATTCTTATTACCTCGCCTGCGCTGGTCAGACTGATACTCTGTGGCTGTAGTCCAAGAAAAGAAGAAATATCCGAAGGTATATAACAATCTTGAACATATCGCCCGGTGCTTAGGTTATACACAACGTAACTGAGCTTCGTTCCGTTCTTTAGTATCGCATGTATCCCTATAAGAATAAAATCACAAAATGAAGATAAAAAATAAAATGGTTAGATATTCGCCAAAAGTCCATTTTGCATCTTCTTTGATACCAATTTATAAGTGATGGCAAAATTTATAACAAGGATAATTTTGATGAATGCTTCTTTATTACCTAGACCATCAGTTGAAATAGTAAGCAGATTCTCGTTAGATACTTCTACAAGATTCACTCGTCTCGGTGTTCTTTGAAAACAGTCAGGGGCTCTCGAATTCAGCGGAGATTTAATCACCTACATTGATGATAAATTTGGAAATGTGAATTTTTTGAAACAAGATTAAGCTAATGATTGAGCTTATAAGTAATTCTCAAGCTTCACCATGTGCGATAGAGAATTTATGTGTTGCTTTCAAAAGTTTTACTTTTCAAATGAACTTCAGGGTTTCAAAGTATAAATTGAAGTTTCAATGTTATGAAAAAAACAGAAAAATTATTCAAAAGACTCGAAGATTTTGTTATTTCTAATTTTCAGTGATGATTCTAATTGATCTAATTCTGTGTTGAAAGACGATTATTCACCTGTAATTCATCTTTTCTTAATAATCTGCAATCTGCAAGGAGCTTTATGAGTTCTTCAGCGGTCAGGTCTTTGAAATCTGATGTACTAAAGTCCTTCTCTTTAGTCTCTTTTTCTTTCTCTTTAGAATCTTTGGAAAAGAATTTTACTGCTACGTAGCAACCATCAACTTTGATAACTTTACCTATACAGAAAGGAAAACGATGAGTAAATATTCAATTAGTCAAAAGTTAGTTGGGTGAAAATTATATGAGAAAAAATCGGAGAAATGAAAAAAAAAAAAAATTTATAAAAAATCTGAATATTTTCGGAGAGTTTCATATAATTTTACAGACGGTTATAAAATCTTCCTAGACTTGTATCAGATTTCATACATATTCAATAAATTTGATATTTTATTTAATTTTTGTAAAGTTCTAATTGAAATTTGTCAATGTTTTGTAATATTTAGATGGTTTTTCAAGAGCATTACCAAACTCTGTAAAATTCCAACAATACTTCACACAGTTTCATAAATTTTTCCAAGGTTTTATAAAAATTCATTAAAATATTGACAACATGTTAAACATTATCCTATTGAAATTGGGCGAAATTTTTCAACAAAAATAACAAAAAATTCTTAAAAGAACTGTTAATTGATGTTCATAAGAAGAATTTTTACCGATGGGAACCGTTTTAACGTCTTCAACAAAGACGACGTCTTTAAGCTGCCAATCCTCTTCGTCTTTTCTTTCTGGCTCACCCTCGCCTCTCGGAGCCATTCTTTTCTGTCGTTCTGAAACCACGAAATGAGTCATTATTAATTTACTTTTATAACTAAATTTCGGGAAAGAAACAAAAAGATGACTAACTATGACTGGTAGTAATGCTGCCTGTATCGCTGCAGGTGCTAGAAGCAGGAGAAGGCGGCGGGGGCATATCTAGCCTGTCCGCAGTCTCTTTGTGATTAGTTTTGCTTGGTCCACTGGTAGAAGTTGGTGGAATAACTTCACGCTTTTCTATAGGATTAGTTGGGAGCATTATACCGGCTGGTAAAATTTTGAATCTACAAGTAGCGTCCAAATTCCATGCAGCTGATAATAGCTGACCAACTTTTGGGACTCCGTTCGCTATGGTGAAACCTAAACGAAAATGAGTTAGCAGATAATTAGGTATTCATTACCGTGGAAAATTATTATATCTATGATTTTACGTAGTGGAAACTCAAAAATAAAATGGATTTTTTTTATAGAGAATCGAGGGTTTCGGTGCAGATCGATGTTTTGGACTGAAATAACGCTCTAAGCAAACGGAAAATCAATATTATGGAGATAAATTTAGACATTTCCAGTAAGAAATCAATATTTGTAAGCGAACATCATCTTGATTTGACGAGAAATCGATTTGTTGTTTAGAAGAAACTGAACTTGATTAACTGTAAAATTCAGTCGCTTGGGGGGGGTTTCATGTTTTTTTATTGTGAGATTGTTGTATTTCTGTGAAAACCTAGTTTTCTTCAATAGAAATTCAGGTCATTTCGGTGAAAAATTGATTTTAAGAATTGAAAGTCAACTTGATACATCGAACTGAATAATCGATAAGCTGGAGGCAAAACAATATGAATTCATGGTAAAATTGAGATTCTTAGATTACATCTCATGTTCTTAACTACGACATGATTCTCATTAAACGAAAAATCAAGTTTTTTACTTAAGATTCGGATTTCTGTTGAAAAATCAACCTTTCGAAAACAAAATCAATCCATTTGAACGTAGAACCAAGTTTTGTAGTTGAAAGTCAATATTGTCAACTACAAATTAATTTTAAGCAATTGGAAAATCGTATTTTTTTACATAAAATTCGGATCTAGGTGCCGAAAGATCAGATATTAAAATAAGAAATCAATTGGATTCCTCTTAGAAGCAAGTTTGCACCTCTGAAACAGTAATACAATTAAAATTTCTAGACTCACCGATAGCTCCAGGTTGATAAATCGGGCTATTTTTCATGCAGACATGTGTTCCATAGCTAATATCAGTAGATAAAACTGTAGAAGGTCTGTGTTTCCTAGACTTGGCTTTATATTTTTCCCACAATTTTTTCCGCTGAGCGAAAGGCAGGACCCCCCTACAAAAAAAAAAAAAAAATTAAAGAAGCAATCTTCGATCATACAGAATCTCGAATCAATGAAAATAAAAATTTTCTTCAATAGAATAACGAAATCAATCTTACCACCAATAGAGCGCTCCGCTTTCTAGTCTGGCGACAGTATACAGAGCGCAAGTGTGTAAAGATATTATTCTGTCTAGAGTAAATTCGGTAAAAGCTTGAGCCGGATGTTCTAGGCGCGAGGCAACGTGTCCTAAAAGATCGTCCAGCCAAGTAGCTACCTTTCCGCTTTCTGTGCTCACGGAACAACGAATTGCTGTTGCCGATATGTTTACTATCTTTTCACCAAAAAGAGCTAAGGGAATACTCTTTGGATGATGAACGTTTGGGTTCTGGAAAATAGAAGCAAATATATTCAGGGTGACTGGTTTTTGAATGCTCAAAGTTTTGAATTCGTATCTTTTTGCCCGCTTTCAGGAAATAAAGAGCCTGAATATCCATTTTCTGTACGAAAAAATTAAGTTTTTGGTATACCAAATCAGTTTTTGAAATTTGAAAAATCAAGGAGACAAAATTTCAACGATATCTAACCGACTTATAGTAGGTATTCAAGTTCCTTCGTGTTTTTTTGAATGGAAATTTGTAATATTTTGTTTCATTTTTCGAAAAAAAGAACACCTAACATTAATTTTTTGGTGAAACAAATGATTTTTCTACTTTTAAAAATAAAGGAAAGATAATACCAGCAAAGATTTGAGCAAGACAGACTATATTTTCAAATTATTTGAGCTTTTTTCGTCAACTAGCAGAAATAGGTGCCTGAATACAAAAAATTAATTTTTTTCAATAAAAAATCTGATATTCATGCGCTTGTTTTCCCCGGTGGATATAAAAAAAGAAACAAATTCACTTGAGCCCAATTTAAAAAATTGAGCAACTGATTTCATTACCAAAATATCATTCCCTAATGGAAAAAATTACTCTTTTAATTTTAAAAATTGGTAAAAAAGTATATTATCACAAATTTCAGTAACTGAGATTAAAATTTGAAGTTCATTTGATCTTCTTTGAAAAAAAAATTTGTAATTAATTGCTTTTTCCTGTGCAAACCAAATTCTCCAATTAAAATGACTGACTATGAATCCCACCTCTGGGTGTTTATAAGGTTCAGGATCAGCCCAGCGCCACTGGTAGAGTTGCCCAGTCGATGAAATGGCAATTAATTCGCTATAAAGTGCAGCGATTTGTATGAATCGTGGTGCTGGATCTCCACAGCGTTCGTGCCACCATTCAAGCTCCTCGGACATCCATAGCGGACTTTGAGAAGCAAGTTCCTTCTTCTTGTTATCTTAAAAAAAAATGTAGAAACTCGATTTTATTCATCAAAAAACATTTACATTCTCAAAAATTCGAAATATTTTGAAGAGAGTTGTACAAGAAATAGTAAATTTATTAAGAATCACCTGGATCCTTTTCCCAAGAATCCTTCAAAGCGGTTTCTAGCCATCTACGAGGTCCATAATATTGTCGATCTCTCCATCTGCTAAAGCTGTCTCGATCTCTATCTCGGTCTGCAGATCTTTCTCCGTCTCTATCACTTCCGAGTCTGCGAGAGGAACTTCCGCGGCTTGATTTATGTGGTAGAAAAGAGAGAAATGAAACAGAGTTAATTAGTTTATTTATTTGCTTTTTAATTTTTTGTTCAAAGGTATTTTGGTAAATGAAACAAATTCAAAGAGTGAAAAGAAAACAGTTTATGTCTCTGTACCTTCTGATTCCGGCGTAGCCAAACATATCTTCTGAAAACATTGAATCAGCATCTATAATGACAGAGTGTTCATTACTGAATCCTCCATCTAGAAGGGATATCAAATCTTCTGGAACATAACTGTCCGCTGCATCTTCTGCGTCATCACCTTCCTCGTCATCTCGAGAGAGGAGATTGTTCACAGCTAAGTTTACATCTAAGTTAGTACGCTGGAAGAGGGAAATTAAACCGTCAATAATTGTTATTCATTACGTCTGAAGAATTTTGGTGGAAAAATCTATCGGATTTCAATCAATTTTATACAATCTTTAATTGCATTTTGATAATTAGAAAAAAAAATTTATGAATGAACAGAAGTTAAAAAGTAATGAAATTATCTTTAGATGAAATCAATATTTATCGATTTATCGGGAATTTTCATGTGTTGGCTTCCGTTTATTGTTATAAATTTTCTTTTCAGAGTCAAACAACAGAGAAGAGTGCGATTTGCGATTTGTAATTTAGGTTTGTTAGGAATAATAATTACAATGAGGACGCTAAGTTTTGAAGAGGAATATTGCTTCCCCACATGACACAATGTTCACAGCAACATTACAGAAATTGTCTATGCTGTATGGGCTATTATGTAGAACAGAAGGACTGATTTTTTCGGAAAAGTGTTCTTTTTTCTTAAAAATAGGTTCCTACAAGACAAAAATAAAACTGGGAAATGTTGAGTTTTTGCAAAGAAGGCCGATTCCAGTGTTGAAATTTTAGGAATAAAACAAGATTTTTGCTTTCTTTTCACAAAAAAAAAAAAACAGTTCTTCAGCAGAGAACAATTTTATTGTGATTGGGTATCGAGATTATAATCTATAAAACTGATTCTACAGTATGAGCACTGATTTTTTCCGAGATCAAGATTAATTTTAACAATACATCCATTTGTTTTTCTTTTACATAAGCTATCGGTTGATAAAGAATATCAAGATTCTATTAAAAAAATTAGGATTCCTCTAGATAAAAATGATTTTACAGTAAAAAACACAGATTCTTTTTCTTGAAGAACTACAATAAGTTACATGATTTTGTTTTTTGAAAACAGTTCTTCTTTCAGTTTGAGAAACTGATTTTCTGTTGGGACGGAGAATTACGTTTGGAAAAAATAAAATTGATTCTATCTTGAAAACTATTGAATTTTCACTGAAAAGCTTGATTTTTTTTTTTTTTTTTAATTAGTTCTCGTGCAATGGATACTTTCATTCAAAGAATTCAGACTTTATTGAATAACAAATGTTCCACAGTGAAAAAATGTTGAATTTTGAAGAGGAAACTAGATTCTACAGGGAATTTTTTTGATAAAGACTATTAAGACTATTGGTAAGGTAAATTAATATTTTTTCTCAAGAACTTGAGATTCTGGTTGAAAAGTATGATTGTATAGTAGGAAACCAAAGTCCAACTATAAAATTAGTTTCCACAGCAAGAAGCACCTGAATTCCCTACAATATGCTGGTTCGACACTACAACAAATGAGGTTCACTTTCTTTATTGTGAATTGAGTTTACAATGAATGCAGTTGATATCCTTGTCAGAAAATTGATGCTCCAATAGAATACTAAATTTGCTGATAAACGAAATTATGTTCCTACATTAAAAGACTGGTTTGAGAATCAAATGCCCGCAAATTTCAACTGAAAAAACTCAATTCCACAATGGAAAATCCTGATTTCAGTTTTCGAAAGTTTCAAAAGTATTCAGTTTCTATTAAATAAACTTTATTCTAAAGTAAGAAATATTGAACTTCGACCACACAACCCAATTTTACGTCTGAAAACACTTATTCTACATTTTTGAGGACAATTCGTGAATGATAATATATTATTCACTTCCCAGAAACTCAACTTTCGATTTGATGAACCTGATTTAGAAGCCAAAAACATTCAAATTCAATTAGGAAACTTGATCCACAATAACATGGTGGCGCCACTCAAATCTCAAATTCAAATTCCCTGACTTTTCAGATTTTACCGGTTTTCCAGGTGAATGGCCACCATGAACAGCAAAAAATCTTATCTAAAAACTAGAGTATCTGATCAAGAAATCGGATATAAGATTATTTTCATCCACATTTATATACAAAGTTGGCTGTTCTTTATGTAAAATGGATTGATATTGATAGAAAAGGTAGAAAAAGAAAGTGAATTAATTCCGTGTTATAATACGAAATAATACTATGTACATTTTCAATAGTATCTCCAAACTTCTTTCAATATATTGAATCTCAAACGGATAATGGATAATAAATGTCTGAGAATGGAAAAAGGACAAATAATGTTTGTCACAACACACCTGTAGCTCTCTGATAATAAGATTCCTGCTTTTTCCTTGTAGCACGACTTGAGCCTGGGAGATGAGATCCTCAGGAACAAACGGAGCAGGAACAGAAACGATCGGACGAGAACTGCTGCCGCTTGCGCCACCCATTATCACACCTGGAGGACCGCTTCTTCCCGCACCGCTGCTACTACCACCTCCTCTGATCGCCGAACTATTTCTCATTATTCTAGCTCGCGACCTGCTTATTCCTGCCCTCCCTCCACTTCCACCTCCGCTACTACCACTTGGCGCAGAACTCGAGTTCCCAACGTGGTTTTTGTTTGTACTTAAAAAGAAAAAAGAAGGAGGTTTTTGAAACTCTTTGCACAAGATCTTCAAAGCTTTGAATTACTTGGAGTTTTATTGTAGACAGCTAAATTTCTAGGTGAATCTTTTGTTTTGTCTCATTGTTTCTCCGATTCCTTCAGTTTGATAGGCTCTGTGATGAAATTGCATAATTTTTTTTTCAACTACTTGAAAGAAGCTACTGGAATTGATTGACGTTACAACAGAAGGATCCCTTCCATATAAAAACAATTGAAAAAGTATTGTGCGTATTCGGCAGTTCAGTAAAATTTTGCAGAGAACCCATAAACCTGTTTAATATAGATATATAGACATACTCACTTTCTGTTTGGTTCATTTTTGCTCAAGTCCAATCTGTCCGAGAGCACGGTGAAAGCGACTCGACAAATTCTGTTGTCTTCCATAAGAAGAGCAATATGAGTTGGACCAACGACGATTCGTTTAACGGATCCTTTGAGCCCGCTGAGAGCAGGCGGTGTAACAAATCCATACCGGTTGATCTTTTCTGCAACTTCTTTCAGCCTGGAAAAGAGATTTGGAGAATATTTGTTCAAGTCTATAGATACGTTTTCTGATTTCTACATTAATTTTTTTCATCATCTCTTCTCTAGATAAAATCAGGTTTCAGTAGAAATTTGCACATTGTAGGATTTCAACAGTTTGGAGTTATCCTTTCCTTCCTTTTTTTTTTTTTAATTGATTAGAAATCTGATCGATTTATATATGGTGAGTGAGATTGATCTACGTGTAGCACCGACTTTGAACTTCTTGGATCTGATCTACATTCATCATTTCTTCATTCTATTACTCAACATTTAAATACATATCAATGTTATTGTTCGGGCACTAAGAGAATAAGAAATCAGTTTCTTAGATGTTTTTTATCAAATGAACAATTAGCAAATGATTTCAATTTCGTACATAGTAACTTGTTTTCAATCAAATTCTAAAACGATCAGAAGTCAATAACAATAACATTATGTGACTAGAATAGATTTTCAATTTCTCTCAGATATGTTCGAAAATTGAAAAGGGGAACGAACTCTAATACCATACGATACTGAAAAACAATAAACCCATTCTCAACAAACTTTGAAAAGAAATTTCCTCATGACCTAACTGATGATTGTTGTCGTTTCTGAAACGTGACTCGACATAGAAAATGCTTATGGGTGAATGTACGCTATTGGGATTCAGCTCCATACATTTATGCCTCTTCTTCTCTTTAAGTTTAGCATTTTTGACTGGGTCGTACTTCAATAGCTGACGCAATCTTACAGCTTGCCTATTTTTTCAACTGTCCTTCCACTGGCTCAAATGTATCTCCCCTGGCGCTCAAAACGCCAAAAAGCCCCTTGGAATTCACTAAACAACTGTACTAATACGTTTTGATTTAGGCACGTCCAGCGAATGAGATATACAAATATTCAGAAATATTCCTAACAGGGGAAAGACGACATTCACCGGCACCGAGCCTCATGAGCGGATAAGACATGACTAGTTTACACGTTCTTCACCTAGAACTGCTCGTTTGAATAACTTCTGCCGATTTCGCTAGTAACGCTTTGACGCCATTAAGGTCCAAAACAAAGCGCTGTGTTCTACCACGGGATTTATGAATTTGAAAAACGCCAAAGGAATTAACCAGAAAGTTAGGGGACGTGAAAAACAATGAATAATTTCGAAAATCGTAATGATTGTTTGAGTAATTCTATATCCAGATGATTTATAGAAGTATTAGCTTCAATACTATTACAAAAAGAAAAACGGATGAACGGTTGTTAGAAAACAACATACGGAATCATACCAGATTGCAGGGAAGCGGCAAGCCAGGGAAGAAAACATTGATGGCATTTTAGATTGGGTTGCTCAATAAATATGATTCTATTTGACAATAGAAGTATGAGGCCCTACGAAAGACTATATCTACAAAAGACATTTCTTGCTATCCCACGAGCATTTTAATTTTATCATTAAAGTTATTTTACATCACATTTTTCCTTGGGGCGTGCAAAATCCCAATAACATATATTCACCCTTATTTTGAAATAATATGATATCTTCTATAATATGAATCAAGAAGTAAACTGAAACAGCAAAAATATTACAGAAAAAGATGTTTAATTCTTTGAAAAAAGTTCGAAGCAAAATTATAATTTCACATCTCAAATCACCTTGTTGCTTAATTCGATATCATGATAACTTTCAGTGAATCTTTTCACTCAGTCTGTTACGTGCCATGTGACCCAAAAATTGCCTCACATTAGAGTTTCACGTGTTTTGCCAAAAAGAGCGAAACGAAAAAACAAAAAAACGGGCAAAAATAAAGGAAATTTCAGTCAACAGACATTTGAGAAATGGGCACCAAACTCACGAGACTCTATGGAGTAGAGTCGATATAGATTTTTGAAATATAGGGTTCACTAACTTTACCAGCATTTCTATCGCAGAAATAGCAGGTTATGAGTTTAGTACTTTTGAAGCAATGCGCGACGACTGAAAATTTTCTATTTCTTCAAGCAGTGATTAGTCTATTAATAGTTCATTCACAATCTAGATCAGCGCATGCGTCACATGCTGACGATGATAGATTCTCTAAACATTTAGCTAAAAATCACCACTTCAGCCCAGAATGAAAAATGAATAGGGATGAAAATCCACATTGCTTTCTGAAAGGATGCGATTGATCGCAAGTAAGGAATGCACATTTTCTTCCAAAATCATGAAAATTTAATTCATTTTCTCCCACAGCTTGCTGATTTTACAAGGTTATCGTGATTTTCAGGTCTGTGGCACTCCTACTTCGCTCTCTCGACACGCAAAACTTTTGTCCTCCTCATGTTAGTATACTACTGAATAGAAGCAAGAATGATGAATCGATGACAATATAATGAATGAATAAGTTAATAAATGGGAAGCTAAATTTTGCACTCAGCCATAATTATAATGAAACTCATCAAGTATTCAGCTTCAATTAAACATGAAAGGAAGAGGAGAAAAGAATGAAAAAAAAATGATTCATCATATTGTGAAATAACGAGAAACGGGATCTTCGTTTGCTACATCTCGAAAAATATTCCTAATCATAATAGGGGAAAGAGTAATTAGGGAAGAAAGAACGCACATGCATAAATTATTATTATAATTATGATCACTATTAGAATCGCATTGCATGCACAAAAATGATGGAAAAAAAATAACCGACGGTTACGGAAAGTACAATATAGTGGTAAATTCAGCTCGAATATTATAACGATAGATTAGATGTTGGGGGGTTCTTTTATTCTCTTATTTATGTATCGGCGTAAGTGTGAGTATGATTGATCAAGAATAACGTTGTAATTTGGATAGTCAGAGCCTGGAATTACAGCCGGTGACTACTGCAGATGCAAAGCGTAGTCGAAAGTACGGTATGTTATCCGACGACGACGACGATGATGATGATATTAGATACATGAGTGAGTAAATGAGTTCGAGTGTTTAACGTTACCTGTCGTTGAGTTGATCATCGGTGCCTGGTAAAGGATGAACGACAAAGTGTATCGAAGACATTTTTGGGTCGATTATAATGCCGTTATTATGGGCAATGTATTAGTTTAATTTAAATAGTGAACTAATTGATTTAGCCCGAGTATCAGACTAAGACATTTTTCTTCACTATGTTATCAGCGGAATAATATTCGGCCATGTTTCGTGAGAAACAACCAACCACGGGTTCTCGAAGGCACTAGAAAATCTGCTGGTGGCTGGTGGCGTTGAGTGTAGAAGAGTATAGAGGTGCGGACAGCGTGGTGGGGGTAGGCTCATTTGCTTTTCCTTGTTATACTTGAGCTTTGCTGACCCGGCAAGAGATGGCCTGACGCAAATCGCTTGATTTTCACTTGCGCATGCAAGAATGCCATGAGAATGCCTCGTAGTACAGACAGAGATAAGGAAGGAGATCGCTCACGCCATGACAAAATATACGTACGACTTTTTGGCTAGCGACGCCTAGCGGAGTGTAAGTCAATTAGTTCTAGCGGCAGAGCGGGGCAAAGGGGGAAATTTCGACAAGCCTAGATCTCACTAGTTTTGCGTACTAATCAAGTCGTAGATGTGATACCGCCCGTAAAAGTGCTGTACGAAGTCCGGATGAGTAATTTCAGGCATCACTGGCTGCCGGTATCTGCGAATTGACCGCTGTAGTTGGTCGAAGTATTTTAGTTCTTTGCGCAATTACAATTGGTTACAATGTACACAATATGTATTCCTAATGAATACACATAATATACATAGAATAAAATACATTTGTAAATATTGAATTGGAAATTGAAAACAATGTTGACGAGATATTTCGGTTCGTATGAATCAATTATTTCAGTCTATTAGATTTCGCTTACTCAGGAATCCGATCCCAATGAAACGAAAAGAATTGAAACGAATTAAGTATGTAAAAAACGGAATTGGCACGAATTAGATACAATCAAAAATTCTTTTAATCGCAAAGAATTGACACACAGGTATTTTTAATTCTATCCAATTCGTGTTAATTCCGTTTCCTACATACTCAATTCTTTTTCTTTCACTGGGATAGACAACATCCCTACTCAACCACTATGTTGAAATTTCTATAAATTTGGGGAAGAACTCTGAAAATTAACTACACGGGGTAATTAACGATGGATCTGAATAAGTTATATTTATGTGTGTAATACTTCGGTGATTTCAACTGACAGCAGTCGCCGTGCGGAGGTATAGCGCGAGAAGGGGAGTCGTGAAATCGCACTCTATTGCACCCTCCCCTGCAGCGGTACCGTGCGGCGAGCCGCAGTCTCACAGTTGGTCGAAATCTGACTGGCATACTGCAGTATAAGGCGGTTGATTATCGGCGGTGAGTAAGTTACTCTGACACGTTAGTTGATGCTCATCAGAACAGTCTCCCTATTGTTTCAGATCCACCTGAACTTTCTATTGCTCTTTCTAAAATCGATTAGATGATTCTCTAAAAATCGTACGGGACGTTGAAGACTGGAAAACTAAGCAACAAGTCATGTGTATTCGAACTACATTGTAGTTGAGGAATTTTTGTTGTCACTTAGTTGCACCTTGTTTTCGATAGAAAACTTCATCTCCGGAGTGATTTTACATGAGTTTTCTAAATTTTGTATTTCCGAAGGTCGTGAAAAAAGAATTAGGTCATATTTTTATCTGTAATTTAATGAAGTAACTATACTAACCGTCCATTTTTATGCTAGGAGTAGTCGAGGCGGGCTAGACGATACAACGTTGAGATCTCGGAATACGTGGATCCCAAAAAGATTACAATTGATTTCACTTTCTAATAAGATTTCAATCAAACTTCATCACCTGAGATCACTTGCTTTTTTTTTTTTTTTTTTTCTCTTCAATTTTTATTCAAAGGCCATAGGGTGACAATTGCGGGGCGAAAATGCCTTCTGCGAATATCATAATGATATTTTATGGATGAGTAGGTACTATTCAAATACTAACAATAAGATTCTGAGAGTTTCAGACCTCAGTCTCGGTTCTTGAGGAGAATGAAAAAAATAAAAAAATAGAATATAATCTTTTCTCAGGCTTGACTTGACCGATTTCTTTGAAAATTCAATGTGTCATCGAGGGAGTCAAGAACTCTCATAGACACAACAGACAGATTTTTAGCTTGATGAATTCACGATGAAAAAAATGTTATTAAATTTGTTAATAATTAGTTTTATCGTGAATTTATTAACATAAGCCAAAGATCTGTTCATTGTGTCTATAAAACCTCTTGACTCGCTCAATAACATACTGAATTTCCAAATGAATCGGTCAAGTCAATCCTGAGGAAAAAATTGTTTACGAATTTTTTTTTATATATATTTTTCTCAAGAACCAATTGAGATCGAGGTTCAAAACTTCCTGGAGCTTTGTATTTCCATAGTACCCACTTATCCATAAAATATCATCAAGATATCTGCAAAAGGTATTTTTACCATGCTTATCCCTATGGCTTTGTAAAAGAAAGAGGACGTTTTTTCAAGTGGTAAACTTTGATTCAAATTCAATTTCGAAGAGATTGCGAAGAATTTCATCAAAGTCATTCTGGATCCGCATAGTCTCAGGTGGATATCTATGCCGCCTCGGCTAGAGTTTGATTCACGATTTTTATAATGGCCCTAGTTTAAAATGTTCTTAAAACTACAAACTTTGAGAAAAAAAAAATTCGTTTTTTGACAATTGCATGGTGGTGATACCTCTGAAGAGGTATTTGCAAGCCATTCTCAATCGCGTATTCGCGTACGTTATTCGATTTTCGGATTAGAATATGTCCGAGGAAAAAAATCTGGCGGAGGAGTAGGAGAAACTGAGGATGGCGAAAGAGAAATTGGAAGAGAAGAGGAAAATTAGTGAATGGTAGGAGGAAGTAAAAAGGACAACGGATGAAGTAGGAAGCAAGAGGGCAAGGGCAGAGACCGAGGAGGAAAAGGGGCCGGTGCACCGAATAAAAGAGGTATATCAGATAGATATTACTGGTTTACCTTAATTTCCATTTTGGTTTCTTGTTTTGTATAACTCAAATTTCAAAACACCGACTTCTAACAAGAATCTGGTTATTATACCTTTAGTTGCGTCGTTGACACATTTGATCTAATTTTTACTTCATCATGTGTATCCATCGGCCGTTACTCATTCGTTTTTTCCGATTACATAGGTGGAACAGGAGAGAAAAAAAAAAAAAAAAAAAAAAACAGCGCGACGGAAAGTGAGTATATACAATTAAGTGAAATTTATAATTAGAATTAACTTTACACTCCGATGATTTATGAAGCTGAAGTTAGCAGCTGGACTTAGCAGCCACAGACGCTGGCCCAGGCAAGAATATGTTGCCCGGGGACCCGGTCCAAAAAAATTCTTGAATATGCAATCAGAGCTACTTGTGTTGCAGAATTACTTTGTACAATGCCCAGTATAGCATTCGGGTGATGATAATTGATATCATAAGATGAACAATACGGGAAACAATTAAAAATAGTGACAATCTTCACCAGAAATTGGATAAGTGAATCTTAAAGGTAAATTACGGACGCATCATCGAAAAAATTTGAAAAAATTCACAGGTGTTCCACTTTTCACATAGAATACCAAAATAACTCGACCTTTGTGTTGCGCGACTTAATTCATTTGTTATTAATGTTGTTAATAAACAAATAACAGCCACGCAACAGAAATGCATCATCAACAAATTTTGAAAAACTTCACGGGTGGTCCACTTTTCACGTAGAATACCAAGATAACTCGACTTTTGCATTGCGCGACTCAATTAATTTGTCATTAATTTCTTCAATCAACAAATAACAGCCACGTGGAAACGCATCATCCAAAAAATCTGAATAAATTTACAGGTGTTCCATTTTTCACATAGAATACCAAGATAATTCGACTTTTGCATTGCGCGACTTGATTCATCTGTTAATAATTTTTGTAATCAGCAAACGAAGCGACGACGATACGCATCATCAAAAAAATTTGAAAAAATTCACACGTGTTCCATTTTTCATGTAGAATACCAAGATAACTCGACTATTACGTTGCGCGACTTAATTAATTTGTTATTAATTTTTCTAATCAACAAATAACAGCGACCGGGATACGCACTGTCTTAAAAATATGGAACGTTGCCCTGTTGCTTGCACCCTTACGATCATCAACGTCCAATCTCTGAGTTGCACGACCCCGTTTTTCATTTCACAACAAACAAATGATGGTATGTATTGGTAACAGAGTCCCCTCAGACCAGATCGGTTATACTGATGAGCGTGGCCGTTTCCCAATTCACTTTGCCACCCTACATCCCAATGAGTAACAATCGTACAAAAATTGGAGCATTCGGTTGAAAAACGTCTAGTAAATGTATTTAAGTATATTATACGCAGAGTTGGGCGTTTTTGTAATTAATTACATTCAAATTGCAATTATAAATGTAATTAGTAATTGGAACTATTCCAATTACAAATTATGAAAGTAATTATTAATTGGAGAAATTGTCATTACAAATTACAAATGTAATTAGGTTCAAATTTCACACTAGTTACATGTAATTAGACCCCGAATTAGAGTAAAACTTTACCCTAATTACATGTAAATAGAATCAAATTCTTGGCCGATCAAATTTTACCAATGTAATTATGATCAAATTTTCTACCAATTACATTTTCCTAATAAAATTTATATAGATCTTGTTAGGTGAAATGTAATTGGGAATTGGTAGATTGATATCAATTTCACCGGGAAAATATAATTGGTAGACAATTTGGTCATATTTACATTGATAAGATGTAATTAGTCAAAAATTTGATTCTGATTACATGTAATTAGTGTGAAGTTTGAACCTAATTACATTTGTAGTTGGACATTTTCAATTATTAATTACTCTTGTAATTTTTAATTAAAGAATTTGAGATCACTAATTACGATAATTTTGAAGTAATTGATCACACTAAATATTCAGTGGTGCCCAACACTTTATATCCGTTTATTATACGTTTTTCGACCGGAGATTACTCCTATTTTGGTTCGATTGTTTTTCGATAGGCTAGCTGCGTACATAAGCATGCTTATACTAGTGCGGGTTTAGGTATGTATGCATATGTGACGTCCTGAACGAAACTAGTGATACTCAAGGCGCCACCTTCATTCAAATAGATCGTGGGTCCGTTAGTCGCCAAAGTCCTAATAGACACTTCAGCGAAATAAGATTGCGAATTGAATAAACTGTATTGGTAGGATTTAATGGAATAGGCGAAGAAATGAGGTTTAAAATGAAATGATAAACTGTATTATGATTAACTATGGGAGAGCAACTTCGACTGATTTATTCAAAGAACAGTATTTGCTTATTGTACAACTTTCTTACTCGAAAGTTAAGATAGAAGTGCGTCTTCTCTGGAGGGTCTCCAAGGGTGGAGAGCCCTCCGGAACATGGACACTGACACATACTATCATGCTTACATGTATATCTCACACATTCTCACACTATGCACACTCTTACTCTACACGCATCCATGCTGGTGGAGGGGGCGGCTACGTCGGAGCGCTCCTCCCTCGCATGGAGTTGAGATGCCTTCCCGCTTTCCTTACCTGCGCGTTTACCCGTGGTTTGAGCGCTTGGGACGCTTTCCTATTTCCGCGCATTTTCTTCGGTTCGGAGCCCGCCGGACTGTCGCCAGGTCTGGACAACATCTGGATCCCTAGTGGTACTCGCACTTGGATCAGTTTTTGGGAAACTAGTTCGGGGGAAAATATAGACAAAAGGACCCAGTTTCAAGGGTCCTCTTTTATGCTTTAACATATCTGTAGTTCGAGGGTTAGATTTATGATTTCGTGTCCTGTATGAATGCTCTGTACCTATTTCTATTCAGCAAAACTTCGCGGGAAATAGTTCGACGGCAAATAATTATTTCATATTATTTTATTGAGAATAATCGATTAACCTGCCATTTGAATTTAGCGCGTTATAAGGTGGCGACATCTATCAAAAATACCAGATTACTGGTCGCGACCACGGTCTTACATACAGGTCTGGAAACTCCAGTGGAGGGGGTAGGTCGCTTATTGAAGACGCTTGGTAGTTCATTAGTCGCCACTAGGTTCGCTGCTGACCCTTCTCCTTCAGTGGCGAGGGCCGGCACGGGCGGGGGGTTCAGACAAAGACAGCACTAGTCGGCCATGCTTCTATCTCTCTGTCTTTGTCCCGCCTCCATGTTTGTTACGCAGATATTTATGAAGGATGCGAAACACTTTAAAAACAGCCAAGATAAGCCGTCAGTCTCGGCAGTTTCGATGAATATAACTTTAAGAAAATATGATCTTAATCATAATTGAACCCTAAATCTTTTTAATCCAGCCGAACGCGATAAGCATATGCGATTCTGAAGAACTATTACGCAATGTGAGCTTTGACGGAGTGGTTCCGTGCCCTCCTCATAGACTAGATATTATGGGTTCAAACCCACATGCTTCAATTTTTTTTTTTTCTTTCATAAATCAATGTATGAATAATAATAAGTATGTATAATGAAAACTAAACGATATTAGGATTCCTTTCTGCAATTTAATATAAATAGAAATGCAAAACCCTTTGATATTTTGGGATGTCAAAGAAAGTACGAATGAACAATGAACCCTTTAATATGTTTTTGTTATTTATTTGATGTACCCCCTTCTAATCCTGAAACGTATTTTTGCAAGTATTTCAATTGCCAAATGAAGATAAGTAAACATAAAAAAAAACTTAAATTGTGTATCTCATCACGTTGGTGAAATGATTTTTTTTTGTTAGCAGATATTCCATCATGGTAAGTATAAATAAATGAACAGAAATCTAACTTAAACATAAGGGTGAAATAAATAAATAATTACAAAGGAACCCTTTTTCATATTATCATGTTTATTTTCGTTTATTTGCAGGTATTGCGGCTGTTAAATTCAGGTAAGTATGCATATAAATCAACCGACTCATATTTGTGTTTTCCCTCCTTCCATCTTTTTATAGCTATTCCAGTGGTTTAAATGCAAGTAACAATAAATATAATAGAAACTTTTTTTTCTTTTTTAAATCTTATAACGTTTTTTTTGTTTGTTTTCAGGTTATCCAGTCGTTTGCATTCAGGTAAGTATGAATATATACGAACATTTTATCACTTTTTTTCGTTATATTACGTTAGTTTTTGTTTCTTTGTTGGTATTTCAGTTCGATGGAGATAATCATAAATAGAAATCAACCCTTTAATACATTCTGACGTTTTACTCGTCGAATTTTTTTCTTCATCGCTAGGACTTTGCGTTGATCAACGGGGTTTAAAACACGACCAATCCGCTTTGTCGTTGGCTGATTCCTCAAACGTGCCTCTCGTTGCTGTATGCATCTTCTCGATTTCATGCAGGAATCGCATCTTATTTTTTTTGAGAGGAGAGAGCAGTCTTTGCTTCGCCATTTGTCCACATAATCTTTATATGCTTCGCCATCTGACACAAGATAGATGTTAATGTCACCAAGGCCACTGCAGACTCTCATCTTCTTAAATTTTTCGAGTACGTTCGGAAGCATTTCTTTTTTTTTTAAAACTCGTTCCAGTTCTTCCTCTGGTATGTCAACGTAATGTCCATAGACGAAGAATTTCAACGTCCCGTGCGCGTCAAGTGTAACACATTTTTGTGTTACTGGATAAGGAACGGGGATCCCCATCTTTAATATCGAGTACGAGAAGTACGTATATTGTGCATTGCTATTTTGGTCGATACTCCATGATTCTGGGATATAAGCAGAATATGCAGCACTAGTGCTCTCATTTTCTTCCGGAGTTTCTGATAGAACAAAGCAAAGCAATATTTATGAAGAGTGGTGTTTTTTTTCCAATGAAAATCACAGGCTCTTATTATCATTTCATTACATATAAGGTATCTTTTTTGTTCTTGGTCACCGTATAAGTGGATTTATCAATGAGTTGTTCTTTCAAGACGTTCGAAAAAAAGACAATTACTAATGGTGAGTGTGAATCGAAGAGTTCCATTACACTTACTGATCTGTTTAAATATCAATGATTTAATTCTCCATATTATTTTTTTCAGGTTTTTGTAGGTGTTGCAGCTTCTACAGCGGTATGGATAAATGAAATTCAACATTCATATATTTTCTGGTATCTGGTATCTAAACAACGGTAGGTGTTAATGGCATTCACAATTTCTTTTTTAATTTTTTGGTTTTTTTCAGGTGTTGCAGTTTCTACAGGGGTAAGTACAAATGAAATTCAACATTCTTATTTCACTTTATTTTCTTCCCACACGGGTAAACGGCATTCAGCGTTAATATTTTATTTCTTTTTTTCAGGTTTTTGAGTTGAAACACTGGTAATTATGAATGTCTTACACCTACAGTTGATACCCTCTCTGCTACCAGGTATGCTTATCAAATTGGCTATAAGTGCCAATAAGTGAAGTGAAAATAAAAGGTAAGTCAGAATATGTTTGGTGCTGCAAAAATAATTGCCCCTATAAAATTTATATATATATATGTATATATCAAGAGACGCGACAGCGTCTCGACGCCAAGTTAAAATAAAAATTTAAAAAGAAAAGCGCGAGACCACCGCACTCTTATATACTCCAAAGTGACCAAAAACCCGTTAAATTGAAACGTTTTTTCGATCTCACGCCGAAACGTGTAGATAAATTTAAAACCTGACGTCACTTTCATTATGAAATTATATATTACTACACACGGATAGCTGCAGTATTAGACGGTCTTGCGGAGAAATGAAAACGCAAATGCACACACCAAGCTTTTAAAATGTTACGGTGCGCTGGCCAGATTCTCTGGTCCAGCGCTATTTCCATCCAAAAAATAGAAAATGTTTATGAAAAAACTTGACTAAGAAAAAAAGTAACACATGCACATCGCATCAAATAGTGCTTTGGGGGTTCGCATCGATTCTGATTGATTTTACTCACCGACACCTAAGCTCAAAAAAAAAAGGATCAAAATCAAGCGACCGGAGAGCCCGGTCACCCGAGTTACATTTCATAAGACTATCACATGTAAAACTGAACATCTAGTGCATTTAACGATGAAAATACCAATTCGGGATACTTAATAAATAATCCTCCTAAGAGGACCCTGATCAGGGCCAAAATGTAAGATTTCAGTCTACTGTTGCAGCTTCCTCATATCTGTATATTATATTCTTCATATATACTTATTAAAAAAGAATAAAAATATTTTCCGAATTTATTTCTGACTGAAATATAAAATTTAAAAACCTGAACAAAAGTAAGGTTTTTTTTTGACAATTTAAACTACTATTTGAAAATTTATGTGCAATTTTTGGAGACATGAAAAATGTAGTCGCTCCCTTAACTTGGAATGCCTCATATTATAAATTATTTTTTCCCTACAAAAATTTAACAAGACATTGCATAACTCACGTTCGCTGATTTCAGGAGATGCAGGTACTTCAAAAATCTCGTGATGCGGCAAGGAATCTGCTATGACATGTTCACAACTCGATACATCCATTGATGGAAACGACATCCCTATGTCTGCAGTTGGCGAACGAACGCGAGCGATATCTGCAATGTTCATAGAAAAGATTTACCCATATTTCAATTACTCATATTCCATCATATTTTCTGTCAACGGTGTAATAAAGACTTTTTGTTTAAGGAAACTCACCGACCAAAGTGCTGATTAATTGCATTGATGGTTTCATGAAACTGAAAGACTTCTCAGGGATATTCGACTCCTGTACAATGCTCGTAGAATTTGTCGAGGAGTTTCTACAGTTGTCGTTCACTGGAATGAGCGAGCTATTCGGAAATTGCTTTGCGTATTCATGAAATGGATTGCAATTTTCCTTTCCTATTGTCATAGGACCGAATTTCGTAGGCACAGCGAACTTTTTTAGTTGTGGACATTTGTATCTGGCCTACAATAATTTACAAAAAACCATTTCAGTAAGAACTTTTTTGCAACCACATGCAAATTTTTCTTATTACTCACCCGTGCGATTATCCGCCCAGTTGTATCGTGCTTCACCCATTCGCGAGAAATATCGTTCTCATCGAAATGCTTTTCACACACAACGTCCGTTTGGTTTAATTTGATGATTCCCGGAATAGCCTCTTCCCACTTTTTGAACATTACCGAGTCTTTTGGTACGCGAAACATCGAGCACTTCGACACGGCTTTGCTGCCGGATTTGCAATTTTGTACGGCGCACCACTTCATCATTAAAAAAAATTATTTTTTCAAGTAATCCAAAATCTCGTACGATCGTATCGAAAACGCCGAAAAAAAAATAACGATTACGAGCCAAATGCGTTTTAAATCAGTATTGAGGTTATGTATATCTGGATACGGAACCGCAACGACAACTAGTGGCCCCCGATAGAACTAAAATTTGTCCTCACTAAGCGACCCACACACGGACTTATGGACGGAGCGCAAGCTAGGCTTGCTGGCGAGGGGCATGAATCTTGGGGAGAGTACATGTGGTAGCCATAGACTTATAAGATAGACTGAGCGCTCTTATGAGCCGCTTGAAGCTAACATTTAAAGGACAGAGATATGTCCGGAGTACTGCTCTCTCTGTCTGACGATATTTGTGGTGGGGATTGAGTGAGGAGAACGAGGAGAAATCACGCGCTTGCGTATGCGAATAGATATATATAACCACCACGGAATAAAACTATAACTAACCTAACTCCAAATAGTACGAATGTTTATAAACAAAATGTATGTGTGCATGGATAACAATATCATATAGAAATAGTTTTTAAATGATTAAGGCCCAGTTCCACAAAATCTGGTCAAATTTTTTTCACCTAGTTTCGACATAGGGTAACCGGAATTTAAACGCTTAAATCGCAGTTGGGGCACTGGGCCTAAGAAGGATTAACGAATTAATACAAACAACCTTAGAATATTGCAAGAAACTTCAGTTTATTAAATTTATTATTGACTTAAATTTATATAATATATTGCCTATTGCATAAAATCACAGGTAATAAGTTATTATTATGTTATTACTAATAACATAATAGGTTCATTTTGAACGAACAAAATACAATACAATAAAATCACTGGTTAGCAAAGATAACGAGTCGATTGTGGAAAGTTCTTAGACGTTGAACTGACTCCTGTAGCGAACGACTTTTGTGATACAATCTTATTTTGTAATATCTAGTTAAAATTTTATCCACCAACTCATTTCTATGGTTGTTTATAATTAATGACTGTTCGGGATACATATCAAGTAAAGGAAATAAACTATGCGGAAGTAATCGTTTAGCATCAATGACTAGTTTTGGTAGTACATTCTTCTGAGTGAAAATGTTATTCGTATTTCTCATTACCCTTACAGCAGTCTTGCAAATTATCACGACGTCATCACTGGGGATAAGTAAGCCACCTCTATTTTTCCTTTTTAGAAACAGCGAAGATGCATTGTCCGATTCTAAGGCTTGTAGACAAACTGGGCATTTAATTGTTCTTTTTAAAGCTTTAACTATTGCACCAGCGATGTGAGTAACCACTTCGCTGCAATACTCATTCCAACTCCAGCCATTAGAGGCCTCGTAATCATGATCAAAGGCAATTGCATCTTCCAATAATGTAGCGTCACCTTTGTCCTGTGTTGAACTTACTTTTAGCAAGTCTGTCGCATCTTGTAATGAACAATTTGCCTCTTGAGGAACAATGCAGTTTACGTGCAAGCACAATTTCTTGTAGGCGGATCTGAATTGCCGACAACTTGGATTGTTATTGAAACCTCCCATTCTCCTACAGCAAGAGAAAAATGTTTCGAGGTGGTCTTGCGACAGTTTGTATGTTAAAAAGTATGACATTAATTGATTGTCAAACACATAATGTGCCAGTTTTAAGACGCTTTTCATTCCTACAATTAATCCCCAGAAGCCGGTTCTTCTCTGACTTTTCAAAACAGAAATTTCTCCACTTTTGTAAATTATTTTCAGCCCATAAATGTATTTAATAAATTTATCCACCTTTTTTTCCAAATTATTTATATTTTCTGGAGTGATACATTCTTCCGACGGGTTTTTTCCAAATTTTTTTCTGGAGTTTAAAAGGTCGAATATATCATTCATTGTCCTACAGAAATTGGCTGTCGAATCAGCGCCCTGGAACTCTGAAATCTTCAAATCTTCTTCAAGGAACTTTAATGCATCAGCTACTCTCGTACTCAAAACTTGGACGGCCAATTTAACTTTCATAATTTCTTTTTTGAAATCGATATGCCTCCGTCTAATCTTTGTTGCACAATGTAATTCTTGTTTCTCTTGATATTTCACAAGTTCAACAATATAATTCCAATCCACTCGGCCACCACCATCATCGATTATAATGAAATCAGAAAAAGTCGTTCTCACTAATTTCACCATATGACAAGCATCGAGTACAGCAAATATTGGCTTTCCAGTTGCAGGATGCTGGAAAAACGTTTCTTCCTCGTTATTCCGGATGTTACATCCAAGTTGATTGACCATTGAAATATTGGTAGATGTTCCATCGAATGTGACAGAGCATATATCACTGATTCCGTACTCATGTAGAGACAGTAAAATTTCTCTGGTAATATTTGCTCTCTCTTCACTTGCTAAACTATGGATAAAATAGTAAGCTATCGGGGTTTTGAAATGTCCATTGAGAGCGACCAGCATGAAGACCAACGCATAATTCGCTTCTACAGCGTCATCACAGTCATCGCCAGCGGTTCCTAGATCGACTAGTCCATGAAATTTTTTTCCATCCCACTCAGTAAGTTTTTTTATAGACATTTCATCCACTTGCATTCCGAATTGTAATTTCTTGCCATTCGAGAGGTTTTCTTGAACTAATTTCTTCAAATTATCTAAAATTAGTGTGCTTATACCTGGAGAAAAATCCACGTTTCGAAACCATTTTCGGACTGTTTGAGGATGAGGTAAGGCTTTCAGGAAAGTACTTCTAACATACTCGTATGCCGGCGTTGAATAATATAATAAACTGCTCGCAAATCCCTGCAATGCAGGAGGATAAACGTTGATATTCTTATCCGACAGTAGGTTTTCAAGTATTGCATTCACCGCCGGACTCATTGAACTCTAAGATGAAAAAAGAAATGAAAATGAGTTACACAAGGTATGAATTGGATTTTTTATTTTGTTTCCACTTTTGTTGAGTATGAGACTCATAATGCTTACAATTAAAATAATATTCAATCATGTAATTTTTCAATCGTTGAGACCTGTGTATATTATCTATAGTAAACAGTTTTTAGTGTAATTTATACTATATTATGTGAAGCTAATTTTGCTCTTTTATTGGTCTTTGAACATAAATTTCTAAATAAATATGTTGGGCGCCAATCAAATGATATGTAGACTTGTTAAACCAGAATTCATTTTAGTTACATAACATATCAATTTAAATGATAACGAATGAGATTATATAATTATATAAAGGTTTAAATTAAGATTAGTGCTAATTCGATTTCACATATTTACAATTGCAACAATATTTAAGATTATAATTTACAAATCGTACGCATCTGTGTGTGTAATTTGAAAAACATGTGTCTAACCCGTTAAGGCTTCCCATGAATCTCAATTAAATGACATGATTATTTATTTGACGACGTACTAACATCTAACTCAACGGTTTTTTGGTCAGATTTCATGATTTACTGGTTGAAGTGCTTACTTGTAGAAACTCTGCAGCTTGACTCGTTAACATATTCTTATTTCTCAGATTATCTGTCAAATCCTTCATAGTATTTATTTTTGTATCCATACGTCGCAGTTTCTGCTTCAATGTTTTTATTTCCTTTTTGCTGTCCCTGACATAACTCTGAACTACGCGGTAGGCTTCATCAGAAGCGAAATCTTCACGGCCTATATCCCCAATATATCGAACCGTGTTTACTCGAGTACGTTTTCTGTTGGTATTATCTGCAGAGTCGTTTTTTCTGGGAGAATACATTATTTAATCAATAACTGAAGTAGTAATGATTATTATGAATGAATAATTTTGCAGTACCTTTTAGAAAGTGTTGAATTTTCATCTTCTGTTTCATCGCTTACTAGCTTACTGAAAAACAAGAAAGTATGCGTCAGTATCGGATAATTGACTAAAAGAACACAAATATTATATCGGAGATATCGCATTGATTCTACGAAGGACATGTGCCTTTTAGCTTTTCGACAGAGGATATTATGATTACGTATATTTGACTGAATCAAACCTTGCATGAATTGTTTTACTTACGTAAGAAGAGCAGATTCTTGTGCCATGACATCTTCTATGTCATCTTTTTCCTCTCTCGCAGATTCTTGTACCATGACACCTTCTGTGTCATATTTTCCCTCTCTCGCAGGTTTTTGATCGCAGTTGCTGGAACAAACAATTTTTATGATATTCGTTGGGAATAATTCCGAAATATTTTCTAATCAAATATAACATACCTTGAACTTTGACTTCGACATGGAGGAGCTGTGACATATTTCGTCGGAATAGCATTCGGTGTCAAAAATCGTTTTATAGCACTGCCAACTATTCTGTACTGGAATTGACTATCATCAAAGTGCTTACTGCATACAGTTGCAGTTTTGCTGATGTGAATTCCAATTCCACTTATAATTTTCACCCACTCATTAGCAAGATTTTCGTTCCTTGGTAACCTAAAATTAGAAAACAGTCCGTCTTTAGCCAAAAAATGTCTAAGAAGTACGTGAGACTCTGCGATAACGTTGCTGGGGAAAACATAACCTCCACGCACTCAACGTGTATGTGAATTTTGCATCAATGTACTTCAACTTACTTGTGAAAAGTCACATCTTCCTGTTGACCCAGATGCGATTTACATATACAGCAGTTCGCCACCATTTTTACAGCTTATTATCATAGTTTTAATTATAATAACAAACAAATTATAGCACGGCACAACTATAGAAACGATAGAAAATAGAAACACGACCCGTGAACGACGAACATGAATACGCATTTGACAGGCGCAGGCGCAAGACTGTTCCACTTCCACTGCTCCGTTGTCTCCCACCATGACGCCGATTGAAAAGAGAGAGCAGTACTCCGGACATATCTCTGTCCTTTAAGTGTTGGCTTCAGTGCCTCTTATAGGAGCGCTCAGTCTATCTTTGGTGGTAGCATGTCGGCCATATTGATGAGCTAAATTTTCAGGCGCCACGTTTAAACGATTCACTTTAGACAGTATTAGTTTTGTGGACAGGGGATCAATTGTGTAAAAAAAGCGTTACTTATACTTACAGGTGAAATGTAGTCTTATTCTCTACTTCGATCTCACATTGATTTTTGGGTTTTGAAAAAGATCTGTTTTTGCAGTTAAGAGCTACACAATAAGGCATGTTGTATATTATTCTCACTTACTATTCAATTAAAAATATCGCTGTGGAAAATTATTGGCTACCTTCTAACCTAACCTATACAATAACAACAACGATCCGTCAAAGTGCAAGCCGTAAACGCTTATATATATCCGTGGTATACATATGTATATCTATTTAGCTGTATATGTATATCTATATCTATTTAGCTCATCAATATGGCTGACGGCGCTGATTCCCCTTCCGTCTTTCGCTTCAGCCCCGCAGGGAGAGGCTCCGTCCATAAGTCCATGGACCCACATAATCGTGGCTCACAGCGTTGTAGTTTCCAGACCTGTATGTAAGACCGTGGTCGCGACATCACATATAAACGGTCACAACATTACGATACATGGTGCGCATGCGCAGACCGCTATATGAAAATACGTTTGGGAAATTTTCTTTAGGAAGATTCTTGTATTTTTTATGCATAATTACAATAAAAAAAGCCAACAACAAGTATGGAGCACTTGAGAGCCATTTTTGTAGTATACCTGAAAACATTATAGCTCCTCCCCAAGCGTAGGTTCGGGCTTTTGAAATAATCTAGGAGAACAAAAATTTCGAAAAAGTTAGAAAGATTTTTACGACTGAACGGCGTCGAAGCCATTAGAACGGATTATGTAATCTGGAGGAGCAATTGGGGAGCAATTTTTCCATGCATTAATAAGGTGAAAATGTTTCAATCAGGCGCCAACTTCACCGGGGTCTAACACCGAGCCCCCCCTGCGCCGATATTCTTAGCTAATTCCTAATCTCTGACTGCTTATTTCATATATTCTTATAGGTCCATGGTGTAATATGATTTCAAGTTGCGATTTTACACCGCTTAAATTATTCGCGTTGAAATGGCACGGAGATGTAAGGATATTAATAAACAACCTTTGAGGGGGAAAAAATGTAAAGTATATACCATATTTCTCGAAATGTCAAAGATTGAAATAGGTCTTCACAAGTCTACAGAACTCGTAGTAATGCGATCGAAACTTCCCTCCAAAACCTAAAAAAATGTGTGGGCGGGCAAAGCCCAGCCCCTAATTCGAGTAGGGGATCCAATAGTTCTCGGATTCGCTCCTACTCTACACAGAAGTAAATCAAACGAACTCTTGAATTTGCCAAATAGACTCGTGAGAACGGGTCCGAAACCGTGGTCCCATACCGAATGAGTGTTTACTTTAAAATCAGTATAACATTGACCAAATATTTCCAAATTCCAATGTTTAGAATATTCAAGTATTGGAGGTGGTGGTTTCGAACGCCTAAACCGGTTACATAAATTTTTGTTGTTTACGTCTGAACTATATGAGAATAAACAAGCAATGTTTATATTTTAACTAAACAATTCATCTACAATTAACATTCCTTTTTGGTTCCTGGGTATAATATTTATTCATATTCTTATTCTACGTATATGTTTATTAAAATTACCCTCGTACATTCCTATTCATACTTATATTAACTCAAATTGACGCGCCTTATTCATTCGCTTTTTATACGCGAGGAAGCGCTGGAAAACCCTAAAAATATGGCATCACATCACCTGTAACATCCGACCGGAATATCACTACCATTTTTTACTAAATGACAATGTATGTATAGAATAACTATACGATTCAAGTAAGAGAATCTTATGGTGGATATTCACCTTAATATATTTTTGAGTCTAACATTTCAAGAGTTAGATCCGTATTACCTCTAGGCTCTAGGTAATCTAGCCAAGAAGATCCTGCTGCGTCGCTCATCAGTATTATACTCATAAGATAATACCCACTGAATAGACTTGTTTTACCATGTTAGTTATTACAGACAAAACTCTGTTGACGTCACCAACAGCCATTTAATCCATCGCGGATAAATTATTCGCAATAGAAGCTGACATTACCAATAGAAAGGTAATCCTATGCATAGAACGCTGTAATAAACTTTCGCGTATTCGGTATACGGTATACAACACGTATTCAATATACCACATAATAGTATAATCATCCAACATATGATATTATAAACGAACTATTTTCTATTAACCCATATTATTGTTACATCCTTCCCAGCAACCCTGGACGTCCATATTTACCGACATGCGGTTGCCACTAGCTTATGCATTCTATTATACCTACATTCTGTATTCAACAGTATCCTAGCAAATGTCTACCTTACCTACATGCGATCCATCACTTCCATTAATATGAAACATGTAATCAGAAAAAAACAATTCACCGGTAGACATAATTTTTTCCAATTCTTCCATCATTACATTTCATTAATACAGTTTTCCATTCAATTTTAAACCTGATTTCTCTGCCTATTCCATTGAATCCTACCAATATTAATTAGAACAGTTCATTAAATGCGCAATCTCAATTCGCTGAAGTGTCCATTTGGACTTTGGCGACTAACGCATCCAGGATCTATTTGAAGGTGCCGCTTCGAATATCACTAGTTTCACTCAGGACGTCACAATTGAATTTCTAGCTTGTCCAGTGTACTTCAGTAGTTAGTCGGTAACCGACTCACAACTACTGATTGTGCGTCTGGGTCGTTCATTGCGATGTTTTTTGTAGGCATGTGCTAGGAACATCGTTGAGTGTAGAAGGGTATAGAGGTGCGAACGGCGTGGTGGGGGTATGCATACGTATGTATGTATGTAGGTATACTTTTCCTTGCTATACAAGAGCTTTGCCGCCCCACTCGGAGATGGCGCTGACAAATTTCGCTCCATTTTACGCTCGCATGAGAGGCCGTCGTGTATGGCCATGTTTACACCGAATTGATTTGATGCGAACCAAATGCCGGAACAACCAATCCGCGGAGATTATCTAGGTAATTTCCATCGGAGCCATGCACATGATTGGTTGTTTCGGTATTGGTTCGCATCAAATCGGCTCGGTGTAAACATGGCCTATATGAGACGTAACGCATACGACCGGCTCACCGACAGCCGAGCTTCGCCGCCCCGGTACTTGGTGCACCACCGTCGATCACTAATCATAGTATGTAATTACAAGTAATTGATTTGCAACACAACACGCAATCGCCTTACACGCGCGCAATTCGAATCCCTGCTTTCTCGTATGATATTTCCAAATTTTCCGCCTCCTTGAATGACACCTGGATCGTAATGTATACATAAACGATAAAAGATAGTTAATACAAAATAATAAATATTAATATTGATGTATATATGTACATATATATATATATATATACAATTATCGGAATTTATATTTTCTCGACTGCCGACCTCCGAGCATATTCCCAAAATGATGGATCTTCGAATCATACTGTTCGACCTACAACAAGCAAGATAACGTTCGGTTATATATTTAATTATTGTGTGTCGCGCGACTAGCTGTTTCCCACATCACCTACGAGGTACAGGCGTACAGCGATAGATTCGTTTCCCATTATTTTACATGGCGGGATCTCCGATAGACCTAAAACCACGAAGACCATGAAGGATGTACCTGTATAAATAAATACTAGGATACCGAATTCGTGTTTCTGACGAAAATATCTTGCCCTACCTATATACTGGGTTAAACTATATCGATTTCTAATCACATCTGAACTTTTTAACAGCCGAACTATGATACCCCAATTCTTCTCTACGAGAACGCTTACGTTTCCGAGATTCACGAGCTTCAATCGATGACCACTGCATCCCTCTAACTAATAGCGTACGGAGCAAAAATATTCGATGTTCACGACATTCGTTACTAAACCATCCCTTCGATTTTGAATCCCGATCTCCTATACTATATACCTGCAATAACCTAACAATGTTGGATTCGTAAAAAAATGAAGTATCCGTTCGTGAGCTACACTTTCCCGACGCCTATCAATAAGAGTTTCCCGACATCTATGACAATCAAATTTTGTTATAATTTTTTTAACGGGAAGCCAGAGAAATGATATATTGCGTTCTCTTCGAAACTAATCACCTGGTTTGAGTTTACCTCGTCACTTACTTCCATATACTAATGTTTGCAACTTCTACATCGGCCGTTTCGTCCGATTCGTCTTCATTCGTAGGCGCGTCTGCAGTATTTGTTTTCTGAGTTTCGTCAGTCGGTGCGGAAAGTATACGCTCATTTCAACAATTTTGTCGGCGTCATCCACGCAATTCGCTGTTAGGGCGGGGGGGGGGGGGGGGGGGGGGGTGAGGATGAGGATGAGGATGAGGATGAGGATGAGTATGAGTATGAGTATGAGTATGAGTATGAGTATGAGTATGAGTATGAGTATGAGTATGAGTATGAGTATGAGTAAACGGTTTCCGATAGTAGATAGGATAGGAGAGTTCTGGACCGAAACACCGTCCTTACCGGCCGGATGATACGGTAGAAAATCTGCTGGCGTACGCGCGATGTGTGTGAATTGTTTCTTGTTGGATTTCTAGTGTTGTTTTTTACTGATAGATGTGATACCTCACTTATTGATGCGGGATCTACGTGAATTCTTATCCTGATGAAAAAATATAGATGGCGTGGTAACTTGGTGATTTTTCGAGTGAGCTTTCTTACTGATAAAATTGGCCAACTCACTTATTGATGAGTGACCGCGCAATTTTTCATTTCGCGCCAATAAAAAAACGGTGTGGTGTGACCCGCGTATTTCAAGAGTGCTTTCTTACTAATAAATCTACAAGATATTAGAGACGACGAAACCAAGAAAATGAAGAAATGGTAGTGAAACCGTGATTGATCAAATGTGGTGAGTTGAAAAAAGCTGACGAAGAAAAAATGGTGAAAAAATCCAATCGAATTAATAGTTGATAAAAATTAATTTTTGCTTCAACACACATTAAAATCATAAAAAGAATATTATTTATTTTGTATATTATTCTGTAGGAACCATTTTCTTGACTATGACTATCTTATTGTTATTATTATTATTATTTACTACCAATCAGCACAATAAACATTTGCATGTATGATGGGAAGAATATCTTGTTGAAAACGTATATTGAACACCACAGACACACACATGCTTTTACGCATAATAGTATACGTTTTCAGGCGAGCATTTTTCCACATCTATGCAAATATTTATTGAGAAAAAATCTAGAGTTGAATACTTAAATACTTAAATTCAACCTAACATACTATGTACAAACTTAAAAATGAATCGGTAATGCTAATATTGCTGATCTGAAAAAGACGAACCAAAATTAGTTGTATTATTTTTTTGCGACTTCATGATACTATATTTAATTATGCACACCAGTCCTCGGAGTATCCCTCATCCTCGTTCTCATCCTCGTCCCAATCCCACTCGTCATCCCCAGCGAGCACAAGCATCCGCTCGAATAGCCTATCGGCCATATAATAATCTGATACGTGCGGGATGGGCGCCCTATCACCGATCTTCCGGAACCACCAGTATACCACCAGTATCGATCGCTCGTTTCTAGCACGGCTGTGGTCCCATTGAACGTCACGGTGCACCCGTCGACACCGCAACGCTCCACAAGCATTCGCTCCCCCACTTGCTCGTACACTTCGAAGAATAGGTCAGCCTGTTGCTCACACTCGATTGGGTATGCCCAATCGTATAGTGTGTATAATGCTATATCGAAAATAAAAAAATTCAAGCAATTTTTCAGTTGCAAGAAAACGTAATGCAATACTCACGTGGGATATTGGCCATGTTCCGCCTTTACTGTATGCTCGTATATGTATGCATATGAAATTTCTATGGACATAAAAAAATATTTGTTTACATGATTTGTTTTTTTCTATATTTGTAAAAAATAATGTTTCTATGCAAAGTTGCTAGTACTCACAAAATAAGAATATTTTCACGGACTTCCAACACAACACTTTGTTCAAAACACACGTTTAATCTTGCAGCAACTGACACTTCTTATTATTCGCCAACTCATGCTTCCTGATTCTTCTTAACAACTGAGAATGATTATTCAAAAGACAAGAAAACTCCAACCCTCCCACCATCACAGTTTTTCCGTAAGATGGTGGGAGGGTTAGGTATGCGGGATTTTCTTCATTTGGGCATAAGAATAAAAATCAGCAACAATATTGTTATAAAATATTTCACAATCGCTGAAACGTGATATATCGTTAATGTTTTTCTCGTACGAAAACACGCTGCTTACAATTTTGATAAACTTGTAAATCCCCTGCGCGGTTGGGTACAGATTTAAGGTGCCGCATAGTTATGGCTGGTGGTCGTTGTGGTGGTGGGAGGCCATGGCTATAAAAGCTGAATACTGAAAAAATGCAAACACTCTCACTGTCAAGCCATTCATGATATATTTCTACAAAACTTCGGAAAGCAATCATGGCCAATGAAGTAGTATACGCAAATCTCCTTGAATCGACGAGTACCGTTTATGAATTGCTGCAAGCTTTGGAGCCTGGTCAATCGCGTGAAGACATTATTGCCCGCTGGCATACTATCGGGCTTCAAAATATTCAATCATTGCGTGACATACCATTGCGCGCAAGATTGTATACCATTGAATAAGGCGCGCATGGTATCTCCAGACATTCGGATTCCGACATTTTCAAATTTTAGGAATAAAGGGACTCTACCATTTGTTGTTCACGCGGATATCGAATGTATCTTAAAATCTACTGCAAATTTATGTCATGAGCATATCCCACATAGTATCGCGTACTATGTTCATCGCGTGTATGATGAAACATTATCTGAATATAATAACAAACGCGGACCCGATTGCATAAAATGGTTCATCAACCAATTTCATCAATTATCAATTGACGTAGAATCGCGTATAAATAATATAATTCCAATGGAGCGTCTCAATCAAATGCAACGTGATCGCCATATGCGCGCGAAAAATTGTCACATTTGTGAGAAGCCATTTTCGGTAGATGATAAAATATGTTGTGATCATTGCCATTTTACTGGTAAACATCGAGGGGCTGCCCATATTCGATGTAATTTGAATTCCAAATAGACACGTACTATTCCAGTAGTATTTCATAATTTGTCAAGCTATGATGCGTATTTCCTGATGAAACCGGCTTTAGCTACGACTTTTTCGGGTGAAGTCACGCTATGACCTATTAATACTGAAATATATATATATATCATTCAGAAAGGAAGTTGATGGAACTATGATGACCCTCAGATTCATAGATTCCTTCAGATTCATGGCTAGTGGTATAGAAAAACTAGCTTCGTACGTTGATGATCATGATAAACGAATAACTCATAAATTTTACGATGATGATGAAAAATTTGACTCAATGACACGTAAAGGTATCTTTCCATATGAGTACGTTAATTGTTGGGAAAAACTCGAGGAATCGGAATTGCCGCGTAAAAAATATTTTCACTTGCAACTAAACGATGCAAATATTACCGATGAAGATTATGAGCATGCAAAAAACGTTTGGCTCGAATTCAACGTGAGCTCGCTAGGAGAGTATTTTGATTTGTATTTAAAAACTGTCATATTATCATCAGCAGATATATTTCAAAATTTTCGCAACAGCTGCTTCCAAACGTACAATTTAGATCCATTACATTACTATACAGCGCCAGGGCTTGCTTTCGATGCAATGCTGAAGCATACAAAAGTAGATATTGAAGGAAAGGACTCAATCAATCGAGTCGAGTCAATTCGGTGTATGTACGTTGCCTGATGTTTCGGCAGTGATGTTCTGCCCTCATCAGAGGCTATTTATTGAACATAAACCATTTTTAATTAAAAATAAGGCATACACAGATATTTAATTAACGTGTTAAAAATAACAAAGGTCAAAATGAAAAATTATTTTTATAGCCTAATATATCAGTTTGCTGTACCAAACGTATACGAAATCATCAAACGTGATGGGGAGACGATGTACATTAGACTATCCACCCAATAATTTGTACAGCATTCCATTATGAAATAAGAAACGTCAGGACCGAATTCATTGGATTGCGAGTAAAACTGTACGCATTTAGAACTCTTGGCAATACAGATCATAAGCGCGCGAGGGGAGTAAAAGGTTCCACATTAAAATCCATCACGTTTCATGATTACAAACGCTGTCTCAATAATCATGAAAATCTGAGTAAATCACAATGTCTGATTAGGAGTAAAAAGCATAGGGTCAGAATTGTACAGAATAAATTGGTTCTAAGTTGGTGTAACAGCAAACAAAATTTGCTACCTGGGAAGACTGCCACTCTTCCCTGGGGTTACCAGGCCCTATAAACTAGTGAGATCAGTGTGTTTGCATTCACAGTATAATTCCGAAGGAAAATTATTCGAAATAAAAATGAAAAATAAAAAATCCTTTTCTTATCTTTTTTCGTTACGTCGGGCACAATGCTGACCACACCATTCCCAGGCGCCACTAGATCCGTCACATCCGCACTCAACATGACACCTAGATAAACTCCTTACCTTTCCCCGTCCAAATCAGCACCTAGCAGTCCCCTTACTACCTTTTCCTCAACTATCCTTAGACATACACACGATAGCAACAAGCACGGAACTAAATAACTGAATTGCACTCAAAACACTTTGCATCACTCAATAAACTGATATATATTGAAGGAAATCTCAAGTGCTAATAACCACCTATCCTTGCTTTCCTCCTATCACCTCTCGATGAGAGCTTGGGCAGAACCCTTATTATAACACTGGTGGCAGCGGTGAAGCCCACTTCAGAAGTGAAAAATCCGAAATTCCGTGAACAAGTGGAGTGCAAGTACACAAAACTATAGTGTTCGCCAGAAACCAAACAAATACCTCATCGATAACAAATATTTCTATTAACCAACGAAACTATAAAACTGCAGATCTTCGAATAAACTAGCGAGCTTATAAACTAAACCGCTAATAACCTACGGAGCCACGCGAGCCCAAATCTACGAACAACCCACGGAATAACAAAAACTACGCGTCTATAAAAACAAACAAAGTACTGAACAAATTAATACGAACTTGTCGAACACACAAGTGATCTAGTATTCAATAAGAAACAAAAGAACTACTGGTACCAGTGAAAGCAAATGACACGAAACGACTACTAAATATCCGTGTGAGCAGAGAACGAATCAAGCCCAGATGAACGACGAAACCACACAGAAACCCAATACAGAATCGAAGACCGACAAAACGAGATAATACGGCCGAAAACTACCTATTTCGTTCTTCAGGCCAACTTCGCATACCGGCGGGGCAGCTACGAACAACGCCAACGACGCCCGGACTCCCCTACGACACCACTTCACCGACACATAGCCAGCAAGAGTAACGCAAATCGTGATAACAATTCTCATTACATTAGTAAGTCTCAAACCTTTAATTCCATCACTTTAAGACAGTTAATAAACCTTTGATTCTATTACTAAACATATACAATGCCAGACACAGAAAACGCTTCCACTCCTTACTTGCCGCTAACCGCAGCCGTCGATACAGTCCCAAAATTCAACGGATCAAATATTGCTGCAAAATCATTTATCAGACATGCAGAAGACATACTGCCATTTGTAAAACCAAGCGATATCCGACTATTTATAATTCTTGTTCCCCCCAAATCGAGGGACCTGCAGAGAAAATAGTATATCGAACCAAACTCGAATCAATTCATGAACTCTTAGACGAACTAAAACGAGCTTATCAGCCAAAACAGAGACTATCGGACGTACAGTCTCAAATAACACACGTGTACCAAAAACAAGATAAAAGCGTTTTCGACTATGGCTGTAGAGTGGAGGAGCTCGTGGACCAAGCATGTGAAATAATCGAAGAAACGGAAGCTTCCACAGCTGCTCCAATTCTGCTTAGAAATATGAGAGAAACCGCATTACACTCCTTTAAAAAAGGTCTTAATGACGAGCTAGAACAAAGAATTAGCGCTATGAATCTAACTGCACCTCGCACAGCTATCGACAAGTCAATGAGCGCGGAGAGAATAATTTCTGAAAGATGGTACTTAGAAACAAATCCCTTGACAATTCAGAAAAACATAAAAACAATTCTAGAACGCACAATTCAAATCAAACTGAACCTAATGGAAAAACGGAACGAACGCGGTATAACACGTCCTTAAGCTGTGCGTACTGCAAACGAGTCGGGCATGCATTAAGTAATTGTAAAACTCGAGAATACGATGGTATGTAATGTATATATTGCAAACGCAACGGGCACAAGTATGATGAATGTCGAGCACGAAGGAATAGATTTCAATCAACCAATTCTCCAAAGAATAACCCACCAATTGTAAACATCAAGTCACCCCAACTTTCAAAAGAATCTGGTATACTGATAATCGACACCGGCGCGAGCACAAACCTGATCAGAATCAACGCTATTAAACATAAAAGTCACTGCGAACTTATAGACAGATGTCACATTTATGGAATAACCAACGAATCAATCGAAACACTAGGAACAATAAAATTAAAAATTGCAAATACGCAACACAAGTTTCACCTCGTAGATAAAACATTCCCAATCTCAGAAGACGGTATTACTCAGTTCGGTATTTTTGAGATCCGAAAAAACCACACTCTGCTTTAATGAATTGAAGCACTGTACAAAAGTTGGTCCGGACATTTTCAACTGTCAATTCACAACAATAATGGTCCTCGAAAAACCCTATACAAATCAAAACTCTCTATTTTTCCATTTTACGAGCAGTTCATGATAAAAACGAAAACAATGAATTCCAAAATACAATTACCTCTATGAAGGTGAGTATTTCCTTTTATCACGTAACTTCTTCTATGATTATTTAATGCAAAAAAGTTGTCACTCGATTCGAGGATGATCTTCGACTAAGTTCAGTTACAAAAATGCAGGCTTATATCTACAAATTCGAACCTACGGCGAGCCAATCACATCAATTTGTACTACAGCCAATTCACGGAAAATTATGTTGTGGGTAAATCATTCAAAGCAACTCACATCATATTCACATAAAATTTGAATGAATTGAAAGTTTTCTATGAAGTTATTCTATTGCTGGACTTCTAGGAAACTCAAATTGTCTTGCGTAGCCTGTGACGGGCCCTAGCGGTCAATTCATAATCCCCTTCAACAATAAGGGCGGGCGATTATAATGTGTACAGGTACAGGAGGGCACCTCTACCGTCACAATTAGACGAGGCCTAAATTACCTAAAATTGAAGTATCAATTGCACAACCCAAAACGACGAATACTACTGTCGGATCAAAAAGGTTTGGCGGTTCAGTTTGAGTGATGATAACTTCTAAAAAAAAAATGCTAGAGCGTAAATTCAAAAACGTGCGTGAAGCGTAGAGTTTTCTGCGACCACGTAGAGTTTTTTGCATTCAATGATTATTCACGGGTTCTGGTACAAGAATCATGCGAACCGATATGATCTCCGAAGTGTTAAAAAACGTAGTTTTTTCGGGGTACGTTGCTGTAGGTCAACTTTATATCATCACTGTTCGTCTAACAGAAGCATTAAAAATCTGAAAAAATTCATAGCTATTCCCTGAACATTATCAAACGTCGTGGGTTTTTTAATTTTGAAAAATATTGAAAAATCTGGACGCCGGGTGCAAAATGTCGTGATTTCGGTAACGACTGGGAACAGGTGACACCGAGCTAGCTTGAAATTTTCGTTGAAATATACACTATTGGATTCTGTAATCACTTTTTAATTCACGATACTGAGCCGATAGTAATAGACGTCGATGATTTTTTGAAATTGCTACGGGCGAGCCGCGATATTCGTCACTGCATTTTCCCCGTCACGCCTCCACCGCCTCAATTGTTGCTCGCGGTCGACGTAGAAGCCAATTGAAAAACAAAATAAATTTATATGCGATTAAAACCGAATAAATGAAATTGATATAAATTATATTTTATTAAAATTAAATGGCATTTAAATGGCATTCTAGCGAATCTCTAGTGTAAGTGATGAAGTTTAGAGGAATTAACAAATATTTTATACAATTATGAAAAAAAAATTCATTTCATTATACAAAAGAAAAAATCATTTTGTTCAATATCAGAGAAGTATACATTTTTTTAACTTCAAGCTTTAACAAAAGGGAAGTTACTATAATCACCCCAAAAATTGAAATTTAGGTTTTCACGAGATGTAGGTACGCGTTTTGAAGTCTGAAGAATCATTTTTGGCAATTATGGATGGGCGTCTGTACGCGTGTACGCGCGGGCGCGCGTGCGTTTGTTTGTTAGATTTTTAATTAAAAAAAATTCAAATTATTCATTTATTTATTTAATTATTTATTGATTTTTGTTCTATTCGTTGATAACTTCAAAACAAACTGATAATAGTCTAATATATGCGAACTCCTGTGACTGAAAACTGTTTGCGTTGTGAATGCGATCGGTCCTTCATTTTTCAATAAGTTAAATTCCGATGAGAAAATTTGTAGAATACAATTTTGTTTATGTTTTGCTCTTCTTTTCAGTATTTTTATTTATTCCAGATTTTTCCAATTATCAATTTGCTTATTTATTATTTTTCATTTAAAATTACCCGAAAAAAAAATAAAAAATACAAATGTAAAAAAGCGGAAATTTATTTTAAGCCCGTACTGAGAAATCAAAATGAATGAAGAAATAAAACAGTTTCAAGAAATATCAATTGAAAAAGTTCAGGTTCTAGAGGACGAAAAAATATCCAAAAAGTCTTCACGAATTGTTTCTCAGATCAACGGGTAGGACGAGAGGATGCGTACTCGAAAATTAAACCGCCGAAACCGTGTTCGAAATGTATGAGAAAATAATTCGATTCTAGACACTCGATAATGGGACCAGAAAGTCCCAGGGTTATTTGTCATTTTGTTATTTCTCCAGAATGATAAAACGTGAGTTTAATATGGGATTGAATTCTAATCATCCACGCAAATGATACCTGTGAAACATCAGCGTTTTTTGTACGTAAAATAATCATGTCCAGCTTGCGATTGTGATTGCTAATTGTAGCAAATTAAAGCTCCTATTATAGATTATCGAAATCATCTCTGAAAATAAAACCTGGGAGCTTAAAAAAATTAAGTCTCTCGATGATTGATAGCGGCGAATGCTAGAAAAAAAATACAAAAATGAATAAATTCAAAATAAATCAAAATAAATTTAAAAGAAAAGAAGTCCCTCGATGACTGATAACAGCGAATCCTAGAATAAAAATACAATTTTGATAATGTATTAAAATCACCCCCACGATAAAAATAAATAAAAAAATAAATAAAACAAACGCATAGTTTAGTTACATCCTGTAAACACAAAAAAGGTGACCTGAATAAAGAAATGAATAAATAAATAAATATTCAACATAATTAATCCTCGTAGTCAGTGTTTGAGTAAATATCGTATTCTGATTCTGTATCCTCATTTACGTGTATTATCATTGGCTGCACAGCCATTGCCATCGCCGGCTCGCTATTTATGTAAATGTTTTGAATTTTTTTTGCGTGCCTAACACAGTTTGACGATAAATCTGTGGGAATATTGTTCATAATATCTACACATAATCTATGAACGTCATTTATTTTAAAAGTCGTGTTCTGAGTAGCAACTTTATTTTTCACATATGCCCATATAAGTTCGATAGCATTGAATTTGCAATGAATAACGGGGAGCCATAACAATTTCACGCTATCACCTCTTACTTCTTTTGTAATTTTTTCGAGAAGATACCTTTTAGGGAAGTGATAGGCACGCGATTGTAATAGCGCTTTTGTCAGAGAATCGAAGGATGTTGCGTATTCTGGCAATGGTACATTCCTGTTAATCATCCATTCAATGATTTTTTTTTTTTTCCATGCTGTCGTGGGATTGCGATAGTTCGGAGTCCCTCGTTGACTGATAACAGGGAATCCTAGAGAAACAAATTTTTTTGATAATATATTAAAATCACCCCCGAAGATAAAACCTGAGGGCTTCAGAAAAATAAAGTTCTTTCATGACTGATAACAGCGAGTCCTAGAATAAAAATACAATTTTGATAATATAATAAAATCACCCCCGAAGATAAAACATTAGGGCTTAAAAAAAAATTACACCTGATATCAATTAAGGATTCGTTTACTTATTTTCATTTCGTATAATTTAATTAAGTCAGTATACTGTCATAAAAAATTCAATATTGACATTTTTTATAGTATGTAGAGCGTGAGAAATTATATTCGCAACATTGTAGGCGAATTAATCATTGTTCAGAAAAAACTGAAAGCGTGTAGTCGGACTAAACAGCAGTCGCTGGCAGTTGTTTCATTATTTTTCTTACTGGTATTCATTGCTTATCTAGCATCCAAACGGACAACACGATTCGAAAGAACAATTCTGCTGCAATCCAAACGATTCATCGGATTAATCACTTCCTGCTCACAAAATCCTCTTTTCGCCCTATTTGAGTGAATTCGCGTACGATCCTTTTATCATTAGTACTATCTAGCGAACATTTCAATTAATATTTTTGCTTTGTGAATCTCAGACATTATATTGTTTTCTATTTTTTTAACCGTAGTTTCCTTTGTTATATTTTTTTTCGTCAATTTTTTTTTTTTTTGTAACCGGGTGATTCTACAGAAAATGGAATTTATTCCGTTCCTCGATTTTATAGGTATTTGAAACATGAAATCAATTTTTTCTTTTGTACTGAAGCGAAGGAGTCCAAACTCAGCTACGTGGATAATGAAAAAAAATTGTGGAATTTCATATTTTTCTTCTTGAAAATCACTCGTATTTGGCCAAAATCTCAGTCCCCTGGCATGTCACCAACGCAAAACTCAGATAACTAAACGTATTCACTAGCATAAGATTACATTTTCACTTATTTTTGTTCTTGATATCCATACTACGTAGATTGTGGATGATGATTATGATATTGTTTGCGGTTTTTGTTGCTGTTTTTTTGTATAAAAACCGATCGTGAACTTTGTCACCACTTTCGAGACTTCAGTCCCCTGGCTTCAAACGAATTCAAATATTTCGATATTCTTCACCTCAGAGAACCAAGTGCTTCCACCTAAGAATTATCTTCAAACTAAAGTTAGCGAAAATTTGCCCTGTGTTCAAATGCATCGGTTTTGTTCAGTAGCAATCGCGACCCAATCGATGGAAGACGTGGTGGTGCCAGTGAATTTATCAGTCCCCTGGTAAGTATTATTGTTTGAATTTTCATATTTATTCCATGTTTATTAAATAAAATGAAATTATAAATTCGGTCCTAAACGTTAGTAGTAATTTAGTTTTGAGTTATTCACAATTTTCGTAAAGAATCTCAGTCTCCTGGTCTCAGTCCCCTGCAACAAATTGTTGCAGGGGATTGAGAATTTCTCCAGGGGACTGATAAAGCTGTGCAACAAATCCCTTTTTCGTCCCTTTCTGACCACCTACATTTATACAAATTCTATTTCTAAATACATTCAACAAATATACGAAGATTATGATCATCTAATGTGTATATTCACAGTCAGAAGCGAAATAAGAATGGCACCGACTCAGAAACAGCGACTGACCAGAGAGGAACGGTTGGAAAAAAAGAGAGTCGCTGAAAAAGCCAGGTATGAAAAAATTGAGAATGATCCGGGTAGATAAGCTGAACAAAAAGAAAAACTTAAATATTTGAAAAAGAAGGAGAAAGGCAGTAGAAAATCTGTGTCTGAAATGACACCTCGACAGCAGAGAGCAACACGGAGAAAATGAAGGACTCACTCTAAATCCTATTATGCAAAACTGATCATGACGAAGAACACAAATACTTTCCTTAAAGAAACTACACCCCCAACCTCTGGTGATGATATGGAAGAAAATCGTGGACCTTTGGCAGCAGTAGAAAATAATCTACGAGCAAATTCACATGCAGCTGCAGCAAGAAAACGGGCGCAAAAGCAGCGGAAAAGACGTTGCAAAGAAATCAGGAAAAAAGAAGCCATCATTGCAAAATTGAAGACTAAATTGAATTGTTATAAACAAAAGGTTTCCCGTTTGCGAAAGTCAAAGGAGTTGACACCGAGAACCAAACTCCAAAAAATGATTGAAAATCCCGGCACAAGAAGAGAAGTAGTAAAGAAGGCTTCATTTGGTCAAATGATGGAAGAACAAATAACAGAAAACTATTCTAAAGCTAAATCCTACAAAGAGAAACAGATGATAGACAAGGCACGTTTAGGAGAGAAAATAAGGAAACATAAAATGTGGAAAATTAATAGTGCAATACCTTACAAAAGAGTTTGGTCATCAAAGAAGAAATCTGTGCACAAAAAATCTATACTTTCTGTTAATAACACCGTAGTAGCGTTCTATGAAGATGATAACAGCAGCAGATTAGGTGCTGGAAAAAAGGAATGTATCGTGCGAAATAAGATAAAGAAACAGAAACGTTACCTACAAGACACGATGAAGAATCTACATAGGAAGTTCTTGAATTCTACCGACATAATCATCAGCTACTCTTTATTTTGTCGTCTACGACCCTTTTGGGTTGTTTCACCTAAAGTCGCGATCCGTGACACATGCCAATGCGTGACGCACGCCAATATACAATTCATACCGACAGCTTTATGCACTGCAAAGATATTGTGCTTTAGTACATACCAAACGTTGCTGCAAACGCTTTGCTGCGATAGATATAACGAACAATGTTCGGCAAGAAGTTGCAAAACTTGCTGTGATAAGAGCTTGCCGTTACATGAATTTGATAACGAGAAGAAAACTTCTTACAACCAATGGGTTTCGTCTAAAGAAGGCATCGTCAATCCGAAGACTAAAAAAATTCGATACGTGCAAAAGCAGAAACAACAGCACTTTGAGCTGTCGCTGCGGGATCTCATTTTGAAATTGGTGAATGATCTAGTCAAATTCTTTCAACATGAATTAAACATTGTCCATCAATATCAAACACTTAAGAGCTTAAAGGAAAGTCTGACAGAAAAAGACACAGTGATACACATGGATTTTTCTGAAAATTACACAACGAAATATAATGAAGAAATCCAGGCTTTTCATTTTGGAGGGTCGCGGACACAACTAAGCTTACACACTGTCGTGGTTTATACCCAGGAATCAGTCACGTGCTACTGTACGATGTCTTCCAACTTATCTCACAGCCCACCTGCAATTTGGGCTCATTTAAAACCGATTTTGAGAACTCTACCTCCATCGATTGAGAACATCCACTTTTTGAGCGACGGGCCTGTCACTCAATATCGCAACAAAACAACGTTTAACGTACTGGGATGTAAGCTGGTTGAGTTATACCCGAAGATAGTCAACTTTTCATGGAATTACCACGAGGCTGGGCATGGAAAAGGCGCTCCAGGTGGAGTAGGGGCTGTCTGCAAACGAACAGCAGATCAAGTGGTTGCTCATGGCGGTAGTGTCACTAACTTGGAAAATTTCGTCAAATTGATACAAGAAAAATGTCAGGGGATAACGGTGTTCATTGTGAATGATCGCGAAATAGAAGTGATGAATGAGATCAATATGGGATATCAACGAAATTTTGTATCTTTTACGGGTACGCTTATGGTTCATCAAGTGACAGGAAGCATTTATTTTCCAGGACAGTTGTTTATGAAATCCTTGAGCTGCTTTTGCCAAACAGGATGCTGCGATCATTTTAAATTGGGTTCCATAAAATATCAACCGACTGCCGAAAAATTGAATGTCGATAGCGTATTCACCGATTCAGAATCTGAATCTGAGGAGGAACTGCAAGCAAGTCCGTCGGCGAATGTTCCTATTGAGGCCGAACCGAAATCACTTTTTACTAATGGTGAATACGTTCTTGTTAAGTTTGCTACGAAAAAAAAAGAATTCCGATACGTAGCTGTCTGTACTGAAATTTTTGCAGCAGATAGTGAAATCAAGGCAACTTTTCTAAAGGTCTGTAGCAAGGAGCGTACCCTTTTTAGAGTAGATGAGAAAGATGTAGGTGCCTTAGCTTTCGACCAAGTCATGTAAAAAGTTCCCATGCCTGAATTGCAAGTTAAAGGTGACAGGATTTCTTACAAATTCCCACATCCAATCGATGGTTTGGAAAAATGAGTAGAAGTCCTGGTCAGAATTCATTGAATATAAAAATGAGTACAAACTTAAGTAAGACATATCTAAGTTGAATAAGAATACTAAATATTATAGTAGGTATAAGCAAAATGTGTGAGCAACAAAGACTGTGAAATTTGATTTACTATATGCTATGAGAAAAGTTACCGTAAAAGAAAGACTAATATTTAATAAGACTATGTGAGAAGTACTATACTACAAGAAGTCGCTTAGAAATAAAACGTACTACATACATATTTGAGTAAATAATTAGTATGTGATAATAATTTTTAATTTTTCGATACAAAAAAATGTTGTTTCAGTTTTCATATTGATAAATGTAATATTTCGTTGATCTATTATTTTTTTGTTTCAATAAGATATTCCTTCTATTCGGACTTCGTATTGATTTCTCAGTCCCCTGTACACCTTATTAATCCCCTGGAAGCATTTTTTCGGAAAACGTTAATAAAAGCTAAAATACTTATTAAATTTACTGGCCCTTTCCGCAGCAGTAATAATTCATTATCTGCCATGAAAAAAGTAAATTCTTGTTTCATATTATATAGAAAAAAGTATCTTAACATCTTTGAGGCAAAAAAATTCCGCTTTCTGTAGAATCACCCAATTAACCATAGTTTTCTTTTTTTTTTCTTTTTTTTAGCTTTTTTTTTAACCGCAGTTTCTTCTTACACATTTATTCATCTCATTCATTATCATCATAGTGTTCCTAAATTATAATAAGCTTCATATTCATTTTGGTAGTTGTTTGCTATACATCATTTTTTAATTTTCAATTTGCTTACCACGTTTTTTGAAGCTTGTTTAAAATTTTTATCGTTCTCTGTTCTACATAGTTTTATTATTTTAATTATTTTCTGGATTGTTGTAATTATACATCCGACTTGAATTTTTTTTTTTTTTTTTAATGGTGCCATCTATAATCACTATCCACGGTGAAAATTTTGAAATTGAAGATGCTGGTGGTGGTGGCGATTGTTTATTTAAATCACTTGCTTTAGCTTCAAAAAAGAGAAGCCACCATGTCGTACGCCAAGAAGTTGTAGAACATGTAGTTCAACGATGGCCTGAGTATGAATTTTGGGTTAAATATGGATTAGACATCAGCACAAAGTACAAATACCGTACCGAAATGGGGAGATCCGGAGATATGGCTCATTGGTTGAGTGCCGTGCAGCTTCCGAATATTACGGAATGAATATTATCATCGTTAGAATGTTACCAGATGGAACGTATTTTAAGGATGAGAATTTGATTGAGACTGAAAATCTTCCATCTATTTATCTCTTATTCACTGGGCAACAAAATGAATCTCACAGAGACGGGCACTTTCAGTTATTACTAAAACTTGAAAGTAATATTTCCTACGAAACTCAAAAACACAATACCTACTTGGTCGATAGTAATACGACGAAAAATATTCACATGGAATTATGCGAAACTGATAGTACGAATACCGTCAACAATATTTCAAATTTAGACCAATTAAATATACCTTCAGTGCATAAACACGATGAGATGTGTACAGAAGGTATTTCATCACATGAATCTGGCGAGAGCATAACAAATTCAATGGAAATTTCAATGTCTGAAGAAAGTTCAGATAATATAGCTGAGAATGACTTCATTTCTAATAAACAGAAAATGGACGGACATGATCCAGTCAAACGATTTCAAAAAACATCTCACAAGCGCACACCGGCCTTGAGCGTGCGTTTGAAAGAAATGGTTGAGAGAGTACGCGTATATTTTGAAAAAGAAAAAATCGCACGACCAATTATCAATGTTGAAAAAGTGATAGAGAGGACTGCAACTTGTCTTGGTACTTCTAAACGTACAGTGGAACGAGTAGCACATGAAACGAAAGGCGGTGAGCCGATAAGACCATATGAGTGCGCAACGGGGAGACCATCAGTTCAGTTTAATGAATTTTTGCTGGGTGTTATTCGAAGAAAAAATTATGGATTTCTACATGAGAAAAGAGTATCCCACCGCTGAAAATTTACTGAAACAGTTAAAAGAGGATGTTGAAGATTTGCCTTATTTTTGTGAAAATACCTTGAAGAAGCAACTTACAAGAATGAAATTCAAATACACAAGACTGAATTAAAAGCCCGTTCTAATGGAGAGTCAAGTCATCGCTGGGAAAAGGTCAGAACTTTTGAGATTGATATTACATTTTCGGAAAAACGACTGGAAGATTTATTATACTGATGAAACATGGAGCGGAGCTAATCAGTCCCGTACGCATGGATGGGTCGGATGCGTACAATCTAACAATTGTCGTGACAATTTTGATAAATACCGTGGAGGAGTTCAGCAGATTATGGGATATCGTGGTGGTTTCGTAACACCGTCTGGTTCTGGCAAGAGGGTGATTATTTTGCATATAGGAAACGAAGCGGGATTCCTAAATGGCTGCATGAAGTGCTTCATTGGAAACAAAGGAAGTATGGATTATCACGACGGAATGAATGCTGAGCACTACGAAGAATGGTTCCGCTATGTATTGACAGTCATTCCAGGAAAATCAGTTATTGTGATAGATCAAGCTCCATACCACACGATGCTCGATCCGGACTATCGCAATCCCACGACAGTATGGAAAAAAGGAAAAAATTTTGAATGGATGATTAACAGGAATGTACCATTGCCAGAATACGCAACATCATTCGATTCTCTGACAAAAGCAAATTTGCTATTACAATCGCGTGCCTATCACTTCCCTAAAAGGTATCTTCTCGAAGAAATGACAAAAGAAGTAAGAGGTGATAGCGTAAAATTGTTATGGCTCCCCGTTGGTCATTGCAAATTCAATGCTATCGAACGTATATGGGCATATGTGAAAAATAAAGTTGCTACTCAGAACACGACTTCTAAAATAAATGACGTTCATAGATTATGTGTAGATATTATGAACAATATTCCCACAGATTTATCGTCAAACTGTGTTAGGCACGCAGAAAAAATTCAAAACGCTTACATAAACAGCGAGTCGGCGATGGCAATGGCTGTCCAGCCAACGATAATACGCGTAAATGAGGATACAGAATCAGAATACGATATTTACTCCAACACTGACTACGAGGATTAATTATGTTGAATATTTATTTATTTATTCATTTCTTTATTCAGGTCACCTTTTTTGTGTTTACAGGATGTAACTAAACTATGTGTTTGTTTTATTTATTTTTATGTTTTTTTTTTATCTTGGGGGTGATTTTAATATATTATCAAAATTGTTTTTTTTTTCTATGATTCGCTGTTATAAGTCATCGAGGGACTTCTTTTCTTTTAAATTTATTTTGATTTATTTCGAATTTATTCATTTTTGTATTATTTTTTCTAGCATTCGCCGCTGTCAGTCATCGAGAGACTTAATTTTTTTAAGCTCTCAGGTTTTTTCTTCAGAGATGATCTCGATAATCTATAATCGGAGCTTTAATTTGCTACAATTAGCAATCACAATCGCAAGCTGGACATGATTATTTTACATACGTAAAACGCTGATGTTTCACAGGTATCATTTGCGTGGATGATTACAATTCAATCCCATATTAAACTCACGTTTTATCATTCTGGAGAAATAACAAAATGACAAATAACCCTGGGACTCTCTGGTCCCATTATCGAGTGTCTAGAATCGAATTATTTTCTCATCCATTTCGAACACGGTTTCGGCGGTTTAATTTTCGAGTACGCATCCTCTCGTCCTACCTGTTGATCTGAGAAACAATTTGTGAAGACTTTTTGGATATTTTTTCGTCCTGTAGAACCTGAACTTTTCCAATTGATATTTCTTGAAACTGTTTTATTTCTTCATTCATTTTGATTTCTCAGTACGGGCTTAAAATAAATTTCCGCTTTTTTATATTTGTATTTTTTTAATTTTTTTTTCAGGTAATTTTAAATGAAAAATAATAAATAAGCAAATTGATAATTGAAAACATTTAGAATAAATAAAAATACTGAAAAGGAGAGTCAAACATAACCAAAATTGTATTCTACAAATTTTCTCATCGGAATAACTTATTGGAAAATGAAGGACCGATCGCATTCACAACGCAAACAGTTTTCAGTCACAGGAATTCGCATATATTAGACTATTATCAGTTGAAATCTATCAGTTCGTTTTGCAGTTACCAACGAATAGAACAAAAATAAATGAATAAATAAATGAATAATTTGAATTTTTTTTGATTAAAAATCTAACAAACAAACGCACGCGCGCCCGCGCGTACACACGTACAGACGCCCATCCATAATTGCCAAAAATGATTCTTCAGACTTCAAAACGCGTACATCTCGTGAAAACCTAAATTTCAATTTCTGGGGTGATTATAGTAACTTCCCTTTTGTTAAAGCTTGAAGTTAAAAAAATTTATACTTCTCTGATATTGAACAAAATGATTTTTTATTTTGTATAATGAAATGAATTTTTTTTTCATAATTGTATAAAATATTTGTTAATTCCTCTAAACTTCATCACTTACACTAGAGATTCGCTAGAATGCCATTTAAATGCCATTTAATTTTAATAAAATATAATTTATATCAATTTCATTTATTCGGTTTTAATCGCATATAAATTTGTTTTGTTTTTCAATTGTCTTCTACGTCGACCGCGAGCAACAATTGAGACGGTGGAGACGTGAAGGGGAAAATGCAGTGGCGAATATCGTGGCTCGCACATACATTGGCCGTAGCAAATTCAAAAAATTATCGACGTCTATTACTGTCGGCTCAGTATCGCGAATCAAAACGTGATTGCAGAATCAAATAGTGTATATTTCAACGAAAATTTTAAGCTAGCTCGGTGTCACCTGTTCCCAGTCGTTACCGAAATCACGACATTGGACGTTTTTGCACCCGGCGTCCAGATTTTTTAATATTTAAAAAAATTTTAAAAGCCACGACGTTCGATAATGTTTAGGGAATAACTATGAATTTTTTCAGATTTTTAACGCTTCTGTACGACGAACAGTTACGATATAAAGTCGACCTACGGCAACGTACTCCAAAAAAACTACGTTTTTCAACACTTCGGAGATCATATCGGTTCGCACGATTTTTGCACTGAAACCCGTAAATAATCGTCGAACGCAGAAAACTCTACGCTTTACGCACGTTTTCGAATTTACCTTCTAACATTTTTTTTTTTAGAAGTTATGATCACTCAAATTGAACCGCCAAACCTTTTCGATCCGATAGTAATCAGATAGTCACAGCTAGTCCTAGCTTGGGGTAACATATTCACTCTGCCAGAAAAATCTGGATGTCGTACATTGTGTATAATCTTCAAAGAAAACTACGTATTCAATCAGCATATTGAATTTAACTCGATGAAATATATTTCTTCCAGAATTACAGATACATACTACGTATTTTTCATTCCCACAACAAATAAATCCGATGTAATCGACGCGCGACGCGCTACGCTATTACAGTCAAAAATTACAGTTAAAAATTGAAAAAAAATAGACTCCATTAAACCTCCATGAATATTAAAATTTTTCCTCAAACAGAATTGATCAAAGCGTCCGAAAATATTTTTTTCAAAAATTTTCAAAATGGTTAAACTTTATCGAAAAAATCGTTAAATATTTCAATTGTTTATAACAATTGGAATTATTGGTATTGATGTTAATTTGAAATTTTTTCTCAAATCTTTAATCTCTTACCTTTCGAATGACTTGTGGTTCATCTTTCTACGCCCAATAGAACAGGAGATATCGATTTTTGAAGGTGGCCGAGTGCTCATTTTGACACAAAATTGATGTCACATAACTTTTGAAAACAAAATATTTTGGACAAATGCAAAATTACGTGTCGACTTTTTTTTACGTATATTTCACGTAAAAAAAGTTTCGACTAATTTAAAAAATACGAGGTCAGAAAACCGCCAAATTCGGCCGATTTCGGGTGGAATTGCCCATATGTGTACGCGATAAACTCAGGAGACTCAGCTATCAAAATCAAAAGACCAACGGTAACACTAGAAGAGGTCGACACTCTCTACACCGACATACACACAACTAATATACACGCCATACATGTTTACTATCAACCGACCGTAAGAACACTGGAAATAGCAAACTACACGCTCTCGTTACTTCTCCTAATTGCGACTCAAAACGCCTCGAAATCTTGAAACAAAACCTACGACTCGATCACCTGAACCAAGAAGAATGGGAATCCATAATTAACCTCGCGATTGAATACAACCATCTATTTTTTTTGCCTGGGGATAAGCTAAATCATACACGTCTAGTATAACACGCTATTCCAACGACTGACGAAGCACCCATCCACACGAAACAATACAGATACCACCAGATACACAAAGACGAAATTGAAAAACAAGTGACCAAACTCCTCGACCAAAACATAATAAAAAGACTCCTCCTCCCCTTATAATTCACCCATCTGGATTGTCCCAAAGAAAACTGACGCTAGCGGCGAAAAGAAATGGCGTATGGTCGTAGACTTTCGGAAACCGAACGTAAAAACTATTGGGGACTCTTACCCGCTCCTTAATATAACCGATATTTTCGACCAATTGGGCTCAGAAAAATACTTTTCAACACTTGACCTAGCCTCAGGATTCCATCAAATCCCTATGCATTTTAAACGTAGCAGTAAACCCGCGTTTTCGACACCACATGGCCATTATGAATTCAACCGAATGCCATTCGGACTAAAAAACGCACCGGCCACATTCCAAAGACTAATGGACCAAATCTTGACCGGACTACAAGGCAACGAAATGTTTGTATACTTAGACGACATTGTAATCTACGCAAGATCCTCAAAAGAATACGCAATCAAATTCAGAAAACTAATGAAGCGATTAGCTGACGCGGGACTCACTCTAAAATCAGACAAATGCGAATTTCTACGGACAGAATCCGCTTACCTAGGGCATAAAATTACCCAAGCTTAGACGGAGTCAAACCGAATCCAGACAAAATATCAGCAATAAAAAACTACTCAAGACCACAAAACCCGAAACAAATAAAACAATTCCACGGTCTACTTGGCTACTACCGCAGATTTATCCCCGAGCTAGCGAAAATTGCAAAGCCAATAAATAATTTACTAAAAAAGAAAACCCCTTTCATTTGGACTTCCGAACACCAACTTGCATTCGGAACACTACGAGACACATTATGCAACGAAATCATTTTATAATACCCAGACTTCATTAAACCCTTCGTAATAACCACCGTTGCTTCGAATTTTGCCATTGGGGCAGTCCTCAGCCAAGGAACAATTGGCGAAGATTTACCTGTCGCTTATTCATCCAGATCCCTACAGCAGGCCGAAGTATAACTACTCAACAACCGAGAAAGAATGACTAGCTATCATCTTCGCAGCCAAACATTTCAGACCCTACATATGCGGACGACACTTCACGCTAGTGACAGCTACCACAGACCACTAATATGGCTTAATAACGGGAAAGACCCAACCTCTAGGCTAATACGATGGCGTCTATTTCTAGACGAATACACATATGAAACGGTATATAAAAAGGGAAAGATGAATTTAAACACTGATGCACTATCACGAAACCCCACTCTAGATACAGCCGAAGTCCTACCAATGGATTCCAAACGGTTACGCAGCTCCGACGATAGTACTAACCCGGAACTGCACAAACGACGAAAGACACAAGAGAAACCCACCACATCTCCAGACAGTTCAGACATCGATACGACCCCCCATGAAACCCCAAACACAAACATTATTCCCCTCTCTACTAGTACCTCGGACTCAGACATCGAAATGTTACCAGAAACAACCAAACCCATGAAGAGACACAAAACGACCGATTCCTCAGATAACAAACCACTTCGAAAAAGACCAGCAACCCGCATACCAGAAAATTCAGATGCCGAAATGCCTCCAAAAGACCGTGAATCCGAACGACACTACAAGGTCACCGACACCTATGCGCAACCAGTAATCTATCTTACGGACAGCTCGGATAGCGAAACAACCTTTAATAAACCGAAAAATATCGATAGACGACAATCCAAACGCCACCGCGACGAGAACACACAGACAAGCAACAAACTACCGAAATCACGCACACTTCGTTAACAAGTAATGCAGACAACCGATTACGCACACGTACACCGAGGGCTCTACCATAATTAGTTAGTTCACCAGAAAATTTATATAATCCAGATGAACAACTAATATTCAAAGAACCCAGTACACTACCTCCAAAACCAGCAATCAATTCGAACAACGAAACAATCCTAAACAAGATAAAACCGTTGAAACGTTACCGCGGCACAGAATCATCTGACAACCCGTCACGGCGCGGCGTTGGATAACAAAAAAATACCGCGCAGACCAAACAACAACTATTGACGACGATACAACAGGCGCGAGCACCACCGGCGCTAGAACGAACCCCTACCGGAGAGGAAGGAGACAAATAACTACAGGAAAAGGAAAGATTCCAAAACCCAAGATATCCAAAGCTCAAAAAGGACACACAACGGCCACGAGTACACACCGATCTGGAAACCATGACATATAATACAAACTTATCTCGGGTCGGACGGCAAACTATCAAATCACACACGATATGCCTGGCACCTCCGAACAACGACAGAATCACACACCGCCGTACGTCCAATTCTTACAAGATTTAGACTTCCTTCCATTAACAGACAGAAAACTGGACACAAAAACGAACACAGACTTACTCCGACAAAAGGACAATATGGCACACTGCATCTCCGCAGACTGCGCCGCATCAGTGGGAATAACAGACCAAGTGGTACAGCGCGGACTAATCCGGCGTGAGCTACTACGCTCACTGAACCCGAGAATCACGGATGTGATATCGGTAAAATACCCGAGACAAACAATATACAACCTCGTTACGAAAGAAAACTATTACGACAAACCAACACGAGAATCTATGTATAACACACTGACAACCTTAAAATCATCAATAATGCGAAATAAAATAAAAACAATATCCATACCAAAATTGGGGTGCGGAATAGACAAACTGACCTGGGACATGGTTGAATGTATGATTCTCTACATCTTTAAAGATATTGATATCAAAATCACGGTTTGTATTCGCGAAGACACACCTTCGCACGTAGAAACAGCTATCACCACGGACACACATAACGACACTTCAGAATCAGATTACACGAAAGGCCCACACAAGGATACCTCCAAGACACACGACCCTATAACGCAACCAAAATACATAAAGCAACACATAGAACACTCGTACGACGACCTCACAAGCGCACGCACCTTCCAAAATTTTACTAATAAACGCACACGACATTTCGCCGACAGACAACATACACGAAACCAACGACGGGATTGTCATGGTCGATGATAACATAGCGCATTTTATGATAATGCATACTACTCGCGTATCAGACATAGAAAAACAATTGATTGCAAACAAATATTTCAATAAAGAGTCGTATCTGAAGCAGCACTCAAAGCCACAAGAAATATCCATGTCACAACTGAAAAACAAAAAATTCATATTCACCCTCGCCATAAAAGAATCAGAGACAGACCGAAGCGAATTACATGACGTCTTCAACGCGGTAATGAACCTGAAACACCTATTACAGAAATATAACATAAAATCAATAGCCCTCCCGCTAACCGGATACATCGTCCGCGACTTCCAAAGATCACTAATGAAGAAGCTAATCTACTACATTTTTCACAATGTCTAAACAATGTAGCCATCCCCGAAGAAAATTCCCGAAGCGAAATTATTAGGGAATACCATGAGTCAAAATTCGCCGGACACCAAGGCGTAACCAAAACATACAACAGAATAAGAGAAATATATTTCTGGCCCCACCTCAAAACAGATGTCCAAAATTTCATCAAATCATGCAATAGCTGCCAGAGAAAGAAACTAGTAAGAATTAAAACGAAATTACCAATGATTATCACCGGATACACTACGCATTTGACAAAGTAGCACTTGACATAGTAGGCCCACTGCCGAATACGAAATTAAATAATCGATATCTTTTGACAATTCGATGCAACTGAACGAAATTTTTAGAAGCCATACCAATACCAGACCCAACCGCACAAACAGTGGGAACAGCATTTACTAAAGAATTCATCACACGTTACGGCGCTCCGACCGCTATACTCACCGATCAGGGACAGAATTTTATGAGCAAATTCATGAAACAAATTTGTAAACTATTCAAAATCAAACAAATCAGAACGACCGCCTACCACCCCCAATCGAACGGCTCACTTGAACGAAGTCGTATCGTACTCACAGAATACATTGAGCACTACACGAAACAAGGACGAGACTGGGACGAACACATAAGATTCGCGATTTTCGCGTACAACACTTCCAAACATGAAGGAACCAAATACACCCCACACCGCCTAATTTTTGGAACAGACGCTCAACTACCTTCGAAAGTAGTCATCTCAGAAACATCGTCGCTTTCATACGATACCTATCTACTAGACCTAATAGCTAACCTCAACGATACACCCACCAGAGCAAAGAATAACCTGATAGACTCTAAAGAGAAATCGAAACGCAGGTACGATAGAAACATTAATTTGCAAAATTTGAAACTAGGGAATAAAGTATTCCTCATAAATGAAACACGATCTAAATTCGATGACTCCTATATAGGACCGTACGAAATGAAAACAATAATTAGCGATGTCAACGCAGAATTGTATGTCACACGAAATAAAACGAAAAAGTCGTACACATGAATAAACTTAAATTAGCTACGAATACAAACTAACAAACACGTAACCGTTTCCAAATAACAGAAGCCTAAACCCATAAATTACAAACAAAACTACCAATTATCCGGGTTTACCGCTATCTCAAAAATATTCAACAAGTTCAAAAATTGTATATGTACACGAACAAAATCGAGCAATACGAAGAAACAACCAACCGCATAATCGAACTTGAAATAATTCACCCACACATGCAAACACGAAGTTCGAACATACAATACACAGAATACGTAGAACCTGTGACATCAAATACAACACACAATCAAAGACACTCGACCAAACAAGTCACACACCACAATTGGCCTTACCATCCCTCCCGCCGCTCAAACCTAATAATAAAAATTTCAAACCCCGAACGCCTTACCCAAGAACACCCATTGAAATTGACAGATGTATAAAAAGCTACTACGACTAATAACTCGACAGTCATCATAACCACCAATACATAAATATGTATAATGCAAAGCACTGTACCATACCACATAATTATAACTAAATAAACAATTTTTAGTAGGGATTAGCTCTCATATCTAATTATGGGAATAGTAAGATCACATAGTTATAACAATATGAATAAGACATACTAATTACTCATACGTACGCACACAACAAACACACAGTTACAAATGTATTACCGGTGCCAATAAAGGCCCATGCCCCAACTTAAGGTCAACCCACAGAACACGTAACACGCACAATATACAACAATACCAACAGTTAGCAACAATTTACCACATCCCAAAACGATAACCACCAACCTGTGAATTAATTAGCATTAGGTACAATTTATAAAACTAGGCTATTATTTGAAATAACAGTACAATTGTAATACACACACGCACATATGACACACCATATCAACTTCTCACAACTATACTCCCTACACCCAATCCTCGAACTCCATAAATCTGAAATTTTTCTGAAATGAAATTTTTGTCTGAAAAAACTTTTTTTATTCAAGAACCAAGTTTCCTGTAAAAATTTGTTATTATGAAATTTCACTTTTGTTTACATTTGTTATTATATTGTGATTGCGAAGAATATATTGTCGTTATCATTATGACAGCACTCTGTGCGTCGCATATAGGTCCGCGTAGTGCGAAACATATTACTCGCGGCACCAAGTGCCTAACAGATCGTGCTGGCAGAGAGGATGCATTTTTGCACGTACGAGGTGCCTCGCACGCTGTGTGTGCGTAACGCGCGGTGCGATCGTTGTCTCTGGGTAGTAGAAACATTTGTTTATATTCATTAATGATTACTTTACCAATGATTATAGTGAAGATATATCGTACAGATATGAATTATTTTTGAACATTTCAGACATCTTAGAATGTATTCCAAATGTCTTGTAAAGCTTTGTCCATCTTCACCTATATTATAGATAATATACACCGTCCTTTCTTCTCAAAAGTTGAATTCGAATTGACGGCGATTCGCCGTCGCGAATCTTGTTTTAACATATGATGTACACATATTCATTGATGGGTGACGTTCGGTGTAGATAAAGGATTTGGGAATTGTGTCTGCATGCTGCAAAAGAATCTACCCCTGCCATTGTAGGTATGATATTGTGGGTACGCGTACGTCGAAGGCGTGGGCACGACGGCGCATGCTACGTAATGGGTGCGCGCGCGTATCGTGCTCTTTTCGATCGTCGCCAACTGTAGAAAGGTTCTAGCTCATGGCGCCTGTATTCCATTATCAAAGATTTTGAGAAACTTACCAGTGTGTAGTCAATGCAGAATATATGTGCGGTAAAAACTGACGATGCAGTGAGTCGACAAGAAAGTAGTACTAGTCTACTAGAGTTTTATGATTTTAAAATGTGATCCCGAAGATCGAGACGTGAGTGTGTGCAAATGTGTGTCAAAAAAAGTGTCGCGGAGATCTCTCTACGTTAGTTCCGGCTATATCTATACATACGTATACTACATATATACGCGAACGGTATATAGCTTTTGTCATATGTATAACTACGTACCTGTGCATGTAGTGTTCCACAAAAGTGAACCTTGATATCAATATATTAGTAGTAGTGGAATCAGTTATAGTGATATACAGACTATCTGAAAGGTCATTACTTGGATGAGAAGTTGTTAATAAATCATCAACATGACCCATAAATTATGATTTGAACAAAGTATGCAATGATGATGATCCAACTTCATTTGTACATTACAAATGTACTGTGCATCCCAAATAGCAGATATCTCGGGATAATAATTCCATTAGTTTCATTATGGATTACTGGTGCTCTGTGCGTCAAAGACAGTAAGTTGAATAATTTCTTCTATTATACCTATTTACCTACATTCATTCACTCTCTGAACCGTCTTCGCAGCACGATACTCGCCATTATTTCTCAACCACAAATAGGGCATAGATATCCGTATCGTGTGATTGAAATGCATGCATCAACGGTCTGAACGTGAACATCTTTCTCTGAATATTATTGTACGGCACACGCGCTGTACAGATCGTAGCTATAACATATGAACTGTAGCTGACGGCCGAGTAAGTATACGCATGTTTCTCAAGGAATATAATTATACAATTCATACTGATTATTATTATTTTTCAACTTTCCACTTTAACACGGGAAGTTATTATAATTACCCTAAAAGTGAAAAGTTGAGTTCTTCCCAGCTATGTCCACGTTTTGAGGTCTGGAGAATCATTTGCGACCATTTGTGGATGGGCGCTGAGTGGGTTTGTGATCAAACTTACCTCCGTCGATAACTTGAGAACGAATGAACGGATTTTATTTTCCAATATACCAATTCATGCAGATTTGCGTAAGTTAGAACTGATTAGATTTTGAGTTTGATCGGTTCGGTCGGTCATGAGTTTTTGGAAAAGAAGAATCAAATTGTTTTTTCGGTTCGATGATAGATGATAATTTGACAGATTTTCACTGGTATTGGCCAATCGATGCGGATTCTTGTTACTTATAACCGATTGCATTTTAAATGCGTTCGGTTTTTTAGTTCCTGAGTTATTCTGATGAGAAAATCTTGTCGAACAAAATTAGCAATTTTTCCTTTTTCCTTATACTTGTGACTTTTATTATGAAAAAGTGGAAACGAATAATAACAATAATGAATAATAATCGAGCTCGGAGAAGCGGGAAGTTTTCAGACTGACCCATGTCCAGTTAATTACCAGCTTTTTCCATTAAAATATATATCAGTGCATTAGGTAAATGTTATACGCATTATTTATTTAGGATACCTTTTTTTCTTATGAGATCAGCAACGGTTAATTATTACTGTGGGCATATTTATCTTTCACTATACCTTCATAATATATACATTAACATCGATGTGGGTATAATCAAGTCGGCCGGAGCAAGATCGAGCTTAAAAACGATTTCATGGAATTACAACTAATATCAATTTTAGATTAGATTTTCTTCTTATTGCCATTTCTACGATAGGTATCACACCAACAATTCTGTCATTCCGATCAGAATTTTTTTGCAGAACTGAATGTAAAAAAATATTGACATTAAGTGTAAATGGAATGAATGACGGAATTTTACATCACATTTATTTTCACTAATTTAAAAAATTAATAATTCGAGGTTTACATTGACTCATTGTCAGTGATTTCATTACACTATAGTACTTGGCTTTCAAGTATCATTTTAGGTTGATCACCATTGAATCACATGACGACTGTTTTTTTTTTGTTCTTCAGTTTTCCTCGTTTTCAAAGATGTGTAGGTATTCCTTTGTGCCGTCTCCCCTGTTATACCGAGAGATTATGGTAAAAGTTTACAGTCAACTGCGCATGTGTCGAATAATTCGATTTTACTGGTTGTCTTCGTTTCATCGCGCCAAAATTTGTGGCTGCTAAGTCATGTAGCCAACCTCCCAATTTGTTCGAATCGAGTGACGAGCTGTCGAACTCCGTTACACCTACGTACGGCTGACTTAGGTTTATGTGTCGTGTTTTGGTTATATTGTGCACCGATAGAAATGTTTCTTCGCACCAAACGAATCTTCGTTTTCATGCAATTGAATCAACTGTTTGTTAGAGATACACAGTATAAAATTACGTGTATGCATTAAAAAAAAAATGGTTGTACAAAATTCACCAAAATTTTTCCGATGATGCAATATTTTTTACAAGGAGAGTAGCAACCTTGTGGGTCACCGATTTGGCTGAAACTTTGGGATTAGTTTATTCAGGCCTATAAATAAGCCCCATTCTCTGCAATTCAATCTAATAGGCCTTTTTATTCTCGGCATGCCCCAAATTGTATTTGTGTCGAGCGACCATTCTCAATTCGAGAAATTCCACCGAGACTTCCTCAAATTGCAAATTCACGTTAAAAATTAGTCTATCCACATTCGAAGCATATCTTCTGACCTATAAATGAAACAGTTTTGCTCCTTCAAATAATAAAAATTCACTTTTCGGAGCGCGAAACGATGAATGGCTCTAGCCGGGTAGGATTGTCGAAATCCCCCTTCCGGGAAAATCACTGTGAAGTTTAACGCGAATGCCCTCTAGTAGCCGAGACCTTGAAAAAAGTATTTTTTCGTATTTATCGTTTTTCTCGGAAACTCCACGACCGGATCAGTTACATATTTTTCTGTTGGTAGATGATTCGAAGCTTTGTGGCTTATAAGTTTTACTTCTAATTTTTGACGTGAAATTCAGGTACCGACAAAAAAATGATTAAAAATTTCGAATTGCCGTATCTTGCCACGCAAATTTTCGAAAAACGATTTTTTATCTCTATTTTTGGCATTATTTTCATCTTTCGTTCACCGCAAGTGATTTTTAGCATATGATAACGCTGAAATACATCAGGGTTACAATCACTACACATTTCACTGATTGGGCGGAATGCAGACGTATTTTTAACTGAAAGGCCACAGGAGGATAAGCACGGTAAATATGCCTATTGCGAATATCTTAATGATATTTTATGGATAAGTAGGAACTATTAGAATACTAAGACCCTGGAAGTTTCAGACCTCAATCTCAATTGGTTCTTGAGAAAAATGGAAAAACTCAAAATAGAAAATAATTTATTTCACAGGTTTACCTGGCCCAATTTGTTTCAAAATTTCATATGTTATTGAGGGGGTCAAGAGCTTTCATAGACACGATGGACACAGTTCTAGCTCCATAATTTCATGTTAAACAAAGTTATTTTTTCTCCAATTTTTATTTTTTTTACTGTGATACTTCTCGAGCAAAATTATGAAACTATGATTTTCACATTCTGTATAGATTCCTGAACATTTCGTATTTCTTTCAAAACTCTCGTAACGGTACGCCATAGTAAATAAAAATAGAAATAATTTTTTTATCAAATAAACTGCATTATTGAACAAGTTTTAGCCAAATTATTGTAATAATATTGATTATTATCATTGCTCTCATTTTTATATGAATAATATACTGAAATCATTTACCTACATTAGAAGTTGTCAAAAACTTGGTTGTTCACACGTGATCGTTATTTTTCTTCTTCACCTTATTATATTGAGAGATAAATCAATGGATAATTCATCACGTTTCAGCTTTGCCTGAACACGTGAACATCTCAAGCGCGAGAACCGTGTGATTCGTTAAATAATTGAGATAATTCGGAAAACTGCAATCCCGATTTACACCCACTACATCGCAGTTTTCCAAATTATCTCAATTATCTCACGATTCTCCGGTTTCTAGAAGTAGAGGAACATGTATCGCGTGACTAATAGAAAAAGGGCTTAAGCGATATGTTTACGCCCTTTTGCGATTTTCAGAGGCAAAAGGGTGTATATTTTTTTTTCTTCATTCAACTACAAAATCTTCGAAACGAAAAAATACGTCAACAGTAAATAACGGAAAAAAATCAAAGCAAAAAGTCGTAAACGCCGGAGATACGCCTCTAGCTGTTTAAAAATTAATCAAAAATCGGATAAATTAATGCCCAAAGGACGTATCGCCAAATTTTTTTTTTCATTTTGATATCGATAAATCTTTGCGATTCAGAAGTTTTCAGAGCATTTGCAGTAAAAAAAAATTTTGGCGGATAGGAAGGACCCTATGTTATAGCTTCTACAATTTTTTTTTTCAATTTTTAAAAAATTTCCGCCTCTGCTCATACATCGATGAATCTATGCGGTTCAAAGTTTTACGAGCATTTGTGATAGAACATCATTTCGGCGGATTCGCCCTTCTGGCATTAACTTTCTGTAAAAAAAATCATGCCAAGTAATGACAAAAGGGCGTATCTACCAAAACTTTTTTTTGCAATATCGATTAATCTTTACAATTAAGACGTTTTAAGAGCATTTACAAAAGAAAAAAAATTCTGACGGATGCGCCATTTTGGCATTAGTTGGCATGGTTTCTCTCAGAAGTTAATGCCAGGAGGACGTATTCGCTAACATCTTGTTTCTCTTCGCAAATCCTCGGAAAACTCCTAAGACGTAAAGATTCATCGATATTTGAGATAAAGTCGAAAATTTGTGAAATTGCAAAACAAAATTGCCGAAACTAACATATACGGTCCTAACCGCAAAAATTTTCTTTTGTACTGCAAATGCTGTGAAAACTTCTGAATCGCAAAGATTTATCGATATGACAATCAGAACAAAAATTTCGGCGGATACGCCCTGTTGGCGATAACTTTATTAACAAAATCAGACCAACTAATGCCAGAAGGGCGTATCCACCAATTGTTTTTTTATTGCAATATCGATAAATCTTCGAGCTTCAGAAGTTTTTAGAGCATCAGGAGTAAAAACTAAAAATTTGGCAGATACGACCGTATACCGACAGTGTCAACAATTTTTATGTGTCACATGAGGGTATTGGACCCGAGCGGAGGGTCGGTAAGATGTTAATAACTCATGTGACAACTAGATAATTATTTAGACTTACCCTTTCGATAAGTAGGTAAATGAGTTCTTATTCGTCTAGTCCTGTACAGGCCTTGTGCGGTTTGGAATTGAATATATAATACTAATGGAGGCTAACTCATGAGGATGGAATAGGTGAGGTTTTGGAATGAATTTATGAGATGTTACGTCTGATAAAAGTTGAAGTATAATCTTTCATCAAATAATTATGATTACAAGGCAATCGGTGAAAAAAAGCATATGGTTATAATTAATATGAATTCTTGCCTCCCTCTCTCTCTCTCTCTCTTTTTCTCTCTTTACATCTATCCTAAGTCTTACAACGAAAAGCTACAAGAGTTATTATTCTACAAGAAATATTGGGATATATACGGATTATACGTGCATGCCGGTTTCGCTTTTATCGTAACAAGCGCGGTGTGCGTGTGTGTATGAGCGTGCTTGCTCAGCGCAACATAGGCTCAGTGTGAGAGTTGAATGCAAAGAGATAGCTAGACTTCGTTACCTCGCTTCGATTGCATGCAGGTATACCCGTATATATACCAATGAGATGATGTGACTCTACCGAGAAATTGATTGAAGGAAACAGATTAACAGGCGAAGGTTACCGTGTTTTTGATGTCAGGCCTTCGGTCTGTAAGTCTATGTTTTCGTTCGTCGGAATAGCTCGTCCAGGACACCCCACTCGCTGATCTCGTTTCACTTTGATTTAGATAGATTGAAGGAATTGAAAGAGAATTTGATCGTCGTTTTGATTTGAATATTTAAAGAGCGTTATCGAGATTATAGGTTCGAGGAGAGTTTTAGTTTTATGATTCTAATAATACTTAATTTCAAACTTTATTAGATAAAGCTGCGGTTTGGAATTTAGGGTCTTTAATAGTACATTATGCTGCAAGTACGGAACGACAGTGATTATTGACGAGGGTGCAGCCAACTTCACTGAATAATCACTGTCGATTTGTCCGCGCTGCATACGATACTTTTTGTAACAAGTCCACAGAAAACGGCGAAGGGGGTCCGGAGGGCGAAGCCCCCCGATAGCAACGTAACCAAATTTCAAATGATTTTTTTTCGATTACGTTTAAAATGGAAAATAGAAATACTCTAGAAAAAATGTTCGTTAATTTATTAAGTTTTTAGTAATAACTTGACCATATGAATCTTCAATTAGGATTCATTGCAGAAATAATCAATCTAAAAAATATTTTCTTCTTACTACTCACGTTGTATTATTGCGGAAACAGATAATTTTCAGTACATACATTTTGACATACCCTATAATAACTAATATCATTACAGTCCTAGAACTTATATAAGAACATAAAGTAAAGTAAAAAGGTCACGTCAATTTTGCCATTTCACCACGCTAACGTAAACTAATAGTAATGTGCTGCCGCGTGGCAACTTTCGGAACTAGAGGGCAATTATTTTCATTTTTGACCAGCATTTTTGTCCTAGGACCAAAAAGTAACGAATAGAATCCTGACTCAAAAAGCCTTATTTTCCGCTCCTAAATGAGGACAAAAAAGACCCACTTTCCGTGCACGTATTACGAAAAATATATTTGGATTGACGAGTACTTGAGTCCTAATTGCGGGCCGTCACTTCACAGGTTTTCAGTCACCAACTCTGTAGACTCATAATATAGCACACGGTTCCTTGCGACTACGCTCTATGCCATTTACAGAAGAAAGACGATGAGTTAGGAAATAACGCATCCAAGTAAACTAGGTAATCCTAGTTGTATTATTGCGCGAGCTTGGTCAGCAAGTAAGGTGTCTGCGTGGTGTCTTACTCCGTGGGTGCTGCACCTATACCGGTGGTTCTGCTACCCTGCATTCTTACTTGATTCTACGTGATTATTGTTATACAAGATTTAAAAGAGAGAGATATAGCTGGGAATAGCACCGGACATCCAGTCAGCTCTTTATCCTATCTTACCTTAGTTTCTATGCAATATTATGCCGGTCTTTTATGAGAAGCTACGTGCTTTTTGGATAATAGAACAGGAAATATTTAATTTTTAGTTATATTTGAGGGGAATATCAAATGTGTAATATGCACTGTGACGGTACATTTTGCAACTGGTCACAAGGACAGGGAGACTCGGGACCACGACGACGACGGAGAGCTCCTGGGAAGTCAGCGTTTAATTCAGGTCATTTTAGGTCATTTGAGATTTATTTTTCTAATTATTTGTTTGTTTTGCTGCCTGTATTTTTTGTAAGCTTCAGTCCGCGAACACGCCGAGACTCAAAGACGTGCCAACAATCATCGAAGTCAACACTCCAATGGTGAATCAAGGGCAACTCTCTCCTTCTTCGCGATGGTATCAACAAACTTCACGGTCAACGAGGACGCATCAGCCATGCGACCTCCTGATCCCGACCACGCGCTCCACCTGACGCTGTGGCGACTGCGCCACAATTCACGGATGCCGCAACGATGGTCGAAAAGGGCTGTGCGAAAATACCAAAGTAACACATTATAGCCTCCCGTCGCTGACGACTTATCGACCTGGGGTCGAACCGATCAACTCCATCGACTTTCCTGGAATCGTCACACCTCCGAGGTTACCCAAGCAAGGTCCCGGCAGAAAGAAATTGCTACCGCGTGAAGCATGTCTTTGGGTTTTTACCTTTCCACGACGTACATGGGGGAGGATAGGTGCAGATCCGCGACGGGGCACCAATCTCCCGCCAGATCCTCTGGCTGGTCCGATAGTTCCCTGAAATACGCAGCCAGGGTGCATTTTCGCTAGACGATTGCCAGGGAGTCAACTACCGAGAGTCCAAGCAGCTGAGCGTAACGCCCATCACGTCATACGAGGCGAATAATGAGTAACGACACCAAATTTCCATCCAGCGTGAACGCTAGACAACCACCTGATAATGAGAACGGAGCAAGATGAGTCCCCAAAACCATTAGCCAATCAGAGTCCACCTTTACGTACGCTACCCATCAAAGGTCGAAACCGTCAACGAAGAGACGACGCTCAGACCACACCGAGCTAATAGAACTAGGAGCGACGCTGGACTCGACCTACTTCTACGCTCATCCGTCGTCGCAAGAGGACCACTACAATACCGTCACGAGTCTCCCGTTTCATACCGTCAATTCCCGAAAGTTTAGGTTCAATTCAGTGTAATTACGCTTTGTACAGTAAGGTGAGACCTTTTTGTTTCTTTGTACAGCCTCAGGTTCGCTCTGGAAGTTCCGCTAGTTATTTAGTTTATTTATTGAGATATTTGTGTGCTTTAGGTCACGTTTTTGGGTACATTAGCCATGCGGCGTCGTCCCGGTATTTTATGATATGATTGAGTATTTGGTTAATTAAAGCGGATTCTTGAGTTTACTCGGGACTAGCGATTTGCTTGTGGTCTTGATTTGGTTATTTATTGCTTTGATTGTATTTTAGTCGCTTTTCTATCGCTTGTATATTTTTCTGTGCGCTATATTTTCTATTCCCGTATTCTCGTTGTCGAGATACGGAGCTAGATATTTCGATGGCTTTGATAGCTTGAGCATGTGGTATATTTATTGGCTTTCATTGCATATTGTGGGGTGTTATGTGCTATTTATTATTCATTATTTCTGATTGAGTATTGATAATTTATTATTGATTGTTGGTTATTTATTATTGAGTATTTATTATTGAATATTATCGGCAAACTCATGATATTTGATCCGTCGCGTGAATATTCTCCTGGAGCTAGCGAGGGTAGAAGCTAGCCTTGTTATTTAGTATTGTATTTAGTCTTATATTTCATTATGTGGTTCTGTTGTATGTTTCCCGGTTCGAACTCTGTTCGACCGTGAAGAGAATTTAGTAATGTATCGAGTCTTACTGAATATATCGTGTGACTAATTTCACATGAGTGATTGTACTGTTTTTAAGTAAATAGTTTCTGATATTTGAGTCACGATTATCGTTCAATGTATTTCATATTTGCGGATTTGTTAATTATCGTTTGAGAGAACCGTATATCGTTAATAAACGGGTTCCTTCCCGCTGCACCTTTAGTTATTGTCTATCGTAATATGTGGGCTCCCACCCCACTCTACCTTCCAGTGTGTTATATTTTATTGTTAGTCTGAGCTCGTCGGCAATTCCCGTCGTCATTTCTAGTTTGTTGTTCATGTTTGTTTTGAGTGACGTACGGTTACGTCTGGCGCCCAACTTATAGTTCTTAGGGAAATAGCGCCGAAGTGCGAGGCGTAAGTCTATCCCACTTATAAAATCGTCATCGCAGCACACATCGCACGCTGTGTGGGATATGCGAGTGAATAAGATTTTGTATTATTTGCCGGTGCGACTATTGACGACAGCAGGGTGGTGATTCAGGGTAGACAATTAAGAATTGAAAGTCAGACGACGGTCTGAACGTAACAATGAATTGTCAATAATTTTCTACTTTTTCCAAACAACGAGAAATCTTCGCGTTTTAGAAGTTTTCCGAGCGTTTGCAGTAAACAAACAAATTTCACGTATACGCCCTTTTGGCATCAACTTATACAGAAAATCATGCCAACGATCGCCAAAGGGCGTATTTACGGCGATTGGGCTCTTTCGATTTTGAATTGTTTACTCCAAAAAAACAATGGCTTGTTTCGTCACATCCGGTTTTCTTTTGATTGGTAAAAAAAATTTGTTTATACGCCTTTTGTCATAGATATCGCACTTTTCGTTGCTTACCCCCTGCTTCCATTAGTCACCCGATATTATTACTTCAGGTATTGTCGGCTACTTTTAGAGACTCGAAAATCGAGAGATATAATTGAGCTAATTCGGAAAATTCCAAATCTGATTGACACCCGCGTACTACATCGCCCTAACTTACAAAATCGTCCTTTTTCTCGCGCTTGAGATGTTTACGTGTTCAGGCATCGTGAAAAAGTGACCGTGATATAAAGACATAGAAGCTGAAACGTAATGAAAATGAAGAAAATTATTGAAAATGGCCGCTATCCGTTAATTTATACCTAAATATAATAAGGTCAAGAAGAAAAATGACACCCACGTTTGGAAAAAAAAAAACATGGAAATTTAACTTGTAATGTACGTGAATTACTTCAGTAAATCGTTTATATAAAAATTGGAGTACAATGTGCAATTTGTCTGCTGAAAAAATGATTTTTGGTTTTTTTTCTATAGCGTAGGTATCGAAGCGTTACGAGAATTTTGGAAAAAATACGAAATGTTCAGGAATCTATACAGAATGTGAAAATTAGAGTTTCATAGTCTTGCTGGAGAAGTATCGCAGTAAAAAAACGAAAATTTGAGATTATAATTTTTTTCTTGATGAGTTATAGAGCTAAAAATTTCCCCATTGTGTCTATGAAAGTTCGAAAATATTTGTAAAAATTCTTAATGGTAGATGATTTGAAAATACAACAATGTATCAAACCTAAAGGGTGCAACGTTTCTGGGCAACGAGATATGACGATTCGAAATTTTGAATAATGTTTTTGTACCTCGATTTCGCGCTAAAATATAAAGAAAAAATTATAAGCTATGAAACTTTGAGTCATCTACCATTGAAAAAATATGCAATTTTTTGAATTTGCTATGGCAATGTATGTGCGAGCCGTGATATTCGCTACTGCATTTTCCCCTCCGTGCCTCCGCCGCCTGAATTGTTTTTCAATTGTCTTCTACGTCGACCACGAGCAACAATTGAGGCGGCGGCGGCGTGAAGGGGAAAATGCAGTGACGAATATCGTGGTTCGCACATACATTGCCCGTAGCAAATTCAAAAAATTATCGACGTCTATTACTGTCGGCTCAGTATCGCGAATCAAAAAGTGATTACAGAATCAAATAGTGTATATTTTAACGAAAATTTCAAGCTAGCTCGGTGTCACCTGTTCCCAGTCGTTACCGAAATCACGACATTGGACTTTTTGCACCCGGCGTCCAGATTTTTTAATATTTTTCAAAATTTTAAAAGCCACGACGTTTGATAACGTTCAGGGAATAACTATGAATTTTTTCAGATTTTTAACGCTTGTTTTGGACGAACAGTAACGATATAAAGTTGACCTACGGCAACGTATACCCCGAAAAAAATACGTTTTTTAACCCTTCGGAGTTCATATCGGTTCGCATGATTTTCGCACCGAAGCCCGTGAATAATCATTGAGCGCAGAAAACTCTACGCTTTACGCGGGTTTTTGAATTTACGCTCTAAAGTTTTTGTTTAGAAGTTATGATCGCTCAAACTGAACCGCCAAACCTTTTTGACCCGACAGTAGTTGAGCTAACAGCTAAACGATTTGTTGAATAAACGTTTCTCCGTTTCCAATTTATTAAAATAATGGTCATTGTATAAATTATAGGAACGTAACAAGAAATTCCTTCTTTTATCATATCATCTATCATTTTCCTGGCTGTGGCGATAGAATGATTTCAATTGCATTACTTGATGTGAAAAATGTTAAATATGATAAAAACAACGCTGAATAAAAGTCTTACAAAAAATTCAGATTTTTCGAGATTTTTAGTAAGCCTATGTAGAATATGCATAAAAGTTTGATAACTATCATTTTATTAAATTGGAATCGGAGAAACGTTTATATTACAGAATCGTTTAGTCGTTAGCGCAAGTGTTTGGATTGCGTTATGCCGGGCGTTAAAAACTCTGATTTCAGTAGTTTTACGATTGGATGGAAGATCCCGAACGGTAGGGTCTTAGGCTAAAGAGTGTTACTGGTGTAACACAAGTGTACAAATACGAATTGACATTAATTTAATAAAATCAATTTAAAAACCGCTTACCCAGCGGTAAGCTTAATTTTGGAACCGTCTTTGTAAAGCCCTATACAGGACTGCACGATATATTGGAATCTTTCAATTTTGTTAGATAATAATGAATTTCAGGAATCAAGGTCATGCATAAATAAAACGTAACGAATTTAAGATTGAATGGTGAAAATCAAATATACCGTATATATTTTATCAGATATTTCTTCGAACACAAAACTAATAAAAAGGTTCGGATATTACAAAAATGAGAGGAGTTTTACAATCAACAATGATATTAATGAACAATATATTCAGAATTAAATTGGAACTGGGTTTTTGATAACCACCTCTCTCTCTCTCTCTCTCTCTCTCTTACATAAATATATAATACGGAAAATTGCCATCGGATACATGTATATTACGTATTCACCTGGCAAAAATATGAGAAAATAGATCAATAGGGAATAATCAGACTCTGGAATTATTGAATCATTCAACAAACGAAAAACAATAACCTACTCCTAGTCGTCGCGTCGTCGTGAAATCAGTACAATGCCAAGTATGTATGTAGATACCATGGACTTAATCGAAAGTTTCCAACATCGGACAACAATATCACATAAAGTAACAGCAACGGATTATTCATAGAACTATCGTGATTGTCGGGGCCAACTGCCGTCTTTAAAATAACAGAACTTACTCTATTTGATGGAACCTATTTGGTGGGCACTTTTCTTTTTCTTTTCCTTTGCTAACACTAATCTCTTATACATCATCCGATTTCAACCTAATTTGAATTCTACAGAAGTACTATTTCAACACTTCACAGATTGAATATCCGTGGACCGAATCGGATTTCTATGATTCGAACCAACTTTCGGACTGTTGTGCTGAATGTAGCTAATTGTAAGACAAGCTCTATTAATGAGCTTACATACAGGGTGGATTCGGTCGAGCGGACGCACCACGAAAGGAGGCAACCAGAGCTCCAGTTCTTTTCAGCTCCCGAATTCGGGGTAGAATTCAGATCCGTTGGACAATGACAGACGCACAACTGTCGAATGATGAGTTTGAATACAGCAGTTAGAGTAAAATTTAGGAATCGGAACGAAATGAGGGATAATTTGTCGGAGATCTGTAAAAGTCTTATAACAAACGATGAATCGATGGATAGTATCATTGCTGTTGAGCTTTAAATTAACAAGGCGCGAGGTCTCAGTCACAAGCATATCGTAGATGTATAATTCCATTGCATTGAACAAGATGATTGGGAAATATTCCAGCGCACCTTCAGAACTTGATCTGCGCTCCCCATGTAAGTTAGCCGCGTTGCTCATGCTATCGGAGTAGCTGTATGACTCTAGTCTCGATTTCACTGGTCGGTCACGAAGAAATAGTTCTCCGTAACTTCGGAAAGTCAACTTAAAAAATACGAGCATTTGCAGCATGAATACGATGGAGCAGGGTAGCGAAAAAGATATGTGCCCGCCGAATAGGTTCCACCAAATAGAGCAAGTTCTGTCATTTTAAAGACGACAGTTGGCCCGACAATCACGATAGTTCTATGAATGATCCGTTGCTGTTACTTTATGTGATATTGTTATCCGATGTTGAAAACTTTCGATTAAGTCCATGGTACTACGTACTTGGCATTATACTGGTTTCACGACGATGCGACGACTAGGAGTAGGTTTTTGTTTTTCGTTTGTTGGATGGTTTAATAATTCCAGAGTCTTGTTACATTTCGAGCCTCGTTCTCGAGATTACAATGTAGTATACCTTGGATCCGCCAGATGCCGCCACACTTTCAGAGTTAAAAATTGGGACCTCGTATCCCAACTACGCCGCCATACTTGTTTCGTCATTATTATTTTGGCTGTCGGATAAACCGCGCGTATTCAGAGTTATTTACAAGTATCCAGTGATAGAGAACGTCAAAATGGGAAGGAAGAGGAGTAGGAAATACGAGAAGAAGAAGGAGGATTATAAGAAGTTAAAGTTGCAGGTGAAATTGCAAAAGATCGAAAGGAAAATGCAGGAATTACAGAAGATCGACGCGGCCCGCGATCGCGTGATTCCTATCCTTGATATAACAATGGATGGAAACAAACAAACTGAAGAAGGTAAAAAATGTTTGTAAAAGCTGGTAGGACTCGATCAATTGACGAGACACCCAGCATCATGTCAACAAGATCCGGTAGCACTTATTCTTACGATGAGACACTCGGAATTATTTAATCTATAGTCCGGTAGCGCTCACTCTCACGATGAGACACATCCAGTCTTTATTTGACTATAACCTGGTAGCGTTCACTCTTACGATGAGACACCCAGTGTTATTATATTTGGAATAGTCACCTAGGTGATCTGACCGTTGAGTGTAGAAGGGTATCTACACTCAACGATCTGACCATATATTTTTTGTTTTCTCGCCAATCCGCAGAAAACGAGTCGTGTTGCGAAAATAAAGAAAATGAAGAACCAGTCGAACGAAATATTGAAGAAGAACCAGGACCAACTACCAAGGTAGATTTGGATGAAGAAACCCTAGAAAAACTTGGAAAAGATCCCTCCAGGGGTCCAGAAAATACAATAGAACTGCATGTCGATTTGGCGAACAGATGGAAAACTTGGGTTAAGAAAGGATTGGATAAGGAAGATAAAGATAGGCTGTTAAAGAAATATCCACGTGTAGAAAACTGTGATTTGGAAGCTCCCAAATCAAATACAGAGAATCATTACAACTATGAACGAACTTGCAATTAAACGGGACGAACATTTTGTCGATAGACAAAATTTAATCGGATCAGCAATGACCGCACTGGGGATGGCCATAAACCAGCTGTTAGTTCCTGTCGAGGAAGGTTGTGACAGACTTCTTTTACTAGAAAGTTTGTGTGATGCTGGACAGATCTTAGCGGTGGTTCACCACGCTGAGTCATCAGCCAAACGAGCATACATTTCACCAGGAATACAAAAAGAAGTCCGATCTGTTCTGGACAAAACCGAAGTTGGAAGTTTGCTATACGGACAAGATTGATCAGCAAAGGTAAAAGAAGCAAAGGCCATCGTCAAGACCAGCAAGGACTTGGAGGGTCCAGCACCGGTGAAATCTCAGACCTCAAAATTTTCGAGGAATTTAAATTGGAAACGCCCGTTTGTGAAACAACAGAGGCCAGCACAAGCGGGCAACAAGCAAACAAGGTATCCTTTCCACTCGAGGAAGAGTTCCCATCCATACACGAAATCAACGCAGAGACAACCGAAGAGACAACCACATTATCCAGCGCGCCCATCGAACAGGAGGAACTAGAGGTAACAATAGCGGGTAGACTGAGGCGATTTAGACATAACTGGCAAGCAATAACGACGGATAAGTTTATCCTTGGATGTATAAGGGGTTATAGAATACCATTTATCGAGATACCTCGACAGACAGAGCTTCCTACAGAACCAAAGTTAGAAAATCAAAGAGAAATAGATCTTGCAATAGACAAACTATTAAGAATAGAAGCTATTGAAAAATGTAATCCTGAACCAGATCAGTTCATATCAAACTACTTTTTAGTACCTAAACATGGGGGCGATTATAGATTCATTATTAATCTTAAGAGGTTGAATGAATTCGTTGATTGTTCCCATTTCAAAATGGAGGATATTCGAACAGCCATAAAATTGGTAAATCCAGGCGCTTATATGGGTACTATGGATCTCAAGGATGCGTATTTCTTAATTCCTTTACATAAAGAAAGTAGAAAATTTGTGAGATTACGTCATGATGGTAGCTTTTATCAATTCACATGCTTACCCTTCGGCTTATGCACAGGTCCATATGTTGACACAAAAATTATGAAACCCGTTATAAATGAACTTAGAGTGAGAGGTTTAGTTTCTACAGTATATTTGGATGATATTCTGTGTTTTGAAAACACATTCAAAGATTGTAAACTCAATTTAAATATCACAAAAAACTTACTGGTAACCCTGGGTTTTAAAATCAATTATGGAAAAAGTTGCTTGATACACGATCAAAGATGTCAGTACCTATTTGGGCTTTATTTTAGATTCTCGGAAGTTTTCTTTGGAGCTCACAGCAAAAAAGTGGGATACCGTGAAATCTGCAATAGACGCTTTCAGGAAGAAGCGCGTGTGTAAAATCAGAGAGTTCGCTCAACTGATAGTTATATTAGTAGCATGTTGTCCAGGGTAGCCTATGGGTGGATTTGTTGTAAAAGGCTAGAAACCGAAAGATATCGCGCGCTAGTCATAAATAGTTATGACTACGAGAGAACTATGTCAATACCAGCATATCTTTCCGATGGTGGAGTAGACAATTACCCACAGCCTTCAATACCATAAAGATTCATAACTACGTTACAGAAATATACACAGATGCATCCAACTCAGGTTGAGGTGCGGCGTGCAACGGGGAAGTCACGCATGGTTTATGGTCTAAAGACGAGGGAAATTTACACATTAATTTACTCGAGCTTAGAGCAGTCTGGCTGGCACTGAAAAGTTTCGTTTCTGACTTCAGAAACTGTGAAATTTTGTTGAGAATAAACAACACTACCACTATCTCATACATTAATAGGATGGGGGGGAACACAACTACCAAAATTTAATAAATTAGCGCGACAGATGTGGCAATGGTGTGAAGAAAGAAAGATCTGGCTTTACGCTTCATACATTCCATCGAAAGAAAATGTAGAAGCAGATTATGAATCAAGAATCGTTAATGTAGCCACAGAATGGGAATTATCTGATCGTTTTTATCAAAAAATTAGGAAAATATTTGGCCATCCGGAAATAGACTTATTCGCTTCCCGGATAAATAAAAAATATAAGACATAAGATAAATATAAAAATATATATATAAGTTCGTGGCATAGGGACCCAGATTCAATCACCGTAGACGCGTTCACTATTCCATGGGAGGATTGGTTTTTCTATGCTTTTCCGCCGTTTTCAATAATATATTGCCTACGTTGCGGAAAATAGTCACGGATCGAGCGGAAGGAATTCTAGTAGTACCACAGTGGCCTACTCAGCCCTGGTATCCGTTATTCTCATCACTAGTTGTAGGAGAAATTTTTGTAATGCGGCCGTGTACGGATCTATTAGTCTCTCCTTGCAGATCGTTGCAACACCCGTTAGCGAAGAACCTTACGATGGTTGCCGAGAGGCTATCAGGGAAGCATACAGCAGACGTAACATCCCAGAAGCCGCAAGATACATATTGCTTGCATCATTAACCTCATCGACATTAAAACAGTATAATGGAATGCTTAGGGATTGTCGGAATTTTAGCAATTCAAAAAGATATAACCAGTTTAACGCCTCCACGGCAGAAGTGATAGAATTTTGAACAATTAAATTTCAAGCAGGGGCAACATATGGAACCTTAAGGTGCTATTAAAGACATATTTAGACCCATTGTTACTCATTCTTAGAAACATTGTTATCACTTCGGAAATGGAATTCGTTGCTAAACCTACACCAAACAACTGATCGGAATGAAACTTTGGGGAGTGGATGCAGTATTTCGGCAAGAAGTGGCTAAGTATTTCATTTCTACGAAATATTGAATCTTCTATCAAAAATTAAAATTTTTCTAATCTAACCTATAAACGAACCTAACCTTACTTTCAGAGATTCCCGAAAAACTTTGAATTCTCTTAGAATTTCAGCAAAATGAAATATTTAGCCACTTTCTGCCAAAATTGTGCATCTAATCTTTGAAGTTTCGTTTTGATCGGTTCTGCGGTGTAGGAATGGCGACGATTCGCGTTTCCGAAGTGATAACATTGCTTCTAAGAATGAGTAACAATCGGTCTTTATGTCTGGTGAATATGTCTTTAATAGCACCTTAAACACCGCTAGAGCAGCTATTGGTCTTCTACTAGCCGATGGCAGGACTAGCGCAGCTAGTATCACTAGATTCTTTATAGGAGTGTTTAAACTCAGACCGCTCAAACCAAAATATTCAAGGACATGGGACGTCGATATAGTTCTTGATCTCATAGAAAAGTGGCCCGTTTCTTCTGGTTTGTAACAAATAACGGAAAAAACTGCGATACTCTTAGCATTAGCCACAGCTCATAGAGCCCAGACCTTTTCACTGATTAACATAGAGGACATCTCCAGATCAAACAGCGGAATAGAGATAAAGATCCCAGAATTGATAAAAATATCCAAGCCTGGTTTTTCACAACCATTATTAATATTACCTTTTTTCGAAGAAAGACCAAAGATATGCCCAGCAAGGGCATTAATTAAATATTTAGATATAACCGAAGAGTTGAGAGAAGAAACCAAGCAGTTGTTCATAGCGTCAAAGAAGCCCCATAATGCTGTATCAGCGCAGACATTAAGCAGGTGGATCACGGCGATTTTGAAGCAGTGCGGAGTGGATACGGAACAGTTTACAGCGCATAGCACTCGGCATGCGACAACTTCCGCGGCATACCAGAGAGGGATTGATCTCTGTACGATAATTAGAGATACAGCGGGCTGGTCCCAAAGATCGCAAGTTTTTGTCATTATAATCGGCCGATTACTCAAAATCGGAACGTTTTTGCAAAGACAATATTCAGTGGTAGGAACCCTTAAATATGCTGGAAAAATATATAAAAATAATATTAGATATTGGAATAATAATTATAATCAGTTCCTTCTTACTATAATAAAAAGCTGCGTCATGAAAGAGGAGTATTTTGAAACGAGTCTCTCTTCAATGATTTCTCTAAACATCTACGTTGTAATCTTGAGAACGAGACTCGAAATATATAATTATATAAATATAATTACAAAATATATAAATAAATATAAATATAATTACAAAATCAAACGAACTTACCTGTAAGTGAAGTTCGATTGTAATTATGTGAGAGACTCGGTCGAGATGATCACAGCCCACCCTAAGTCTATATTCTAAACGCCCCTCCCAAGGAGAAGAAATAAAAATTTATATAATACTCTAAAATTATGACGAAACAAGTATGGCGGCGTAGTTGGGATACATAGTCCCAATTTTTAACTCTGAAAGTGTGGCGACATCTGGCGGATCCAAGGTATACTACGTTGTAATCATCTCGAACGAGTCTCTCACATAATTACAATCGAACTTCACTTACAGGTAAGTTCGTTTAATTTTGTAATTATTCCCTATTGATCTATTTTCTCTTTTTTTTTGCCAGGTGAAATACCGTGGCACTTGGCGGCTGTTTTTGTACTTTGTAAATGTTTTTGCCGTCTCGTTCATTATTTTTTGTACGTGTGAGCAATTTATCAGTATGATGATATAGGTTCGAACTATCTATATGCTGCCACTCAATGAACCCTTTCGTCGCCTTCTTTAGTATTATTTCATGAGATTATGTACACAGGTGCAGTTGATAACATTGTTCGTATAGTCGATTATAAAAATAACGAAGATAATAAATTGGCGGATACGATCCCATACGAGGTCGAGAAATTTGGTAAATTTTTTGTTTACATGAAAAAATTTGCAACTTCTTCGAATATCGAGAAATCTTACCAGTTTAGCAGATTTCAAAAGATTTGCAATGAAAAAAATTTTGGTGTCTACGACCTGATGCCGTAATCTTCGAAAAATAATTCTAAAATAAAAAAATGTTCAACTGTTTTCGAATATCTATAAATTTTTGCGTCTCGGAAGTTTCCCAACTGGCACTTCCGACTTCCTCCCATTAATGCATGTAATAATAATGATATTAAAGCAAGCTGAGTTCAGCGCATTTCTCGTATCTAAGTGCACAGACGCACGGCTCTGTGCGCAACCATATAGACACTAGAGTCGAGTATCTTCAGCTCTCCTCGGTTAAGGTGCTATTAAAGACCCATTTGCGCCCATTCTTACTCATTGTCGAAAGCATTGTTGTCATTGGAAAACGCGATTCGTCACTACTCCTATACCAAACAACTAATTTGAATGAAACTTTTTTGATTGGATGCAGTATTTTAGCAGAAAGTGGCTAACTATTTCATCTCGCTAAAATTTTGAGAGAATTCAGAGTTTTAGGGAGTTTCTAGTTGTTAGGTCAGGTTTGTTCGTTGGGGAGATTGGACAAACTTGAATTCCTGATCGAACTCTCCGACAATTCGTGGAGATGAAATACTCTCAGCCACTTTCTGCCAAAATACTTGCATCCAATCGAAAAAATTTCATCCAAATCGGATATGTGGTGTAGGAGTAGCGACGAATCGCGTTTCCGAATGATAACAATACTTTGAACAATAAACAACAATCGGTGCGAATGGGTCTTTAATAGCACCTTAAGCTCGCGTCCTGAAGCGAGCGACAACCAAGACGATCCAGTCTAAGGTGTGGGAACACCAAGAAGAGAATCGATACGATCGATGAAGTACGCTCACCTATATACTGTTTAAAGAAAAAGAATACATTCAATTTCCAATCAACGTCTCGAAACAATTATTTATCCCGTTCTCCTATTCCTGGTCAAACAGATTATGGGCCCAGTTAACGGTCAACTGTGGAAAATAAGAGAACGAGAGTGACGTGGCGCGGAACGGAAGACGGCCATTGTTCGAGTGTCGGAGTTAACGGTTGGAAACGTGCTAAGTGTGAATAGAACTCGCGATGTCGGTCGGTATTTCGGTGAAGGGTGTGAAGCCTTTCGACGGAACAAATTTCCAGGGCTGGAAAGCTCAAGTAAATGCACTATTTGTGATGAACGATGTTCTCGATGTCGTTAATGGCACGAGACCGGCGCCTGCCGCTGGAAATGGACACGCGGCTGCGCTAAAGAAAAATGTTAAAGACGACGCAACGGCAAAATTCATAATTCTGTAAAACCTTGACGAGGCTCAACAGGTGTGTGTGCTGTCGTGCATCTCTGCGAAAGAGATGTGGGACAAACTGTGTCTCATTCATGAGCAGAAAACCGCGACAAACAAGCTCCGTCTGCTACAGAGATTTCACACTTATCGAATGAGCGAAGCAGACACGGCGGTTCAGCATGTGGCCAGGGTGACAAACATGGCGAGCCAACTGAAGGACGTCGGTGAGAACGCATCGGACGCTACGATAATGGCGAAAATACTCGCGAGTCTCACAACGAGGTTTAGTACGCTGCAGGTGGCGTGGGACAGGGTAGACCCTGCACGACAAACTCTTGACAATCTCCAGGAACGGCTAATAAGAGAGGACATGAGGCTTAACGGCGAAGGAGAAGCGTCGGAAGCGCTGGCTGCAACAGCCAAAAATCGTCGTGGGCGAGAAACAAAAAGCGCCGAAAACAAAAAGACTGAGAAAACGGACCAGAAGGAAGTGCAGTGTTATAAGTGCCAAGGCATGGGACACTTTGCGAGTCGGTGTCGGAACAAGAGGAAGCCACGTGAAGATGGCGAAAAATCACGTGACCACGCGTTTGTAGGAGAGACAGGTAGTTCGGTCGCGTCGGGCTCGGAAAGTGCGGGAAGCGAGAGTCCTACTGTGGACGGAGAGTCGCGTAATGGCAGTAGATTAAAGCGAGGTATGGGTGATCGACAGCGGCACATCGAAGCACCTAACCTACAGACGCGACTGGGTGACAGACTACAAGCCAGACGGCGCAGGCGCAACAGTATTGCTTGGCGACAATCAGATCTGCAACGTTGCTGGTGAACGCATGGTGCGAATCAAAAAGTTAATCGATGGAGTGTGGTAAGACGCAAAATTTGAAAAAGTTCTACACGTTCCGAAATTGAAAAAAAACTTATTCTCCGTCGCAGTATGTACAAAGAAGGGACTCTGAGTGCGTTTCGAAAACAATCGGGTTATTGTGGATCGCGATGGTGGAGTGCTCGGGACGGGCATGAAACAAAACAATGATGTACATAGCATGTTCTTCAAGGTCGTGAAACAAGGAAGCGCGGAAGAAGATAACGTAGCTACGACAAACTTAACTGTGTGGCACGAGCGATTAGGACACGTCGGGAAGCATGTGATTCGTGAATTAGCAGAAAAAGGACTCGTGAGTGAAGTGACATTTTCGGACAAAAGTGACGTTTTCTGTGAACCATGCAAATTGGGAGAATCTCACAGGCTGCCCTTCAACAAGAAACTGGAACGAGATAAAAAAATAAAGCTGGGCGAGAAAATGCACTCGGATGTCTGTGGACCGACGGTGACGAACTCTGTCGGATGATCGAAGTACTTTTTGACATTTAAAGATGAAGGAACCGGCTACAGAAACGTATACTTCATGAAAATCAAATCCGAGGTGTACGAAAAATTCAAGATCTTCGAGAAGATAATTGAGAACAAGTTCGGAAGAAAAATGAAAACACTTCGCTCTGATAATGGCCGAGAATTTTGCAACGACCAGATGGACAAGTATCTAGAAGAATGCGGAATAAAGCGAGAGACAACAGCGCCTTATAATCCGGAGCAAAATGGAAAAGCCGAGCGCGACAATCGGACGATTGTCGAAAGTGCTCGTACAATGATAATCGCGAAGACTCTTCCATTAACTCTATGGGCGGAAGCAGCGAACTGTGCGGTATACGTTCTTAACCGAATCGTGTGGACGAGTGGTGCAGTAACGCCGTACGAAGCGTAGACTGTAGGGAAAGCTCCGAATCTGAAGCATCTTCGAATCTTCGGATCAGACGCGTACGTGCACACTCCCAAACAATTCACGCGAAAATTAGATGCCCGAGGGAGCAAAAAGATCTTTGGATACACGGAAGAATCGACGAATTACCGGGTGTATGACCCAGAAAAGAAAAAAGTCAATGTAGTCCGAAATGTCGTGTTCAACGAGAAAATCGGGGCTCCAGCAGCGGAAGCAAACGAGAAGGAGGAGGAATACGAAACAATTCCTTTACGACCCGAAGAACGAGAGAACGAGAACAGGAACGTGATCGACAACGAAGAAGATGACAACATCGGAGAACAAAACGAAGAGGAAAACAACGAACGAGAGGACGAGCAAGACCGCGAAGGTCGAAGAATCTTGCGAGATCGAGCACTGATTCAAACTCCGAGAAGGTACCAACACAATGCAAATGTGGCTGAGTACATGGTCCCACTAGCGTACGAAGAGGCGATGAATAGCACTGAAGCAGCGCACTGGGCGTGTGCTATTCAAAACGAAGTCAAAGCGCTTGAAAAAAATCGTACGTGGAAACTCGTGAAGAAAACGCCGGAGATGAGACTAATCGACTCGAAATGGGTGTTTCGGGTAAAAACGGATGTCGATGGGAAGTCACATCGGTTCAAGGCCCGTCTATGTGCAAGGGGCTTCCTGCGAAGAGAGGGGATCGACTTCAAGGAAACGTTCTCTCCAGTGGTGAGATACGACTCACTGAGAATCTTGCTGGCAACGATAGCCGCGGAAAATCTCGAAGTAATGCAATTTGACGTACAAACTGCATTTCTATATGGCAAACTGGAAGAAACGATCTTCATGAAAGTTCCGGAAGGACTGAAGCTGGAAGAGAAAAAAAAGAACGTTGCGTGCAAGCTCGAAAGGTCTCTATACGGACTCAAACAAGCTCCGAGATGTTGGAATCAACGATTCATCAAGTTCTTGAGTGAATTTAACCTCGTAGAGTGCGAGGCAGACAAGTGCGTGTTTACCGGGAAGTTTAAAAACGACAAAGTGTATTTGGCGCTATTCGTTGATGACGGGCTAGTGGCCTCAAACAATGTAGAGACTCTTTAAGGAAATCATTCAACGACTAAGCGAAACGTTTAAAATAACGGTCGAGGAATCAAATGTTTTTGTCGGGTTGCAAATCATACGGGATAGAGAGAGAGGTAAACTGATGGTCCATCAGAGCGCATATACGCAGAAAATAATTGGAAAATTCAGAATGGCGGACGCGAAAACGGCGAGCGTGCCGGCGGATCCGCACGCAGCACTGGGGCTCCAGTCGTGAAAAACGATGGAATAACGAATAATGTACCGTATCGCCAAGCAGTAGGGTCTCTGGTCTTCTTGGCGGCCGTATCGAGGCCAGATATCGCGTTCGCAGTGAATGCAGTGAGCAAATATTTGAACGCGCACGACTCATCACACCGGCACGCGGTAGAGAGAATATTCGCATACCTAAAAGGCACGACTAACTACGGTATTGAATATCAAAGCGGCGGTAGCGAAGCAAAATTGATAGGTTTCTCGGATGCTGATTATGCCGGAGATGTAGAAACGCGAAGGTCTACGACAGGATACGTTATCTGTCTCGCAAACGGGGCCGTAACATGGTCGTCACAGTGGCAAAAACTGGTGACGCTAAGTACGACGGAAGCCGAGTACGTGGCTGCATCAGCAGCAGCTCGGGAAGTAATCTGGATTAGAAAATTGCTGTCAGATATCGGATGTCCTTGTGATGAAGAAACAAAGCTTTACGTCGATAATCAGAGCGCAATTCAATTAGTCAGAAATCCAGTATTTCATAAATGAACGAAGCATATCGACGTTCACTTTTATTTTATCCGCGAGAAAGTCAATGACAAAGAAATTATAGTTGAATACGTTCCATCTGCAAACCAAAGAGCGGATATACTCACAAAGGCGCTGCAGCCAGACCGTTTTCAGGATTTATGTTACAGGCTAAACGTGATAACGATAAACGAGAAACACTCGGACGGCGGTAGTATTAAAGCAAGCTGAGTTTAGCGCAGTTCTCGTATCTGAGTGCACAGACGCACGGCTCTGTGCGCAACCATATAGACACTAGAGTCGAGTATACTCGGCTCTCCTCCGTTAAGCTCGTGTCTTGAAGCGAGCGACACCAAGACGATCCACTCTAAGGCGTGGGAACACCAAGAAGAGAATATACGCTTACCTATATATACTATTTAAAGAAAAGGAATATATTCAATTTTCAATCAACGATTCGAAACAATTATTTATCCCGTTCTCCTATTCCTGGTCAAACAAATGATAATAATCATAGTAATAATAATAATTAGTACATTGAGTTTGATACAAAAAGGAGTCCTTGTTTTAATAATTGTGATTTTTGTTCTATTTCAATAACGACTTCGAAAAGTTTGAAAAAACAAAACATTGTTCATAGGTTGGATTACATTCAGTGTAATTTATATTAAAAAAAAAGAATCCTTGTTAAAATAATTACGAATTGGACCCCGCCGCGACACACCACCGTCTATCACGGAATAGTCAGAATTCTTCAGATGCGTCAAAAGTTGGTATTTGTCTTCCGGCGTAGGTACTATTTGATCGTAGAATTTGTATCATCATTTCTGGCTCGATAACTGATTTAGCATTAATTATTATCTCAACCACGCCTATTAATATGTGAAATTGTTATTTTATACCTTCACTCTATATTATTTCACTGTATTACCTTGAATTGTTATAATTGGCTTCAAGAATGAATACAAGGTATATTGCGAAGAATAATACGAACGGTGTTATCATTTCGATCCCAAGTTTATTAGATGGTTAATTTTATGTATTACATGAATTATGAGTTCCATAAACGTAATATACGGCTCTTCATTCGGCACGTAAATAGAAATCATAATAACTAACTTCATTAACGACACATCACCTTATAACAAACATATATGTGATTTAAGTTCAATATATAATTGCTTCACTAAAATCCTCGATCGGCGACGATTACTCAAATTCTATATCCGACATATGTCGTCACAATGATTATAATATTCAATAAAAACTGGAAAGCACATGAATATGGCTCTTCGTGAGTTTATCGGCATGTATCACGTACAATTATGCTCCGTGGTTATGTGGCAAGGACTTATTTGTTGCCCATTTCTCTTTGACATGTACTTATAGTGCAATAAATTCGGTATCCACAAACTGTAATAGATAATATATCAGTCGCGTCATTCAATGAAAGTTTCACAATTATTCCGAACATCATATTTTTTCCAATGCAAACCATAAATGAAAATAGGTCATCAAATAATTGCATAGCTAGGATCCTCAATCCACAATTAAATAATCACTCAAGTTCTATGTCTAACATATGTATATTTTTACAATAATCATAATAATTTACTACGAAAACATCAAATCGTGGCTAATATAATGCCTAGCAAAAGTCACTCGTCTCCTGTGTTAATTGTTGGTGTATCGAGGAGAATGTCCCATACCAGATGTAGATTTGTCTATAATATGCTTCGTAAGTTCAATCACTCAGGTATTGCCCAATTTTCTTTGAAGTGCGCTCGTTGGAATGAATCTGCCACCGACAAATTGTGAGAAACATGCGTTGTATTATTACATGCGAGTTGTACAGTTTTTTTGCCATGTACTCGATAATTTCTCTGTATGCAAACAGTTTCTAAGCATGTGGTTGAGGTTCGTAACTTTGACGCAACAAAAGGTTGTGCACGAAGGTCCTTCATTTTAGGATTCGAACATGAAAACTGAAAAATACAATGACTGTCCAATTCTGCAGAACAATTTCCGATATGATTGACGATATAAACTTGAACCTTGTTAAAAATGTAGTTCCAACGAATGAACGTGGGAAATGATTTTCATAACATTATTATGCATTCTTGTAATAATAATAATAATAATACATATTTCGACCTACCGTACAGCGCTTCGCTCTAATTCCCTTCGTATCCAACTCTGTCGTCAACTGTGATATCAAGAGACTCGGTAGGGTCTCGCGCCAAGTACAATAAAAAAAATTTTTTTACGCGCGAGACGCGACAGAGTATCCATACCCGAACGGGAGTTACTCTAACCTATATCGAAAATTATTATCTTCGATTTCTTTCACCTCACTATTATACACGGGATGGAAGTAGTGTACATACGTCATGATGTAGGCATGAAAAGCTTTCAATTGAGTCCTATATCTATCGAATCGGTACTCAGAGTGCTGAAATATGATTATTTACAATTTTCTAAACCTCATTTCGTCGGGGAAAAATTTTCATCTTCCGCTACCCGATCATCAAGTTTTGCTCAATTCCTATGCGGAAAGCGATACGAGAAGGGCGGCCTACACTTGACTACGTAACGAGCGGAGATCTGAGTACAAGTACGAGCGATTGGCTGTCAGATGGTGCTTTGTACACAATAATTTCTCGTTAAATCCCCTCATTCTTTGGCTCAAATTCGATCCTAACCCGAGTGTGACCTTACGATGGAAACGTAATCACGAAGGCAGCTCGCAGTTTTGTCGGCTGCCAGCTTTCGCTTTGTTTTGTTTCTTCCTTGTCAATCACATACGAGACGTGAAAATAGTAGAATTTTCCATTCATTCCAAAATTCCAATAGTAGAATTTCTATTCATTGGCCATGTTTACACCGTGCCAATTTGATGCGAACCAAAACGGAAACAACTAATCATGTGCATGGCTCCGATGGAAATTTCCTAGATAATCTCCGCGGATTGGTTGTTCCGGCATTTGGTTCGCATCAAATCGATTCGGTGTAAACATGGCCATTGTATATTTAGCGTATCAAGAGATTCGGTAGAGACTCGCATCAAATACGTTTAAGAAAAATTCAATATTATTCAACTTGTTATTGAATATGTGGTCGGGGTACGAGAGAACAGACTACTGTTATACGACGCATACGCATTTAATTCTTGTCTGTCATTACATATTCGTTATCCTTAATTTTTCAGAAATTGAACGTCCGATAAAGCGAAAAATTGAGAACAATGTTGCAGAAAACAAATTTGTATGTATCCTCTGGAGAAAAATTGTATCTATTTGTTTGGAAATCGCGAGGGATCGAGACTTTGAGGTTACGAATTTAATTAATACGCGATGATTGGGAGCCTTGTTTTTCTATCATAACTCGTATGCTTGAGGAGTTTCAATACATAATTTATTATTCGAAGCCACATGAATATAGTATAAACGAAACTAAATTCGGCTAGACATCTCCAATTTGGTTGAATCTATATGATTTTTACAAGTGCAAAAGAAGAACTAGAAATGCGGGTGAAAGTCAACGTACTGTTTCCCATCGTAATGAGCGATTGTGTTCCAGAAATCATACGAACAAAACTGATTTATCTTCATGAAAAATACTACAATTTTAGATTAAATTGCTCGAAATTAAACTAATATTCATATCCTTGATACGGAGTCAAGCGTTGAGTCAAGTTTTGTTTGATTGATACATAAACGTTAGAAACAAATTCGTTAGTGGAATCTGATGAAGGGGAATTTGTTAACGGGAAAAATTATATGAGCGTAGTTGTAAGGTTGATTTATTCACATCGCACAGGTATGTGCGTAGTAATGAAATAATGTATCTATTAATGAATCATAGACATCAGTAAAGATTTTATTTCGACCTTTCCTATTCAATAAGTTTCAACTTAGGAAATCGGTTTACGGGGTCGTATCTCGCTACACGAGTAGAGAAAATCATAACTCAAGAAATCGATGTGCAAACTTGCATCTCGGGAATTTGCTTGAGAAAGTTGTACTAGAACTTCGAACTTTCTCAAACAGAGTCAGGCAATGCAACTTTATGCATGCGATTCTCTAAGTTAGGATTTGATTTTGTCCACTAAGGTGACGAGAAATGACCAGGTGAACCAATTTCCCGGGTTATGTCTCTTGAAAATAACGGACGTCGATGTGTTATCGACAAGATATATTATGGTTGATCGTAATACGGGTTCATGAAATTAGGATTAATATATTTCAGTATAACACATCATTCTAATTAGACAACGCTTGGATATGAAATCATAAACTTATGATATATATCAAGAGACTCGGTATCACGCCAAGTACATACAAAAAAAATTTTCACACGCGCGACTCGACAGAGTATCTAGATACCCGAACGGCGGTTACTCTAACCTATACCGCGAATTATTATCTTCGATTTCTTCCGCTTCGCTATATACACGGAAGATAAATTATTTATTCTAGGGTGCCGGCATGAAAAGCTTTCATTCGAGCCCTATATCGATTAAATCGGTGTCCGGAGTGCTGAGATATGATCATTAGAGATTTCCAACACCTCGTTTTATCGTAAAAATTTCGTCACCTTCACGTTCATCTCCAGACCAAATTCAATTGGCTATTCCTATGCGGATGAATAGGGTGGCCTCCACTTGACTATGTAAAGAGAGGTTCGGGAAGTTAGCACCCCAAGTCAAAATAATGAGTCGATACTTAGTTAAAACGTTTGCGCGTAACTTAATTAAGAAGAAAATCGGCATCAAACGCTTGCGCGTTGTCTCAATTCCGAGAAAATGGAAAATAAAAGTGAGGTGCTGAATTTCAGCACCCCACTTTAAAATATGATATTACGCGAAAAACTTTGAATATTTATCAAATATCGCGACGTCGGTCGTTTGAGCGTCGTTTGCGCGACCAGCACCCGCCAGGATTGATTGATATTAACAAAAAAATAGGATATAAATAATAGTTTTTATAAATCCACAGTAGTTGGCATCGGGTTTCGTTACTGCGCATGCGCCGCTGACGCCTTGTGGTCTGGATTTCATGCTAGTTCCGGCATTCGAAATTCCGAGAACACGTAGTAAAGATTACTGACAATGAAACCGCACTTTGCACATTATCGCATGAATGGCACGGAATATTGCAAAATGAAAACGCTGATAATAATACTGCGGCTGGTTGGACAAATAATGCCCGTACGATCAACATAATTTTAATTATTGAATCTATGAACCTATTTCCTAGAACCGCGGCAATGCACAAACAAATTATTGCGATTTTCTTTATATTTCAGAGACGCGCAAACGATCGGCACGATGGTATTTGGTGCGTTCGAAATTCTGTTGAAGATACGTAGGATATGACGGCGCGGGTGCCGATGATCCATCACCCCTGGGTCGATTTTTTGCGGAAATAATGTTTGGTTGTAACGTTTTTTCAGCATCGTTTTCATTTTGCAATATTCCGTGCCATTCATGCGATAATATGCAAAGTGCGGCACTCATCGTCAGTAATCTTTACTACGTGTTCTCGGAATTTCGAATGCCAGAACTAGCATGGAATATAGGTAGAATACAACCGCGTCAGCGGCGCATGCGCAGTAACGAAATCCGATGCCAACTGCTGTGGATTTATAAAAACTATTATTTATATCCTATTTTTTTGTTAATATCAATTAATTTTGGCGGGTGCTGGTCGCGCAAACGACGCGCAAACGACCGACGGCGCGAAATTTGATAAATATTCAAAGTTTTTCGCGTAGTATCATATTTTAAAGTGGGGTGCTGAAATTCAGCACCCCACTTTTATTTTCCATTTTCTTGGGATTGAGACAATGCGCAAACGTTTGATGCCGATTTTCGTCTTAATTAGGCTACGCGCAAACGTTTTAACTAAGTATCTACTCATTATTTTGACTTGGGGTGCTAACTTCCCGAACCTTGTAAAGAGCGGAAATCTAACAATAATGAGCTCCATAAACTTAGCCCCTCATCTGCTCGGATCAGCTTAATTCTTTTTTTGATCGTTTGTTCGTCGTTTGTTGGTGATTGTTAATCCATTCCCAACGTTTGTTGGTGATCCGTTAATTAATTAGAATTAAAACAAAACTGCTAGGGAATTTAAGTTAAGTTAGCCGCTCATCACCGCTAGTTATTATCAAATTTGATTTTATAGACGTCCAAACGTTTGTTCGTAGCTTGTTGGTGTTCAATAGTTCATTCCCGAGTCTCGCTAATCAACCAGTTTCCCGGAAAAATCAAAAGAAAAGTGGGGTACTGGGAGCTTTTCCAGGCCTAGGGAATTTCCGCTGGACCGGTTCACACTAACCGGAAGTCACCACTTCATTCGCTATTTTGACATGAAATCACATTTTCCCGACGTAGAATCGTTCGACGGACATTTTCAGGTGTCGGACGGTGTTGGATAGTGTATTCCCGACATTTGATGAATAATTTTTCATCCGTTAAAATTGATTACAATTATGCGCGATCGGTCCTAGGGAATTTCACCTGGTGCACGCGAGTGACGTCCGCGATTTGACTCATTTTTACCCTTTCCAATAAATTGATTGAATTTCACGCAGTGCCATCGTTTGTTGGTCGTTCATAGCTGGTAATGGTTAACAAATTTCCGACGTTTGATAGCCAACGGATCATTCGTTAAAACTAATTACCGGATAGGGATTAGGGATCGGGGAGCGCGGAGGGCGACAACTCGGAGCGAGTGCATGATGAAAAAGATAGTTGAAAAATGAAGCATCTGACCGAACGACGATATAGCTTCACTTTCATTTCCCATGGCTCCATCGTATTATTTGAGAAATAAAAGTATCAACATAAAATTGATCCGAATAATAAGAATAAGAAGATCCTATGATGATCTCCAAGCTGGCCAAACGCTTCCGACGGCAAACCTCTAATTTCACAATAGGATGATGGACATGGATGTGGAGGGTTGTAAAAATTGAATAAAACCATTGCTTTTTGCATGGATTCAAATCGATTCGGTGTATACATGGCCTTTATTTCGATTTTAATAAATAATCGGTTGACTATCCAACGTTGGAAGAGCACTGTCGAACACCTACAAACGACCAACAAACGATTGCACGTTTATAAATGCAAAATTGATAAGAAAATATGGTTATGAGGGGCTAGCATCACTTAAATTTCCTAGACTATTTTACATCAATTTTTATCAATTAACGGATTACTGTCAAATGTTGGGAATGGACTGACAATGATTGGAGAATAAAGAATTTTGTTCTATGCAGCAATTGCGCCTTCGTTGCCCTTGTTCGCCTCATCTTTATTTTCAATCGTTTATCCGTTGTAATTTTGTACAAAATGAAATTATTCAACATAAGTTAGTCGACGATCTCCCCGCTCAACCGACAGCTAACCTCGAATTCCGCCAAGAATCGATGCAAATGGATATTAGGGTTGAAAACATCAGGAATCAATTGCTCTTTCATTAGTATCAATTGCTCTCCTTCGAAAAGAAATGATTGACGTGAGTAGGACAACGTTGCACGATGATCACCAAGCCCTTTTTTTTATGTCTTTTGTCAAGCTCATTTCGGAAACAAAACTAAGTCGGATTGATCAAAAATACAGATGGAGCAGTTTGAGAGCAATTATTTCCCGATTTTTCAGCCCTCAACGCTCATTTCCATCATGCTATCTTGAGATTTGAAGTTAGTTGACAGGCGAGCTAACCCAGCTTGGCGATCAGCGTGTATCTCTTGTAAATTATTTCATCACCTACGCGAAATCTATGCAGGAGCCAACAAAAATAGATCAAGCAATCGAGTGATAAAAAAGAACTGGTTTTTTTCAGTTTTTTCAACCCTCAACATCTATGTCCAGCATCCTATTGTGGAATTAGGGTTAGCCGTCGGAAGCGTTTGGCCAGCTTGGAGATCATCATACAATATTCGTATTCTTATTATTCCTATCAATTTTATGTTGATAATTTTATTTCTCAAATAATACGATGGAGCGATGGGAAATGAAAGTGAAGCTATATCGTCGTTTGGTCAGATGCTTCATTTTTCAACTATCTTTTTCATCATGCACTCGCTCCGAGTTGTCGCCCTCCGCGCTGCCCGCTCTCTAATCCCTATCCTGTAATTAGTTTTAACGAATGATCCGTTGGCTATCAAACGTCGGAAATTTGTTAACCATTACCAGCTATGAACGACCAACAAACGATGGCACTGCGTGAAATTCAATCAATTTATTGGAAAGGGTAAAAATGAGTCAAATCGCGGACGTCACTCGCGTGCACCAGGTGAAATTCCCTAGGACCGATCGCGCATAATTGTAATCAATTTTAACGGATGAAAAATTATTCATCAAACGTCGGGAATACACTATCCAACACCGTCCGACACCTGAAAATGTCCGTCGAACGATTCTACGTCGGGAAAATGTGATTTCATGTCAAAATAGCGAATGACGTGGTGACTTCCGGTTAGTGTGAACCGGTCCAGCGGAAATTCCCTAGGCCTGGAAAAGCTCCCAGTACCCCACTTTTCTTTTGATTTTTCCGGGAAACTGGTTGATTAGCGAGACTCGGGAATGAACTATTGAACACCAACAAGCTACGAACAAACGTTTGGACGTCTATAAAATCAAATTTGATAATAACTAGCGGTGATGAGCGGCTAACTTAACTTAAATTCCCTAGCAGTTTTGTTTTAATTCTAATTAATTAACGGATCACCAACAAACGTTCGGAATGGATTACCAAACACCAACAAACGACGAACAAACGATCAAAAAAAGAATTAAGCTGATCCGAGCAGATGACGGGCGTTTATGGAGCTACAATAATGAATAAGTCAGAGAGAAGCCCTCTGAATAAATTCAGTATAGTACGAGTGCATAGCCGCTCACATGGCGCCACCATATTTAGTTGTAACAATGCAGTACAATACTACATTTGATTTTACGAAGGGTGCTCGCACTGCTCGCAGTTTTGTTGTCCGCTATATTTCGCTTCGTTTAGTTCATAAGCCTATGGTTTTCTTTCTGTTCTGTCAAATGAAATACGATACGAGAGCATAGTAGGAGAGAATAGTCGTATTTGTCATTTGTTTATTTTTGTTTTTCCAAAAATCGAACCTCCAATGTGCAAAATTGAAATAAAAAGTTTCGGAGAAAAAAAATTGTCTTCACCATTTGGAAAGCAATCAAATCTATTCGTTCAAGATTAGTGCGAGTCGAAGAGTTCGAGGTTACGAACAATAAGCTTCGAAATATTTCATGGATCCGCGATGACTGGGAGCATCGTTCCTATATTTCTATAGCTTGTATGCTTGAGGAGTTATTATTCGAATATGCTCGATATTGATTCGAATAAACTTACATTATGATTAAAATTTGCCGTTACTTATCGAAGAAATATGCAAGTTATGATTTTTCAAAATTTACAAAAGTAAGATATAGTATTAAGAAAATTAGATTCGTCTCCGACGTCTCCGATTCGATTAAATCCAATGTATGGGTTTTACAATACATGCGAGAGAGAAACTAAGAGCGTGACTGAGAGTCAACGTGCTTTTTTTCAATTACGGTGAACAATTCTGTGCACTCGAAATATTGGTATGTAAGTTATTCATGTAAACGTATGACAGATTTGACAGGATAGGTACTTTGACATTATATTGTACTCATTATTCAAATTTTGAACCGTCGACCAAATATTGAGAGGAGACTCTAGAGGTTTAAACAAATTTTCTGGTCTTCAGTGAAATGTTTTCCACTTTGGACCATATATTTGCAATACTGAGAATAAATACTGTTTCAAAAATGAACTCATTATAATCAATATCTTCTAATTTGTGGCATTCCTAATTTTTCAAATCAAATCATCCCTCGTGTATTAACCGTGATCACAGACCATCGGTGTTTATTTTCAGGTTACGTAGGGGCTCTAAACCATAAATTGCTGTAGGCAATTCAAAATCAATATAAAACTCATCGCTTCAACGTTGTTGGTTCAATTTTTGCTCTAAGACCATCTACGAAACAAGTTGGAGTTATCGCACATCGAATTCTATACAGCAGTTGAAAAAAAATATGCCCAAGAATATGTGTACCAAACGACCAGGTGATCGGTCCAAAACCAATGCGCAGAAGATTTCTTGAATCTAAAAACATAGTTCTGAGATAACACAAAAAATGAAATCACTATTATAAACTTGTAGAAGATTACAGGAAAGATCTTATCGTCCGGGGAACAATTCTGAAGTAATTTCAGGACCGCAAAACATTCGGAGAAAGCACAGATCTGGCTTAGTATATACATTCTGGAATTTATCAATAATATATTCACAATCAGACCTTTGAGTCGAGTAATATAAATCTTCTGATCTGAACACATACCGCACCGCTCCCCGAATGCTCCCATTGGAATAGTTGTGAAGGATATAACATCTGAGGCGAAGTGCTCCGTGCTCAACTTCGTTGTTTGCCGTTGTATATTGTATGTACGTTATATCTATAATCCTGTCCTTCGTTAATTTCTGTCCCGATCGATTTCGGAATTCAATAGTTGTATTTTATTTATTTTATCCTATAGTCATTGCCGATGGGGGACCACACTGCCAACTTTTGAAGCTCGGACGCAGCACCACCGTTGGTTGAATTCAGCGCAAAAATCCGAATTTTTTTCTCAAACATATCGTCATGTCTCGTTCAACGATTGGGATCGTGAACAGACGGTGACAATATTAATAATCGCAATGGTCATAATAATCGATACTAATTAATACTAATAAATAATGATATTCATGAATTAGATATTCATTAATAATATTAATATAATATTAATATATAAAATATTATAATATATCTGTATCGTAATATATTTATAAACAGTACAAAATAACCGAGCGAGCGTAGCGATCGAGGAAATACCAACATTCAATCGAACGAGCGTAGCGAGCGAGCCCAATTATTACCTGGTCAAGCAAAATCCCACAAAAAGTACTGATATCAACCACACCTCCGGTGCAAAGAAATTCGCCAAGTACATTAATGTCGTTACCAACAAAAGTATATTCTCAACGAAAACAAATATATTTATTAACTAAAAAATCATACCAACTCACAAAAGAATAGAATCTTATAAACTGCCTTCTACAAAAGTATTGGTTTCAATTGATATTGCCAAGTCCACGTTCTCTTCGTACAACACTGATTATCTAACTAAACAGGGCTAACCGATATTTCAGCTATGTGAAATTGTTTACAAATGTGATATGTGAAATGAAACAACCGAACACAATGAATATGAAAAAAGTTTGTATTGAAAAGGAAAAAGAAAAAAAAAAAATATTGCAGGCAGTGGTACTTGGCGGGCTTTTGTAGAAGAATACCGGAAATATGCTTCGAAGGTGCGTGTCAATATTCTCATACTTATCCAAACCATCTGCCCGCCAAGTAACCGTACTCCAATTTTTTTTGTTTTTTTTTTGTTTCAATAACATTTTTTTTATATGTTTGTGATATGTTTCATTTCACATATCACATTTGTAAACAATTTCTTCACATAGCTGAAATATCGGTCAGCCCTGTTCAGTTAGATAATCAACGTTGTACGAGGAGAACGTGGACTTGGCAACATTAATTGATACCAATACTTTTGTAGAAGGCAGTTTATAAGATTCTATTGTTTTGTGAGTTGGTATGATTTTTTTAGTTAATAAATATGTTACTTGTTTTCGTTGAGAATATACGTTTGTTGGTAACGACATTAATGTACTGGGCGAATTTTTTCGCGCCGGATTAAGCAATACTTGGCAGGCTGACATTCAAATTATTACCTACGAGAGTATTGCTGCACACTTTCGATGCATATTTTCGACATTTTGTGTACGAAAGCGTTTTTATTTGTAGTTGAATTGAAAAAAGAAAACAACGGAATAATCGTCAGAACTCTCGAAAATCTACCCAGAACTCACCCCAGAACTCCTGGAACTCTCAAAATACTTCAACCCTCCGAATATGAGGCATAAATCCTGATTGAAATTTTCAAATTTGCGGAACTATTTTATTTTCAGTTAAAGTGAGAAAAAACATTGGAATAATCGTCAGAACTCACGAAAATCTACCCAGAACTTACCCCAGAACTCCTGGAACTGGAACTCTCGAAATACTTTCACCCTCCGAATATGAGGCATAAATCCTGTTTGAAACTTTCAAATTCGTAGAACTTCTTTATTTTCAGTTGTATCGGAAAAAGTCATGGGAATTATCGTGAGAACTTTTGAAGGCCTACTCAGAACTCACCCAGAACTCTTGGAACTCTTAGAGAACTTACAACCCCGCAATATCGAATTTTTGAAATCACGTTATACACTGGCGCTCGAGCGCCATATCTCGTGAACGAATGGTGATGAAAAAATTCCCATGAGCAGAAACTCTAGAACTCTCTAAAATATACTTGAAGGCGAAAACACAAATCTATTTTTTCATAAATGGGGTGCCATTTTTTAAAAATTATTTTTCCGAGGGTAGCGGCCGGAACTATTGCTTATACGGGAACGAGAACTATAGAACTCATCGAGGACTACTCAGAACTAAAAAAAATATGGATTTTTTCGTAAATGGGGTGCCAACTTTATAGGGATTTTTTCCACGCCGGTGGGTGTACGTTAACCTCATAATTAGTGTGTAAGGCGAACCAACAGAAGTGAATAATTCATCGCAAGAAACTTCGTCTTCAATACCAATTTCAATTTCCTAAATTTCATATGGAATATTTAGTTTCAAGAGTGCGCGGTTCGTTTTGTTGATATGACGATCAAATCAAAAATCGCAGGGAACTTGATAGTAGATAAAATAAGGGTGTTTATTCATAGTGTTTTTTTTATCATTTCGTGTTGTTTCTGGAACAGTGTTTTTTTATCTTTTTTTATCGTTTTTTTTTTTTTTGCTCGTGCATGATGCGTGGGAGGATGAGGATGAGGATGAGGTGGACCTCGCCAAGTTCTGGGTTATTGTAACATAAAATCTTTTCATTTATTTACTGAATGTTATTACATTCCCACCCCGAATACCGTTACTGCGAACCCCATGTCGCAGACCGCGAGCACATGAATCACTTCCCTATTTCATTATGGCGAAAGGACATGATTACACTTTAGCAGAGGTATTGCCATTAGTTTTGAATTTCAACCTGAGGATATTTTTACATACTTTCTAGTTTCCCTAATGACGATTGAGGCGCATAATTATATCCGATTTGCCCAGGTATACATTGCTGTAGCCGGCGAAATTTTTCAAGTTGTAAAATTTTCTATTTTCCACAATGATTGGAGTGTATTTATATCCCATTAGCCTAAGTGTGAATTTTGCCGTAAAACGTGATACATGGTGTTATGAATAAAATAAAAACAAATAGAAATATATTTTAAATACATTTTGAATAAATTTATTTATTCATCCCTACACGCTAACACATATTTATCCATAAAATTTACAATAGAAAATATATTTTTGATACATTTATTCATTCCTACACACTACTGTCAGATCAAAAAGGTTTGGTGGTTCAGTCTGAGTGATCATAACTTAAACAAAAAAAAATGTTAGAGGATAAATTCAGAAACGTACGTAAAGCGTAGGGTTTTCTGCGTTCAACGATTATTCACGGGTTTCGGTGCAAAAATCGTGCGAACCGATATACTCTCCGTAGGGGTCAAAAACGTAGTTTTTTCAGGGTACGTTGCCGTAGGTCAACTTTATATCGTCACTGTTCGTCTAAAAGAAGAGTCAAAAATCTGACAAAATTCATAGTTATTCCCTGAACATCATCAAACGTCGTGGTTTTTAAAATTTTTGAAAATATTAAAAAATCCTGACGCCGGGTGCAAAAAAGTCCAATGTCGTGATTTCGGTAACGACTGGGAACAGGTGACACCGAGCTAGCTTAACATTTTCGTTAAAATATACACTATTTGATTCTGTAATCACGTTTTGATTCGAGATACTGAGCCGACAGTAATAGACGTCGATAATTTTTTGAATTTGCTACGGGCAATGTATGTGCGAGCCGCGATATTCGTCACTGCATTTTCCCCTTCGCGCCTCCACCGCCTCAATTGTTGCTCGCGGTCGACGTAGAAGACAATTGAAAAACAAAACAAACTTATATGCGATTAAAACCGAATAAATGAAATTGATATAAATTATATTTTATTAAGATTAAATGGCATTTAAATAGCATTCTAGCGAATCTCTAGTGTAAATGATGAAGTTTAGAGGAATTAACAAATATTTTATATATAATTATGATAAAAAAATTCATTTCATTATACAAAATAAAAAATCATTTTGTTCAATATCAGAGAAGTATAAATTTTTTTAACTTCAAGGTTTAACAAAAGGAAAGTTACTATAATCACCCCAAAAATTGAAATCTAGGTTTTCACGAGATGTGGGTACGCATTTTGAAGTCTGAAGAATCATTTTTGGCAATTATGGATGGGTGTCTGTACGTGTGTACGCGCGGGCGCGCGTGTGTCTGTTGGTTAGATTTTTAATTGAAAAAAATTCAAATTATTCATTTATTTATTTCATTATTTATTTATTTTTGTTCTATTCGTTGATAACTTCAAAACGAACTGATAGATTTCAACTGATAATAGTCTAATATATGCGAATTCCTGTGACTGAAAACTGTTTGCGTTGTGAATGCGATCGGTCCTTCATTTTCCAATAAGTTATTCCGATGAGAAAATTTGTAGAATACAATTTTGTTTATGTATTGCTTTTCTTTTTAGTATTTTTATTCATTCTAAATGTTTTTAATTATCAATTTGCTTATTTATTATTTTTCATTTAAAATTACCTGAAAAAAAAATTAAAAATACAAATGTATAAAAGCGGAAATTTATTTTAAGCCCGTACTGAGAAATCAAAATGAATGAAGAAATAAAACAGTTTCAACAAATATCAATTGAAAAAGTTCAGGTTTTAGAGGACGAAAAAATATCCAAAAAGTCCTCACAAATTGTTTCTCAGATCAACGGGTAGGACGAGAGGATGCGTACTCGAAAATTAAACCGCCGAAAACGTGTTCGAAATAAACGAGAAAATAATTCGATTCTAGACATTCGATAATGGGACCAGAACGTCCCAGGGTTATTTATCATTTTGTTATTTCTCCAGAATGATAAAACGTGAGTTTAATATGGGATTGAATTGTAATCATCCACGCAACTGATACCTGTGAAACATCAGCGTTTTATGTACGTAAAATAATCATGTCCAGCTTGCGATTGTGATTGCTAATTGTAGCAAATTGAAGCTCCTATGATAGATTATCGAAATCATCTCTGAAGAAACAACCTGAGAGCTTAAAAAAATTAAGTCTCTCGATGACTGATAGCGGCAAATGCTAGAAAAAAAAATACAAAAATGAATAAATTCGAAATAAATCAAAATAAATTTAAAAGAAAAGAAGTCGCTCGATGACTGATAACAGCGAATCCTAGAGAAACAAATTTTGTTGATAATACATTAAAATCACCCCCGAAGATAAAACCTGAGGGCTTCAGAAAAATAAAGTTCCTCGATGACTACTGATAACAGCGAATCATAGAATAAAAATACAATTTTGATAATATATTAAAATCACCCCCAAAATAAAAAAAAATAAATAAAACAAACGCATAGTTTAGTTACATCCTGTAAACACAAAAAAATTGACCTGAATAAAGAAATGAATAAATAAATAAATATTCAACATAATTAATCCTCGTAGTCAGTGTTTGAGTAAATATCGTATTCTGATTCTGTATCCTCATTTACGTGTATTATCATTGGCTGCACAGCCATTGCCATCGCCAACTCGCTATTTATGTAAGTGTTTTGAATTTTTTTTTGCGTGCCTAACACAGTTTGACGATAAATCTGTGGGAATATTGTTCATAATATCTACACATAATCTATGAACGTCATTTATTTTAGAAGTCGTGTTCTGAGTAGCAACTTTATTTTTCACATATGCCCATATACGTTCGATAGCATTGAATTTGCAATGAGCAACGGGGAGCCATAACAATTTTACGCTATCACCTCTTACTTCTTTTGTCATTTCTTCGAGAAGATACCTTTAAGGGAAGTGATAGGCGCGCGATTGTAATAGCAAATTTGCTTTTGTCAGAGAATCGAAGGATGTTGCGTATTCTGGCAATGGTACATTCCTGTTGATCATCCATTCAATGGTTTTTTTCTTTTTTCCATGCTGTCGTGGGATTGCGATAGTTCGGATCAAGCATCGTGTGGTATGGAGCTTGATCTATCACGATAACTGATTTTTCTGGAATGACTGTCAATACATAGTGGAACCATTCTTCGTAGTGCTCAGCATTCATTCCGTCGTGATAATCCATACTTCCTTTGTTTCCAATGAAGCACTTCATGCAGCCATTTAGGAATCCCTCTTCGTTTCCTATATGCAAAATAATCACCCTCTTGCCAGAACCAGACGGTGTTACGAAACCACCACGATATCCCATAATCTGCTGAACTCCTCCACGGTATTCATCAAAATTGTCACGACAATTGTTAGATTGTACGCACTCGACCCATCCATGCGTACGGGACTGATTAGCTCCGCTCCATGTTTCATCAGTATAATAAATCTTTCAGTCGTTTGTCAGAAAATGTAATATCAATCTCAAAAATTCTGACTTTTTCCCAGCGATGACTTGACTCTCCATTAGAACGGGCTTTTAATTCAGTCTTGTGTATTTGAATTTCATTCTTGTAAGTTGCTTCTTCAAGGTATTTTCACAAAAATAAGGCAAATCTTCAACATCCTCTTTTAACTGTTTCAGTAAATTTTCAGCGGTGGGATACTCTTTTCTCATGTAGAAATCCATAATTTTTTCTTCGAATAACACCCAGCAAAAATTCATCAAACTGAACTGATGGTCTCCCCGTTGCGCACTCATATGGTCTTATCGGCTCACCGCCTTTCGTTTCATGTGCTACTCGTTCCACTGTACGTTTAGAAATACCAAGACAAGTTGTAGTCCTCTCTATCACTTTTTCAACATTGATAATTGGTCGTGCGATTTTTTCTTTTTCAAAATATACGCGTACTCTCTCAACCATTTCTTTCAAACGCACGCTCAAAGCCGGTGTGCGCTTGTGAGATGTTTTTTGAAATCGTTTGACTGGATCATGTCCGTCCATTTTCTGTTTATTAGAAATGAAGTCATTCTCAGCTATATTATCTGAACTTTCTTCAGACATTGAAATTTCCATTGAATTTGTTATGCTCTCGCCAGATTCATGTGATGAAATACCTTCTGTACACATCTCATCGTGTTTATGCACTGAAGGTATATTTAATTGGTCTAAATTTGAAATATTGTTGACGGTATTCGTACTATCAGTTACGCATAATTCCATGTGAATATTTTTCGTCGTATTAGTATCGACCAAGTAGGTATTGTTTTTTTGAGTTTCGTAGGAAATATTACTTTCAAGTTTTAGTAATAACTGAAAGTGCCCGTCTCTGTGAGATTCATTTTGTTGCCCAGTGAATAAGAGATAAATAGATGGAAGATTTTCAGTCTCAATCAAATTCTCATCCTTAAAATACGTTCCATCTGGTAACATTCTAACGATGATAATATTCATTCCGTAATATTCGGAAGCTGCACGGCACTCAACCAATGAGCCATATCTCCGGATCTCCCCATTTCGGTACGGTATTTGTACTTTGTGCTGATGTCTAATCCATATTTAACCCTAAATTCTTACTCGGGCCATCGTTGAACTACATGTTCTACAACTTCTTGGCGTACGACATGGTGGCTTTTCTTTTTTAAAGCTAAAGCAAGTGATTTAAATAACCAATCCCCACCACCACCAGCATCTTTAATTTCAAAATTTTCACTGTGGCTAGTGATTATAGACGGCACCATTTAAAAAAAAAAAAAATTCCAGTCGGATATATGATTACAACAATCCAGAAAATAATTAAAATAATAAAACTATGTAGAACAGAGAACGATGAAAATTTTAAACAAGCTTTAAAAAACGTGGTAAGCAAATTAGAAATTAAAAAATGATGTATAGCAAACAACTATACCAAAATGAATATGAAGCTTATTATAATTTAGGAACACCATGATGATAATGAATGAGATGATTAAATGTGTGAGAAGAAACTGCGGTTGAAAAAAATTCTCAAACAAAAATAAAAAGAAAACTATGGTTACAAAAAAAAAAAAAATTGACGAAAAAAAACATAACAAAGGAAACTACGGTTAAAAAAATAGAAAACAATATAATGTCTGAGATTTACAAAGCAAAAATATAAATTAAAATATTCGCTAGATAATACTAATGATAAAAGGATCGTACGTGAATTCACTCAAATAGGGCGAAAAGAGGATTTTGTGAGCAGGAAGTGATTGATCCGATGAATCGTTTGGATTGCAGCAGAATTGTTCTTTCTGATCGTGTTGTCCGTTTGGATGCTAGATAAGCAATGAATACCAGTAAGAAAAATAATAAAACAACTGCCAGCGACTGCTGTTTAGTGCGACTACACGCTTCCAATTTTTTCTGAACAATGATTAATTTGCCTACAATGTTGCGAATATAATTTCTCACGCTCTACATACTATAAAAAATGTCAATATTGAATTTTTTATGACAGTATACCGACTTAATTAAATTATACGAATTGAAAATAAGTAAACGAATCCTTAATTGATATCAGGTGTAAATTTTTTTTAAGCCTTTTTTAAGGTTTTGTCTTCGGGGGTAATTTTGATATATTATCAAACACGTATTCTTTTATAGGATTTGCTGTTATCAGTCATCCAGGAACTTCTTTTTTTTTAAGCTCTCAGGTTTTATTTTTTTTCTAGCATTCGCCGCTATCAGTCATCGAGAGACTTCATTTTTTTGAAGCCCTCAGGTTTTATCCTCGGGGGTGATTTTAATATATTATCAAAAAAATTGGTTTCTCTACTAGGATTCACTGTTATCGGTCATCGAGGGACTTCTTTTCTTCTAAATTTATTTTGATTTATTTTGCATTTATTCATTTTTGTATTTTTTTTTCTAGCATTCATAGCCGCTATCAGTCATCGAGAGACTTAATTTTTTTAAGCTCACAGGTTTTTTTCTTCAGAGATGATTTCGATAATCTATAATAGGTGCTTTAATTTGCTACAATTAGCAATCACAATCGGAAGCTGGACATGATTATTTTACGTACATAAAACGCTGATGTTTCACAGGTATCAGTTGCGTGGATGATTACAATTCAATCCCATATTAAACTTACGTTTTATCATTCTGGAGAAATAACAAAATGACAAATAACCCTGGGACTTTCTGGTCCCATTATCGAGTGTCTAGAATCGAATTTCAATTCGCGGTTTAATTTTCGAGTACGCATCCTCTCGTCCTAGCCGTTGATCTGAGAAACAATTTGTGAAGACTTTTTGGATATTTTTTCGTCCTCTAGAACCTGAACTTTTTCAATTGATATTTGTTGAAACTGTTTTATTTCTTCATTCATTTTGATTTCTCAGTACGGGCTTAAAATAAATTTCCGCTTTTTTACATTTGTATTTTTTTAATTTTTTTTTCAGGTAATTTTAAATGAAAAATAATAAATAAGCAAATTGATAATTAAAAACATGTAGAATAAATAAAAATACTACGAAGAAGAGCAAAACATAAACAAAATTGTATTTTACAAATTTTCTCATCGGAATAACTTATTGGAAAATGAAGGACCGATCGCATTCACAACGCAAACAGTTTTCAGTCACAGGAATTCGCATATATTAGCTTATTATCAGTTGAAATCTATCAATTCGTTTTGAAGTTATCAACGAATAGAACAAAAATAAATAAATAATTGAATAAATAAATGAATAATTTGAATTTTTTTCAAATTAAAAATCTGACAAACAAATGCACGCGTGCCCGCGCGTACACACGTACAGACGCCCATCCATAATTGCCGAAAATGATTCTTCAGATTTCAAAACGCGTACATCTCGTGAAAACTTAGATTTCAATTTTTGGGGTGATTATAGTAACTTCCCTTTTGTTAAAGCTTGTTGAAGCTATACTTCTCTGATATTGAACAAAGTGATTTTTTCTTTTGTATAATAAAATGAATTTTTTTTTCATAATTCCATAAAATATTTGTTAATTCCTCTAAACTTCAGCACTTACACTAGAGATTCGCTAGAATGCCATTTAAATGCCATTTAATTTTAATAAAATGTAATTTATATCAATTTCATTTACTCGGTTTTAATCGCATATAAATTTGTTTTGTTTTTCAATTGTCTTCTACGTCGACCACGAGCAACAATTGAGGCGGCGGCGGCGTGAAGGGGAAAATGCAGTGACGAATATCGCGGCTCGCACATACATTGCCCGTAGCAAATTCAAAAAATTATCGACGTCTATTACTGTCGGCTCAGTATCGCGAATCAAAAAGTGATTACAGAATCAAATAGTGTATATTTTAACGAAAATTTCAAGCTAGCTCGGTGTCACCTGTTCCCAGTCGTTACCGAAATCACGACATTGGACTTTTTGCACCCGGCGTCCAGATTTTTCAATATTTTTCAAAATTTTAAAAGCCACGACGTTTGGTAATGTTCAGGGAATAACTATGAGTTTTTTCAGATTTCTACCGCTTCTTTTAAACGAACGGTGACGATATAAAGTTGACCTACGACGACGTACTCCGAAAAAACTACGGTTTTTAACCCTTCGGAGATCATATCGGTTCGCACGATTTTCGCACCGAAACCCGTAAACAATCGTTGAACGCAGAAAACTCTACGCTTCACGCACGTTTTCGAATTTTACCCTCTAACATTTTTTTTTTTTCAAGTTATGATCAGTGAAACTGAACTGCCAAACTTTTTTGATCCGACAGTAGTATGTACATGTTTATCCGTAAAATTTCAAAATGCTGCAAGCTTCTTCCCAACGCCGCTAATCGGGTTGTAATCAACAATACGATCATGTATAATCATACAATAGGCTGAGGTATTAGCAGGGAATTGAGCCTAAGTTTCAAATTCTAAATGAACATCCACAGCCCCACTTTTCAGCGATTCATTTTGCTTGGAGCAGTCTATAGCGATAAGTGGTGCAGTTGAGATAAATTTATTCCTTGACAGCAGGGGGCTCTTTATTATAATTCGACGATTGAAAGTTAGTGTACATATCGTAGAGAATAGCAAATTGGTTATTGACAATATCGAGATTCAAATTTCCATAGGGGTAACACTGCGAGTTGAGGAAAAGTTTCACATCTCTGATCATGCAGTGACCAAATTCACTAGCATTTTTCGTCGCATTATTCCGCCGCCCCGTTTGGAACCCTAGTATGACATGTCTTGGCTTCTCTAGCTGTGTCGATGTTTTCACGACCCACACGTGTCTTGTTGTCTGTGGTACCATTGGATACTCATGCATTTCCCATGAGCGGAAACTCATAGATATACCAGGATCCTTGGCGATATAATTGAGCATCGCAACCTTAGCGTTATCAGCCAGTTTGACATATGGTATAATAACCACTCAATTTTTTACAACGAAATTTTGATGTCCTCTACCGTAGTTTGAAGAACTGCATTCAAATCGTTGTTAGATCGAGTCATGATCAGCTCATGCTTGGCGTTGACAATAATTCGATTATAGTCTTCAGCAAATCCCAGTAGAAAATTCAGTGGTATAAGAACCGCAAAGTATTCTAAGGATTTCAAGACGGATGAATCAACATGGTATAAATATTTACTCAACATTCAGTAACTTGAAGGCATCGATATGCGAACGTTTCAATCGAATATTGAAAAATAAAATGTGGAAGCAATTCAGTCTCCGAGGGTCTTACAAGTGGATTGATATTTTACCCACATTAAATGAATCATATAATGATACGAAGCATCGCACAAACAAAATGAAGCCTAGAAATGTTAAATAATATTCAGTAAATAAATGAAAACATTTTATGGTATAATAACCTAGAACTTGGCGAGGGCCACCTCATCCTCATCCTCCCACGCATCATGCATGAGGGGGAAAAGACAAAAAAAAAAAAACCATAAAAAACACTGTTCCAGAAAGAACAAGAAATGATAAAAAACACTATGAATAAACACCTTTATTTTATCTAATCTTGATTTCGTATTCCAATTTGTATTCTAAAAATTCTATGTGAAACATTGGCTTCGAAAGGGCGCATTTCCTTTTATTTTTTATATCTCTCACACATCTTGACTTCCAGCTCACTGCACGGAGCTGTCAACTGTCATCATAGAGTATATATCCTCATGCCCAGCCTTGGGCCATATACTGTTCAGATTGTAGTCTGACAAACTAGCTCTAAATTTGTACCAAGGCAAAATTCGTATGATCGAGGGCTACTCTATGTCTCCCCAAACTCCTACAACTTTCATCAAGAATGTGGGCTGATGACGGGAAGGACGAAATTCTGATGGTGGAACTCACTGTTGCAAACTTTCATATTTTTTCTTACTATTTGGCATTTAGATCACCGATTTCACTTATTTTGGTCCCATAGAGAAGGTTTTTTGTATCCTGATTCCAAAAATCCTTGACTATACCCAAGATACCCCTTGCACAGTCGATATTCTGACTATTACTCTCCCCATCCCGGCGGATTTGAGTCGCTGCGGTTAAGATACTCCGTCGAATCACGATGGGAAAAGAGCTTAAGGGGGGACTTCGGTGAAATTTTGATAAAATCGATTTTTTTATATTTAAAATTACTAAAAAAAGTCCAATAAAACATTCCATGCAGCAAAATTTAGATAATGTTAGCATGTATGTTGAAAAAAAATATCATTGTTCTGCGATGAAAGTGTATGCGCAAGGAGCCTTTCGCACAAGATTTCCCTGCGTACCATTGCGAAAGGCTCCTTGCGCATACACTTTCATCGCAGATCAATGATATTTTTTTTTTCAACATACATACCAACATTATCTGAATTTTGTTGCAAGGAATTTTTTATTGGACTTTTTTTACTAATTTTCAAAATAAAAAATCGATTTCATTAAAATTTCACCGAAGTCTCCCCTTAATTCCTTTCAATGTACTCGGTGCGAGACTTGATCGAGTCTCATGATTTATTTGATCATTAGTATAACATTTTTATTATGAGCATATTGCCTTCGTGGACTGAAACTGATCATCAGAAGTTTCATTGCAATGTTGCTGTACGTTTTCAGACGTAAAAAGGGTAGATGGCTTGACGTCGAAAAACATAATCATAATTTCCGAGCCCGCACGACATCACGTCACTTTTCTGTTCTCTCAATCTATCGCTTTTGGAGTGAGGAAATATTGAAAACCGTATTCCCGAAGAGATTCTTGTCCACAGACCGATAAAAAAAAGTCTGACAACTTTCATTGTATTCATCGAATACATGATGTGAAATCATGAAAACTTTGTTATATAAATTTGTGAGGTAACACTACAATCCAAGAAATAACTGGTTGAGAATATCATGCATTGACAGCTGAGATAAACAATCAAAATATTTGTTATTCAATTGGAAATGGGTAGAAAATTTTCAAATAATTCAACTGCGTTTATTGGAGTGAGTTCCACATTCGAAAGAAAGATTCCGATCGAAAGAGGAACCTATTCTGACCATCCATAGTGTGAGTTTATATTTCTTCTTGCTTCTAGTACCACTGTCGCAGATCGTGACGCTTGTTGGAGATCCAACGTATTTGCCCTGTGACATATCGACGTCCCATGATGGGGATTCGGTGCTACTCGTATTATGGTATCGCGAAGATCTTGGAACGCCTGTGTATAGGTAGGTATGCTGCAATACTCATAAAAATGACATTACGTACTCGTCATGAAAATTATATAATTTCATTCATCTCTGCTTCGCAGCGGGCGTATGCTTAACAATTGAATACCATACAGAAATACATCCCAATAAGAACACGATCGTCGCTTAAACGTTTAGGATCCATTTCATGCGTATAAATTTGGTAGAAGTTTAAAAAAAGTCGGTTCTTGAATACGGTTTCTAAACACATGTGTTATGTACGTTTCTAGAATATGCGTATAATCTTACGTATATTTTCTCTAAACCACTATTATACGAATAATATCGTTCCAAAAGATTCCATCTTCAAACGTTTATTTTATCGGACTTTAGTCCGTTCGAATAACGACAATATGACCTTTTTTAAACAAATAACACACATATGAATACCATTTTTCTTGAGGTATGGAAGTAACGAGCAATAAACATCTTTGTATAACGAATATAAGTTATAGTTCTAGATACACTAATTGAACGTTGCAATAGAGTCAGAAATAAACAGGCCGCATACGATTATTTATTTCGCCCTGCAGATCGTAAAAAAAAACTTCGAAAATACCAATTATCGATGCCTATTATATTATGCCAACAAAAGATGGTTTTCTGTGGCTTAGAGTAAACAGATAAGATACGTGTTTTTCGACCGGATCAACATTCATAGCTGTTGGGCGATGGTGAAACATTGTACAATAGTCAGATATATGCCGATCGCACACGATTATTTCATCCGCTTTGTAGAAGGTAGAACAACCGTTGAAAATACCAATTATCGATGCCAGTAGATGGGATGGGGGAGTTCTGGATCGAAATACTTACTTTACTGGCCGGGTGATACGGCAGAAAAATCGACTAGATTACTTATCGACGCGCGATGTATGTGTGAGTTTGTCATGGTAGCTTGTTCCGAGTGTACTTTCTTACTGGTAGATCTGCTAGCTAGATTATTGATGCGGGATCTACGTGAACTTTTATACTCATAAAGGAAAAAGAAGACGTGGTAACTTGGTGATTTATCGAGCGAGCGTTCTTACTGATGAATCTGCTGGCTCACATATTTATATGAATTTTCTCAACATGTATATGAGATGTATTAGGATGATTGTTTTCCGAATTTTTTTTTCTTCCCGAGTTTCTTGGTGTTTTCGAACCTGATCATCATGATCATGAAATTCGTATTTTTCTATGAAATTCGGTTACCGTGCTAAAATCGGCTGGTAAACCGGATTTTCAATTTATTAGGTAAGCATAGAACGGCGAATTTTTTGTTTCTTACCAAAGATAGTCAACATTTGAAATTCTATCTTCTCAAAGTTTTTCTCTCGCGATAGGGAAAATTCAAGTCTACGGCGGGTGTAATAAGGACGGGTCGGTGTAAAAATTAATAAGAAGAATGGTTCACCCTGAGCCAAATTCTGATGGTAGACCGGGACATCGAAAAATGTCAGACCACGACAAAATCGGCCGGTGGTATAGATCATCGGAAATCGGTTACCATGCAGAAATATAAATGATGAGAAAAGTCAGTGGGCAACATCGAAACAAAAATTGATCGGTAAAATAGATCATGAGGAAAGTGGGAGGGGAAAATTGGAACTAAAATCGGTACCTATGTGAAGTTGGCCCGCGATCAAAAGATATTCGAACGTTTGATAACTTATTTAATTGCTCCTTAATTGCTCCTAATTGCTCCGTAGTCTTTAATAATTGCTCCCTCTTAGATTCCAAAATATCGGAAAAATAAAAAATTGGAAAATCCCCATAATCTAGGGATTTTTTGGAACCCGATTTCCAGCTATACGACAAAGATTTTGAAGATCATATGTACACCAAAAAATTGCTCCCGAAATGCTCCTAATTGCTCCATTTACAGCTTTGAAAAATTTGATACCGTTATCGAAAAAATCGAAAAAAATCGTAAAACCGATCGGGAGCGTGGTGGGGGCAGGCCAACTTCATAACGCAATTTTGGCTCGCTGGAACGGCATAAATCATATAAAATCTATTCCATCCGATTGCTCCCGAATTGCTCCTAATTGCTTCACCCATAGCTTTGATTGCTCCGTATCATTTCTTGGGAAAAAAAGTAAAAAGTGATCTGGCTACAACGGAATGCCCGAGCGGACCCATTCGCACACATGCCCCCATACATGCTCCACCTAACGACGTTGATTTTGTGATGAAAAGAAGGAACATTAGGGGTCGAAAAAATCAGGAAACAATTGCTTTTCAACTGCTCCTCATTGCTCCACCTCTACTTTTAATTGCTCCGTCGTAGTTTTGAAGAAAATAATTGTTGATAGACGACGATCTTCGATCTGGACAAACTCGTCTGACAGCTAACGTCAATGCTGGTCAATTGAAATGAATATTGAGTATTGGAAGAATCAGGAAACAATTGCTCTCTCATCGCTCTTAATTGCTCCGCGATTCTCATCAATTGCTCCCTCGTAGATTTTTAATAGTTGGCGAAACCAAAAGCGACATAATTTCTAGGTTAGGCTTCGCAGCGACAGATTTGAACTCCCCAGTTATTCGCGATGTATTTGAAATCAGTTTTCTGGCCAACGAATTATGATTCGAGCGATCTATTTATTGATCCTGATTGCTCTCGCATCGCTCTTAATTGCTCCGCGATTCTCATCAATTGCTCCCTCGTAGATTTTTAATAATTGGCGAAACCAAAAGCGACATAATTTCTAGGTTAGGCTTCCCAGCGACAGATTTGAACTCCCCAGCTATTCGCGATGTATTTGAAATCAGTTTTCTGGCCAACGAATTATGATTCGAGCGATCTATTTATTGATCCTGAATGCTCTCGCATCGCTCTTAATTGCTCCACGATTCTCATCAATTGCTCCCTCGTAGATTTTTGATAATTGGGGGGAAAAAAACGACATAATTTCTAGGTTATGCTCCCCACCGGCAGATGTGAACTCCCCAGGTATTCGCGATATATTTGGAATCAGTTTTCTGGCAAACGAATTATGATTCCAGCGATCTATCTATTGATCCTAAATGCTCTCTCATCGCTCTTAATTGCTCCGCGATTCTCATCAATTGCTCCCTTCTAGATTTTTAATAATTGGTTGGAATCTTAGAAATTATGTCGCTTTTTCGGAGGAAACGCTAACTCAGACGATGATGACAGTTTGTCTACTGATAATGAAAGCGAAGAATTTTCTGATTTATTTGTACTCGATATACAAAACTCAAACGATTGTAACAATATCAAGTCAATCAAACTTCAATTTATAGATGTAAAGATCAACGATAAATGTTGAAAAATGGAAGTCGACGGCGGGACTGTAGTTTCCTCAATTAGCGAATCAGATTACAAGGATAAATTTCAGAATTGTGAATTGTAAAATACGGCAATCATGTTAAATTATTATGCAGGACAAAAATTTAAGCCTTTAGGCATAATTAAAAATGTAAACAAATTTTTCGGGAACTATACAGTTAGTACAAATCTTTACCTACGTCGTGGAAAAAACTGGTGTACCTTTAATTGGCCGTGATTGATTAAACAAATGAGGACTGTGGCCATCAGAAGTTATTCAATCAAAACGTAAAATGAATAATATTGAGCATGAAAATAAAAAAAATTAGGAAATAATTAATGAGGAAAAAACCTCGCAAAAGCAAGAAAGAGAATCTTCGAAGATTACAGTACACTATTTTCTGCCGGTGAAGGCACATATACAAAAGCAAAATTTAACATAAATATGCTCCCATACGCGATTCCGATTTTGTTGTCAAGCAAGATCCATTCCATTCGCATCAAAAAACTGAGTTGAAAACGAATACGATAGACCAGTCAAAGACAAAACGTTTACACCAGTAGAATCAAGCGAGTGGTCCACACCAGTGGTTTTCAAAATTGAAACAAACAATTCAATAAGAATCTGCGGCGATTTCAAACTCACGGTAAACGAACACATTATAACTGATAGATATCCGTTACGTAAAATTGAACATTTGATAGCAAGTTTCAATAATGGTGTTTTTTATAGTAAATTGGATTTTAAGAAAACATACTCGCAAATAGCATCAGGTGAAAATTCAGAAAATTTTCTGGTAATAAATACACAAGAATTATACGTGTAGTACAATAAATTACCATACGGCATATCGGTAACATCTGCATGTTTGATTACAAAATTGAATATATCAAATCGGAAGAAAACAGCGCTGATGCTTTATCGAGATTACCCATGCATTTAGAAAACGAAAAATTAAAAGACATGAAGAATACACATACTTAAATGATATTCGTCAAGAATCTTTTTCATACCTAGACATCAAAATTGTAACATCCGAAAGAAGAAAAAGTCCTATCTTTTCGAAACTTTTACTGTTTATTAAAAATGGTTGGCAAATGACAAATTGATCGACAATGAATTCGAAAGTTTTTATTCAAAAAAGGACGAATCAACTACTGAACTAGATTGTATCATGTAATGAGGTTATAAAGTCTTCATTCCAAAAAAGCTAAAAAAATATTATACTTAATGCACTACATGCCTCTCATGCAGGTATTGTTAAAATCAAAAGCACAGCCAGATAATTTGTTTGGTGGCCAAATATCGATCACGATATTGAACAATTAGGGAAAAATTGTAAAAACTGCGTAGAATTGGGAGCAAATCCGACAACAAGCGAAATAAATCTTAGGAAACGGCTAGAAAGACCGTGGCAAAGAATTCACACAGACCTTATAGGATCTTATAAGGGTTATAATTTCCTTTCGATAATCATCGCCAAAACGAAGTGGCCAGAAATTTTTTTAATGGCTTCTAAAACCATTCAATGTTTTCAAAAACTTTTCTCCTCATTTGGTCTCCTACTTTAAATAGTCAGCGACAATGGACTGCAATATGCCAGCGAAGAATTTGAAACATTTTTGAAAAAACTCAGCATCAAACACACCTTATCGGCAGTAAAGCATCCAGCATTGAACGGGCCTGCCAACAAATTTCGTCAAAACTTTTGAGCGAAAATAAAAAATATTGCTTGCGCACGGTAAACCTGTTCGAGCAGCCATCTGGATCAACGGTTAAGCGCCACCTAGATCAAGTGAAAAAACGATTCTTCAACGTAAATCATAAAAAAACAATTGTTACCGATTGATAAAAATGAAACAACTATGGTAAGAAGATCGCCTAGATTTTCAAAATAAAAATTACAAAACTCTTCAAAATGGCACAAGTATATATGCTAAACAGTAAGTGCGGAGGAGTATAGTGTATAAACAGCAAAAACATCAAAAATGTACAAAAACAGCTGCCAAGTGCCAGGCGATTTCAACAGCCAAAAATTTAAATAAATAGATCAATCGGGAATAATATAACGCTAGTTATAGAATCATTCGAAAACAAAACAAAAATGACAAAAACCTACCGCTAGTCTTTGTCGTGAAATCAGTTTGCTGCCAAGTACTAGTTTTTTTCATGGTCGGAAGGTTCAAATATCGCGTAATGTGGCGACGACGGATTATTCATAGAGCTATCGTGATTGTTGGGGACTACTGTCATCAAACTAAGAATGGCCCAACTCACTCCATTCGACACAACAAACTCGGCGGGCACATTTCTTTCTCTCACTCCGCTCTATCGCATTCACCTTGCAAGTGCCGATATCATTTACAAGCAACAGATGAAACGGCGCAGCGTCGCTTATGATAAATAATTACCGAACATCTCGCAGTTCGAGAGAATAACTTATTAGTTACATTTGATGTTCGAAACAACAGCTGTCCACGGTATCAATTATTTGCGATCGTTTCGGAAGTTCAGTCAGACTGGATAGCAATGAGTCTTATTATTCGACCACTTTGTTTGTGGTTTTCAAACCACAAAAATTACGAAATTCGCTATACATTTACAATGATTTAACAGTTATTTCATTTTTGGTTTGCAACATACAATTCATTGTATTCGCAACGCAATCTTTGGCCCTGAACTTTTCACCCATACCTATACCTGGAGAGCTAGTTACCTGGCAGATTCGGGAAATTAATTTTTTTCCCACATATCTTCTCTTCCGTATTTTCTAATGACTTTTGCGTAAATCCATGCATCCCGAGTTTCGCAATACCCCATACTTTAACTCGACGAGTATCATACTCAATCAACATTTGTGGTTAATATATTTGTATTTCCTATATGATGTTAGATATTGACTTCATAAACTATTGATTACGAATACTGCTTAACTAATAATATAGCTTACCGTTTTGTGACAGCACATATGTTAGAATATCTCTATTGAACTATATGCATGAAGTATTTATCGGTGGAGTGTCAGAATACTTTCCTGTACCGTTTGAACCGAGCTCGAAATATTCATACAGGAGTTGATTGGTCGCGGAGTGAGAGTAGGAATGTGCCCGCCAAGTTGGTTTTGTCGAATGGATTGAGTTGTGCCATTCTTAGGATGACAGTGATCCCCAACAATCACGATAGCTCTATCAATGATCAGTCGTTGCCACTTAACGCGATGTTCCAACCTTCCGACCACGAAAAAAATTAGAACTTGGCAGCAAACTGATTTCACAGCGAAGACTAGCGGTAGGTTTTTGTCATTTTTGTTCTGTTTTTGAATAATTATCTAACTAGCGCTATATTATTCCCGATTGATCTACTCATTTAAATGTTTGGCTGTTGAAATCACCCGGCACTTGGCGGCTGTTTTTGTACATTTTTAATGTTTTTGCCGTTTATTTGATTGTTTTTTGTACGTGTGAGCAATTAATTAGTACCATAACTCCGGTTGAACCAACTATAATATGTCGGAATCTAATTTACTATCTCTTCAGTCTCCTTCACTGTCGCCCGATGATTATTGATATATATTTTTCCTTGAACCCTAACCTTTTTTTTCTATTCAGAATACCCAATTTTTCCCGCCCTGAAATTTGTTTTTTTATTATGGCAACTACAAACTTGTTTTTTTTTATTTCGATTTGAAATGAAAAAAGGAAGATCTAGTGTAGTTCATATTAAAAAAAATTCGTTAGGTCCTCGGTGTCCCTATTTCACCCCACCCCCATCCCCCTTTAACCTCTCTTTCGAATAATACTTCGGATTATGCGAGACCAGATAAGCATCTAGGTGACCTGTCAGTTATATTGTCATTAAATCGTGTTGAAAATTAATTCTCTCGCAAATTACATATTCCCTAATTAAATAAATAAACGAACAATAAGACATATTATTTCGGATTTATTTACAGTTATTTCTGTAGTGATATATGTAACATATTTTTTTATATTTTTAAATTTTTGTCTCCCAACTTGATGATCAACGACATGCACAATGTGTAATAATTTGTCTTTTTGAATACAATAGAACAATACTAAATCGGCAGGATGCTCTTTGATGATTATTCAAAATTGATGTGTTGAATCAATTCAAATAATTTCATCGCAAATTGCAATAGCAGTAGACGTAGAAAAATTTATTGTAAAAGCTTTCATACCGTAACGGTATCTCGAAGACCGACCTCACCTTGAAGAGATCTAACATACTTTATAGTAGCTGTATTTCGAAAACTTTGGTATGAGCTTCACAATATTGTAACTCGTACCACATTTTGTGAAATCTACGTTTCTGACAAATGTTAGATCGCCTGAAAAGTATTGTAGGTTTTCGACTATTGTGTGTCTGACTCCGAACTCCTATAGCACGGTATATGTGGGGATTCGATCCATAGATCCATACCCTACCGATAGCAATCGGTAAGTCACAAGGGTAGGGGCTCTGTTATTTCGGCCATGGTGTCAACAGATTTCCCATTTTATCGATCGTTGCCCGGGGCTCCGCCTCACCAGCCCCTCCCACGGTAGTAGATATCCTGTGACCGAATTTACCAACCGATTTTAGTTCTGATTTTCCCCATCGATTTGTCTCGTGATCTAGTTGACGGGCCGATGGTAACCGATTTCCGATGACACGGTTTACCGGCCGATTTTTTCACGGTGAGCCATCTACCGATGATCCTGTTCACCGGTTGATTTTCTCACGGTAAGCCATTTCCCGTAAGAAAGAAAATCTATCGCACAAGTGCGGTTTCCCACGATCGAGGCGGCGAAGAGCAAAGAACCCCTGCTCAACGAAATCTGTGTGAAGGTTTTTCCTAATTTTGATTTTTGAGTTATATTTCCGCCAGGTGCGGCGGCGACGTAAGTCAAAGAGCAACCCCTTTGCCATGAAAATTTGAAAAAACTCAGTGTCAGACCTGCTGAAACATGCAATTGCAACCCCTCCACCACGCTCCAAGGGTGTACATAACCTCCAGCTTGTCGGTGGAGTTCACTCATAAGTTTTTCGACTTCTCACCGAGCATCGAGTTAACAATATTGTAAGCCGTTTCTATTCACTATGGACTTGATTTTGGATGTGCTGGGCTTCATTAACTCGAAAAGCGAATTTGTGGCTAGAGAACTTGCCGCAATACCCGTTCAAAACTACGCAATGGATGCACAAGGTCCAACCTGCTCGCTCTTCAAACCACCCTGTGTATGGCCAGAAGTATCGGCATTGGCTCAAACCGCCAACAACTGGACGGCTCGGCATTATCACGGATTTTCACGGAGCGTCGGAGATCTACCCTATGGAGATGTACAGAAGGTGCTAAGTGAAATGACACAGCATGCAAGTTATGTATACGTTTACGGATCGGAGAAGAAAAGATGGGTGGAGAAGATGATTAATCATTTGAAACCAGTCATCGATTGCATAAAGTTGAATTTCCCACCACCCGAAACACTGAGCATGGAGGTGTATCAATGCTGCTGGCATCATGAGTATCGCGAGGATGTTTCACCATATTATTGCGCGCACGAAAACGTTCAACAACTTAGGGTTTGGTTTCTGGACCATGGAGACAGCTCTCCGCATCGTTATAATAATTCATCAAACAGCGATCACGATGAGTTTGATGGTCCAATCTCTAGAATCCAAGATTGTCTACAAAGTAAGGCTGCAGGATGCGGGATGGATGTATGCGGACAAATACGATTCTTTATATAACAAAATTATTATTAATGAATAGAAAATACAATAAAATATCATAAAGTATGTTAGTATTACTATTATTGATACAATATAGAATAGGATAAAATGAAATGAAGTACATTATTATCATTATTATTGGAATGTAAAAATAAAAAATCATACGGAACAAACTAAAATTACAATATTTCTAGACACTAATTTCCCTTAACATCAAATTTTACAATATTATCGCTATTATCACTATTATTGTTACAATATATAGAATAGGATAAAATGGAATAAAGTACATTATTATTATTATCATTATTCTTATTGAAATGTAAAAATATAAAAAGAAAAAATGATACAGAACAAACTAAAATTACAATATTTCTGGGCACTAATTCCCCTCAACATTTAATTTTACAATATTATCGCTATTATCATCAGAATATAGAAGGATAGGAATATGCAAACAGAAAAAAATCACATTGGTGAACATTCCATTTTCTTCACCATTCTGAATTGATAATAATAATAATAATATTAGTACGAACCATTCCTCGTGGTAACCTTCACCCTCCACCTCCGTATCCGCATCCTCCATCTCTCGCATTTGCTGCAGCCTAGCCACCCACTCGGCTGCAACTTGCACCCGCTGCTGCGCAATGTTTAGCGCCAACGCAAACCCAAACTCACCTTCCTCATCCCGTGCACCATCTTCATCACCATCATCATCTGAATCGACGACCATTAATGATGATGACGATGATGCTGATGATGCCTCAGATGGTGGCGGAGAAGGTGGAGCTGGCGCGTACAAACGATCGCGCAGCACCCGTCTACGGTAATACGTCCTCATATCTGGTAGTTCGTCCCGGTCGTCGTTTCGCTTGAACCACCAGCAAAAATAGCCATGATCCATCACCAACGTCGTTCCGCAATTATTTATTCACAACTGAGCTCCCTCGATGGTTCCCCGAATATCGAGGTGTCGCTGTAATAACGCCTTAGCGATGGCGATCGCAGACCTCGGGTCCGCACCTAAGGGCTTACCACACCATTCCCTCGGCGTCACCCACTCGTACACGGCGGTACCGATCGGAAAACAATTTGTGAATTTATAATGATAATGTTAATAATAATGAAAAATAACATACATTTTGAATGAAAAATTGTTTTACACCTACCGAAACAAGCTCCATCATTAGCCATGATAGTAGTTTTATAAAGTTTTCGATAACTTTGATAAAAGTTTTTGAAATACGCACGTCTTTCACTCAACTCGTCTTTTTGCACTGAATGATGTAATCTGTAGTCGAAACCTGACTATTTAAGGACACCCCGAGAAATCGCCCCACCACCGCCACCTTGAACGATTTTAGGGGCTGCAAAAATTTCTCAAGCTGCATAGATAAATAGACTAATACTACATTTTGGGTGGAAGATTGTCTTATATCCATCGTGCCTAATACACGGGTCCACGTGGCGTAATTTTGAAACTTCTTAGTCAAACTGGAGCCATAAATTGAGGCGCGTGGGCGGGTGTATGGGTTTGCGTTGGTCCCAAACATTGCGCAGCAGCGGGTGGTCCAGTTCGCCGCCCAGGTTCACAAATAAATATGCCTACATAATATTTTGTCATGCAGTTGTCATCTGAACTGCAGCCGATTGTGGGGGTTGCGAAGTTTCTCAGGGTGGATTTTTAACCTAACCCAAACCTTACGCATGTGGGGTGGGATGCTGGAAAAATTAGTAGCATCCTGCTACAACCTGTTACATATTGTGAACGTTTCACGATGTGAAGGCATCGGCGGTGCCGCTTTGACAATTTCCTCTAGAACTAGAGGTTACTTCCTCATGATGAGAAGAAAGAAAGCTGACGATATTATGTGGGGAATAAGAAACAGGTCCCACAACCATGGCTGGTGGGTATGGGTGGCACCATTTTTTTTAAAACATATGAATCGTCTTTCTATGGGAAAATCCGTTGTATCACATCCCCGCAACACACGAGTCGGTATAGTTTTGACATTCATGCTTATGAAACGAGTGCCGCGTTATTTAGAAAATTATTTATACAAATCTGTCGGTCTACTGGTTAGTGCGTGGTCTTTCTTCCCACGCTTCATGGTATAAAAGGCGCGGATGAACGAGTGGTGGCCGACATTAGCATCTAACCCCTACAGTTAGGCGGTTATTTTTCACCCAGTGAGCCAAGTTACCAATATGGATGCAAAAATATATTGCAATCTCCTGGAGGCGATGAGTACCGCCTTAACGACTTGCTGCGTACACTGAAACCGGGATCACAAAGCAACGAACTACTCAACCGGTGGATTATCATTGCCAATCAGAATGTTGGATTTTTTACCGACATTTTGAAGAAACCGAATCAGCGCGTTGGCGAGAAGCAACGAATCCAGAATACACTTTCACCACTGCAATCGTGGTTGGTGAAATTTCAACGGTACCACCAACTTATCGTTGGCGGTCAGATTGGTGGTGGTGGTGATGCAACCAATAATATCAACCTGAGTAAAACCTGGGTAAAAACTTGGCAAATCCAAAAGATGCGGTGATTCACCTACTTATGGTTGAGAGTAATAATGATGAGATGGATATTGGAGGAGATGATTAAAATTTTAAATCGTTTCAAACCGCAATTCCACTTTGCTTGGATTAGGGACTTATCGCGATTAATACGGGGCCAACTGACACACCATAAGTCTGTAACTATTTTATGTGACAGATGTCTGTGTCATTTCACGGTGCAGCGCAGTTATGATAAACATCGACTGGATTGTTTGCATGCGAATAAAGTGAGGATGCTCTTCCCCGAGGAGGAGGAAAAGAAGAGGTTATTTTTCTCCAATTTCACCAACAAACAGGCTGTACCATTTGCCATCTATGCAGACCTTGAGTGCATCTTGAAACCCGGTGCAAACGGCAGCCTGCAAGAGCATATTCCGCATAGTGCCGCATATTACGTACACTGCTCGTACGACGCGGCATTATCGAGGTATGCGAGTAGACGCGGGTCTGATTGCGTTGAGTGGTTTGTCGAGCAGCTTTGCGAGTTAGCCTTTGATGTAGAATCACGTATAGAAAATATAATTCCAATGAGAGAACTCAATCAAGTGCAGCGGGACCGCCATGCGCGCGCGAAAAATTGCCACATCTGCGAGCAGCCGTTCTCTCCGGAAGATACAAAATACCGCGATCACTGTCATCTCACGGGCGAATATCGCGGTCCCGCGCAAACGGGTGTAATTTGAATTTTAAACAAACACACACCATTCCAGTGGTGTTTCACAATTTCTCGGGGTATGATTCACACTTTATTCTAAAATCACTAGCCGTAGCATTTCCCGGGGATATTTCGCTGTCACCCATTAACAAGGAAAGGTATATTTCAATCACAAAGCGCGTTGGTATTACCAAGATGCGTTTGAGATTCATAGATTCGCTCAGTCTGATGGCTAGCAGTCTTGACAAGCTTGTGTCATACATTGAGGATGCGGGTAAGAAAATAACACGTACGTTTTACAACGATTGCGATGAATTTGATTTAATGACACGCGAAGGAGTCTTTCCCTACGAATACATAGATAGTTGGGAAAAACTCGATGAGGTGAGTCTACCCGACAGAGAGAATTTCTTTTCGCGTCTTAGCGATTCGGGAATCACCGATGCGGATTATCATCATGAAAAGAACGTCTGGAATAAATTTAAATTGAATACATTGGGTGAATATTCCGATTTATATTTGAAAACCGATGTTCTCCTGCTTGCTGATATATTTCAAAATTTCCGCGAAAGTTGCCTCAAAACGTACGCGTTGGATCCTCTGCACTATTGCACCGCCCCTGGGCTTGCTTTCCATGCAATGCTTAAGCATACGGGCGTAAATTTACCTACAACTCCTAGACAACCCCGAAATGGTGCTTTTCATTGAGAAACGCATCAGGGGCGGTGTGGCGCAGTGCTCGAATCGTCCCGGTAAGGCAAACAATAGATTCATGGGTGGTAATTTTGACCCATGCAAGGAGGAATCATATCTCATGTATTACGATGTTAATAACCTCTATGGTGCAGCTATGAGTGAGCATCTACCGCGTGACATGTTTGCGTGGGAGCATGACCCGATCGATGTGATGATCATTCCGAACGATTCACTGATCGGCTATATTCTTGAGGTTGATTTGGACTACCCGGTAGAGCTACATGAGGCACACAAGGACTTGCCCCTCTGCTCCGAGCATTTCGTTCCGCCGGGTAGTGAAATGGCTAAACTGACCGAGACCCTTCTACCCAAAAGTAAATGCATACTACACTACCGGAATTTGAAGCAGTGTTTGAATTTGGGGCTGAAGTTGGTCAAGGTGCATCGTATTCTCAAGTTTTCCCAATCACCGTGGGTGAAGTCATACATCGACTTGAATACAGATAAACGGAAACAATCTAAAAACGAGTTTGAGAAAAACTTTGACAAATTGATGAACAACGCGGTGTTTGGTAAAACTATGGAGAATGTCCGAAAGCATAGCGATGTTAAGCTGGTGACCAAATAGGGTGGCCGGGGCGGCGCAAGGGCTCTGATTGCGAGGTCCAATTTCCATAGCTGCACCATATTCGATCGTGACACGGTAATCATCGAGATGAAACGTATGAATGTCACCTTCAATGAGACGTATGAATGTCACCTTCAATAAGCCAATATACATCGGTGCGGTGATTTTGAAATTGTCAAAAATTTTTCTGAATAGGTTCCATTATGATCATATTAGGAATAACTTTACAAATAGTCAGGCTAAATTATTGTACACGGATACAGATAGTTTAATTTACGATTCCCATGTACCCAATATCTACGACATCGTCAAACTTGATGTTGAATCGACCTTTGATACCTCAGACTATCCGCCCGATAATGCGTATGGTATCCCGTTGCGGAAAAAAAAGCGTCTGGGTCTGATGAAGGATGAAAATAATGGTAAAATTATGACCGAATTCGTTGGACTCCGCACGAAACTGTACGCATTCACGACCAGGGGGGAAAATGAAAAAAAAAAGAGCCAAAGGAATCAAAGGTTCGACGCTGAAAAGCATCACCTTTGACGAACTTTTTCTGAAGTTTCGTGAACTTCCATTTTCCCTCCTATAATATTATTATTATTATTATATTCATTGATTTTTGTGCAGGTAAATGATGGAAAACATTGTATAAAGTTATGGGAAATTTATTGGTATTGAAATACATTTTTCAAATGTCTGCTCTATTTATCCAACTATTGTGTGAGCTATCGAATCCCAACCATTTCACAAACGGTTTATCCCCACGTTTGCGCAATACTCGCTCTAGTAGATATCCATCAGGAAATTTGACTTTGCTGAACTCCTCCTCGTAAAAGCCCCCCTCAATGGGTTGATTCAGGTAGTCGGTGAGTTTGTACGTTGGCGGATTAGTATTTTGAACCCATTTATGGTGAATATTTCTGTGCTCCAGTTTGGAGTAGAGCCTTTTTCAAAAACATTTTTATATCCACTAATTCCAACTTTATCGCCAACTTTGAATTTTCGTTTTCGTTTGCTTCTCTTGATCTGACGAGGCTTATACACAATTCGATATAATAGTTTTTCGTTGGCTGCGGTCGCATTTCGCGGTTTCATTTTAATCGTTCTATGTTTAGTGCTATTGTAGGAATCGATCAAATCTGGTAAAATATTTATCCACTTGTGGGAGCCTCGGAGGGTGAATTCTTTCCACATTTTATTCTTCAGGGTTCGATTGAAACGTTTGCAAATCGATGCCTTCAAGTTGCTGAATGTCGAGTAGGTACATGTTAACACCATGATGTTTCATGAGAGTCTCGAATCGTTCGTTGTAAAATTCTTTGCCCTGATCGACGTGTAAATGTTTCGGTACACGACCTCGAGTCAACACAGATTCCATGGCAGCTGTTACATCTGCGGTATTTTTACTCTTAAAAGGTACGCCCCAGGCAAATTTTGAGAACACATCGATAATAGTGAGTACCTAGAAATTTATGACCCTTGTTGACAGTCGAGTAGGCTGACATGTCAACTAAATCAGCTTGCCAAATCTCGTCCAGCCCTCGTATATCGACACAACGTCGGGGATAATTACAGCGTGCAGTTCTATGAAGCTCGTTGGCTATTGCACGCTTCATTTTGTATCAGAACGCTTCTCCTGCTTCTCCCACCCCTCTGTCTCCTCCTCCTTCTCTTCTTCTTCTTCTTCTTCCATCTTCCTCCTCTTCCTCTTGCAGATCTCCCGCACAATGCTAGCCTCTACTCTGGTCACTCGATTGTTTACCTCTTCACTAGCCCTTCTTGAAAGTCTCCACGTGTTCTCATCTCCTTCCCGTGCAAGCCTCAATGCGTGCTGGGTCTCTTCCCAAGCGTATATTTTCACCTGTTCTAAGCGTTTCAGGATCTTCCCCTCTAGAATATTGAGCTCTCGTTCTAGAGTGAAGCCAAACGCTTGTGGCATGGCACTCTGAATAACACCAATTGACTGTCGCAAAATATCCTCAAGGATTTTCGGAGAAACGGCATCGTTTGGTCCCGGAGGGTCAGCAATAATTGCACAACCGTCTGCGATCTATATCGTAGTGGTTGTCTTCGGTAAGTTTAAATCCCGGAGGTCCTCGAGTAACACTTTTACCACTGTCGCTAACCAGCTGCCGTCCGAATATGCCAAAGCTCATTGTTCAACGGTTGGTTGGTGAATGACCGCTTTTATCGTAGATCTCACACTGATGAATGATTAACCCTTCTTAACGTCGGGGATAATTACAGCGTGCATGTCTATGAAGTTCACCCGCTATTGTTCTCTGCATGCTGCTGCTGCTGCTGCTTACCATTCGAATGTTTAAGGTTTGATGCACACTTTATTCGTTTTTACTTCAGCAACCCTTGGATCAGCGTACACCAATCTCAAGTTGCTGAAAGTTTTTTCCAATGAATCCACCGTGCTTTTCAATTGAGCAATATCCCCCAAAATGCTTGTTATAAGTTCACGATTTTGTTTATCATTATTAACGATTTTGATGTTAATGGAATGAATCACATCCAGGAAAACGCTATGGAGATTGTCAAGCCTCTCCTGTATACATCTCTTAAGAACACCGGTGAATCCACATACTGGGCAATGAAATCATTGTATTTTGCACTCTCCACATTTTCACGAATACTTTTATCCGGTTTGTAATGTTTTCGGTGAACATTTGTCATTATGGATATTCTACCGTAGTTTTCCCTTTCCCCTGCGTTCACATCGTCGGCGTTGGGCTTCTTTTTGAATAATAATTCGAGGAGTCCTGGTGTTGCCTTGAAACTTTTATCACCCACGTATACTCGTCGGTGATAAAAGATTTGCATCAAAATTAATTCGAGAATCTCCAATCCACATTCCATGCGCCAACGTTTGAACATCATATATACTGTCCAAATCCTTGCGCTCTCTCGTGTGAAACATTTTTAAATAGCGCGAAACTGAATTTTTCTCCTTCTTCATCGGTGTACTTGCGGCTGGAATATCGGCCGCTACAATTGTTTGATTCGCGTCGTCATCATTACTGACATCCAAATGAATATCATCATCATCATCATCATCATCATCATCCTTGTCATTCGTATTTACATCTTTGGCTAGTTTTTCATTTTTCATGGAAATATCCTCAGGCTCCATCTTAATCCCATCTTCTATCTGCTGCTTCGAAGTTCCGACCAATTCTTGTAGCGGTGTTACTATAGGCTTGAACATTTCATCCATAGCCCGCTCGGTTGTGTCTTTGTCTGTCTTGATCATCCGATGCTTACGTCGTATCGCCTCGTTGGCCTTCGCTATTTCATATAGCACATTACTCTGTTTACGAATATTGGAGCTATCCATATTGACACTTTGATTGTTACAGTGTGACTGTAGGCGAATCGACGCTAATTTATACTTATAAAGCAGTCGAAACGCTTCCTATATCGCCCCTCGTTCATTACACTATCTTTGTCAATAGTTACGAAACTATATTTCCCCCCACTCCAGCATGTTGAACATAGGTAAATCTTTGAATTGCTGGTAAGTCATATCGGTGTTCACATGATCGGCATATATATGCTTCAAATTCATCTCATCCTGACGAAAAGTCACCAGGAAATTTGCATTATCACGCACCAGATGTTTTGGAATACGAGCGTACGTCTGACAGAGATAGAAGCTATCAACATCTCTGTGGCGACCCATACAGAAGTATGCACGAATATTATCCTGCTTCTCACACGCCACATCGTCGAAGATCATGATGGAATTGGGATGTGCATCTTCAGGCTTCACAACCTCCTCATGTTCATCGAATGGGAAATAACCTAACCTTTCGACCGGCTCGAGTAACTTTTTCGAAAAACTCATACTTTGGCCGAATGAGCGATTTCGAATAGATTTAGATATTTTCGAATCGTAAACCATTGTCGTGGGTGATGAGCGTGAGAAGGGCGTTGGTTTTTCCACAATTCGATGGCTCGCAGAAAACCGCCCTCACGCTATTCGGTAGCAATTCCCCGTGTCGTTTCACCTTCTTCTTTTTCCTCTGAACCAACTTGTCGGAATTCGTAACGGGTAGTTTATTCGTTTGATTCTGGAATTTCATGGTGCTCTGTTGACGAACTGCCTGATACTAATATCATACTATATAAGTACAGGTTTTTATACGGAATCCGAGTTAGTTGTCATTGAACTATGGTGCGATACAGACGTAGTATACGTGGTGTGGGTTTAGTAAAGAACATTATCAATAATCTCCCCGTTGAATTACACGTGCCTGGATATCAATACTGTGGTCCCGGCACGAAGTTAGCAAAGAGGTTGGCTCGCGGTGATCCTGGAATTAATCCTCTGGACGCTGCATGTAAGGAGCACGATATTGCATACTCGAAGAATCAGTCGAATATTGCAGCGCGCAATGCGGCTGACAAGGTGCTAGCTGAGAAGGCTTGGAATCGTGTTTTGGCTAAAGACGCTAGTGTGGGTGGAAAAGCTGTTGCCTGGGCAGTGACTAACATAATGCAGGCTAAATCTAAACTCGGTATGGGTTTAGGTGGGGGTGTGGCTGGACAACTGACGAAATCCAAGCGTCGCACGAAAGTGAGGAGGAAGAAGAAGAAGGCGGCGGCAGCAATAACTTTAAAGTCTGTTATTCGAGCGGCGAAAAAGTCAATGAGACCGGGCCCCCACGCGATCGAATCGGATTTGGGTGGTGCTTGTGCAGCTGTTGCCAAGGACCGAAAACAGGTGCACGTGCCGCGTATTTTACCGCTTCCCACAAAAGTCGGTGGTATTATACCTTTTCTCATACCCATTCTTGCTGGTCTAAGTGCCACCGGGGCTTTGGCGGGTGGGGCGGCAGGTATAGCAAAGGCGGTCAGCGACGCTAGTGCTAACCGAAATCAGTTGCACGAAGCTAAACAGCACAATGCAACGATGGAGGCGATTGCATTAGGCCGCGGATTATACCTGAAACCATATGGAAAAGGTTTGGGTCTGTATTTGAAGCATGCAAAAAACTAATGCAGCTACCGCACCGAGCCTTCGCCAACGTTGATCTACTCGAATATGCCAAAGCCATAAAAATTCCACACTTTCGTGGAGTTTTTATGAGGAATGATCTGCCCAGCTCGGGTCCGAGGCGGTATGAATCCGCAATTATCAAGCTTGATGATAAAAATGGATCGGGCACGTATTGGATTGCATACAGGAAGAATGGTGACGAGGTTGTTTATTTCGATAGTTTTCGTGACTTACAACCGCCTCCTGATCTTATGAAACATCTTGGTGTTGGTAGCGTGAAATACAATCATGGAAGGATTATAATACAGTCATTTACGGGCACTTGTCTCTCAAATTTTTCAGCAATCGCCTATAAATGAGGGTGATTTGAAGATGCAAAGTCAGTCATGGGCGATTTGTTCACGTTGACACTGTCCGGTGCATCTTCTGTGCTGGAGGCGCAATATTTTCCGCCTATAGAGTTATCACCTGAAAAAAACTATGTTCTCGGGCTCGTTGAGTTCCTCACATTCAACTCAATTCCCAATATCGATGAGGGATGTAATGAGTTTCACATAATACACCCCGGTGGCAGCAGCTCAGAGCTGCCGAGAGATGAAACAATCACAATACCCACGGGTAGCTATGAAATTGAGGATATTGAAAGTTACTTGAGAAAGACGCTACCCGAGGATATCACAATCAGCCTAAAGGCTAATAACAATGAGCTACACAGTGAGATTAAGTGCAATCGATTGGTGAACCTTCAACCGAGGGAATCCATTGGTCAAATGCTTGGTTTTAAAACGAATATTCTCGCGAGTGACGTTACACATAAACCCGAATTACCGGTAACCATACTCAAGGTCAACGCTCTGCGAGTGAGTGCAATATTACCACGGGTGCGTACATGAACATTCGTCTGGTACATACGATTCATGAATTTTTCCCCACTGTCCTACCGGGATATAACATCGTTGAATCACCAGCCAACGTCATTTACCTGCTAATCGTCGTAAAGTCAATACACGATATACAGTTGAGAGTTGTCGATGAGAACGGTGAGTTGGTGAATTTTCGTGGTGAAACAATAACCGTGCAATCACGTGTGCGATCTCTATGATAATGGGAATCGTCTTTGAGAATAAAACATCTGGTTGGGGTTATAAAAGTGCGGTAGAATGCCCAAACGCAATCAGTCTGCAACGAGGTCCAACGGGGTTAACACGTCTGAACATACGATTCCTCCAGAGTCTGGGGCTTCGACTTCATGGAAATTTTGGAGGATAAAAATTAATTTTTGGTGTATTCTGTGCATATTACCATGGAAGAGGCAATAAAAATTCAAAAGCGTGTTTCGTTTGACGAGTCGATTGCGCACTGTGAGATACACGCGCGTCTATCCTTTGCATCACCCACCTTCAAAAATAACGACGAAATTCGTATCGCTGTTCAGCATCAGGATTTATGTCTGTTACCCAGCAAAAGCTCACTGCACATTTACGGGAAAATCACAAAAGAGGATGGCGCTACCGTCGCAGCCACCACCAATCTAATTAATATGGCGATCTGTCATTTATTCGAGGAGATACGCTACGAGTTGAACGGCATTAAGATTGACCGAAATAAAAAGCTCGGCATTACGAGTATTATGAAGGGATACCTGTCGCTAAGTCCAGCATCAACAGCATCTCTTGGAGAACACCGGCTGGTTGAGCGGTGGCAATAAATTAACCGACGCCGCAGGGAACTTTGACGTGGCCATACCGTTGAAATTTCTGCTGGGATTCGCTGAGGATTATCGCCGGGTTGTCATAACCGCTAAACACGAGCTAATTATGACACGCTCGAATACCGATTTGAATGCCGTATATCAAACTGCAGTGGAAGCTGTCAAAATCTCCATCAATAAAATTTAATGGTTATTGCCGTATATCAAGCTGGCGGATAACTCGAAAATTCAGCTGCTGAATTTCATCTCCAAGGATCCCGCTATATCTATGAGCTTTCGCGCCTGGGAGACATATGAATATCCACTGCTGCCTGCAACTACGAGACACGTGTAGGTTGTGAAGACATCAACGCAGCTCGAGAAGCCGAGACACGTCATCCTGGGTTTCCAAACTGGGCGGAGAAATATCGGGGGAAAAATGCCAGCGAATTCGACCACTGTAGGATTAGAGATGTGAAACTGTTCCTCAACTCGCAATGCTACCCTTATGGAAGTATGAATTTTGATATTACCAATAATCAATACGCTATCCTATATGATATGTACACCATCTTTCAAGCTTCATACTATGATAAAGAACCCGAACCGATATTCGTTTGGAATTTGAATCTGACGTTGCATTTCCCCCGAACACTTCAGCCTATTGTATGATTTTACATGACCGTCTAGTTGAATATAAACCTATTAGTGGTACTGTCACAAAATTAATGTAGAAAATCTTCAATTATGTAATTTCCAACTAACTCTTAAGTAATGAATTGTGTAATGATGATTGAATGAAAAATATGTGTTAAATATATATCATCATTCTGTTATTTGAACCCTCTCTATAATTATAATTTAAGATGAGTTTGATGGAGTTTGAATGGGTTGTTATAGGGAGAAAGAAGACTGAATGTGGCGTACAAATAATATTAGTTTTTCCATTTATTTACTCTTTCTCGAGTACATTTATTTCCATTCCGTATTTATTTCCGGCTTTTTGTGGATGAATGCAATATCGTTGAATTTTCCACTACGATATTGCATGTATAAAGTTTTTTGTGACGCTGCAGCACTCATGCAGCATCCCATTGTTTTTCATTCTTCTGAGCTGTTAATCTTATCATCCTCTTCGGTAGGAAAATTGCGAATTCATCGTCGTTGACCGTTGCCACAATACTCTGCCCGAACTTTGTTGTGACCACCCTCAGCGCAGTCACACAATAGTCCTTTCCAACCTCCAGCTCTGACATTTTTTTGGTGTGCGGGGAGTCGGCCACACGGCTCACTTTGTTGATCGCAGTCAATTCCATTGAGAAGTCCATGCATGTCTGTAAAGGGACAAATTTTGCATGAATATCAATCCAACCATCTATGAAGGAATCATCATTATCATTATAATTATTATTACTATCATTACCTTCAGTCTAGAGTTGCGTACTGCGTCTTCCTAGTGTTTTTGCAGCTACAGCGAAATAGACAAGCTGCAGGATTCTGATCACAATGTCGACTGGATGCTCGGTGAGAAGTCGAAAAACTGATGAGTGAACTCCACCGACGAGCTGGAGGTTATATACACCCTTGGAGCGTGGTGGAGGGGTTGCAATTGCATGTTTCAATAGGTCTGACACTGAGATTTTTTCAACTTTTTCATGGAAAAGGGGGTTGCTCTTCGACTTACACCGCCGTCGCAACTGGCGGAAATATCAAAAATCAAAATTAAGAACGACCGTCATACGGATCTCGTTGAGCAGTGGTCTTTTGCTCTTCGCCGCCTCGATCGTGGGAAACCGCACTTCGGCAATATATTTTATTTTTTACGGGAAATGGCTTACCGTGAGAAAATAAACCGGTGAACAGAATCATCGGTAGATGGCTCACCGTGAGAAAATCGGCCGGTAAACCGGGTCATCGGAAATCGGTTACCATCGGCCCGTCAACTAGATCACGAGACAAAGCGGCGGGGAAAAGTTTCTGGTCTTGAAGACCTATACAATAATCAACCACAAAAGTTTTATATGTATACTTATAATTTTGTTGTGTGCAATAAAATAATTGTATGTCAGTCTGAAAAGTTGATTTTAATTACAAGCATTTTTGGTAATATCGATATTTGGTATCTTAGAAGTGAATTCTTATAAAACCCTATTTTTATAGGTTTAATATAGTTTTCGATATAGGGAAGAATTGGATTGTGCACGATGAAAATTCGCACTGGGTAGTGGGCCTCCACTACTACGCTGCCCAGGGCCCCTCGATTCCCAAGTCCGGCGCTTTAATTATATTAGACTGTCTGTTCGGAGTGCACAAGTTTCATCTCATTACGAAAAGGTCGGAGGCCCAGAAATCGAACCTGATTTCCGACAACTAATTACTATGAAAATAATTTCGTAAATGAGATGTGAAAAACTAGAGCGACTGAACACATTGGTTACTGCATACGAGTGAATTTCATTGAATCTAGCGTTCCTATGTAATGGATGATCAGTTCAGGTATGCCATATAGTGTAGTTTTCATATAGTTTAAAAGAATCTCTAGTCCGAATTTTGGTTACGAATGCTATTGAAATAATTGCCAGATCGAAATATCCATTCTCGAAATCTGAAATCCTATTGAATTCTTTTACTCAATTCAACCAAAAAATTTGGACATTATCTCTGACAAAGGGGTGGCACATTTTTTTTTCTTTTTCCAAAGTGCATGGGGCTGGAAGAGAGTGGTGGCATGTAAATGGCAGCCGAGGAAGGCAGTTTTTGTTCTAGATTTTAAAACTTTTAACTGAACATTCGAGGTTGTACATCTGGTTAACATCTGAACTAGCCGAATAAGTGGTAGAATTTTTTCGAATTTCTCTCAAACGTATGTACATTGACTAAGTTTCCACCGAGGGCATGAATCGGGTGAGAGTCGGGTTTGCGCAACTGTTTCCACTAGACGTAGGGTTCGGGCGAGGGTAGAGCTAAGTTCACAGCTACCAACTTATTAATTAGAAAGTTATTGTATAAAGTTGATGGCATCAGTGCCGTCTCTGGGCATGGGCCCACGGAACCCGGGCCCAGGGATCCGGCTCTTGGGGGGCCCCAGCATTGAGCGAAAAAGTGAACAAAAATTCGACTACAGGGGCCACCCGAAGAGTTTTTGCCCGGGGCCGCGCGGTGCCCAAAGACGGCACTGAATTTATTACATATATATACGTGCCAACTTCCGCTCAATACATGCATTTCAATCTCATAAACCTACGTAAAACTCTGGGGCCTGTGGCTACATTGTCCGCATGCCTGACTTCAGAACACGAAACTTCAAACGGCCTGCTCGCGGCCTAGTCGCTACAGAGTAGGGGGCCTTGGCGTGCGAGGAGCATTGACTCAAGTCCCGCCCACTTTTCTCCTCCGCCGCCTGGCTCCAGTCGCGCGGGAAGCCAGAGTTCCCGCGCGAGCTCACTAGGCAACGCTCTTAAGGATTCGTTTGCTGAATTACGAGTCGGAACTCAGTCGAATGAGTATAAGTATAAATAGTACATTATGCTGCAAGGACGGAACGACAGTGATTATTGACCAAAGTGCAGCCAACTTCACCCGAGTCAATAATCACTGTCGATCTGTCCGCGCTGCATACGATACTTTTTGTAACAAGTGCGCAGAAAACGGCGGAGGGGGTCCGGGGGCGAAGCCCCTGGTCAGGGTCCAGGGGGCGAAGCCCCCCGATAGCAACATAGCCAAATTTCAAATGATTTTTTTTCAATTACGTTTAAAATGGAAATTAGAAATACTGTAGAAAAAATGTTTGTTAATTTATTAAGTTTTTAGTAATAACTTGACCATATGAAGTTTCAATTAGGATTCATTGCAGAAATACTTAATCAATCTAAAAAAATACTTTCTTTTTACCACTCACGTTGTATTATTGCGGAAACAGATAATTTTCAATACATACAGTTTGACATACCCTATAATAACTAATATCATTATAGTCTTAGAACTTATATAAGAACATAAAGTAAAGTAAAATTTTCAAGGAAGATCATTGCGATTTTTTCGAAAAATTTACAACATCTTACATACCTATAATCGACACAATCAACGTCTATTAACTTATAGGAATCTGAACACCGTCACAGTCTTTTAAGTTTTAAAAATATAAAGTAATGGTAAAATAATAGAAATATGAACTAGAATAAAATTTTTAAGGAAAAACAATGCGATTTTTTCGCAATATTTCAAGTAAATATACGAATTCATGTATTTATGAATATATTGCATATATGTTTTAATCTTTGAAAGAAAAGTTTAGATTTGAGCGGTTACTTATAGTAATTGATAAAGGCCTTCTTCCAAACAATTCTTCAACTGTATTAATGTCTTCACAGTCTTCTGATGTTGTTGGCCTCACAATGGTCGTTGATTTTTCAGTCGTCGATGCTGTTGATGCTGTCGTAGCCGTCGCATTAATAATTTTTGTTATTTGTTTTGATTGTTTGGGACGGGTGTTTTCATCATTTTCAGCTGCAGTTTGCAATACACTCGCCATGATCGTATCGCCAGCTTTCCTCTTACGAGAAGTCGAATTTTCTATTTTCTATATATCGTTCGGCGACCCCAGTCGACTTCCAACCACCGTGGCGTTTAAGAGCAGGCATGTTGGCCCCAGAATTTGCTAGCAAGGTGGCCGACGTACGGCGGAAGCTATGGCCAGTATACAAATGTGTATCGGGTGATTGAAGAAATTCAGCAATTCTTTCTGGCATACCGCTGAATTTGTGCTTGCCAATAACCTGCACCGTACATTTCCCTTGTTGGTAGTTCAGGAAAAAACGATTTGTTGCGACATTTTTAGGACGTAAAACAGAATATTGTCTGACGATTTTGGCAAATTCATCACCAACCGTAAAAGAACGTGCCACGTTAGTTTTTGTCTCTGGTATGTTGACTAATAAAAGAGCTCCTTGTTCTGAAATATCCTCCACTTTGATATTGACTAGTTCATGTGTGCGACAGGCGCCGGAAACACTAAATATCATAACTACCTGTAGCCAGTATAAAATATTAATCATACATTGATTATACAATAATCAAAATGAACAAAATAATGTGTCAAGAATTTGATAATCTTACGAAAATTTTACTTACTTTCACGTCCAAAAAAGTCACATCAGGTGCATTTTGAAGAAAACTTTTTACATGGTCCGGCTCAAACACTTTTGATTGCTTATTCTTGAAACCAGTGGAATTTCCTTTCAAAAAAGCCCCCAACTTAGAATAAGTCCCGATGTCGATGTTATGATTTAAATTTATTGTGCTTTTGAGCATGGAATATTGAGACCAGACAGTGGATGGCAAATATTTATTTGTCATTTCCACAAAATATGCTAAGAAAACGTTTTCGTGAAAACTGTTAACCTTTTTCTCCGTCCGCCAATTGATGAATTTGTTGTAAATTTCTTTGTATGTATCTCTCGATGTTTCCGGGATAATTGATTGCTCGGCCTTAAGGGCAGCACGCATAATCTCATCGGGGATATCACTCATTGTTGGTTTCGACTAGATTGTACGAAAAATATTTTACGTACCTCAGCTGCTATAGTTGGTGAGAAATTACGGATTCAAACCACGATTTCACAGTTAAAGTCATTGAGTGAGAAATTCAAAGAGCGTCAACGGCGTGGTGCAGGAGTTGGTGCGCGAAAAGTGAGCGATAGTCAGGTGGAAAGATCTGGAATCAGTATTCTGACGAAGAATAAGAACGGGCACAGTGCGTAACCTTAGACATGAAGATTTGCGGTCTTTTCTTCACGACTGCAAAAACGTCACAACCACGTTTGGAGAACTGGAAATCTCAAAGTAAACGGAGAATTATCCTGCAAGTTTCGCATAATGAAAAATGACGAAACTATAGAAGAAACAAAATACTTTAATACAAGAAACGGGATGGGCTCCCGTTGTTTGACGAGAACATTACTGACAAGATGCTGACCAAGGTGGAGGATCTCCAGATGGGAGTTTCGAGGTGGACATTGGTGGAAATTGAGAATTTGATGATAAACATCAACCGTTTCGAACCTCTACGCGGCGGCTTGTCAACCTATAGTCCACTACCAGCGAAAATGCAGGCAAAGAAAGCGGTGGTTAATATCCGGAATAAAGATCAGTACTGCTTTTTGTGGGCCGCTACTACAGCTCTGAATCCAGTTAAGAATAATGCAGATCGAAACAGTTTCTACCCCAGTTTCAGATCGGTATTAAAATATGACGGTATCGACTTCCCAATGGCTTTAAAAGATATCCCAAAATTCGAATTAATGAACAATTTATCCATTAACGTTTACGGTGTAGATATAGATGATAAGCAAAATGAATTAGTACCGTATTATTTGAGGAAGAATATCACTGGCATACCGACGGTTCATCTCCTCATGATCCAGAGCGATGCACGTATGAACAGTGACAATGAAGGTGATGATGATGAGTCTCGAGCAGTGTACTATTTCGCTTGGATCAGAAATTTCTCCCGATTACTCAGTTCACAGGCATCGAATCATAACGGTGAAATGCTGCTGTCTGACAGATGCTTCAGTCATTTTTACAAATAGAGTTCTATCGAAAAGCATAGGCAAGACTGCATGAAAATGAATAGAACGAAAATGATTTTATCGGAAAGAGAGGATGGAATTTTGAAATCTAAAAATTATCGATTCGCGGAAATTGTTCCATTCGCCGTCTACGCAGATCTTGAATGTTTATTAGAACCTACTGCAAATGGATCGCAAAAACACGTCCCACACAACGCCGCGTACTATTTACACTGTGCTTTCGACGAATCCCTCTCAAAATTCAAATTGAATCGTGGTAAAAACTGCATTGAATGGTTCGTGGACGAAATGCGGCAATTGGCCAGATTAATTGGGTTTTATTTGAAACGTATGGTACCGATGAAACCGATGAAACCGTTGAACGTTGAACAAGAGCGCAGTTTCCGTGAAACTACAATTCGTCATATTTGTGAAAAACCATTTGCTCAGGATGATGTTAGACATCGCGATCATTGCCATTTTACAGGCAAGTATCGGTGTGCTGCTCATCCAGGGTGCAATATAAATAATCAGAAATCTCATGACGTTTCTGTCATTTTTCACAATTTATCGGGTTACGACTCGCATTTACTCATCAAATCTTTCGCTACTCGTTACGGCGGTTCAGTGAAACTTTTACCGGTGAACAAGGAAAAATATATATCCTTCACCAAGAATGTCGAAGGCACAGATGTAAATTTGAGATTTATCGACTCGTTCAGGTTCATCGTAAGCAGTATTGAGCGGCTTGCATCATATCTGAGTGACGCCGATGAGTCAAGTACGCGCTGTCAGTGCAATAATGCCGAGAAATTTCAGCTCTTAACGCGAAAAGGCGTCTTTCCGTATGGGTAGATTGATAGTGGGAGTAAACTCGATGAACCGAGTTCACCTTCTACAGAAAATTTCTATTAAAAATTAAACAATGGTGGAATTTCTGAGCAGGATTATGAACACGCGAAGAAAGTTTAGGGCGTTTTTAGGGTACAAACCCTGGGTGAATATTCCGATTTGTACTTCAAAACTGACGTTCTTCTATTAACTCATATTTCTAGAATTTCCGACGTAAATGCTATGCGACTTACAACTTGGACCCTCTGCATTATTACACTGCTCCGGGGCTCCCTTTTGACGCTATGCGCTCTAGTATACCGATATTGAGCTGGAGCTTCTCACTGACCCTGAAATGATACTCTCCATCGAAAAAGGTATTCGCGGTGGTGTAGCTCAATGCTCGAATCGATACGCTGAAGCTAATAATCGGTACATGGGTGCGGATTTCGATCCGAGCAAAGATGAGTCCTATTTGATGTATTTTGCTACGTGAATAATTCGTACGGTGCAGCTATGAACCAGTATCTACCGTAAGCTTCATTCGAATGGGTGGATTGTGAAGTTGATATTCTGAATGTTCCGATGATTTTCCAATAGGATACATCCTTGAAGTCGACTTGGAGTATCCTCTGGAGCTTCACGAAATACATAAAGATTTGCCTATGTGTCCGGAACAACCAGAGCCACCGCACTGTAAAAATTCGAAACTCATGACCATGCTTTTTCCCGAAAAAAAATACATTGTTCATTACCAAAATTTGAAGCAGACCTTGAATCTCGGATTGAAATAAAGCAAAATTCATAGAGTTCTGAAATCTGGGCAATCTCCATGGTTGAAAAAGTATATAGATTTAAATACTGAGTTACGCAAAAGTCTAGTAACCAATTCGAGAAAAACTTTTTCAAGTTGATGAACAATGCAGTTTTCAGTGAAAGCATGGAGAACGTCAGGAAGCAAAAAGACGTCGAATTGGTCATGGGATGGGACGGTAGATATGGAGCTAGAGCTCTTATAGCAAGATCAAATATCCATAGCCGCACCGTATTCGATGGCAATGATGTTATAGTGATTGTGGAGATGAATCGCGTTAAGTTACAATTTAATAAACCTATATACATTGGATTCTGTGTTTTAGATAGCTCAAAAACTTATATTTATGATTTTCAATATTATTATATTAAAGATACCTTTGGTGATAAAGCCAAATTAAAGTACACTGACACGGACAGTCTTTTATACCATTTTTCTATTCCTAATATTTATGATTACATCAAACGTGATTGGCATAGATTTGATACATTCGGTTATCCGCTAGATAATGTATACGGGGTCCAGTTAGTGAATACGAAATTTTGAGGTCTAATGAAAGACGAGGCCAAAGGTGAAATTATAACAGAATTCGTAGGCTTAAGAGCGAAATTATATGCATTTAAAACTTTGGGGGAAAAAAAATAGGAAAAAGGCTAAGGGGGTAAAGGGATCCGCTTTGAAAACTATAGCACTCAATAACTATAGAGACTGCCTTCTGAATCATCAAAATTGATCAAAATCTCAATATTTAATTAGGAGTCAGAAACGCGATGTACGTACGATTAAACAAACTAGAATAGCATTAAGCTGGTTAGACGATAAGCGAATGATTTTACCTAAAACAACTGATACTCTTCCATGAGGTTATAATAAATGAAGATTACACATTATATGTTCTTCAAAACACATTCGTTGAATTTTATTTCAAAAACCTCACAAGTCAGATCTATTTATCCAACTATTGTGCAAATTATCAAAATCCAGCCATTTTACAAAGAGTTTCGGCCCCCGTTATGTGACCACGTTCTCCACAAGAGAGATGTCATGATTTTTCACTTTCAGAGGTTCCTCCTCGTAGGAGCCGCCAGCAGTGGGTTGATCCTGATAGTCTTTGAGCTCGTACGTCACCGGATTGGTATTAGCTATTTAGACGATTGTGAATATTTCAGTTGTCCAATTTGGTGTATAATCTTTCTCGGAAATGTTTTTATATTTGCTAATTCGAACCCTGTCCCCAACTTTGAATTTTGGAGTTTTAGCAGATTTTACTCGAACTTTCTTGTGTACTGTCCGTAATAACTCTTTCTCATTCTGAGGTAAAACGTCCTTTTGTTTCCTGCGTATGGTTTGGTGTTTAGTGTTATTGTCATCCGATAGCAAAGCAGATAAGATGCTGAGCCACTTGTAATTCCCTTGCAGACTAAACTGCTCCCACTTCTTATTTTTTAGCGTACGATTGAATCGCTCGCAGATGAATGCTTTCAAATTACTATAGGATGAGTATAGTTTAATACCATATCGCTTCATGAGAGATTCAAAATTGGCATTGTAAAATCCAGCACCTCTGTCAACGTGAAGATTCTACGGTACACGACCCTGGCTGAGTGCAAATTTCATTGCAGCTGCCGTGTCCATGCCCGTTTTACTTTTTATCGGTACATCCCACGCATACTTTGCAAAGATGTCAATGATGGTGAGCATGTACTTGTGACCCTTATTTACTCCCGCGTATGACGTCATATCAACGAGATCGACTTGCCAAGTCTCATGTATACCACGAACGCCTACACACCGACGTTGATAATTGTCGCTGGTTTATGCAGCTCCTCCACGAGCTCTAGTTTTTTCTCATCCATTTACCAGTGTTTTCAATCTGCCGTCTAACTCAAAAATTACCTAAGAGTTGCGAATCGTCAAGTCATGTCCAGTTTTATTATCAACACCAAGGTTTTACAGAGCTTCCGTTATTGTGGTCTCTAATGCGCGTAACATTGAATTGTTATTATGGATTTCATTTCGCAAACCAGCAATTTCTTGTAGCATGAAATTCAGAGTGACAGCGTCATTTGCTGAACAGGAGTGGCAATACTGCAAAGTCTTTTATTTTCAATGTTATAATTTCCATCAGCGGTAAATTTGAATCCAATTTCAGGAGTACCACGATTGCTTGCAGCAGTTGCACTCTTCTCCAACTGGCGTCCAAACACTTCCACGCTTATTTTGAAAATGACGTGACGACGATGAGACGCCGCCTAATAAATAATTCCAGCTTTGTGCAATTCTTCGATGATGGATATGCCTTCACGTTTATTAGCTCTTGGCGGTGCAATTGAAAATATTTGCGCGATGAAATTTTTGTATTAGTGATTCTCGTTATCGCGGATGGATTCATCAGCTCTATAATACTTTCGATGCGCATTCGTTGCAATGACATTCTTTCTATATTTTCGATATCATTCGAAGTTACGTAGTTCTCATCGGGCATGAATAACAACTTCTTGAATAACAATTCAAATAAACCCTTGGTATCAGAGTCACGAGCATCACGTATATGAATGTGATCACTCTTAAAGTTTATCGGTGAATCGCCAATCATCAACTTATCTCCGGCAAGTTTGCGCACACCATAGCTATTATCTAGAACATGCTTTCTAATCTCATCTCGTGACATATCGAGATACACGTTCGGGAATTCATCAGAGGGCTTTCCAGCACTTGGTACAATAGTTGCATTTGCTTCATCCTCATCTTCATCGTCAGCCGTTAAATAAGCATCTTCATCTTTTTTCGGTTGCATAGTTTCATTTTCAATTTGTTCCACTTTTTCTTCTTTTTTCATAGGTTGCACTTCTTCCTTGATACGATTGATAGTGTTGGAAACCTGTACCAATTGTTTCAGTGGCGTAATGACCGGTTTGAAAACACTGCTTACTGCCTGCTTAGTCCATTGAAATGTTACATTTTTGGGGGCTAAGCGTGCAAAAGTCAGAGGACGCAATTTTATTGTTTAGACATCAAGGGGGGGGGGGGGGGGGGGGGGGGTAGTGTAAAGCTAAATCCAAGTTTGTGGGGTCCCAACCCTTGTGGGTTTTCCGCCATCTCGAACAAGGGTTGCAAATCGTTATCACGCTCTATCGGGCAAACTATCCATCGCACAAAAAATTTGCTACAATATTTTTTGTCGCAGATTGAATTCTCTACAACTTTGGTTCTATAACTTCTTGTCGTAGAATTAAACATAACAAAGATATTAACAAAAACTGATGAAAATTTGAGAACGAATTATCTTTAAGGGGTTATAATTTTTTTTCTGATCATTTTACAGTAAAATTACATCAGATCATTTTTCTAGATGAGTTTTCGAGAAATAATTTCCACTATCAATATCTCAACATTTATCTATTTATAAGGCTTTTACAGCGCCGCGAAATGAACAGTATTCTCCAATACTCGTAAGTATATACATAAAAATGAATGATCACACAGTTTTCTCTCATTCTTTCATTATTGGTATAAAATACATTGTAATTATTGATGTTGCACTGTGGTTAATAACTGTTTATTGACTCTTTGCCCCCACGACGAAACTTTTGAAATTATTTATTTTATTATTATCCGCCAAATTTTATTATAATTAATTCAATATTAATATTAATATTAATATTAATTATTATTTATTTAATAATTTTTTTATCATCGTTCGCTCTGCTCTTGCTGCATCGCAATCGTTCGATTCAGTCACCATTGTCGCCGAAAATATCGACATTCTTGTCTTGCTGACGGCATTTGGCAGAAAACATTCAAATGTATTTGTCTTGAAACCATCGAAAGGACGTACAGCCGAACAATTATATTGTCCGTCAGGTTTTATGTACGGAGACATGATTGCCGATAATCTACTGTTTCTCCATGCATTCTCATGGTGTGACACGACTTCAGCAGCTTACAACATGGGAAAAATGAAATTCCTCACAACCCTGGAAAAACGTCCCGAGTTAGCTAGTGGAACAGCATTATTCCTCAATGAAAAAGTCGACCCCGCTTTGCTCACTGTCGTTGGCGAACGTTTTTTCATCTCTCTATATGGTGGCAATAAAGATGATGATTCTCTCGACAGTCTGAGATATAAACGATTCGCCAAGTCAGTGACAAAGAATACATTCAATTTGTCCTCACTTCCTCCAACACAAGACACTGCCCGCTTACACAGCGTCCGAGTCTGGCATCAGGTACAGTCGTGGCTCGGAAATTACAACGATCCTGAAAACTGGGGCTGGAAAAAGAATGGGCGAATATTAATGCCAGTTTCGAGTGCAAGACCTCCCGCACCTCCTGAGCTTCTCAAGTTAATATTTTGCCGATACAAGGGAAATTGTGGTGCAATGTGTGGGTGTCGGAAGGCAGGCCTCAAATGTTCTGCGGTGTGTCTCAATTGTTCTGGGAAAACCTGCACCAACATAATGGAGATTTCGCGGTTGATAGAAGAGAATGATATTGAGGATGAATTACCATCGATGATCCCATTTCATTCTCCAGTTCTTCCTCAACAGTTTGAAATAATGTCAACTAGGAAACGTTCGTGGATTATGCCTACTGGGGATACCACGTAAAAAAAAACGCGCCTCTGTACTTTACCTCATAGGTGGTGGAGAAAAGAGTCCATAAACAGTTAATAACGACAGTGCAACATCAATAATTACAATGTTTTTTGTATCAATAATGAAAGAATGAGAGAAAACTGTGTGATCATTCATTTTTATGTATATACTTACGAGTATTGGAGAATACTGTTCATTTCGCAGCGCTGTAAAACTTTTATAAATAGATAAATGTTGAAATATTGGTGGTGGAAATTATTCCTCGAAAACTCATCTACAAAAATGATCTGATGTAATTTTACTGCAAAATGATCAGAAAAAAAATTACAACCCCTTAAAGATAATTCGTTCTCACATTTTCATCTGTTTTTGTTAATATCTTTGTTATGTTTAATTCTACGACAAGAAGTTATAGAACCAAAGTTGTAGAGAATTCAATTTGCGACAAAAAATATTGTCGCAAATTTTTTGTGCGATGAATAGTTTACCCGATAGAGCGTGATAACAATTTGCAACCCTTTTTCAAGATGGAGGAAAACCCATAAGGGTTGGGACCCCACAAACTTAGATTTAGCTTTACACTACCCCCCCCCCCCCCCTTGATATCTAAAAAATAAAATTGCGTCCTCTAACTTTTGCACACTGTAATGTAACATTTCAATGGACTAGCTCGGCATCCTCTTTACCCGATTTTATCATTCAGTGTTTTTGCCGAATTGCAGTACTTGCTTCGGCAATGTGACGTAAAGCCTCTATTTGTTCACGAATTTGCGTGCCTTGCACGTTAACGCAGCTGCGTTGAAAACTCAACTAACTCCACTCCAACGAATATCTCGCATTTAGTACTTATTCAGGTTCGTAAAACTGTCAAATCCCTTTCCATCTCGACCCTCATTCATCTCTATATCCATATCAATACTCAATACAAACCCATACTTATCACTGCTCCAGCATGCCGAACATAAATCTTTGAATTGTATGTAAGTCATATCAGTATTCACGTGGTCGTTGTATATGTGCCTCAAATTATTTTCATCTTACTTGAACAAAACTAGGAAATTGGTATTTTCACGAAGAAGGTGTTTGGGGATGCGCATGTAGGTACGTCTGACAGAGACAGAAGCAATCCACATTCTTGTGCCGTCCTAAGCAAAAGAAAGCTCTAATATTATCTTGCTTCTCGCAAGCCACGTCATCGAAAACTATTATTGAGTTGGGTAGTGCATCATCTATTCCAACTACTTCTTCATGCTCGTTGAACGGAAAATATTCAACGCCATCTATATTTCCGAGTAATTGCTCCAGGAAACTGTACTTTGGTTGATTCAATGATTTTGAGTAGATGTAGACGTTTTCAAATCATGATCCATTCGGCTGTGTTATGAGAATCAGCAATGCATTAGTTTTTCCGCAGTAGGATGGTCCACAAAATAACGCACGTACGCTGTTCGGTAGCAAATCCCCGTGTCGTTTTTCATTCTTCACCTTCTGCTGGATGAATCTATCAAAATTCATTGGAGCTAGGTTGGTTGACTATGTCTCGAACCTCATCTTGACTTAGACTAAAGTGAAACGTTGTAAAAATCACGTTGATGAAGACTTTGTTCCAGTTACGTACAGAGCGTTAGAATGATCGCGCACAAAGCAATTACATCCAGTCCCAAGCGATCTGCGAAGAAGAAGGGACTCTGTGAAAAAGGCCTGCTCAATCGGACCATTAACAATCTTCTGGTAGAGTTGCACTTACCCGGGTATCAATACTGCGGGCCTGGAACTAAATTAGCGAAAAGACTCGCGCGCGGTGATCCTGGCATCAAGCCCCTTGACGCGGCTTGCAAGCAACACGATATTGCCTGTTCCCAGAATCGTGAAAATCTCGAGGCTAGAAGCGCGGCAGATAAGATTTTAGCAGAGAAAGCTTGGCAACGGGTTTCCGCTAAAGACGCAAATTTTGGTGAAAAAGCGGCTGCCTGGGCTGTAACGAATGCAATGAAAGCCAAGGTGAAGCTTGGTATGGGAATTCGGAGACCGAAGACTGCATTAAGAAAGGTTATCGATGAACGGTCTATAGTACCGGGTAAAACCGCTAAAGTTGCCATCTATTCAGCATTGAAAGGTGCACGAAGAGCCGTGAGAAAGGCAGGAGGTGGACGCAATGCGCGCTCTCCTCGAATCCTTCTACTACAACCAAAGTTGGGTTTTTTTCACCGTTTCTCATCCCCCTTTTTGCCGGACTCAGTGCTACCGGTGCGTTGGCTGGCGGTGCAGCGGGCATTGCGAAGGCGGTGAACGATGCCAGCTCTGTCAAGTGGCAGCTAGAGGAAAGTCAGCACCATAATAAAATCATGGAAGCTCTACCGTTAGGCAAGTGACACCATTTGAATCCTTATAGAAAAGGCTTGGGTCTTCACCAAAAACCATACAATCCAACAAAAACTGAAAGTGACGCTACCGCAGCAAGCGTTAACAGACGCAGATCTGTTGAAATATGCAACGCCACCTTGAAAATTCTACATTTCCGTGGCGTCTTGTTGATTTACCACGGAGTGGACCGCATAAACGTGAATCGGTAATCGCCAATCTAGATGATAAAGATGGTCGGCACACATTGGGTTGCATACAAAAAAATTAGTGATGAAGTCGTTTATCTTGATAGTTTCAGCAATCCTCGACCACCATCGGATCTCATCAGATACCTTGGTGTTGGCAGCGTCAAATATAACCATGAAAGATATTAAGGCTATGGCACGGTTGACTGTGGTCAGTTATGTCACAAGCTTCTCTGTGACCAGTTGGACCTGTATAAAGATAGCATGTGATTCCGTGAAGTCAGTTTCATATTTGCAGTCATGGATGATTCATCCACCTTAACAATATCGGGGGACTCTTCCGTTCTTGAGGCTCAATTCTTTCCACCGATTGAACTCTTTCCGCACAAAAATTATACTCTGAGCCTCGTTGAGCTGCTGACCCTCAATTCGATTTCTAAGGTAGATGTAAGGCACAATAAGATTGATGTGGGTGAAGAAGTAGTTACTATACCTTCCGATAGTCATGAAACAGAGGATATTGAAAACTATATACAGGGTGTGTTGAGGAATAAGGGCATACCCATTAACATCAAACCTGATGATAACACGCTACGAAGCGAAATAAATGTAATCATGCTGTGAATTTTAAACCAAGCGATTCTATTGGCAGTCTATTAGGCTTCACTCTACGCATTCTGAAGGCAGATGAAATTCACGAATCTGACCTCCCGGTAACTATTCTAAAAGTGAACGCGCTACGAATCGAATGTAATATAACATCAGGTGCCTACGTCAATGAACGTGACGCTCACACAATCCACGAGTTCTTCCCCGTTGTTCCACCAGGATATAAGATTTCTGAAGTGCCATCGCATGTCATTTACCTTCCGGTCACCGTGAAGACTCTAGATCATATCCAGCTGCGCATCGTCGATCGAGACGGCGATTTGGTTGATTTTCATGTTGAGATCATCCCTATAAGGTTACATATCAAAGCTCTATAATGGGAATCGTTTATAACAGGAAAGTTAGCGGTAGTTATAATAATATTACACCAGGATGCCTCGATCAAACCAGTCGTGGTCCGATTCTCAACGAGTTAATACGTCAAAACGTTTTGCTTCTGCCAAATCTAAGTCTCAAGGTCAAAGCTTATGGGCAATAAATTGTCGTCAAGTAAAACGTAAATTTCTTTGCATTTGCATCGTCTGTTACGTACCATGGAAGAGAAAATATCAAATATTCAGACACCCGTTATTTTTGACGAATCTATCACACACTACACCATTCACGCACACAGGCCGTATGCGTCATCGGCGTTCAATAACGGTTATGAGATTCGTATCGCTGTCCAGCATCAAGACCTGTGTTTACGACCGAGCAAAAGTTCGCTGCATCCGTATGGCAAGATAACCAAGACCGATGGAAGTGTAGCGACCTCGACTCTCGTCAGCGAAGCTGTTTGGCACTTGTTCGAAGAACTGAGATATGAATTAAATGCTGTAGAAATTGATAGGAGCAAAAATGACGGCCTCACAAGCCTTATGAATGGCTACGCTTCTTTAAGCCCAGGACAGAATTGGCTGCTGGAAAATGCTGGGTGGCTTGATATGACAGAAAATAGAAAATCGACCGATGCCGCCGGCTATTTTGATGTGTGTATACCGCTGAATCTGATTTTGGGTTTCGCTGAAGACTATTGCAAGATGATCGTCAACACAAAACACGAGTTGATTCTATCACTTTCGAGAAGCGATACGACTGTGATTTTACAAGCTGGAAAGGAAGAAATCGAAATTCAAATCGATAAAGTCGAATGACTCATGCCATACATGCGACTCTCTGATCAGCGAAAAGTACGACTGTTGAATTTCATCGAGAAAGATGCTCCCATTTCCATGAGTTCTCGCAGCTGAGAATTATACGAATACCCCTTACTCCCCTACACCTCGAAACACGTTTGGACTGTGAAGACGTCGACTCAGCTGGAGACGCCTTGGTACGTTATGCTTGGTCTCCAAACTGGTCCGAAGAACAGCGCGATCAAAAATGCTAGCCATTTCGATCATTGCAATAACACCGACGTTAAACTGTTTCTGAATTTGCAATGCTACCCATACGGAAATCTGAACCTCGATATGAGTCACAACCAGTATGCTTTGCTGTACGAGATGTACGCATACTTCCAAGCTTCCTACTACGGCAAGGATCCTGAACCGTTGCTGAAAGAGAGTGAATTTGTTCAGTTTGCACTCCTGTTTGTCATTGATTGTCCAAAGCAAAACGAATCGCTCAAGTTTGGGCCGGTAGATATCCGTCTTGAGTTTGAATCAAGAGATAATTCTCCTGCCAATACGTCAGCATACTGCTTGATCTTCACGATCGTATAGTTGAATATAACCCTATAAGTGGAGCGGTGAAAAAACTGTAATAAAACCAGTACACAAAAGCTGTACAAATGAGCTCACTTAGCGATGGAATTCATAGTCGATCTACAAGGTTTCAAAGTATCCCGTGTTGGGTTCAGAGTGGAGGAGGTAGCCATCATTCCACTCGATGATGAAGAGTAGCAGCCCTCAAGCTTTCCATTTCAACCATTATTCAAGTGAGATCAGCTGTCAGCTACGCAGAAGAGTCTAAATTCGTGGCTGGAGCGAAATTTTGATGGCTTGATGTGGGACTCTGGCGATGTACCCTACGATGACGTGACAAAGACCCTCACAAGTCTCGCACATAGCTCTGCAAAAGTTTATGTGACGGAGCTACAGAAGAGGAATTGGTTACAGTCTGAATTACTAGAAAAAACTCATTGTCAAATAATTGATCTAATGGATCTAGGCTGTCCATCATTGGAAACGTTGAAGAAAACGGCGAAAAGCATCAATTGTACACATTATCATCATACCCTAAATTTTAATTGTTCGGCGCAAAATGGAAAACTATTGCACAGCTGGTTACTGAAGCATCGTACTTCGAATCCATTCACCGATAACCTCTTTACCAGGATTCCCCTGCTACTGGTGATGCGTCCTCTTCCAGGAATAAAATGGTGTTATTATTGTCAAATAAAGCATCATAAAATTAATTGAAATTCAGACTCTGTATTTATTTTTTCAGATTGAAGAAAAGTATCACTAACCTCATTATAATTATACTATGTATCTACTTATTTTTGAAGTTTTCGTGAATAAATAACTCCTTTTTTTTAAATATGTGTCTGTGTCAATCCAACTCCCTTGTATATTTCTATAGTATAGAATGTACGTAGGAATTCTGAGAATCGATGGGTTCGCTAAAGGTCTGAAGATGGATCCAAGGATTCGGTATGGAGGATAGGTTTTGGAAATGACGGACCGCATTATTTATAGTTCTAAAAATTCACGTTTTACTTCAAATATTATACGTGGTGATATAGAGATCAAACTTATATAACTCAATTAATTTTTGTCGTAAAGATGAAAATTCTCACATAGTATTACTTAATTCCACCTCAAGTGATACATGATTGACCGAAATAAGTAATAAGCAGAGGATTCACATATCATTTAAGAATTCAATTTGATTGTATGGTCCACTGAGGTAGGGCATCAATATGCCATTTTCTTCAGCTGTCTGCAGAAATCTCTTTAATACATCCTCGTCACTATTAAAAATTTCAGCTATATGAGCTGCTAGAAATACTGTGAAATTATTTTCTGTATCCATTGTGACTCGTGCTTCAAATATTGTTTCCACTTTGCGAACGTTGGTTACTACACAATACTTATCATACTTCAGTTCAGTAAGTTTTTTCGTCGGCAGAAATTCTTCGAGCCTGTCGACTGTATTGAGTTTTGTGAAATCCATATTGTTCAATTCAATTTTATCCTCCATAGGATATTTGAGATATGACTGAGGCTAGTTCGTGCTTCAATTAAATTCTTAACTTGCTCAATATTTATAAACAGAGGGTCTAATCGCACATTCAATTCGCGCTGTTTCTGCAGAGTATTCTGCATTACTCGATCATCGAATGAAGACTAATTTTGAAACCGGAATTAGTCCACTTCTATAATTATTACCCCTCCACAAACTCATATATACAGTGAGTTTCTTCTAGAATAATTTTCGTCTGAAACTGCTCACACACGTATATATACACATAAAATTTGTAATCTTTTCACGAAAATTGTTTCTGCCAAGCCGTAAACTTTCGAGAGCATTCGATTGCATTAGCAGGACTGATGAAGAGTTGAAGGGTGGAAATCTGATTCCTAGAATCTGTCTATGTAGTTCGCACTCTAGACTCCTGTGGTTTCGTACTAAGGATGAAATCTGATATCCTACGCGATGCGCAAAACCCTCCGGAGGAGCAGCGTTTATCTATAGCAAATAATCCCCACCTCGTAGAAGCTTCTGGAATTATTATTCTTCGGCTGAACTTCGCGTAACTGCCGGCGAATTCCAAGAACTAGGGTTGTACCAAAATTCTGAGAATTGTTTATGAGTCGCAAAAAGTTGCGTTCTGGTCGCAAAGGGTGGGAATCTGATGGCGAGGATTGTTATTCCTGGAGTCGGACTCTTTGAAGTCGGAAATCTAGGCCAGGGGGCGGTTTCCTACAAAGCCTCACGAGTGAAATTCTCGGAACTGCGTTCTACGGCAGGGCAGTTTCATGCGAAACCCGTACCCCTGGTAAACTTTAGGAGACGCCGTAGAATTCTGGGAATTACTTTCCTCGCGAGAATCCTGGGAATTACTTTCCTCGCGATAATTCTGAGAATTGTTTACCGTCGGCAATGTGCAAAGAGGGAAACTTCATACCCTGGCAAAACTCGAGTCAACACAATGACGTCGTCATCGAAGCTTCTAGAAGGTTCTAGAAGGTCACACGAACACGGCGAAGTGTGCATGCGCGCTTGTGTGCATGTGTGCCCTAATACGTAGTAATCCAGAACTCTCATTGCTTATCTACCAGGGAGGACCGCAAATCCAAATCTCGGTATAACGTATATCCTGTAACTTGGCTTCGCGTCGAACAGGTGCGGACGGTTACCGAAGCGCCTGCCGCCTGATGATATCCAGCGGCATGATAGATATTAGCATGTATTCATATACCTCTTTGCTGTCAGACTCCGTCGCACAGTGGTCCCAAACCCCGAAAAGCTGGCCAAAAGTCAAAAACGTTTTTAATTCGGGTGAAAGTCTGTACTCGGGGGTTTTCGGGGTCGCTGATTACGAATTCGAAGTCAAAATGGAGAAAAACAAAATGGCGGATCCAATATGGCGGAAAATTTCTTCAAAAACGTATTCAATTCGGGTGAAAGTCTGTACTCGGGGGTTTTCGGGGTCGCTGATTACGAATTCGAAGTCAAAAAGATTTGGGAAGAAGAGGATTGGAATACAGTAATTAATCATTATTACAATGACAATGAATATTTATAATAATTACAAATTAATATTAATATTTTTGATCGATATAATTTGAGCATTTCTTACAATTAATCGCTGTCCTGCGAAGTGTCATCATCGTCCGATGTATCGCTCGTGTAATTAAAAAGAATCTGACTTGATTCTGGAACTGAAGGTGGAATCAATAGTTCAACCGCGTATGGAGATAACGATCTTAGTTTCTTTGGAGGAAGTTTTCGCAAACTGGATATTAGTGGATCTGACATTACTAAAAGTCTGCAAAAAATGTCGTTCATGTTGTTGATGCGGCTACATTTTCGTGAAAAATCTTCTCGGAATCTCTTAATATACTTGTTACATGATTCCTGAGCTTCTTCAGACATTTGTCCGATAGGAAGTAACGAAGATTCCACGATTCCATGACCGTGAATAAGAATTTTGTGTACTGTTGTTGGCATGAAGTACCACGAATATAGTTCGACAAATTTTCGTGCAGTATCTTCAGTGTATTTGCGAAATTTAGGTATATTGATTTCGAAACCACAAGAAATTACCTGCAACACAACATGGAATCGCTTTATCAATTCTTCATCAATTCCCGTTATCGAAGCGGAAATTTCAGAATTTTCGAAAAAACTCCTAGCTGTATTTCCGTCATTAGAACTTCCATAGCCTGGTTTTGGTTGATCAACAAGAAGCCCTAATCTTTCACGAAAACCTTGTTGTATATTTTTTTTTCTTCTATCAACATTTTCTTTATCCTCTTTGCGCCCTTGCCACTTTTTGATTTCTAATTTGTAAGCTACATGTAAGCAACATTCAAAAAACCGTATCCAAGCATGCAGCGACGATATTCCGAATTCGAAGTGATCTTTATTAATCGGTCTTTGCAACATCTTGTCAATGTCATTAAATTCTTTGGACGTAGCACCACAAAGGTAACAACGCATACTTGATGATGTATTTGTGATAGAATTACAAACTTTACCATCTATCGTCGTCAACACAAGTTTGAAATTGATGTTAATTTTTTTGCCGCCAATTACAGTTTGAAGGGGCACGAGGTTTTTCTCTTGCGCTTCGATACAAGCAACTTCTGCCCTAGTTGCTTCGGCAGTTTCATGAAAGAATTCAATTTTAATTGGCCGACAAAATCTTGGCGATGAAGGACGTGGATTTTTCCAAATAATCACGTGTGGATTGACTTTATCAAAGATTTGCAAGGGAACCAGTGAAATAAAGAAAATGTTGGCATCCGATTTATTGCCGTCTCCATCGCTAAATTTTTGTTTGTAAGTGCTTTGACCAGATGTGCCATCGCATCCCCACTTGCATATCAATTCTAAATTATCAACATTGTTGTCAGAAAGACTTCCAATAATGTCCGATTGTACCATTAATAATCTTTCAGCTGTATGATTTAGCAATGCTTGAAGTCCAACTGTGGCTCCACTTTCAGTTACAGAAATTTCTGACTGTGCAGGGTAACATTTTTTTTTAGAATCCAATACACATTTATAAGGCGGGTATAATTTACAATTTTTTTGCACGCTTACAGAACGTATTAATTGGTATTGACTTTTGGTCATTTTACCTTCTACTACAAGTGATAATGCTTCGTTGCCTGACAGTACATCTTCTGAAACGCGTTCAATAGACGTACGGTACTGTGATGCTTTTGATGGACTCCCTTCTGTGACATCCCTAATTACCTTTGAAGCTTGTAAATTTCCAGAAGCTCGGAGACTCATTTGTGTAGCGTAGGCCAATTCGTGGACGGTATGTTCGTTTCGAACCTTTTCTGTCCTCCTACGTTTTGACCGATCACTTAAATCGTCCCAGCTCGTGGAAGGACGCCCCATTGTGTTTTCCGTAGAAGGACGCCTCATTGTCTTTTCCATGGGAGTCTTCAAACCTTCTTCTTTAATTGTGAAAGACACCGGAACGTTGAGCCACTCATCGAATTTCCGGAAGAATTTGGTTTCGTTCCTGGTCGCTTGTTGCCACTTCTTTTTGAAATTTGATACCAATTTACTTAGAGCATCTTTCACACTTTTCGGCAAAATGTATGGATGCTTTGATTTTTTTGACACCTCCTTTTCAACAATGTCAGTAACAACGTTGATATTTTCGTTTAATACCGATTTCAAAAATACGAAAATTTCCTTCCTCGTGAAAGAAATCGCTTCGGTATTATCCAGATTTTCTGTAGAAAATGGAAAAATAACATTAATAGAAGAATTATCTTTACCAATTTCCTATAAACAATATTACAGACGCGAGAATTACGAAAACTGCAGATAGTGCACACTAGGGTGGTCCTTACTGAGAGTATGTTGTTTTTTCTTTCAAAAATGGTGATTAATCGATTTCAAATAGATAAGTAAAAATAAAAATTTCCTACAAATTTTCCAAGCGGCATTTTCCATTACAAGTATCTCCCATTTAAAACTTTTACTGTCCGGGGGGAGGAGGGGGTAGGATACAATTAAAATATCGAACTAAAATTTTTCACGAATTTTTACTTATTTATTTGAAATCGATTAACCACCATTTTAAAGGAGAAAAGAACATATCCTAAACAAGGACCACCTTAGTGCACGCATCATCGCACAAAAATTATCCGCAAAACCGAAGTCGCAGCCAGATGCAGCTAATTTTTGGATATGTTTTGAAAAAATGTCTAAGCAACAGTTTCCATTTAGTTTCAGGGCAGGATTCGACGAGGGTTTTGACTTATTGCTTTTTCTAACACGACTTTTCAGAACATTACCAAGAAAAATACCACTACTTTTATTAATGACTTACTATTTCATAGATTGTTAACAATAATTTCAAGCAACACATTCAAATTGTACTTACTTTCCGGAGAAGAATCCATTTTGGAGAACCAAAATCCGTTCACTTTTCGCGATTCTACAGGTGTCTTAACTTTGTCTTATTTTCGACGCGCGACGAGTAAACGATGCAGCTGCTCTAACGCTCACGAACGGAATGCGTTCCCAAGCCAGGTAGGGACGGTACCCCTTTCTTAACCGGCATAATACATACTAGGGGTACCACTAAAACTATTCCAACCATTGAAAGTTCCTGGAAAAAATATTTTTTTTTGGGACTTTTGGCCAGCTTTTCGGGGTTTGGGACCACTGTGCGTCGTAGGCGTCGTAGGAGGAGGCGAATTATGAGTCGATGGGAGAGGGCGAGAGGGGTACTCTTTCACTACCTTCTCATTGCTCACTTTTCAAATTACCTTACCTGTAACAGCGATGTGTGCGGTGGCGCCAAGCAATCCCTTCAGCCAAGTATTTTCGAGTCGACACCTGCAAAGAAACGGGACTGCGCGTCGTAGAAAACATTGACTTCCGAAATGAATTGCTAATTCCGATGGAACTTACAGCAGAAGCCCAGTGTCCGCAACCAAGAGATGGCCCGGTCAAACGTTTCCATCGGTCCCAAAAATTATGTTCCCATTACAATAGATTCATATCATCCGATAAAATGTATTTCAACCTCCAATGAAATATGTTATTACTGGAACAATTTATTAAGAAAACGTATAATTCGTTATTTCAAACCATTTCCTATGCCATTGAACAACAGAGGATATTATACATAGGGCTTCTATGGAATTAAGGACTTTGTTCAATGATTTGTCGTATTGTTGGTATTCATTTCGAATGTCTTTCTCTTCCACATTCCACTCATCGCTGTGACGTTGTATTGTTTATTTCGTTTATATATTTTTTCAGATATTGTTGAGCGTTTTTGCAAAAGAATAGATGCCTTTTGCAGTACGAATACATATTACTGTATTCTCGCCTGTATTAATAATCACAAATATTACCAATTATTTCATATTTTATGTATAGGATTGAAATCAATAATTTTGATAGAATTATAATGATTTCACTGTTAGGATAACTATCATATACATATTAAGAATGACTCAAGGGTTTTAACCTTTATAATGTGATTTTTGTAGTTAGATTGAATGAAACTATCCTTCCGAATGAAATTGTATCGAAAAAAAAATCAAAATCGAGAAGATGATTTTGTAATCTTATATCAGTAGAGCAGCATTTAGTTCATGTGATGTGAGATTATTGAAGAGATATTGACTCATCAAATTTTCATTATGCAATATACGGCTGATAATGATAATAATGATTACGATTGTAATGAGTATCACGATAATGAATGTAATTAAATGGATCTTCATGAAAAATGAATTACGTGAAATATAAGTTATTCGAAGCATTGCGCATATCGCCACATTAAATCAGTCTACAGCTGTTTATTTTCCGTTTGTACGGGAATGATTTAGGCGGCAACGATACGAAGCCGCCCAGTATTTCAAGCTTCCTTCCCCTTCTGCCCTTAAGGTGCTATTAAAGACATATTTAGACCCATTGTTACTCATTCTTAGAAACATTGTTATCACTTTGGAAATGGAATTCATTGCTAAACCTACACCAAACAACCGATCGGAATGAAACTTTGGGGAGTGGATGCAGTATTTCGGCAAGAAGTGGCTGAGTATTTTATTTCTACGAAATATTGAATCTTCTATCGAGAATTAAAATTTTTACAATGTAACCTATAAACGAACCTAACCTAACTTTCAGAGAATCCCGAAAAACTTTGAATTCTCTTGGAATTCCAGCAAAATGAAATATTTAGCCACTTTCTGCCAAAATTGTGCATCTAATCTTTGAAGTTTCGTTTCGATCGGTTGTGTAGTGTAGGAGTGGCAACGAATCGCGTTTCCGTAGTGATAACAATGCTTCTAAGAATGAGTAACAATCGGTCTTCATGTCTGGTGAATATGTCTTTAATAGCACCTTAAGTACGAACGAAGGCGAATGACTGACTACTGAATCTATGTGCGGTAAGGAATCCCTCTCTCCAGCACGAGGACCGTCTGTTCCATTTCTACCGGCGGCACTGAGTCACTTTTTTTTCGGCAATCATAATTGCAGGTGAAAAAATTAAAAATTTGCTGATTCTCAATATCAGTCTCTCTAATCAACGTATTTCATATAACGCGTAAGAATTCTGTAAGTAACGACAGCGAAAAAAACAACAATTAACATCGCTCACAGCCGTAATCGAACCCACGGCGTGACTGCCGTGTCGCAGAGTGCGACGCTACCGTGTCACAGCAATGATTGGAACATGAAAGAGAAAATCATTTGAACCAAACACTGACAATACAAATCATTGAACGAAGTGGTGAATTCCCTCGAAGCCCCGTGTATAATATCCTCTGTTGTTCAATGGCATAGCAAATGGTTTAAAATAAGAATCATGCGTTTTTTCATAAATTGTTCCTGTGATAACATATTTTATTGGAGGTTGAAATACATTTTATCGGGTAATAGCTATCTATTGTAATGGGAACATAATTTTAGGAACCGATGGAAAAGTTTGGTGGTGTAATCTTTTAGTTGCGGAAATTTGGCTTCTACTGTAAGTTCCATCGGAATTAGAAAACCATCTAGGGAGACGGTGCAGTCTTCTACGATGCGCAGTGTCGTTTTATTGCAGTTGTCGACTCGAAAATCCTAGGCTGGAAGGGATTGCTTGGCGTCGCCGCACACATCGCTGTCACAGGTATGGTAATTTTAAAGGTGAGCAATGAGAAGGTAGTGAGAAAGTGTACCACTCAAGCACTCTCCTTTCGGCTCATAATTCGCCTCCTCCAACGCTTGCGACAAAGTCTGAAAGCAAACAGGTATATGAATACATGCTGATATCTATAATGCCGCTGGAAATCAGAAGGCGGCACGCCTTCGGTAACCGTTCGCACCTCTTTAACACGGAGCCAAGTCACAGGATCTGCGTTATATCAAGATCTACATGTGCGGTCTTTCTTGTCTGTCGAATATCGTATAAATTCCTTTGTATTACTCGGTGATCGAACGGTGGGCGATGCGTGTCCTTACGACAACACAGGAGGCGTGGGCTAATTTTTCCATCTGAAGAGGGCTGGGACGCTGTCTTCGTCTAATTTACCATCAACAGGCGATCTCAGCGATCGTCCCCGTCGAAAATGGTCTGAGAACTACGTCAGAATTTCAGAGATTAGAAATTTTATTCAGGGTTTGTGTTCTTTGCTCATGAAGACAGTAGCGCGCTGGCCGATTTGGATGTCTGTCTGAAGAAATGCAATATTCTATATTTGAAATTCACTATACGCATACTACTAGGCGATACGCATGCGTCGCCAAGGAATTAGTAGAGAAATGATTTGTCGTGAACTAAACGAATCTAACCTAATACAAGACAACGTAAGCAGCACATTTTACACTATAATCATATTCCATTTATGTACTATTACTGATGAAATGTTCTAGCCCCCTTTCGTCTTCTGTGCCGTATAACCACAATAACACCGTTCCATAACTATTTCGACATCAATGGATATCTCGCGTGCTTTCCGAAACCGCCACGTGCCAGCTGACTATTTCGACCGGTGTATCGAAGAGAGCAAGCGAGTGAAATCCCGTGGCACCTACTGTATGCGGGTCACTGTCTACCGCACTCTGACTTATTACTACGATTCCTGCCGATTGTGCGACGATCCGCTATATCATGTAGAAATATACGTCACATTCTGCCATATAATGTGGCAATCTACCTTTTGCGACCGGTCGGAATCTGATGTTTGCTGCTCGAGTGGAAAATCAACTTCAACTTTAAATCTTAATATATTTTTATTCTGCTAACCTAAATTGGAAAATATCATAATGATTATAATAATAAACTCATAATCGTAATTGTTATGATATGAATAATAATGAAGGTGTTGGGGGGGGGGGGGGGGGGGGGGATAATTTCTCTCATATACTTGTTAAGAAAATTCATAATTAATTTCATTATACTTAGTCTGGTTGGAACATAAAATCTCGATATAGTCTTATTTTACTAACTTATATTTTAAATCTTGGAAAAATATTATAATTAAGTAAAACGAAATTAATCTACATGGCCGTCTTGCAGCCACGTCAACCCATAAACCTCGAACGCCTCATCTACGGAGGCCTGCTCCACCTCCGTTGTAAAATTTTCGGCGTCGCTGCGGATTGCAGCACGCGCCAGTCTTCTACTTGAGATTAACTCCACCGATATGCAGAGGATATACTGTATCAACAGTAACAGAGGAATCAGTTTATTATATCAATTATTCACTGAACGACCTCAACATGAAACCAATCGGAAATTGCTAAAAGTCGAGATCAGAATTACCCCATCGCTACAGCATACAGGTGTTGTCTTACTATTCAGTTTAGTATACATGCTTATGATTTTTTTTTCGTTTTACTTGTAAGGTACTGTACCGAGTAGTAAAATGATGAGTGAAATCTCTGCGACTCTTCATTTCATAGGCATGAAAAAGTTGAAAGTTTACACACTCTGCATACTGGTCAACCGTTCAGATTTTTGCATCCATCGAGTTATAGGATCAGCCAATGGCGCAAGGTCACCTCCCACAAAAGGTGTTCCTCAGAAACTTTTTTCCGAAAAGATCAACTCCTGAGAGAGGGCGGCGAAAACTTGTCACTTTAACGGCCGACCCAGAAACAGGTGGGGTGAGATTTGAAAGAGATGAAAATACGAAAAAGGAAGACAAAAGAAGAATAAAATCAGCCTTCTATTTTTTCATATATCGTAATACACATCCAGCCGTCGATGAGTGTGCATTCTCCATCCATAAACAAAAATTCAATCATGTAAAACGAAATCTGTGGGGATCCTATTGCGTCGATGGAAACCGATTATGATTTGCTGCACACACCGAATCCAGGGCATACGGCCGATGAGATCATTGCCCGCTGGCAAGATATAGGATTGAAAAGTATACGATTTTTGAGTGATATTTTGAAGCAGCAGCATCTTCATGTGAGTGAGAAACGTCAGCTCTAGCATAACATTTCGCTTCTTCACTCAAGGCTTGTGGAATTTAAACAACAACAATGTGCGAGTACCGTTGTCGGCGGTAACATCAATAGCAGTGATATTCATGAGCATGTACGATGGGACGATATGAAGAATGCTTTTAACTGCCGAATACGCACAGGCCTGGTGACAAATCTTCAACACGAAGATTTGGGGCGATTTTTGGTGAATCTGGGAAAAGTGACAATTGACCATCTGAAAAATATACTATGCAACGACGGGAGTATCAAAGTGAATGTGGGGCTTTCGTGTCAACTTGAAAATGTTAAAAATGACAAGGTTAGCGCGGAAGTGAAGTGCTTCAACACTTGTAACACAGCAATTCTCGCATCATCGGATTTTGAAAGCTGGTTTGTTGATAATGTAACTGATCCACTGTTGGTCAAGGTAGAAGATTTTTAACAACGGGATTCCGGCTGGAGCATGATCGAGATCATCAACGTGGTCATTTGCATCAACCGCTATGAGCCTCTTCGGGGTGGGCTCTCTACATTCATCGAGCTATCGGAAGAAATTCGAAGGAAAAAGACTATGGTCAACGTGCAAAACGAAGATGACCGATGTTTCTTGTGGGCGGTCACTGCAGCCCTTCACCCCACAAACATAAATGCCAATAGAACCCATAGCTATCGGCGATATATTTCAGGGCTGAATTGTGCAGGAATCGAGTTTCCCACAACCCTACAGTGTGTGAAAAAATTTGAAAAATTAACAATTTACGAATTAATGTGTATGAGAATGAGTATGAGAGTAGTATGACGGAGGGTAAAAGCGTCAGCACACTATTATACTTGAGTAAGGACATGAGTGATGATGTTGATGATGCTATTCACCTTCTCATGATTGAGTGTAATAATGGAATGGATGATTTTGAGCCAAGATTTCACTTTGCTTGGATACGGAACCTTTCACGTTTGGGTGGCAAACAATTGTCCAAACATAATGGCATAGCATTATTATGCGATAGATGGCTGTGCCACTTCAGCGTACAAACTGGCTACGAAAATCGCAGACCAAATTGTGGGCAAATAAATAAAGTAAGAATGGGATTTTCGACGGAAAAAACTTGGAATTTGCAAATTTTAAAAATAAAGGCGTCGTGCCATTTGTCGTATACGCCGATCGTGAATGCATTTTGGAGCCCGCGGTAGGTAATTCTCAAGAGCATATTCCACGCAGTGCTGCGTACTATGTATGTACATTGCGCGTATGATGAAACGTTATCCGAATAAAGGAACAATCGAGGCTCCGATTGCGTAAAATGGTTCGTTGAGCATTTATACGAATTATCCGTGAAAGTAGATGCCTGCATAAAAAATGTCATTTCCTGTTATAAACGGTTATATTTGCGAGAAGCCATTTTTCCCAGAGGAGAAAAAATGCCGAGATCATTGTCATTTCACTGGTAGATATCGCGGAGCTGGTCGTAATGGCTGCAAGCTCAATTTCCAAGAGGCTCACATAATACCTGTAACTTTTCATAATTTATCGGGGTACGAGTCGCACTTTATAATAAAATCTTTAGCTGTAACTTTTTCAGGCGAAGTCACATCATTACTTGTTAATAAAGAAAAATATATATCTTTAACAAAAAAAAGTTGCAGGCACTATGATGAGCTTAAGATTCATAGATTCACTCCGATTTATGGCGAGTAGCATTGAAAAATTAACATCGTACATCGGTGATGTTGATAAAAAAATAGCACTTGAATTCTATGGTGATGGAGATAAATTTGATTCGATGATTCGTAAAGGTGTGTTCCCATACGAATATATCGATTTTTGTGGAAAATTTTACCATCCGAAACTACCGAATGAAAACAATTTCTATCGAAAATTAAAGGATTCTTATATTTCTGATGAGGAATATGCGCATACTAACAATGTGTGGTCTAAGTTCAATTTGACAACCTTGCGAGAATATTCAGATTTATATTTGAAAACTGATGTGCTGTTATTAGCTGTAATATTCGAAAACTTTCGTGAAAAATGCTTCGGATCATACAATTTAGATCCTTAGCATTACTTTACCGCACCAGGGCTCGCTTTCGATGCAATGCTGAAGCACACGAAAGTTAAACTGCAACTTCTGGACGATCCCGAAATAATATTATTCATTGAGAAAAGCATAAGAGGCGGTGTGGCACAGTGCTCAAATCGCTATGCTAAAGCGAACAATCGATTCATGGGTAGTGATTTCGATGCAAACAAAGTCGGATCATATCTTGTGTACTTTGATGTAAACAATCTCTATGGTGCGGTGATAAGTGAGCATTTACCGAGCGGCTCATTCAAGTGGGAGCACAACCTCATCGCTGTTATAAATCACGCTGACGATGCACCAATCGGTTATGTCTTCGAAGTAGATCTGGATTATCCAGCAGAGCTGCATATGAACCATACAGACTCACCGCTTTGCCCTGAGCATTTCACGCCGCCCAATAGTAAAATTGTAAAACTTACCACGAAGCTTTTCCCGAAGCAAAAATATGTACTCCACTATCGAAATTTGAATCAGTGTTTAAATTTAGGCTCAAAATTTACGGAAGTATACAGAATTCTAAGTTTTGCACAATCTCCATGGTTAAAGTCATACATCGATCTGAATACCAACACGCGAAAGCAGTCGAAAAATGAATTCTGGGAGAATTTCTACAAGTTGATGAACAACGCGGTATTTTGTAAGACCGTGGAGAATGTGCGAAAGCATAAGAGTGTAAAATTGGTAACAAAATGGTGCGGTAGGGGAGGCGCAAGAGCTGTCATAGCAAAACCAAATTTCTATAGGTGCCACATATTTGGTGAAGATATGGTGATTATTGAGTTAAATCACACAAAGCTTATTTTAACAAACCTACATACATCGGTGCTGCGATTCTTGATCTATCGAAAATTATTCTCTACAACTTTCACTATGATAAGGTTAAAAATAATTTCGCTAATGCTGAAGCTAAATTTATGTATACAGATACCGATAGCTTGATATATCGGTTTAATGTACCAAATAACTATGAAATCGTCAAACGTGATTTCAGGACTATGTTTGATACATCAGACCATCCCAGTGATAATGTGTATGGTATCTCATTAATGAACAAGAATCATATAGGTCTGATGAAAGATGAAAACAATGGTGATATAATAACTAAATACATAGGCTGCGAGCCAAACTGTACACATTCAGAACATGCGGTGATGATGATGGTAAAAAGCGAGCAAAGGGTGTAAAGGGCACCACATTAAAAACCATAACTTTTGATAGTTACAAAAAAATGTCTTTCCGAATTCCAAAATCTGGTCAAGTCACAGTGTCTGATCAGGAGTACAGAGCATATAGAGTCAGCAGTATAGCTCAAAATGAATTAGCATTGATTTGGTGTGACGATAAGCGAAATTTGTTATCCAACGAGACCGATACCATATCCTGGGGCTACCAGATTTCCTGAACGGGGAAAAAAAACAAAAAAGTTTTCCGTAAGAATAATTTTTTTTGAATAACCTCACTAAATCACTGTTTATTATTATGTGGTGACGGCCGAGCTATCTCTCTTGCACTTTCTGTGAGAGAAAAAGAGACACCGCTAGAATACGTAACGCGCAGGCGCGTAACGTTTGGTTTTTCTTTTCAGCGGACTCCTGCTTTATGGTACAGAAACCACTTTCCGTTTTTGAAACGAGGCCTCGGCTAAATCCGGTCTCCTTTTCTCTTACTTCGTGCTTTGAATATTCACTTTTGTTTGCTTCTCTCTATCCGACGTGGCTTGTACACACTTTGATATAATAGTTTCTCGTTGGTTGCGGTAATATCCTGCGGTTTCATTTTAATTGTCCTATGTTAAGTGTTATTGTAAAAATTGATTAAATCGGGTAAACTATGAATCCATTTGTGGCGACCTCGAAGAGTGAACTCTTTCCACATTTTTCACGGTTCGATTGAAACGTTCGCATATCGATGCCTTCAGGTTGCTGAATGTCGAGTACATCCCTACTGAAAATTTCCAGGTGGAAATCTATGGATAAACCTATATGGTCTCCCTATAGAAATTTGGAACTGGGAACCTATGGGATTCCATGGATTTCAACATGGTTTCCTATAATTATCCAGGACTACTCCTATATGTGTATTGAAAATATACAAGTGGATATTCAAAATATATTCAATTACACATAGGAGTCTGCCTGGATTTTATAGGAAACCATGTTGAAATCCATGGAATCCCATAGATTCCCAGTTCCGAATTCCTATAGGGAGACCATATAGGTTTATCTATAGATTTCCACCTGGAAATTTTCAGTAGGGATGTTACTACCATAATATTTCATGAGAGCCTTGCTTCGTTTGAGCCTTGAGCCGTTCATAGCGTCTTGTTACATCTGCAGCATTTTTACTCTTGATAGGTATGCTCCAGGCAAATTTTGAAAACACATCAATAATTGTAAGTAGAAATTTATGTCACTTGTTGACCGTCGAGTTGAGTGACATGTCAACTAGATCAGCTTGCCAAGTGTCGTCCAGTCCTCATATATCAACATAACGTTCGGGATGATTACGTCTGGCTGATGTATGAAGTTCGTTTGCTATTACACGCTTCATTCTGGATCAGAATGGTTTTCCTCCTCCTTACGGTTGAATATCCATCTGCTTCCGAAGGCGAGCCACTATTCTACTGACGCGACTTTTCATAACCTCATTGTTGCTTGATGCAGTGCTGAACGAGTTGAGAGTGTGTCCCGAATCTCTTCAACTTTTGTCGCTGTTTCTCGTTCTATGCGCTCAAGGATTTTGGTTTCCAGGCTATTGAGCTCCTCGTTGTATAGTGCGTGCAAGCGCTGCGTGTATATCACTCTCAATAACACTGATTGACTGACTCGAAATATTCTCAACGATTTTCAACGAAACGGCATCATTTGGCTCCCTCGGATCGGCAAGATTACACAATCGTTTGTTGTCTATATCGTATTCATTGTCTGCGGTGAAATATGTCAATGCTCATTGTTCAATGGTTGGTTGGTGAATGATTGCTTTTATTGTGGACCTCACACTAATAAATGATTAACTCTTTGACCGGCTAGGGTCACTTTTTTTTCAAAAACATACTTTGACCGAATGAGTGTTTTAAATAGATGTAGATATTTTCCATCCATCCATAGTTCCATCCAACAAACTCACGTCGTGGTTCACCTTTTCAATTTTCTTATCTATAAGCTTACGGATTTTTTCATCGTTATTCGTGATTTTGTTGTAGACGACATGAATCGCATCATTTAAAAGGTTCTCCAGACTTTCCTTCGCTACGTCTATAAATTCACGAAGAACTTTCAGAGACACAGCATCGTTTGATCCACGCGGATCAGCGATATTGCACAAGCGTTTGCCTGCTCTGTTATACTGATTGTCGCTGGTTGGTTTGAATTCATCACCTGGAGGTCCGCGCTTGACACTTTTACCACTCCAGCCTATCTGCAGCTGCCGTCCAAATACGTTTGTACTTATTGTCCGATGGGTGATGGAGGAGTGATAATTTTCTGCTGAATACCATACTAACGTATGATTTTAGCTTCACGTAACTCTTCAGAAATAAATGATATTTCATTGGCGTGGCTAGTATTACCAGCTGCTTTAGATGCCATAATTAGTCTGAGACGATCCGTGAGTTCATTTGGATCATCCCATTAAACGTAATCTAGTGATTTCATTGTTGATTAATGCTCATGAAGCATTCAAAATATCTCCTATATCGTCCCTTGTTGATTCCGCCGTCTTTGTCAATGAGAACAAAACTGTATTCACCATCATTCCAGCATGCTGAGAATAAGTCTTTGAATTGTTGATAATTCTTCATTTTGAAATTTGATGATGCGTGGATGACGGATCGAAAGGTACTAGTACTGGGGTATATATAAATACGCATTCTTATATGAAATTTGAGCTAGATGTCGCTGAGCTATGGTTGGGTACACACGTGGCGGCGGATTAGTGGATAAAATGATTAACAATATACCTATTGAATTACACGTGCCTGGATATTAGTACTGTGGGCCCGGCAAGAGATTGGCAAAAGGGTTGGCTCGTGGTGATTCTGGAATTAATCCTCTAGACGCTGCATGTGAAGAGCACGACATTGCATATTCGAGGAATCAGTCGCATATTGCAGCACGCAACGCGGCCGATAAAGCGCTCGCCGAGGCGACATGAAATCGCGTTTTGGCCGAAGACGCTAGTGTTGGTGAGAAATCTGTCGCCTGGGCGGTTACTAACACAATGAAAGCTGAATCTAAACTCGATATGGGTTCGAATAGGCAAACAAAAAACAATCCCAGAATGTGACAGGTTTGAAGACCAACAGATAGAAGAAGAGGAAGACAATAACCATAAATTCTACCATTCGAGCTGTAATGAAGTCAATGAAGTCATTCATATGACATGATTGGTTTGTGTCATGAGAATAAATTTGAAAACCCTCTGTAAAAGTTATAGTTTTACCATTGTACTATACTGAAGAATGAAATAAAATGAAATTTCTCGAATGAGTCTAACCACTCTATTGTGTGATTTCGATAAAAAATAAGGATTCATTGAAACCTGCATGAGCTCACTAGTTTTAAGAGCAAGTTTATCTATACCTCAATGCGACTCCAAATTATCTGATGAATGGAATGCAAAACATAATTACTTAGTAGAATAAAAGTAAGTCAAGGATAGAATGTGAGGACGATTGACAAAACATTATAGTTGGAGTGTGGGTGTCATATATGCTCAGTAGATTGTTAACAAAGAATGAAATAGAAGTGAGAAAAACTAGGAATATGAAGAATGTATAAGCATTCTCTTATTTATTGAGGAATTATAAAACGTCGTAACGAATCGATTTTACCTGCGAATAATTCTTAGAAAGATTCAAACACTTTTTCTTGGGTGATGCTTGCATCTTCTTTCATTGGAGATTGCTCAACATCTGAAATGAATGAAATGAATAAAACTTGATTGACTGAAGTAATATTCAAAATTTACGTCGAGCGGAAGGAAAAATAGTTTGAAATTTATCAGATCAGATGGAGTTCCCTACCTTGATTATTTTCAGTCTGTTCATCTTGAGGCAGTTCAGCACACCCAGCAGAAGCAGGTGTTTTCAATATACCGGTTGCTTTATCATACAATTCTTCGTACTCCGCCTGCATATAGCTTCTGAAGTTTGATCGGCACCGATCACACTTCTGCGAATTGATCTTCAATGAAGAGGATCCACACTGCTCACAGAACTCCGAACTTAACTGATCGAGTTGAACGGTGTAAGTAATTGTTCAATCGGAATATCAGACTTTTGAATAAGATTTTGAGAATAGTTCGCTTTCCGTGGCGAAAAGACATAGAATTGTCACAACGGTTTCTATACTCCAGTCGTTCGGTCAAAAATTTGAAAATCAAGCAACGATGTGCTAAAGGTATTGAAATATCGAAGAGCAGGATACGGTATGGAGTTCAGTGGCAGGATTTGGAGTCCGTATTCGAAAGAAGAATACGCACTGGTGTTATCATGAATCTTCGTCACAGAGATCTCAGACATTTTCTACAAGATACGAGAAGTATAAATGCACTACGATTGAAGAATTCAGTACGGGCAGGCGAAGATTTACAAGTTAACGGTATGCTGGCTTGCAAATTTTCCAACCTGAAAAATGGCGAGACCATCAGAAAAACGAAATTTTTCAACACAAGGAACGAAATCATCCTACCAGAAATGAATATCAAGAGGTGGTTTGATGAGAATCTGATTGATCCCCTGTTAGCGAAAATCGAGGGTTTCCAAGAACAAGACTCCGGATGGACGTTGATTGAGATCATCTACCTGCTGATCAACATCAATCGTCACGAACCATTACGTGGAGGTGTATCAACTGACGTGCAACTATCTCAGATTATACAGAAGAAGAAGGCTGTGGTGAACGTTAAAAATGGCGATGAATTTTGTCGTCCGTTGGCCGTCACTGCAGCGCTTCATCCTGCGAATGCACACGTTGATCGGACGAGTTCTTATCCGGATTACAGTTCGGTACTCGATTATAAGGGTATCAATTTTCCCATAGCCTTAAAAGACGTATCGAAATTTGGAGAAATCAACTGTTTGTCAATTAATGTTTACGGTTTGAAATCCGTTCGGGATGAACCTGATGAAGAAGTGCCTATTTATTGAAGTGAAAATAAGTCAGATAAACCTACGATTCACCTTCTTGCGGTGAACAGTGACATTGAGATCAATCACCAGGTCGCAAGTGTCGAAGCATAAAGGTGCTCTATTAATTTGTGATAGATGCTCATGTCATTTCCGAATTCAAGCTTCATTCGGAAAGCATGAACAAGACTGTGCAAATATGAATAAATGTAGAATGATACTGCTTGAGAAGGAGCATATAATTTTGCGTTTTAAGAATTCTAGATTCGAAGAGCTTGTACCGTTTGCCGTATACGCCGATCTCGAATGTATCCTTGTGCTAACGGAGAATGAGGCCTTGTGTGAAAAACATGGTCCATATAGCGCGGCGTATTACTTACATTGCACCTTTGACAACTCTCTTTCAAAATTTGAAATCAATCGCGAACCCGAATGCATCAGCTGGTTCACTAATGAATTGCAAAAATTAGCTAAGGTAGTCAATTTCTATCTAGCGCGAAACGTACCAATGAAACTCACTAGCAAGCAGAAACAAGATTTTCATAAAGCTGAAGTATGCCATATTTGTGTAAAACCGTTCAAACCAACGGATGAGAAACATCGTGGCCATTGTCATTTTACAGGTGAATACCGTGGTGCGGCGCATCCAGCTTGTAATTTAAAATATAAGAATTCACACGTTTTCCCAATAGTTTTTCGGAATCTTTCCGGTTATGACTCACGCATTCTGGTTAAATCCCTACCAACATCGTTTCACGGTGAATTAAGTATTCTTCCGGTGAACAAAGAAAGATATATTTCTCTTACAAAGGTAAGCTTACGATTCATCGATTCATTCAGGCTTATGGCAAGCAGCTTAGATGAATTCGACTCATATTCGAATGGTACTGATGAAGTAATCGCACGCAAACACTGTGGTAGTGCAGGGGAATTCACTTTGCTCACGAGGAAAGGAGTATTTCCTTACGAATATGTGAATAGTTGGGCGAGGCTTGATGAATAAGAGTTACCTCCTATTGAAAGATTCTATTCAAAATTGACTGACACCAACGTTTCAGATGATGATTACTGCCATGCGATGAAAGTTTGCAGAACATTCAACGTTGGTACGTTGGGTGAATATTCAGATTTGTACTTGGAAACGGACGTGTTACCTCTGGCAGATATTTTTGAAAATTTTCGTTGAAGATGTCACTGGACGTACAATCTGGATCCTTTGCACTTTTACACCGCTCCCGGTCTCGCCTTTGATGCGATGCTCAAGTGCACGCGCGTCAGGCTTCAGTTCCTCACCGATGTGGAGATGCTGTTATTCGTTGAGAAAGGTATTCGAGACGGTATTGCTCAATGTTCCGATCGTCACGCTAAAAGTAATAATAGGTATATGGGTGCAGATTTTGATTCTAACCGAGAGGAATATTAGTTGATGTTCTTTGATGTAAACAATTTGTACGGTGGAGCGATGAGTCAGTACCTACCACGCGGTCCTTTCGAGTGGGAACATGAGTCGATCGATGTTTGCAACGTTCCCGATGATTCTCACAGAGGGTACATCCTTGAAGTGGACTTGGAGTATCCTATAGATCTTCATGAATCACATAAACATCTACCCTTATGCCCTGAGCACTATGTACCCTCGCGTAATAAAAGTTCTGAATTGATGACAACCCTATTCCCTAAAAATAAATATGTTATTCACTGTAGAAATTTGAAATAATATCTTAGTTTAGAAATGAGATTGACTGAAATTCATAGACTTTTGAGATTTCATCAAGCTTCATGTCTCAAAATGTAACTACATTAATTTGAACACCGAATTAAGAAAAAAGTCGAATAACGAGGTCGGAAAGAATTCTTTCAGATTGATGAATAACGCTGTATTTGGTATGACTATGGAAAACGTGATGAAAGAGGAAGATTTCAAGGTGGTAACGAAGTATTCGATACTGAGATGGTAATTATTGAGTTGAATCACGTTAGAGTATATTTCAATAAACCCATTTATGTAGGATTCTCGGTTCTCGACCTAACGAAGATTTACATCTATGATTTTCATTACAACTATGTGAAGAATAAATTCGGTGATCGGTCAAAGTTATTGTATACCTGTAAGGTAGACGCGGTGCACTCCCTCAGTTTCCCAATTCAAATACTCCCGCACAAAGTGTGGGTAGGTAAAACAGGCACCTAACTGTGCAATAGAGGAATTACATGAGAGACACGTGGAGAGAAAATTCGTGAGAGTGAAATAGAGAAAGAACAGCGTGGAAAAATATCATCGAATGTTGTTTCTCTATTTTACAGGTAAGAATCAAGATATAAGATATTAAGATGTAAACTATAATGTAAGGAAAACCGAATTAAAGAAATCTCTATTTTACAGAGAAACAATTCGTTTTATTTACACGCCGTGAGTACTCCAATCTACTCCAAAAAGACATAATATAAAACAACATTCTCATACACAATCCACGATGGATAAACTGGAATTCGAGTTCACGATAAGAGGGGCTTCGGATGGGAAAACGAACGTGCTGTGCCTAACCTCAATCGGGACACCGGACGGTCGCTCATTCGGCGTTCCAGACGAATACCAGCCAACAACTCTACACACAGAGTTAGCAAAAACACAAACTTTTGCTAAAATAAAAAATACACTGAAGAAAAGACATCAATCAAGAAAGGTTTGGATCACCTTATCAGAAGAATTAAAAGCAACGTATCTAGACCAAGATGATAACGTACAATTCGGAGAATATTTCCTGGAGGAGACCAAAGAAGAGAAAACTACGGCGACATCCGGACCCAAAGACTCGGATGGAAAGATGATAGCTCTGTTAGAGAAAATACTAGAGGAAAAAACGGTAAAATCTGAAATTCAAAATTTGGGGAAAATATCAAAAGATTTTACACTTGAAAAGTTTACGGGAAAGAACTCCAACGCGCACCAATGGGTTCACGAATTCGAGAAAGAATGCCAGCGCTTTGAAATAAATCAAGATAGAAAAAAAATTGAAATGTTGAAATTTTTCATCGAAAAGCCTGTTGCGGACTGGTACAGTTGTATGTTGATGAAACTCACAGTAGAATCAGAATGGGAAAAATGGAAGAAAAACTTTTGCGAAACGTTCGGAAGTAAGGGATGGTTTCCTATCAGATACGCGCTTTCGTTCAAATATCAGACAGGCTCTCTATTAGAATACGCGATAAAAAAAGAGAAGTTGTTGCTAGAAGTCAGAAAAACGATAGATACGGGGACTTCGATAGACCTCATTGCAAGCGGCCTGCCAAACTTTGTAGCTGACAAAATCGACAGAGAGACCTTGACCGAAACCGAAAACCTGTATAACGACATAGGGAAATGGGAACACCTAGTTCAGAAAAATAAGTTTGACAAAAAAAACAAGACTTCCGACACGAAAGAGAAAGTAGAGAAAACGCCGTGTAAAATTTGTAAAGACAGAAACAAAGGCACACGCTTTCATCCTGAATCATCCTGCTGGTTCAAGGACAACAAAATCAAAGCGATGAACAACGCGATGCTAGAAACAGAGCTCAGTTACGAGCCAAAAAACTCAGAATTCCACCATTAATCAAACTCAAGGTATTGCTAAATAATACATTGGAAGTAACTGGAATATATGACTCAGGCTCAAATGTATCAGTAATAAATGCGAAAATACTAAATTTAAAAAACAGCAATAGCACACAGGTGAAAAAGATAAACTTGAGAACGATTAATGGTGTGAATCAAACTGACGGTACGATCAGGGTAAAAATAAAAATTCTAAATTTGGAGAAAGAAATGGACGTTTTTGTAGTAAATAACGATAACTTCAACTACGAATTTTTGATCGGTTTGGATTGCATACAAAAATTCAATCTAAAACAAAACGAAAGATTAGAGATAGAACAAAAAACCGCGGACACAGCCGGTAAAGTAGAAGAATTACGGGTCAACTCTCAGACAGACAGGGAAAAACCAAAAGCAATAAATAACGAGACAAAACAGATTAACTTCAATGAACATTTAGAAAACCTTATTGAAAAATACAAAACATTGTTTGCCAAAGACAAATACGATGTCGGCTGGGTGAGAGATTATGAAGCTAGGATAGAACTGACGATGGAAAAATACTGTAGCAAAAGACCGTACAGATGTACAATAGAGGACAAAAAAGAAATAGAATCACAAATTTCGGAATTATTGAAAAGAAATCTAATAGAGGAGTCATATAGCCCTTTCGCAGCTCCAGTGACACTGCCATACAAGAGAGACGAAAATAAGAGATCGAGATTATGCATAGATTTCAGGGATTTGAATAAGATTATAATACCGCAGAAACAGCCGTTTCCATTAATCGAAGATTTGGTAGCAAAAACAAGAAATAGCAAATACTTTTCGAAATTCGATATCAATTCGGCGTTTTGGTCGATCCCACTAAGAATTGAAGATAGATCGAAAACTGGATTTATAACTCAAGAGGGGCATTTTCAGTGGACGTGTTTGCCTTTCGGATTGAAAACATCGCCGGCTATTTTTCAAAGAATACTGAGCAACATTATTCGAAAACATAAACTGTCAGACTTCACTGTAAACTATATAGACGACATCTTAGTTTTTTCAAAATCATTTGAGGAACATGTGAAGCAAATATCGTTACTACTAGAAGCCATTAAAATCGAAGGATTCAGATTGAAATTCGCAAAATGCTCGTTTGCAAAAGAGTCGGTCACATATTTGGGCCATATCATAAAAAACAAGTCTATTGCCCCAATTAAAGATAACTTGACCGCAATACGAAATTTCCCTGTGCCACAAACACAAAAGAATATTCGCCAATTTCTAGGGAAAACCAATTTTTACAATGAATACGTGCCCAACATATCTATTATTCTAGACCCACTCCACAATCTATTAAGAAAAGGACAGAAATTCATTTGGTCGAAGGGTTGTCAAGAAGCCTTCGAAAACATAAAACAATACCTCTGCACTCAACCGGTTCTTGCCATATTCGACCCAGATTTACCGATACATATTTACACAGACGCATCAATAAAAGGGGTAGGAGCAGTACTAAAACAACTACAACCCGCGAACGAAACGGGAAAAGAGATAGAAAAACCGGTAGCGTACTTTTCCAAAAAACTAAATGAAGCCCAAAAGAAAAGAAAAGCGATATACCTAGAATGTTTAGGAATTAAAGAGGCAGTAAAATATTGGCAGCATTGGCTGTTGGGAAGATCGTTTAAAGTATTTTCAGACCATAAACCCCTAGAAAAATTGAACGTAAAGGCAAGAACGGACGAAGAATTAGGAGATCTGACGTATTACTTATCACAATATGATATGGAAATAATATACCGCCCGGGCAAAAACAATTTGGAAGCGGACTGCCTAAGTAGAAATCCAGTGCTAGACACACATGAAAACGAAGAAGAAATTTTAAAAGTTATAAATCTAATAACAGTAGAAGAAATTATTAGAGATCAAAAACAAAACAAAGATTTACTGCCAAGCGACCAAAAACTAGAATTAAAAAATGAAATATATTACAAGAAAAGTAGAGCGAGAGAGAAAATTATACTATCCGAAAATTTCAGTAAAGAACTGATAAAAAAAACACACCGAAACTTCGGCCACTTAGGGATAAATCAGCTAGAGAACAAAATCGCACGACACTATACAGCTAAAAACTTGAAAAACAATATAAAAGAGATATGTAAATGCTGCGAGATCTGTATAAAAAATAAGTCAAGAGGGCAGAAAAAAATTGGCCTTATGTCTCAATTAGGCCCCGCAAAACGTCCGTTTGAAATAGTTTCAATCGACACGATCGGGGGCTTCAGTGGTTCTCGATCCACAAAAAAATATTTACATTTATTGGTAGATCATTTTACAAGATTCGGGTATATACTAACATCAAGAACACAAAATTCAAACGACTTTATTAAATTAACTCAGAAAATACTGGAGAACAACAATATTGGCATGATACTGTCAGACCAATATCCTGGTATAAATTCCAAAGAGTTTAAACATTTTTTAGACAGGGAAAACATACCGATCATATTTACAGCGGTGAACACACCTTCCTCTAATGGGTTAAACGAAAGACTAAACCAGACAATAGTAAACAAAATCAGATGTAGGATAAATGAAGGAAAAAACAAAAGAAAGGCATGGACAACCATAGCACATGAATGCATAGAAAAATACAACGAAACGGAACACACGGTCACTAAGTTTAGTCCAAAATATCTATTAGAAGGATTTGATACGACAACACTGCCAATAGAATTAAAGCAACCAATAACAAAAGAAGATCTAGAAAGAGACCGAAAGACCGCTCTAGACAATAGCACTAAGTACCATACATACAACAAGAAAAATTACGACAAAAATAGAAAAGACTATACAATTCAAGTTGGAGAATTTGTGTACGTTGAAAACGGTAATCGCTTAAACAGAAAAAAATTAGAGGAACTAAGAATCGGGCCTTTCAGAGTTTTAGACAAAGTGTCAAATTCAATATATAGCGTGGACACGGGTCACAAAAAATCAGAATCGAATTTGTTCCACATTACAAGATTGATCCCAATATCACAAAATGCGGAAAGACTGAATGTAAATAGTTGAAAGAAAAAAAAAAAAAAAAAAAAAAAAAAAAATTTGTAAACAAATTTTTTTTCCACGGTGGAGGGAGATGTAAGGTAGACGCGGTGCACTCCCTCAGTTTCCCAATTTAAATACTCCCGCACAAAGTGTGGGTAGGTAAAACAGGCACCTAACTGTGCAATAGAGGAATTACATGAGAGACACGTGGAGAGAAAATTCGTGAGAGTGAAATAGAGAAAGAACAGCGTGGAAAAATATCATCGAATGTTGTTTCTCTATTTTACAGGTAAGAATCAAGATATAAGATATTAAGATGTAAACTATAATGTAAGGAAAACCGAATTAAAGAAATCTCTATTTTACAGAGAAACAATTCGTTTTATTTACACGCCGTGAGTACTCCAATCTACTCCAAAAAGACATATTATATACCGATACGGAGATTCTAATATATTATTTTACTGTTCCTGATGTTTATGGAATACATCAAACGTGACTTACATAAATTCGATACTTCCGATTACCCGAGCGATAACACCTATGGAATCCCGCTAGCAAATAAGGAGGTGCGGGGGTTATTGAAGGATGAATGTAATGGAAAGATTATGGAAGAATTCGTGGAATTACGAGCAAAACTGTATACATTTGAAATTCGCGGTGAAGATAAGGAAAAAAAAAGCGAGCAAAAGGAATCAAAGCAGCGACGTTGAGAACAATCACGTTTGATGATCATCAAAAGTGCGTTCTGCTACATCAAGATTTAACGAAAATTCGATACTTAATTTAGAGTAGGAAACATGAGGTTCATACTATGTTACAGAAAAAATTAGCACTTAGTTGGTGTGATGATAAGAGGATTATTCTTCCCAACACAACTGATACCGTACCATGGGATTATTGTAGATGAAAAGAGTCATATATGTAATGAAAAGTCATATCTTTATGGAATAAAAAATTGCATATCAGATTGATTGATCCAACTATTGTGGGAATTATCCAAACCTAGCCATTTTACAAACAGTTTTTGTCCACGCCTTCGCAGCACTTTTTCCAGCAAGAAAATTTCAGAATGCTTGACGGTAGAGAGTTCCTCCTCGTAGAAGCCTCCTTCGATTGGTTGATCTTGCTAGTCTACTAATTTGTATGTTACCGGATGGGTATTTTCCACCTTACTTATGGTGAATATTTCCGTTGTGCGTTTCGGAGTGTACCCTTTTTCAAACGTATCTTTATTCTTGCTAACTCAATCTTTATCACCGACTTTGAACTTTTTCTCTCGGGTTTGATCAACTTGAAATTTGCCGGAGACGTTCCGGAGCAGAGTCTTTTCATTCCGAGCTGTAACCTCTATCGGTTTGGTTCCGATGGTGCGATGCTTCGTTGTGTTATAAGTTAACACCAGGATCGATAGGATATCTATCCACTTGTGATTTCCTCGCAGAGAAAACTGCTTCCACATTTTACCTTTCAACGTGCGATTGAAACGTTCGCAGAGCGATGCTTTTGGATTGCTGAAGGTCAAGTACAGTACGATGCCATGCCGTTGCATGAGATCCTTGAACTCGAAGTTGTAGAATTCTTTGCCACGATCGACGTGCAGTTTCTTGGGTATGCGGCCGCTCTTGATAACGGAGTTCATGGCATTAGTTACATCTTCACCATTCTTTGATTTGATCGGCACTGCCCACGCGAATTTGGAGAAAACATTTATAATCGTCAGCAGATATTTATAGCTATCGTTGAATTTAGCGTAAGCACTCATATCCACGAGATCAGCCTGCCAGATTTCATCCAATCCTAGGATTTCAACGTGACGTCGAAGATAATGCCTCCGTGCAGGTTTATAAAGTTCCTCCACCAATGCGGCCTTCTTGTTTTCCATGCTCCAGCCTAGTTAACCGTTCAACCAATTGTGCTATTATTTGAGAATTGCGCAACACCAAGTTTTGGCCCGGTTTGATGTCAGTTTCAAGACGTATCAAATCTTTCTTCTCACTCAATTCAAGACTTTTCAGTATGAAATCGTTCTCAGCACCGATTAATTCCGACGTCCTCAGCTTCTCCCCAAGACTAGCAATGAGCTGAGCATTTTGAGATACGAGCTCTCGTACAGTTTCGCTGTCCGCACGCTGAGTACTCGCAATACGTTGAATCTGATTTTCGAGAGATTGGATCCTTATGCCAATATCTGGCAGACTGCTACTTTTGACTCTTGCCATTTGTCGACCAAACACGCCAACGCTCATTTTGAAACTGAGCTCAGGCAATCAATGAAGAAGTTTAATATATAATTTCAGCTTCACGTAACTCCTCAATGATGGAGATAATTTCATTGGAGGGGTTAGTGTTGACAGCGGCTTGGGATGCGTAGAGCAATCGAAGTCGATCGACCAGCTCATTTGGATCATCCCAGTCCACGTAATCCACATAATTCTTCATGCTTCCAACAATCTTGTAGCGTGGCAAGGCTTTACCCGTCTTTCAACTCGAAGAAGCACGGATTTTCGAAATTATATTTTTCAATTTATCATGATTATCACAACGAATTGCGGTATTACTACGATAGAACTTTCGATTCGCGTTTGTGGCGGTGATGATTTTACCATGACTCTCCACATCAGTTTGATTCAAAGTGGTATCGTTGGGCGACTTCTTAAATAGCAGTTCCTCTAGGCCATGTGTCGTTTGAGAAATCGTTTTTCCTATACCTAGGATACCATTATCAAAAGTCACCGTAGAGTTCTCAATCTTCAAAACGCCCCCCTTCAATCTACGAATACCGTACGAAGTATCCAACTCTTCCGTTTCATCTGTTTCTAACATTCGAAGATAGGGTTGAGGTAGATCGTCGCCAGCAGTGGAAACTTTCACGGTAGAACATTCCTGCTGCGGATGCGCATCGCGTATAGGAATAACAGAATCATCTTCATCTGAAGAATCTGCGTCAGCCGTGGTGAAAAATAGTCAGACTCCTGCACGTTCGGTTCTCGGAGTTCACTTTTCGCTAGTATCTCATAAATTTCCTGCTCCACAGTCTCCTGCTTCACCGATTGATTTACAAGCTTCTGGACAGGTGTCACTACAGGTTCGAAGGCTTCACTAATCGCCCTTTCGCTAGCATCCGGAACCAACTTCAAAATTTTATGCTTGCGTCGAATCGCATCGTTCGCTTTTGCAATTTGATGCAACACATCTCTCTGCTGGAGCGAATCGGCACTCTCGATCTCAATACGTTTGAGGTCGAAATATAACTGCCTACATCACAATGCTTACCCCATATTTATGGCTACGTAGCAGTTGGAACCCCTTCCGTATCTACCTTCGAAGAGTTCACTGTCCTCATCGATCATCACGAAGCCATGTTCATTATCGTTACAGCAGGCTGTATATAGATCCTTGGGATGCGCGTAGGACATATCGGTATTTACGTAATCGTTGTATATATGTTTCAAATTCATTTCATCTCGACGAAAAAGTATCAACAGATTGGCCATGTCACGTACAAGATGCTTGGGGATACGAGCATAAGTCTGACAGATATAGAAGCAGTCTACTTCCATGTGCCTTCCCATCCAAAAGAAGGCACTGATATTGTCTTGTTTTTGACAGGCCACATCATCGAAAATCATGAGAGAGTCCGATCGTGCGTCTTCGGATCCGATCACCTGCTCGTGCTCCTCGAACGGAAAATATCCTACACCCTTGATTGAATCGAGCAATCCATGGAGATACTTAGACTTCGGCTTGTCGAGCGATTTCGAATAAACGTGGATATTTTCGAATCTCAGACCGTTGGCATGCGTTATCAGAGATAAGAGGCCGTTGATCTTGCCACATCTAGATGGTCCACAAATCACTGCTTACACGCTATTCGGTAGTAGCACACCGTGACGTTTCTCCCGCCTCCTCACGTTTCTCTGCGTCAGTTCGTTGAAATTGATCACCGGTATCTTAGTCCTTTGCTCCCTGAGCTTCATATTATCATACTAATGTGAGAGGGTTACGATCAAAGACCGCAGCAAGCATCTATAAATGCTCGCTATTTATAAGATTTCAGTTAGTTATCACGAGACTATGCTCGTACGCAGACGTGGGCAAAATTAACGGCGTGGTGGAGGCTCGATCAATACAATTATTAACAAACTTCCCGTGAAATTGCTTATGCCTGGTTATCAGTATTGTCGTCCCGGAACAACACTAAAGGAGCGACTCGCACGCGGTGATCCGGGAATCAACCCTTTCGACGCTGCGTGCAAGAAATACGACATAACGTACTCGAGAGACCACTACAATCTTGCTGTTCGATACGAAGCGTATAAAGTACTCGCGGAGAAGGCTTGGCAACGCGTTCTCGCCAAAGACGCGAGTATTACGGAAAAATCAGTTATTCGAGGTGCAACTAACGCGATGATAGTGAAAAGAAAACTTGGTATGGGTGTGCGAAAGAAGAAAAGTACAACCGAACGTTGTAAAGGGCCGGAGAAGGTCGCGCTGAAGCGTATAGTACAGGCAACAAGAGTATCCATGCAAACGAGTGGCACCGACCCCGTCAAGTCAGCCCTGAAAGGTGCGCGCGAAGCTGTTAAAACTGCGGGAGATAGACGCAAAGTGCAAACTCCACGGATTCTTCCTATACCAGCGAGAATCGGAGGATTCTTGCTCTTCCTGATACCCCTTTTCGTCGGCTTGAGCACCACCGGAGCTCGAGCAGGTGGAGCAGCAGGCATCGCAAAAGCTGTGAACGATGCGAGCGCTGCTGAATGCAAATTAAAAGAGCGGCAACCTCACAATGAGACAATGGAGGCAATTGCTTTGGGCACGGGACTCTACCTGAAACCATACAAGATGGGTCTTGGTCTGCATTTAGGTAAAAAAACCGTGTAAAGCTACAGCACCGTGCACTCACCGATCTTGATCTTCTGAAGTACGCAAAGATCATGAAAATTCCTCGCTTTCGCGGAGTTTACATGCGAAACGATATACCGAAGGGCGGACCTCGAAGGTATGACGCTGCTATCGTAGATCCAGATGATAAAGATGGTTCTGGTACACACTGGGTTGCATACAGAAAGAAGAACGGCAAAGTTTTTCACTTTGACAGCTTCGGCGATCTACAATCACCTGAAGATTTGGACTCGGTGCTGGTAGCATTGTAATGTATAGTCACGAACAATATCAAGATTATGATACTGTTGTGTGCGGACACCTGTGCCTCGACTTCCTCAGTGGATTGTAATAAAAAGGCCACCGTATTAGGTTGACCATCAGTCAAACATCGACTATCAAGAGTGATTCTTTCCCTTCGACGTTATCGGGCGCATCTTCCGTACTGGAGACTCACTATTTTCCCCCCATCGAGGTCTTGCCATTCAAAAGTTATACATTGGGAATCGTCGAGCTGTTGACCTTCAACTCGATTCCTAACATCGATGAGGGAAATAACAAACTCCACATCGCGGAGAGCGAAGTTATTACAATACCCACCGGAAGCTATGAAATTGGAGATATTGGCAATTATCTCCAGAAAGTGCTGTCAGAACGGAACATCTAGTTCAGCCTACGTGCGAACAATAATACGTTGTGTAGCGAAATCAAGCGCGACCATCAAATCGATTTCCAGCACAACGATTCTATCGGCAGACTCTTGGGATTCACTCCACGCATTCTCGAGTCCAATATCACCCATACATCTGACTTACCGGTGGCTATTCTCAAGGTCAACTCCCTACGTGTCGAGTGTAACATTACTACGGGTGCATGCGTCAATGGACAACGAGTTCATACAATCCACGAATTTTGTCCCATTGTTCCACCCGGATATAAAATCGTCGAAGTATCAACAAACGTCATTTACCTTCCGATCACCGTTCGAGAAATAGATCACCTTCGACTCGAAATAGTCGATCAAGACGGGCGTCCAATCAATTTTCAAGGTGAAGTGTTAACGATAAGGTTACATGTGGAATCAAGATGGGTATCGTTTTCGAAACCAAAGTTGGTCAGAGTTATAAATAAGAGTTGGCATGCCGAGAAACGCACAGTCGTCGTGCACCTCTCAAGGAGCTGAGACCTCAGAATGTCGGATTTCTGGAGGGTCTGAGCCTCAGATTTCGTGACAAAGAAATTTCCAAAAAGTAAAAGTGCAATTTTGCTGTGTTGTAGTCGCCTACTTTGTACCATGAAAGGAATCCTAACCATACAAAAACCAATTGTCTTTGACGAGTCCGTTGCACACTATGAGACTCATGCACATCAACCGTTCGCATTGACGAGCTTCGGAAATAATGATGGAATTCACATCGCTGTTCAGCATCAGGATTTGTGTTTGCTGCCGAGCAGGAGTTGGCTACACGTATACCGTAGATTGACCAAGGCGAATGGACGAATGCAAGCTACCGCTACGAAGTTGGTCAACAATGCCGTCTGCCACTTGTTTGAGGATATACGCTACGAACTAAACGCAGTTGAAATCGATCGAAATGAAAATGATGGACTTACAACGCTTATAAAGGATTATGTATCGCAAAGTCCTGCTCAAAGGGTGCTGCTGGAAAACGTTGGTTGGATCGGTAATGACAATGAAATATGTGATAAAAATGGCTACTTTGACGTCTGCATACCACTTAGTTTGCTGTTAAGCTTCACCAAAGACTATCGTCGAATCATTGTAAATGCCAAGCATGAGTCAATACTCACAAGGGCTAATACCGATCCAAGTGCCGTTGTACAAACACTGGTCGACGGCGCTGCGGAGCAATTTAAAATCTCGACCTGTGGACATTCGTCTTGAATTCGAGTCAACGCATCCTTTTCCCCCGCAAACTTCAGCCTATTGTATGATTTTACATGATCGCATTGTCGAGTACAATCCAATCAGTGGCTGCATTAAGAATTTAACGTAAAGAGAACTACATCTCACATACTTTTATTGTAAAAACTGTTATGATGAAATTTATGAACTGTAGTAACTGTGAATTCTTACAGATAAAGAAGGATGTATAACGATTGAAAATTATTCTATTCATTTATATACGAATTCAACAATTCTCACCACCTTCTCCTAAATAGGGATTAACGGTAAATGAGGTTGTTCAACGATGTACTATATAGGAGGTTTGCGGAATACTGTTCGAATCAGTCGACGTCTAACGTTTCTTGCAATACTCACCGTGTCAGTCTGAAGAATCGTCATAATTTGGAAATGATATTAGATGTGCAAGTTTTCAAGCAGCCTGACAACCGATTTGTGCTAAAAGAGCTCGGTGCAATTACCATCCAAGCGGATGAGGAAGGCAAGCAAGGCCTAGTTGGCGAACTCTTCGAACCACCTTGCCCATGGGGGGACTCACCGGGTAAATATAGAGCTACGAATACCTGGCTGATACCTCATACGAAATTATCGTGGGATACCGTTGAACGCGGGGACCATGCTCTACACCGATGTAAAGAAGGTGATGAAGAAAATTGTCGAAACCGCTAGTTACATCTATGTGAAGAGGCTGGAGAAGAGGGAGAGGGTGCAGAAAATACTTCACGATGATTGGAAGCTCGTATTCGATTTGGAAGACCTGGGATGTCAAAATTTTGAGTAGCTACAAGTCATAGAAGCGATGCACTGGCATCAGGACTGTCAGGAGAATGTGCCTAACTATCATTGTGGTTTCGGAAACGTATAACGATTGAAAAGCTGGTATCTAAAGGAGTGTGTTTCATCTCTTCAAAAATCATTGTCCATCTATATGCAAGCGGGAAGTTTGAAACGAATGAATGCAGATGACATCGCATTCTTAACCAAAGATTTCATTCTCATCTATGGTGTCGATATCATCGATGAAGTGTGGGGTAAACTATCGAAGGCTATATGAAGATGAATGGGGATATCCATCTGCCTTAAATGCAGAATACGGATCCCAAATTATGCTGGACCCATTTCCATGGTTAAAGACTAGTTTAGAATGTCAAACGATTCACTGAACCTGTACTCTCTGTATTGATCGAGCAAAATAAAAAATAGTTCGCTGAAATATAATTTCATTGAATGTCCTAGTTTCCGTCCTTCTATCGTATCAACTAGCTGTTTTATAGAGAAATATCAAGTCGAAATTTGGTCTCGAATTGCAAGTGCGTCGCCGCAACCGCATCGTTACCCGTAAAAAAGAGTGCCACAGGCGGTGACGTGCGTTTCACTCTTTCGCAACGGGGCTAACGGAGCTTGCGCTGGCTAGACCTGCACGAGCGTATTTCGACGACGTCACCCGAAACCAAAATCAAGTCACTAACATCAAAGTTTCTGAATGGGGCGGCGGTCCGAAACCAAAATGAAGTCGCCGACATTAAAATTTCCAACGGGGCCGAAACCAAAATGGAGTCATTTTACCACCGAATTCGAATCAAACGGTAGTATTTAAACGGGTAGGAGCTAATCGAAAACGGTGCCCTCATCGTACGGCATCGGGTGAGGATAGACTTCGATCAATCGAATATAGGGGGCAAGTATCTGAGGTGGGGTTAATGGCTGATATTCGAGGGGATAGGTGCGGTCAACGGTACAATTTCAATGGATCGGTAGTTGCGAAATCATATAACGGTTCCCTCGATGGGAGGTGGGGGGAAGTGATCCAGATTTCGACCAATCAGGTATAGGCGGATTCTGGACCAGCAAATTTGACCTAGTTTGGTCCAGAACCCCCCTAGCCTATCTACTAATAGCAAGCATTTCGAATGTGAAATAAAATAAACACTTCTATTTGATGGGAAATATGAAAATATTCGGGAACATTTTTATTATGTCGGTAGATAATTTTTTTTATGACGTGACATAATAAAAACGTTCCCGAATAGTTTTATATTTTTCATCAAATAGAAATGTTTATTTTATTTTACATTCAAAATGCTTGCTATTACACAGCGAAACGGCGTGCCATATACTGTATAATTTAAGTTCTGCTAGAATTTTCTGAACTAAATAACTCTGTGATAAATGAATTATTTTTCCATTCTTGTATATTCAAAACTAACAAGTGCAGGAATTCCACAGTTACAAATATAATGATAACCTTAACTTTACGATGCATGCAAGACTAACGGGTGTTCCAACTCTACAGCCGTGATTATTTTAATAGAAATATCATTTTTTTTGTCATCAACGGTAACGGGTGTCAAAATTCTGCCGTCACGAAAAGAATTATTATCCTCATTTTCCGACGTATTCAACACTAACGAGTGTGAGAACTCCACGGTTGCGAGTATACACGATGGGTCGATTCAGAGTTCTGACTCAGGCGGAGGTTCATTCGGCTAAAGCTCCGCCGTCATCCATTCCTATTGGATATTGCCAAAATTCTAGCTGTCAATTAGCGATTAAGTATCCTTACTTATAGATATTCCTATCAGTGTGTTCAAGCTTAGTGTAGTTGTCCAATGTATTGTTTGATTCATAGTGAACCAAAAGAATCGATTCACCCAGAATGTATTTGTGTAAACGTGAATACATTGTGTGCGAGATTAGTCAGAGGATCCGGAACTACGGATGAACAAACAAACGATATTGCCTCACAATTCGTTGTCACTTGTCACTTGCATTAATGTAGATGGCGGATGTCCGTGAACTTAGCTCCGCCATTTTTAATATGTTTCAAAATGATAATTGTGCCAAATCGTGCTACGCTTGTGCTTCGTTGTGCCGGTAAGCGCGTGCAAAAATAAAAAAAAAATCACGAAAATGGAGACAAAAACGATTCTCTGAGTAGCTCAGCCATTTTGAAATTGTATAAAAAAAATGATCATGCTGGACGGTGTGAGATGCACCGAATGTTATGCCGCTATCGTATTTGCATGAACTGCAACGGTTCTTGCGAAAATCGAAATCATTTAAAAATCAGCCGAACAAAAACTGAAGAATTTTTCGAAAATGTTGGAAGTTCAAATCACAGACTTGTGCCGAGTTGAGCTCGTCGAGAGCATTAATTTTGACCCATGAAGTTTTGTTCTGAGTATTGCACTTTCCGAAATGCGGTACCTCAAAACGTGGAATCTACCGCGCCTAGCTATCATAGATTTACTTTTCACAAAGAATGCATGCCGGGAATTGCAACGGATATAGGAAGAAACGTAATTTTGATCCATTTTTTCCGTAGGTCTATTTCAAAGCGTTATAGTTTCGTGACCAGGGCTGATGAAAATTTTACACACAATACCTATCGGAAAGTCTACCCAGAACTTACCCCAGAACTTCTGGAATTCTCAAAAAAACTTCCAGCCTCCGTGTATGAGGCATAAGTCCGTGTTTGAAATTTCTAAATTTGTAGAATTTGTTTAATTTTAGTCGTATCGGAAGAAGTCATTGCAATTATCGCCAGAACTCTCGAATATCTACCCTGAACTAACCCCAGAACTTTTGGAACTCTTAGAAAACTTGCAACCCCGGAATGTCGAATTTTTTAAATCACGCTATACGCTGGCACCAGAGCGCCATATCTCGTGAACGAATGGTGATTGAAAAATTCCAATCAGCAGGAACTCGCAAACTCTCCAAAATCTACTTGAAGTCAAACAAAAAAATCTATTGTCTTATAAGTCTGGCGCCACTTATTTTTACTTTTTTCTGAGGGCAGCGGCCAGAACCATTGCTCATATGGGTTGAGAACTATAGAACTCATCGAGGACTACTCAGAACTCCAAAAAAATAGATTTTTTCGAAATCGATGTGTGCCGTGAAATTGCCACCCCATATTTTGAAAATCGTTTTTCTGGTTTCATTCGTCCAGAAAATTTTTTGAAAACTATCGAGAACTCTGGAACTATTCGAAAGGAATCCGGAATTCTGAACAAAAACAATTTTTTCGAAAATGGGGTGCCAACTTTACAGGGGTATTTGCCGGGCTGTGCTCATCAGAGCCTACACATGAATCATCCGCTCAACCATATTTAGTTCACTCTGTGTAACTGAGTTTAAGCGTCAACACCAGCGCCGAAGTAATGGTGGCGTGGAGGGTTTTTTCGAACTTTTTTCAAATTTAATTGAAATTTTTTTTTTTTCATATTTT